>JAUNZM010000855.1:1225233-2442967 GCA_033459285.1 Clamator glandarius | reverse complement strand
GCCTTTCAATACTTAAAGGGAGCTAATAAGAAAGATGGGGACAAGTGTTATAGCAGGGCCTGTTGTGACAAGGGGTAATGGTTTTAAACTAAAAGAGAGTAGATTTAGAATAGCTAGAAGAAAGACATTTTTTACTATGAGAGTGGTGAAACACTGGAATAGGTTGTCCACAGAGGTGGTAAATGCCCCATCCCTGGAAGCATTCAAGGTCAGGTTGGACAAGGCTCTGAGCAACCTGATCTGGTTGAAGATGTCCTTGTTCACTTGACTAGATGATCTTTAAGAATCTCTCCCAAGCCAAATGATTCTATGATTCTATGGTCAAGTGTAAATTTGGTATGTCAGCAGAAAGGGAAATATTTGCAGGTTAATATGAAGAGCAGGAATCTGTATTAATCATCTGCTAGTCTTACATCATGAAACGATGGTTCTTTCCTAATTTAATAGAAAATGAGAAGTTCACAAGTCATAATACGTTACTATGTTCTGAAAAAATTAATCAGAATTGCACAATTAAAAATATAAAACACAATTAGGGCTTCTTAGTTTGTTGTTTGGTGGGGTTTTTTTCACCTGTGAAAGCATAGTTCTACACACTGCTTTTCCACTTGTCGTTTAGGCAAGATGAAGGCATAAAAGAAGAAATTCTAAACAGATTAACTAATGGATAATTCAATAGAAAATGTCTGCCATATCTACCATTTTCTCACAAATGTTGCCTGAGTGTTGTTTTCAAATGAGGCTAAAGCAACACAGGGACAAGCCAGAGTCTCATAAAAGAACCTGGAAATCACTTGAATTTTATGTAATCTACTCAAAGTCCAGGCACACTATCTGGAAGAATAAATTGAGAATGACTTCAGCACATAGGATGGATATAACATCCTGTGAGGTTCTTGCAGAAGCAGTATTTCGTAAATGTATAGCAGAAATGCAAAGAGACTTTTCTGGTCTTGTCTGTTAGCCCAGGGCAAAAGAGGGTGTTAAAAAAAAAATCAATCTATCAAATATATATTAAAAATATTATTCAATGCCTGGGAGTCTTTTCCTATAACTCAAAGCAAAAACTGAACTTGCATAGACAGCACAGATACAAAATGAGAAATGTAAATCAATGATAAGATTTTTTATAAGACAGTTTCTTTACCCCAAAACAAATTCTATGTGAAGTCAAGATCTGTGTATTTGACCTTAAGCAGCCATTCATTATCTTTACCAGTAATTTCAAGTTAGAAAGATTTTATGTTTCTTTATGATTTTTGCATAAATCATTTCTACCACCATAAACATTTAAAACAATATACTTAAAAATTAACTTTTAGGAAAGTTCTGGTGCTACATGAAAGAGCTGCAATATGATCACCTTGAGCAAAGACATGTTTTGTTATGAAAGAGTAGTTTAACTACTTATGTTTATCGTAGCTACATATTATTTATATAATTTAATTGTTATAATCAACATGACACAGACTGCGATGATAGCATTTAAAAAAAAAAAAAAAGAGATAATTGCCTGTTAAGAAGAAATATAGTTTCAGGGCAAAACAGAGATAAGAATTAGCATGATTCAGTAAATAAAGGAATAATTTCCTGAAGGCTATCTGTAGTTTGTAAAGGAAGGGGAAAAAATGGTAAAAAAAGGAGAACCTAATTACCACTGATGGGGTGTTAAACCCATGATCACCTCAAACTATAGCTAATGATAAAAACAAATCAAACATTGTTTCTAAGACCAAAAAATACTTCTGTTTCTAAGAAAATATAAGGTGCTTCAGAATCATTCAAAAGCATAGAGATTCAAATAAATCACTTGTTTGTGGCAGTGTGGTTAAATGACATCTCTTTGAATATTAATCCATAAATAAAATGGCATATCCTCCATGGATCAAAACTACAAAATTTGTGGTTTTGTTGATGTCAAGTGATCAATGAGTATGAGCTCATAGTTAAAGCCTTGGCCTTAAGACATACAAATAGCAATATGCTGACAGGAATTTTTTTCCGTTACTAAAAAGAAAGCAGAGTGAACTACTAGATTACATACCAAATGTCAGTAAAACCTTACTAAGAGTTTTTAATACTTAAGACCATTACAATCAAATGATCTTTGACAACTAAACTTGTTATACAAATTATATTACTGTCTATTCTGACACAATTTTTATTTTTCAAACAATGATGTGATACATATTTTAGGAGATTAATTTTTATTTATCTTTTCTAAATAAATTTCAATCACTTGTTTTCCAGCTGCTGGAGATATAGATGTAGATCTGGAATACTACGATAAGGAATATAATTTTGAAGCTGTGGGAATGTAGAGGCTTTTCTCTGTAAGATGTTGATGTTTATTGTCTTTTTAAAAGGAATTTTAACTAGTACTTCTAATTAATTCTCTTCATTAAGTAATGGCTATTTAATTTTCAAGTTAATAACATAAAAATTATAGTGACAAAGAGAAATTTCAACATATTTAATACTTCTATTTCTGTACCGATGTTTTAACACACGTGTCAAGATGCATTCTTCAAATTAAAAAATTTGTCCTGTATGCTGATGTGTGGTACCTAGCATTTATTAAAGATACTGTAGAAATGAGAATGATGGGAAACACCATAAAATAAATGGCAAAGCAAAAATAAAAATTGAAAGTATTTAAATAAAAAATATACTCTTTGAAACGATAGCCTTCATATTTTGATTTCCCTTAAGATTAATGCCATCTGATTTATTCATAGCTTAGAAAATGATGATTTCTTTTTAACTATGTCATAAATATAGCCATAAATCAAAATATAAATATAAAAAACCTAGATATGATTTATATGTATAAGATGCCTATTGCAGTAGGAAATTCATTGGGTAAAAATGACATGCTGCAGGAAATTTTAATCAGTAAATGGTTGAATATTTCTTAATAGGATCTTGTTGTACTAGTATTATAAATCCTTCTGTTTTGAAGTGCCCATTTCAACTACATTATAGAACAAACTACATCTGTTCTTAACTCATGTAAAAGGAATATTTTCCTGTGATAAAAGGACGTAGATAATTTGCAAAAAAATGTGTTCTCTAATCAGTAGGTGGGACAGATTATTTTTTTTCCCCAATATCTGATGTGTTTTGAATTTAGTATGAAAATAATATTGGTTTAGTTCTTGGCAAGTAATGCCTATGTTCAGCTGGGATGGGATAGAGTTAATTTTCTTCCTGGCAGCTGCTGTTTTTTTTAGATTTAGTATGAAAATAATGTTGAAATCACATTGATGTTTTTAATTGTTTCAAAGAAAACAAAGGTTTTTCAGTTTCTAATGTTTTGTTAGTATACAGGCAGAGTCAGGAGAGTTAACACAGTTTGTCCAATGGCTGAATTTGACCAGGGCACAGGGTCACTGCTAATGCTGCTCTCACTGAAATCACTGCTTGGGCTGGGCTAATCACTAGCAGATGAGTGGTCATATTTTTATACGTATCTATAATTTCTCTGTTAAAACTGTTTTTATCTCAACCCATGAATTTTCATTTTCTTTTCCTGTTCACCTCTCCATCTCACTGGTTAGGGATGGCTGCATGCTGTTTAGCTGCTTTCTAAGGGCTAAACTGCAACATACACTCACTCTAAGGGGCTCACAAGTGCTCTCACTGTCAGAGCTGGCCCTAAGTATTTACATTCCTCCCCAGGTCCCAGTTTTTTTTTCACCAGCTAGCCTGACTTGATTTCCCTGCACTCATGACCACAGACTCACTTGCAGACCTGCACTTGCTCCAGTTGCTGGTAGCACAGACCCCCATACATACATATGCCCAGAGAATAAAGAGCCCCTTACCAAAATATAGTCAAAAGTGGAGTTTAATGAGGAGATATGGCTGACTGCAGTGATCAGGCACAGGACGCGTCTAAATGAGCATGCAGACCAGTCTCTCCTTACATGCAAAGGGACTCAGCCTCTCCTTACATGCAAACAGACCCTTTTATTCCCTTACCTCTATATATCCAATACTTGTTCCTCCCCAAATCATCTAAATCTCTTCCTTTTCCCACCTTCTGCGTCTTCCTTAAGCATCCATAATAAATTCTGTGTAATCCTAAAATGTTTTCTCCCTTCAACCCACAAGGTTTGTCAAATGCCTAGGTAGTGGCTTTCCTTTTTCCAAAAGGGGGTCTGGAGAACTGATTCTGATGACTCATTTTGTTGGGTTTCATGTGTTGTCCGGGGAGGCTGATGGCTCTGCTGGGACAGCCCTGGGAGGAGCTCAGATAAAGCATTCATTCCTTGGTAGTCTGCAGTTTGGATTCTAGTCTGCTATAGTATCCCTATGCTTTCCCGGGTTTGTAGACAGTGGTGCTTTATGGGATGGTGGCTTTCCATTGATGGGCAGGGGAGTGGCAAGAACAGGTTATTAATCAAGTTATTGCTGCTAAGATTGTTTGTGTGTGACTTCTTTTGCATGTGCAGATGAGCTGCTTATTCTCTAATGTAACACAAAGTGACTTTAAAAGCTTCTGATATTAGAATTACACTAAAATACTTCAATCAATGATGATTTGCTGACTGTATATGTTTTAGAAATTGTCAGAGGATGATACATTATCTTGATAGAAATTTTAAGTTTCTTGTCAGTAAATCTTTCACGTAACTAAGGGATTCTAATGAGCAGCCTTGGACTCTTCCTAATGCAAATGTATCACTGACCTGCCAAAAGGAAGAAAATGGGTAAAAATATTGAAATTGTTCAGAGAAGACAAGGCATTCTAAATATATTACTGTAACACTCACAAATGCATAAACAAGGCTTAGATATGCAGTTACCACTAAGTAATACTATGTAATGAAGCAGTGGAGCATTTTTTGTTTTGAACAAATGAAACAATCCATTAAAATGTTAAATATGAAAATGATAAATACATCTTGTGAACAGACAAATGCCAACATCCTCTCACAGGCATTGTTGTACTGACCATACTTAAAATGATTAAGCTGCTAGAAGTGCAATTTTGTGAAAGATCTGTGCACTCAAGCACCCTGTAAGACTGCATCTAATGTAGTGTGTTACAATGTGCTAGGGATTGTTGTCTCGTCCTGTGCTATAGTCTTGCTTGCATCTTCTACAGCTGAATTTGACCTTGGTTAAAGTTATTACAGTACCAGTGTCTTGGCTGCTGCCGTAGCACTTTCAGATTATTAGCAGTACAGTAGTATACTGAACACTATAGTTTGAAGGACTTTGGAACCAGTATATTAAACCGTATGTCTGTGCAGTCAAATATCTTTGCTTCTCATTTCAGATATGGGTCCTGATCCCTGACTGTTCACACTGTATAAGCATTTATTCATTCTGAGGGTCTCTTTTATAATGGTGTTTGAAAAGTGCAGAGATGGTTGACTGCTAGGTATCAGGGTATTTCTGAGAAGGCAGACACTCAGAACTGGGTGTCCAAGCAACTTTTGGAGGGCACAAGTCTACTGTTAGTCTCTTAGTGTGTGTTGAGGGTGTTCAGGCTGTTATGACCACAAATTTTGCAATTAGTTTTAGCGTATTGTTGCCTTGTCAAGGCTTGAATATTGTAAAACAAAGCGGAGATGTGTGCATTGATATAACTCAGGATCGATTACTGCTCCCAGTTGCAATATATGACAAAGACATGAAGTAAGTTAAATAAATCCAATTTAATTAATCATATAGATGTTAATTACACAGTAGCCATATTTTTACAGGAAAGAAGTGGTCACAATAGAGCAGGGAATCTTGTTTACAGTTGAGGCTTGCTAGGAAAGTATCTGTTTTTCAGGTCATAGATATTTTCTTTGGCTTTCACTAAGAATTCATGATCTGTTACTTTGTTATAATTTAGAAATTTCTAGATGTAATTTATTTAAAATAATCTAAATTATATAATCTCCTAAAGGAACATCTAGTACATTTATTAGGTTTCTGATGAGATCTCTCATGCTGATTCCCAAACTATGTCTAAGTATTTCCTATTGAACTCACTTTTCTCTTTTTCCTCATTCTTTGCTTATCCTTATTTTTTCTTTTACCCTGCCAACTCATGTCTGTTGCCATTTAGAGTATTTTTTCTGATATATATCACTATTTCTTAGCATGTCATATTTATTGCACTTTTTTATCATTTTCAATAATATATGAATTATTTTTTCCAAGTTTCTGTCTTTGCATTCTCAACCTTACAGTAGCAAAATTCTTAGAATTCTTCTCACTTAAAAGTAAAATGAAGTTTCAGCCTCTCAAGGCTTGTTGGTATTTCTAATGAGGCCCTACAATAATAACTGCTCAAGATAATAGATGGTAATATCAGAAACATTCTTACTTGCCTATGCAGTTCATACTCTCTTAATTGGGCACTAAAGAACCTTGAAGGACTTAAGGTGTAATGCTATTTTGTGTGTTTTGTTTCCAACATTATATATTCCGATTAAACACACTAACAAACCATGAAAATCTTCACAAAGCAAATTCTGCTTCTTATTGTCAAATTAAAGTATGTGCACATTTAAAGCCAATGAGTAGTATTACTTAAAACAAATATACATCTTACTGTATCATGATTGTTGATGTAGTATGGAAAAAATGATTTTTTTTTTAATTAACACCATAGTCATCAAAAGAACCACAGGGATATAACCACTAGAAGGCTTGCATAGTTAAATCAATTCACTCAAACACCTGCTAACAAGCATATATTTTCTTTTAATAAAAAATATGCTACAGTTAAGTACAGGAAAAGGAATGCTGTCATTTTTAAAATGTTTTTTATTGTGGAGCCTAGAGAAATTAGATATTATCTGTTACTAAAGACATCTGTTGTCACAGAAATGTTCAATAATTTACCCTGTCAAATGAAAAATTAATGTCTTACTTTGTCCATGTTTAAGTACATGAAATTATACTTTGATTCTATTTTTGCTTTATATAACAATACAAAAAAGTTAAAATGTCTGGTTTTATGGCATCCATCCTATAAATCCCAAGTCTATTGCTTCACGATTAAAATTGTTATTAGCTTCATTGCGTTGACATTACTATTAAGAAAACACTGCATACAAACAAATACAAATTCCTGCTAACATAAGAAAAGACATTTCTTTCAGATTTTTCTTTTTCAGCAGGGTAGAGAAAGTAGGTGCTCACTGAAGGTTTTGTAAGGATTTTGATATATGAGCCAAGAATTCCTTGTAATTTCTTGAATAACACAGAGAGGTAGGATATTGGGTAGGATTCAGATCTACACAAAGACACTTAAAATTGGACATCTACGTGTAGCAATTTCTACAATCTATTTGTCTAGTTTCCTCCTATTTTCCATATTTGGAACTAAATCCAGTTGTACACAGATAGGTATTTAGTGGCAAAAAAAATGAGCCTGAGAAAAAATATGAGGTTCATCTGTCCAGCCGTTTTAGGTGAGTGGGCTATCCTATCAAAACTCTTGCTGTTTCCCAGAAGAACATAAAATTGCTACAAATCCTGCTTTCTCTCTAGTAATGCTATGTAGTCTTGAAAGTCCATCACATTTCAACTAGCAGCAGTGCGTGTAATCTATCATTAACTTCTGCCAAAAGAATCTAGAAAGCTGTCAAAATGGCTTAGAGGTAGGTTTTGTCATAAAACAATTTAAGAAAGCTTTTTACTTTACTGCCTATATTTACCGTGGACTTCATTAATATGACCACACTTACTCATCCTAGATAATTTAAGATGTTTTTGAGTATTTTGCCTGGAACTCAGTTCTCACTCAAGATAAATCCTTCCCTAGGTATTCTCATAGATATCATGTGCTATGTGCTTATTCTGTATCAGATGTCCTAAGGGAATTCTAATGGCAAAAAAAGTTTACTATATATTTGAATCAAAGCACCAGCGATACTTGATTATCCAAGAAAGACTGGGCAGAAGATTTATGAGAAGTCTGTGTCCTTTTGGAGTAGCTGTTAGAGGAGCAGACGTAAAATGACAAAAAGAATTGTCCACGTGATAGAATTTGTCTTTTTCAACAGATAAAAAGGGGTGATAAACAGGAGATGAAAGGAGAGTGGAAGGGGAAGAAGTAAGGGAAGGGGAAACTTCTCTCCAGGTGAAGTCAACAAAGAAAACACTGGAAACAGGAAGCAAAGCACAATAGATAAATAAATAAACAAATAAATACAAATTTAAATATCCGTAATAACATCTAGGACATATTAAACTACTATAACATGATAAAGATTTTGACAATACTATTCAAGAAATCTTTGCCCTTCAAAAGAGTTTAAATAAACAAGAAAATACAAATCAAAAAAGCCTAAGTAGGCAAAATTCTACTTAGTACAAGAATGTTAAAATTACCTTGGAAATGGAATTGAAATAATCACAGAATCACTAGGTTGGAAAAGACCCACAGGATCATCGAGTCCAGCCATTCCTATCAACCACTAAACCATGCCCCTCAGCACTTCATCCACCCATCTTTTAAACACCTCCATGCCCCTCAGCACTTCATCCACCCGTTTTTTAAACACTTTCTCCCTGGGCAGCCTGTTCCAGTGCCCAATGACCCTTTCCATGAATTTTTTTTTCTGATGTCCAGCCTGAACCTCCCCTGGCAGAGCTTGAGGCCATTCCCTCTTGCTCTCTCCCCTGTCACTTGGGAGAAGAGGCCAGCTCCCTCCTCTCTACAACCTGCCCTCAGTTAGTTATAGGTGAAAGGAGGTTGTAGAGAGGAGGGAGCTGGCCTACATTTTGGAAAGTAAGAGAAAAATTCACTTACCTAGTACTAGTAAAATTTTCATTAACTTTAGAAATTAGAAAATATATAGGAAAGAAAATGTCTTCAATGATGGATATTTCTTGCAAGGCTTTAGCAAAGATTTTCCAGTTGGTCTATTAAAAAGTGCAATGTAGGTTGCAGCCTGTTTTTCTGTAGTCCTCTAAAATAATCTCCCGAATTTTTGTCTTCCTTTGTTATTACCAGTAATTTTATGAGCTGGAGAGTTCCCGTTTATGTGCTTGGAGGAAATAATTTTTCATGGGAATGTTTTTCTCCTTTCACTAGATCCTTTCCAGGGATGGTTTGGATCAAATCATACAGAGTATTCTTGATGAAAAGCATAAGCTACTGGAGCTCAAAACGTAGCTGACACTTTCTCAGCTTAATTCTCAGTACTTAATGTAGTGCAAATGCATCTCTTGATACAAATGCAGGTTCTAAAATGTCTAAGAAGTGAAACCCCTTTGGGACTTACCTACACGGACAGATTTCATGAAAAATATGTAGAAGAGCATGTAACAGTGGAGTTCTGCCTCTGTTTCTGCTTTGGGACAAACTTGGCACGTGGACCAAAGTTCATGTTTTGGATGTTGGATGTTGTCTTAATTGTCTTTTTCTTCATTTTTTTTTTCTCATTCCCCCCCCCCTTTTTTTTCCTATCCCCCTGCAATATGATTCCTTGCAGATATGTGCTCTTTCCAGTTCCATTCATACAGAGAAGCAGTAAGCTAATGAGAGATGTACATAATGATTTGTAAGAAATACGTAGTTGGCTTCTGTGTATAGCAGAATGTTCTGCTCTTTGCATTGTCAAAGAAAGTCACGGTGAAATTAAAGCTATTTTAGAATTGACTGTGTCTTAATTAAGAGGTCATATAGCCAGTTTTCTGCAGAGATGGTTTGTTCTTGTTGGAAGGAGAACAAAGCTGAGGTTTTCTCATCAAGAAAATCCTGCAGCTGGGGAGAATGTCATCTTCTGCTAAGGTAGGTTGCACCATTTTTGCCTCATGCTGGAACTAAAAAAACTCTAAACTGTCATCTCTCAGGCATTTTGCAGTGGTTGGTTTACCTAAAATTCTTTGACAGTATTGAGAAAACATAGCTTTCTTCCTTGAACTGGAAGAACAACAAATAACAAAAAAGCTGTTGATGTGGGTTGGAGGGAACAATGTTGTTCATCTGTTTGATTCAACAGATGAGCGGAGTCTGTTGCAAATCTTCTGTTATTAGGTTCATATGTTGTGGCAATGAAAAATACATGAAAAGTGTATTTAATCTTTGGATTCAAGTGCTATAATTTTACTTTCATAATATTTATGTACTATTTATGACCTGTTCTTGGCAGGATAGATCAGCAAGTAAGGTGATCTGTATATTGACCTACTAACTTACAGTTTGAGCTAATTTATCATTAAACATCCCCACAGAAACCGAAAAAAAATCTCACTTTAGAAAAGATTGCAGATTTCATTGAAATATAATAGAGAAGAAATATATTTTGATGCTGAGATTGTCTTGTAAAATAAAACTTGTTAGAAGTACTTTTTAAGAAAAGATGATTTAGCATGTCTATATATAATAGGACTAAACCTGGCCTTACACTTAATGCAGTTAAATCTTTTAATACAATTTTTATAAAGGCTAATATGCTACTGCTCCTGTGCTCTTTACACAATGGTTTACTACATAGAGATTTGTACGACACTGATCTAAAAAATCTATCCTGCTAACAAAATAATAGAATTATGATGCAAACTGCTGTAGGAGGAATAACTGCTGTATATCTATATATACAAAATTTCAGTGCTTTGATACATTTGGGTATATTTTTTACCTTTCATTTTAAACCTCTAGTATCTCTATCCTAGTATTTGAATAGTAACTGTGCGTTTTGTTGTCTCTATCTCATTATTTGAATAACTATGTGTTTATACAATTTACTTATGAAATTGAGTGTTGGCATAGAAAGATGCAAACTGCAAAAACAGAGGCAGAACGATTGTTATGGATCTCAGGTGCCTCTGAAAATGCCAACAAGCCTGGAACAGGATTCCTCTTTTCCTGTTTTCAGGCTTTCACATTAGTTAAACTTCGGGGAACTATTAACTGCCCTAATTCATATACAAAACCCCAGATTTTTCAACCAGGCTGCCTGCACCAACTTTCCATGGAATTTTAGATTATTTAGTTTTCATAGATTTTCTTATTTGTTTGTTCCTAATTTAGGATTGGATAAAGATTTCTTTATTTCCTCAAAAACTTCTTGCTGTTATGGAAAGATTTTATCCAAATCTCTCTCTACCTTTACTGTTACCTTGTTTAAGTCACAGATCTCTACCAAATCTCTGGACAAATAACCAGCAACACGTTCTTGGTTATTTTGAAATGGCATTAGATTATCAAGGGGATTTTTATTTTTCTAGTCTGTTGTCTAGAAAACTTGTTGGTCTATTTTCTTTTTTCACAGTCCCCTTGAAATGTGTATGATAATTGGACCATATAATAATATTCTGTAATACCTCTTTGCAAAGCAAATGCAAGAGTTGTCCAGCTCCTCTGTGGTACAACACAAGTTTTGCTCTATACTTTCTAAGGCTAATGGGCAGTCTGGAGACACATGAGTAAATAGCTGGTGAATCCTATAACTGTGCCATGTGGGTTCAAATGCTGTTGAGACATTTGTGATTTTTGGATGCTTCATGGTTTTTTGCTTAAGTTTAAGCATATGGTAGCACGGAGCATGCTGGATAACTTTTGCCATAAAGCAAATGCAGTTTAGTGCCAGATATATTTACCATATGTATATTCCTGGTATCATCACACAAGTATTAGAAGGATAATGCACATGTACTGAAATAGCAACAGCTATATTTTTCCCCCATGAAGGAACTGCTCAGGACTACATTCGTAAAAGTGATTCTTACCTTGAAGATTGAGATTAGATGACTACTTATCATCTAAGGAGTGTTAATAAAAAAAAAAAAAAAAAAGACATGCCATAAGATAGGAATATCTTTTTGTCTTAAACGACCAATAAATTCATCCTCAGAAAAACATAAAACCACCCTCCATTAATAAGAAGATGAGAGTGATTCCCTTCTAAAAGGAACAGAGGGACCCATCGTCTGACCTGACCTTCTCCACAGGGAGGTTTGCTGCTTACTGAGGGCATCTCTGAAGGAGGTAACTAGAAAACCTCTTCCCCTGGCCCAGGAGACAGATTATTATCCTCTAATAGTATTCCAAATTGGCAGTGATGACATACAGAGCAGAAAGCCTAAAGCCATTCAGAGAGAGAGAAGGATGGATGGCTCTAGGGCTCAAGTAGTATTTAGCTCCATTCCACTGCTAACTAACGAGGAGCAAGAAGTCAAAAAGAAGCAATTGATTAATGCCTGTCTCCGAGCCTGGTATGAGGAGAGGGGCTTCATATTCTTTGATCATGGGGTGGCTCACGCACCCCCCGGCTTTCTTACAGGGGATGGGACACGAGTGTCTCCTAGGGGGACTAAAGCCCTTGCTGAGGGTTTGCCAGCCCAGCTGAAGAGCATTTACACCAATGCACGCAGCCTGGGGAATAAGAAGGAGGAGTTGGAAGCTGTCGTAGGGCAAAGAGGCTATGATGTCGTTGCCATCATGGAGACGTGGTGGGATGACTCATATAACTGGAGTGCAGCTATGGTGGATTATAAACTTTTCAGGTGGGACAGGAAGGGTAGGAGAGAAGGCGGAGTAGCCCTCTATGTTAGAGAGGACTTGGATACCATTGAGCTGGATTGCGGTGATGAAGAGATCGAGTGCCTGTGGGTTAAAATCAGAAGAGCCCACCAGAAGGCAGATTTTGTGATGAGAGTCTGTTATAGACCACCCAGCAAAGAAGAAGCAGCCGATGAGCTTTTCTATAAACAGCTGGGGATAGTCTCTAGATTGATGCTTCTTGTCCTTGTTGGAGAATTCATTCTTCCTGATATCTGCTGGAAGTAAATACAGCAGAAAGGAAGCAGTCCAGGAGGTTCCTGGAGTGCATGGAAGACAACTTCCCTGTACAGCTGGTGAATGAACTGACAAGGGAAGGCGCCCTCCTGGAACTGCTGTTTGTGAACAGAGACTGCCTTGTGGGGGATGTGGTGGTAGGAGGATGCCTGGGACAAAGTGACATGAGATGATAGGGTTTTCAGTTCTAGGTGAAGAGGGTGGTTAGCAGGTCAGTAGCACTAAACTTCCAGAGGGCAGACTTTGAAATGTTGAGAAGGCTGATGGGCAAAGTCTCATGGGAGACAGTCCTCAAGGGCAAGGGAGCCTATGAGGGCTGGGAACTCTTCAGAAAGGAAATCCTAGCAGCTCAGGAGAAAGCCATTCCCATGTAACAGAAAAAGAGCCAGTGGGGGAAAAAACAGCTTGATTGAGTAGGGAGATCTTGAGAGATATCAAAAAGAAGAGGAATGTCTATGAGCTTTGGAAAAAGGGACAGGCCTCTTGGGTGGACTACAGGAGGGAAATGACATCGTGCAGGGAAAAAATCAGGAGAGCTAAGGCTCAACAAGAAATCAGATTGGCAAAGTCTGTGAAAGATAATAAAAAAATCTTTCAATAAATACACTAACAATAAAAGGAGGACTAGGGAGAATATACAGTCCCTATTGGATGCAGAAGGAACAACAGTGACAGGGCATGAGGACAAGGCTGAGGTACTTAATGCCTTCTTTGCCTCAGTCTTTAATTGTAAAGAAAGTTGTTCCCTCTGTTTACATATCCAGGACTTAGAGGAGCAGAATGAGGCTTCTGTGATCCAAGAGGAGGTGGTCAGAGACTTGTTTACCCAGCTAGACACCCACAAGTCTATTGGGCTAGATGGGATTCACCCGAGGGTATTGAAGGAGCTGGCAGATGTGCTGGCCAAACCCCTTTGCATCATCTTCAAACAGTGACTCGGCTAATGGACAAGGGAAAGGCTGTGGATGTATCTTCCTGGACTTAAGTAAAGCCTTTGACACAGATTCTCACAGCATTCTGCTATGGAAACCATCAGCCTCTGGCCTGGACAGGCGCACACTCTCCTGGGTGGAAAACTGGTTGGATGGAGGGCCCAGAGAGTGGTGGGAAATGGTGTTAAATCCAGCTGGAGGCCAGTTACAAGTAGGGTTCCCCAGGGCTCAGTGTTCGGTCCAGCCCTGTTCAATGTCTTTGTCAATGACCTGGATGAAGGCATCGAGTGCACCCTTAGCAAGTCTGCGGATGACACTAAGCTGGGTGGAAGTGTGAATCTGCTGGAGGGTCAGGAGGCTCCAAAGGGATCTGAACAGGCTGGACCGCTGGGCAGAGTCCAATGGCATGAAGTTAAAGAAGGCCAAATGCTGGGTCCTGCACTTGGGGCACAACAACCCTGAGCAGCTACAGACTAGGAGAAGTCTGGCTGGAAAGCTGCCTGGAGGAGAAGGACCTGGAGGTGTTGGTTGAACATAAGCCAGCAGTGGCCCAGGTGGCCAAGAAGGCCAATGGCATCTTGGCCTGTATCAGAAACGGTGTGACCAGCAGGTCCAGGGAGGTTATTCTCCCTCTGTACTCAGAACTACTGAGACCACACCTCAAATCCTGTCTTCAGTTGTGGTCCCCTCACCACAAGAAGATGTTGAGGCTCTGGAATGTGTCCAGAGAAGAGCAATGAAGCTAGTGAAGGGGCTGGAGAACAGGCCTTATGAGGAGTGGCTGAGAGAGCTGGGGTTGTTGAGCCTGGAGAAGAGGAGGCTGAAGGGAGACCTCATTGCTCTCTATAACTACCTGAAAGGAGGTTGTGGAGAGGAGGGAGCTGGGCTCTTTTCTCAAGTGACAGGGGACAGGGTGAGAGGGAATGGCCTCAAGCTCCGCTAGGGGAGATTCAGGCTGGACATCAGGAAAAAATTTTTCATGGAAAGGGTCATTGGGCACTGGCAGAGGCTGCCCAGGGAGGGGGTTGATTCACCTTCCCTGGAGGTGTTTAAAGGACAGATGGACGAGGTGCTGAGGAACATGGTTTAGTGTTTGATAGGAATAGTTTGACTTGATGATCCGGTGGGTCTTTTCCAACCTGGTTATTCTATGATTCACTCTTCTGCTCAAGGCAAGGTGAATCAGAAGAGGTTGTTCAAGATCTTCACCCAGCTCCTCACTACCCTGAGGAGATCCGATTTCTTTATGGAAAGGCTGTTCTGGAGGAAGCTCTGTCCCACAAGTGCCCACTGCCTGTTCCTGCCTGCAGGCGCAGCACGACCACGCAGCACGGCTGTGACCAAGCTGCCAGAGCACACAGACTGTACAGCAAGGCAAGGGGTGAGAAGGAGAGTGTGGAAGTAAAAAATGAAAAGCTCTGGGAGATCAAGTGCTGCCTGGCAGTGCTGCCACGCTCTGACTCTTTTCCTTTCCACCCATGAACACAGGAACTGTCTCTACAGGTCCAAAGAGGAACTTGAAGGAAGGGGCTCAGGAAAAATATAATTTGTTGAAGGTCTACACTTTATTTGAAAACAGAAAGAATGACTCCTCAGTTAGAAAGAAACTTGGCCAGAAAAGAAAATTTGACAGTAAAAGAGAAAAGGGATAAGAATATTAACATAATTAAAAGACCAGTAATAACAATGAAATGATGAAGACAGACTGGGAATGCAATGAGTTCCATTATAACTGCTATGCAGAAGGAGAACATCAGTTTATTGCTTCAAAGAAACATCCAGTTATCAGCTTCCACACTGCACCCTTGATCTCCTTGTTCCTCAAGCTGTAGATGAGGGGATTCAGTGTTGGAGGCACCACTGAGTACAGAAATGACACCACCAGATCCAAGGATGAGGAGGAGGTGGATGGAGGCTTCAAGTAGGCAAACAGGCAAGTGCATATAAACAGAGAGACCACGGCCAGGTGAGGGAGGCATGTAGCAAAGGCTTTGTGCCGTCCCTGCTCAGAAGGGATCCTCAGCACAGCCCTGAAGATCTGCACATAGGACACCACAATGAAAAGAAAACAGCTGAAAAGTAAACTGGCACTAAGCACAAGAAGCCCAACTTTCCTGAGGTAGCCATTTGAGCAGGAGAGCTTGATGATCTGGGGGATTTCACAGAAGAACTGGTCCACAGCATTGCCCTGGCAGAGGGGCAGAGAAAACGTATTGGCTGTGTGCAGTAAAGCATCGAGAAAACTAGTGCCCCAGGCAGCTGCTGCCATGTGGACACAAGCTCTGCTGCCCAGGAGGGTCTCATAGTGCAGGGGTTTGCATATGGCAACATAGAGGTCGTAGGACATGATAGTGAGAATATTCTGCACCAAAGAAGAACACTATAAAGAAGACCTGGGCAGCACATCCTGAGAAGGAGATGGCCCTGGTGTCCCAGAGGGAGTTGGCCATGGATTTGAGGATGGTGATGGAGATGCAGCCCAGGTCGAGAAGGGAGAGGCTGAGGAGGAAGAAGTACATGGGCGTGTGGAGGTGGTGGTCGCAGGCTATGACGATGATGATGAGGCCGTTTCCCAGGAGAGCAGCCAGGTAGATGCCCAGCAAGAGCCAGAAGTGCAAGAGCTGCAGCTCCCGTGTGTCTGCAAATGCCAGGAGGAGGAACTGGGTGATAGAACTTCTGTTGGACATCTGCTGCCTTTGGATGTGAAGCACTGAAGAAGAAGAAAAACGTAGTGAAAATTTAGGGGAGACCTCTCTGAGCAAAATCAAAGCCATTTCTTGTTCTCCCTCCCTGTGCAGCACATACCCTGTCCCTTCTCTCCCAGCCCTTCCTTCAGCTCTGTGCCTGGAGCCCTGCTTGGCACTTGCTGAAAGTGCTGGGAGGAGCAGGGCCTCTGCCCACTGGCTGCAAGGAATCAGCCTTGCTCTGCAGCAGGGGGTGATGGGGGTGGTGGGGACAGGGGACACTGCTGGGGTTGAGCTTTGTCCTGTGGAACTGCTCCTGGTGCAGAAGGGTCTGTCAGCATGTGGACTGCCAGGATGAGGAACAGAAAGTGCAGAAGGCAGACTGAGTGGTTTGTGGTTTTTACAGCTCCTTCTTCCACCCTGGTCAGTGATCTTGGATGTCAGAAACCCTCAGCATCTCTGCTGCATTCAGGGAGAACAGGGGGAGTCCTGTGAGGTGAGGGGATTGCCTGAGGCTCAGTGCAGAGGGAGGGGAGATGCACTGTCCCTCACTCTTGTACCTTTCTTAGTAAAGCAGAATCACGTTCCTGAGAGAAGAGAATCTCGCTGCTGAGCACTGAGTTTCTCACCCTTTATCAAGTTCTCAGCACCCCACTTTCACCCCACAACACACATGGTTCATTTCAGAAACCAAGCAGAGGTTTCTTGGTTGATGCATTTCTGTGCTTCTCCACAGGGCATTCAGGTGACACCAAGGTGTGACAGGACAGGTTTAACTCCTGGAGGGCAGCTCAGGGCTTGGAAGATTCCAGGTTTCCTAATGAGGGTAACTTGGTACAGGAGAGTCCATTCATTTGTCAGGGAATGGCAGAGACTGCACTGCTAACAGCACCACAGGTGAGATGAAAGCTGGGACACTCCATTCCCACAGACACATCTACATGCAAGGAATCAGATCATCAGTGCTGGACATGGCTGTTGCAAATCCCATCCCCGGAGAAACTGGCAGTGAGAGCGAGAGAACAGCAAGAACAGGGACAAGGGAAGAAACAGGGAGGAACAGAGTGAGGATCTGGCTGTGAGAGGACGGGGCAGAGGCAGCTGGACATGCTGACAGCGTTCCCCTTCCCCAGCTGTGCTCGCCCCCTCCCAGACACCAACCTTGCTGGGCAGTTGCTCTCAGCCCCTGGGCTCTGGAGAGGGCACTGGAGCTGTGGCTGCAGAGGAGGAGGCTCAGCCTTGGAGCCCAGAGCCCTGATGGCAGAGGCTTTGCTGGGTGGGAGAGGAGGCAAGCGGGCTTGCTCAGAGGAAGGGTCAACACTGGAGGGGATCACATAGAGCTGTACGAATCCCTCCCTCATCATTTTGGATTGTTGTTTCCTCTCTTTCTCTGATCCTGTCTCTTCTGCCTGAAGACTTTGCTCTGTTGAGATGTTTCCCTGCCCCATATCTTTTCCGTGTCTGCTCTCACAGACCCCTCCCCAGCTTCTCTGCACTCACCTTGTCATTATACAAACCTGCCTGTTTTCCGGGCACGGGCTGGGCATGTGTTCCTGTTTCAAGGTGGAAAAGGATAGGTCAGAACAATCCTGATGGCTCCAGCAGAGGGGATACTGGTGCTGTCCATAGGCAGAGAAGTTCCTGGAGGCACTTTACCAGGCTCCAGGTTGACCTACTGACCACTCAGAGCTGCAGTTCAGCAATCTCAGTGCATTGTGAAAACGGAGTGCTCCATTTCTATTTCTGCTGTTCTCTCCCCCTTCCAACTCCCTGGGAAAAAGAAACAGAAAACAGACTCACTCAAGCTTCTTACCTTTATAGCAACCCCTGCTTTAACATTCTCCTTGAGACATTCCTTTGGAAATAGTCCAGGGCTGATCCAGAGCTGTGAGCAGCACCTTCTCGGAAGCAGAAAGACCCTGCCCTGCTGGGAGCTGCTCCTTCCACCCACAGCTTCTCCCCATGCCACCGTGATCCACTGCCCTGATGGGCTGAGTGCTGACCCTGGAAGGTGCAGAGTCTCTGTCCCAGTGCACTGGGACATAGGGACCCTGTTTGGAAGGAGACCTCTGAGAATCCATAGGTGAAGATGGACCTTTACAACTCCACAGCCAGCAGCAGAAGGCAGTTGTTGTGTTCTGTCCCTCTCGTGGTACATCACAAAGTCCCTGATATGCTGCACATCCTCCTCATCTGTTCTAGAGAAACGGAGAGAGTTGTACTTACAGATACCAAGAGCTGTGGGATGTGCCAGCTCCAGGAGATCCCAGGAACAGAAACTGCACTGCCCTGTGCTCATAGATTTACCACATAAAGTGCTGCAAGAATTCCTCCCTCAGGGAGCTCTCAGCATCCTCCCACCCCACCCTGCCTTTCCCCTCTCTCTTTCTCCCTCCTCTCCCCTCGCTGCCTGCAGGCAGTGCCCTCAGCCCTGCTGGGCTTTGCAGGGGAGCTGCCCCAAGCCAGACCTGGCTCTTTGTAGCACTGTCCCCTTGCCACAAGCTCCCTCCCTGCCAGGAGTCCAGCTCAGCTCAGCAGCAGAGGAGCAGCCCAAGGCAGTGCTTTCTCTGCCCCCTTGGGGCTCCCTTGAGGTGTCCCTGGGGCTCCAGAGGAACCTGCTGGGAAATAAGCTGAAGCCATCCCTGATGTTCCCTCCCTCAGCCAGTGCAAGACACTTCTTTCTTGCAGTGTCATTGCTCCTGTTAGAAAACCAGCTGTGCATGAGAATCACTTTATTCCCCATCATTTAACAGGACCTTAAGAAGGTAACAGGGAATAACCTCATCCCAGGGAGCTTAGTGAGCATCCCAGCATCCCAAGGAACTTAGTGAGCAGAACGATGTCACAGTGAGGCCGCTCTCCATCATCTTCTAAAGGTCGTAAAGACTGAGGAAACTTCCAGTATCTAGATTCCTATCCACGTTACAGTTTAATTTTACTGATGGCAGTATATATCTGTCCCAGCAGCAAGCCCAAGGAAAGCAGTGACTGCAAGTCATGTGCCTCACGGACCCAGATTTCTCTTTGTTTCTCTCCCTAATGGATCAAAAGCTTTAGGCATGAAATGCTTGTTAGGAATGCCCTGCTCACTAGCCAGTTCCCAGAGATTTCAGCATATGTCTAATCAAAAGAGTGCCCTTATAAATCAGATTTTCCTTTTTAATTGTGACGTCTCACTGGGCCTTTCTAATAAGTGTTTGAAATTGGTGAAACAAACTTCAAGAAAGTATCACCTTGGGTCTTTGAAACACTTGAGAATGTCAACTGGGAGCCTGGCTGAGAGCTGGAACCTACTTGTGCTTTATGTTGGCATCTCTCCGTGTTGATGTTCAAGACTTCACTGGCTGTAACTCTGCCTTATGGCTCCTGGCTGCCTGCCACGAGGAGCCCACGCTGAACGGCAGTGATTACCATCTCTCTTGGAAGCAAAAGAGGCGGAGGTAATGAATTGTCTCTGGTTTCAAAACATCCCTACGTAATGCTAATGACTTCTCTGTTAAATGGTAACTGACTAAGGATCTCCTGAAGGTTCAGATACAACCATGGTCAGGACAGGGCATCTCAGTTGTGTTGGTGTTGGTCCAGGTAGGTTTTGGCCAGGCTGCACCTTGTTGTCTTGGACCAGGATGCAGAATGGCAAAAGACAACTCCTTCAAAGTCACAGGATACATAAAGTGTTCTCGGAAAGATGGTTGCTGTTTGTAGATTAGTCTGACAGTTTTATAGATCCTCATCTAAAACGTGCATCACTGAGACTGTGTGCAAGAGCCCAGGGAGCAGAACGACAAAAACGATCACTTCTAGGGTGAGGACCTCCTGTAGACACTTTGTCCTGAAGCTGCGAGAACTGGAACTGGGAAGGTGCAACTGGAACTGGGAAGGTGCAACTGGAACTGGGAAGGCACAACGTAAATTGAGGGAGAAGAGAGGAAATCGGACCCATCATAGTTTTATTTCCTGCCTTAAGACAAAACTTCATTTTTTATTTTTTTTCTGTGCTATGGTTATGTTTTCCAATAAAGGTTTTTAAAACACAAGATCTCAAGAAAAAGTCATCAAATTTTACTTCATCTTCCTGTTAGAAGTGACGTGTGTGGAAATGGTCAGATTAATATCTTTTACATAAATCCTTGGTGATAAATCTCCACAATTTTTTTCAAGTCCCTTTAAATTATAATCTATTACATGACTCAGTCAAGCTGTTATGATTCTGGATTTTTGGACTCTTAATTATCTGGAATATTACCACAAAACAAGAACCTTTACAGACTAAGTTGATAATTAATAAAAAATATTATCCTCAAAGCTACAGAATATTACTATAAAAGCTTATGTATGAAAAAACCAGGGTATTCCTCATCACCTTCTGATCAATTCCAGGTGTCCACATCCAGGTTAAAATACAAACCAAAGTATCAAGGCACATCAGCCAAATTTTATGCTTCAGAGTTTCCAGAAACACCACATAGATTTTAATAATTTGGGAACAAGACAATCTGTTCAGATGGGGGTTGGCAATTTTATTTCCTTAATATGAAAAAAGAGCTATTTCTCAGTTCATGTAAATATCCAGAGCCACTTTTTCACTGTACACCGGATATCGCTGAAAAAGTAACTGTGAGTTCTTTTGGTTTTTTTTTCTATTTCACTGCCGTTTTCATATAATAAGCGTAGTCCCTGCACATACGAGAAATAATTAGTGATGGGGGGGAGGGCTCCCCTTTCTTCGTCACAATTCCATTCCTTGTCCCAGTTTTGGGACTATATTTTCCTTTAGAGACACTAAGAAAGACTGAGCAAGCAAGCAGATACAACCCACTGTTTAGTGTTCCCATCTGACTTCCATAAATACAGATCACATATAAGCCAAAATGAAATCAACGAAACAAACAAACACCCACCTCAAAAGTACCTTATCGTTTTACTATTGAACATATTTAATTAGTTAAACTCAGAACTCAGGGGAGGAGTAGAATGAAGCATATGGTTTCTGTTTCCAATAATTACTGGCATTCAGGATTCAGCGTCTCTTTAATAAATTCAGGTTTTTCAGCACCTGTGAGGACGGAGTCAGAAAGCACTGATCAGCACACAAAGGCAGCGAGAAGCACGGCTTACTGCCCCTTCCTTTGGGGAGCACAGTTGCAAAGGGATCCTTTGCGATTCAGGGGAGAGAGCTGCTGCTGAAATAGGCTGCGGGATGGCTCTGGCACCTTACACTGCTAGGTAATCCTCTCGCAGAGCCGTGAGCATTTGGAGATGCCCCGTGCCCCTGTGCCACACAGCAGCGCTCAATGGGCTGCCCTGGGAGAGCTGCAAAGGAATTCTTTCCAAATCCATCCCAGCACAACCTCTTCCCATCGAACTGAACTAACATAGAGCAGCGTCTGAGTGGGGAAAGATGGGCAGCAGTGCCTGCTACGCACCTGGGCTTCTTCACCTTCTGAACTTTCCTGCCTTTTTTTGGTCTCCCTTTATTTTCTCTCTTCATTCTTTTCTTGTCTTCTTGTATCTCCCACGACTCTGCCCAGGTCGCTTTTCTCTTTCTTTTTCTTTTATTTCCATTTTCACAGGAGGACCCTGCAAGCCTTTCCATCCTACGGTGGGATTAGATAGATGAAATTAGGATCAACCCAAATTAGTTCTTCATCGAACCAAAGCTAACTCATTTTACCTTCTTTGTTCCACAAGGATCTTGAATTCTTCTGCTCTAAGCTGGGACTCTTCCGAGGTCTCTGCGGTGCTTGCAGGCAACGCGGCGGGTGCCTAAACAATGAATGTCAGTGTTAGCAGGTGGCAAGGGGCACCCTGGGGTAGTAAAGTGACAGACTGTCCCATTGCTACTTCAACTCGCCAGAGAAGATCCCTTTGGCTGGTTTGCATTAGCCCTTCTACCAAGGGCCTGACTTTGGAAGACAATGTTCACAGGGGCGCGTGAGGCTGAGTTTGTTTGTGGGGGCATTCTGCAGGCTGCCTGAGGTCCCCGTCCAGGCAAGAAAAGGATTGCCAGCTGTGTTCTGCCAGAGTTTCTTCCACCCTCCAAGACAGAGTCTGCAGATACCCCTCTGCTGCACCACTGCCTTCCGCGGCAGGAGGCTTTGCTTTTGAAATCTATACCTCTTCCTGAAATGATGCCACCAGCGTGCCTGCTTCTGCTGCTTTCTGGACGACGAGTGGAGAGGCTGGTGTGTCCAGGGAAGCTTTGGGCTGGTGCTGCACAGCTGCTTTGCCTGCAGGGCCACGTTGCTCTTCCAAAGGCAGCTCTGGAGGGCAAAAGCACATGCAGCCAAGTGACTTCTTAGAAGTGGCCAGCGGCTAGAGCAAACCCACCCAAAGCCCTGCCCCAGCTGTCTGCTCAGAGGGTGGCAGCCACCAGCCCCTCCTACCTGTGGATCTGCCCAAGGATGCAGTTTGTTTTTCAGTTGTGGAGGGACTGCAAATACCCTCTGTCTCCTCCCCAAAGATTTCACACTGGTGTTCGATGAGGAACTCCACCAGCGCCTTCACCTGCACATGGAAAACCCCTGGTTTTGGCACAGTGCCTGAAAGTGCGTCAAGCAGCCTTTCCTACTCCTGACCCTTCTGTCTGTACAGAAGGCTGTTGCCGTGGGGCTGCTCTTCCCAGCAGCACTTGCTGGAGAAAGAGGGCAGCCGGAGATCTCTCAAGAGCCAAGCTCTCCTAGATTGGGAAGGCTGCAGCTGGCATCTGAGCCCAGAGTACCTTCTTAGAAACCTCCACCATGGCCTCCAGCGAGAGCAGCTCCTCGTTGGTCGGGCTCAGCAGGTTTGGTCCAACGCAGATGGCCAGGTTACTGTAGCTCATCCTGATGGTGGCTGCATTGCGGCCAATGCACTGGAGGAGAGTCAGCAGCCGTTCCAGGAGGAGGAGATTGGCTGCAGGCAACTTGCTGGCCACTCTGAGGGAACAGCAACACAAGGTTCATAGAATCATAGAATCATAGAATAACCAGGTTGGAAGAGACCCACCGGATCATCGAGTCCAACCATTCCTATCAAACACTAAACCACGCCCCTTAGCACCTTGTCCACCCATGCCTTAAACACCTCCAGGGAAGGTGACTCAACTCCCTCCCTGGGCAGCCTGATTTCTCCCAGGTCTATGCAGGGGAAGCTTCCCTGTCCATGCCCTTTGGCCCCAAACCCAAGCCCAGCCCAGAAACAGCTGCCAGCCAGAAAACACCCCTTTGGAAGGAGCCCGGCCCTTTGCAGGCTAGTCCCAGGCCTCCACAAAGTCACTGCTCACAAGACAGGCTGCCAGCCATACTTACGCCTTCAGCCCTTCCACCTTCTCCCAATCGCTTGGCTTCTCCATGGCTCCCATCCAGTCGTCGTAGAGACTGCTGACAAGCAGCTTGCCAGGGATGCTTCGGAGGAAGTCCTGCAATGGCAACGGCTCCAGGTGAGCCCTTGAAGAGTCCAGGAGAGCCAGAAGCTCTTCCGTGCTGCAGGTCAGAAGTGCTCACCTTCAAGATGCCCGCCAGCAGGTGCACAGGCTGGCTTCCCAGGTCAGCAGCCACACCGCGGTCCAGGGCCTCCCGCAGCTCCTGAAGTGACGACACGCACTCCGCTCTCCGAAAGATGCCTTCTGTCGATGGTCCACGTTGGTGCAGGATATCCAGAAGCTCCTGCAGGGTGCACACAAGAAGATTTGCTTGGCTGAAGAGCTGCCTTCTGACAGCGGTGGCCAGGGCGGCAGCTCTGCACAACCCCCGGCTCCCTCCCATGGCAAATACGCTGAGACCAGAAGCACCAGGCTCGGCTGAAGAGCCCGGTGGCCATGCTGGGAGCTCCTGGAGACACCCAGCACGTGTCCGGAGCAGGTGGAGGGAAGGCGAGGGACACTCTGGCCACGCTGGCTTACCTGGATGGGCTGGGGCAGCGTGCAGTCCTCCCCACAGAGGGCTGCCAGGGGCTGTGCAAAGAGCCCTCTGCTAGAGCCGGACCCCGCCTGTCCTGGCTCCCGGGCAGCCGTTGGGTTCTGCCGCAGAGCAAAGGGCCAGGGCAGCCCCATCCTCTTCCTCCTGCTCCCTCCTTCTGCAAAGGTAAACAGAGAGAGAGCCATCAATGGGGACCGTCAGGACAGCGCTCCCGTGGGCAGCCCTGCTCTGCCCTGCCCTGACAGGGAGCAGGACGGGCTGGGAGCCGGGAGCTGAAAGCACGGCTCCTCCGCAATGCCTGCACCTCAGAGGCTCCTGAGAGCCAGGGTGCTAGCGGGACAGCCTGAGCCAGCCCTCAGCCTGCCCTCCTCAAGGCCGTGGGCAGCAGCCCAGGCTCCGTGTCCTCAGAGAAGCACGTTCAGCAGCCACTCTCCAAATGTCGTCCTTCCTCGTCCGGCTGACATCTTCCCTTGGGGTGCCAAACCTGCACGACAACACTCAGGGGACAAGAGAGCAGAGCTAATGCCTGCTCAGCCCATCCTCCTGGCTCCAAGGATGGAGCAGAGACAGGCACCACCTCGGGCACTCAGCAATGTCCCCTCTGCCCCTCCGTGCAAGGGACAGTCATCAAGGGAACGAGGGGACCCCGGCGGATCAGCACTCGCCTGCTGCAGAGCGATGGGGACCACCTTGCTCAAGGTGAAGGACAGCTGCAGCAGCATCCCGTCTTCTGCAAAAGAGCTACTTGCCCGAGGAAAGAAGGTCCTCCCCACCTTTCTTTCCAACACTCACCTGCTGGCTGGGAACATCCCCCTCCATTGCCAGAAGGCACCGGTGGAGGCCCTTGCTTGCCGTCATCCTGCAAGAACCAGGTTGTGCTTAGAGAGCAGCCCTAGAGGAGAAAGAGCAAGCGGCCACCCAGCACCAGCAGCCTGAGGGTGGAAGGTATCCTCCCTGGCACAACCCGCCAGGCCGTGCCGGCATTCCCGCTGGTTCCCCAACCCCTCAGCTCCCCACGGGGCACCGTGGGACCCTCTCACAAAAGTTCCCCCCACTCCCCAGGTATCCCGGGCGCTCTAGCACAGCAGCAGGAGGGTGAAAGGCAGCCTTTCTCACCTTTGCCTGGGCCTCAAGTAGCATCTCTAGGCTCCTGGCACGCACTGTCCTCCACTGGGCAAGAGAGAAGCAGTGGAAGAAGGGGAGAAGCAATGCTCTCCTGCTTGGTGGAGGAGCAATGCTCAGGGACAGAGCTGAGGGGAGAGATACTCACAGCACGGCGGCAGCTCAGCTCCATCTCCAGGACTTCGATGGAAGTCAGTCGCATCACACGGGCTTTCTTCTCCTCTTCTGATCGCCTGGGCACAGGGAAGGGATAGAAAGAGTGAACCCCGAGCCACCTCCTCTGTCTCCAGAGGAAGCGGTTGCAAACCTCCCCCACGTAACGCCCCAGTGCCAAGCAGAGAGCAGAGCTGCCTGCATCGCTCCTGCCTGCCAGGCAACCAGCCCTGCTTCCCCGCCTGCCTCTCTCTGTTGCAAACAGCGCAAGAAGAGACTTTGCATCCCTGAACGATCCCCGTCTGCCTCAAAGCTGCCGGCATCTGCAGGGACACCTGTCCCCATCTGGGGAGCTGTGTTCCCCCATGTGCCTTCGCATGCATGGTCCCCAGGCTTACCCCAGCAGTGTGCCCACCCAGAGCTCCTTCAGCGCCTGGGAGCTGCAGAAAGAGAGGAGAAGCAGCGTCAGACCCCACTGGCCCCCCAAGCCTGCAGGCAGAGACAGGTGCCTGCTCAGCCCTGCCCATAGGCAAGGACACTGGGGCAGGACCAAGTCCCATGGGGCAGGACAGAAGCGTTGCCCAAGCTCTGCCTCCCTCTGTCCTGCCAGAGGAGCTGCTCTGGCCTGTGCCTGCTGGCAAGCAAAAGGGGACGGGGAGAAGCAGGAGTGAGAAATGTGAGAAATGTCTCCCATCCTTCTTGTTTCTTCTGCCTGTATGCCCACCCCACAGACCCAACGCAGCACACACGGCCTTCCTCCCTCCCTCTCCCCACACACACTCCCTCTCTCCCTCTCTCCCTCCATCCTTCCCTCCCTCTCTCCTTCCCTCCCTCCCTCCCTCTCTCCCCTCCTCCCTCTCCCCACACACCCTCCCTCTCTCCCTCTCCTACACCGCACTGCCCAGCAGCCATGGCACGTGGCACCGCAACTCACGCAAAAGTGGCGATGCAGGAGCCTGCCGGCCAGACGAGGATGAGGGAGTTGCTGCCCTCGCCGGTGCCATCCTCCTCTTCTTCTGGCTCCCCTGCCTCATTCCCACTGCTCAGCACCCACAGCTGGTCGAGGGCCAGGCGGAGCTGTGGGCGCAGGTTGCTGCCAGGTCTGTGGAAAGCAGAGGCAGGCAGTGAGCTGGGGGTGGCCTCCTAGTGGTCCCCGCGGGAAGAGCCCTGTCCCCAACCTGGCCTCGGGACAGAGCGTGGTGCATCCATCACCGAGGTCTTGGGGCCTGGGGCTTGTGCCAAGGTGTCCTTGCCCTGCTCCCAGCACCAGGAATGGGGGACAGGGAGCTGGGCTCCCAGGCTCTTACCGCAACTTGGCGATCACCAGTTCCTCCTGGAGGAGGAGAAGTCGCCTCTCGGTCCTCTTGCGTCCCCAGCTCAGCTGCACATCTGCACTCAGCACCGCCTCAGCCTCGCTGAGAGCCTCCCTGCAGAGCAGAGCGCGGCAAGCATGAGCAACACTGCTTGGGCAGGCCCCAGCTGTGCCCCGGTGTCCCCAAGCCACCACGGGAGCCCACCTGGAGCTGCAGAAGCAGTTGACCTGGCCCATCCTGGCCGGGACAGGAGGACCCTCGCCGTGCACCAGAGATGTGGCCCAGCCGGTGACAGCGAGGATGGGCAGTGGGGTGCTGGTGCCGGAGAAGCACTGCTCGGGCAGATGCTGCCCCTCACGGCACCGTGCCAGCTCAGCTCCCTCTGCTGTGTCTGGTGGCCGTGGCTCCAACTGACCAACTCGGGGAGCCCAACAGAAAGGGGGCGGGGCAGGGGGCAGGGGGCGGGGCTTCTTCCCAGGGCTCCCCTGTCTTCTCTGTTTTTTTTACTTTTTGTGATTTTTTTTTTTTCTTAATATCCAGCCTAAATCTCCCCTGGTGGAGCTTGAGGCCATTCCCTCTCATCCTGTCCCCTGTCACTTGGGAGAAGAGCCCAGCTCCCTGCTCTCCACAACCTCCCCTCAGGTAATTGTAGAGATTAATGAGGTCTCCCCTCAGCCTCCTCTTCTCCAGGCTAAACAGGAATTATCCCAGTACACCCAGTAGAGACCCCATAGATCCCAGTACAGCACTAGAACCGACCAGCAAGGAACCAGCGTGGGACCAGGATGGCACCAGTGCTCCCAAGATTAACAACAGAGATGCCAGTATGGCACCAGTACAGGCCAGTAAGGCACCAGTATGGCACCAGTGGGAGACCAGGATGGGCACCAGGGATGTCAGTGCTTCCAGTATGGCACCAGTATGGACCAGTATGGTACATCATCCCACCACATTGTAGTGACTACAAGTGCATCCCACAGACTCCCAGTGTTTCCCAGTGCCCTCCCAGTGCTCCCCAGTGACTCCCAGTCCATCCCACTGACTCCTACTATTTCCCAGGGCCCTCCAAATTCTCCTCAGTGACTCCCAGTGTGACCCAGTGACTCCCAGTCCATCCTAGTGACTCCCAGTGTGACCCAGTGTCCTCCCAGAGCTTCTCCAGTGCTCATGAGCAAGGGGCCACACTGGGAGGGCACTGGGACGCACTGGCAGTCACTGGGAACCACCAGTGTGGCACCAGACTGGGATCAGTGCTCCCAGTATGGCATCAGTATGGACAAGTGTGGCACCAGTGCTCCCACTATGGACACCAGGGACACAAGGGCACCCAGTGTGGCATCATTATGGACCCGTAAGGAACCAGTGTGGGAACAGTACTGCCAGTATGGGAAGCAGGGACACCAGTATGGACCAGTAAGGCACCCCTGCACACCAGCATGGGACCACTGGGGAACCAGTGACCTCCCAGTGCTCTCCAATGGCCTCCCAGTGCATCCCAGTGCTCCCCAGTAACTCCAAATGGACTCCCAGTGTGTCCCAGTGTTCTCAGTGCCCTCTCAGTGTTACCCAGTGCCTCCCAGTCCCTTCCCTGTGCTATCCCAATGCATAACAGTGACTCCCTCTTCGTCCTAGTGCCCTCCCAGGGCAACCCAGTGCCTCCCAGTGACTTCCCAGTGTACTCCAAGTACATCCCAGTGCCTCTCAGTGCCTCCCAGTACTCTCCCAGTGCATCCCAGTGACTCCTAGTATTTCCCATTGACTCCCAGCACATCCCAGAGACTCACAGTATATTCCAGTGCCCTCTCAGAGACTCCCAGTGTGTCCCCGTGATTCCCAGAGTGTCCCACTGCCCTCCCAGCATGTCCCAGTGGCTGCCAGTGACACTCAGAGCTCCCCAGTCCCTCCCAGTGCCCCACTTCCCCATCCCAGTCCCTTCCAGTGCCCCCCAGTGCCTCTCAATCCCCCTCCCAGTGCCCCTCAGTGCCTCTCACTTCCCCCATTCCCCTCCCAGCACCTCCAAGTGACCCCCAGTGTCTCCCAAACTCCCTCTCAGTGCCTCACAGTCCTTCCCAGTATCCCCAGTTTGCCTCCCAATGCCAGTCTCACTGGTTTGTTCCAGCACAAGGAGCTCTTATGCCATTTCCCTCCCTGAGACTTACTGGGTTGCACTAGGAACCAGAGAACCATAGAATCACCAGGCTGGAAAAGACCCACCTGTGTCACAGAAAAGTAATAGAAAAACGAGGTCATCAAAGACGAGTGTGATAGAAAACAGGTCATGGAAGGGTCATAGAGGTGTTTGGTCACACGAGGGTCAGGTCATAGAAGGGTGATAGAAATGTTGGGTCAGAGAAGAGCTGGGTCATAGCACTGTTAGGTCACAGAAGTGTCGGTAACAGAAGGGGCACAGAAGAGTTAGGTTGTCAAAAAACGAGTCATAGAAGAAGAGGATCCTAGAAGAGTTGGGTCATAGAATAAGAGTAGGGTCACACAGGAGTCAGGTCAAAAAAGGGTGATAGAAAAGTTCGATTATAGGAGAGTAGGCTCCCAGAAGAGGGATAGAAGAGTCGGGTCACAAAGTGTCAGGTCACAATCAAGTCAAAGAAGAGTCGAGTTATTCAAGAGTTGGGTCTTAGAAGCCTCGAGTCGCAGTAGGGTGATAGGAGAGTGGGGTCATGGGACACTCGTGTAAGAGTTGGGTCCTACAAGTGTCAGCACATAGAAGGGCCTGAACTTAGAAGGTTGGGTCATAGAAGGGAGCCTGAGGGCTGCAGAGAGAGGAAACCAGAACTGGCAGCCAGGCCAGCCTGGAAACACTTCCCTGGGGAAAGGATGTACCTGGAGAAGAGCAAGGGAGCGTTTCTGTGCCTGCAGAGAAGAATCTGGGAGAAAGAGAAACCTCTCCCTGCAGGCCCTTGTGTGGGCCAGGCTGCTCTGCTGCTGAGCTCAGACTCTTGTCCTGGCTGGGCAGAGGGGCTGGAACAGAGCGGGCACAGTCAGGCTGTGGTGGCATCTGCTGGATTGAAACCAGGAGTCCTGCATTTCACTGCTCACCGTGTCCTTGTGCTGGGTCAAGCCCCAGCTCTGGGGCTGTGGGGGAGGCTGAGACCCACCTCTGCCCCCCAGCAGCTGCCGTGCCCTCCAGAGGGGCTGGGGCTGTGGGGGGAGAGCCCAGAGCTCTGCTGCACCCTGCGGAGGGCACTGCATGGGGGCCGCCCAGACTGGGCTGCTCTGTGGGGCTGGAGAGAAAGCAGGGCGGTGGGGAGAGTTGGGAGGGGCTGGGCTGAGCTGGAAAGTGCCCGGGAGAGGACACCAGCAGTGCTGGCTGAGCTGTGTGACCATGCAGGGGAAGGACACGCTGCAGAGGGTGAGAGGGCAGAGCTGCTCTGGGAGGGATCCAAACCCTTTGTGTGCCATGGGGATATGTATTTTTTCACTGACATGGACAACCAGAGAGAGAGAGAAACAAGACTCCCTGTAGACTTTAAGAGCAAAGTTGCCCATGTAGTGATGGACCTCAAGGCCATTGCTTTGCCTACATGTTAACAATCTCTTAGGAGACACCTTGCATCCATATCAGATGGAGAATTCTTCAAAGTGCTCCCCCTGTACCGCGCCCTTAATGTAAATATAAATGATGGAGGCGACACGGCTCTGCCAGTCTTCTCTGACAGCTGCAGTCCCAGGAAACACCTCAGACACACTGGGGCCTCTAGAGGTTTGCACTGGGGCTGATGGTCAGAGCGTGGAGCTCGACCTTAAAACATAAGTACTGCTCTCAGTACCTAAAGAGATATCTCAAACTGCTCTGTTTCATCAGCTGAAATGATTCCAGACTTACAACAAAATGTCCATGGAATTTCTATGCTGCCAATATATGAGTTTTCAGAACACATTTGACTTGTAGGAGAAGCAGCCTTGCCCTTGCCCTTGCCCTGTGTTTGTATTGCCAGCTCTGTCTGGTACACTGTGCATTTCATCTCCCTCACCTTCCAGGGGTTTCTACATGCAATTCTCCCAGTTCTCATTCTTCTTCTTCTTTAAGGTATTTCTGAAGATTTCCTTTTCCAAGGCCCCCAGAACCTCTCTGTTCTGGCACTTAGATCATGTAATGGTGATGCAGCAGACAGGAACACTGGCACTGAGCCTGCCCAAGGGAGCTGAGGTGAATCTCCCTGGGCCAGTGGGGTTTGTTCCTGGGGTCACACACAGAAATGTCAGGGTTCTGCAAAGAGTCCACATCTGGCCCAGTGCACTCCTCATGCACCCAGGGATGTTCAGAGACAGTCAGGCCCTCGTACAGGGGGAGATGAAGGTCATAGTCTCTCTCTGACTTTATGTTGCCACTTCCAGAGGTTGGGAGGTGTCAGCCCTGAAGTTTGTTGTCCTGCTCTTAACTCATCTGAGATGCCCGCAGCGTGAGGAATGGACACAGGGACCGTGGTTGAAGGAAGCACATCCCAGAGCTGCATTCAGGCACTTACTCTTGGGATGTTGCTCTCAACTCAAAGTGACCTTGAGACACTTTCTATCCCCCAGGCCTTTATGGAAACTCAAGGAAGGGTGTTTGTGTTTGCTTGGGTTCATCTCACCTCATGCACATTATGTACGTGCTCCCATCTCATCTGTACAGTGAGACTATAGACTCTGACCTCCTCATTCTGTGTCCTTCCAGGGAGGGACAAAGAACCTCTGCAAGCTGGGGTGACAGGGCAGTGCTGGGAATGGTGGTTTTGAGGGGCTACTCGAGGCTGGTTGCCCTGGGGCAGATCCTGCAGGGGGTGCAGTGCACATGGGAACAGATCAGACCCTGCTCTGCTGGTCCTCAAGGTCTCACAGGTGGCTGCGCTGTGAAAGGAACCTGCAGCCTTCCTGAACCCACCACCCTGACCCGCTGTTTATTTTCACACTGCTGTTTTAATCTGTGGCTCATGTTCTTGAGGATGCCCTTGAGGGAAACCCTGAAAGAAGCCTTAAGCCTTCAGGTGCTGCTCCAAGGACATCCTGTTTATTTATGGAAAGGCTGTTGTGTCCCACAAGAGCCCAGTGCCTTTCCCTGCCTGTGGGCACAGCACTGCCATGCAGCACGGCTGTGACCAAGCTCAGAGCCCTCAGGCTTTACAGCAAGGAGAGGGCTGAGGAGGAGAGTGTGGAAGTGGAGAGACAACAGCTCTGGGTGTTCAAGTGCTGATTCCTGGCTGTGATGCCATGATGGGACTCATTTACCCTCCACCCACGCTGACAGGAACTGTCCCTACAGCTCCAAAAATATTTTGGAGGAAAGACATCAGGAAACAAAAGTCATTGAATATGCCTTTATTTTGTTTAAACACACAGAGAGCACAGCCCCTCATGTACACAGCCAGTCAGTAAGAAAAGTGAAGAAGATGGTGACATAAAAAAGGATGACAAGATTATCTCAAAGGAAAATTGAGTATCACAAACAAGAAATAGAGAAGCCAGTCTGGACCTGCCATGAATTGAATGATAACTGTTATGCAGGAGGTGATGAGCAGTTTAATGATTCAAAGAACCATCCAGTTATCAGTTTCCACATTGCATTCTTGATCTGCTGGTTCCTCAAGCTGTAGATGAGGGGGTTCAGTGCTGGAGGCACCACTGAGTGTAGAACTGACACCACAATGTCCAGGGATGGAGAGGAGATGGTGGATGGTTTCAAGTAGGCAAACCCTGCAGTGTTTATAAACAGGGAGACCACAACCAGGTGAGGGAGGCAGGTTGAAAAAGCTTTGTGCCATCCCTGCTCCGAGGGGATCCTCAGCACTGACCTGGAGATCTGCACATAGGACACCACAATGAAAACAAAACACTCAAATGCCCCTACGACACTTACTACAACAAGCCCAGCTTCGCTGAGGTAGGAGTGTGAGCAGGAGAGCTTGAGGATCTGGGGAACCTCACAGAAGAACTGATCCACAGCACTGCCCTGGCAGAGGGGAAGGAAAATGTATTGGCCGTGTGCAGCAGAGCATTGAGAAACCCAGCGCCCCAGGCAGCTGCTGTCATGTGGACACAAGCTCTGCTGCCCAGGAGGGTCCCGTAGTGCAGGGGTTTGCAGATGGCAATGTAGCGGTCATAGGACATGACAGTCAGAAGATAATATTCTGCTGAAATGAAAAAGGGAAACATAAAGACCCGAGCAACACATCCCATGTAGGAGATGGCCCTGGTGTCCCAGAGGGAATTGGCCATGGATTTAGGGACAGTGGTAGAGATGGATCCCAGGTCAAGAATAGAGAGGTTGAGGAGGAAGATGTACATGGGGGTGTGGAGGTGGTGGTCGCAGATGATGGTGGTGATGATGAGGCCGTTGCCCTGGAGAGCAGCCAGGTAGATGCCCAGGAAGAGCCAGAAGTGCATGAGCTGCAGCTCCCGTGTGTCTGCGAATGCCAGGAGGAGGAACTGGGTGATGGAGCTGCTGTTGGACATCAGTGTCCTTTTGGCACAGGGCACTGTCCAGGAGGGAAACGAAAGAGATAAGTTAGGGGACATTTCTTTGACCAGAACAGAAGTTCTTTCTCATTTAAGCATTCCCTAAACTGCCTCTTTCAAGGAGGACGTTTGGCAGATCCCTTTCACAGGCTCTGCTTGCTCCTCTCTGAGGTTGCCCCAGGGAGCAGGAGGCTGTGATGTGGGCTCTGCAGGAGTCAGTGCTGCCTACAGCAACAGGGGAATGGAACACAGGGTGATCTCGGGATGAATCCACTCCTTATATCAACGAGCTTTCCAAAACTCTCCCTCCCCATTCACCTAGCTCCTGGGTCCTCACAGGCAAATGGACTGTCCCTTCATGCAGAGTGAGCACAGCTGGTCTCTCCATCAGCCCTGGTCTCAGCTGCCCTGTGCTGGAGGAGTTTTGCACTTGGGTGTTCCCCCCAAAAGAAACTGGCACTGCTGAGAGCAGAGGAATCCAGTTTCCCAGTTCAGATCACCAAATACCCTCACCACATCCTACCTGAGGGGGATCTCAGCTCTCCTCTCCCAGCCAGGAACACAGAGGGCTCAATGCTTCTTTCCCCACACAGATGATGAGCAGCACTTCCATGGCTTATGCATGAGGTGTCTTCTCCATGGGACTGCTGGATAACACTGAGATACCATGGGAGAGCTTTGCCCTTCTGGAGGGCAGCCTGAAGCACAGCAGGACCCTGCAAGCAAAGAATCAAATGTCACAGTTGTGGGGTGCCCTGAAAGCAGAATCTGCTCATTTGCATTTCCCTGAATCTACTGATTAGACAGGGATTGGACTCTACTCCCTGCATGACAGGACGACAGGACTGGTGTCTGAACTGCAGCGTAACCCAAACTCCATCCCTGAAGGTCCAGTGATAAGAACCTGAAGCAAAGGCAGGAGAGAGAAGAGGGAGAAATGCACTGCGCTGCTGCCGAAGGAGCCAGCAGAGACACAGACAGTTGGGGTGGGGTTGTAATTTCTCCTTTGAAGAGGTGAGGCTGCTGATTAGGTGAATGACCAGCCATGGCCTGAACAGAAGAGGTGGCTTTGCTCCATGGTCGGTCCCTGCATGGCAGGGGATGGCAGGGAGACGCCCAAGTCCCCCTTCCCATGGTGTCAGTGGGAGCAGATCCTTCTCCATCCCTGCCCATGTCTCTGCTTTCTGGATCTTGTCCCTACTGGGAGCTGTTTCTCTGTCCCTGGATCTCCTCCCTGTCTGTGCTCACAGAGTCCACCCCACACACTGTGTGCTCAGCCCTGTCCTGCAGATCCCTCCTGGCAGTGGGACCCTTCCCAGGGGCATCTCTGGGCGTGCAGGCGCTGAGGAGCAGCTCACAAAAATCCTAATGGGAACTGGAGTCCCAGTGTCTCTGAAGAACAGAGAAATTCCCACCTCCAACTTCACCACCACCCCAGCAAGGCAGGAATGGAAAACTGGAAGCACAGATTAAATCCCTTCCAGGTGAATGCTGCCTTGATGCTTTTCCTCAAAAATACCCTCTGCAATGGCCATTGGGGTGACCTGGAGCTGTGAGAAGCTCTGATACACACAGCACCCTCTCAACAGCAGGAGGACCCTGTTCTGCCCTGCGCAGGGTCACTCCTTCCCTTCACAGCTTCTCCCACAGTGCCCAGGGCAGCTCCCCAGGCAGGCTGAGCACTGATCCTGGCAGGCAGCAGAGTCCCTGTTCCCAGCACCCAAAGCCTGGGGTGCAGGGACCCTGCTATCAACGACAGCCCAGGGCACCCCTGTCTGCACCCCTGGCTTCACAGCCCTTCCAAACTGCCTCACAAGAGCCCCCTCCTCACAGATACCAAGAGCAGGGGGCTCTAACAGCTTTAGGAGAGGCTGCAAGGAACCACACATGCATTGCTCTGCACCCACAATTACCGTGTCCAGGACCACAAAGATTTCTCCTCCAGTCAGCTCTCAGTCATCCTCCTCACCACCTTTAAGCTCTCTCTGCCTTGCTCATTAAACTGAGAAACCCTGGGTGTTCCCTTCTCCCTGATGCCTTTGCAGAGGAGCTGCTCCTGGCCAGAGCTCCCTCTTTCTAGCTCTGCCCACTTGCCATGAGCTCCCTCAGTCCCAGGAGCCCAGCCCAGCTCAGCAGCAGAGGAGCAGCCCAGGCCATTTTAATGACCCCTCAGGTGGGCTTGATGCCGAGTCCATGAACATCAGCCCCGTTAGAGGAAGTGGAACAAACTTCTCAAGAATTAAAACTCAAATTCAAACTCCAAAGTTTCTTGTAGTGTTAATGGGTCCCACTGAGGGCACTGCTGAGAAAGCATCTCCAGGGCCCAGTGAGAGCAGAAGACTGGAGGCAGTGATGAACGGTTGGGAATAGCAAGGTAAAGGTGGCTCTGATGCTGAGTCAACCCTTATGTGTTTTATGAATACAAAGGGCCAAGCCCTGATCCCCAGACCCTGGGAAGGGAGAGGCTGTCCCTCTCGGATTCCTCAGGACTCTTCCTGGACATTGGGATGTGAGGATGGGCAATTCCAAAGGCAGGACTTTGGAAAAACACCTCTGTGGCTCCTGGATTGGGATGAGGAAACTATGAGACACTGATGCTGTAAGGATAAGGTGTTTCCTCTTTGGCATCAGTGTCAGAGACAACAGACATAGCAAAGGAGAGGAGAATTTTTGCTCTGTTGGGGGATTTCAGGCTCACCAGGAACCTTGACGAGCTCCATCACAGGCAGTGGTGTCCCACACCTTTCCCTGCAGGCTGTAGACATCCACCCTGCCACTGCACCTTGCTCTCACCTGAGCATCTTCCCTCCCTTACTGATATCTCTGTGTCCTCCCTGGCTGTTCCTTGACAGAAAAAGCCTTGGTTTTATTCCAGGCTCCACGGGGCTGACCATTTGTGCATCAGCGCTAGGGCACTGCAGGGAAGCTCCAGCGATGGGGCAAAATCCCCAGAGAAGGGATGGCATAGGAAATGGGAAGGGACACCCCTAAGTCTGGCACCAAGAGCTCATCTGCTATGTTGGGTGTTTCCATAAGTCACCCTGCAATGCACTGGGAGAAAATGGTGGTTTGGCATCCATCCAGCAAGCATCAATTAGCAAGATTCCATTATTGAACTGGAGCATTTTGAAGGAGAAGAAGAAAGATGATGGAAATGGACACCTCGTCTGGAAAGCTCTTCTGTTACCTGTGCAAACGCATTGAATGTCTCGAGAGCAGGGTCTGATGAAGAGCTAACGCTGAGGAGAGATTCGTTAGCAGGGGTTTGGGAAGAATACCAGATGGAATTTTACAACAAGGAAAAAAGTTGAATGGAACTGAGCAGATTCTAGATGGATGAGAACTTAAATAGTGACAAAACCAACATGCTCTTAGCAAGATGGGGGAGAGGATGGTGGACTCTTTAGAAAAGCGAATCCTCATTTGAATCCCAACCCAAACCCAGACCCAAATGCTAACTCACACCTAGCCCTTACCCTACCCCATCTTCCCAGGCAAATAGTGCCAATAGAACAACACCAGTAATTCACATCATTCCAAGTTACTGTGGTAACAGCATCAGGAAAAAACAAGTGCTGATGAGCATAGTTCTATCACATTGTCATTCCAGTTCAAGACCTGGGAGCATAAGGAACTGCTTTCTCATGTTCTGGAGGAACCACCGTGTGCCACCCAAGTCACTCTTTTGGCTCAAATGAAACACTTCTCATTTTTTATCAACACTGTTGCTTGTGACTGAGATAACCAGGCAGTTCCTCATGCAGTAGCTCTTCTCACTCCTGTTCTCCCCACCCTCATGTTTTAGTCATCATCCCAGTGTTTTAAGCCCTGAGGCCATACCAGGCTGTACAAATGTAGATCCCCAGAGTGGAGGGACGTGACTCAGTCCTTTCCACCTCCCCCTGCATCTCCAACCTCAGCTTTCTCTCCATGCCCTTCTCCCAGGGGAACTGGAGCACAGACAGCCAGACCAGTTGGTGTTTGACCTCCCAGAGCCACCTCCCTCTCGGAGCTGTCATTGGGAACAGACAATCCATCCAGTGTCCCAAAAGGTCACAAACACACACTGATCTTTCACTCCCCAACACGTGAAGGAGGAGGAACTTCAAGGGTGCAGCTCCTCAAGCCTCTTTGGAGGAAGAGCCCAGCCTGAAAGCCCTGAACCATGGAGATCCCATTTCATTACGGAGATGCTGCGAGACAGGCCAGCTCTGTTCAGTGTCAGACACGCTTCTGCATGGGCTCCAGTTTAATAAATTTCACACCCAGAGACACAAGTGCAAACAGTTCTGTGCCAACCCTAATATCCGTGAATTGGTGGATGATGACATGATTGAGAGCAGCCCTGCAGAGAAAGACTTGGGGCACTGAGTGATGAGAAGCTCGACGTGAGCCGGCAGTGCGTGCTCACAGCCCAGAAGGACAACAGTGTCCTGGGCTGCATCCAAAGCAGCGGGGGGGGGGGGGGGGGCTATGGCAGAGATGGAGAGGGACTTTTTCCGAAGGGCATTGAATGACAGGATGAGGGGAAAGGGCTTTAAATGGGAAGGGGGAAGATTTAGATTAGACATGAGGAAGAAATTCTACAAGATGAGGGTGGAAGGCCCTGACCCAGGTGGCTCTGAGAAGTTTTGGCTGCCTCATCCCTGGAGGTGTTCAATCCAGGTTGGATGGGGCTTTGAGCAGCCTAGTGCAGTGAGAGGTGTCCCTGTGAATGGCAGGGGGTTGGAAGTGGAAGATCTTTAAGGTCCCTTGCAACCCAAACCACTCTTACAATTCTGCAGTTGCACATGGAGTCCTTCACCCCATGGCAGGCTGGGTGCTGGAGTCCATCATCCCAAAGGAGGCTGGGAGCTTGCACCTTCACCCCATGGTGTGCTGGGAGTTGGAGTCTTTAACTCCATGGCATCCTTCCCCTTTCCCATGAGGAGCTCTGGTGCCCTCACCTGGTTCATCTCCAGCACCGAGTTCAGCTTTGGCTGCACATTTGACTAACTCCTGGGGCTCCAGCTGAGCGTCCTTCTCCCCTCCAGCCCAGCGGACACTGGGACAAGGAAGTCTCCAGGACAGGGAAGGACAGAGTTGTGCAGAAGGGTCCTCATTACCATGACAGTCACTGGGGCTGCAAGGACAAACTGCACACTTGCCAATACCAGCCAGAAGAGAAATGGAGCAAAAATACCCTACAATCCACAACTGCTGCTCAGGAAGGGTGTTCTGAGCTCTGGTGCCTTGAAGGGTATTTTCTGAGGGCCAGCAAGGAACCTGTGGAGCCATCACAAGGGAGTTCATGGAAGTAAGGGAACCCCTGGACACGTGGCAAGGGCATTTCTCCACAGCAGAAGGGAGAGAAAACTTTCTCCTTCAGTCAGATCAGTCGGGTGGGCAGAGATTTGAGGAGCATCTCAAGAGAAGAAGCACAGCCACATGGCAGTCACAGACCCAGACCCAGGAGGGTGTTACGAGAGATACCAAACTTCTACAGTTTTCCCACCATAGCAGTTAAAAAGAGATGAAAACCTGCACAGTTCACAACAGATTCCCGTGTGGTATTTGCAAAGCTTCTGCACTCATGAAGGAGAACCCAGCACAATCCATTAAAGGAATTGATAGAATCATAGAATGACCACTGTTGCAGACGAAGAGTTCTCTTAGACTGGAGATCCTTAGGTCCGCTAAAAAGATTTCAAGTTACTGAATTTCTGGGAATTTGTGAACCTCCCCGCCTCCTTTGTACACAGGGCAGTGGGTCCATGTGAACCTCATGGGGCTCCACAGGGCAGAGTGAAGGATCCTGCAGCTGGGTTGGGGAGATCCTGGGGTTGTTCAGACTTGAGCAGACAAGGCTCATAAGAGAACCAACTGCATCTTCCTCCCTTGGGTTGACAAGGTATCATGTGGCCAGTTGTGTCTCAAGAACTCATAATGAGTAGGAAGGCAATGACCATGAAGGGGTCTTTGAGGTCACTTTTGGCTCTTGAGGGAACAGGCCAAGAGCCGGAACATGGCTGGGAAACAGACCCTGATGACACCAATTTCTGAAGCAGCTGATAGTTCAGCCCTTTATTCATGGCTGGGATTTGTGTTTTTAAGCTCCCATCTGGCTGTGTCTCTGACAGGCCAGCAGGAGGCACCTTGTTGGCTCATTGACTATGAGACCCCATGGAGAGGTCGGGTCATAGAGTGGTGGGGTCATAGAAGAGCTGGATCATAAAAGAACAGGGAGATAGAAGAATCGTATAATAGCAGTTTCATGGAGGGGTCAAAGGAGAATCGGATCTTGGGAGAGTCGGGGCATAGAAAAGTCATAGAAGATTTGGGTCAGTGAAAGGTTAGTGAAGAGTCAGATAATTGAGGAATTGGGTCTTAGAAGAATCATATATGAATCAGCTCATACAAGGGTCGAGTTATTGAAGGGTCAGAGAAGAGTCAAGTCATGGAAGCTTTGGGTCACAGAAGCGGGGGGTCACTGAACAGTCTCATAAGTGTCAGGTCATAGAAGAGTTCGGTCGTAATAGACTTGGGTCACAGAAGGGTCAGAGAAGAGTCATACGAGAGTGGGGTGATAGAAGAGTTGGGTCATAGAGGAGGTGGGTTACTGAAAGGTAATAGAAGAGTCGAGTTTTGGAAGGATCAGGTCACAGATGTGTAAGGGTCATAGAAGAGTCATAGAAGAGTTGGGTAATTAAAGGGCCATGTCACAGAGGATCTGAAGAAGATTCAGGGTATAAAATTGTAGAAGAGTTGGCTGAGAGAAGGGTAGGGTCAAAGTGTCGTGTGATTAAGGAGTAGAAGGAAAAATGAGGTCCTTGAAGAGTAGTATTATAGAAAATGTTTCATAGAAGGGTGACAGAGGTGTTGGGTCATACAAGGGTCAGGTAATGGAAGGGTGATAGAATGGTCAGGTCATAGAAGGGTTGGATCAGAGAAGAGCTGGGTCACAGTACTGTTAGGTGATAGAAGTTACAGGACACTGGAAGGTCACAGAAGAGTCAGGTCATAAAAGAACTGAGTCATAGAAGAACAGGATGATAGAAGAGTTGGGTCATAGAATAACAGCAGGATCATAGAAGGGTTGAATCAAAGAAGGGTGTTAGAAAAGTTGGATTACAGAAGAGCAGACTCAGAGTAGAGTGATAGACGAGTTGGGTCACACGAGAGTCAGTTCAGAGTAGAGTCATAGAAGAGTCAAATCATTCAGGAGTTGGGTCTTAGAAGAGTCAGGTCACAGAAGGATGACAGGAGGGTCGAGTCATAGAATAGTCATGGAAGAGTTGGATCACAGGACATAGAAGGGCCTGAAATTAGAAAGTTGGGTCATAAAAGTGGCCTTTTAGGCTAAACAGAGAGGGAACCAGGACTGGCATCAAGGTCAGCCTGGACACCCTCCATGGGTAAAAGGATGTCCTGGAGAAGAGCAGCCTGGCACAGCCTGGCACACCAGAACTCTTTTGCTGTACACTCTTGTTTTAATCTCTGAGACACTTCTTTAGTCACTTACTTAAGAGAAACTTCAGAACAAGCCCTTTGCCTTCAGGCACTGGCCTGAAGAGATCCCCTTGCTCTATCGAAAGGCAGTTGTGGAGTCAGCTCTGTCCCACAAGTGGAGGAACAAACACTGGAAAACAGAGAGATAATGGGATAAAAGAGCTGGTCATCAGTAAACAGGGGGCTGGTCAGGAGACCTGGAACCTGAATGGATGAATCCCATGGGATAACAGCCTTGCAGAGAAGAGGAGTGCAGAGAGCGGTTTGAAGGTCAAAGAGAGCCTCTTCCAGCTCCTCACGGTCAAGCTTTATTTGCAGCTGAATGCAGGCAGTTGTGGGTCCCAATTCCCTTCCTGCTCAAAGAAATGGGAATGAGAGAAGAGGACTTGTGAGTTAGAAACTAAAACATCTTTAATGAAACAACAACAATAATAAGGAATATCTTTTGAATAAGGAGATGGTAAATATATACAAATATGTAATTGGCCCACCTTGGTGACTCCATCACCACTGATACTTCAGAGCAGGCATGGAGGGAAGGTCCCGGGCTGGACTCAGCAGCAGGAGAGAGATGGACTCAGGAACAGGGTTCAGGATTGCACGGATCTGGGATCACAGCATGTGGTGTAACAGACTGGCTGGGCCAGTCAAATCAGTCAAAATCAGACTTTGGGCCTTAAAAATCAGGCTCTTAAAATGTCTGTTTAGACACAAATAAATGACAGGTTGGACCCTTAAAATGTAACTGTGGGTTCTGAAAAATCTATGGGTCCTAAAAAAACAAGTTGGAACCCTGGAACTGAGGATTTCATCCCAAAATGTGAGACTTTGGGAACTATAGGAGTGGGTGTGGTGCTACAAATGAGTCTTTTGACCCTGCAAGGGAAGAGAACCTCTTGGTTCCTCTGTGGCCCCAAGAAATGAAGCTCTGATCCTGACCGCAGGGCTTTGGGTGCTCCAGTGGAATCTTCAAGCTGTAAAAGAGGGGTTTGGATCCTTTCCATTAGAGGCTGGAGCCTGGAGCTTTAAAAGGATGGTTTGGGTCCTGAAAATGATGCTTTGAAACTGAAACTGAGTCAACGAGCCCTGACTTCAGGTTTTGTGCCCTAAAACAGTGATGTGGTACTGAACAGGAACACTTTGCACTCTCCAAATGAGACTTCAAAAGCTCAAAATGAGGATTAGAGCCCTCACAGTCACAGGCTTGATACTAATATAAGGTTTATTCCCTGTAAAAGAGGCTTTGGGAGCTAAAATTGAGCTTTTGAACCCTTTTAGAGGCCTTTGTCTCTAAAACTGAGGCTCTGCACATAGAAATTGAGACTTTGTGCCTTAAAAAAGATGCTCTGGGCCTTAAATCAAGTTTTGAAGCACAAAAAGGGGTCTTGGAGCTCATGAATCAGGGTCTGTGTCCTAAACCAAGGATTTTGGCCCCAAAAGGGAGGTGTCCCCCAGCCCCCCGCTGTTGCTAGGCAACTGCTCAGCCCCAGGTCGAGGCTCGTGGGGAGCTGTGGGGCACTGAGGGGTGGAGGGAACAGAGCCAGGGATGGGATGGGGGTTCTGCACCAAAAAGGGGGGTTCTGGCCCCAAAATAGGGCTGGAGGTTCTGGCAGGAGGTGCTGAGGCCTCCTCAATCACACAAGCACAGAACAATTAAGGCTGAAAAGCCTCTGGGATCCTCCAGCCCAGCCCCATGCACGGAACATCCCGAGGTGTCAAATCTGCTGGGTAAAGAATCCCCCATTGCCTTGGAGCCTCGACCAGGGCTGCACCGAGCTCACACAAAGGCATTTTCCCTCCTCTCCAACCCAGAAGGATCCCACTCCTCTGGACAAGAAGGTGGATGTTCCCAGGTATCACAGGAGTCGTGGCCGACCGACAGCGGTGTCTTTGGAGCCGTCCAATGCCAAAATCCTTTCTTTTAATCATGGCCTCGGATCCTTGTTGATGTCTAAACTGAGCTCTCTTGTTCCCTAGGTATTTCTGTGAGCATAAGATGTAGAGACCCACTTAGCAGGTTGCTGCGAGCCTCCCCCAGCAGGCCAAAGTGTGGCCTCACCCCTCGTACTGTGGGCCCCTTACTCCATCCTGCCAGACCTCCTCCAGGTCCTCTCCATTTTCTCCTCTTCCCTTTTGAAATGTGAGACTCGCTGGGTCCTGTGGCATCGTCCTGGTGCCACAAGAGTGAGGGCAGCGAGGGTGGGCAAGAAGTTGTCAGGGGGACACAGGCAGGAGAGCTACCCCGGCTGAGCAGAGGGAGATTCCATAACATAGATGCCACGCTCAGTGATAGAAGCTGTGGCAGAAGAAGAAATAAGTAGAGAGTTTATCGTTCAAGGTGACGGGTGTTGGTAGACTGGTGGGGTTTCTGTCTACCTGAGGGAGGTGGCAAATGCTTTGGTTTTGGTTTACGTTAGTTTTTATCTATTCTCTTTCACCTATTATACTATTTTCAGCTCAGCTGACAAGTCAAAAAAATATTTCCATGGAGCAGCATGGGCAGGGACCTTGCCAGCTGAGGAGGGCCCTGAGGAGATGGACCTGTGTGGGTGACATTTCAAAAGAGAATTTCCACAGAAATATTGTCTCCTGGAAAATCCTCAGCTTGGAGAAGATTTAGCTTTGAGGAGACATTATAGTGGCTTTCCAGTACCTGAATTTGATGACAAGAAAGTAAGGAAGGGTCTCTATCCAAAGACAAGGAGTGATAGGACAAGGGAATAACTTTAAAATGGAAGGGAGAAGATTTAGATGAGGCATGAGGAAGAAATCATTCACAAAGAAGGTGGTGAGTTCATGGCCCAGGTTGCCCAGGGAAGCTGTGGATGCCCCCTCCCTGGACGTGTTCAAGGCCAGGTTGGGTGTGGCCTTGAGCAGCCTGGTCCAGTGGGAGATGTCCCTGCCCATGGCAAGGGGGTTGGAACTGGATGGGCTTTAAGGTCCTTCCAACCCAGATCATTCTATGATTTTGAAAAGTATAGTAATAAAAGTTTAAAATAAAATATCTTTTTCTTAGGTGCGCTTTGAAATCTTCCTCTTTAACCACATTGGGAAATGACTCCAAGGAGCTGTACAAGGCTTGAAGACCTGAAGAAATCTCCAGGCAGACAAAGAGCTCGTTAAGGCTTTCTGTGCTTTCATGAGACCCAGGGTGAACTCACTGATGAGTCCTTGAACCTCAACTTCTTGGAGAAGATTGAGTGAAGCTCTCAAGAAGTCAAAAGCAGATCTTAGAGTACTTTGAAGTATTAATTTGCCTCAGTGAGGATTGTTAGTAACAAAGCCTCCCCAGGGACTCGTTAGAGCTGAAAGTTGAAAGCCATGATTACAGGCAGGCAAAGGTGCTGTGCAGGCAGCTGTGATGCTGAGAAAAAAGTTTGGTTTACTTGATGAAGCAGAAAGACCAAGCCCTGACCCCCAGCCCTGGGCAGGCAGATCTGGCTTTGGCTACAATGACACTGGGGTCATGAACATTCCCACAGTGCTGAATCAAAGTGGGAGCAGTTATTCCATGTAATTCCAAATAGAGGCCCGTGTAGTTATGAGAGATTCCAAGCCTCTCCCACAGTTCCAGGGAGTTGTAGAAGAGTTTGGTCATAGATGGGCAGGGTCAGAAAAGTGTTGGGTCATGGAAGAGTGAGAGAAATCTTGTGTGTGAGAAGTGTCAGGTGATGGAAGAGTTGAGTAATAGAGGAGTAACAGAGAAGTGCAGTCATAGACGGTTTATAAAAGGATTGGGTCATAGAATTCTCATGGCAGAACTAGGTCATAGATGCCTCTGGTCAAAAAAGGTCATAGATAATTCAGGCCACAGAATAGTCGAGTCATAGAAGTTTGAGTTTATTTAGACTTTAGAAATGTTTGGTCATAGAAGGGTCACAATAGGACTTCTTCACAGAAGGGTTGGTTCATAGAAGAATCTTAGAACTGTCAGGTCATGGAAGAATCTGGTCACAGAAGGTTCATGGAAGAGTCAGGTTATTGAATAAAGCATCATAGCACAGTCAGACAACAGTCAGGACATAGAATGAAGTGTTGTGTCATGGAATGCTCGAGTTATTGAAGGGTCTAGTCATGTAAGAGGTGGGTGAGAGAATATTTGAGTTATAGATGAATCAGGTCTTAGAGGAATAATAGAAGAGTTCAGTTCTAGAAGGTTCATAGAAGACTTAAGTCACAGAATATTCGGGTAACAGAAGTCTCAAGTCACAGAAATGTGAGAGTTTATTTGGTTAACAGCAGAATTTCTTAAGCAAAGGGTCATCCAAGAGTGAGTTCATAAAAGTGTCAGATCATAAACTGGTTGGGTCAGAGATTATTAAGGTCATAGAAGAGTCAGGTCAAAGAAAGTCATAGAGGTATCATGAAAGAATTGGGTCATAGGAGCCTCTCGGGTTTTATAAGTTCAGGTCATAGAGGAGTCCCAGACAAGTGGTGTGGTAGAAGACTCGGTTCATAGAAGAAGAGATGCATCATAGAATGTTCATAGAAGAGCAGAGTCATAGAAAGGGTGTGTCATTGAAGTGTCAGGTCATAGAAGCACTAGGTCATCGAAGGGTCACAGAATTGTTGGGTCATAGAAGACTTAAGTCATAAAAGAGGCACCTGGCAGCTCCTATGTGTGTCAGGTCATAACAGGAATTTCATCATACAAGGGCCAGTTCATAGTAGAGTTAGTTCGTACGAGAGTTGGGTCACAGAAGGGTCATGCTTTAGAAGAGTTGGGTCATAGAAGCATCAGGACATAGATGATTTGTGTCACAGAAGAGTCAAAGAAGAATTGAGCCACAGAATGTCACGTCATAGAAGAGTCAGAGAATATTCCAGCCATAGAAGGTCATGGAATGCTCGAGTCACAGAAGGGTCTGATCATTTAAGAGGCAAGTCAAAGAAAATTTGGGTTAGAGATGAGACAGATAAAAGAGGAGTAGCAGAAGAATTTAATCATACCAAGTTGAAAGAGGTGTCGGGCCATAGAAGTGTCAGGCCATAGAAGTCTCAGGCCGTAAAAGATTTGGGTCATAAAAGGGTCAAAAGTATTTGAGTCATGGAAGAGACGAGTCATGGAAGCATGAGAGTTTAGTCAGGAAAAGGAAGGAGCAGGTCATAAGAAGGTCTCAGAAGACTCAGATCATGGAAGTGTTGGATCATAGAAGAGTTGGGTCATAAATAGAAAGTCAGAGAAGGGTCAGTGAAGAGCTTGGTCATAAAAGTCTTGGGTCACTTAAGACAAATTACAGAATTATTTGGTTATTGAAGTCTCCTAGAGGAGTTGGTTCACAGCAATATCGGGTCCTAGAAGTGTTGGTCACAGTACAGTCAGGTCAGAAAAGGGACATAGAAGTATTGGGATGTAGAAGACTAGAGTCATAAAAGAGTCGTAGAAGGGTCATATAAGCATCAGATCATAGAAGAGTCATTAGAGTAGGGACATCATAGATGGCTCAGCTCATAGAAGACTTGGTTCATAGAAGGATGGTGAGACACAATCTGCCCAAGGGAAATCAAGTCCCCTTCTCCTTCAGACATCCAGAAATGGAATCTGAGCAGAAAATGTCCTGCCCTGAGTCAAAGAGACCTTGCAGACCTTGCTGGGGAAGCCAAAGACAAAGAGGACACAGGGAATCTCAGACATGTCTACTCCTGCTCTTCCTAAATTCAGCAGTGCCTACACAGGTTCTGTGTTTCTTTGTTTGTTTTTCTTTTACTGTTCCTGGATCAGCAAACTCTGATGATGGGGCCCTTGAATGGTCTTTCAAATGGAGACTGATTCACAGTCTGGACCCTTGCTGAGCTTGGAGGATGCTGTCCCTTAAGCCCATCTGTCCTGAGCTCTGTGACCACATCACAGCTCTGTCTCCCAAATAAACAGCTCAGACTCCTGCTGCCTGTGCCCCTGGCTGAGGGCATTGCTGCCCACTGGGGCTGAAGCCCTGCAGCTGTGGCACCAGCCAAGCTCATCCCTGACATCAGGAAACCAAGCGTCGCACACCCTGTGTGTGTAAAGTCTTTGCTTAAAGCAGAGACACTGCTGGGATGGAAGAGAGCTGAGTGTATTTGCAGCCCCACGTCTAAACACCAGGGAATAAAAGCCTAAATTCTCTCTATGGAACAGCTTGGAGAAATGAAATCATGAAATCATTCCCTGTCACCTTCCTGGGGCCCTGTTAAATGATGGGGCAACAAAAAGTGATTGTCATGCCCAGCTATTTTTCTAACTAGAGCAATGACAGGACAGGACAGTATCTCCCCCCAGCTGAGCAACGGAACATCAGGGCTGGCTTCAGCCTGTTGCTCAGCAGGTTCCCCTGGAGTCCCAGGGACACCTTGAGGGAGCTCAGAGGGGCAGAGAAGGTGCTGCTTGGGCTGCTCCTCTGCTGCTGAGCTGGGCTGGGCTCCAGGGACAGAGTGAGCTCATAACAAGAGGGTAGTTATGAAAAGAGCCAGGTCTGGCCAGGAGCAGCTCCTCTGCAAAGCCCAGCAGGGCTGAGGGCACTGCCTGCAGGCAGCGAGGGGAGAGGAGGGAGCAGAGAGAGGGGAAAGGCAGGGTGGGGTGGGAGGAGAGAGGAGGATTCATTTGGACAAAAATCTTTAGAGCCCTTCTCCAGGTGAGTCTCTGGGTGCAGGACAGTGCAGGTGCTGTTCCTGGAGGGATCTCCTAAAACCTGCACATCCACAGCCTGTGGGATCTGTTAGGAGGGCTCTTGCCATTTCTGCAGCAGAGAGAAAAACCAGAGTCAGTGCTCAGCCTGCTCGGGGAGCTCCCCGTGGTGGGAGAGGGAGAAGCTGTCGGAGGGAAAGAAGAAGCAGCTCCTGGCAGGAGAGGGTCTTTCTGCTTTCAAGCGAGTCTTGTGTGAGTCACGGCTGCACACATCTCTAAATCACTTTTAGATATTTCTAAGCGGACATTTCAAGGGGAAGATCAGGGCAAGGATTATCTTAAAGATAAGGAACTTCTCTGAGTCTGTGGTTTCAGTTACCTGCACTTGGGGAATTTAAGGGGAGCAATGGATTGAGAAGCTCTCAGGCTTAAACAAATCACTGAGACTCCTGAGCTGTATCCTTGAGTGGTCAGTAGGAGCCTCCTAAAGAGTTTCCAGCTCCTCCTCTGCCCATGGGCAGCACCAGCATCACCTCTGCGACACACCAGGCTCAGTCTGACCTGTCCTTTTCTGGTTATAAACAACAACCTGTGCCCAGCTTCACCCGGCAACCAGGCAGGTTTGTGTAGGGGCAGGGGATGCAGAGAGGGTCAGATAGGGTCTGTGAGCAGAGGGAAAAGGCACGGGACATGGAAACACCCACCAGGAGGAAAATTTCCAGGCTGAAGAGATAGGATCATGGAAGGAGAGGAGAATTAATAGAGATGCTGTGGCAGGGAGAATTCTGAAAGCTCTGTATGATCCCTTCCAGTGCAGCCCCTTCCTCTGAGCAAGCCCCTTTGCCTCCTCTCCCATCCAGCAAAGCCTCTGCCATCAGGGCTCTGGATTACAAGTCTGAGCCTCCTCCTCTGCAGCCACAGCTCCAGTGCCCTCTCCAGAGCCCAGGGGCTGAGAGCAGCTGCCCAGCAAGGTTGGTGTCTGGGAGGGGGCGAGCACAGCTGGGGAAGGGGAACGCTGTCTGAATGCCCAGCTGCCTCTGCCCTGGCCTCTCACCACTAAGTTCTCACTCTCTTTTTCCCTTTTTCTCCCTTTGTCACTGTTCTTGCTGTTCTCTCATTCCTGCTACCAGGCCCTCTGGGGATGGGAGTTTCAGCTACAGAGTCACCCACTGAGCTAGAAGCTCCTTTCCTGCAGTTGTGTCCATGGGAACCAGAGTCCCAGCTTTCCTCTGAGCCTTGAGGCTGTGGGCAATGCAGTCAGTGGGTCTGGGGAAGGAGTTGAATCTCCCTTCATCAAATGGCTTCATGAGGACACTTGGGTTTCTTTGAGGTGGCCTTTCAACCTGTGAGATTCCCTCCAAGATGCAAACGTGTCCTATTGCATCTTTGAGTTACCCAAATACCTTGTGGAGAAGTGCAGAGATGCTTCAAGACAGAAAATGGTGTTGGGACTGTGAAATGAGTTGTGTGTGTCCTGGGCTGAAAGTGGGTGCTGAGACCTTAGGAAAGGGTGAGAATCTGAGTGCTTAGCAATGGTTCTTCTGCTCTCAGCAGCGGCATTTCAGGCTAACATGGATGTATTATTACCCTCCATCTAATGAAGGTGCAAGCCCTGGGAAGGTGGGAACAAGAGTGAGGGACAGAGCCACTCCCCTCCCTCTGCACTGAGCCACAGGCAATGCTCTCTCCTTGCAGGACTCCCTCTGTTCTCCCTGAGTGCAGCAGAGATTCTGAGGGCTTCTGACTCCCAGGAAGATCTCCAGCTGAGATGGGAGAAGGCTGTCTTAGAACTGGGAGCGCAGATGCTGCTAACGAGAACCAGAGTATTTTTAACCGGAAAATTAGAACAACAGCATTATCCGCACCATCCCCATTACCTCCTGATGCAGGGCTGGGCTGACTCCTTGTAGTCATTGGGCAGAATTCGTGCTCCTCCCTGCATATTCAGCCATCACCAAGCAGGCATGGAGCTGAAGGAAGGGTTGGGAGAAAAGATACTTGGTGTGAGCAGCAGGGGAGGGGAATGAGAAATGGCATTAATTTGTCTCAGAAACGTGTCCTCTAACTCCTCCCTGTAATTTTGTTTTGTTCAGTGCCTCATACTAAGAGGCAGAAGACGTGCAACAGCAGCTCCATCACCCGGTTCCTTCTCCTGGCATTCGCAGACACACGGGAGCTGCAGCTCTTGCACTTCTGGCTCTTCCTGGGCGTCTACCTGGCTGCCCTCCTGGGCAACGGCCTCATCATCCCCTGAGACCACCACCTCCACACCCCCATGTACTTCTTCCTCCTCAACCTCTCCCTCCTCGACCTGGGCTGCATCTCCACCATTGTCCCCAAATCCATGGCCAATTCCCTCTGGGACAACAAGACCATTTCCTTCTCAGGATGTGTTGCTCAGGTCTTCCTCTATGCATTTTTCTTTTCAGCAGAGTATTCTCTTCTCACCGTTATGTCCTACATCTGGTACATTGCCATCTGCAAACCCCTGCACTACGAGACCCTCCTGGGCAGCAGAGCTTGTGTCTACATGGCAGCAGCTGCCTGGGGCGCTGGGTTTCTCTTGGCTCTGCTGCACACGGCCAATACATTTTCCCTGCCCTACTGCCAGGGCAATGCTGTGCACCAGTTCTTCTGTGAAATCCCCCAGATCATCAAGCTCCCCTGCTCATATTTCTGTTTCAGAGAAGTTTGGCTGATGGTGGTTTCTGTCTCATTAGCACTGGGCTGTTTTGCTTTCATTGTAGTGTCCTATGTGCAAATCTTCAGGGCTGTGTTGGGGATCCCCTCGGAGCAGGGACAGCACAAAGCCTTTTCCACCTGCCTCCCTCACCTGGCTGTGGTCTCCCTGTTTCTCAGCACTTCCATTTCTGCTGAATTGAAGCTGCCTTCCATGGCCCCTTCCCTCGACCTGGGGATGTCATTTCTCTACTCGGTGGTTCCTCCAGCAGTGAATCCCCTCATCTACAGCTTCCGGAATGTGCAGCTCAAGGCTGCAATTGGGAAATGGACAACTGGATGGTGTTTTCTGAAGCAATGAACTGCTGAACTACTACTTCATAGCAATTATAGTGCAAATCATTGCAGGCCAACAGTGTCTTTTTTTAGTTGTTGTTGGTATTGTTTATATTGGAGTTAATCTTTTCATCACCTTTTAAATTCACTGTCTGCTTTTCTTCTCTAACAAAGTAGGTGTTTATGTAGCAACCCACACTCTGTACTTGTCAGTAAAATAAAGGTCCCTGAAGCATCTTTTTTCTTCTTAAGACTTTTCCTCCAAGGCCTTTCTGGAGCTACAGGGACAGTTCCTGTGGGCTCAGCTGGAGGGGAAAAGAGTCCCAGTACAGCAGCACTGCCAGGCACCAGCGCTTGATCTCCCAGTGCTGTTCTCTCTCCACTTCCACACTCTCCTCCTCACCACTTGCCTAGCTGTAAGGCCTGAGGGCTCTGAGCTTGGTCACAGCCGTGCTGCGTGGCAGTGCTGTGCCCGCAGGCAGGGACAGGCATTGGGCACTTGTGGGAAACAACAGCCTTTCCATAAATCAAGGGCATCTCCTCAGGGCAATGCCTCAAAGCTTAGTTAAGGCTTCTATAGATTCTTTCAAGAACATGCCTATGAAAGATGCTTGCAGATGATAACAGGAGTGCAGAGATACACCGCATGGATGTGCAGGGTTGGGGCAAATGGCACTGGTCTCACACAACCATGTCTCTTCCATGGGTAGAGCACGGTCTGGTCTGTGTCCGTGTGCATTGGACACCCTGGGAAACCTGCTCTAGAGTAATCATAGAGTAGCCCCTCACAAGCACCATTCCCAGCACTGGCCTGTCACTCCAGCTTGGAGACGTTCTTTGTCCCTCCCTGGAAGGAGACAGAGTGAATAGGTCAGTGCCCATGTTCACACTGTATAGATTATATGTGTGTACATCATGTGCATGAGGTGAGATGAACCCAAACAAACACAAACAGCCCTTCCTTGGGTTCCATGAATGTCTGTGGGACAGAAAGTGTCTCAAGGTCCCTTTGTGTTGAGAGCAACATCCCAAGAGTAAGTGCCTGGGATGTAGGCAGCACTGGGATGTGCTTCCTTGAGCTGAGGTCCCTGTGTCCATTCCTCATGACGCGAGACCTCTCAGACAAATGCAGAGCAGTGGGATACTCCACAGGTCTGAGGTGCATGAGATTCTCTGGGAGTCCGGAGAAAATCTATGACTCTTGCATTTCTGTGTAAAAGTGAAAAACTCTGTGAACATCCCTGGGTGCATAAGGAGTCCATGAGGCCACCTCAGACATGGACTCCTGACAGAATCCTGTGTGTGACTGCAGGAACAAACCCCACTGGCCCAGGGAGATTCACTTCAGCTGCCTTGGACACTTTCAGTGCAACTGCATCTGTCTGCTGCATCACCTTGGTCCAGGATTATGGATTGTGCTCTCAAAAGTGCCAGAGAAATCAGTCTGGTTCTAGGGTCCTTGGAAAAGGCAGATGTCAAACCCATCTTCAGGAAAAGCAGGAATGAGAATTCCTTGAATGACGAGGAAGGGATTGCTGAACCAAAATGGGCAGAGAAAGAAGGGCACGTGGTATACATGGAGTTTTGCAAGGCCTTAGACATGGTGTTCTCATAGCCACAGTGGGGCTGTCTGGGCTGAAGAAGTGGAAACTGGGTGGGAAGTTGGCTGAACAACCAAGCCCAAATATCATCGGGGTACAAGGTCTTTTATGCAGCCAGATCCTAATAACACACTTCAATGACCAGCACTTGGGCCAGCACTGTGGAATGTCTCATTGTCTCCCTGTATGATGGAAAGGAGCACACTTGCAGCTGCTTTGCAGGTGATGCAAAGCTGTGTGGAGGCCTTGAATAACCTCACCTGGTTCACCCTGCTCTTAGCAGGAGAATGAGATAAGAGGATGCTAAGAGCTTTCTTCAGACCGGAGTTATTGTATGATTGAGTGAATATTTCCCTTGAAGAGATTCTGCCTTGATTTTTGAAGAAAGACTTTGTGGAGGGAAAATTAAAATTAAAGAGAGTCCATTCTGGGACACCGACTGCTTCAAGACTCCACCAGATGAGAGACCAGGACAACTCCCATGCATTTGAGCCCCCGTGCTCTGCAGGGACAGACCCTGTGCTGCCGGTCCCTTCCTCCTCCACCTCCTGACTGGAGAGGTTACGCTGCCAAACACACAAAGCAGGGGAAATCCCAAACGGAATTAAGGACCATGTCAAAAGATCCCAGAGCAAACAAGCAGGCAGATCGATGGGAACGGAGCTTCAGGAGACAGGCCAGGATGGCTCCCTACACAGCCTGGAGTCAGCGATACAGCATTTGGGAAATAAATCCAATTGGGGTGAAGTAGCATGGGGCAAGGCTGGAAGAGTTAAACTAAAATGGGACCATCTGGAATATCTCCCATGAGGAAAATAACCAGGAGCACAGGCTCCAGCTCCCGGAAGCACCACTGCAGGAGCTGACAGAAATCTCAAGAACTGGAGGCCCTGCCATGGAGATTAAACTCTGAGCAGTGACTGCGCAGAAGCAGCCACAGACACACCTGACCTACCCTGGCCGTGGAGCAGAATTTCTTCTCCAGCACAACCAGCACCGGGCACTGCGACGGCTGAACCGCAGCTGCTTTGTTCCTCACACACAGGGCAAGGTGCAGGCAGCTCCCAGCACAGAGACCACCTGCCCCCTCCAGATCCTCCTGGAGAGTGAGTGCAGAGGGTGCTTGCCCTGGACAGCAGAGAGGTCTCATAGGACACAGGGCAGCATCACAGAGGCCACGGCCAGAACCATGGTTGGGGTTCGAAGGGGCCTCAAACATCCTTCTGGTCCACCCCCCCCTGCCATGGGCAGTCACACCTTCTACTCCATCAGGTTCTCAACGTCCCATCCAACCTGACCTTGAACACTATCAGTGATGGGGCATCCACAGCTTCTCTGGGAAACCTAATCCAATGTCTCAGCATTTTTATCATAAAATGCCCCTTCAGATATTGAATGACTGCAATTGGCTCTCCCTGGAGCCTTGTCTTCTCAAGCCTGAACAATGCCAGGATCTCCCCAACCCAGCTGCAGGATCCTTCACTCTGCCCTGTGGAACCCCATCACGTTCACATGGACCCACTGCCCTGTGTACAAAGGAGGGACTTGAAATCTTTTTAGCAGACCTAAGGGTCTCCAGTTGAAGAGAACTCTTCGTCTGCAACACTGGCCATTCTATGATTCTATCAATTCCTTTAATGGATTGTGCTGGGTTCTCCTTCATGAGTGCAGAAGCTTTGCAAATACCACACGGGAATCTGTTGTGAACTGTGCAGGTTTTCATCTCTTTTTGACTGCTATGGTGGGAAAACTGTAGAAGTTTGGTATCTCTCGTAACACCCTCCTGGGTCTGGGTCTGTGACTGCCATGTGGCTGTGCTTCTTCTCTTGAGATGCTCCTCAAATCTCTGCCCACCCGACTGATCTGACTGAAGGAGAAAGTTTTCTCTCCCTTCTGCTGTGGAGAAATGCCCTTGCCACGTGTCCAGGGGTTCCCTTACTTCCATGAACTCCCTTGTGATGGCTCCACAGGTTCCTTGCTGGCCCTCAGAAAATACCCTTCAAGGCACCAGAGCTCAGAACACCCTTCCTGAGCAGCAGTTGTGGATTGTAGGGTATTTTTGCTCCATTTCTCTTCTGGCTGGTATTGGCAAGTGTGCAGTTTGTCCTTGCAGCCCCAGTGACTGTCATGGTAATGAGGACCCTTCTGCACAACTCTGTCCTTCCCTGTCCTGGAGACTTCCTTGTCCCAGTGTCCGCTGGGCTGGAGGGGAGAAGGACGCTCAGCTGGAGCCCCAGGAGTTAGTCAAATGTGCAGCCAAAGCTGAACTCGGTGCTGGAGATGAACCAGGTGAGGGCACCAGAGCTCCTCATGGGAAAGGGGAAGGATGCCATGGAGTTAAAGACTCCAACTCCCAGCACACCATGGGGTGAAGGTGCAAGCTCCCAGCCTCCTTTGGGATGATGGACTCCAGCACCCAGCCTGCCATGGGGTGAAGGACTCCATGTGCAACTGCAGAATTGTAAGAGTGGTTTGGGTTGCAAGGGACCTTAAAGATCTTCCACTTCCAACCCCCTGCCATTCACAGGGACACCTCTCACTGCACTAGGCTGCTCAAAGCCCCATCCAACCTGGATTGAACACCTCCAGGGATGAGGCAGCCAAAACTTCTCAGAGCCACCTGGGTCAGGGCCTTCCACCCTCATCTTGTAGAATTTCTTCCTCATGTCTAATCTAAATCTTCCCCCTTCCCATTTAAAGCCCTTTCCCCTCATCCTGTCATTCAATGCCCTTCGGAAAAAGTCCCTCTCCATCTCTGCCATAGCCCCCCCCCCCCCCCCGCTGCTTTGGATGCAGCCCAGGACACTGTTGTCCTTCTGGGCTGTGAGCACGCACTGCCGGCTCACGTCGAGCTTCTCATCACTCAGTGCCCCAAGTCTTTCTCCGCAGGGCTGCTCTCAATCATGTCATCATCCACCAATTCACGGATATTAGGGTTGGCACAGAACTGTTTGCACTTGTGTCTCTGGGTGTGAAATTTATTAAACTGGAGCCCATGCAGAAGCGTGTCTGACACTGAACAGAGCTGGCCTGTCTCGCAGCATCTCCGTAATGAAATGGGATCTCCATGGTTCAGGGCTTTCAGGCTGGGCTCTTCCTCCAAAGAGGCTTGAGGAGCTGCACCCTTGAAGTTCCTCCTCCTTCACGTGTTGGGGAGTGAAAGATCAGTGTGTGTTTGTGACCTTTTGGGACACTGGATGGATTGTCTGTTCCCAATGACAGCTCCGAGAGGGAGGTGGCTCTGGGAGGTCAAACACCAACTGGTCTGGCTGTCTGTGCTCCAGTTCCCCTGGGAGAAGGGCATGGAGAGAAAGCTGAGGTTGGAGATGCAGGGGGAGGTGGAAAGGACTGAGTCACGTCCCTCCACTCTGGGGATCTACATTTGTACAGCCTGGTATGGCCTCAGGGCTTAAAACACTGGGATGATGACTAAAACATGAGGGTGGGGAGAACAGGAGTGAGAAGAGCTACTGCATGAGGAACTGCCTGGTTATCTCAGTCACAAGCAACAGTGTTGATAAAAAATGAGAAGTGTTTCATTTGAGCCAAAAGAGTGACTTGGGTGGCACACGGTGGTTCCTCCAGAACATGAGAAAGCAGTTCCTTATGCTCCCAGGTCTTGAACTGGAATGACAATGTGATAGAACTATGCTCATCAGCACTTGTTTTTTCCTGATGCTGTTACCACAGTAACTTGGAATGATGTGAATTACTGGTGTTGTTCTATTGGCACTATTTGCCTGGGAAGATGGGGTAGGGTAAGGGCTAGGTGTGAGTTAGCATTTGGGTCTGGGTTTGGGTTGGGATTCAAATGAGGATTCGCTTTTCTAAAGAGTCCACCATCCTCTCCCCCATCTTGCTAAGAGCATGTTGGTTTTGTCACTATTTAAGTTCTCATCCATCTAGAATCTGCTCAGTTCCATTCAACTTTTTTCCTTGTTGTAAAATTCCATCTGGTATTCTTCCCAAACCCCTGCTAACGAATCTCTCCTCAGCGTTAGCTCTTCATCAGACCCTGCTCTCGAGACATTCAATGCGTTTGCACAGGTAACAGAAGAGCTTTCCAGACGAGGTGTCCATTTCCATCATCTTTCTTCTTCTCCTTCAAAATGCTCCAGTTCAATAATGGAATCTTGCTAATTGATGCTTGCTGGATGGATGCCAAACCACCATTTTCTCCCAGTGCATTGCAGGGTGACTTATGGAAACACCCAACATAGCAGATGAGCTCTTGGTGCCAGACTTAGGGGTGTCCCTTCCCATTTCCTATGCCATCCCTTCTCTGGGGATTTTGCCCCATCGCTGGAGCTTCCCTGCAGTGCCCTAGCGCTGATGCACAAATGGTCAGCCCCGTGGAGCCTGGAATAAAACCAAGGCTTTTTCTGTCAAGGAACAGCCAGGGAGGACACAGAGATATCAGTAAGGGAGGGAAGATGCTCAGGTGAGAGCAAGGTGCAGTGGCAGGGTGGATGTCTACAGCCTGCAGGGAAAGGTGTGGGACACCACTGCCTGTGATGGAGCTCGTCAAGGTTCCTGGTGAGCCTGAAATCCCCCAACAGAGCAAAAATTCTCCTCTCCTTTGCTATGTCTGTTGTCTCTGACACTGATGCCAAAGAGGAAACACCTTATCCTTACAGCATCAGTGTCTCATAGTTTCCTCATCCCAATCCAGGAGCCACAGAGGTGTTTTTCCAAAGTCCTGCCTTTGGAATTGCCCATCCTCACATCCCAATGTCCAGGAAGAGTCCTGAGGAATCCGAGAGGGACAGCCTCTCCCTTCCCAGGGTCTGGGGATCAGGGCTTGGCCCTTTGTATTCATAAAACACATAAGGGTTGACTCAGCATCAGAGCCACCTTTACCTTGCTATTCCCAACCGTTCATCACTGCCTCCAGTCTTCTGCTCTCACTGGGCCCTGGAGATGCTTTCTCAGCAGTGCCCTCAGTGGGACCCATTAACACTACAAGAAACTTTGGAGTTTGAATTTGAGTTTTAATTCTTGAGAAGTTTGTTCCACTTCCTCTAACGGGGCTGATGTTCATGGACTCGGCATCAAGCCCACCTGAGGGGTCATTAAAATGGCCTGGGCTGCTCCTCTGCTGCTGAGCTGGGCTGGGCTCCTGGGACTGAGGGAGCTCATGGCAAGTGGGCAGAGCTAGAAAGAGGGAGCTCTGGCCAGGAGCAGCTCCTCTGCAAAGGCATCAGGGAGAAGGGAACACCCAGGGTTTCTCAGTTTAATGAGCAAGGCAGAGAGAGCTTAAAGGTGGTGAGGAGGATGACTGAGAGCTGACTGGAGGAGAAATCTTTGTGGTCCTGGACACGGTAATTGTGGGTGCAGAGCAATGCATGTGTGGTTCCTTGCAGCCTCTCCTAAAGCTGTTAGAGCCCCCTGCTCTTGGTATCTGTGAGGAGGGGGCTCTTGTGAGGCAGTTTGGAAGGGCTGTGAAGCCAGGGGTGCAGACAGGGGTGCCCTGGGCTGTCGTTGATAGCAGGGTCCCTGCACCCCAGGCTTTGGGTGCTGGGAACAGGGACTCTGCTGCCTGCCAGGATCAGTGCTCAGCCTGCCTGGGGAGCTGCCCTGGGCACTGTGGGAGAAGCTGTGAAGGGAAGGAGTGACCCTGCGCAGGGCAGAACAGGGTCCTCCTGCTGTTGAGAGGGTGCTGTGTGTATCAGAGCTTCTCACAGCTCCAGGTCACCCCAATGGCCATTGCAGAGGGTATTTTTGAGGAAAAGCATCAAGGCAGCATTCACCTGGAAGGGATTTAATCTGTGCTTCCAGTTTTCCATTCCTGCCTTGCTGGGGTGGTGGTGAAGTTGGAGGTGGGAATTTCTCTGTTCTTCAGAGACACTGGGACTCCAGTTCCCATTAGGATTTTTGTGAGCTGCTCCTCAGCGCCTGCACGCCCAGAGATGCCCCTGGGAAGGGTCCCACTGCCAGGAGGGATCTGCAGGACAGGGCTGAGCACACAGTGTGTGGGGTGGACTCTGTGAGCACAGACAGGGAGGAGATCCAGGGACAGAGAAACAGCTCCCAGTAGGGACAAGATCCAGAAAGCAGAGACATGGGCAGGGATGGAGAAGGATCTGCTCCCACTGACACCATGGGAAGGGGGACTTGGGCGTCTCCCTGCCATCCCCTGCCATGCAGGGACCGACCATGGAGCAAAGCCACCTCTTCTGTTCAGGCCATGGCTGGTCATTCACCTAATCAGCAGCCTCACCTCTTCAAAGGAGAAATTACAACCCCACCCCAACTGTCTGTGTCTCTGCTGGCTCCTTCGGCAGCAGCGCAGTGCATTTCTCCCTCTTCTCTCTCCTGCCTTTGCTTCAGGTTCTTATCACTGGACCTTCAGGGATGGAGTTTGGGTTACGCTGCAGTTCAGACACCAGTCCTGTCGTCCTGTCATGCAGGGAGTAGAGTCCAATCCCTGTCTAATCAGTAGATTCAGGGAAATGCAAATGAGCAGATTCTGCTTTCAGGGCACCCCACAACTGTGACATTTGATTCTTTGCTTGCAGGGTCCTGCTGTGCTTCAGGCTGCCCTCCAGAAGGGCAAAGCTCTCCCATGGTATCTCAGTGTTATCCAGCAGTCCCATGGAGAAGACACCTCATGCATAAGCCATGGAAGTGCTGCTCATCATCTGTGTGGGGAAAGAAGCATTGAGCCCTCTGTGTTCCTGGCTGGGAGAGGAGAGCTGAGATCCCCCTCAGGTAGGATGTGGTGAGGGTATTTGGTGATCTGAACTGGGAAACTGGATTCCTCTGCTCTCAGCAGTGCCAGTTTCTTTTGGGGGGAACACCCAAGTGCAAAACTCCTCCAGCACAGGGCAGCTGAGACCAGGGCTGATGGAGAGACCAGCTGTGCTCACTCTGCATGAAGGGACAGTCCATTTGCCTGTGAGGACCCAGGAGCTAGGTGAATGGGGAGGGAGAGTTTTGGAAAGCTCGTTGATATAAGGAGTGGATTCATCCCGAGATCACCCTGTGTTCCATTCCCCTGTTGCTGTAGGCAGCACTGACTCCTGCAGAGCCCACATCACAGCCTCCTGCTCCCTGGGGCAACCTCAGAGAGGAGCAAGCAGAGCCTGTGAAAGGGATCTGCCAAACGTCCTCCTTGAAAGAGGCAGTTTAGGGAATGCTTAAATGAGAAAGAACTTCTGTTCTGGTCAAAGAAATGTCCCCTAACTTATCTCTTTCGTTTCCCTCCTGGACAGTGCCCTGTGCCAAAAGGACACTGATGTCCAACAGCAGCTCCATCACCCAGTTCCTCCTCCTGGCATTCGCAGACACACGGGAGCTGCAGCTCATGCACTTCTGGCTCTTCCTGGGCATCTACCTGGCTGCTCTCCAGGGCAACGGCCTCATCATCACCACCATCATCTGCGACCACCACCTCCACACCCCCATGTACATCTTCCTCCTCAACCTCTCTATTCTTGACCTGGGATCCATCTCTACCACTGTCCCTAAATCCATGGCCAATTCCCTCTGGGACACCAGGGCCATCTCCTACATGGGATGTGTTGCTCGGGTCTTTATGTTTCCCTTTTTCATTTCAGCAGAATATTATCTTCTGACTGTCATGTCCTATGACCGCTACATTGCCATCTGCAAACCCCTGCACTACGGGACCCTCCTGGGCAGCAGAGCTTGTGTCCACATGACAGCAGCTGCCTGGGGCGCTGGGTTTCTCAATGCTCTGCTGCACACGGCCAATACATTTTCCTTCCCCTCTGCCAGGGCAGTGCTGTGGATCAGTTCTTCTGTGAGGTTCCCCAGATCCTCAAGCTCTCCTGCTCACACTCCTACCTCAGCGAAGCTGGGCTTGTTGTAGTAAGTGTCGTAGGGGCATTTGAGTGTTTTGTTTTCATTGTGGTGTCCTATGTGCAGATCTCCAGGTCAGTGCTGAGGATCCCCTCGGAGCAGGGATGGCACAAAGCTTTTTCAACCTGCCTCCCTCACCTGGTTGTGGTCTCCCTGTTTATAAACACTGCAGGGTTTGCCTACTTGAAACCATCCACCATCTCCTCTCCATCCCTGGACATTGTGGTGTCAGTTCTACACTCAGTGGTGCCTCCAGCACTGAACCCCCTCATCTACAGCTTGAGGAACCAGCAGATCAAGAATGCAATGTGGAAACTGATAACTGGATGGTTCTTTGAATCATTAAACTGCTCATCACCTCCTGCATAACAGTTATCATTCAATTCATGGCAGGTCCAGACTGGCTTCTCTATTTCTTGTTTGTGATACTCAATTTTCCTTTGAGATAATCTTGTCATCCTTTTTTATGTCACCATCTTCTTCACTTTTCTTACTGACTGGCTGTGTACATGAGGGGCTGTGCTCTCTGTGTGTTTAAACAAAATAAAGGCATATTCAATGACTTTTGTTTCCTGATGTCTTTCCTCCAAAATATTTTTGGAGCTGTAGGGACAGTTCCTGTCAGCGTGGGTGGAGGGTAAATGAGTCCCATCATGGCATCACAGCCAGGAATCAGCACTTGAACACCCAGAGCTGTTGTCTCTCCACTTCCACACTCTCCTCCTCAGCCCTCTCCTTGCTGTAAAGCCTGAGGGCTCTGAGCTTGGTCACAGCCGTGCTGCATGGCAGTGCTGTGCCCACAGGCAGGGAAAGGCACTGGGCTCTTGTGGGACACAACAGCCTTTCCATAAATAAACAGGATGTCCTTGGAGCAGCACCTGAAGGCTTAAGGCTTCTTTCAGGGTTTCCCTCAAGGGCATCCTCAAGAACATGAGCCACAGATTAAAACAGCAGTGTGAAAATAAACAGCGGGTCAGGGTGGTGGGTTCAGGAAGGCTGCAGGTTCCTTTCACAGCGCAGCCACCTGTGAGACCTTGAGGACCAGCAGAGCAGGGTCTGATCTGTTCCCATGTGCACTGCACCCCCTGCAGGATCTGCCCCAGGGCAACCAGCCTCGAGTAGCCCCTCAAAACCACCATTCCCAGCACTGCCCTGTCACCCCAGCTTGCAGAGGTTCTTTGTCCCTCCCTGGAAGGACACAGAATGAGGAGGTCAGAGTCTATAGTCTCACTGTACAGATGAGATGGGAGCACGTACATAATGTGCATGAGGTGAGATGAACCCAAGCAAACACAAACACCCTTCCTTGAGTTTCCATAAAGGCCTGGGGGATAGAAAGTGTCTCAAGGTCACTTTGAGTTGAGAGCAACATCCCAAGAGTAAGTGCCTGAATGCAGCTCTGGGATGTGCTTCCTTCAACCACGGTCCCTGTGTCCATTCCTCACGCTGCGGGCATCTCAGATGAGTTAAGAGCAGGACAACAAACTTCAGGGCTGACACCTCCCAACCTCTGGAAGTGGCAACATAAAGTCAGAGAGAGACTATGACCTTCATCTCCCCCTGTACGAGGGCCTGACTGTCTCTGAACATCCCTGGGTGCATGAGGAGTGCACTGGGCCAGATGTGGACTCTTTGCAGAACCCTGACATTTCTGTGTGTGACCCCAGGAACAAACCCCACTGGCCCAGGGAGATTCACCTCAGCTCCCTTGGGCAGGCTCAGTGCCAGTGTTCCTGTCTGCTGCATCACCATTACATGATCTAAGTGCCAGAACAGAGAGGTTCTGGGGGCCTTGGAAAAGGAAATCTTCAGAAATACCTTAAAGAAGAAGAAGAATGAGAACTGGGAGAATTGCATGTAGAAACCCCTGGAAGGTGAGGGAGATGAAATGCACAGTGTACCAGACAGAGCTGGCAATACAAACACAGGGCAAGGGCAAGGGCAAGGCTGCTTCTCCTACAAGTCAAATGTGTTCTGAAAACTCATATATTGGCAGCATAGAAATTCCATGGACATTTTGTTGTAAGTCTGGAATCATTTCAGCTGATGAAACAGAGCAGTTTGAGATATCTCTTTAGGTACTGAGAGCAGTACTTATGTTTTAAGGTCGAGCTCCACGCTCTGACCATCAGCCCCAGTGCAAACCTCTAGAGGCCCCAGTGTGTCTGAGGTGTTTCCTGGGACTGCAGCTGTCAGAGAAGACTGGCAGAGCCGTGTCGCCTCCATCATTTATATTTACATTAAGGGCGCGGTACAGGGGGAGCACTTTGAAGAATTCTCCATCTGATATGGATGCAAGGTGTCTCCTAAGAGATTGTTAACATGTAGGCAAAGCAATGGCCTTGAGGTCCATCACTACATGGGCAACTTTGCTCTTAAAGTCTACAGGGAGTCTTGTTTCTCTCTCTCTCTGGTTGTCCATGTCAGTGAAAAAATACATATCCCCATGGCACACAAAGGGTTTGGATCCCTCCCAGAGCAGCTCTGCCCTCTCACCCTCTGCAGCGTGTCCTTCCCCTGCATGGTCACACAGCTCAGCCAGCACTGCTGGTGTCCTCTCCCGGGCACTTTCCAGCTCAGCCCAGCCCCTCCCAACTCTCCCCACCGCCCTGCTTTCTCTCCAGCCCCACAGAGCAGCCCAGTCTGGGCGGCCCCCATGCAGTGCCCTCCGCAGGGTGCAGCAGAGCTCTGGGCTCTCCCCCCACAGCCCCAGCCCCTCTGGAGGGCACGGCAGCTGCTGGGGGGCAGAGGTGGGTCTCAGCCTCCCCCACAGCCCCAGAGCTGGGGCTTGACCCAGCACAAGGACACGGTGAGCAGTGAAATGCAGGACTCCTGGTTTCAATCCAGCAGATGCCACCACAGCCTGACTGTGCCCGCTCTGTTCCAGCCCCTCTGCCCAGCCAGGACAAGAGTCTGAGCTCAGCAGCAGAGCAGCCTGGCCCACACAAGGGCCTGCAGGGAGAGGTTTCTCTTTCTCCCAGATTCTTCTCTGCAGGCACAGAAACGCTCCCTTGCTCTTCTCCAGGTACATCCTTTCCCCAGGGAAGTGTTTCCAGGCTGGCCTGGCTGCCAGTTCTGGTTTCCTCTCTCTGCAGCCCTCAGGCTCCCTTCTATGACCCAACCTTCTAAGTTCAGGCCCTTCTATGTGCTGACACTTGTAGGACCCAACTCTTACACGAGTGTCCCATGACCCCACTCTCCTATCACCCTACTGCGACTCGAGGCTTCTAAGACCCAACTCTTGAATAACTCGACTCTTCTTTGACTTGATTGTGACCTGACACTTTGTGACCCGACTCTTCTATCCCTCTTCTGGGAGCCTACTCTCCTATAATCGAACTTTTCTATCACCCTTTTTTGACCTGACTCCTGTGTGACCCTACTCTTATTCTATGACCCAACTCTTCTAGGATCCTCTTCTTCTATGACTCGTTTTTTGACAACCTAACTCTTCTGTGCCCCTTCTGTTACCGACACTTCTGTGACCTAACAGTGCTATGACCCAGCTCTTCTCTGACCCAACATTTCTATCACCCTTCTATGACCTGACCCTCGTGTGACCAAACACCTCTATGACCCTTCCATGACCTGTTTTCTATCACACTCGTCTTTGATGACCTCGTTTTTCTATTACTTTTCTGTGACACAGGTGGGTCTTTTCCAGCCTGGTGATTCTATGGTTCTCTGGTTCCTAGTGCAACCCAGTAAGTCTCAGGGAGGGAAATGGCATAAGAGCTCCTTGTGCTGGAACAAACCAGTGAGACTGGCATTGGGAGGCAAACTGGGGATACTGGGAAGGACTGTGAGGCACTGAGAGGGAGTTTGGGAGACACTGGGGGTCACTTGGAGGTGCTGGGAGGGGAATGGGGGAAGTGAGAGGCACTGAGGGGCACTGGGAGGGGGATTGAGAGGCACTGGGGGGCACTGGAAGGGACTGGGATGGGGAAGTGGGGCACTGGGAGGGACTGGGGAGCTCTGAGTGTCACTGGCAGCCACTGGGACATGCTGGGAGGGCAGTGGGACACTCTGGGAATCACGGGGACACACTGGGAGTCTCTGAGAGGGCACTGGAATATACTGTGAGTCTCTGGGATGTGCTGGGAGTCAATGGGAAATACTAGGAGTCACTGGGATGCACTGGGAGAGTACTGGGAGGCACTGAGAGGCACTGGGATGTACTTGGAGTACACTGGGAAGTCACTGGGAGGCACTGGGTTGCCCTGGGAGGGCACTAGGACGAAGAGGGAGTCACTGTTATGCATTGGGATAGCACAGGGAAGGGACTGGGAGGCACTGGGTAACACTGAGAGGGCACTGAGAACACTGGGACACACTGGGAGTCCATTTGGAGTTACTGGGGAGCACTGGGATGAACTGGGAGGCCATTGGAGAGCACTGGGAGGTCACTGGTTCCCCAGTGGTCCCATGCTGGTGTGCAGGGGTGCCTTACTGGTCCATACTGGTGTCCCTGCTTCCCATACTGGCAGTACTGTTCCCACACTGGTTCCTTACGGGTCCATAATGATGCCACACTGGGTGCCCTTGTGTCCCTGGTGTCCATAGTGGGAGCACTGGTGCCACACTTGTCCATACTGATGCCATACTGGGAGCACTGATCCCAGTCTGGTGCCACACTGGTGGTTCCCAGTGACTGCCAGTGCGTCCCAGTGCCCTCCCAGTGTGGCCCCTTGCTCATGAGCACTGGAGAAGCTCTGGGAGGACACTGGGTCACACTGGGAGTCACTAGGATGGACTGGGAGTCACTGGGTCACACTGGGAGTCACTGAGGAGAATTTGGAGGGCCCTGGGAAATAGTAGGAGTCAGTGGGATGGACTGGGAGTCACTGGGGAGCACTGGGAGGGCACTGGGAAACACTGGGAGTCTGTGGGATGCACTTGTAGTCACTACAATGTGGTGGGATGATGTACCATACTGGTCCATACTGGTGCCATACTGGAAGCACTGACATCCCTGGTGCCCATCCTGGTCTCCCACTGGTGCCATACTGGTGCCTTACTGGCCTGTACTGGTGCCATACTGGCATCTCTGTTGTTAATCTTGGGAGCACTGGTGCCATCCTGGTCCCACGCTGGTTCCTTGCTGGTCGGTTCTAGTGCTGTACTGGGATCTATGGGGTCTCTACTGGGTGTACTGGGATAATTCCTGTTTAGCCTGGAGAAGAGGAGGCTGAGGGGAGACCTCATTAATCTCTACAATTACCTGAGGGGAGGTTGTGGAGAGCAGGGAGCTGGGCTCTTCTCCCAAGTGACAGGGGACAGGATGAGAGGGAATGGCCTCAAGCTCCACCAGGGGAGATTTAGGCTGGATATTAAGAAAAAAAAAAAATCACAAAAAGTAAAAAAAACAGAGAAGACAGGGGAGCCCTGGGAAGAAGCCCCGCCCCCTGCCCCCTGCCCCGCCCCCTTTCTGTTGGGCTCCCCGAGTTGGTCAGTTGGAGCCACGGCCACCAGACACAGCAGAGGGAGCTGAGCTGGCACGGTGCCGTGAGGGGCAGCATCTGCCCGAGCAGTGCTTCTCCGGCACCAGCACCCCACTGCCCATCCTCGCTGTCACCGGCTGGGCCACATCTCTGGTGCACGGCGAGGGTCCTCCTGTCCCGGCCAGGATGGGCCAGGTCAACTGCTTCTGCAGCTCCAGGTGGGCTCCCGTGGTGGCTTGGGGACACCGGGGCACAGCTGGGGCCTGCCCAAGCAGTGTTGCTCATGCTTGCCGCGCTCTGCTCTGCAGGGAGGCTCTCAGCGAGGCTGAGGCGGTGCTGAGTGCAGATGTGCAGCTGAGCTGGGGACGCAAGAGGACCGAGAGGCGACTTCTCCTCCTCCAGGAGGAACTGGTGATCGCCAAGTTGCGGTAAGAGCCTGGGAGCCCAGCTCCCTGTCCCCCATTCCTGGTGCTGGGAGCAGGGCAAGGACACCTTGGCACAAGCCCCAGGCCCCAAGACCTCGGTGATGGATGCACCACGCTCTGTCCCGAGGCCAGGTTGGGGACAGGGCTCTTCCCGCGGGGACCACTAGGAGGCCACCCCCAGCTCACTGCCTGCCTCTGCTTTCCACAGACCTGGCAGCAACCTGCGCCCACAGCTCCGCCTGGCCCTCGACCAGCTGTGGGTGCTGAGCAGTGGGAATGAGGCAGGGGAGCCAGAAGAAGAGGAGGATGGCACCGGCGAGGGCAGCAACTCCCTCATCCTCGTCTGGCCGGCAGGCTCCTGCATCGCCACTTTTGCGTGAGTTGCGGTGCCACGTGCCATGGCTGCTGGGCAGTGCGGTGTAGGAGAGGGAGAGAGGGAGGGTGTGTGGGGAGAGGGAGGAGGGGAGAGAGGGAGGGAGGGAGGGAAGGAGAGAGGGAGGGAAGGATGGAGGGAGAGAGGGAGAGAGGGAGTGTGTGTGGGGAGAGGGAGGGAGGAAGGCCGTGTGTGCTGCGTTGGGTCTGTGGGGTGGGCATACAGGCAGAAGAAACAAGAAGGATGGGAGACATTTCTCACATTTCTCACTCCTGCTTCTCCCCGTCCCCTTTTGCTTGCCAGCAGGCACAGGCCAGAGCAGCTCCTCTGGCAGGACAGAGGGAGGCAGAGCTTGGGCAACGCTTCTGTCCTGCCCCATGGGACTTGGTCCTGCCCCAGTGTCCTTGCCTATGGGCAGGGCTGAGCAGGCACCTGTCTCTGCCTGCAGGCTTGGGGGGCCAGTGGGGTCTGACGCTGCTTCTCCTCTCTTTCTGCAGCTCCCAGGCGCTGAAGGAGCTCTGGGTGGGCACACTGCTGGGGTAAGCCTGGGGACCATGCATGCGAAGGCACATGGGGGAACACAGCTCCCCAGATGGGGACAGGTGTCCCTGCAGATGCCGGCAGCTTTGAGGCAGACGGGGATCGTTCAGGGATGCAAAGTCTCTTCTTGCGCTGTTTGCAACAGAGAGAGGCAGGCGGGGAAGCAGGGCTGGTTGCCTGGCAGGCAGGAGCGATGCAGGCAGCTCTGCTCTCTGCTTGGCGCTGGGGCGTTACGTGGGGGAGGTTTGCAACCGCTTCCTCTGGAGACAGAGGAGGTGGCTCGGGGTTCACTCTTTCTATCCCTTCCCTGTGCCCAGGCGATCAGAAGAGGAGAAGAAAGCCCGTGTGATGCGACTGACTTCCATCGAAGTCCTGGAGATGGAGCTGAGCTGCCGCCGTGCTGTGAGTATCTCTCCCCTCAGCTCTGTCCCTGAGCATTGCTCCTCCACCAAGCAGGAGAGCATTGCTTCTCCCCTTCTTCCACTGCTTCTCTCTTGCCCAGTGGAGGACAGTGCGTGCCAGGAGCCTAGAGATGCTACTTGAGGCCCAGGCAAAGGTGAGAAAGGCTGCCTTTCACCCTCCTGCTGCTGTGCTAGAGCGCCCGGGATACCTGGGGAGTGGGGGGAACTTTTGTGAGAGGGTCCCACGGTGCCCCGTGGGGAGCTGAGGGGTTGGGGAACCAGCGGGAATGCCGGCACGGCCTGGCGGGTTGTGCCAGGGAGGATACCTTCCACCCTCAGGCTGCTGGTGCTGGGTGGCCGCTTGCTCTTTCTCCTCTAGGGCTGCTCTCTAAGCACAACCTGGTTCTTGCAGGATGACGGCAAGCAAGGGCCTCCACCGGTGCCTTCTGGCAATGGAGGGGGATGTTCCCAGCCAGCAGGTGAGTGTTGGAAAGAAAGGTGGGGAGGACCTTCTTTCCTCGGGCAAGTAGCTCTTTTGCAGAAGACGGGATGCTGCTGCAGCTGTCCTTCACCTTGAGCAAGGTGGTCCCCATCGCTCTGCAGCAGGCGAGTGCTGATCCGCCGGGGTCCCCTCGTTCCCTTGATGACTGTCCCTTGCACGGAGGGGCAGAGGGGACATTGCTGAGTGCCCGAGGTGGTGCCTGTCTCTGCTCCATCCTTGGAGCCAGGAGGATGGGCTGAGCAGGCATTAGCTCTGCTCTCTTGTCCCCTGAGTGTTGTCGTGCAGGTTTGGCACCCCAAGGGAAGATGTCAGCCGGACGAGGAAGGACGACATTTGGAGAGTGGCTGCTGAACGTGCTTCTCTGAGGACACGGAGCCTGGGCTGCTGCCCACGGCCTTGAGGAGGGCAGGCTGAGGGCTGGCTCAGGCTGTCCCGCTAGCACCCTGGCTCTCAGGAGCCTCTGAGGTGCAGGCATTGCGGAGGAGCCGTGCTTTCAGCTCCCGGCTCCCAGCCCGTCCTGCTCCCTGTCAGGGCAGGGCAGAGCAGGGCTGCCCACGGGAGCGCTGTCCTGACGGTCCCCATTGATGGCTCTCTCTCTGTTTACCTTTGCAGAAGGAGGGAGCAGGAGGAAGAGGATGGGGCTGCCCTGGCCCTTTGCTCTGCGGCAGAACCCAACGGCTGCCCGGGAGCCAGGACAGGCGGGGTCCGGCTCTAGCAGAGGGCTCTTTGCACAGCCCCTGGCAGCCCTCTGTGGGGAGGACTGCACGCTGCCCCAGCCCATCCAGGTAAGCCAGCGTGGCCAGAGTGTCCCTCGCCTTCCCTCCACCTGCTCCGGACACGTGCTGGGTGTCTCCAGGAGCTCCCAGCATGGCCACCGGGCTCTTCAGCCGAGCCTGGTGCTTCTGGTCTCAGCGTATTTGCCATGGGAGGGAGCCGGGGGTTGTGCAGAGCTGCCGCCCTGGCCACCGCTGTCAGAAGGCAGCTCTTCAGCCAAGCAAATCTTCTTGTGTGCACCCTGCAGGAGCTTCTGGATATCCTGCACCAACGTGGACCATCGACAGAAGGCATCTTTCGGAGAGCGGAGTGCGTGTCGTCACTTCAGGAGCTGCGGGAGGCCCTGGACCGCGGTGTGGCTGCTGACCTGGGAAGCCAGCCTGTGCACCTGCTGGCGGGCATCTTGAAGGTGAGCACTTCTGACCTGCAGCACGGAAGAGCTTCTGGCTCTCCTGGACTCTTCAAGGGCTCACCTGGAGCCGTTGCCATTGCAGGACTTCCTCCGAAGCATCCCTGGCAAGCTGCTTGTCAGTAATCTCTACGACGATTGGATGGGAGCCATGGAGAAGCCAAGCGATTGGGAGAAGGTGGAAGGGCTGAAGGCGTAAGTGTGGCCGGCAGCCTGTCTTTTGAGCAGTGACTTTGTGGAGGCCTGGGACTAGCCTGCAAAGGGCCGGGCTCCTTCCAAAGGGGTGTTTTCTGGCTGGCAGCTGTTTCTGGGCTGGGCTTGGGTTTGGGGCCAAAGGGCATGGACAGGGAAGCTTCCCCTGCATAGACCTGGGAGAAATCAGGCTGCCCAGGGAGGGAGTTGAGTCACCTTCCCTGGAGGTGTTTAAGGCACGGGTGGACGAGGTGCTAAGGGGCGTGGTTTAGTGTTTGATAGGAATGGTTGGACTCGATGATCTGGTGGGTCTCTTCCAACCTGGTTATTCTATGATTCTATGATTCTATGAACCTTGTGTTGCTGTTCCCTCAGAGTGGCCAGCAAGTTGCCTGCAGCCAATCTCCTCCTCCTGGAACGGCTGCTGACTCTCCTCCAGCGCATTGGCCGCAATGCAGCCACCAGCAGGATGAGCTACAGCAACCTGGCCATCTGCGTTGGACCAAACCTGCTGAGCCCGACCAACGAGGAGCTGCTCTCGCTGGAGGCCATGGTGGAAGTTTCTAAGAAGGTACTCTGGGCTCAGAAGCTGGCTGCAGCTTTCCCAGTCTAGAAGAGCTTGACTCTTGAGAGATCTCCGGCTGCCCTCTTTCTCCAGCAAGTGCTGCTGGGAAGAGCAGCCCCACGGCAACAGCCTTCTGTGCAGACAGAAGGGTCAGGAGTGGGAAAGGCTGCTTGATGCACTTTCAGGCACTGTGCCAAAACCAGGGGTTTTCCATGTGCAGGTGAAGGCACTGGTGGAGTTCCTCATCGAACACCAGTGTGAAATCTTTGGGGAGGAGACAGAGGGTATTTGCAGTCCCTCCACAACTGAGGAACAAACTGCATCCTTGGGCAGATCCACAGGTAGGAGGGGCTGGTGGCTGCCACCCTCTGAGCAGACAGCTGGGGCAGGGTTTTGGCTGGGTTGTGCTCTAGCCGCTGGCCACTTCTAAGAAGTCACTTGGCTGCATGTACTTTTGCCCTCCAGAGCTGCCTTTGGAAGAGCAACATGGCCCTGCAGGCAAAGCAGCTGTGCAGCACCAGCCCAAAGCTTCCCTGGACACACCAGCCTCTCCACTCGTCGTCCAGAAAGCAGCAGAAGCAGGCACGCTGGTGGCATCATTTCAGGAAGAGGTATAGATTTCAAAAGCAAAGCCTCCTGCCGCGGAAGGCAGTGGTGCAGCAGAGGGGTATCTGCAGACTCTGTCTTGGAGGGTGGAAGAAACTCTGGCAGAACACAGCTGGCAATCCTTTTCTTGCCTGGACGGGGACCTCAGGCAGCCTGCAGAATGCCCCCACAAACAAACTCAGCCTCACGCGCCCCTGTGAACATTGTCTTCCAAAGTCAGGCCCTTGGTAGAAGGGCTAATGCAAACCAGCCAAAGGGATCTGCTCTGGCGAGTTGAAGTAGCAACGGGACAGTCTGTCACTTTACCACCCCAGGGTGCCCCTTGCCACCTGCTAACGCTGACATTCATTGTTTAGGCACCCGCCGCGTTGCCTGCAAGCACCGCAGAGACCTCGGAAGAGTCTCGGCTTGGAGCAGAAGGATTCAAGATCCTTTTGGAACAAAGAAGGTAAAATGAGTTAGCTTTGGTTCGATGAAGAACTAATTCGGGTTGATCCTAATTTCATCTATCTAATCCCACCGTAGGATGGAAAGGCTTGCAGGGTCCTCCTGTGAAAATGGAAATAAAAGAAAAGGAAAGAGAAAAGCGACCTGGGCAGAGTCGTGGGAGATCCATGAAGAGAAGAAAAGAAGGAAGAGAGAAAATAAAAGGAGACCAAAAAAGGCAGGAAGGTTCAGAAGATGAAGAAGCCCAGGTGCATAGCAGGCGCTGCTGCCCGTCCTTCCCCACTCAGACGCTGCTCTACGTTAGTTCAGTTCCATGGGAAGGGGTTGTGCTGGGATGGATTTGGAAAGAATTCCTTTGCAGCTCTCCCAGGGCAGCCCATTGAGCGCTGCTGTGTGGCACAGGGGCACGGGGCATCTCCAAATGCTCACGGCTCTGCGAGAGGATTACCTAGCAGTGTCAGGTGCCAGAGCCATCCCGCAGCCCATGTCAGCAGCAGCTCTCTCCCCTGAATCGCAAAGGATCCCTTTGCAACTGTGCTCCCCAAAGGAAGGGGCAGTAAGCCGTGCTTCTCGCTGCCTTTGTGTGCTGATCAGTGCTTTCTGACTCTGTCCTCACAGGTGCTGAGAAACCTGAATTTATGAAAGAGAGGCTGTATCCCGAATGCCAGTACTTATTGGGAACAGAAACCATATGCCTCATTCTACTCCTCCCCTGAGTTCTGAGTTTAACTAATTAAATATGTTCAATAGTAAAACGATAAGGTACTTTTGAGGTGGGTGTTTGTTTGTTTCGTTGATTTCATTTTGGCTTATATGTGATCTGTATTTATGGAAGTCAGATAGGAACACTAAACAGTGGGTTGTATCTGCTTGCTTGCTCAGTCTTTCTTAGTGTCTCTAAAGGAAAACATAATCCCAAAACTGGGACAAGGAATGGAATTGTGACTAAGAAAGGGGCGCCCTCCCCCCCATCACTAATTATTTCTTGTATGTGCAGGGACTACGCTTATTATATGAAAATGGCAGTGAAATAGAAAAAAACCCAAAACAACTCACGGTTACTTTTTCAGTGATATCCGGTGTACAGTGAAAAAGTGGCTCTGGATATTTACATGAACTGAGAAATAGCTCTTTTTTCATATTAAGGAAATAAAATTGCCAACCTCAATGTGAACAGGTTGTCTTGTTCCCAAATTATTAAAATCTATGTGGTGTTTCTGGAAACTCTGAAGCATAAAATTTGGCTGATTTGCCTTGATCATTTGGTTTGTATTTTAACCTGGATGTGGACACCTGGAATTGATCAGAAGGTGATGGGGAATACCCTGGTTTTTTTTCTTACATAAAATTTTTTAGTAATATTCTGTTGCTTTGAGGATATTATTTTTTTATTAATTATCAACTTTGTCTGTAAAGATCCTTATTTTTTGATAATATTCCAGATAATTAAGAGTCCAAAAATCCAGAAGCATAAGAGTTTGACTGAGTTGTGTAATAGATTATAATTTAAAGGCACTTGAAAAAATTTGTGGAGATTTAAAATCACCAAGGATTTATGTAAAAGATATTAATCTGACTGTTTCCGCACACGTCACTTCTAACAGGAAGATGAAGCAAATTTGATGACTTTTTCTTGAGATCTTGTGTTTTAAAGCACTTTATTGGAAAACAAAACCACAGCACAGAAAAAAAATAAAAAATGAAGTTTTGTCTTAAGGCAGGAAATAAAACTATGATGGGTCCGATTTCCTCTCTTCTCCCTCAGTTTAAGTTGCACCTTCACAGTTCCTGTTGCACCTTCCCAGTTCCAGTTCTCGCAGCTTCAGGACAAGGTGTCTACAGGAGCTCCTCACCCTAGAAGTGATCGTTTTATGTCGTTCTGCTCCCTGGGCTCTTGCACACAGTCTTGGTGATGCACGTTTTAGATGAGGATCTATAAAACTGTCAGACTAATCTACAAACAGCAACCATCTTTCCGAGAACACTTTGTGTATCCTATGACTTTGAAGGAGTTGTCTTTTGCCATTCTGCATCCTGGTCCAAGACAACAAGGTGCAGCCTGGCCAAAACCTACCTGGACCAACACCAACACAACTGAGATGCCCTGTCCTGACCATGGTTGTATCTGAACCTTCAGGAGATCCTTAGTCGGGTTCCAGTTAACAGAGAAGTCATTAGCGTTACGTAGGGATGTTTTGAAACCAGAGACAATTCATTACCTCCGTCTCTTTTGCTTCCAAGAGAGATGGTAATCGCTGCCGTTCAGCGTGGGCTCCTCATGGCAGGCAGCCAGGAGCCATAAGGCAGAGTTACAGCCAGTGAAGTCTTGAACGTCAACACGGAGAGATGCCAACATAAAGCACAAGTAGGTTCCAGCTCTCAGCCAGGCTCCCAGTTGACATTCTCAAGTGTTTCAAAGGCCCAAAGTGATACTTTCTTGAAACTTGTATCGTCAATTTAAAACATTGATTAAAAGGCCCAGTTAGACGTTGCAATTAAAAAGGAAAATCTGATTTATAAGAGCACTCTTTTGATTAGACATATGCTGAAATCTCTGGGAACTGGCTAGTGAGCAGGGCATTCCTAACAAGCATTTCATGCCTAAAGCTTTTGATTCATTAGGGAAAGAAACAAAGAGAAAGCTGGGTCTGTGAGGCACATGACTTGCAGTCACTGCTTTCCTTGGGCTTGCTGCTGGGACAGATATATACTGCCATCAGTAAAATTAAACTGTAACGTGGATAGGAATCTAGATACTGGAAAAACCTTTTAAAAGTAAGACAATCAAGCGAGCAGGAGAGCTGCACGAAGCGCATCTGTGTCCAGCTGTTCAGCATTAATTCCTCTGCTGTGCTATGTTTATTGGAATTTTGACTCAGGCCAATACAAGGGGGGATTAGGAAAAACTGATTTTTTTTTTCTTTATTAGTAATAGTTTCAGAAGGCTTATGCTGGGGCATAGGGCAGAGTGTGGTGTAGCATACTCTCTAAGTGATTTATAGTAATGTTGAGATAAAAGAATTAGTTTCCGCTGTTGTTTTCAAGAAGTTCTGGAGTTTCCAAGTAATTTACATTGGAAACCTTAATTTTGTGGCTGCATGGAAGCATTGTATAACTTGCAGGTATCTTAGGGCTTACAGCACCTTGCAGCAAGTTCACGCTCCGGGTGTACACGATAGGTATTTTTAGGATGTGGTATAGCTGAAACACTTTCCTAGATCTTAGATGAGTAGGTTGATTCGCCTTAAAGTCAAGTGACAGGCTGCAATGACATCTGAGTTAAATATGAAAACCATGCAAAACACCACTCTGCCCGAGCTGCTTATTCCATCTTTATGCCATTATAGGAACCTTTAAAAATCCTATTTCACCCTGAGGAGTGGAGAAAATTTCAACAATCCCTCTTTACTGAAAGCCTAGAAAAATGGCCAGTATGGCTACAATAAATATTACCTTTGTTAATATTTATGACATCAAAATAAAATTCTAACAATAGAATTCTTATTCCCTGTTCCCCACTCTGTCTTTCCTATCAATCTGTGACCAACTACCAGCAGTTGCAGAGGGAGACTTTCTCTATTTTGATTGTGGCTAAATCAGAATCCTGCCTATTGCTGTTCCTCCTGCCGCATTCACACTTCCAGCAGCTCAGTTCAACATTTCCATCTGTAGCTTCTGCTCTGCTTGGTGCTGGACTCCAAACGGAATCTCCCTGGCCATGACAGAATTCCCTTCAGTTTGCTGCTTATTATTTTTTTAGCTTGGATTTTTCCGACAGGTGGACTGGCAATACTGTCACTTTGAGCAGCCTTGTTAAATTTACCATAAAATGTTTCAATTTTGATATAAAATGAAAGGAAGTATTGGGCAAATTCTCAAGGGATTCCGCCGGGTGTCCCTCTCTGTGCTGTGTCCTCACATACATCTGCCGCCCTTTAGCAGAGAGCTTGTAGCTGTTCAGTGGTGAGTCAGATGCAGCCGCTTTAAATTGCCTTGACAACAAAGAGTTCCCCTCTGCAGAGGAGAAATGGGAAAAGACTAAGTTTGTGGAGAGGTGGGGACCAGCCTGGGGAATACCTGGCTCTTGAAGTCAGATGCACTAATGCTGGGAGGGGTGCAGAGAGGACCTGGGACTTCCCTTGACTGACCATGTTGATTCCACATCAACTTCTCTGCTCAAAGTGCAGCATTTTCTGGGCACAGCCACCACACACCCAACCTTGAGCTGATATGGGTGAGCAGGAGCAAAGAGACATAGGGAAGCTGAACTCACTGAGGATTAACTTACTGGACCTGATACACTTCCATAGCAGGGAATTAATCACGGAGAAGAAAATGTCTGATTTGGGTGGCTTTGCTTTGTCTGTATGAAGGAATCAACCTTCAAAACCAAACCTGCCATTGTTGGAAGAGGCACAGGGATCAGGCCTGCTGAGCCAGGCTTGGACCTCGCACCCAAACCTGTTGCTGTGTTTCTTTCTGCTGGAACAATAATGCTGCTCGATTTGAAAAGGAATATGTTCTCATCCTCTGATTTAGCAGTTAGGAGTTCAGTCTTCTCTTGCTTGCTCAAAACAGTAGTTATCTTTGATCAGTTGTTAAGAACATCTCTCATCTTTGTCTCTTTCAAAAAAAAAAACCTATATATTTTTTAATTTCACTTGATGTTCTCTGTGATCTTAATTCAGTACAAATTATCCTGCCATATAAGTTTAAAATCAGTGCAACAATCAAGCTGATTAGAAAGGAATAGTGACATGGAGACTGGTGGGTGGAAAATGTGGTTATTGGGCAGGCAGCATGGGGCTTGTTTCAGTTGTATAAATCTGGCTCTAGCATTTGAGGGGAGAATCCATTCATTATTTAATGTTGGCCTGGATTCATCTCTGGTGCTTTCAAGTGAATGGGGTTTGAAAGAGTCTAGTGAGTGTTTGAGATGTGGAGGATCATCAAATTAAAGCTGAGGCCCTTCCACGAAGTATTTTTTTACTTTTACATAACCAGTGATTTTGTTCTGTTCCGTCCCACCTTCCTTCCCCCCAGAGCCCCTCCTGGTACAGAGGAGGGTTTTCCTGATACTGACTGCTGGGAAGAATGAGCCCTTGGCAAAAGGCAGCGGTGCTCTCGGCAGTAGTGCTTAGCTCAGAGGAAGTTCAGCTCCCTTTGGTCATCCCCACAGGGAAGCGAGCCTTTAGAGAGCAGGAAGGAATCTCCTGGAAAAGCTGCACGCCTTGCACACTCTTCCCAGGGCCCAGGGTATTTCACAATCGCACACACCTTACACCCCAACTGCTCTGTGAGGAATTACACATCTGCTTGCTCTGCTCTTTCTGACTCGCTGTGCTCCCTGGGTTACCCCAAACTGGGAAGACAGGCACGGCCCCATTGGTTGAAGACAGACCTTTTCCTTGGCCGTGTTTTTCCAGTGGGATGTGCCTGAGATCTGAGCTACCAAGACTGTAACCATCCCCACGATGGACCTGCAGGTCAGCAGATCTCTCTGTCAGATGAGCGCTCTGCTCTGGGCTGAGCAGGGCCACAGGGGCTCTGTCGTGCAGACTTTCCTCCTGCAGTTCAAACAACACAGTGAGAACACCCTGGTATTTGTACTCTTTGCACTTCCTTTTCACTGTCTCCTTTGATTTTGGGGCTTGACTCTCTGGTAAATCTACTGAGCTCATGATTCAACTTGGTAAACTTGTCCAGACATGAGAGACAATGAAATTGGCCGTCACAAAAGAGAAAGGATCAATTCCTGTATTTCACATCCTAACAGGCAGAAGCAATACTCTCTGCCCCATTTTACGTGCCTGTTTGTCCTGCAAGCTTTTTTAACCCATTTGCCAACGGCCTGGACAACGTCAGCCGTGAAGTCCTGGGCCTGACAGAGCTCCTCTACCTGGACACGTCCCTGTCAGGTGGAGAATCCCCAGCCTAAATCAAAATAACATGCATGACAACTGCTAATATTTCTCTTCCAAACTCTGAGGATGCAGGCAGTAGATATTGCACACACCAACACAATATAATATACCAAAGGATGTATTCAATGGGCTGGAAAGGGACTCAGAATAAAAACCTTCAATCCAATTGGTTTTTCTCAGACAGAATACTGAGTGCCAAACCTGATTGTGTGCTGTTGTGAAATCCCTGATGATCCCTGTTAACACAACTGATTGTCAAATCAAGTCCTGGTTACGTTATCCTGATGCCAAACTCAGACAGTATCAGGATCAAGATGCCGGCAGGATCAAGACACCTTTATTCCTGGTTCAGATCAGCTCTCACTTGCTCATAAGGGAATGTAGGGAAGTTGGAAAATAGCTACTGTAGCAGCCACTGTATTTTCACAACAACTTCTTTGGCTGCTGAGCTGAGGGAAGGCTCTGATTCCCATTTCTTTAATTTCTTGGAAAGAGAAAAAGATCAGTGCAAACCACATAGACAAGGAGCTGCACACACCCTGACTCTGGCCAAGGCCTGTGACACCTTTGCTCACATTCGTTAATGACAGCATTGCAGATGGACTGACTGTGCCCAAGCCCCCTGAGGACTATGGGAGTCCCACAGGCACGACGGCATCATCAAAGCCTTCAGGTCAATTCTAATAAGGTGCTTAAGGAATAAGAAAAACTCTGGGGACTCCACCCACGGGAGCTGGAAGATCAGCTGGACTTGATCATCTAAGTTACCAGTTGTGACACGAACAATGCAACCGTCGCCAGGCTGCTGGAAGCAGGAACTGGCAGAGTCGTCACCATGGGGACAGAGGCTTTGTTGCCTCAGACACCCCCACTCTGACCACCAGCCATGGCAGGTACAGCAGCTCCTGGTGGTGCTCCTGCCCTCCAGGTGAAACCCCAGCCTGCTCTGCCCGCTGACATTTCACCCCATCACACCTCTTTGCTTCCCCCAACAGAGAGGATGCCTCTCCAGATGCTGGTGGCATCAGAAGTGCCCAGCATGAGCTTCACGGCTCCAGCTGTGCTCCCAGTGGCCACTGCCTGGCTGTTGCCCTCTGTCCTGGGGCTGCCGGTGTCCTGTGAGCCTGCCCAGCTCCACCCTGGCAACCACCAGCTGGACCCTGCCAGCACCAAGCAGGGGAAGCCAGGGCCCGTGGGGGCCCTGGGGCAGCTGGGGCATCTCCTGACCATGGACCAGGTCCACTGTGGGGTGCAGCTCCCTGTTGAGTCTGCTCCCTGTCACCCTGCCTCTGTGTGGGGACAGCAGGAGTTGGTGGGGATGTCAGTGCCCCACCAGCTGATGGGGCTGGGGCCATCAGCCATGGTCGAGGGAGAGGCACTCTGCCCCACAGCCACGCTCCAGCAGGGGACAGGCACACTGGCCAACGTCTTTGCGTATCAGGACAATGACACCAACACCAATGCTCTGCTCTCTGGGCTCAACACCGTGGATAGCATAGACTCTGTCCTCGATGTTCTTGGCAGCCCCAGCTTGATGGACTTCGCAAACAAACTCCTCAACCTGTCTGAGTACATGGTGAAGGGCAGCTGCCCCAAAGAGGGAGAGGTTGTTGTGAGACTGTGGGACAGCGAGGACACCATCCCTGCTGTCCCTTATGTCCCCAGCTTGACCACTACCTCAACAAGATCCATCATTTCTCTGAGTGCAGGGCAGACAGCGGCTGCACCGTGGCAGGAGAGTCAGCATCAACACTGGGAGACACTGACCCCTTCTGGGCTGGGGGGCCTATGTCCCCCTTGCTGGACATGGACTGGAAGCAGGGTGGAGTGGCGGTGGTTCTCCCCTCTCTGCTGCCAGGGGGTCCCGTGGAGCCTTCTCAGGAGAGTCCTATGGAGACTCCAAAGGAGATTCCTGCAGAGAGACCCCTGAAAAAAAACCCTGGAAGCTCCCCTGCAGTTGCCCAGGCTGAGCCCCCTGTGCATCCCACTGCTGAGTCCCCTGGCCAGTCCCCCGGCTGCCCCTCAGCCTCTTCCACCATGCAGCGACCAACTAGGACAGGAGGACCTGGGAAGGCAGCCCCAGGTGGGTTTGACCTGCTTGCCACTGCCTCCAGCTGTCCCCTCCAAACAGGGGGAGCCCAGATAGGGCAAGGCAGGTGGCAAACAGGGCAAGCGTCCCACACCAGCCTTCACCCTCGAGATGCAGGAAAACCTCCTGTCCAAGAAGAAGAGGGTAGCAAAGCCCTCCCAGGCCCTTCAGGAGGGGAAGGCAGACAGGGCTGGGGCAGCGCTGGGGGGCAGTGGGCAGTCTTCAGGCAGCAGAAAGAAACAAGCCATTGGCAGCAAGCACAGGGCATCTGAGGACACCAGTATGCCCCATGTGGAACTCGAGAATGCCCTGCATTCAACAACCACCTGCCCACCCCACCCACTACTGATCCAGAAGGCACAGAGCATGGATCCGTGTGAGCTGCGGCCCCAGGACCGGCTGCGGAGCAAAAAACCGCGGGCCAAAATGAGCGGGAGCTCATGAAGCGTCTGGCACAGCAGGAGCGGCAGCGGGCAGCCCTGATCACTGGGATGAAATGGCCAGACGATGACATGTATGGATGGTCCAAGTCCGACACGGAGACTGACAGCATGCAGGGCATTGAATAACCCAATGGTCAAGTACAACCTTCTGTAGCACAACAGGCAGACGCAAGGATCTGCACCCTCCCACTCCCGCCCAACCTTCTCTCAAATCCCCATTTCTTCCTGAACGCATTAAAAGAGTTGAGTATTTGCTGGGAAGCTCCTCTCTCTGCCTGAGGTCATTTGCATAGTGGCAGGGAGTGGGTGTTCCCACAGCCTCTGCCCACCCTACCGGTAGCTTAGCTGGGCTGGCGATGGCCACCGAGAGGATGGGGAGATGGGGCATCACTCCGGGTGGTGGGTGCCTGTGGGTGATACCACCTTGATTTGGGTGAACGCCAGCAGGGTGGGGACCTCCCTCACTGCCTCACTACCAACATCACTATCATTGCCTAGCACCAGCACCACTGCCCTTGAGCTGGATCTGGCCATGGAAAGGAGCTGTGGCCACCCTGGGAGGCCAAGCTGGGACAGGCTGAGAGCTCGCACACAGCCCTGAGCAGGCATCACTGGCCAGGGCTCACATGCCCAGATCCTATACCCGGCAGTGCACTAACTGCCCAGGTCACTCCACCCCCTCTACAGCCTCATCTGTTGCTGTCTGGGCGTCATCCGCAAAAACCCTCTGCCCACGGGAGAGCCCTGAGCCAGAGGCACAGAAGTCCACAGCCTTCCTATGCCAACTGAGGTGAGAACAACTGAGTGTAGTCTCAAAATCGCTACCTCTAGTCCCTGTGGGAGACTTCAGTTTCCCAGATATAGGCTGGGAGTATAATACAGCAGAAAGGAAGCAGTCCCGGAGGTTCCTGGAGTGTGTGGAAGACAACTTCCTCACACAGCTGGTGAGCGAACCGACAAGGGACGGTGCCCTCCTGGACCTGCTGTTGGTGAACAAAGAAGGACTGGTGGGGGATGTGAAGGTTGGAGGATGCTTGGGGCAAAGCGATGATGAGATGATAGAGTTCTCAGTGCGGGGTAAAATGAAGGAGGAGGTTAGCAGAACAGTAGCCCTCAACTTTCAGAGAGCAGACTTTGGGCTGTTAAGAAGGCTGGTCGGAAAAGTCCCGTGGGAGGTGCTCCTTGAAGGCAGAGGTGTCCATGAGGGCTGGGCGCTCTTCAAGAAGGAACTCCTAGCAGCTCAGGAGAAAGCCATCCCCAAGTTCCGGAAAAGTAGCCGGAGGGGTAAGAAACCAGTGTGGTTGAGTAGGGAGGTCCTAAGAGACATCAATAGGAAGAGGAGGGCCTACGACCTCTGGAGGAAGGGGCAGGCATCCTGGGTGGACCACAGGGAAAAAGTGAGAAAGTGCAGGGAAAAAATCAGGAGGGCTAAGGCCCAACTAGAATTGCGATTGGCCATGACTGTGAAAGACAACAAAAAGTCTTTCTACAAATATGTCAACAGCAAAAGGAGGGCTAGGGAGAATCTCCAGTTCCTAGAAGATGCAGAGGGAACAAGAGTAACAGGGGACGAAGACAAGGCTGAAGTGCTCAATGCCTACTTTGCCTCAGTCTTTAACAGTAAGGAAAATTGTTCCCTCTGTGCACAACCCCAAGGGTTGGAAGAGAAGTATGAGATTCCCAAGGTCCAAGAGGAAGTGGTTAGAGACTTGCTTGCCCGGCTAGATGCCCACAAGTCTATGGGGCCAGATGGAGTCCACCCAAGAGTTTTGAGGGAACTGGCAGATGTGCTGGCCAAACCCCTTTCCATCATCTTCCAGCAGTCCTGGATGACTGGGGAGGTTCCACTGGACTGGAGGCTGGCTGATATCGTGCCCATCTATAAGAAGGGGTGCAGGGAGGATCCGGGAAACTACAGGCCTGTCAGCCTGACCTCGGTACCGGGGAAAGTCATGGAGCGGGTGATCTTGAGTGCGATCATGAAGCACTTGCAAGAGAACCGGGTGATCAGGCCCAGTCAACACGAGTTCATGAAAGGCAGGTCTTGCCAGACTAATCTGATCACCTTCTATGACCAAGTGACTAAACTCTTGGACGAGGGAAAGGCTGTGGATGTGGTTTTCCTGGACTTCAGTAAAGCCTTTGATACAGTTTCTCACAGCATTCTGCTTTGGAAACTGTCGGCCTCTGGCCTGGACTGGTGCACACTCTCCTGGGTGAAAAACTGGTTGAATGACCGGACCCAGAGGGTGGTGGTAAATGGAGTTAAATCCAGCTGGAGGCCAGTGACAAGTGGGGTTCCCCAGGGCTCAGTGCTGGGTCCAGTCCTGTTTAATGTCTTTATCAACAACCTGGATGAATACATTGAGTCCTCCCTTAGCAAGTTTGCAGATGACACCAAGCTGGGAGGAAGTGTCGATCTGCTGGAGGGTCGGGAGGCTCTGCAAAGGGATCTGAACAGGCTGGACTGCTGGGCTGAGACCAACGGCATGAGGTTTAACAAGGCCAAATGCCGGGTCCTGCACTTGGGGCACAACAACCCTAAGCAGAGGTATAGACTAGGAGAAACCTGGCTGGAAAGCTGCCAGGAGGAGAAGGACCTGGGGGTGCTAGTTGATAACCGACTGAACATGAGCCAGCAGTGTGCCCAGGTGGCCAAAAAGGCCAATGGCATCCTGGCTTGTATCAGGAACGGCGTGACCAGCAGGTCCAGGGAGGTTATTCTCTCCCTGTACTCGGCACTGGTGAGACCGCACCTGGAGTACTGTGTTCAGTTCTGGGCCCCTCACCACAAGAAGGATGCTGAGGCTCTGGAGCGAGTCCAGAGAAGGGCAACAAAGCTGGTGAAGGGGCTGGAGAACAAATCTTATGAGGAGCGGCTGAGAGAGCTGGGGTTGTTCAGCCTGGAGAAGAGGAGGCTGAGGGGAGACCTTATTACTCTCTACAACTACCTAAAGGGAGGTTGTGGAGAGGAGGGAGCTGGCCTCTTCTCCCAAGTGACAGGGGACAGGACGAGAGGGAATGGCCTCAAGCTCCGCCAGGGGAGATTTAGGCTTGAGATTAGGAAGAAATTCTTCACAGAGAGGGTGGTTAGGCATTGGAACGTTCTGCCCAGGGAGGTGGTTGAGTCATCATCCCTGGAGGTGTTTAAGGTTAGGGTAGATGAGGTGCTTAGGAGCATGATTTAGGGATTGGTGGGAATGGTTGGACTCGACAATCCAGTGGATCTCTTCCAACCTGGTCATTCTGTGATTCTGTGATTCTGTGATTCTGTGAGAATGCAAAGTACAGAATTGCAGAGGTATCCTTTCTCCTTCATTGACAGCTCTGAGAAGCACAGTCCTTCTTCCCAAGGCCAGGCTGTCCTTGTGTTTGTTTACTGCAGCAGGAACACGAGTTGAGTGTCCAGGAAAAAAGCACAGCCTCATCCAGTTTCAGCATTTCAATATCTACAAACGAAGGTAGTGCACTTTCAAACTATAAATACCAGTTGATGAAATCGAGAACGGAATTCTCACCACATGTCCTATGGATCCCTGCAGCCTGGGTCCCAAAAAGCCAGTGACAGGGTGATGGATTCCCAGCAAAAGATACCACCTAGGGAGGCTCAGTCTCCCCTAGTGATTAGATTTGCTGCTACACATCAGAAATCAGCTATGTACCACTCAGGGCATTCCAGCATCCCTAGCAGAGCCATCACACAGTGTTTTGTCACCCTTGGTCCCTGCTGTTCCTCAGAATGGTGTGGCTGACCAGCAGCCCTGCTCCTGGAGCCCGTCTCTGTGCTCGAGAGGAGCTGTTTGCACACCGCTGGCTCCCAGCCTTGCTGCCTGGAAACCCTCACTGTGCTCCCCAAAGCAATGAAAAGCACCCCGCTCCAGCTGTACCCACATCACTGTTCCTCACTCCAAGTGACATGGCCTGTTTCTGTTTATTCCTGCCCACCCACAGCCGTCTGCTCCTTTGGTCTTTTAAGCGTTTTGGGAAAGAACACTTGCGGGGTTTGTGGATTTGTACTTTGGCGTCTCTGCAGCACAGGGTCAGATCCACGACAAGGGCTCGTAAAGTGCACAGCAACACAGAATTGTGTAGGGAGGAAGCATACTCAGAAGTCCAGCTCACTTCAGATATGTAAGACAGGGCTTTAAGCTGGATCACACTGAAGAGTAGCTACAACCAGAACTAACCTGCACTCCCTCCTTGTCTGGCAACTCGGGCTCCATCAGTCCCTTGTGTATCTCTGGTTCCTGTGGAATGCAGATCAACAGTCTCCCGTTTCAAAGAAACAAGAAAGATGAGTCACAACTATGCAGAAATCCTGTTCCCCACCTCCCAGTGACCACACAACGGCATTATCAAGGCCCTGCACAGACACACAAGATCCATTTAATGCGCTGGGGAAGAGAGGGCAGGGAGAGCCCTGGCACCCACAGTGAGTAACAACAACGTCTGCTCTCAGCTGGAGCTTGGCTCGCGTGCAAGGACAGGACCGATCCAGCCACGAAGCTGAGGGCATCCCTGAATCCCAGCTGCCATGAACACCGTGCCTTCTTCTAAAACCTTCTCTCAATGAACAGCGTTCAGGGCTCTTGCATCTCACCACGGCTTCGATAAGTGTGCTCTGGCTCAGGGCTCACCAGGGAGCTTCTCAGCACTTCAACTTTGCTTCAGGCTTGCTTGGAGCACGAGGCTTCATCCCTGTGCCTTGGCCCCAGCAGAAGGCGGGCAAGGGGCAGGTTTGTGAGTGGTTTGATGGAAAAGAGCTTGGTCACCTACCAGAGATTAAAACCCAACCATAGAAAGAGACCAGAGCAACTCTGTTAGAGAGGAGCAGAAAGAACCATCAGGGCTGACCTCTGTTTAAATGATGGGGTTTGGAATTCTGGAGACAGGAGCTCCCAGAGGACTCAGCTCTCCAAATGGAAACATCCTTTAACTTTAGATCCTGATCCTGACAGGAATCCTGACTTGCGAGCATCTGTTTTCCATAAGATGACCCCATTCTCCAGATCTGAGTCAGTTTGGGGAACTTTGTTGTGGCAGCTAATAGAGAAAATGGCAGTGTGACCAGAAACCCATCCAGGCTGGGGTGAGGGACTCCAGCTCCCAACATGCCTTGAGGGAGGGAACCATCTCCCAACAGGCCTTGAGGGGGGGAATCAGCTCCCAGCAGTCTTTGAGGTGAGTATCTGAAGCTGTCACTGTGCTTTGTGGAGAGGGTCTCAATCTGTCACTGTGCTTTGGGGAGAGGGTCTCAATCTGCCAATGGGCTTTGGGGAGAGGGTCTCAATCTGTCACTTTGCTTTGGGGAGAGGGTCTCAATCTGTCACCGTGCTTTGGGGAGAGGTTCTCAAGCTGTCACTGTGCTTTGGGGAGAGGGTCTCAGTCTGTAACTGTGTTTTCGGGAGAGGGTCTCAATCTGTCACTGTGCTTCGGGGAGAGGGTCTCAATCTGTCACTGATCTTTGGGATGCCAGCGAGGTGGAGGAGGAGCCGGGCCCAGGGGAGAGCGGTTCCTGAGCCTAGGGGAGCAGCTTCTAGGGGCACGAGTACAGCAAGGACCGACCTGTGGTGCTTGAGGGGTCTGTGCTTCCCAGGGCATCCTGCTAGGAATGGGGGAAACAGGCTTTCCCAGGGGCACAAAGGTGCTTGCCCGAGGCCCTGTGAGGAAGGAAAGAGCCAACTCTACAGTTTCCCCTGTCTGGAGAGTGAACCCAAGCCCTCGTTGTCCCCAGGGATGGCTCCATGGGGCTCAGGGAGGGCTGAGGGGCAGGGAGGCATCACTGTCGTAGTGTGCAATGCTGCCCCATGGGGCACAGACGTGTCCTTGCCCAGCTGTGGGTGCCGGAGCCTCGATGATTGCCCTGGTCTGGCAGCACCACGTGGCATTGCCCCCCGCACGTCCTAGCCGCGTGATCCCCTCGGCAAGGGGCAGGGGAGGCTTTGCCAGGGTGTCCATTGTCTCCTCCAGCACAAGTCTTGGTCCTGCGTACATGAAGGGATGCAACTGGGTCCATGTGTCTGTTTATCAAAGGTGTAAATACTCCTGTATAGTATTCTTCAGCTTATTCTGAATGTGGGCTTGTTCCATGCAGAGGCCTCTCCAAAAGGCAAGGAGATGGTGGGACTTTTTATTATAAACATTTTTTTTTCCCCTGTGGCCTTATAATACCGTGCAGAGGATCTGTAGCAAAGAAAGATCTGGCTGTTCTCAGCCTCCTGTGTTCTCTGTGCAGCTTAGGATTGGCAGGACCCACTGTCTCCCACCACCAGGCTGAGTCCTCTCTCCAGGTGGTGTCCCCTCTGCTCCTGAGCAAGGAGAATATGACAGGCTTGCCTGGGGTGGTGGTGGAGGGCATTGTGTGACAAACTCACCAGCTGAAGAAGATGTTTGTGATGGGCAGCCTTCTAGGAGCTCCTGCCAGGCAGCTGGGGCCAGGCTCAGCATTTTGGAATGATGTAATTTGTTAATTCAATGATAGAAAATCTAGGTCCCTTGCAGCAATGCCTAGGAGACCTCATCCACAAGTTGCCACACTGTGTGGGCTTCCCAATTGCCTCTCCAAATGCTCGCTGTGTAAAGATAATGCCCCCTTCCCAGTGACTGCAGATCCGGTTGATGATAAGAAAGCAGTTTGTGATGTATCTTTCTTAATCACCAGAGTATTTGAGGGGTTGGGCTTTTATGATGCTTTTGTCTAAAACCTCCTTTCTTTCACAGAGTTTTCTTTGCTGTGTCCTACTCCCAGTCACTTGTTCCTGGAGAGGCTCCTGTGTCATCAGGTGGTTCATTGTTGGACACCTCTTCTACAAGGTTAGAGGAGACGAATCCTCTGGTGCCGTTGGTCAGCTCTCCCACATACCAACCATCTTCATCCACATCTCCAAAGATGTAAACACATTGTCCAGCAACAAGAGGAAGCTCCAGTTCTGGCTGCTCATTTGGACCACTGAAAGGATCATAGCTGTATCGAACTATGAGCACTCGAAGCTTTGCTGGCTGTTTTTGCATCACCTCCAGGAGGATGGACTCTTGTCTACTGCCAGGGTATCCTGGGGCAGCCTAGAAGTTACATGGTTGGATCTTTCCAGCTGTTCCAGTTCCTGAAAGAGCTGCTGCCATTGTTCATTAGGCTTCAGAAAGCAATCATTCAGTTCACTCAGCTGGGCTTGAACCACTGGCAGGATTCCTTTCTCTTCCCTGCATTCTTCTGTCTGAGCCCTCTGTAAACACTCGCCTTCCCATTTCCTCTGGAGGGATAACTTCTCCTCATGCTATTTCTCCAGTTGTTGCTTCCTTTCTTTCAGGTCCTGCTCTGCCTCTTCCAGCACCTCTGCCACCTGCACGAGTTTCCTTTTCAGGTCAGCGTTTTCAGCTCAAACCTCATCTGTCAAATCCATCTGGCTACGGAGATGAGCATTTTCTTCAGCCAGGTAGGTGTTGGCAGTTTTCATCCCCATGAGCTGCATCTTCAACACCACATGCATTTGACAGTAGGTGCTGCCATAGGTGTCCTCTTCACCTGCAGCCACTTGGGCCCAAAGCTCCTGAGGAACCTCCTTTGTGAAATCGCCCTGGTCGTCCTGTGAAGTTCCAGTTGCTTCTGCTCCTGCAAGCTATTGGGAAATATCCTCTTAGATCTCAAGGCCAAGGCTCACCCTGCATTATTTGGGCACAGAGCCAGAGGCAGAAGGCCAAGGAATCGTAGAACCACAGATTCAGAGAATAGTTTGGGTTGGAAGGGACCTTAAATACCATCTAGTTCCAGCCCCTGTGCGATGGGTAGGGACAGAATCGCCTCCCTTACCCGCACTTCTTTTGATGCAGCCCAGGACACGGTTGGCTTTCTGGGCTGCGAGCACACATTGTCAGCTCACGCTGAGCTTCTCATCAGCCAGCACCCCCAAGTCCTTCTCCTCGAGGCTGCTCTCAATCACATCAACTCCCATCCTGTAGTGGAATCAGGGATTGCTCCGACCCAGGTGTATGACCTTGCCCTTGGAATTAGTCGATTGCTGCTGGCATGCAGCTGGACCGGGCGTGCCCAGAAGTTCCCTGCAGGGCACCGACCTGAGCAGCATTTACCTGAATGTGGTCAGGCTCCTGGGGCATTTCAGGGAATTGCTCTCAATGGAGATAGAGTTGTTCCTTCTCCCTCTTCCCTTGGGAGGATGGGTTTTCGTTCTCTGGACATTTCTCTTTTGAGGAGAGCATCAGGCTCAGAGGAACGCCTGATGCTGGTTCAGGTGGTGAATCCTTATTCACTTCTTCCTGGTTCTGTTCTTTAGGGCCCGTTGCTCTTCTTTTATGACTGTTTGTCTGCTTCTTTCTATGGGAATAGATCCAGCAGCAGCCAAGAAGTCCCACTGCTGCAGGTACAGCATCGAGCACCACATTGTGGAAGCAGAAATGTGTTTTGCAGACCCTGGGCTGATTCCTTGAAGGAGAAACAGAAACTGTGGTCAAACGATCATGTGGGAGGCTACAGGAAGGTTAAAGTTGATAAATGCCTTCAGGTATTTCTGTTTGCATGAACAGGCTGGTTTTCCATCCTCTCTGGTAATTCCTATCTGCTCTCCCAGCAGAACACACAACAAGAGCTCCAGAGATCCCTAGACATGGGTCACCAGGATACTCATCACTTTCACTTCACCTCACCCTGATGCCGGAACCAAATTCCCCTTCTTTCTGTGAGTTCTCTGGATATTTCCAGCTTCCTGCACCCAGGAAGGGCTGTTCTGGGGACCATCTGCTTCATGTCTCCAAAAGAAGAGAGATGAGGACAACTCCCAAGTGACAAGAGCCCCCATGCTCTGTGTGGATAAACCCAACCGCACTGCTGCTCCCTGCCTCCTCTGCCTCCCCCCTGGAAAGGTTGCACTGTTAAATGTCAGAAGCAGTAGCAGTCGAGGCTGGAGTTGAAGGCCATCCTTACAGATCACAGAGCAAACGAGCAGGCAGCTAAATGGGAATGGAGCTTCAGCTGCCAGGCCAGGATGCCTCCGTATAAACCCTGCAGTCAGCAACGCAGCATTCAGGAAATAAATATGATCAAGGAGAGGGAGCATCAGGCAAGGCTGGCAGAGTTCCCCAGAAGGGGAAGCCTCTGGGCTCGTGAGGTTTCCCAGCAGAATTTATCCAGAAGGCATGAAAAGAGGAGCTGACGACACTGTGAAGTACTGGAGGAACCTCCATGGAGATTAAAAACTGAGCAGTGACTGCACAGAAGCAGACCTAACCTACCCTTCATGTAGAAAGACTTTCCGTTCCAGTGGAACTGGCACCAGGCACTGCAACAGCCAAATCACAGCCAAAATACTTGGGTTTTCACACACTGAGGAAGGTGCAGGCAGCTCCCAGTGGCATAGGCAGCTGCTGTGCGATTCCTTTTGGGGAAGAGCAGGAAATGGTTTCGTCTCAATGATTTCTCAGTTTTCCGAAGAAGCACTCTGTCATATGGAAATGACAGTGAAATGAGCATTTCAGTGCTGACCTGGTGTCTTCTGTGCAGGGTCTAAGAGAAGTTCCTGCTTGTAAGAACAATGTACTGAAAAATGGGGTGCAAATTGTGAAATATTCCTGTTTTGTGTGTGATCTCTGAGCAAGAGCACCCCAACAGCTTGATTGGAGAGACAGTGCCTTCGGTTTTCAGCCCCTCCTTCTGATTCAGTGTTCAAAGGTCAGAGCTTTCAGTATTCCAGACTGTGGGGCAGATCCCAGGGAACGGCTGCTGACGGTGCTTTCAAATAGTCCATCACATCCAGCCCGTGTGATTGCAGAATAAAAACTGTTCTTCTGGAATGTGCTTTGCATTTCAAGCCAAAGCAGTTTCAAGTCCAAGAGTCTCAGGCTGTTGTTTTCTTTGGGCTCTGTGTAAATACTGTTGAAAGGATTTGCTCGTGCTGAGATGAAGGTGGTGTAAGCCAAGGCAAATCCTGCAGAGCTTCAAGCCCACACCGTTCCCTAAATGCTTTTAGAGGCTCTCGACATCAGTGATTGTGTTTGATTCTCTCTGCTCTGCAAAGCCTCTGCCATCAGGGCTCTGAGCTCCAAGGCTGAGCCCCCTCCTCTGCAGCCATAGCTCCAGTGCCCTCTCCAGAGCCCAGGGGCTGGGAGCAACTGCCCAGCAAGGTTGGTGTCTGGGAGGGGGCGAGCACAGCTGGGGAAGGGGAACATTGTCTGAATGCCCAACTGCCTCTGCCCTGGCCTCTCACCACTAGGTTCTCACTCTCTTTTTCCCTTTTTCTCCCTTTGTCGCTGTTCTTGCTGTTCTCTCATTCCTGCTACCAGGCCCTCTGGGGATGGGAGTTTCAGCTACAGAGTCACCCAATGAGCTAGAAGCTCCTTTCCTGCAGTTGTGTCCATGGGAACCAGAGTCCCAGCTTTCCTCTGAGCCTTGAGGCTGTGGGCAATGCAGTCAGTGGGTCTGGGGAAGGAGTTGAATCTCCCTTCATCAAATGCCTTCATGAGGACACTTGGGTTTCTTTGAGGTGGCCTTTCAACCTGTGAGATTCCCTCCCAGATGCAAACAGATGCAAACGTGTCCTATTGCATCTTTGTGTTACCTGAATGCCTTGTGGAGAAGTGCAGATATGCTACAAGAAAGAAAATACAGTTGGGTTTGTGAAATGAGTTATGTGTGTCCTGGGCTGAAAGTGGGTGCTGAGACCTTAGGAAAGGGGCAGAAATTGATTGCTTAGTGGTTTCTCTGCTCTTAACACCGGGTTTCCAGGGTAACATGGATGTATGATTCCCCTCCATCTAAGAAAGGAGCAATCCCTGGGAAGCTGGGAACAAGAGCAAGGGACAGAGCAGCTCCCCTCCCTCTGCACTGAGCCACAGACGATGCTCTCTCCTTGCAGGACTCCCTCTGTTCTCCCTGAGTGCAGCAGAGATTCTGAGGGTTTCTGAATCCCAGGAAGATCTCCAGCTGAGATGGGAGAAGGCTGTCTTAGAACTGGGAGCGCAGATGCTGCTAACGAGAACCAGGAGTATTTTTTACTGAAAAATTAGAACAACAGCATTATCCACACCATCCCCATGACCCCCTGATGCAGAGCAGGGCTGACTCCTTGTAGTCATCAGGCAGAATTCCTGCTCCTCCCTGCATTTTCAGCCATCACCAAGCAGGGCTCCAGGCATGGAGCTGAAGGAAGGGCTGGGAGAAAAGATACCTGGTGTGAGCAGCAGGGGAGGGGAATGATAAATGGCATTAATTTGTCTCAGAGACATCTCCTCTAACTCCTCACTGTAATTTTGTTTTATTCAGTGCCCCATATCCAGAGGCAGATGTCCAACAGCAGCTCCATCACCCAGTTCCTCCTCCTGGCATTTGCAGACACACAGGAGCTGCAGCTCTTGCACTTCTGGCTCTTCCTGGGCATCTACCTGGCTGCCCTCCTGGGCAACGGCCTCATCATCACCTGCGACCACCACCTCCACACCCCCATGTACTTCTTCCTCCTCAACCTCTCCCTTCTCGACCTGGGCTGCGTCTCCACCACTGTCCCCAAATCCATGGCCAATTCCCACTGGGACAACAAGACCATTTCCTTCTCAGGATGTGTTGCTCAGGTCTTCCTCTATGCATTTTTCTTTTCAGCAGAGTATTCTCTTCTCACCGTTATGTCCTACAACTGGTACATTGCCATCTGCAAACCCCTGCACTACGGGACCCTCCTGGGCAGCAGAGCTTGTGCCCACATGGCAGCAGCTGCCTGGGGTGCTGGGTTTCTCACTGCTCTGCTGCACACGGCCAATACATTTTCCCTGCCCCTCTGCCAGGGCAATGCTGTGCACCAGTTCTTCTGTGAAATCCTCCAGATCATCAAGCTCTCCTGCTCATATTTCTACCTCAGAGAAGTTTGGCTGATGGTGGTTTCTGTCTCAGTGGCATCTGGCTTTTGTGTTTTCATTGTGGTGTCTATTGTGCAGATCTTCAGGTCAGTGCTGAGGATCCCCTCGGAGCAGGGACAACACAAAGCCTTTTCCACCTGCCTCCCTCACCTGGCTGTGGTCTCCCTGTTTCTCAGCAGCTGCATTTTTGCGGACATGAAGCCCTCTTCCATGGCCCCGTCCTTGGACGGTTTTCTGAAGCAATGAACTGCTGAACTACTACTTCATAGCAATTATAGTGCAAATCATTACAGGCCAACAGTGGTTTTTTTAGTTGTTGCTGTTATGGTTTATATTGGATTTAATCTTTTCATCACCTTTTAAATTCACTGTCTGATTTTCTTCTCTAACAAAGAAGGAGTTTATGTAGCAACCCACACCCTGTACTTGTCAGTAAAATAAAGGTCCCTGAAGCACCATTTTTCTTCCTAAGACCTTTCCTCCAAGGCCTTTCTGGAGCTACAGGGACAGTTCCTGTGGGCTCGGCTGGAGGGGAAAAGAGTCCCAGTACAGCAGCACTGCCAGGCACCAGCGCTTGATCTCCCAGTGCCGTTCTCTCTCCACTTCCACACTCTCCTCCTCACCACTTGCCTAGCTGTAAGGCCTGAGGGCTCTGAGCTTGGTCACAGCCGTGCTGCGTGGCAGTGCTGTGCCCGCAGGCAGGGACAGGCCCTGGGCACTTGTGGGAAACGACAGCCTTTCCATAAATCAAGGGCATCTCCTCAGGGCAATGCCTCAAAGCTTAGTTAAGGCTTCTATAGATTCTTTCAAGAACATGCCCATGAAAGATGCTTGCAGATGATAACAGGAGTGCAGAGATACACCGCGTGGGTGTGTAGGATTGGGGCAAATGGCTCTGGTCCCACATAACCATGTCTCTTCCATGGGTAGAGCACGGTCTGGTCTGTGTCTGTGTGCATTGGACACCCTGGGAAACCTGCTCTAGAGTAATTGTCATGGAGTAGCCCCTCACAAGCACCATTCCCAGCACTGGCCTGTCACTCCAGCTTGGAGACGTTCTTTGTCCCTCCCTGGAAGGAGACAGAGTGAATAGGTCAGTGCCCATGTTCACACTGTATAGATTATATGTGTGTACATCATGTGCATGAGGTGAGATGAACCCAAACAAACACAAACAGCCCTTCCTTGGGTTCCATGAATGTCTGTGGGACAGAAAGTGTCTCAAGGTCCCTTTGTGTTGAGAGCAACATCCCAAGAGCAAGTGCCTGGGATGTAGGCAGCACTGGGATGTGCTTCCTTGAGCTGAGGTCCCTGTGTCCATTCCTCATGACACGAGACCTCTCAGACAAATGCAGAGCAGTGGGATACTCCACAGGTCTGAGGTGCATGAGATTCTCTGGGAGTCCGGAGAAAATCTATGACTCTTGCATTTCTGTGTAAAAGTGGAAAACTCTGTGAACATCCCTGGGTGCATAAGGAGCCCATGAGGCCATCTCAGTGTTGCCTTTGAAGGCGTGACGACCTGGTTCAGGAACAGCGCGACGGCCAAGCCCAGGCCACTCGGGCCATCAGCACACTGACACCAATGTGGTGGATGGCAAATGGCATTTATTGATAGGTAACACGGCACTATATAGCCTGGGGTTATGACATCACTTCCGTCTGCTTACGTCATAGCCCTATCGTCATTGGCTATCTGGAGGGGGGGGGAAGGGCCATGTCTTTCCATACAGCGCGACATCTTCCAGCCACCAGACCCTAACTACTCACAGAAGGAGATGCAGCAGGAGATTCAGGAGCAGATGCACCAGCAGGAGATACAGAAGCAGAAGATGCAGCAGGAGATTCAGCAGCAGATGCAGTAGCAGGAGATGCAGCAGAATAAGATGTAGCAGGAAATGAAGAAGCAGTAGATGCAGCCGAGTGTGCAAAAGCAGGAGATGCAGCAGCAGGAGATGCAGCAGGAAGTGCAGCAAGAGATTAAGCTTCAGATGCAGAAGATGTAGAAGGATATGTAGTAGCAGTACATGAAAGATAGGATGGAGCAGCAGGAGATGAATCAGGAGATGCAGTAGCAGACACAGCAGCAGGGGATTCAGCAGAAGGAGATGAAGCATTATGAGGTGCAGCAGGAGATATAGCAGAAGGCAATTCTTCAGCAGGAGATACAGCAGCAGGAGATGCAGCAGAAGATGCATAAGGAAATTTAGCAGGGTATACCTCAAGAGATGCAGAAGAAGGAGATGCAAGAGTAGATGCAGCAGCAGATGTAGCAGTAGGAGATGCATCAGCAGGAGATGCAGGCAGCAGACGAAAGGCAAGATTCAGATTGAGAAGGAGATGCAGTAGCAGGAGATGCAGCAGCATATGCAACAGCACGAGGTGCAGGAGTAGGTGAAGCAGCATCAGATGAAGCAGCATATGCTGCAGATGCAGTAGAAGGAGATTCAACAGGAGATGCAGCAGGAAGAGATGCAGGAGGATATGCAGAAAATAAGGCAGCTAAAAGAGATGCATCAGGAAATGCACCAGCAGGGTATGCATCGCTGTAAAGGCAGCAGGAGATGAACCAGCAGAAGATGCAGCAGGAAATGCAGCAGTATATTTAACAGGAGGAGATCCAACATGAGATGCAGCAGCAGGAGAGGCAGCATGAGATATAGCAGGAGATGCATCAAAAGATGAAGCACGAGGAGATGTAGGATGGAGAGGCAGCAGAAGGAGATGCAGAAGTGGATGAAACAGCAGTAGATGCAGCAGCTGATGAAAGAGGAGATGTAGAATCAGTAGGAGATACAGTAGCTAGAGATTCCACAGGAGATGCACCAGAAAGAGATGTAGAAGCAGCATGAGATGAAAAGGAGATGTAGAAGAAAGAGATTCAGCAGCAGTAGATGCAGCAGGGGATGCAGCAGCAGGATATTCAGCAGCAGGATATGCAGCACAACATGCAGCAGTAGGATATGCAGCAGCAGGAAATGCAGCATGATATGAAGAAGCAGGATATGCAGCAGCAAGAAATACTGCACCAGATGCAGTAAGAGGTGATGCAGCAGCAAGAAATTCAGAAAGAGATGCAGCAAGAGATTCAGCAAGTGATGCAGTAGCAGAAGTAGCAGAAGATGCAGGTGGAGGAGATACAGCAGCCCCAGATGCAGCAGGAGATGCAGAAACACGAGATGCAGCAGCAGCAGATGCAGTAGGAGATGCAGGAGTATCGGAAGCACTAGATGCAAAGGGAGATTCAGCAGCAGGAGATAGAGGAGGAAATGCAGCGGTAGATAGAGTAGGAGATGATGCAGAGAAGACACAGAACCAGATGCAATTGGAGATGCATCAGGAGATGCGGCAGAGACGCAGCAGCAGCAGATGCAGCAGCTGCTGCTGCAGCAGATGCATTAGCAGATGCAGTATGAGATGCAGCAAACATATGCAGAAGCAGATGCAGGAGCAGGAGATGAAGCAGTACAAGATGCAGTAGCATGAGATGAAGAAGAACGAGATGTAGCAGGTGGAGATGCTTCAGGAGGAGATGCAGAAGCAGAGTATGGAGCTGCAGGTGATGGAAAAGTGGACGCAGCAGGTATGCTGTAGCAGATGTAGCAGGAGATGCAGCAGCAAATGCATATTCCAAAGTAGATTGAGCAGGAGATGCAGAAGGATATGCAGCATTACAGATGTAGCAGGAGATTCAGCAAGAGATGCAGCAGCAGGAAATGCAGCAGATGCAGCAGAAGGAGATGCAGTAGAAGGAGAATCAGCATATGATACAGCTGCAGGAGATTCAGCAGCAGATGCAGCAGCAGATTCAGCAGCAGGAGATGTAGCCACATGGGTAGATTCAGCAGGAGATGCAGGAGCAGAAAATGCAGCAGGAGATGGTACTGGGTATGCAAGAGCAGGAGATGCAGCAGCAGATGCACCAGCTGGAGATGCAGCAGGAGATGCAGTAGGCTCTTAAATTTTGAAGTGACGCTTTAATAGCCATTCTGATGTTACAGAAGACAAGACTAGACTGAAAGTTCTACACGTATTGCTTTGCAGTAAAAGAGCTATAAGAGAAAAGATTCAACAACGGCAGCATTCCATGCTAGCATCTTCCGGGCGGGAATTACTCACTTTTCCTAAAGAGCCTTCATAGGAGCAGTTAAGTCACAATTCCCTAATCTATACTAAACGTTCTCTTAGTCGTGCTTCGCAGCTTGCAGTGAAATTGCTTCCAAAGAAGACTCTAGTGAGAGCCAGTATTTGATTGTAGCAGCTTTTATGAGATACTTGTTCTGAACTACTTGAAATTTGGAAGGGACGCTTTAATAGCCATTCTGATGTTACAGTACACAGACTGAAAGTTCTACGAGCCTTGATTAGCAGTGAAAGTGCTCTAAGGAACACTTTCAGAACCTGCATCATTCCATGCTAGCATCTTCCCTTCAGGAGTTACTCACTTTTCCTAAAGTGCCTTCATAAGAGAAGATAAGTCACAATTCAGTACCCTACACTAAAACGGTCCATAAGTCTTGCTTAGCCACTTGCAGTGAAAGCAATTCCAAAGAAGAGTCAACCTAAAACCAGCATTTGATGGTAGCAGCTTCCCTGCGTTACTTGTTCGGAACAATCTGAAAATATTGAACTGACGCTTTAATAGCAATTCTGATGTTACAGTGCACAAGCCTAGACTGAATTTTCTACAAGTCTTGCTTTGCAGTAAAAGAGTTCTAAGGGAGGACATTCATAAGTAGCAGCATTCCATGCTAGCATCTTCCCTGCAGGCATAATTCAATTTTCCTAAAGCAGATTAATAGATGCAGTTAAGTCATTATTCGGTACCCTATACTAAAATGGTCCTTAAGCCGTGCTTTTCTGCTTGCAGTGAAATCTCTCCACAAAAGTCTCTTATGAGAGCCAGCACTTAATCATAGCATGTTTCCCTGAGTTTCGTGAGCTATATGCTCTGAATTTTGGAAGTGACGCTTGAATAGCAATTCTGATGTTACAGTACGCAAGTCTACACTGAAAGCTCTACAAGTCTTGCTTTACAGAAAAAGTGCTCTTAGAGAAGACCTTCAGAAGAAGCAGCTTTCCAAGCTAGCGTCTTCCCTGCGAGAGTATTTTGATTTTCCTAAGGCACCGTAATAGGCGCAGTTAAGTCACAATTCAGTACCCTACACTAAAACGGTCCATAAGAAGTGCTTTGCAGCTTGCAGTGAATGCTCTTTCACAGAAGACTCTTAACGAGAGCCAGCATTTGATCGCAGCATCTTCCCTGTGGTACTTGTGCTGAACGATCTAAAAATTTTGAAGTGAGGCTTTAAATGCCATTCTGATGTTGCAGTACACAAGCATATACTCAAAGTTCTACGGTTGTTTTTTTGCAGACAAATGCAGCAGCAGGAGATGCAGCAGGACATGCAGCAGCAGGAGATGCCACAGGAGGAGATGCAGCAGGATATGCCACAGAAGGAGATGCAGCAGGAGATGCAGCAGGAGGAGATGCAGCAGCAGGAGATGCTGCATAACATGCAGCTGGAGAAACAGAATCAGCAGGAGATGCAGAAGCACGAAATACTGCAGTAGATGCAGCAGCAGGAGATGCAGCATGTGATGTAGCAGTAGATGCATATTCAGCAGTAGAGATGTAGCTGGAAATGCATTAGGAGATGCAGCAGCAGATGCTTCAGCAAATGCAGCAGCAGGAGATGCTTCAGCAAATGCAGCAGCAGATGCAGTAGCAGATGCAGCAGGAGATGCAACAGGAGTAGTTGCTGCAGCAGGAGATGCAGCAGGATATTCAGTAGCATATGATGCAGGAGATGACGTAGCAGCAGATGTAGGAGAAGATGAGGCAGAAGATGCAGCAGCAGATGCAGCAGGAATTGCTGCAGAAGGAATCACAGAATCACAGAATAACCAGGTTGGAAGAGACCCACTGGATCATCGAGTCCAACCATTCCCACCAATCCCTAAATCATGCTCCTAAGCACCTCCTCTACCCTAACCTTAAACACCTCCAGGGACGGTGACTCAACCACCTCCCTTGGCAGACCATTCCAATGCCTAACCACCCTCTCCGTGAAGAACTTTTTCCTAATCTCAAGCCTAAATCTCCCCTGGCGGAGCTTGAGGCCATTCCCTCTCATCCTGTCCCCTGTCACTTGGGAGAATAGGCCAGCTCCCTCCTCTCCACAACCTTCCCCCAGGTAGTTGTAGAGAGTAATAAGGTCTCCCCTCAGCCTCCTCTTCTCCAGGCTAAACAACCCCAGCTCTCTCAGCCGCTCCTCATAAGATTTGTTCTCCAGCCCCTTCACCAGCTTTGTTGCCCTTCTCTGGACTCGCTCCAGAGCCTCAGCATCCTTCTTGTGGTGAGGGGCCCAGAACTGAACACAGTACTCCAGGTGCGGTCTCACCAGTGCCGAGTACAGGGAGAGAATAACCTCCCTGGACCTGCTGGTCACACCGTTCCTGATACAAGCCAAGATGCCATTGGCCTTTTTGGCCACCTGGGTACATTGCTGGCTCATGTTCAGTCAGTTGTCAACCAACACCCCCAGGTCCTTCTCCTCCTGGCAGCTTTCCAGCCAGGTTTCTCCTAGTCTGTACCTCTGCTTAGGGTTGTTGTGCCCCAAGTGCAGGACCCGGCATTTGGCCTTGTTAAACCTCATGCCGTTGGTCTCAGCCCAGCAGTCCAGCCTGTTCAGGTCCCTTTGCAGAGCCTCCCGACCCTCCAGCAGATCGACACTTCCTCCCAGCTTGGTGTCATCTGCAAACTTGCTAAGGGAGGACTCAATGCCTTCATCCAGGTCGTAGATAAAGACATTAAACAGGACTGGACCCAGCACTGAGCCCTGGGGAACCCCACTTGTCACTGGCCTCCAGCTGGATTTAACTCCATTTACCACCACCCTCTGGGCCTGGTCATTCAACCAGTTTTTCACCCAGGAGAGTGTGCACCCGTCCAGGCCAGAGGCTGACAGTTTCCGAAGCAGAATGCTGTGAGAAACTGTATCAAAGGCTTTACTGAAGTCCAGGAAAATACATCCACAGCCTTTCCCTCGTCCAAGAGTTTAGTCACTTGGTCATAGAAGGTGATCAGATTAGTCTGGCAAGACCTGCCTTTCATGAACCCGTGTTGAATGGGCCTGATCACCCGGTTCTCTTGCAAGTGCTTCATGATCGCACTCAAGATCACCCGCTCCATGACTTTCCCCGGTACTGAGGTCAGGCTGACAGGCCTGTAGTTCCCCGGATCCTCCCTGCGCCCCTTCTTATAGATGGGCATGACATCAGCCAGCCTCCAGTCCAGTGGAACCTCCCCAGTCATCCAGGACTGCTGGAAGATGATGGCAAGTGATTTGGCCAGCACATCCGCCAGTTCCCTCAAAAATCTTGGGTGGACTCCATCCGGCCCCATAGACTTGTGGGCGTCTAGCCGGGCAAGCAAGTCTCTAACCACCTCCTCTTGGACCTTGGGAATCTCATACTTCTCATCCAACCTTTGGGGTTGTGCATAGAGGGAACCTGTTAAAGACTGAGGCAAAGTAGGCATTGAGCACCTCAGCCTTGTCTTCATCCCCTGTTACTCTTGTTCCCTCTCCATCTACTAGGGACTGGAGATTCTCCCTAGCCCTCCTTTTGCTGTTGATGTATTTGTAGAAAGACTTTTTGTTGTCTTTCACAGTCTTGGCCAATCGCATTTCTAGTTGGGCCTTAGCCCTCCTGACTTTTTCCCTGCACAATCTCACTTCCTCCCTAGGAGGAAGATGAAGCAGGAGTTGTAGCATCAGGAAATGAAGCAGCAGGAGATGCAGCAGCAGATGCAGCAGGAATTGCAGCAGAAGGAGATGAAGCAGGTGATGTAGCATTAGGAAAGAAGCAGCATGAGATGAAGCTGCAGGAGATGCCACCACAGCAGATGCAAAAGCAGATTCAACAGCATATTCATCAGAATATGCAGCAGGAGCAGATGCAACAGCAGCAGATGGAGCAGAAGATGCAGAAGATGCAGCAGAAGATGCTGCAGAAGATGCAGATTCTGTAGGATATGCAGCAGAAGATGCAGATGCAGCAGGAGAGGCAGCATCATGAGGTCCTCCATCAGATGCAGCAGCAGGAGATGCAGCAGGAGGAGATGCAGCAGCAAAAGATGCTGCAGGAGATACAACAGGAGGAGATGCAGCAGGAAATGCAGCAGGACGAGATGCAGCATGAGGTGCAGCTGCAGGAGATGCAGCAGGAGATGAAGCAGATGAGATGCAGCAGAAAACGAAGCAGGAGGATATTCAGCAGGAGATGTAGCAGCAGATTTATCAGCAGATTCAGCAGGAGATACAGAAGCAGGAGATGCATCAGAATGAGATGCAGCTGCAAGAGATGGAGCAGCAGGAGATGATTCAGCAGCAGATACAATAGCAGGAGATGCATCAGCAGCAGATGCAGAAGAAGGATATGCAGCACGAGTTACAGCAGTCGGAGATGCATCAGCAGAAGGAGATACAGGAGCAGGAGATTTAGCAGCATATTCAGGAGTATAGGCATCAGCAGCAGATGCAGCAGCAGCAGATGCAGATTCAGAAGGAGATGAATCAGCAGTAGGTTCTGCAGCAGATGCAGCAGCAGGACACGCAGAAGGAGGAGTTGAAGCAGCAGGAGATGCAGCAGCAGATTTAGAAGCAGATTCAGAAGGAGATGCATCAGAAGGAGATGCTGCAGAGGGAGATGCAGAATAAGGATATGCAGCAGATGCAGCAGAAGGAGATGCAGCAGGAGGAGATGCAGCAGCATAAGATGCTAAAGGACATGCAGGAACAGAAGATTCATCAGGAGAAGCGGTAGAAGATGTGTCAGAAGGAGATGCATCAGTAGGACATGGAGTTGCAACAAATGCAGCAGCAGATTCAGCAGGAGATCCAGAAGGATATGGAACAGCCCGAAATGCATCAGCAGGAGATGCAGCAGCAGGATATGCCACAGAAGATGCAGCAGCAAGAAATGCATCAGCAGGAGATGCTGCAGAAACTGCAGTAGCCAGAGATAAAGCAGAAGGTGGTTCAGCATCAGAAGATGTAGAATTAGATGCAGATGCAGGAGATGCAGCAGGAGATACAGCAGTAGCAGATGAAGCAGCAGATGCAGAAGGAGGTTCAGCAGCAGATGATGCAGCAGCAGATGCAGCAGCAGGATATGTAGCAGCAGATGCAGCATGATATGATGCAGGAGGGGATGAATCAGGTAATGCAGCAGCAGCAAATGCAGCAGCAGGAAATGCAGCATTAGGGGATACCGCAGCAGGATATGTAGCAGAATATGCAGCTTCAGGGGATGAAGCCACAGGAGATGCATCAGGAGATGCAGCCAGAGGTGTAGTAGGATGAGATGCAGCAGTAGGAGATGCAGCAGGAGATGCAGAAGTAGGAGCTGTAACTGGAGATTCAGCAGGAAGAGAGGTAGCTGGAGATGCTGCAAGAAGAGATGAAGCAGGAGATGCAGAAGTAGATGTAGCAGTAGGAGATGTAACAGGAGATGCTGCAGAAGAACATGCAGCACGAGATGCAGTAACAAAAAATCAGGAAGATATAAATAAGCAGCAGATGCAGCAGCAGGAGATTAAGAAGCAGGACGTGAAGCAGGAGATGCAGAAGCAAGAAGTTTAGCAGGAGATGTAGCAGGATATGCAGGTGCAGGTGATGCAGCACGAGATGCAGAAGAAAGAGATGGAGCAGGGGAGGCAGGAAAAATTGATGTAGCAGCAGATGCAGCGGGAGGAGATGCAACAGGATTTGCAGCAGTGGTAGATAAAGCAGCAGATGCATCAGCAGCAGAAGCAGCAGTGGCAGATGCAGCAGCAGATGCAGCATCCCGAGATGCAGCAGGAGATTCAGCATCAGGAGGTGAATCAGCAGGAGATGCATTAGGAGATCCAGTAATCATATGTTGCAGCAAGATATGCAACAGGAGATGCAGCAGCAGGGGATGCAGCAGCATTTGCAGCAGGGGATGCAACAGGACATGAATCACCAGAAGATGCAGAAGTAGGGGATTCAGTAGGAGATGCAGCAGTAGGAGATACAGAAGCAGGAGATGGAGCAGCAGGAAATGCAGAAGGAGATGCAGCAGAAAGAGATGTAAGAGGAGATACAGCATGATGTTGAGAAGCAGAAGATGCAGCAGGAGTTGCAGCTGCAGGAGATGTAGCTGCAGGAGATTGAGCAGCATGAGAGGCAGAAGAAAGAGATGCAGCAGGAGAGGTAGCAGAATGAGGTGTAGCTGGAGATGTAGAAGCAGGAGGTGCAGCAGATGCAGCAGGAGGAGCAGTAGGAGATGCAGCACCAAATGCAGCAGCAGATGCAGTAGAATTGCAGCAGCAGGAGATACAGCAGCAGGCTATGCAGCAGGAGATTCATGTTCAGCAGGAGATGCAGCAGGAGATTCAGAAGAGGGAGATGTAGTAGGAGATACAGCATGATATGTAGAAGCAGCAGATTCAGCAGAGTGAATGAAGCAACAGAAGATGTATGCGAGGCAGATATAGCATCAGGAAATGCAGCAGGAGATGCAGCAGCAGGAATTGCAGAGGGAGATGCATATTATTGGAAGATTCAGCAGTATATTTAACAGGAGATGCAGCAGCAGGAGATGCAGCAGCAGGAATTACAGCAGCATGAGATGCAGCAGCAGGAGATGAAGGAGGAGGTGTAGCAGGATCTGCAGTTGCAGGAGATCCAGGTGCAGGATATGACACAGCATGAGACGCAGTATCAAGAAATGCAGCAGGAGATGCAGCAGCAGGAGATGCAGTAGCAGGAGATGCAGCAGACGATGCAGAAGAAGGGGATGCAGCAACATTTGCAGCAGCAGGAGATGCTTTAGGAGATGCAGTGGCAGGAGACGCAGCAGCAGATGCAGCAGTAGGTGCAGCAGGAGATATAGCAGGAGGAGATGTAGAAGAGATGATGCAGCTGGAGATGCAGAAGATGCAGCAGTATTTTATAAAGCAGCAGGAGGTGCAACAGCAGGTGCAGCAGGAGATGCAGATTCAGCAGGAGAAGCAGGAACAGGCGATTCTTCGGAAGATGCAGAAGCAGGAGATGCTGCAGGGAATGCAGCATCAAGAGACACAGCACAGGGAGATGCAGTAGGAAGTGCAGCAGCATCGGGAGATGCAGCAGAAAATGAAGCAGCAAGAGAAGCAACACCAGGAGATGCAATAGGATATGCTGAATCCTGATATGCAGCAGTAGGATATGCAGCAGTAGTATATGAAGCAGCAGGAGATGCAGCAGCAGCAGCTGCATCAGCAATGCAGCAGGAGATGAATTGGAGATTCAGCAGAAAGAGATGCAGCAGCAGATGCAGCAGGAGTTGTAGATTCAGCAGGAGATGTAGCAACAGGAGATGCTGCAGCAGATGCAGCAGCAGGAGTTGCAGCAGCAGGAGATGTAAAAGGAAGAAATGCAGCAGGAAATGAAGCACCAGGAATTGCCACAGCAGAAGATGCAGGATCATGAGCTTCAACAGTAATAGATGCAGCAGGAGACGTAGCAGAAGAGGAAGAAGCAGCAGATGCAGCAGGAGGAGATGCAGCAGCAGATGATGTAACAGGAGATGCAGCAGCAGGAGATGCAGAAGCAGTATATGTAGCAGGCCAAGATGAAGCTAGATATTGAGCAGCGGGAGATGCAGCAGCAGGAGATGCATTAGGAGATGTAGCAGAAGTATATGCGGCAGGAGATGCAGAAGGAGATGCACCAGCAGGGGAGGTAGTAACATGAGATGCAGTAAAAGATGCAACAGGAGATTCAGCAGCAAGAGATGAAGAGAAGGTGATGCAGAAAATAAGATGCAGCAGCTTGAGGTGTAGCAGCAGGAGATGCAGCTGGAGATGCAGCAGCAGCAGATGAAGCAGCAGCAGATGAAGCAGCAGATTTAGCAGCAGGAGAGGCAGGTGGAAATCCAGCATCCAGAGATGTAGAAGTAGGAGATATATAAGGAGATGCTGCAGGAATTGCAGCAGCATGAGATGCAGTAGGAATTGCAGCAGCAGGAGATTCAGCAGCAGGAGATGCAGTAGCATGAGGTGCAGCAAAATATGCATCAGCAAGAGCTGATTTAGCAGTAGATGCACCAGCAGCATATGCAGCAGGAGATGTATCAGCAGGAAATGCTTCATGTACTGCTGCATTTCCAGATAAAATTCCTGCTGATGCACCTCTTGCTACTTGATGTCCTCCTGCATCTTCTGCTGCTGCATCTGCTGCTTCATCTCCTGCTTCTGTATCTCCTGCTGATACATCTCCTGATGCATCCTCTGCTCATGCATCTGCGGATGCATCTCCTGATGCTCCATTTCCTCTTGCATCTGCTGCTTCATCCCCTGCTGCATATATCTTTCTGCTCCATCTGGTGCATCTGCTGCTGCATATGCTGCTGCTTCATGTACTGCTGCATCTCATGCTAAATCCCTTGCTTCTGCATCTCCTGCTGCATCTTCTGCTGCATATCCTGCTGAATATGCATCCCCTGCTGCATCTCCTGCTGCAAATCCTACTGCGTCCCATCCTGCTGAATTACCTGCTGCATCTCCTCCTGCAGCATATCCTGCTGCATTTCCTTCTGCTGCATCTCCTGCTGCGTAATCTGGTGCATCACCTGCTGAATATGCATTTCCTGCTGCATCTCCTGCTGCTGTACCTCATGCTGCTGCATCTGCTGCTGCATATCCCTCTGCTTCTGGTGATTCTATATCACCTACTGCATCTGCTGCTGCATCTCGTGGTGCTGCATCTCTTCCTGCAACTGCTGCCGCTGCATCTTCTGCTTCATCTCCTGCTGCTGCATCTCTTCCTACTTGCTATGCTGATTCATCTGCGGATGTGTCTACTCATGCTGCATATCCTGCTACATCTGCTGCTGAATCTCCTGCTACTGAATGTCTGGCTGCGGCATCTCCTACTGCATATCCTGCTGAATGCATTTACGGCTGCACCTCCTGCTGCTGCATCTACTGCTGCTTCTCCTACTGCATTTCCTGCTGCTTCTCCTGCTGCATTTCCTGCTGCAACGGCTGCTGCATCTACTGCTACTTCATCTACTGCTGCATCTCCTACTACATCTCCTGCTGCCTTATATTTTTCTGTATCTCCTGCTGCATCTACTGCTGCTGCCTCTGCTGGTGCATCTGCTGCTGATATTTCTCGTGCTCCATCTCTTCCTGCTGCATCACCTGCTGCACCCCGTACTGGAGCATCTGCAGCATCTCCTGCTTCATCTGGTGCTGCTTCATCTACTGCTGCAACCCCTGACACGTCTCCTGCTGCTGCATCTCCTTCTTAATCTCCTGAAGCATCTCCTGCTGCATTTTCTGCCGGTGTATCTCCTGCCTCATATCCTGCTGCTGTGTCTCCTGCTGCTCTCTGTTTTGGCTGTATCCCCTGCTGATGCATCTACTTCTGCATCTCCTGCTTCTGCATCTACATCTTTGGCATCTCTGGCTCCAGCATCTCCTGCTTCATCAATTGCTGCTGCATCTCTTATGCATCTCCTCCTGCTGCATCTCCTGCTGAATCTCCTGGTGCATCTCCTGCTGCAGCACCTCCTGTGGGTGCATATCCTTCTGCGGGTGCATATCCTTCTGCAGGTGCATATCCTTCTGCATCTCCTGCTACGGCATTTCCTGCTGTATCTGCTGCTTCTGCATCTCCGGCTGTATCCCCTGCTGCTTCATCTCATACTGCTGCATCTACTGCTGCATCTCCTGCTGCTATATATCCTGCTGCTGCATCTCCTGATACTGCATCTCCTAATGAATCTCCTGAAGCTTCATCTCCTGCTGCTGCATCTCTTGCTCCATGTCCTTCTGCTGCATCTCCTGTTTCTGCATCTCCTTCTGCTTCGTCTGCTGCTGCATCTCTATCTGCTGTATCTCATGTTGCACCTTCTATTGAAGTATCTCCTGCATCATCTCCTTCTCCTGCATATCCTGCTGCTGCATCTCGTTCTGCATCACCTGCAGATGCATCTCCTGCTGCTGCATATTCATCTGCATTTCCTGCTGCAGCTCTTTCTGAATCTACTACTGCTGTAAATGCTGAATGTGCTGCTGTATCTGCTGCTGCTTTCTCTCTTGCTGCATTTACTGCGGCTGAATCTCCTGCTATATTTCCTTCTGCTGCATCTTCTTCAATTCATCTACTACTCTGCACCTCCTGCTGCTGCATCTCCTCCTTCTGCATCATCATCGGCTGAATATCCTGTAACATCTCCTGCTTCTTCACCTCCTGCTGCTCCGTCTCCTACTGCATATGATGATGCTGCATCTCCGGTTACTTCTGCTGCTGTTGCGTTCCCTGCTGCATCTCCTGATGCTGCAACTCCTTCTGCATCTCCTGCTACTACATCCCCTGCTGCTGCATTTCCTGCTGCATCTCCTGATGCTTCCTCCCTTGCTGCATCTCCTGCTGATGCATCTCCTGCGGAAGCTGCTGCTAAATCTGCTGCTGCACCTTCTGCTCCTTTCTCTCCTGCTGCATCTCCTGCGGCTGCATCTGCTGCATCTCCTGCTGCTCTATAACCAGCTGTATCTCCTCCTGCTACATCTCCTGCTTAATCTCTTCTATATATTCTGCTGCTGCACCTCATGCTTCTGTACCTCCTATTGCATCTCCTGCTGCTGAATCTCCTGCTGCTGCATTTTCTGCTTCTCAAACTCCTGCTGCTGCATCTCCTGCTAATGCATCTCCAGCTAATGCATCTCCTGCTGCTGTATATCCTTCTGCATCTTCTGATTCGTATCCTGCTACTGCATCTCCTGATTCTGCATCTCCTCCTGCTGCATCTCCTGCTGCATTTGCTGCTGATGCATCTGCGGCTACATCTCTGCTGATGCATCTCCTGCGGAATCTGCTGCTGCTGCATCTCCTGTTGCATCAGCTTCTGATGCATCTGCGGCTACATCTCTGCTGCTGCATCTCTTGCTGCATTTCCTGCTTCATCTGCTGATGCATCTGCTGCTGCTCTATGTCCTGCTACATCTCGTCATCCTTCACATCCTGCTGCATCTGCTGAAGATTCTCTTCCTATTGTTTCTTCTGCTGAATCTGCATTTCCTGCTGCATCTGCTTCTGCATCTCCTGCTGTTGCATCTCCTGCTGAATCTGCTGCTGCACCTCCTTCTGCTTCATCTCCTGCTGCATCTACTTATCCTGCGTATTCTGCTGCATTTCTTGCTGCATCTCCTGATGCATTTTGTGCTGATACATTTCTGGCTGTATCTCCTACCGTATACCTTTCTACATTTGCTGCCTCATCTCCTGATGCATCTGCTGATGCACCTCGTGCTGCTGCATCTCCTGCTTCATCTTCAGCTGATGCATCTGTGGCTTCATCACCTGATATGTCATCATCTGCTATGTCATCTCCTGCTGCATCTGCTGCAGTATTTCCTGTTGCAGCATATGCTGCTCCTGCATCTAGTGCTTCATTTCCTGCTGCATCTGCTGCTGAATCTGTTTTGATGGCATCTCCTGCTCTTGCATCTCTATCTGCTCTATCTCCTCCTGAATCTCGTGCGGCATCTCATGCTGCTACAAATCCTGTTACATTTCCTGATCCATCTCCTTCTGAATATGTATCTCCCGATGCATCTCCCCCTGCTGCATCTCTTCCTGCTGCGTATTCTGCGGCATCTCCTGCCACATCTCCTGATACTGCATCTCGTGCTGCAGTTCCTGCTGCATCTCCTGCTGAATATGCATATCCTACTGCATCTCCTGCTGCTGCATCCCCTGTTGCTCTGTCTTCTGCTCTATCTCTTGCTTCATCTTCTGCATCTGCTGCTGCTGTATCTCCTGCTGCATCTCCTGCAGCTGAATCTCCTCCTGCTAAATCTCCTCCTGAAGCTGCTGGCACCTCTCCTGCTTCATCTGCTGCTGCATATTTTCCTGCATCTCCTCCGGCTGCATTTGCTTGTGCATATACTGCTGTTCTAACTCCTGCTGCATTTCCTGATGCATCTCGTGCTAATGGATCTCCCCCTGCATGTCCTTATGATGAATCTTATGCTGCATCTCGTTCTGCATCATCTCCTGATGCATCTCCTGCTGCTGAAACTCCTACTGCTGAGTACACTGCTGCATCTTCTGCTGATGCGTCTCCTGCATCATCTCCTGCTCCTGCATGTCCTGCTGAATCTCTTGCTGCATCTCCTCCTGCATCTCATGCTGCATCTCCTCCTGTTGCATGTCCTGCTGCTGCATCTCCCTCTATCTCATCTGCTGGTACTTAATTTGCTGCTGCATCCACTGCTACATCTCATGCTGCTGCATCTCATGCTGCATCTCCTGCTGCATTTCTTGTTGCTGCATCTCCTGCTGCTGCAACTCCTGCTGCATCTCCTGCTGCATAATCTCCTGCTGCATTTCCTTCTGCTGCAGTACCCTCTGTATCTTCTGCTGTATCTCCTGTTGTTGCATATCCCGCTTCTGTATATACTGCTGCATTTCCTGTAGCTTCCTTTCCTGCTGCTGAATCTCTTTCTGCATTTCTTGCTTCTGCATCTCCTGCTGCTATATATCTTGCTGCATCTTCTGCTGATGTATCTGCTGCTACTGCATCTCTTGCTGCATCTCCTCCTCCCGCATTTTCTGTTGCATCTCCTACTGCTGTATTACCTTCTGCATCTCCTCTAGCTGTCTCCTCTTGCTGCATCTACTCCTGCTGCATCTCCTACTGCTGCATCTGCTGCAGCATTTCCTGCTGCTGAATCTCCTCCTGCATCTACTGCTGCATCTGCTGCTGCATCTCCTCCTGCTGCATCTGCTGCTTCTGCATATGCTTCTTAATCTCCTGCTGCATTTCCTGTTGCTGCATCTCCTCCTTCTGCATCTCCTGCTGCTGCGTCTGCTGCTGCATAACCTTCTGAATATCCTGCTGCTACATCTTCTGCTGCTGCATCTCTTGCAGCTGCATCTCCTGCTGCTTCATATCCTTTCTCTGCAGCTACTGCTGCATCTCCTGCTGCGGAGTCTCCTGCTGTGGAATCTTCTGCTGCTGCATCCTCTGCTATATCTACTACTGGTGCATCTCCGGCTGAATCTTCTCCTTCTGCATCTCCTGCTGCATCTTCTGCTTCTGCATCTTCTGCTGCTGCATCTGCTGCATCATCTCCTCTTGCCTCTCCCCCTACTGCATCTCCGGCTGAATCTCCTGCTGCATCTCCTGATGCTGTATCACCTGAATCATCTCTTCCTGCTGCATTTTTTGCTGAATCTGCAGCTACTGCTGCATCTGCTTCTGCATGTCCTTCCGTTGCATCTCCTGCGGCATCTGCTGCTGCATCGGCTTCTGCATCCCATGCTGCTGCATCTGCTGCTTCATCTCCTGCTGCTTATCCTCATGCAGAAATTCCTGCTCAATCTGCTGCTGGATCTCCTGCGGCTGCATCTCCTGCTGCTTCATCTCCTGCTCTTGCATTTCCTTCTGCTGAATCTCCTCCTGAATCTGCTGCGGCATCTCATGTTGCTACATATCCTGCTGCATCTCCTACTGAATATACATCTCCTGCTGCATCTCTTTCTGTTGCATCTCCTGCTGCACCTCTTGCTATTGAATCCCCTGCTGCATCTCCTAATGCTGCATGGCCTGATGCTGCATCTCCTGATGCATCTCCTGCTGAATCTCCTCCTGCTGCTTCTCCTGCTGCTTCATCTCCTCATCTGCTGCTGCATGTCCTGCTTCATCTCCTGCTGCTGAATTTACTGCTGCTGCATCTGCTGCTGCATGTCCTGCTACATCTTCTGCTGCTGAATTTATTTCTGCTGCATCTGTTGCTGCAAAACCTGCTACTGAATCCCCTGCAGCATTCCTTTTGCACCTCCTGCTGATGCACCTCCTGCTGCTGTATCCCCTGGTGCATCTTCTCCTGCTTCATCTCCTCCTGCATCTCTTGTTGCAGCATCTCCATCTTCTGTATCTACTGCTGCATTTCCTGCTGCTGCATCTCCCTCTGCCTCATCTGCTGGTACTTAATTTACTACCGCATCTGCTGCTGCATCTCATACTGCTGCATCTCCTCCTGCATCTCCTGCTGCCTTTCTTGGTACTGCATCTCCTGCTAATGAATCTCCTGATGAATCTCCTACTGCATCTCCTGCTAATGAATCTCCTGCTGCATTTCCTGCTGCATTTCTCATGATGCAGCTCTTGATGCATGACCTGCTACGTCTCCTGCTGCTGTATCACTTCCTGATACATCTGCTGCAGCATCTCCTGCTGCTGCATCTGCTGCTGTATCACCTGCTGCATAATCTCCAGCTGCCTCTCCTGCTGCAGCAATGCCTGCTGATTCTTCTGTTGTATTTTCTGTTGCTGCATATCCTGCTTCTGTATATACTGCTGCAATTCCTGCTGCTCCATCTCCTGCTGCTGAATCTCTTTTTGCATCTCCTGCTTCTGCATCTTCTGATGCTGTATTACCTGCTGCATCACCTCCTGCTGTGTCTCCTCCTGCAGCATCTGCTGTAGCATCTGCTTCTGCATCTCTTGCATTTGCTGCTACACATTCTTCTGATTCATCTATTGCTGCATCTCCTGCTACATTTCCTGCTACTGCATCTCCTGATGCTGGATCTCGTCCTGAATCTCCTGCTGATGAATCTGATGCTGAATCTCTTTCTGCTACATCTCCTGCTGCATCTCCTCCTGCTGCATCTCCTGCTTCTGTATATACTGCTGCATTTCCTGCTGATGCATCTCCTGCTACTGAATCTCTTTCTGCATCTCCTTCTTCTGAATCTCCTGTTGCTCTATTACTTTCTGCATCAACTTCTGCTGCGTGTCCTGCTGCTGCATATTAATCTGCTGCATCTGCTGCAGCATCTCCTACTGATGCATCTCCTGCTCTTGCATCTCCTTCTGCTGAATCTCCTCTGGAATATCCTGCAGCATCCCATGCTGCTACATATCCTGCTACACCTCCTGCTGCATCTCCTTCTGAATATGCATCTCGTGATGCATCTCCACCTTCTGCCACTCCTACTGCTACTTTTGCTTCTGCATCTCCTGCTGCAGAATCTCCTGATGCCGTGTCTGCTGCTAAATATCCTGTGTCTACTGCTGAATCTCCTGTTGCTGAATCTTCTGCTGCATCTTCTGCTGATGTATATCCTGCTGCATCTCCTACGGCTGCATCTCCTGCTGCATCTCTTGCTACTCTATTGCCTGCTGCATCTCCTGCTGGATCTCTTTCTGCTAGATCTCCTGTTGCTGCACCTCCTCCTGCTGCATTTCCTGCTGAATTTACCGCTCCACCTCATTCTTCTGCATCTCCTATTGCATCTCCTACTGCTGCATTTCTTGCTTCTGCATTTCGTGATCCTGCATCACGTGCTGAACCTCCTGTGGAATCTCCTCATGCATACCCTTATGCTGCATCTTCTCCTGCTCTATCATCTGCTGCTGCATCTCCTGCTGCACCTGCTGCTACTGCATCTCCTCCTGCTGCATCAAGTGCTCCTGCATATCCTGCTGCTACATCTGCTTTTGCATCTCCTTTTGCTTTCTATTGTACTGCATCTGCTGCTGCATCTGCTGCTGCATCTGCTGCTGCTGCATCCCCTTCTGCATCCCCTGCTGCATCTCCTGCTGCTTCATTTCCTGCTGAATCTACTGCTGCATCTGCTGCTGCATCTGCTGCTGCTTCATTTCCTGCTGGATCTACTGCTGCTTCATTTCCTGCTGAATCTGGTGCTGCATCTGTTGCGATGGCTTCTCCTGCTCTTGCATCTCCTTCTGCAGAATCTCCTGATGCATCTTCTGAATACTCATTTCTTGCAGTATCTTTTCTTGCTGCATCTGCTTCTACTGTATCTCCTGCTGCATCTCCTGCTGAATGTGCTTGCCCTGATGCATCTTCTGCTGCTGCATCTTCTGCTGCTGCATCTTCTGCTGCAGTGTCTAACGCTCTATCTCCTGCTGCATCTGCTTATGCTGCATCTCCTACCACATCTCCTGCTGCTGTGTCTTCTGCTGAATCTACTGCTGCATCTGCTGCCTCTGCATGTGCTGCTGATGCATCTGCTGCTGTGTATCATGCTGCTGCATCTCATGCTTCATCTCCTGTAGCTGCCTCTCCTGCTGCTGCCTCCCCTCCTGCTAAATCTCCTCCTGCATCCGCTGATGCATTTCCTGCATCTCCGACTGCTGCATCTCCTGCTTCTGCATATCCTTTTGCATGTCTTGCTGCTACATCTCTTGCTTCTGCCTCTCCTACTCCTGCATCTCTGCTGCTGCATCTGCTTCTGCATTTCCTGCTCCTGCTTCTCCTGATGCATCTGCTGCATCGTCTCCTGCAGCATTTTCTATTGCTTAAACTCCAGATGTTGCATCTCCTACTACATCTGCTGGTACTGCATCTTATCCTGCCGCATCTCCTGCTCCGTTTTCTTGTGCATCTGCTGCTTCATGTACTGCTGTATCTTCTGCTGCTGCATCTCCTGCTGATTCGTCTGCTGTTGCATCTCCTGATGCATCTGCTGTGGCATCTCCTTCTTCATCTCCTGCTGCTTCTGCTGTGGCATCTCCTTCTTCATCTCCTGCTGCTGCGTCTTCTTCTCTGCATCTCCTGCTGCAGAATGGTCGGCTGCATCTTCTGCTTCTGCATCTCCTGCTACTGTGTCTGCTGCATCATCTACTCCTGCCTCTCCTCCTACAGCATCTCCTTCTGTATCTCGTGCTACATCTCATGAAGCTGTACCTGCTGAGGCATCTCTTCCTGCTGCATCTCTTAATAAATAGGCATCTATTGATGCATCTGCTGCTGCATCTCCTGATGCATTTCCTTCTTAATATGCTGCTGCATCTCCTACTGCTTCATCTCCTGCTGCTGTATCTCCTTCTGCAACTCCTCCTGCTACATATCCTGCACTACCTCCTTCTGCTGCATTTCATGCTGCTACATCTGCTGAAGATTCTCTTTCTACTGCATCTCCTGCTGAATCTCCAGCTGCATCTTCTGCTGCTGCATCTCATGCTGCTTCATCTCCTGCTGCTGCAAATCCTACTGAATCTGCTGTTGAATAAGCTCCTGCATCTGCTGCGGCTGTATCTCCTGCTACATCTCCTGCTGCTGCGTTATCTACTGATGCATCTCCTGCTACATCTCCTGCTGCTGCGTCATCTACTGCTGCATCTCCTGATGAATCTCCTACTGATGCATCTGCAGTATTTTCTGCTGCATGTGCTGCTGCTTCACATACTGCTTCATTTCCTACTACTGAATCTCCTCCTGTTGCATCTCCTGCTGCTGAATAGCTTACAGCATCTCATGCTGTGCCACCTGCTACTGAATACCTGCTGCATAACAGATGCATCTCCTGCTGCTCCTTCTCCTTCTGCATCTCCTGCTGAATCTAATCCTACCAGATATCCTGCTGCTGCATATCCTGCTGCATCTCCTGCTGATGCATCTCCTGCTGCTGCATTTCCTACTGCGTTTCCGACTGCTGTATCTCCTTTATCTGCTAGTGCATCTCCTGCTGCATCTGCTGCTGCATCACATGCTACTGAATCCCTTCCTAAATTCCTGCTTCATCTCCTACTGCTGAATCTCCTGCTGATGTATCTTCTGCTTCATCTCCTGCTGCTGCATCTGCTGCTGCTGCATATGCTACTGCATCTGCTGCAGGATCTCCTTCTTCAGCCTCTCATGCCACATCTCCCGCTGATGCATCTGCTGCTGCTGCATCTCCAGCTGCATCTCCTTCTGCTGCATCTCCTGCATCTTTTGGTGCATCTGCTGTAGATTAATCTACTGCTGCATCACTTGATGCTTCACCTTCTGATTTTTGATGTCCTCCTGCATCATCTAATGCTCTATCTGCTGCTGCTGCATACACTGCTGCATCTCCTGCTGCTGCATCTCCTGCTAAATGTGCTGCTGAATATGCTGCTGCATCTCCTGTTGCACCTCCTGCTTATTATGCATCTCCTGCTGCATCTCCTGCGGCTGCATCTCCTGCTGCTGCATCTCCTGCTGCAGTATCCCCTTCTTCTTCATCCTTGGTTTCATCTACTACTGCTGCATGTGCTGCTACATCTTCTGCTACTGAATTTACTTCTGCTGCATCTGCTGCTGCATTACCTGCTACTGAATTCCCTGCTACATTCCTGTTGCATCTCCTGCTGCACCTCCTTCTAATGTATCCCCTGGTGCATCTCCTACTACTGCATCTCCTACTGCTGCATCTGTTGCTGCATCACCTGCTATTGAATCCCCTGCTGCATATCCTAATGCTACATCTCCTGATGCTTCATCTCTTGATGCATCTCCTGCTCCTGTATCTCCTGATGCATCTCTTGCTGCTTCATACCCTACTTCATCTACTACTGCTGCATTACCTGTTGTTTCTCCTACTGCTGCATCTCCTGTTGCTATATTTTTTGCTTATGAATCTCCTGCCACTGAATCTCTTACTGAATCTGCATCTGAATCTGCTGCTGCATCGACTGCGGCTGCATCGACTGCGGCTGCATCTCCTGTAGCTAAATCTCCTGCTTTTGCATCTCCTGCTTTATCTCCTTCTGATGCATATCTTGCTGCTGCATCTACTGCTTCTTCGTCTGCTGCTACATCTCCAGCTGCATCTCCTGCTGCTGCATCTCAGGGTACATCTCGTCTTGCTCAATCTCCTGTTCCATATCCTGGTGCTACATCTCCTGCTACTGCATCGCCTGCTGCATCTCCTGCTACATTGCTTGTGGCTGCATCTCCTGCTGCTTCGTCTGATGCTGCCACTCCTGCTCCTTCTCCTGCTGTGTAATCTCCTGCTGCACCTATGTCTGCTTCTCCTACTGCTTCATCTGCTGCATCTGCATCATCAGGATATTCTGAAGGAGATGCAGCCGTAGGAGATGCAGCAGGATTTTCAGCAGGAGATACAGGAGGAAATGCAGCAGTACATAGAGTAGGAGATGAAGCAGCAGGAGACACAGAACCAGAGGCGATTGGAGATACATCAGGAGATGCAGCAGAGATGCAGCAGCAGATACTGCATGAGATGCAGCAGGAGGAGATGAAGCAGCAGAAGAAGCAGCAGGAGATGAAGAAGCAGGAAATGCAGCAGCAGCAGAATCAGCAGGAGGTGTAGCAGAGATGCAGTAGCAGGAGACAGAGTAGCAGAAGCAGTAGCAGGAGATACAGCAGAAGATGCATCAGAGTTGCAGCAGAATATGCCGCAGGATATATAGCAGCAGCATATGTAGTAGTAAGAGATGCAGCAGCAGATGCAGCAGGAATTGCAGCAGAAGAAGATGCAGCAGCAGGAGGTGCAGTAGCATGATATGAAGAAGAACGAGATGCAGCAGGCAGAGATGCTTCAGGGAGAGATGCAGAAGCAGAGGATGGAGCTGCAGGTGATGGATAAGAGGGTGCAGCAGGGTATGCTGTAGCAGATGCAGCAGGAGATGCAGCAGCAAATGCATATTCCGCAGTAGATTGAGCAGGAGATGCAGCATCAGAGATGTAGCAGCAGTGAGGCAGCAGCAGGAAATGCAGGAGGAGATGCAGCAGAAGGAGATGCAGTAGGAGGAGAATCAGCATATGATACAGCTGCAGGAGATTCAGCAGCAGATGCAGCAGCAGATTCAGCAGCAGGAGATGCAGCCGCATAGGCAGATTCAGCAGGAGATGCAGGAGCAGAAAATGCAGCAGGAGATGGTACTGGATATGCAATAGCACGAGATGCAGCAGTAGATGCACCAGCTGGAGATGCAGCAGGAGATGCTGTAGGCTCTTAAATTTTGAAGTGACGCTTTAATAGCCATTCTGATGTTACAGAAGACAAGACTAGACTGAAAGTTCTACACGTATTGCTTTGCAGTAAAAGAGCTGTAAGAGAAAAGATTCAGCAACAGCAGCATTCCATGCTAGCATTGTCCAGGTGGGAATTACTCACTTTTCCTAAAGAGCCTTCATAGGAGCAGTTAAGTCACAATTCCCTAATCTATACTAAACGTTCTCTTAGTCGTGCTTCGCAGCTTACAGTGAAAGCACTTCCAAAGAAGACTCTAGTGAGAGCCAGTATTTGATCATAGCAGCTTTTATGAGATACTTGTTCTGAACTACTTGAAATTTGGAAGGGACGCTTTAGTAGCCGTTCTGATGTTACAGTACACAGACTGAAAGTTCTACAAGCCTTGATTGGCAGTGAAAGCACTCTAAGGAACACTTCCAGAACCTGCATCATTCCATGCTAGCATCTTCCCTTCAGGAGTTACTCACTTTTCCTAAAGCGTCTTCATAGGAGAAGGTAAGTCACAATTCAGTACCCTACACTAAAACGGTCCATAAGTCTTGCTTAGCCGCTGGCAGTGAAAGCACTTCCAAAGAAGACTCAACCTAAAGCCAGCATTTGATGGTAGCAGCTTCCCTGCGTTACTTGTTCGGAACAATCTGAAAATATTGAAGTGACGCTTTAATAGCAATTCTGATGTTACAGTGCAGAAGCCCAGACTGAAATTTCTGCAAGTCTTGCTTTGCAGTAAAAGCGTTCTAAGGGAGGACATTCAGAAGTAGCAGCATTCCATGCTAGCATCTTCCCTGCAGGCATAATTCAATTTTCCTAAAGCGGCTTAATAGACACAGTTAAGTCGCTATTCAGTACCCTATACTAGAACTGTTCTTAAGCCGTGCTTTGCTGCTTGCAGTGAAATCTCTCCACAAAAGTCTCTTACGAGAGCCAGCACTTAATCATAGCATGTTTCCCTGAGTTGCGTGTGCTATACGCTCTGAAATTTTGAAGTGACGCTTGAATAGTCATTCTGATGTTACAGTACGCAAGTCTACACTGAAAGCTCTATATGTCTTGCTTTACAGAAAAAGCGCTCTAAGAGAAGACCTTCAGAAGAAGCAGCTTTTCATGCTAGCGTCTTCATTGCGGGCATATTTCCATTTTCCTACAGCGCCGTAATAAACGCAGTTAATTCAGTACCCTACACTAAATCGTTCTGTTATTCGTGCTTTCAACGTTGCAATGAAAGAGCTTCCACAGAAGATTCTAACGAGAGCCAGCATTCCTGCTGCATCTCCTACGATATATCTTGCTACATCTGCTACCTCATCTTCTCCTGCATCTCCTGCTGCATCTGCTGATGCATCTCGTTCTGCTGCATCTCCTGCTTCATCTTCAGCTGATGCATCTCTAGCTTCATCTCTTTATATTTCATCTCCTGCTGCATCTGCTGCTGCTCTGCTGCTGCTTCATCTACTGCTGAATCTCCAGCTACATATCCTGCTGCTGCATCTCCTGCTGTACCTCATACTGATTCTCCTGTTCATGCATATCCTCCTGCACCTCCTGCTGCTGCATATCCTACTGCTGCATCTCTCAATGCATCTTATGATAATGCTACATCTCTTGCTACTGCATCTCTTGCTGCATCTGCTGCTACTGCATCTCTTGCTGTATGTCCTCCTGATGCTTCTCCCTCTGTATATCCCTCTACATTTCCTGCTGCATCTCCTCCTCCTGAACCTTCTGTTGCATCTCGTCCTGCAGTTTCTCCTGCTGCATCTATTTTGGCCCATCTCCTGCTGCATCTACTGCTCCAGCATGTCCTACTGTGAATCTGCTAAAGCATCTCCTGCTGATGAATCTCCTGCTGAATCTCCATCTACTGCTGCATCTGCTGCTGCTGAATCTCCTGCTGCTGCATCCCCTGCTGTATCTGCTACTGATGCATTACCTGTTTTATCTGCTGCTTCTGCATCTCCTGCTGCTGCATCTGCTGCATCATCTCCTCCTGCCTCTCCTCCTACTGCATCTCCTGCTGAATCTCTGCTCATCTCCTGCTGCTGTATCATCTGAAGCATCTCTTCCTGCAGCATCTACTGCTTTATCTGCATCTCTTACTGCATCTGCTTCTGCATCTCCTACTGCATCTGCTTCTGCATGTCATTTTGCTGCGTCTCCTGTGGCATTTGCTGCTGAATCTGCTGCTGCACCCCCTGCTGCTGCATCGCCTGCTGCATCTGCTGCTGCATCTCCTTCTACTGTATCTCCTGCTGAATCTACTGCTTCAGCTCCTCCTGCATGTCCTGTGCATGCATCTGCTGCTGCATCTCCTCCTTGTGTATCTCTTGATGCATCTCCTGCTATATCTCCTGCTACATCTCTCTCTGCCTCTCCTGCTGTTGCATCACCTGCTGCTGCATCCCGTGCTGCTACACTTCCTACTTCATTACCTGTTGCGGCATCTCCTGCTGCACATCCTGCTGATTTCCTGCTGCAACATCTACTCTATCTGCTGCTGCTTCATCTACTGCTGAATCTCCTGATTCACCTTCTGCTGCTGCATGTCCTGCTTTTGCATTTACTGCTGCTTCATCTGCTGCTGCATCTCCTGATGCATCTCCTCTTGCTGCATATCCTACTGCACCTCCTCCTCCATCTCCCGCTGGTGCATCTCTTGCTGATGCATATCTTGCTGGTGTATTTCCTGATGCCTCTCTTGCTGCTGCATCTTCTGCTACATCTTCTGCTCCTGCATCTGCTGCTGCATATTAGGCTACAGCATCTTCTTCTGAATCTGCATCTCCTCTTTTAGCTGCTGCCTGCATCTCCTGCTGCTGCATCTCCTGATGCTTAATCTGTTGCTGCATCTGCTGCTGCATGTCCTTCTGCTTCATCTCCTTCTGCATCTCCTGCTGATGCATCTCCTGCATTTACTGCTGCATCTGCTGCTGATTCGTCTACTGCTGCATCTCCTTCTACATCTGCTTCTGGATCTACTGCTCCTGCATCTTCTTCTGAAACTCCTGCTGCTGCATCTCTTGCTCCATATCCTTCTGATGCATCTGCGGATTTATCTTATGATACTGCTATCTTGCAGGTTCTCCTGCTGCTGAATGTCCTGCTGCTGCAAGCCCTGCTGCATCTACTGCTGCTGCATCTCCTGTTGCTGCATCATCTACTGCTGCATCTAGTGATTAATCTCCTACTGCTGTATCTGCAGCATTTTCTGCTGCATCTGCTGCTGCTTTATCTAGCGCTGAATCTTCTGCATAATCTGCTGCTACATCTCCTGCTTCTGCATCATCCGCTGCTGTATCTAGTGATTAATCTACAGCTGCATCCGGAGCATTTTCTGCTGCATCTGCTGCTGCTCCATATACTGCTGCATCTCCTTCTACATCTCCTGCTGCTGAATCTCCTACTGCATCTCGTGCTGCATCAGCTGCTACTGAATCCCTGTGGCGTTCCAGATGCATCTCCTGCTCCAGCATCTCCTGCTGCCGCATCTCCTGCTGAATCTAAACCTACCACATTTCCTGCTGTATCTCCTGCTCCAGCATTTCCTGCTGCACCTCCTGCTGCTGCATAGCCTGCTGCATCTCCTCTTGCTGAATGTCTTGCTGCTGCATCTCCTACTGCTGAATCTGCTGCTACTTCATACACTGCTGTATCTACTGCTTCTGCATCTCCTGCTGTACCTTCTTCTGCCATATTGCCTGCTTCCTCTTCTTCTGCTGCATGGCTTGCTGCTGCATCTACTGCTGTTTCGTCTGCTGCTGCATCTCCAGCTGCAGCACCTCGTGATGCATCACGTCTTGCTCAATCTCCTGCTGCATATCCTGCTGATAAATCTCCTGCTACTGCATCTCCTGCTGCATCTCCTGCTGCATCTTTTGTGGCTGCATCTCCTTCTCCATCTCCTGCTGGTGAATATTCTCCTGATGGATCTCCTTATGCATCTCTTTCTGCTGCATCTTCTGCGTTTCCTGATGCATCTCTTCCTACTGCATCTCCTGCTGAAACTCATGCTGATGCATCTGGAGCATTTTCTGCTACATCTCCTGCTGCTTCATTTCCTGCTGCATCTCCTGCTGCTGGATCTGCTCCTGCATCTCTTGCTGATGAATCTGATGCTGCATCTCTTTCTGCATCATCTCCTGCGTCATCTCCTGCTGCTGCATCTCCTGCTGAGTCTCTTGCTGCATCTCCTCCTGCATCTCCTGCTGCATTACATGATGCGTCTCCTCCTGCTGCATGTCCTGCTGCTGCATCTCCCTCAGCCTCATCTGCTGGTACTTAATTTGCTGCTGCATATGCTGCTGCATATCATGCTGCTGCATCTCTTCTTGCAACTCGTGCTACTGTATATCCTGTGGTTGCAACTCCTCCTGCATCTCCTGCTGCATTTCTTGGTGCTGCATCTCCTGCTGCTGCAAATCCTGCTACATCGCCTGCTATAGAATCTCCTGCTGCATCTCCTGATGCATAACCTGCTGCTATTGAATCTCCTGCTGCATCTACTGCTGTATACCTCCTGCTATGTCTTCTGCTGCTGCATCTCCTGCTGCTGCATCTGCTGCTGTATCACCAGCTGCATAATCTCCTGCTGTATCTTTTGTTGCTGCATATCCTGCTTCTGTATATACTGCTGCATTTCCTGCTGCTGAATCTCTTTCTGCCTCTCCTGCTGCGGAATCTACTGCATTCTCTGCTGTATCTACTACTGATGCAACTCCTGTTTCATCTTCTCCTTCTGCATCTACTGCTACATCCTCTGCTTCTGCATCTTCTGCTGCATCATCTCCTCTTGCCTCTCCTCCTACTGCATCTCCAGCTGAATCTCCTGCTGTATTGCCTTATGCTGTATCATCTGAATCTTCTCTTCCTGCTGCATCTCCAGCTGAATCTGCAGCTACTGCTGCATCATCTCCTCTTGCCTCTCCTCCTACTGCATCTCTGGCTGAATCTCCTGCTGTATTGCCTTATGCTGTATCATCTGAATTATCTCTTCCTGCTGCATCTCCAGCTGAATCTGCAGCCACTGCTGCATCTGCTTTTGCATCTCCTTCTGTTGCGTCTCCTGCTGCATCGGCTGCTGCATCCCATGCTACTGCATCTGCTGCTGCATCTCCTGCTGCTTATCCAATTGCAGACATTCCTGCTGAATCTGCTGAGGCTGCATCTCCTGCTGCTTCATCTCCTGCTCTTGCAACTCGTACTGCTGAATCTCCTCCTGAATCTGTTGTGGCATCTCATGTTGCTACATATCCATCTACATCTCCTGCTGCATCTCCTTCTGAATATGCATCTCCTGATGCATATTCTGCTGCATCTCCTGCTGTATTTCTTGCTATTTCATCTCCTGCTGCATCTCCTGCTGAATATGTCTACCCTGCTGCATCTCTTGCTGCAGTGTCTAACGGTCTATCTCCTGCTACATCTCCATCTTCTGTATCTACTGCTGCATTTCCTGCTGCTGCATCTCCCTCTGCCTCATCTGCTGGTACTTAATTTGCTGCTGCATCTCATGCTGCTGCATGTCATGCTACTGCATCTCATACTGCTGCATTTCCTGCGGCTGCATCTATCCTGCATCTCCTGCTGCATTTCTTGGTGCTGAATCTCCTGCTTCTGCAACTCATGATGCATTTCTTGGTGCTGAATCTCTTGCTGCTGCATCTCCTGCTGCATCTCCTGCTGAATCTCCTGCTAATGAATTACCTGCTGCATTTCCTGCTGCATTTCTCATGATGCAGCTCTTGCTGCATAACCTCCTGCTATGTCTCCTGCTGCTGCTGTATCTTCTCCTGATACATCTGCTGCTCAATCTCCTGCTGCTGAATCTCCTCCCGCTGCATCTCCTGCTGCTGGATCTCCTCCTGTATCTACTGATGATGATTCTGATGCTGCATCTCTTGTTCTTGCATCTCCTGCTGCCTCTTCTACTGCTGCTTTACCTGCTATATCTTCTCCTACTGCATCTCCTACTGCTGAATCTTTCTGCATGTCATTCTTCTGAATCTCCTGCTGCTCTATTACTTTCTGCATCAACTTCTGCTGCGTATCCATCTGCTGCATCTCCTCCTGCTACATCTGCTGCAGCATCTCCTGCTGATGCATGTCCTGCTAAATCTGCATCTCCTGCTGCATCTGCTACATCTGCATCTCCTGCTGCTTAATCTCCCACTGCTTCATCTCCCTCTCTTGCATCTCCTTCTGCTGAATCTCCTCCGGAATATCCTGTGGCATCTCATGCTGCTACATATCTGGCTACATCTCCTGCTGCATCTTCTACTGAATATGCATCTCCTGATGCATCTTCACCTGCTGCCACTCCTACTGCTGCATTTGCTTCTGCGTCTGCTGCAGCATCTCCTGCTGCTGAATCTCCTGATGTCGTGTCTGCTGCTGAATCTCCTGTGTCTGCTGCTAAATTTCCTGTTGCTGAATCTCCTGCTGCATCTGCTGCTGATGCATCTCCTACTGCCACATCACCTTCTGCAAATGCTGCTGCAGCATCTCCTTCTGTATCATCTCTGGCCTCTGCTCCCAAGTGACAAGGGACAGGACGAGTGTGAATGGCTCTGCAAGGGGAGATTTAGGCTTGAGATTAGGAAAAAATTCTTCACGGAGAGGGTGGTTAGGCATTGGAATTGTCTGCCAAGGGAGGTGGTTGAGTCAGCGTCCCTGGAGGTGTTTAAGGTTAGGGTGGATGAGGTACTTAAGAGCATGATTTAGGGATTGGTGGGAATGGTTGGACTCAACTATCCATTGAGTCTCTTCCAACTTGGTTATTCTGTGATTCTGTGTGATTCTGTGATCTCCTGCTGCATCTCCTGCTGCATCTCTTTCTGCTAGATCTCCTGTTGCTGTATCTCCTCCTGCTGCATTTCCTGCTGAATTTACCACTCCACCTCATTCTTCTGCATCTCCTATTGTATCTCCTACTGCTGCATTTCTTGCTTCTGCAATTCGTGATCCTCCATCATGTGCTGAACCTCCTGTGGAATCTCCTCATGCATATCCTTATGCTGCATCTTCTCCTGCTCTATCATCTGCTGCTGCATCTCCTGCTGCACCTGCTGCTACTGCATCTCCTCCTGCTGCATCAAGTGCTCCTGCATATCCTGCTGCTACATCTGCTTTTGCATCTCCTTTTGCTTTCTATTGTACTGCATCTGCTGCTGCATCTGCTGCTGCTGCATCCCCTTCTGCATCCCCTGCTGCATCCCCTGCTGCATCTACTGCTGCTTCATTTCCTGCTGAATCTGGTGCTGCATCTGTTGCGATGGCATCTCCTGCTCTTGCATCTTCTGCTGCTGAATCCCCTCCTGAATCTCCTGTGGCATCTCATGCTGCTAAATCTCCTGATGCATCTCCTTCTGAGCAGCCATCTCCCGATTCATCTCCTCCTGCTGCATCTCTTCCTGCTGCATCTCTTCCTGTTGCACCTGCTGCGGCATCTCTGGCTGCATATCCTTCTACTGCATCTCCTGCTACATTTCCTGCTGAATATGCCTACTCTGCTGCATCTCCTGCTGTAGTGTCTAGCGCTCTATTTCCTGCTGCATCTCTTATTACATTTCCTGCTGCTGCATCATCTGCTTCATCTCCAGCTGCTTCATCTCCTGCTGCTGTGTCTTCTGCTGAATCTACTTCTGCATCTGCTGCTGATGCATCTGCTGCTGCATATCATGCTGCTGCATCTCATGCTGCATCTCCTGCTGCTGCCTATCCTGCTGCTGCCTCTCATCCTGCTAAATCTCCTCCTGCATCTGCTGCTGCATTTCCTGCATCTCCTGCTGCTGCATCTCCTGCTTCTGCATATCCTTTTGCATGTCTTGCTGCTACATCTCCTGCTTCTGCATATCCTACTCCTGCATCTCTGCTGATGCATCTCCTGCTTCTGCATTTTCTGCTCCTGCTTCTCCTGATGCATCTGCTGCATCATCTCCTGCAGCATTTTCTATTGCTTCAACTCCAGATGCTGCATCTTCTACTGCATCTGCTGGTACTGCCTCTTATCCTGCCGCATCTCCTGCTCCATTTTCTTGTGCATCTGCTGCTTCATGTACTGCTGTATCTCCTGCTGCATAATCTCCGGCTGCATCATCTACAGCTGCAATGTATGCTTTTGCATCTCCTGCCACTGCGTCTGCTGCATCATCTATTCCTGCCTCTCCTCCTACGGCATCTCTTTCTGTATCTCGTGCTACATCTCATGAAGCTGTACCTGCTGAAGCATCTCTTCCTGCTGCATCTCCTGATGAATATGCATCTATTGATGCATCTGCTGCTGCATCTCTTGATGCTGCATCTCCTTCTGTATCTGCTGTTGAACCTGATGTTGCATCTCTTGCTGCTGCATCTTCTGCTGCTGCATCTCCTTCTGCATTTGCTGTTGAATCTGCTGTTGAAAATCCTGCTGCTGCACCTCCTACTTTTGTATGTGCTTCTGCAGCTCCTGTTGCTGCATCTCCTACTTCTTCATCTCCTGCTCCTGAATCTTCTGCGTATGTATCTCCTGCTAAAGCTCTTGCTTCATCTCCTGCTTCATATCCTGCTGCTGCATCTTCTGCTGCTGCATCTCCTGCTGCTTCATCTCCTGCTGCTGCATAATCTGCTGCATTTCCTCTTGCTGCATACACTGCTGCATCTCCTGTGGCTGAATCTCCTATTGCATCTCCGACCCTTGCATCTCCTACTGCTGCATCTCCTGCATCTGCTGCTGCATCACCTACTACTGAATCCCCTCCTGAATTCCTGCTGCATCTACTGATGCTGCATCTCCTGATGCATCTCCTGATGCTGAATCTCCTGCTGATGCATCTTCTGCTGATGCATAACCTGCTGCATCTCTGACAGCTACATCTGCTGCTGCATCTGCTGGTGCTGCATATGCTACTGCATCTGCTGCAGGATCTCCTTCTGCCTCTCATGCCACATCTCCCGACGATGCATCTCCTGCTTCTGTCTATCTTGCTCAATCTACTGCTGCTGCATCTCCAACTGCATCTCCTGCTGCTGCATCTCCCGCTGAATGTCCTTCTGTATCTGCTGAGTTTAATCTCCTGCTGCTGAATCTCCTGCTTCAGCATCTTCTGCTGAATTTGCTGCTGAATATGCTGCTGCATCTCCTGCTAATCCATCTCCTGCTGCTCAATTCCCTGCTTCTTCATCCTCGGTTTCATCTACTACTGCTGCATATGCTGCTACATCTTCTGCTGCTGAATTTACTTCTTCTGCATCTGCTGCTGCATCACCTGCTACTGAATCCCCTGCTGCATTCCTGTTGCATCTCCTGCTGCAACACCTCCTGCTGCTGTATCCCCTGTGCATCTCCTACTGCTGCACCACCTGCTATTGAATCTCCTGCTGTTGCATACCCTGCTGCATCTACTGCTGCTTCATACCCTTCTTCATCTACTGCTGCTGCATTACCTTCTGTTTCTCCTGCTGCTGCGTCTCCTACTGAATATCCTTCTGCTGCAACTCCTGGTGCTATATCTTTTGCTTATGAATCTCCTGCCACTTCATCTCTTATGGAATCTGCTGCTGCATCTACTAAGGCTGCATCTCCTGATGCTGCATTTCCTAATGCATCTCCTGTAGCTTAATCTCCTGCTTTTGCATCTCCTGCTTTATCTCCTTCGGATGCATACCTTGCTGCTGCATCTCCTGCTGCTTCGTCTGCTTCTACATCTCCAGCTGCATCTCCTGCTGCTGCATCTCAGGGTACATCTCCTCTTGCTCAATCCCCACTGCATATCCTGGTGCTACATCTCCTGCTACTGCATCTTCTTCTGCATCTCCTGCTGCATCTCCCACTACATCTCTTGCAGCTGCACCTCCTGCTGCATGTCTTGCGGCTGCATCTCCTGCTACATCTCCTGCTAGTGAATCTTCTCTGATCGATCTCCTTAAGCATCTGTTTCTGCTGCATCTTCTGCGTTTCCTGATGCATCTCTTCCTGCTGCATCTCCTGCTGAATCAATTACTGCTGCATCTGCAGCATTTGCTTCTACATCTCCTACTGCTTCACATACTACTGCATCTCCTGCTACATATCCTGCTGCTGCAACTGCTGCTGCTGTATCTCTTGCTGCATCTACTGTGGCTTCATCTCCTGCTGCATCTCCTTCTGCTGCTTCTCATTCTCTGCATCTCCTTCTCTGCATCTCCTGATACAGCTTCACCTGCTGCTGCAAATCTTGCTGCTGCAACTCTTACTGCTCCATCTCCTGCTCCATCTCCTTCTCATACATCTGCGGATTCATCTTATGATGGTGCTTTCTTGCTGGATCACCTGCTTTTGCATCTCCTGCTGCTGCAAACCCTGCTGCATCTACTGCTGGTGCATTTCCAGCTGCATCTGCTGCTGCTCTATCTCCTGCTGCAGTGGCTGCTGGTGCATTTTCTGATGCATTTTCTGCTGCTTCATCTCTTTCTGCTGCAACTCCTGGTGCTTCATGTACTGCTGCATCTCCTGCTGCATCTCCTATAGCTGCATTTCCTGCTGCTGCATCTGCTGCTGCTGCATCTGCTGCTGCATCTCCTGCTTCTGCATCTCATACCACATCTCCTGCTGATGCATCTCCTGCTTCTGCATATCTTGCTGCATCTCCTGCTGCTGCATCGCCTGCTGGAGAATCTCTTGCATATTTTGCTACATCTGCTGTAGATTCACCTACTGTTGCATCTCCAGCTGCTGCATTTACTGCTGATGGATGTCCCGTGCATCTCCTGATGCTGCATCTGTTGCTGCATCTCCTGCAGCCGCATCTCCTGTTGCATCTCCTACTGCTGAATCTCGTGCTACTACATTCTCTGCTGCATCTACTGCTGCTGCATCGCCTGCTACTGAATCTCCTAATGCATCTCCTCTTGCTTAGTCTCCTGATGCTTCCTATCCTGCTTCATCTCCTTTTGCTGCATCTGTTGCTGCTGCATCTCCTGCTGCTTCGTCTGATGCTGCAACTCCTGCTCAGTCTCCTGCTGCGGAATCTCCTTCTGCATCTCCTGCTGCTGCATTTGCATCATCAGGATATTCTGAAGGAGATACAGCAGCAAGATATGCAGCCACAGCATAGCGGCAGCAGATTCAGCTGCAGGAGTTGCAGCTGTAGGAGATGAAGCAGCAGAAGAAGCAGTAGGAGATGAAGAAGCAGCATCTGCAGAAGAAGCAGTATATGCAGCAGGAGAAGCAGTAGCAGGAGATGCAGCAGAATAAGACGTAGCAGGAAATGAAGAAGAAGTAGATGCAGCCAGAGGTGCACAAGCAGGTAATGCAGCAGCAGGAGATGCAGTAGGAGATGCAGCAGGAAATGCCGCAGAGGTTAAGCTTCAGATGCAGAAGATATAGAAGGATATGAAGTAACAGTAAATGAAAAAGAGGATGGAGCAGCAGGGGATGCAGCAGCAGATACTGAATGAGATGCAGCAAAAAGAGAGATGAAGCAGCAGAAGGAGCAGCAGGACATGAAGAAGCAGGAGAAGCAGCAGCAGCATAATCAGCAGGAGGTGAAGCAGGAGAAGCAGTAGCAGGAGATGGAGCAGGAGAAGCAGTAGCAGGAGATGCAGCAGGAAATGGCGCAGAGGTTAAGCTTCAGACGCAGAAGATATAGAAGGATATGAAGTAACAGTACATGAAAAAGAGGATGGAGCAGCAGGGGATGCAGAAGCAGATACTGAATGAGATGCAGCAAAAAGAGAGAAGCAGCAGAAGGAGCGGCAGGAGATGAAGAAGCAGGAGAAGCAGCAGCAGCAGAATCAGCAGGAGGTGAAGCAGGAGAAGCAGTAGCAGGAGATGCAGCAGAAGATGCATCAGAGTTGCAGTAGAATATGCCGCATCTCCTGCAGAAGCAGCTGCTGCAGCAGCAGATACATTAGCAGATGCAGTATTAGATGCAGCAGAGATGCAGAAGAAGGTGCAGGATATGCAACAGCATGAGATGCAGTATCAAGAAATGCAGCAGACTATGCAGAAGAAGGGGATGCAGCAGCATTTGCAGCAGCAAGATATGCAACATGATAAGCAACACCAGGAGATACAGGAGCAGAGGATTCAGCAGCAGATACAGCACTACTAGATGGAGTAGTAGCAGATGCAGTAGCAGATGCAGCACCACATTTTTCGGGAGATGCAGCAGCAGTATATGTAGTAGTGGGAGATGCAACAGCAGTATTTGCAGTAGCAGGAGATGCAGCAGCAGGAGGTGTAACAGGAGATACAACAGCTGGAGACGCAGCGGCAGGAGATGCAGCAGCAGGATATGTAGGAATTGATGCAGCAGGAGATGCAGCAGTAGGTGCAGCAGGAGATATAGCAGCAGGAGATTTCGCAGCAGGAGATGCAGAAGAGATGATGCAGCAGGAGATGCAGCAGTAGGTGCAGCAGGAGATATAGCAGCAGGAGATTTTGCAGCAGGAGATGCAGAAGAGATGATACAGCTGGAGATGCAGCAGATGCAGCAGTAGTTTCTAAACCAGCAGGAGATGCAACGACAGATGCAGCAGGAGATGCAGTTTCAGCAGGAGAAGCAGGAACAGGAGATTCTTCGGAAGATGCAGAAGCAGGAGATGCTGCAGGGAATGCAGCATCAAGAGATTTTTCAGCACAGGGAGATGCAGTAGGAAGTGCAGTAGCAGGAGATGCAGCAGAAAATGAAGCAGCAAGAGAAGCAACACCAGGAGATGCAATAGGATATGCTGAATCCTGATATGCAGCAGCGGGATACGCAGCAGTAGTATATGAAGCAGCAGGAGATGCAGCAGCAGCAGCTGCATCAGCAATGCAGCAGGAGATGAATTGGAGAATCATCAGAAAGAGATGCTCCAGCAGATTCAGCAGGAGATGTAGCAACAGGAGATTGCTTGAGATAAGGAAAAAATTCTTCAGGGAGAGGGTGGTTAGTCATTGGAACAGTATGCCAAGGGAGGTGATTGAGTCACCATCCCTGGAGGTGTTTAAGGTGAGGGTGGATGAGGTACTTAGGGGCATGATTTAGGGATTGGTGGGAATGGTTGGACTAGACGATCCGGTGGGTCTCTTCCAACCTGGTTATTCTGTGATTTTGTGATGCTGCAGCAGATGCAGCAGCAGGAGGCGCAGCAGCAGGAGATGTAAAAGGAAGAAATGCAGCAGGAAATGAAGCACCAGGAATTGCCACAGCAGAATATGCAGGATCATGAGTTTCAGCACTAAGAGATGCAGCAGGAGACGTAGGTGAAGAGGATGCAGAAGCCTATGATGTAACAGGAGATGCAGCAGCAGGAGATGCAGAAGCAGTATATGTAGCAGGCCAAGATGAAGCAGGATATTGAGCAGCAGGAGAAGCATTAAGAGATAAAGCATAAGTATATGCAGCAGGAGAAGCAGCAGGAGATGCACCAGCAGGGGAGGTAGTAGCATGAATGCAGTAGCAGATGCAGCAGAGGAAATGCAGCAGGAGATGCACCAGAAGGGGAGGTAGTAGCGTAAGATGCAGCAGCAGGAGATGCAGCTGCAGCAGATGCAGTAGGAGATTCAGCAGCAAGAGATTAAGAGGTGATGCAGAAAATAAGATGCAGCAGCTTGAGGTGCAGCAGCAGGAGATGCAGCTGGAGATGCAGCAGCAGCAGATGAAGCAGCAAATATAGCACAGGAGAAGCAGCTGGAAATCCAGCGGCCTGAGATGTAGAAGTAGGAGATATATCAGGAGATGCTGCAGGAATTGCAGCAGCATGAGATGCAGTAGGAATTGCAGCAGCAGGAGATTCAGCTGCAGGAGATGCAATAGCAGGAGATGCAGCAAAGATGCATCAGCAAGAGCTGATTTAGCAAAAGATGCATTAGCAGGGTATGCAGCAGGACATGCATCAGCAGGAAATGCTTCATGTACTGCTGCATCTCCAGATAAAATTCCTGCTGATGCATCTCCTGCTACTTGATGTCCTCCTGTATCTCCTGCTGCTGCATTTGCTGCTTCATCTCCTGCCTCTGTATCTCCTGCCTCTGTATCTCCTGCTGCTACATCTCCTGCTGCATCTCCTGCTCCTGTATCTCCTGATATTACATCTCCTGCTGCATTCTATACTCATGCATCTGCGGATGAATCTCCTGATGCTCCATTTCCAGTTGCATCTGCTGCTTCGTCCCCTGCTGCATCTCTATCTGCTCCATCTGGTGCATCTGCTGCTGCATATGCTGCTCCTTCATCTACTGCTGCATCTCCTGCTAAATCTCCTGCTGTAACTTCTCCTGCATCTCCTGTTGAATATGCATCCCTTCCTGCATCTCCTGTTGCTGCATCTCTTGCTGCTGCATCTCCGGCTGCATCTGCTGCTGCTTCTGCTGTTGCATCTCTGGCTGCTGCTTCTGCTGCTGCATCTCTGGCTGCTGCATCTCATCTTTCTGCATCTCCTGCTGCATTTGCTTTTGCATTTCTACTTCATCTCTAGCTTCATCTTCGGCTGCTGCATCTCCTTCTGTATCTTCTGCGGTTTCATATCCTGCTGCATCTTCTCTGCTACATCTCCTGAATCTGCTGTTGTATCTGCTACTAGTTCATGTACTGCTGCATCTCATGCTACATCTCCTACTGCTGCATCACTTGCTACATTTGTTTCTACATTTCTACTTCATCTCTTTCTGCACCTCCTGCTTCTGCATCTGCTGAATCTGCTGTTGTATCTGCTGCTACTTCATGTACTGCTGCATCTCCTGCTGCTGGATCTCCTCCTGCATCTGCTGCCGCTGCATCTGCTGTTTCATCTCCTGTTGATGCATCTGTGGACTCACCTACTGATGCTGCATATCCTGCTACATCTGCTGCTGAATCTCCTGCTACTGAATCTCTGGCTGCGGCATCTCCTACTGCATATGCTGCTGAATGCATTTGCGGCTGCACCTCCTGCTGCTGCACCTCCTGCTGCATTTCCTGCTGCAACTGCTGCTGCACCTACTGCTACTTAATCTACTGCTGCATCTCCTACTACATCTCCTGCTGCCTCGTATTTTTCTGTATCTCCTGCTGCATCTACTGCTGCTGCCTCTGCTGGTGCATCTGCTGCTGATATTTCTTGTGCTCCATCTCTTCCTGCTGCATCACCTGCTGCACCCCGTACTGGAGCATCTGCAGCATCTCCTGCTTCATCTGGTGCTGCTTCATTTACTGCTGCAACCCCTGACATGTCTCCTGCTGCTGCATCTCCTGCTTATTCTCCTGAAGCATTTCCTGCTACATTTTCTGCTGGTGCATCTCCTGTCTGATATCCTGCTGCTGTGTCTCCTGCTGATGTATGTTTTGCTGTATCCCCTGCTGATGCATCTACTTCTGCATCTCCTGCTTCTGCATCTACATCTTCTGCATCTCCGGCTCCAGCATCTCCTGCTGCATCAATTGCTGCTGCATCTCTTATGCATCTCCTTCTGCTGCATATGCTGCTGCATCTGGTGCTGCTGTACCTCCTCCTTCTGCATGTCCTGTTGCATCTCCTTCTGCTGCATCTCATGTTGCATCTCCTCCTGCTGCATTTCCTGCTGTATCTGCTGATTCTGCATCTCCTGATGCATCCCCTGCTGCTTCAATTCATCCTGCTGCATCTCCTCTTACCGCATCTCCTGCTGCTATATCTCCTGCTGCTTCATCTCCTGCTGCTGCATCCACTAATGAATCTCCTGCTGCTTCATCTTCTGGTCCTGCATCTCTTACTCCATCTCCTTCTGCTGCATCTCCTGTTTCTGTATCTCCATCTGCTTCGTCTGCTGCTGCATCTCCTGCTCTATCTCATGTTGCACCTTTTATTGAAGCATCTCTGTCGTCATCTCCTTCTCCTGCATATCCTGCTGCTGCATCTCGTTCTGCATCTCCTTTAGCATCACCTGCTGCATCTCGTTCTGCATCATCTGCAGATGCATCTCCTGCTGTATCTCCTGCTGCTGCATCTCCTGCTGCTGCATATTCATCTGCATTTCCTGCTGCAGCCCTTTATGAATCTACTACTGCTGCATCTGCTGAATCTGCAGCTGTATCTGCTGCTGCTTCATCTACTGCAGCATCTCCTGATAGATCTCCTGCTGCTGCATCTCCTGATGCTGCATCTGCTGTTGCATCCTCTGCTGCTGCATCTGATACTGCATCTGATGCTACTTTCCCTCTTGCTGCATTTACTGCGGCTGAATCGCCTGCTATATTTCTTTCTGCTGCATCTTCTTCTCTTCATCTACTAGTCTGCATCTCCAGCTGCTGCATCTCCTCCTTCTTCATCTCGTGATGAATCTCCTGTAGCATCTCCTGCTTCTTCATCTCCTGCTACTCCATCTCCTACCGCATATGATGCTGCTGCATCTCCTGCTACTACATCCCCTGCTGCTGCATTTCCTGCTGCATCTCCTGAGGCTTCCTCCATTGCTGCATCTCCTGCTGATGCATCTCCTGTGGAATCTGCTGCTAAATCTGCTGCTGCATCTTCTGCTCCTTTCTCTCCTGCTGCATCTCTTCCTGCTGCATCTCCTGCTTACTCTCCTCTATATTTTGTGCTGCTGCATCTCCTGCTTCTGTATCTCCTTTTGCATCTCCTGCTGCTGCATTTTCTGCTCCTCTATCTCCTGCTGCTGCATCTTCTGCTTCTGCATCTCCTCCTTCTGTATCTCCTGCTGAATCTGCTGCTGCACCTCCTTCTGCTTCATCTCCTGCTACACCCACTTCTCCTGCATCTCCTGCTGCATTTCGTGCTGATACATTTCCTGCTGCATCTCCTATCATATACCTTTCTACATTTGCTGCCTCATCTCCTGATGCATCTGCTCATGTACATTGTGCTGCTGCATCTCCTGCTTCATCTTCAGCTGATACATCTATGGCTTCATCACCTGCTATGTCATCTCCTGCTGCATTTGCTCCAGTATTTCCTGCTGCAGCATCTCTTGCTCCTGCATCTACTGCTGCATTTCCTGCTACATCTGTTGCTGCTCTGCTGCTACTTCATCTCCTGCTAAATCTCCTGCTACATATCCTGTTGCTGCATATCCTGCTCCATCTTCTGCTGCTGCATCTCCTGCTGCTGCATCTGCTGCTGTTGCATGTCTTACTGCATCTCCTCCAGATGCTTCTCCTGCTCTTTTTCCTTCTGAATTTCCTGCTGCATCTCCTGCTCCGGCATCTTCTACTGCATCTCCTCCTGCTGCTTATTCTGCTGCATCTACTTCTGCTGCAACTCCTGCTGCATCTCCTACTGTGAATCTGCTGCAGCATCTCCTGCTGATGAATCTTCTGCTGAATCTGCAACTACCACTGCATCTTCTTCTGCATCTCCACCTGCTGTTTCTGCTGCTTCTGCATTTGCTGCTTAATCTCCTGCTGCATCTCCTGATGCTGTATCACCTGAATCATCTCTTCCTGCTGCATCTTCTGCTGAATCTGCAGCTACTGCTGCATCTGCTTCTGCATCTCCTTCCGTTGCATCTTCTGCGGCATTTGCTGCTGCATCGGCTGCTGCATCTTGTGCTGCTGCATCTGCTGCTGCATCTCCAGCTGCTTATCCAATTGCAGACATTCCTGCTGAATTTCCTGCTGAATCGGCTGCTAGATCTGCTGCGGCTGCATCTCCTGCTGCTTCATCTCCTGCTCTTGCATCTCCTACTGCTGAATCTCCTCCTTAATCTTCTGCGGCATCTCATGTTGCTACATATTCTGCTACATCTCCTTCTGCATCTCCTTCTGTATATGCATCTCCTGGTGCATCTCCTCCTGCTGTATCTCCTCCTGCTGTATCTCATGCTGCACCTACTGCTGCTGTATGCCCTGGTGCATCTCTTACTGCTTCATCTTTTGCTGCATCTCCTGCTGCACCATCTGCTATTGAATCCCCTGCTGCATCTCCTAATGCTGCATGGCCTGATGCTGCATCTCTTCATGCATCTCCTGCTGCTGCATCTCGTCACAGAATCACAGAATAACCAGCTTGGAATAGACTCAATGGATCGTCGAGTCCAACCATTCCCACCAATCCCTAAATCATGCTCCTAAGCACCTCATCCACCCTAACCTTAAGCACCTCATCCTCCCTAACCTTAAACACCTCCAGGGACGGTGACACAACCACCTCCCTTGGCAGACTGTTCCAATGCCTAACCACCATCTCCGTGAAGAACTTTTTCCTAATCTCAAGCCTAAATCTCCCCTGGCGGAGCTTGAGGCCATTCCCTCTCGTCCTGTCTCCTGTCACTTGGGAGAAGAGGCCAGCTCCCTCCTCTCCACAACCTCCCTTCAGGTATTTGTAGAGAGTAATAAGGTCTCCCCTCAGCCTCCTCTTCTCCAGGCTAAACAACCCCAGCTCTCTCAGCCGCTCCTCATAAGATTTGTTCTCCAGCCCCTTCACCAGCTTTGTTGCCCTTCTCTGGACTCACTCCAGAGCCACAACATCCTTCTTGTAATGAGGGGCCCAGAACTGAACACAGTACTCAAGGTGTGGTCTCACCAGTGCCAAGTCCAGAGGGAGAATAACCTCCCTGGACCTGCTGGTTACACCGTTCCTGATACAAGCCAAGATGCCACTGGCCTTTTTGGCCACCTGGGCACACTGCTGGCTCATGTTCAGTCGGTTATCAACCAGCACCCCCAGGTTCTTCTCCTCCTGGCAGCTTTCCACTTCCTCCCAGTTTGGTGTCATCTGCAAACTTGCTAAGGGAGGACTCCTGATGTGTCTCCTGCTGTATCACCTCCTGCTGCTTCTCTTTTGCTTCATCTCCTGATCTGCTGCTGCATGTCCTGCTACATCTTCTGCTGCTGAATTTATCTCTGCTGCATCTGCTGTTGCATCACCTCCTACTGAATCTCCTGCTGCATTCCTTTTACATCTACTGCTGATGCACCTCCTGCTGCTGTATCCCCTGTTGCATCTCCTCCTGCTGCATATTCTGCTTCTGTATATACTGCTGCATTTCCTTCTGCTGCATCTCCTTCTGCTGAATCTCTTTCTGCATGTAATTCTTCTGAAACTCCTGCTGCTCTATTACTTTCTGCATCAAGTCTGCTGTGTATCCTGCTGCTGCATCTCCTCCTCCTGCATCTCCTGCTGCAGCTGCTGCAGCTGCATCTCCTGCTGCTTCATCTCCTGCTCTTGCATCTCCTTCCTCTGAATCTCTTTTGGAATATCCTACGGCATCTCACGCTGCTACATCTCCTGCTGCATCTCCTACTGAATACGCATCTCCTGATGAATCTCCACCTGCTGCCACTCCTACTGCTGCGTTTGCTTCTGCATCTGCTGCTGAATCTCCTGCTGTTGAATCTCCTGATGCCATGTCTGCCGCTGAATATCTTGTGTCTGCTGCTGAATCTCCTGTTACTGAATCTCCTGCTGCATCTGCTGCTGCTGCATCACCTTCTGCACGTGCTGCTGCAGCATCTCCTTCTGCTGCATCGCCTGCTGCATCTGCTGCGGCATCTCCTGCTGCATATCCTGCTGAATATGCCTTCCCTGCTTCACCTCCTGCTCCAGTGTCTAACGCTCTATCTCCTGCTGCATCTCCTACTGCATCTCCTGCTACTGCATCATCTGCTTCATCTCCAGCTGCTTCATCTCCTGCTGCTGTGTCTTCTGCTGAATCTACTGCTGCATCATGCTGCTGCATCTCATACTGCATCTCCTGCTTCTGCCTCTCCTCCTTCTAAATCTCCTCCTGCATCTGCTGCTGCATTCCCTGCATCTTCTACTGCTGCATCTCCTGCTTCTGCATATACTTTTGCATGTCATGCTGCTAAATCTCCTGCTTCTGCGTCTCCTACTCCTGCATCTCTTCTGCTGCATCTCTTCCTTCTGCATTTCCTGCTCCTGCTTCTCCTGATGCATGTGCTGCTGCATCTCCTGCAGTTTTTTCTATTGCTTGAACTCCAGATGCTGCATCTCCTGCTGCATCTGCTGGTACTGCATCATATCCTGCCACATCTCCTGCTCCGTTTTCTTGTGCATCTGCTGCTTCATATACTGCTGTACTTTCTGCTGCTGCATCTCCTTCTGAAGCATCTGCTGCTGCATCTCCTTCTACATCTCCTGCTGTTGCATCTTCTTCTCTGCAGGTTATGCTGCTTCATGTCCTCCTGCATCTCCTGCTGCTGCATCTTCTTCTCTGCAGATCCTGCTGCTTCATCTCCTGCTGCAGAATCGCCTGCTGCATCCGCTGGTCATCTCCTGCTGCATAATCTCCGGCTGCATCATCTACGGCTGCAATGTATGCTTTTGCATCTCCTGCCACTGCGTCTGCTGCATCATCTATTCCTGCCTCTCCTCCTACGGCATCTCTTTCTGTATCTCGTGCTACATCTCATGAAGCTGTACCTGCTGAAGCGTCTCTTCCTGCTGCATCTCCTGATGAATATGCATCTATTGATGCATCTGCTGCTGCATCTCTTGATGCTGCATCTCCTTCTGTATCTGCTGTTGAACCTGATGTTGCATCTCTTGCTGCTGCATCTTCTGCTGCTGCATCTCCTTCTGCATTTGCTGTTGAATCTGCTGTTGAAAATCCTGCTGCTGCACCTCCTACTTTTGTATGTGCTTCTGCAGCTCCTGTTGCTGCACCTCCTACTTCTGCATCTCCTTCTGCAGCTCCTGTTGCTGCATCTCCTGCTTCTTCATCACCTGCTCCTGAATCTTCTGCGTATGTATCTCCTGCTAAAGCTCTTGCTTCATCTCCTGCTGCAACTCCTGCTGCTGCATCTTATGCTGCTGCATCTTATGCTGCTGCATCACCTGATGCTCCATCTGCTGCTGCTGCATCTCCTTATGTATCTCCTGCTGCTGAATCTACTGCATCTGCTGCTGCATCACCTGCTACTGAATCCCTTCCTGAATTCCTGCTGCAACTCCTGCTGCTGAATCTCCTGCTGATGCATCTGCTGCTTCATCTCCTGCTGCTGCATCTGCTGGTGCTGTATATGCTACTGCATCTGCTGCAGGATCTCCTTCTTCTGCCTCTCATGCCACATCTCCCGCTGATGCATCTCCTGCTTCTGTATATCTTGCTCAATCTACTTCTGCTGCATCTCCAGCTGCATCTCTTGCTGCTGCATCTCCTGCATCTTTGATGCATCTGCTGTAGATTAATCTATTGCTGCATCTCCTGCTGCTTCACCTTCTGAATTTTGATGTCCTCGTGCATCACCTGATGCTCCATCTGCTGCTACTGCAAACACTGCTGCATCTCCTGCTGCTGCATCTCCTGCTGCATCTCCTGCTGAACGTGCTTCTGTATCTGCCGAGTCTTAGTCTCCTGCTGCTGAATTTCCTGCTTCAGCGTCTCTGCTCAATGTGCTGCTGAATATGCTGCTGCATCTCCTGCTGCACCTCCTGCTTAATATGCATCTCCTGCTGCATCTCCTGCTGATGCATCTCCTGCTTCTTCATCTCCTGCTGCTTCTCCTGCTTCTTCATCTCCTGCTGTTTCTTCTGCTGTTTCATCTCCTTGTGCTGCATCTCATACAGTATCTGCTGCTGCATCTCTGCTGCATCTCCTGATGCATCTCCAATTGCATTAGGTTCTGCATCTCCGACTCTATTTACTGCTGCATTTCCTCCTCTATCTCTTGCTGCTGAGTCTCCCGTTGCATCTACGGCTTCAGATACTCCTGCATCTCCTGCGGCATCTGCTGCATCTCCTGTTTCTGCATCTCCTGCTGCATCTGTGCCTGCTGTATCTCGCCCACCTGCATCTTCTGCTACTTCTGCTGCTGCATCACTTGCTGAATCTCTTGCTGCATCTCCTTTTGAATTTCCTGCTGTATCTCCTACTGCATCTGCTGCAGTATTTCTTGCTGCTGCATATCCCACTTCTTCATATCATGCTGCATTTCCTGCTGCTGCATCTGATGCTGAATCTCCTGCTGCATCTCCTATGGCTGTATCTCCAGCAGCTGAATTTGCTGCCGCAGTGCTGTGGTTGCATCTTTTGCTGCTGCATCTCCTGTTGCTGCATCTCCTTCAGAATATCCTGATGATGCAGATGCAGCAGCTGGAGCAGCAGGAGATGCAGAAGGAGATGCAGTATGAGATGCAGAAAACAGAGATGCAGAAGCAGATGCAGTAGCAGGAGATGAAGAATAACAAGATGCAGCAGGCAGAGATACTGCAGTAGGAAATGCAGAAGCAGGGGTTGCAGCTGCAGGTGATGGATAATTGGATGCAGCAGGGTATGCTGTAGCAGAAGCAGCAGGAGATGCAGCAGCAAATGCATATTCAGCAGTAGACTGAGCAGGAGATTCAGCAGGAGATGCAGCATCAGAGATGTAGCAGGAGATTCAGTAAGAGATGCAGCAGCAGGAAATGCAGCAGGAGATGCAGCAGAAGGAGATGCAGTAAAAGGACAATCAGCATATGATACAGCTGCAGGAGATTCAGCAGCAGATGCAGCAGCAGATTCAGCATCAGGAGATGTAGCCGCATAGGCAGATTCAACAAGAGATGCAGGAGCAGAAAATGCAGCAGGAGATTGTACTGGATAGGCAATAGCAGAAGATGAAGCAGCAGATGCACCAGCTGGATATGCAGCAGGAGATGCTGTAGGCTCTTAAATTTTGCAGTGACGCTTTAATAGCCATTCTGATGTTACAGTACACAGACTGAAAGTTCTACAAGCCTTGATTGGCAGTGAAAGCACTCTAAGGGAACACTTTTGGAACCTGCATCATTCCATGCTAGCATCTTCCCTTCAGGAGTTACTCACTTTTCCTAAAGCGCCTTCATAGGAGAAGATAAGTCACAATTCAGTAACGGTCACTAAAACAGTCCATACGTCTTGCTTACCCACTGGCAGTGAAAGCGCTTCCAAAGAAGACTCAACCTAAAGCCAGCATTTGATGGTAGCAGCTTCCCTGCGTTACTTGTTCAGAACAATCTGAAAATATTGAAGTGATGCTTTAATAGCAATTCTGATGTTACAGTGCAGAAGCCCAGACTGAAATTTCTGCAAGTCTTGCTTTGCAGTAAAAGCGCTCTAAGGGAGGACATTCATAAGTAGCAGCATTCCATGCTATCATCTGCCATGCAGGCGTAGTTCAGTTTTCCTAAAGTGTCTTAATAGACGCAGTTAAGTCGCTATTCAGTACCCTATACTAAAACGGTCCTTCAGTCGTGCTTTGCTGCTTGCAGTGAAATCTCTCCACAAAAGTATCATACGAGAGCCAGCACTTAATAGTAGCATGTTTCCCTGAGTTGCGTGTGCTATACGCTCTGAAATTTTGAAGTGACGCTTTAATAGCAATTCTGATGTTACAGTACGCAAGTCTACACTGAAAGCTCTACAAGTCTTGCTTTACAGAAAAAGTGCTCTAAGAGAAGACCTTCAGAAGAAGCAGCTTTTCATGCTAGTGTCTTCCTTGCGGGTGTATTTCCATTTTCCTACAGTGCCATAATAGGCGCTATTAAGTCTCAATTCACAGAATAACCAGAATAACCAGGTTGGAAGAGACCCACTGGATCATCGAGTCCAACCATTCCCACCAATCCCTAAATCATGCTCCTAAGCACCTCCTCTACCCTAACCTTAAACACCTCCAGGGACGGTGACTCAACCACCTCCCTTGGCAGACTGTTCCAATGCCTAACCACCATCTCCGTGAAGAACTTTTTCCTAATCTCAAGCCTAAATCTCCCCTGGCGGAGCTTGAGGCCATTCCCTCTCGTCCTGTCCCCTGTCACTTGGGAGAAGAGGCCAGCACCCTCCTCTCCACAACCTCCCTTCAGGTATTTGTAGAGAGTAATAAGGTCTCCCCTCAGCCTCCTCTTCTCCAGGCTGAACAACCCCAGCTCTCTCAGCCGCTCCTCATAAGATTTGTTCTCCAGCCCCTTCACCAGCTTTGTTGCCCTTCTCTGGACTCGCTCCAGAGCCTGAAAATCCTTCTTGTGGTGAGGGGCCCAGAACTGAACACAGTACTCGAGGTGCGGTCTCACCAGTGCCGAGTCCAGAGGGAGAATAACCTCCCTGGACCTGCTGGTTACACCTTTCCTGATGCAAGCCAAGATGCCATTGGCCTTTTTGGCCACCTGGGCACACTGCTGGCTCATGTTCAGTCAGTTGTCAACCAGCACCCCCAGGTCCTTCTCCTCCTGGCAGCTTTCCAGCCAGGTTTCTCCTAGTCTGTACCTCTGCTTAGGGTTGTTGTGCCTCAAGTGCAGGACTCGGCACTTGGCCTTGTTAAACCTCATGCCGCTGGTCTCAGCCCAGCAGTCCAGCCTGTTCAGGTCCCTTTGCAGAGCCTCCTGACCCTCCAGCAGATCGACACTTCCTCCCAGCTTGGTGTCATCTGCAAACTTGCTAAGGGAGGACTCAATCCTCCAGCTGGATTTAACTCCATTTACCACCACCCTCTGGGCCCGGTCATTCAACCAGTTTTTCACCCAGGAGAGTGTGCACCCGTCCAGGCCAGAGGCCGACAGTTTCCAAAGCAGAATGCTGTGAGAAACTGTATCAAAGGCTTTACTGAAGTCCAGGAAAACCACATCCACAGCCTTTCCCTCGTCCAAGAGTTTAGTCACTTGGTCATAGAAGGTGATCAGATTACTCTGGCAAGACCTGCCTTTCATGAACCCGTGTTGAATGGGCCTGATCACCCGGTTCTCTTGCAAGTGCTTCATGATCGCACTCAAGATCACCCACTCCATGACTTTCCCCGGTACAGAGGTCAGGCTGACAGGCCTGTAGTTCCCCGGATCCTCCCTGCGCCCCTTCTTATAGATGGGCATGACATCAGCCAGCCTCCAGTCCGGCGGAACCTCCCCAGTCATCCCTGAGTGCTGGAAGATGATGGAAAGGGGTTGAGATGCAGCATCAGGAGATTCAGCAGGAGAGTCATCAGCAGGAAATGCATCAGCAGATTCTGCAGCAGGAAATTCCGTAGGAGATTCTGCAGTAGGAGATTCAGTAGAAAAGGCAGCAGGAGAATCAGTAGAAAATGCAGCAGGAGATGCAGCAGGAGATACAGAAGGAGATTTAGCAGCAGGGGATGTAGTAGGAGATGCAGCAGGAGATACATCAGCAGGAATTGTAGCAGGAGATGCAGCAGGAGATTCTGCAGAAGAAGATTCAGCAGGAGATGCAGCAGGAGATGAAATAGCAACATAGGCATCAGAAGTTACAGCAGCAAGTGCAGCAGGAGATTCAGCAGGAGATGTAGCAGCAGGAGATGCAGCCGTAGATGCCTTCAACAGGATATGCAGCTGAAATGTATAAGCACTAGATGCATCCGTAGAAGACTGAGCAGCAGATGCAGCAGGAAATGGAGATGCTTCTGCAGATGCAACCACAGATGCAGTCGCAGAGGATGCAGCAGGAGATGAAGCAGCAGATACAGCAGCAGGAGATGCAGGAGGACATCAAGTAGAAGGAGATGCAGCAGCAGCAAATGTAGCAGGAGATGTAGCAGTACATGAAGCAGCAGGAAATGGAGAAGCAGATTAAGGAGATGCAGCAGCAGGAAATGCAGCAGAATATGCAGCAGGAGGTAATGCAGCAGGTGATGCAGCAGCAGGTGATGCAGCTGCAGGTGATGCAGCTGCAGCTGCAGAGGCAGCAGATGTAGCAGCAATAGATGCAGCAGCAGATGCATCAGGAGATGCAGATTCAGTAGGAGATGTAGAAGCAGCAGATGCTGCAGCAGATGCTGCAGCAGGAGATGCAGCAGAAGGAAATGCAGCAAGATATGCTGCAGGAGGAGATGCAGTAGGATATGAAGCAGGAGATGCAGCAGCAGGAGATGCAGCAGGGGATGCATATTCTGCAGGTTATTCAGCAGGAAATTCAGAAGGAGATACAGCAGCAGGAGATTTAGCATGAGATGCAGCAGTAGATGAAGCAGCAGTATATGCAACAGCAGACGCACCAGATGGATCAGAAAGAGATGCAGCAGGGGATGGAGCAGCAGATGCAACGGGAAATGGTGCATCAGGAGATGCATCCACAGATGCATGAGCCGAGGATGCATCAGGAGATGTAGCAGCAGGAGATACAGGATGCCGCAGGTGATGCAGCAGGAGATGTAACACCAGAAGATGCAGCACCAAGAGATGCAGCAGGACATGCAGCAGCCCATGCAATATCAGCAGAAGCAGTAGCATGAAATACAACAGGAATAGATGCAAAAGGTAATGCAGCAGCAGGAGTTGAAGGAGAATATGCATCAGCAGGAAATACAGCAGCAAAAGATTCAGATGGAGATGCAGCAGGAAATGCAGCAGCAGGAGATGCAGAAATAGATGTTGCAGCAGGTGCAGCACCAGCAGATGCAGCAACAGGAGATGCAGCAGAAGGAGATGCTGCAGCAGCACATGCAGAAGGTGATGCAGCAGTAGGAGATGCAGCAGGAGAGGAAGCTGGAGATACAGCAGCAGGTGTTGAAGTAGAAGAAGATGCACTAAGATATTCAGCAGCAGGAGATGCAGCAGCAGGTTTAGCAGCAGATGCAGCACGTGCAGATGCAGCAGCAGGAGACAAAGCAGGAGATGGAGCACCAGCAGGAGATTATGCAGGCAACTAAGCTGCAGGACATGCAACATCTGAAGATAATTCTAGATATACATCAGCAGACGCAGTAGTAAGAGATGCAGCAGCAGCACATGCAGAAGGTTATGCAGCAGCAGTAGATGTAGCAGTGGCAGTAGCAGCAGGAGATTCAGCAGCAGGAGATCCAGTAGCATCATGATATGAATACACAGATGCATCAGAAAAATATGAAGCAGCAGATGCAGAAGCAGGAGATGCAGAAGGAGATCCAGCAGCAGTAGATGCAGAAGAAGCAGATGTAGCAGGAGATGCAGCAATAGATGAATCAGCAGCAGATGTAGCACCAGATGCTGCAGAAGCTGCCAGAGATACAGCAGCAGGAGTTCTATCAGGAGATGCAGCAGCAGGGGATGCTGCAGCACATTGAGCAGAAGTAGATGCAGCAGGTGGATATGTAGCAGGATATGCAGCATTATGTGAAGCAGCAGCAGATGTAGCAGCAAATGCTGCAGATGCTACAGCAGGAGATGCAGCAGGAAGAGATGCAGCAGGAAATGCAGAAGATGCAGCAGAAAGAGATGCAGCAAGAGGAGATGCATCAGCAGGAGACAGAGTAGGAGATGCAGCCAGAAGAGATGCAGCAGGAGATGCAGCAGGAGATTCAGGAGAAGGTGCAGCAGGAGTAGATGCAGCAGCAGTAGATGAAGTAGGGTATGAAGCAGCATGAGGTGCAGCAGGTTATGCACTAGCAGGAGATTCAGCAGCAGGAGATGAAGCAGGAGAGCAGCATCATGAGTTGAATCTGCTGATGCATCAGAGGTAGTTGCAGACAGAGATGTAGCAGCAGGAGGTTCAGGAGAAGAGGCAGCAGCAATATATGCAGGAGGAGATCCAGCAGGATATGCAGCAGAAGGAGATGCAGCAACAGAATATGCAGCAGGAGATGCAGCAGAAGGAGATTCAGTAGCAAGTGATGAGGCAGTAGATGAAGCAGCAGATGCAGCTGAAGGAGATTCAGCAGCAGAAGATGTAGCAGGACGTGCAGCAGCAGTAGATGAAACAGAGGATGCAGAAGCAGGGGATACAGCAGTAAGAGATGCATCAGAACGAGATGCAGCAGGAGATGTATATTCAGCCAGAGGTGCAGAAGGTGTTGCAGAACCAGGAGATGCAGCAGGTATGCAGCTGAGGATTTAGTAGCAGGTGATGCAGCAGGAGATGCAGCAGCAGATGCAGCCGAAAGAGATTCAGCAGTAGAAGATGTAAAAGGACTTGCAGCAGTATTAGATGAAACAGAGAATGCAGGAGCAGGGGATACAGCAACAGGAGATTTATCAGCACGAGATGGAGCAAGAGATGCATATTCAGCCAGAGGTGCAGCAGGAGATGCAGCAGCATGTTCAGCAACACCTTCAGCAGGAGATGCAGTATCAGGAGATTCAGCAGCAAGAGATGAAGACTCAGCAGATGCCACTGCAGATACCGAAGCACGTTCAGCAGAAGATGCAGCAGTAAGAGATGCAGCAGGAGATCCAGCTGGAAGAGATGCAGCAAGAGATGGAGAACGAGATGCAGTAGCAGGAGATGCAGCAGCAGATGCAGCACCAGCAGATGTAGCAGCAGGAGATGCAGAAGCAGGCGATGCAGCCAGAGGAGATGCTGCAGGAGATGTGGTAGGATTAGATTCAGCAGCAGGAGATGCATCAGGAAATGCAGCAGCATGAGATGCAGCAGGAGATGCAGCAGCAGGAGATGCAACAGTAGGTGAATCTACAGCAGATGCAGCAGCAGTTGCAGGAGATTCGGTAGCAGGAGATGCAGCAAGATATACAGAAGCAGGAGATGCATCAGCAGGACTTGTGGCATGAGATGCAGAAGCACACATGCAGCGGCAGTTGCAACAGGAGATGCAGCATTAGCAGATGCAGCAACAGGAGACGAAGAATCAGATGCAGGAGCAGGAGATGCAGCAGCAGGAAATGCAGTATGAAGAGATGCAGCAGCAGATGCAGCAGTAGATGCAGGAAATGCTGCAGCAGGAGATGCAGCAGGAGGTGATTCAGCAGGATATGCAGCATCAGGAGATGCAGTAAAAGGAGGTGCATCAGGATTTGCATCATCAGGTGATGCAGCAGGAATGAAGCAGGGGATTCAGTAGCAGGTGATGCAGCAACCTTAGTTGCATCAGGATATTAAACAGCAGGAGGTGCAGCAGCACTAGATTCAGCAGCAGGAGATGCAGCAGGAATGCAGCAGGGGATTCAATAGCAGATGACGAAGCAGGAGATGCAGCAGCAGATGCAGCAGCAGTAAATTCAGCAGCAGAAGATGTAGAAGGACTTGCAGCAGTAGTAGATGAAACAGAGGATGCAGAAGCAGGGGATACAGCAGCAGGAGATGCATCAGACCGAGATGCAGCAGGAGATGCATATTCAGCCGGAGGTGCAGCAGGAGATGCAGCAGCATATTCAGTAGCACATTCAGCAGGAGATTCAGAAGCAGGAGATTCAGCAGCAGGAGACGAAGATTCAGAAGATGCCACTGCAGATACAGAGGCACATTCAACAGGAGATGGAGCAGCTAAAGATGGAGCAGGAGGTGCAGCCGGAAAATATTCTGCAGGAGATGCAGCAGGATGTGCAGAAGGATGTGATGCAGTAGCAGTGTATGCAGCAGGATAATGTGAGGAGATGCAGCAGTAAATTCAGAATCAGATGATGCAGCAGAAGATGCAGCAGCAGAGGAAGCAGCAGTAGCAGCAGGAGAAATATATGCATCAGAAGGAGATGAAGCAGAAGATGCAGCATCAGGAGATTAAGCAGCAGTAAATGCCTTAGGAGACGCAGCAGCAAGAGATTCATCAGGTAATGCAACAGCAGACACTGCAGCAGGAAGTACAGCAGCAGAAGATGCAGCGGGAGATGCAGCAGAAGGAGATACAGCAGTGTATGCAGCAGCAGCAGATTCAGCAGTAGGAGAGGCTGCAGCAGGACATGCAACAGCAGATGCAGCATCAGGTGATACAGGACGACACCCAGAAGCAGGAGATGCAGCAGCAGGAGATGCAGCAATAGATGAATCTATAGCAGATGCACCAATAGATGCCGGAGATGTAGCAGGAGGAGATGCAGCAGGACATGCAACATCAGGAGATGCAGTAAGATATGCAGAAGCAGGAGATACATCACCGGGTAATGTGACATGAGATGCAGTAGCAGAAGATCCTGCAGCAGATGCAGCACAAGCATATGCAGCAGCAGGAGATGAAGCAGCAGATATAGCAGCAGGAGATGCAGCAGCAAGAGACTCAGCTAGAGGAGATGCAGCAAACTATGAAGCAGCAGGAGATGTGGTAGGATTAGATTCAGCAGGAGATGCATCAGGAGATGCAGCATCAGGACATGAAGCAGGAGATGCATCAGCAGGAGATGCAGGAGCAGGAGATGCATCTGGAACGCCACAGGGAGGGATTCAGGAGAAGCTGACTCAGCACGAGATGCAATAAGAGGTTCAGCAGCAAGAGATGCAGCAGGGCATGCCTCAGATGGAGTTGCAGCACCAGGAGATGCAGCAGGTGATGCAGCAGGAGATGCAGCAGCAGATGCAGGAGATGCAGGAGAAAGAGATGCAGCAATATATGAAGCAGTAGCAGATGCAGCAGAAAATGCTGCAGATGTAGCACTAGGAGATTCATCAGGAGATGCCGCAGTAGATGATGCAGAAGGAAAAGATGCAGCAGCAGGAAGTTATGCAGGCCATGCATCAGTAGATGATGCTGCAGCAGGAGATGCAGCGGCAGTAGATGAAGTAGGGTATGCAGCAGCAGTAGATGCAGCAGGGATTGCAGCAGCAGGAGATTAAGCAGAAGGAGAATCAGCATCATAAGATGAATCCACAGATGCATTAGAAGGATATGGAGCAGTAGATGCAGCAGCAGGAGATGCATGAGGAGATCGAGTAGCAGGAGATGCAGAAGCAGAAGATATAGCAGGAGATGCAGCAGTAGATGAATCAGCAGCAAATGCACCAGGAGATGCAGCAGCAGGAGATGCATCAGCAAGAGATGCAGCAGGAGATGTAGCAGCAGGTGGTGCAGCAGCATGAAATGCAGCAGTAGATGCAGAGAAGATGTAGAGAATTAAAAGCAGCAGAAGGAGATGCATCAGCAGATGCAGCCGTGGGAGATGCAGCAAGAGATACAGCATCAGCAAATGCAGCAGCAGGTGCCGCAGGAGATGCAACCGCAGATGCAGCAACAGTAGATACACCAGCAGGAGTGTAGGAGTAGATTCAGCAGTAGATGAAGCAGCAGGAGATGTAGCAGGAAGAGATGCATCAGGAAACGCAGAAGATACAGCAGAAAGAGATGCATAAGGAGATCAATCAGGAGAATATTGACCAGCAGGAGATGGAGAAGGAGATGCAGCCGCAAGAGATGCAGCAGGAGATGCAGAAGGAGATCGAGCAAGACATGATGCATCATAAGGTGCTGCAGCTGGAGATGCAGAAGCAGATGAAACAGGAGCAGATGCAGCAGCAAGCTATGCAGCAGAAGAAGATGCAGCAAGAGATGCAGCAGAAAAATATACAGCAGGACATGTGGCAGAAGAAGATACAGCAGGAGATGCAACAGCAGTAGATACAGCAGTGTATGAAGCAGAGGCAGTTTCAGCAGCGGGAGATGCAGCAGCAGGACATGCAGCAAGAGGAGATGCAGCAGCAATAAATGCAGCAGGGTTTGCAGCACCAGGACATTCAGCAGCAGGAGAACCTGAAAGATAGCAGTATCATAAGATAAATCCGCAGATGCATCAGAAGGATATGGAGCAGGAGATGCAGCAGCAGGAGTTGCAGCAGAGGATGCAGGATCAGGAGATTCAGGAGGAGATCCAGAAGCAGGAGATGTAGCAGGAGATGCAGCAGGAGATGCAGCAGTAGATGAATCAGCAGCAGATGCAGCAGTAAATGCAAAGATGCATCAGCAGGAGATGCAGCAGAAAGAGATGCAGAAGGAAATGAAGAAGATGCAAAAGCAAGTGATGCATAAATAGATGCTTCAGGAGAAGATTCAGCAGCAGGAGATGTAGCAGGAGATGCAGCTGCAAGAGATGCAGAAGGAGGTGCAGAAGGAGATGCAGTATCAGGAGATGTAGCAGCAGGATATGCAGCAGGAGATTGAGCAAAAGGTGATACATCATGAGGTGCTGCAGCTGGAGATGAAGCGGCAGACGAAGTTGCAGGAGATGCAGCAGCAAGATATACATCAGAAGGACATAAAGGAGGCGATGTGGCAGTGGGAGATACAGCATCAGGAGATCCAGCAGGAGATGCAGCAGCAGATTAAGCAGTAGGAGATGCAGCAGCAGGAGATGCAGGCAGCAGCTAAAAGAGGAGATGCAGATTCAGAAGAAGATGCAGTAGCCTAATATGCAGCAGCAGATTCACCAGCAGTAGATGCAGGAGCAGAATATGTAGCAGGAGATGCAGCAGCAAGAGAGACATCAGGAAATGCACCAGCAGGATATGCATCAGCAGGAAATGCCACAGGAGATGCACCAGCGGGAGATGCAGGAGGAGGTGCAGTAGGATATGCAGCAAGAGGAGATGCATCAGGAGATGCAGCAGCAGATGAAGCAGCAATAAATGCAAAAGCAGGACATGCAGCAGCAGGAGGTGAATCAGGAGATTCAGCAGCAAATGAAGCAGCAGCTGATGGAATAGAAGTTGCAGCAGGAAAATCAGCAGGATGTGCATCAGGAGATACTGCAACATGTAATGAAGTAGGAGGTGCAGCAGCTGGAGATGCAGCAGCAGGAGATGCAACAGCAGGAGAGGCAGAGGGAGATGTAACAGAAGATATAGCAGGAGATGTATCAAGAGATGCACAAGAAGGAGATGCAGGAGGTGAGGCAGAAGAAGATGCAGCAAGAGATGCTGCAGCAGATCACAGAATCACAGAATGACCAGGTTGGAAGAGACCCACTGGATCGTCCAGTCCACCAATCCCTAAATCATGCTCCTAAGCACCTCATCCACCCTAACCTTAAACACCTCCAGGGATGATGACTCAACCACCTCCCTGGGCAGACCGTTCCAATGCCTAACCACCCTCTCTGTGAAGAATTTCTTCCTAATCTCAAGCCTAAATCTCCCCTGGCAGAGCTTGAGGCCATTCCCTCTCGTCCTGTCCCCTGTCACTTGGGAGAAGAGGCCAGCTCCCTCCTCTCCACAACCTCCCTTCAGGTAGTTGTAGAGAGTAATAAGGTCTCCTCTCAGCCTCCTCTTCTCCAGGCTGAACAACTCCAGCTCTCTCAGCTGCTCCTCGTAAGATATGTTCCCCAGCCCCTTCACCAGCTTTGTTGCCCTTCTCTGGACTCGCTCCAGAGCCTCAGCATCCTTCTTGTGGTGAGGGGCCCAGAACTGAACACAGTACTCGAGGTGCGGTCTCACCAGTGCCGAGTCCAGAGGGAGAATAATCTCCCTGGACCTGCTGGTCACACCGTTCCTGATACAAGCCAGGATGCCATTGGCCTTCTTGGCCACCTGGGCACACTGCTGGCTCATGTTCAGTCCGTTGTCAACCAGCATTCCCAAGTCCTTCTCCTCCTGGCAGCTTTCCAGCCAGGTTTCTCCTAGTCTGTAGCTCTGCTTAGGGTTGTTGTGCCTCAAGTGCAGGACCCGGCATTTGGCCTTGTTAAACCTCATGCCGCTGGTCTCAGCCCAGCAGTCCAGCCTGTTCAGATCCCTTTGCAGAGCCTCCCGACCCTCCAGCAGATCCACACTTCCTCCCAGCTTGGTGTCATCTGCAAACTTGCTAAGGGAGGACTCAATGTATTCATCCAGGTCATTGATAAAGACATTAAACAGGACTGGACCCAGGACTGAGCCCTGGGGAACCCCACTTGTCACTGGCCTCCAGCTGGATTTAACTCCATTTACCACCACCCTCTGGGTCCGGTCATTCAACCAGTTTTTCACCCAGGAGAGTGTGCACCCGTCCAGGCCAGAGGCCGACAGTTTCCAAAGCAGAATGCTGTGAGAAACTGTATCAAAGGCTTTACTGAAGTCCAGGAAGACCACATCCACAGCCTTTCTCTCGTCCAAGAGTTTAGTCACTTGGTCATAGAAGGTGATCAGATTAGTCTGGCAAGACCTGCCTTTCATGAACCCGTGTTGAATGGGCCTGATCACCCGGTTCTCTTGCAAGTGCTTCATGATCGCACTCAAGATCACCCGCTCCATGACTCCGCTGCATCCAAGAGATGCAGCATCAGCAGATGCAAGAGCAGGAAATGCAGAAGCAGATTAAAGCGGAGATGCAGATTCAGCAGGAGATGCAGTAGCTGGAAATGCAGCAACAGATACAGTGGCAGTAGATGCAGTTGCAGGAGGTGAAGCAGGAGATGTTGCAGCAGCAGATACAGCAGGATCTGCAACAGCAGAAAACGCAGCAGCAGGAGATGCAGCAAGAGATTCAGAAGCAGCAGAAGTAGGAGATGCAGTAGCAGAATATGCAGAAGTAGTAGATGCAGTAGCAAGAGATGAAATAGCATGAGACGCACCAGGAGATGCATCAGCCTATTCAGCCTCACATTCAGGAGGAGATGCAGAAGCAGGAGATTCAGCAGGAGATGCAGCAGAAGGAGATGCAGACTCAGCAGATGACATAGAATATTCAGAAGTACATTGAGCAGGTGATGCAGTAGCAGGAGATGCATCAGCAGGAGATGCTACAGGAGATGCATCAGCAGGAGATACAGCAAAAGGACATACAGCAGCAGGAAATGTAGCACTGGTTGCAGATACAGGAGTTACAGCAGCAGGAAATGCAGCAGCAGATGCAGCAGCAGGAGATGCAGCAGCAGGAGGTGCAGCAGCAGGAGAGGCAGCAGGAGATGCAGCAAGAGTTTTAACAGGAAATACAGCAGGAGATACAGCAGGAGACGCAGCAGCAGGATGTGGAGCAGGAGGATCTGTTAGAGCAGGAGATGCAGACGCGTGAGATGCATCTCTAGGACATGCAGCAGGAGATCCATCATGAGATTCAGCAGGAAATGGAGCAGCAGGGGATGCAGCTTCAGGAGATGCATCAGGAGATGAAGCACGAGGAGATACAGGAGGAGCTGAAGGAGGAGATATAGAAGAAGATGCAGCAGCAGGAGTTGAAGCAGCAGAGGCAGATGACGATGCATCAGAAGATGATGCAGGAGATGCAGCAGGAGATGCCGCAGCAGGCGATGCAGCAGGCAATGCAGCCACAGCCGATGAGCAGTAAATTCAGCAGCAGATGCAGCAGGAGATGCAGCAGCAGGATATGCAGGAGGAGATGCAGCAAGAGCTTTAGCAAGAATAAAAAACGAGTTGCAGCACAAGGAGATGTAGAAGCAGATACAGCAGCAGTAGATGAAACAGCAGAATATGCAGCAAGAGATGTAGAAGTAAATGCAGCAGGAGATGCACCACCAGGAGATGCAGAAGCGGGAGATGAAGCAGCAAGGGATACAGAAGCAGGAGATGCAGTAGAAGGCGATGAAGCAGCAGATGCAAGAGCAGGAGATGAAGCAGATGCAAGAGCAGGAGATGCAGCAGGAGAAGCTCCAGCAGAAGGACATGCAGCAGAATCAAAAGCAACAGCAGATTCAGCAGCAGATGCAGCAGGATGTGCAGCAGCAGGAAATTAGCTGCAACACATGCAGCTGCAGGAGATGCAGCAGGAGATGCAGCAGCAGAACATGCAGCATTAGATTCAGCAATAGAGGCAGCAGGAGGACATGTAGCAGGAGATACAACCGTAAGAGACGCAGCAGGACATACATCAGAAAAAGATGCAGCAGCAGGAGATGTAGGAGGATCTGAAGCAGCAGATGCTGCAGGAGATGCAGCATCAGGAGGTATAAGAGAAGATTCAGCAGGAAATGAATCAGCAGGAGAAGCAGCAGGAGATGCAGCAGGGGATGCATGATCAGGAGATGTAGCATTAAGAGATGATGCAGCAGATGCAGCAGCAGAAGCAGCAGCAGGAGATGCTGCAGCATATGCATCTGCAGGAGATGCAGGAGGAGCTGAAGCAGCAGATTCAGCAGCAGATGCAGTAGAAGGGGATGCAGCAGCAGATGCAGCAGCAGGGGGATGCAGCAGCAGATTCAGCAGCAAATGCCACAGGAGACGCAGCAAAATGAGATGCAGAAGCAGATGCAGTAAGAGATGCAGATTAAGCAGTAGATGAAGCAGGAAGAGATGCTTCAGATGATACAGCAGCAGGAGATGAGCAGAAGATTGAGCAGGAGATGCAGTAGGAGGAGAGGCAGGAGGAGATGATGCAGCAGACGCAGCAGCAAGAGATGCAGAAGCAGCAGATGAAGCAGGTAAAGCATCACTAGTACATACAGCAGGAGATGCAAATTCAGCAGGAGCTGCACCAGCAGGAGATGCTGCAGCAGATTCACAGTAGGACATGCAGGAGCAGGAGATGCAGAAGGAGATGGGTAGAAATAGATGCAGCAGGATAAGCCGCAGTAGGAAATGCAACAGAAGATGAAGGAGGAGGAGATGCAGCAGGAAATGCAGGAGGATATACAGCAGGAGAAGCATCAGGAAGAGATGCAGCAAGAGATGAAGAAGCAGCAGATGCAGCTGTAGGACATACAGCAGCAGAAGATGCAGCAAGAGATGCAGCAGCAGGAGATGCAGTAGCAAGAGATGTAGCATTATCATAAGATGCATTAAGAGATGCAGCAGCAGAATATGTAGCACGAGATTCAGCAGTTGATAAAGCAGCAGCAGAGCAGCAGCAGGTGCAGTAGGAAATGAAATATCAGGAGATGAAGCTAAAGATGCATCAGCTGAAGATGAAGCAGGAGATGCAGCAGAACGGGATGCATCAGCAGATGCAGCAGGAGATGCAGGAGATTAGGCAGCAGATGTAGCAAGATATACCATAGGAGATGCAGCAGGAAATGTATCAGGATATGCAGGAGAAGTAGATGAAGCAGGAGATGAAGCAGAAGGAGATGCAGCTGTAAGAGATGCATCAGGAGATGTAGAAGAAGATGCAGCAAGAGATGCAGCAGCAGGAGATGCAGCAACAGGAAATGCAGCAGTATATAGGCATGCAGTAGCAGGAGATGCAGCATGAGATTCAGCATGAGATTCAGCAGCAGCAGATGCTGCAGCAGGAGATGTAGCAGCAAGAGATGCTGCAGCAAATGTAGCAGGAGGAGATGCAGCAGTAGATGAATCAGCAGAAGATGTAGCAGCAGATGCAAGAGACGTAACAGGAGGAGATGTAACATGAGGAGATTCCGTAGGATATTGAGCAGGAGACGCAGCAGCAGAAGATGCAGAAAGAGATGAAGCATGAGGAGGTGCAGAAGCAGGAGATGCAGCATGAAATACAGCAGCAGATGATGTAGTAGCAGGAAATGCAGAAGGAGATGCAGCAGCAGGAGATGCAACACTCGATGCAGCAGCAGGAATTGAAGCTGCAGGAGATGCAGCAGGGAATGCAGCAGCAGCAGATGTAGCAAGAGATGCAGCAGCATCATATGCAGTAGGAGATGTAGCAGCAGGAGATGAAGAAGCAGGAGATGCTACAGGAAATGCAGAGGGAGGAGATGAAGCAGCAGGAGATGCAGAGGAGCAGATGCAGAGAAGATGCAGCAGAAGGAGATATAGCAGGAGATTCAGCTGCAGTAAATGCAGCAAGAGTTACAGCAGCATCAGATGCACCATCAGTTGCAGCAGCAGAGGATGCAGCAGCAGATGCAGAAGGAGGAGATGCACCAGCAGATATAGTAAAAGATGCAGCAGTAGATTTAGCAGCAGCAGATGCAGAAGCAGGAGATGCATATTCAGAAGGAGATGCATCAGCAGGAGATGCAGTAGCAGGAGATGCAGAAGTAGATGCAGCAGGAGGAGATGCAGCAGAAAGAGACACAGCAGGATGTGATGCAGCAGGTAATACAGCAGCAGGATATGCAGAAGCAGGGGATGCAGAAAGATATTAAGCAGCAGGAAATGCAGCAGTATATACAGAAGCAGGATATGCAGCAACAGGAGATACAGCAGAAGGAGATACAGCAGGTACTGCAGCAACAGGAGATGCAGCAGGAGATGCAGCAGCAGGAGATGCAGCAGCAAATGCAGCAGAAGTAACAGGAGATGCAGCAGGAGGAGGTACAGCAGCAGCAGATGCAGCAGCATATGTAGCAGAAGGATATGCATAAGAGATGCAGCACGAAGAGATGTAACAAGAGATGCAGCACGAAGAGATGTAACAGGAGATGCAGCAGAAGATGCAAGAGGAGATGCAGCAGAAGGAGATGCATAAGAGATGCAGCAGCTATTGATGCAGCAGGAGATGCTGGAGCCGGAGATGCTTCAGAAGATTAAGCAGGAGATGCTACAGCAGGTGATGCAGCAGCAGATGCAGCAACAGATGCAGCAGAAGGAGATGTTGCAGAAAATGCAGCAACAGTTGAAGCAGCACCAGATGAAACAGCATATGGTCCAGATGCCGCAGTAGGAGATGCAGCAGGTGATGCAGCAAGATAAAATGCAGCAGGAGATACAAATGACGATGAAGCAGGAAGAGGTGTAGCAGGAGATGCATAAACATGAGATGCATCCGCAGGAGATTAAGCAGTATATAAACAGCAGTAGATGCAGCAGCAATTGGAGCAGCATGAGATGCACCAAAAATATAGCAGGAGATGCAGCAGAAGGAGATGCAGCCACAAATGCATTCAGCAGGATATGCAGTAGGAGATGCAGCAGCAGGAGATTCAGTAGCAGGAGATTCAGCAGTAGATGAAGTAGCAGCAGATACAACAGCAGATTTAGGAGATGCAGCAGCAGGAGATGCAGCAGGAGATTAAACAGCAGAAGATACAGAAGGAGATGCAGTAGCAGAAGATGAAGCAGGAGACAAAGTAGAAATGCAGAACCAAATGCAGCAGGAAATGCAGCAGAATGAGATGCAGCAGATGCAGTAGGAGATGCAGCAGCAGGAAATGCATCAGAAGATGCAGCAAGAGGAGATGCAGCAGGAGATGCAGTAGCAATAGATGCAGATGCAGATGTAGAGGCAGCAGATGCAGCAGCAATAGATGCAGCAGCAGATGCTGCAGAAGATGCAGATTCAGTAGGAGATGTAGCAGCAGAAAATGCTGCTGCAGGTGGCGCAGCAGGAGATGCTGCAGAAGGAGATGCAGCAGAAGGAAATGCAGCAGGGGATGCATATTCAGCAGTAGATTCAGCAGAAACTTCAGAAGGAGATGCAGCAGTAGATGAAGCAGCAGCATAAGCAGCAGCAGATGCACCAGATGGAGCAGAAAGAGATGCAAAAGGGGATGAAGCAGCAGATGCAACGGGAAATGATGCATCAGGTTATGCATCCGCAGATGCATGAGCAGAGGATGCATCAGGAGATGTAGCAGCAGGAGATACAGAAGCAGGAGATGAAGCAGCAGATGCAGCAGTAGGAGATGCAGGAGGACATCAAGTAACTTGGGATGCAGAAGCAGGAATTTTAGCAGGAGATGCAGCAGTACATGAAGCATTTCCTGCTGATTTATCTACTGCTGCATATCCTGCTGATGCATCTCCTCCTGATTCATCTCTTTCTGATGCATCTTTTGCTGTATCTCCTACTACTGCATCTCCTGCTGCTGAATCTCCTGCTTCTGCATCTACTGCTTCTACACTTCCTGCTGAATCTGCTGCTGAATCTGCTGCGGCATCTCCTGCTGCTGCATCTCCTGCGGCTATATCTTTCTGCTGCATCTCCTGATGAATATGCATCTCCTGCTGCATCTCCTGGCGCTACATCTCCTGATATATCTCCTGCTGGTGCATCTCCTGGTTCTGCATCTCCTGCTGCTGGATCTCCAGCTGCCGTATCTGCTGCTGCATCTGCTGCTGCTGCATCTCCTGCTGCTGCATCTGCTGCTGCACTTAAAGATTCTGCATCTATTTTTCTGCATCTACTTCTCTTCATCTCCTGTGGCTGCATATCCTCCTGCATCTCATCCAGCTGCGTCTCCTGCTGCATCTCCAGCTGCTTCATTTCCTGCTGCATTTCCTCTTGCTGCATCTCTTGCTGCATCTCCTGCTGCATATACTTCTGCTTCACCCTCTAATGCATCTCCTTCTGCTGCATCTGCTGCTGCATCTGTTTGCTGCATCTCGTGCTGCATCTGCTAATGCATCTGCTGCTGCATCCCCTCCTGCTACATCTCTTTCTGCTGCATCTCCTTCTGCTGCAATTCCCGCTGCATCTGCTGCTGCACCTCTTACTCCTGCATCTGCTGCATTTCCTGCTGCATTTTCTGCAGCAAATCTGAATGCATCTTCTGCTGCATCTCTTGTTACTGCTTCTACTGATTCTGCTGCTGCTACTGCATATCCTGTTTCTTCATCTCCTGCTGCTTCTCTTGCTGCTTCATCTCCTCCTGCTGCATCTCATGCAGTATATGCTGCTGCATCTCTGCTGCATCTCCTGATGCATCTCCAATTGCATCTGGTTCTGCATCTCCTGCTGCTACATCTCCTACTGTATCTACTCCTGCATTTCCCTCTGTATCTCCCATTGCATCTACTGCTTCAGATACTCCTGCATCTCCTGCGGCATCTGCTGCTGCTGCATCTCCTGTTTCTGCACCACCTGCTCTTTCTGGGCCTGCAGTATCTCCTCCACCTGCATCTTCTTCTAGTTCTGCTGCTGCATCACCTGCTGAATCTCTTGCTGCATCTCCTTCTGAATTTGCTACTGCTGCATCACATCCTACTGCATCTGCTGCAGTATTTCTTGCTGCTGTATATCCTGCTTCTTCATATCATGCTGCATCTCCTGCTGCTGCATCTCCTGCTGCTGCATCTCTTGCTGCATCTCCTACTGCATGTCGCGCTGCTAACATCTTCTTCTGCATCTCCTGTTCATGTCCTGCTGCATCTCCTGCTGCTTCTCCTACCACTGCATCTCCTTCTTCTGCAACTCCTTCTGGTGCATCTCCTGTGGAATCTCTAGCTACTGTATCTCCTACTGATTTCACATCTTCTCATTCATTAGCTGCTGCATCTACTGCTGTTGCATCTACTTCTGCAACTCCTTCTGCTGCGTCTCCATCCTACATCTCCTCGTCCTTCATCTCTTGATGCATCTCCTACTATATCTCATGCTGCATCTCCTGCTGCTGCATCTCTTTCTGCATCTCCTACTGCTGCTCTGCTGCTTCTCATGGTGGATCTCCTCTTCCTAAATATACTGCTGCATTTCCTTCTGCATCTCCTGCTGGTTCATCTCCTGCTACAACTTCTTCTGCTGCATCTACTCTTGCAACTCCTTCTTCTGCATCTCTTGAGGTATATTCTGCTGCATTTCCTTCTGCATCTCCTGCTGCATTACATGATGCTTCATCTCCTTCTGCTGCATCCCCTGCTGCTGTGTCTGCTTCTGCATCTCCTGTTACATCTCCAGCTGCTGCATCTCCTGCTAGTGCATATACTGCTGCTGCATCTCCTGATAAATGTGGTGCTACATCTCTTATTGCATCTCCTACTACTCCATCTAGTAGTGCTGCATCTGCTGCTGAATCCTCTGCTCCTGTATCTCCTGCTGCTGTATTTCCTAAAGTATCTCCTGCTGTTGCATATCCTGCTGCATCTCCTCCTGCTGCATCTACTGCTACATCCCTTGCTCTTGCATCTCCTGCTGCATTTCTTGATACTGCATCTCATGCTCTTGCATATCCTGCACCGTCGATCTCCTGCAACTGCATATCCTGCTACATCTCCTTCATCTCCTGCTGCTGTATCTCCTGTTCAATATACTGCTGAATCTTCTGATGCATATGCATCTCCCTCTGCAATTCTTGCTGCTGCATCTCCTGTTGCATATCCTGATGCTGTATCTGCCTCGGATACATCTTCTGTTGCTTCATTCACGCTGCTGAATCAACTGCTTCTTCATATCATGCTGTATTTCCTGCTGTATCTCCTACTGCATCTTCTTCTGAATCTCCTGCTGCATCTTCTGCTGAATGTGCATCTCCTGTTGCACATCCTGCTGCTGTATCTCCTGCTGTGTGTCATGAAGCTGCATTTCCTGCTGCTGCATTTCCTGCTGCTGCATTTCCTGCTGCATCTCCTGCTGCACCTGCTGCTGCTGCATCTCCTTCTTCTGCATTGCCTGCTTTTACATCTCCTGCTGCATCTGGTGCTGCATCGCTTGCTGCTGCATCACCTGCTTCTTCATTTCCTGCTGCTGCATCTACTGCTACATCTCCTCCAGCTGAATCTCCAGCTGCATCTCCTGCTGCTTCATCTCCTGTTGTATATCCTGCTGCTACATATGATTGCTATATGTCCTACTATATCTCCTGCTGAATCATCTCCTGATGCTTAATCTCCTGCTGCATCTCGGGATGCTGCATCTGCCGCTGCTGCTTCTGCTGCTGCTGCATCTGGTGCTGTATCTACCACTGCTGCAAATCCTGTTGCATCTCCTCCCGCTGCATTTGCTGCTACATCAATTTTTCCTGCCTCCCCTGCTACACCTCTTTCTTCTGCATCTCATGCTGCTGCATCACCTGCACCTGCATCTCCTGCTGCTGCATCTCCTGCTTCACGTCCTGCTGCTGCATCCCCTGCTTCTGCAATTCCTTCTTCTGAATCTTCTGCTGCTGCATCTGCTGGTGCTTATGCTGCTTATTTATATCTTCCTGAATTTTTTGTTGCTTAATCTCCTGCTGCATGTCCTGCTGCAGCATCTCCTGTTACATCTCCTACTGCTGCATCTACTGCAATTCCAGCGTCTCCATTTCCTGCTGTTTTATGAAAATATAATTACTCCTGCAGGGAATATTCTATCATGGAATGCTGCTGTTTCTGAATGTCTTCTCTTATAACGCTTTCACTGCAGAATGACTTCTCTGGAAGTGTTTTCGCTGCAAGGTGCAAAGCACGACTAACAGGACGTTTTAGTATAGGATACTGAGTTGTAATTTAATATCACAAATTACTGCACTTTAGGAAAAGTGAGTAACTGCTGGAGGGAAGATACTATCATGGAATGCTGCTGCTTCTGAATGTCTTCTCTTAGAGCACTTTCACTGCAAAGCAAAACTTGTAGAAGTTTCAGTCTAGGCTTGTATACTGCAGCATCAGAATGGCTATTAAAGCATCACTACAAAATCTAAAATCGTTCAGAACAAGTACGGCAGGGAAGATGCTACGATCAAATACTGGCTCTCTTTTGAGTCTTCTCTGGAAGCGCTTTCACTGCAAGCTGCAAAACACAATAAATACAAAGTTTTAGTATAGGGTACTGAATTGTGGCTTGCTTGCATCTATGAAAGTGCTTTCTGAAAAGTAACTCCTGCAGTGAAGATGCTAGCATAGAATGCTGCTGTTTCTGAATGTCTTCCTTTATAGCGCTTTGTCTGCAGAACATGAACTGTAGAACTTTGGGTATACCCTTGTGTACTGCAACATCAGAATGGCTATTAAAGCGTCACTTCAAAAATCTCAAATTGTTCAGAACAAGTACCACAGGGAAGATGCTACGATCAAATGCAATCTCTCGTTAGAGTCTTCTGTAGAAGCACTTTCACTGCAAGCTGCAAAGCACCATTTATAGACGATTTTAATATATGTTACCGAATTGAGACCTAACTGTGCCTATTAAGGTGCTTTAAGAAAATTGAATAACTCCCACAGCGAAGATGCTAGTATGGAATGCTGATGCTTCTGAATGTCTTCTCTTAGAGCACTTTCACTGCAAAGCAAGACATGTAGAACTATCAGTCTAGGCTTGTGTACTGCAACATCAGAGTGGCTATTAGAGCATCACTTCAAAATTTTTAGATTGTTCAGCACAAGTACCACAGGGAAGATGCTACGATCAAATGCTGCCTCCCATTAAGAGTCTTCTGTGAAAAAGCATTCACTGCAAGCTGCAAAGCAATTCTTATGGACCGTTTTCATATAGGGTACTGAAATGTGGCTTAACTTCACCTATGAAGGTGCTTTAGGAAAAGTGACTAACTCCTGAAGGGAAGATGCTAGCATGGAATTCTTCTCTTAGAGTGCTTTTTTGTATAAAGCAAGACGTGTAGACCTTTCAGTCTAGGCTTCTGTACTGCAACATCAGAATGGTTATTAAAACATTACTTCAAACTTTAAAATCATTCAGACCAAGTATGGCAGGGAAGCTGCTACCATCAAATGCTGGCTCTCATTTGAGTCTTCTCTTGAAGTGCTTTCACTGCAAGCTGCAAAGCACGACTAGTTGACCATTTTAGTATAGGGTACTAAATAGTGACTCAACTGCATCTATTAAGGCGCTTTAGGAAAAAAGAGTAAATCCCGCAGGGAAGAAGCTGGCAAGGAATGCTGCTGCTTCTCAATGTGTTATCTTAGAGCGCTTTCACTACAAGGCAAGAATTGTAGAACTATCAGTACAAGCTTGTGTACCATAACATATAAATGGCAAATAAAGCGTCACTTCAAAACTTCAGATTATTCAGCACAAGAACCGCAGGGAAGTTGCTACAATCAAATGCTGGATCTCATTAGAGACTTCTTTGGAAGCGCTTTCACTGCAAGCTGCGAAGCATGACTAACAGAACGTTTTGTATACATTACGGAATTGTGACTTAACGGCGCCTATTAAGGCTCTTTAGGAAAAGTGAGTAATTCCCGCATGGAAGATGCTAGAATAGAATGCTGATGCTTCTGAATGTCTTCTCTTAGAGTGCTTTCACTGCAAAGCAAGACATGTAGAACTTTCAGTCTAGGCTTGTGTACTGTAGCATCAGAATGGCTATTAATGCATCACTTCAAAATTTCAGAGCGTTCAGAACAAGTAACGCAAGGAAGCTGTTACGATCAAATGCAGGCTCTCATTAGAGTCTTCTGTGGAAAAGATTTCAATACAAGCAGCAAAGAAAGATTTATGGACCGTATTAGTATAGGGTACTGAATTGTGTCTTTATTGCACCTATCAAGGTGCTCTAGGAAAAGTGAGCAACTCCCACAGGCAAGATGCTAGCATGGAATGCTGCTGTTGCTGAATCTTTTCTCTTATAGCTCTTTTGCTGCAAAGCAATACGTGTAGAACTTTCAGTCTAATCTTGTGTTCTGTTACATCAGAATGGCTATTAAAACATCACTTCAAAATTTAAGAGCCTACAGCATCTCCTGCTGCATCTCCAGCTGGTGCATCTGCTGCTGCATCTCCTGCTCTTGCATATCCAGTACCATCTCCTGCTGCATTTTCTGCTTCTGCACCTCCTGTTGAATCTGCCTATGCGGCTACATCTCCTGCTGCTGAATCTGCTGCTGCATCTGCTGCTGAATCTCCTGCAGCTGTATCATATGCTGATTGTCCTTATACTGCATCTCCTTCTGCTGCATTTCCTGCTGCTGCATTCACTGCAGATGCTCTCTGCTACATAACTCATGCTGTTACATAACCTGTTACATCTCCCGATGCATCTCCTTCTGAATAGTCATCTCCTGATGCATCTCCTCCTGATGCATCTGCTGCAGCATCTCCTGCTGCATCTCCTGCTACTTCATCTCCTGCTGCATCTCCTGCTGAATAGGCCTACCCTGCTGTATCTTCAGCTTCATATCCAGCTGCTGCATCTCCTGCTGCATCTCCTGCCCAGTCAAATCCTACCACAACTCCTGCTGCTGCATCTCCTGCTGATGCATCTCCTCCTATTGCATCTCCGACTGCTGCATCTCCTGCATCTGCTGCTGCAGCACCTCCTATGGAATTCCCTCCTCAATTCCTGATGCATCTCCTGATGCTGCATCTCCACCTGCTGCATCTCCTGCTCCTGAATCTCCTGCTGATGCATCTCCTGCTGGTGCTTAACCTGCTGCATCTCTGACTGCTGCATCTCCTACTGCTGAATCTCCTGCTGATGCATCTGCTCTTTCATCTCCTGCTGCTGCATCTGCTGGTGCTGTATATGCGACTGCATCTGCTGCAGGATCTCCTTCTTCTGCCTCTCATGTCGCATCTCCCGCTGATGCATCTCCTGCTTCTGTATATCTTGCTCAATCTACTGCTGCTGCATCGCCAGCTGCATCTTCTGCTGCTGCATCTCTTGCATCTTTTGGTGCATCTGCTGTAGATTAATCTACTGCTGCATCTCCTGTTGCTTCATCTTCTGATTTCTGATGTCCTCGTGCATCACCTAATGCTCCATCTGCTGTAGCTGCATACACTGCTGCATCTCCTGCTACTGCATCTCCTGCTGAATATGTTTCTATGTCTTCTGTGGCATCTGCTGATTCTTCAGCTCCTGCTGCTGAATCTCCTGCTTCTGCATCTTCTGATGAATGTGCTGCTGAATATGCTGCTGCATATCCTGCTGCACCGCCTGCGGAATATGCATCTTCTGCTGCTGTATCCCCTACTTCTGCATCCTCTGTTTTATCTGCTACTGCTGCATGTCCTGCTACATATTCTACTACTGAATTTACTTCTGCTGCATCTGCTACTGCATCTGCTGCTACTGAATCCCCTGCTGCATTCCTGCTGCATCATCTGCTATTGAATCCCCTGCTGCTGCATCTCCTGCTGCATCACCTGCTATTGAATCCCCTGCTGCACCTCCTAATACTTCATCTCTTGATGCTTGCATCTCTTGATGCATCTCCTGCTGCTGCAACTCCTGCTGAATCTCCTCCTGCTGCTTCGCCTGCTGCTTCATCTCCTGCATCTGCTACTGCATCTACTGCTACATCTCCTGCTGCTCTATCTCCTCCTCCTGGATCTCCTCCTACATCTATTGCTGCTGAACCTCCTGCTGCTGCACCTCCGTCGGCGACTACCTCTGATGCATCAGTGGATTCATCTGATGATGCATCTCCACTGCTTCATCTCCTGCTGCTGAATCTCCTGCTCTTGCATACCCTGCTGCATCTACTGCTGCTTCATACCCTACTTCATCAACTGCTGATGCATACCCTACTTCATCTACTGCTGCTGCATTACCTGCTGCTTCTGCTGCTGCTACGTCTCCTCCTGAATTTCTTGTTGCTGCATCTCCTGCTGCTATATCTTTTGCTTATCAATCTCCTACTGCTGCATGTCTTACGGAATCTTCTTCTGAATCTGCCGCTGCATCTGCTGCGGCTGCATCTCCTAGATGCAGCAGAGAATGCAGCAGCAGGAGATTCAGCAGAAGGAGATGGCACAGGAGATGCAGCTGCAGGAGATGCAGCAGCAGATGCAGCATCAGGAGATGCACGAGGACATCCATCAGCAGGAGATGCAGCAGCAGGAGATGCAAGAGTAGGTGAATCTACAGCAGATGCAGCAAAAGATGCAGGAGATGTGGCAGCAGGTGACGCAGCAGCAGGAGATGCAGCAGGAAATTCAGCAGAATATACAGAAGCAGGAGATGAATCAGCAGGAGATGTGGTATGAGAGGCAGAAGCAGGAGATTAAGCTCAGATGCATTAGGAGATTCCACAGCAGGCTATGCAGCAGCAGTAGATGCAGCAGAGAATGCAGCAGCATGAGATTCAGCAGTGAGAAACGCCAGAGGAGATGCAGTTGCAGGAGATGCAGCAGAAGATGCAGCATCAGGAGATACACGAGGACATCCGTCAGCAGTAAGTGCACCAGTAAGTGAATCTACAGCAGATGCAGCAAAAGATGCAGGATATTCAGCAGCAGGTGACGCAGCAGCAGGAGATGCAGCAGGATATGCATAAGCAGGAGATGAATCAGCAGGAGATGTGGTGTAGAGATGCAGAAGCAGGAGATTCAGCAGCAGATGCAGCAGGAGATGCAGCACCTGCAGGTGCAGCAGCAGGAGATGAAGTATCAGATGCAGGAGCAGGAAATGCAGCAGTAGGAAATGCAGCAAGAGGAGATGCAGCAGAAGTGGCAGCAGAAGGAGATGCAGCAGCAGAAAATGCATCAGTAAATGCATCAGCAGCCACAGCCGCAGGAGATAGAGCAGGAGCAGCTGCAGCTGGAAATGCAGCAGCAGGAGATGCAGCAGACTTTGCAGCAGCAGGAGATGCAGAAGCAGGAGCTCCAGTAAGAAAGCACCATCATAAGATGAATACGCAGATGCAACAGAAGGATATGGAGATGCAGCTGCAGGAGATGCAGAAGGAGATTCAGCAGGAGATGCAGTAGCAGGAGATGTAGCAGCAGGATATGCAGCAAGAGACTGAGCAAGAGCAGATGTACCCTGAGATGCAGCAGCAGGAAATGCAGCGGGAGGTGTAGAAGCAGATGAAGCAGCAGGAGATGCAGCAGCAAGATAGGCATCAGAAGGAGATAAAGCAGGAGATGCAAAAGCAGGAGATTAAGCTACAGGAGATGCATTAGGAGATGCAGTAGAAGGAGATACAGCATGAGGAGATTCAGCTGCAGTAGATGCAGGAGCAGATTCAGAAGCAGATTCTGTCAGAGATGCAGCAGCAGGAGATTGATAAGCAAAAGAGATAGCAGCAGGAGATGCAGCAGCAGGAAATTCAGGAGGAGATGCAGCAGCAGTAGATGAAGTAGGGTTAGAAGCAGCTGTAGATGCAGCAGGGTATGCAAGAGCAGGAGATTCAGTAGCTGGAGTTGAAGCAGTGGAGATGCATCATCAGATGAAGTTGCAGAAGGAGATGCAGCAGCAGGAGGTTCAGCAGAGGATGCAGCAGCAATCGATGCAGGTGGAGATCCAGGAGGAGGACATAGAGAAGCAGGAGATGCAGCAGCACATGCAGCAGCAGATGCAGGAGATGAAGCAGTAGGAGAAACAGCAGGAGATGCTGCAGCAGATGCATCAGGAGGAGATGCATCAGGAGATGACTATTCAGAAGGAGATGCATCAGGAGATGTAACAGGTTATGTAGCAGCATGAGATGTCGCAGGAGATTCAGGAGGACATTCAGCAGCAGGAGATGCAAGAGCATGAGATGCCACCACAAAAGATCAAGCAGCAGATTCAGCATCAGGAAATGCAGTGGCAGTATATGCAGCAGTAGATAAAGCAGAAGATGCAACAGCAGGAGATGCAGCAGTAGATTCAGCAGCAAATTCCTCAGGAAATGCAGCAAAATGAGATACAGAAGCAGATGCAGTAAGAGATGCAGATTAAGCAGTAGATGCAGCAGGAAAAGATGCTTCAGCTGATACAGCAGCAGGAGATGAGCAGGAGATTGAGCAGGAGATGCAGTAGGAGGCGAGGCAGGAGGTGATGATGCAGCATAAACAGAAGCAGGAGATGCAGCAGCAGAAGATGCAGCAAGATATATAGCAGCAGGAATTGCAGCAGGAGATGCAGTAGCAAGAGATGTAGCATTATCATAGGATGCATTAGAGGATGCAGCAGCAGGATGTGCAACAGCAGGAGGTGCAGGAGGATATGCATGAACAGGAGAATCAGTATGAGGTACAGCAGGAACTACAGCAGAAGGATATGTAGCTGGAGATTCAGCAGTAGATGAAGCAGCAGCAGAGCAGCAGCAGGTGCAGCAGGAAATGCAGCAGGAGATGCAGCAGCAGCAGATGCCCAGCAGATGCAGAAGGAGATGAAATATGATGAAGCTACAGATGCATCATCTGAAGATGAAGCAGGAGATGCAGAAGAACGAGATGCCTCAGCAGATGCAGCAGGAGATGCAGCAGGATATGCAAGAGGAGATGAGGCAGATGACGTAGCAAGAAATACCGTAGAAGATGCAGCAGGAAATATATTCAGGATATGCATGAGAAGTAGATGAAGCAGGAGATGAAGCAGAAAGAGATGCAGCAGTAGGAGATGCATCAGCAGATGTAGAAGCAGATGCAGCAGGAGAAGCAGGAGGAGATGCAGCAACAGGAAACACAGCAGGAGGTGATGAAGCAGGAGATGTAGCAGCAGGAGATGCAGCAGCAGGTGATGTGGCAGCAGAAGATGCCGCTGCAGATGTATCAGGAAGAGATGCAGCAGCAGGAGTCTTAGCAGGAGGTGTAGGTTAGTAGATGCAGCAGGATATGAAACAGCAGAAGATACAGAAGGAGATGCAGCAGAAGAAGATGAAGCTGGAGATGAAGCAGAAATGCAGAAGCAAATGCAGAAGAAGATGCATCAGAATGAAATGCAGCAGGAGATGAAGCAGGAGATGTAGCAACACCAGAAGCAGCAGCAGAGGCAGCAGCAGGAGATGCAGGACGAGATGCAGCAGGAACTGCAGCAGCAGGAGATTCTGCAGGAGATGCAGCAGGATATGCAACAGCAGATGCAGCAGCATGAAGTGTATAGCAGGAGATGAAGCATGAGATGAGGTAGCAGGAGATGTAGAAGCAGGAGATGCAGAAAGAGATGTAGCAGCGGGAGATGCAAAAGGAGATGGAGTTTCATGAGATGCAGTAGAAGAAGATGCAGCTGCAGCAGATGCAGGAGATGCAGCAGCAGGAGATGCATCAGCAGGAAATGTAGCAGGAGAGTCTGCAGCAGGAAACACCACAGGAGAGTCTGCAGCAGGAGATTCAACGGAAGATTCAACAGGATGCAGCAGGAGATATAGAAGGAGATTCAGCAGCAGGAGATGTAGTAGGAGATGCAGCAGGAGATACATCAGCAGGAGTTGCAGGAGGAGATTCTGCAGAAGATGATTCAGCAGGAGATACAGTAGGAGATGCATCAGGAGATGAAGTAGCAACATATGCATCAGAGGTTACAGCAGGAAGGGCAAGAGGAGATTCAGCAGTTGATGTAGCAGCAGGAGATGCAGCCGCAGATGCCTTCAGGAGGAAATGCAGAAGCACTAGATGCATCAGTAGAAGATTGAGCAGCAGATGCAGCAGGAAATGGAGGTACTTCTGCAGATGCATCCACAGATGCATGATTAGAGGATGCAGCAGCAGGAGATGCTGGAGGACACCAAGTGGCAGGAGATGTAGCAGCAGGAATTGTGGCAGGAGATGCAGCAGTGCATGAATCAGCAGCAGATGCAGCAGGAGATTAAGGAGATGCAGTAGCTGGAAACGCCGCAGAAGATGCAGCAACAGGATATGCAGTAGCAGGAGATGCAGCTGCAGATGCAGAGGAAGCAGATGCAGCAGCAATAGATGCATGTTCAGCAGTAGATTCAGCATCACATTCAGAAGGAGATGCAGCAGCAGGAGATACAGCAGAAGGCCATTCTTCAGGAGGAGATACAGCAGCTGGAGATGAAGCAACAATAGATGCAGCAGAAGATGCAGAAGGAAATACAGCAGAATATACCTCAAGAGATGCAGAAGAAGGAGATGCAAGAGTAGATGCTGTGGAAGGAGTTGCAGCAGGAAATGCAGCAGCAGGAGATGCATCAGCAGGAGATGTAGGCAGCAGACGAAAGAGGAGATGCAGATTCAGCAGCAGATGAAGTAGCAGGAGTTGCAGCAGCAGATGCAATAGCAGGAGATGCAGCACTATGTGAAGCAGCACCATATGTAGCAGCATATGCTGAAGATGTAGTAGGAGGAGATCCAGCAGGAAATCCAGCAGGAATAGATGCAGGAGGATATGCAGAAAAAGATAAAGCAGAAAGAGATGCATCAGGAAATACAGCAGCAGGATATGCATCAGCAGGAAATGCAGCAGAACATGCACTAGCAGAAGATGCAGTCAGAGATGCAGCAGGAGATGCAGCCGGAGATGTAGCAAGAGGATATGCACCATGATATACAGCAGCAGGAGATGCAACAAAAGATGAAACAGGAGGAGATGCAGTATGAGAGGCAGCAGATGAGATGCAGTAGAATCTAATGCTGCATCTCCTGCTGCTGCCTCTCCTGCTACATCTCCTGCTGCTACCTCTCCTGCTGCTAAATCTCCTCCTGCTAAAGCTCCTCCTGCATCAGCTGATGCATTTCCTGCATCTCCTGCGGCTGCATCTGCTGGTGCATCTCCTGCTTCTCTATCTTCTGCTGCATCTCCTGCTGAATCACATGGTGCCTCTCCTGCTGCCGCATCTCCTGCTTCTGCATATACTTTTGCATGTCTTGCGTCCACATCTCCTGCTTCTGTCTCTCCTACTCCTGCATCTCTGCTGCTGCATCTCCTGCTGCTGCATTTCCTGCTCCTGCTTCTCCTGATGCATCTGCTGCTGCATCTTCTGCAGCATCTTCTATTGTTTCAACTCCAGATGCTGCATCTTCTCCCGATGCATCTGCTGGTACTGCATATTATCCTGCTGCAAATCCTGCTCCAAATTCTTGTGCCTCTGATGCTGCTGCTGTATCTTCTGCTGCTGCATCTCCTGCTGATGTGTCTGATGTTGCATCTCCTGCTGCATCTCCTACTGCTGCATCTTCTTCTCTGCAGATCTTGATGCTTCATCTCTTGTTGCAGAATCTCCCGCTGAATCGGCTGCTCATCTCTTGTGACTGTATCTCCTGCTGCATCTTCTGCTTCTGCATCTCCTGGTTCTGCATCTCCTGCTACTGTGTCTGCTGCATCATCTCCTCCTGCCTCTTCTCCTACAGCATCTCCTTCTGTATCTCATGCTACATCTCATGAAGCTGCACCTGCTGAAGCATCTCTTCCTCCTGCATCTCCTGATGAATAGGCATCTATTGATGCATCTGCTCCTAATTCATCGCCTGCTGCTGCAGCTCCTACTGAATCTGCTGTTGAATATGTTCCTGCATCTGCAGCAGCTGCATCTCGTGCTGCTGCATCATCTACTGATGCATCTCCTGCGTAATCTCCTGCTGCTGCATCTCTTGCTTCTGCATCATCTCCTGCTGCATCTCCTCATTCATCTCCTGCTGCTGCATCTCTTGATTAATCTCCTACTTTTGCATCTGCAGTATTTTCTGCTGCATCTGCTGCTGCTTCATATACTGCTTCATTTCCTACTATTGCATCTCCTGCTGCATCTCCTTCTGCATCTCCTGCTGTATGTCCTGCTGCTGCAGCTCCATTTGCATCATCTCCTGCTGCATGTCCTGCTGCTGAATATCCTGCTCTGCATCTCCTGCTGAATCTAATCCTACCAGATCTCCTGATGCATCTCCTGCTGCTGCATAATCTGCTGCATCTCCTCTTCCTGCATCTCCTGCCGCTGCATTTACTGATGAAACTCCTGCTGCATTTACTCCTGCTGCTGCATCTCCTGCTGAATCTCCTCCTGCTGCTTCTCCTACTGCTTCATCTCCTGCATCTGCTGCTGCATGTGCTGCTGCATCTCCTGCTTCTCTATGTCCTCCTCCTGGATCTCCACCTGCATCGATTGCTGCTGCTTCCTCTGCTGAACCTCCTGCTGCTGCATCTCCTTCTGCAACTTCCTCTGATGCATCACCAGATTCATCTGATGATGCATCTCCCCTGCTTCATCTCCTGCTGCTGAATCTCCTGCTCTTGCATACCCTGCTGCTTCTACAGCTGCTTCTAACCCTACTTCATCTACTGCTGCTGCATTACCTGCTGCTTCTGCTGCTGCTACGTCTCCTCCTGAATTTCTTGCTGCTGCATCTCCTGCTGCTATATCTTTTGCTTATCAATCTCCTGCTGCTGCATCTCTGACAGAATCTGCTTCTGAATCAGCTCCTGCATCTACTGTGGCTGCATCTCCTGATGTTGTATCTTCTGCTACTGCATCTCCTAATGCATCTCCTGTAGCTTAATCTCCTGCTTTTGCATCTCCTGCTTTATCTCCTTCTGATGCCTATCTTGCTGCTGCATCTCCTGCTGCTTCGTCTGCTTCTACACCTCCCGCTGCATTTCCTGCTGCTGCATCTCAGGGTACATCTGCTCTTGCTCAGTCTCTTGCTGCATATCCTGCTGCTACATCTCCTGCTACTGCATCTCCTGCTGAATCTCCTTCTGCATCTCCTGCAGCTGCATCTCCATATCCTTCTGTTGCATCTGCGGATTCATCTTATGATGGTGCTTTCTTCTGGATCTCCTGCTTCTGCATCTCCTGCTGCTGCAAACTCTGCTGCATCTCCTGCTGCTGCAAACTCTGCTGCATCTCCTGCTGCTGCATTTCCAGCTGCAGCTGCTCCTGCTCTATCTCCTGTGGCTGCAGCTGCTGATGCATTTCCTCATGCATTTTCTGCTGCTGCATCTCCTTCTGCTGCCACTCGTGCTGCATCTCCTCTTGCTGCATTTCCTACTGCTGCATTTCCTGCTCCTGCATCTGATACTTCATCTCCTGCTGCTGCATCTGCAGGTGCTGCATCTGCTGCTGACTCTCCTGCTTCTGCATTTCACACCACATCTCTTGCTGATTCATCTCCTGCTTATGCATATCCTGCTGCAACTCCTGCTGCCCAATCTCCTGCATCTTTTGCTGCGTCTGCTGTAGATTCACCTACTCTTGCATCTCCTGCTGCTGCATCTCCTGCTGATGGATGTCCTCGTGCATCTCCTGATGCTGCATCTGCTGCTGCATCTCCTGCAGCTGCATCTCCATTCACGTCTCTTACTGTTGAATCTCGTGCTGCTGCATTCTCTGCTGCATCTACTGCTGCTGCATAGCCTGCTATGGAATCTCCTAATACATCTCCTTTGCTTAGTCTCCTGATGCTTCCTATCCTGCTTCATCTCCTTTTGCTGCATATATTGCTGCTGCATCTACTGCTGCTTGGCCTGCTGCTGTATCTCCTGCTCCATCTCCTGCTGGGGCATCTCCTGCTGCATCTCCTTCTGCATCTCCTGCTTCTCCAGCTGCTGCATCTGCATCATCAGGATATTCTAAGGAGATGCAGCAACAGGAGATGCAGCAGCAGGAGATGCAACCACAGCACTGCGGCAGCAGATTCAGCTGCAGGAGATGCAGCCGTAGGAGATGCAGCAAGATTTTCAGCAGGAGATACAGCAGAAGGAGATGCAGTAGCAGATGCAGCAGAAGGAAGTGTTGCAGCAGAAGATGTAGGAGGATATGCAGCAGCAGTAGAGGAAACAGATTATAAAGAAGCAGGATATGCAGAAGCAGGGGAATCAGCAGCAGGGGAGGCAGCAGAAGATTCAGCAGCAGATTCAGCAGGAAATGTAGCAACAGTAGATGCAGAAGCAGGAGATGCAGCAGAAGATGCATCAGCAAGAGATGAATCAGAAGATACAGCAGCAGTATATGCAGCAGGAGATGCATCAGCAGGAAATGCACCAGCAAAGGCTTGATGTCCTCCTGCATCTCCTGCTACTGCATCTGCTGCTTCTTCTCCTGCTTCTGTATCTCCTGCTGCTACATCTCCTGATGCATCCTCTGCTCATGCATTTGCATCTCCTGATGCACCATTTCCTGTTGCATCTGCTGCTCCATCCCCTGCTGCATCTCTTTCTGCTCCATCTGGTGCATCTGCTGTTGCATATGCTGCTGCTTCATCTACTGCTGCATCTCCTGCTAATTCTCCTGCTGCTGCATCTCCTTCTGAAGTTCCTGATGAATAACCTGCTGAATATCCTGGTGCATCTCCTCTTACAGCATATCTTGCTGCATTTCCTTCTGCTGCATCTCCTGATGCATCATCTGCAGCAGCATCTTCTGCTGCTACATCACCTATTAAATCTGCATCTCCTGATGCTTCTGCTGCTGCATCTACTGCTGCTGTCTCTGCTGCCTCTGCAGCTGAAGCTGCATTACCTCCTGCTGCATCTTCTGCTGCTCCATGTCCTGCTGCTTCATTTACTGCTGCATCTCTTGCTAAATCTCCTGCTGCTGCGTCTCCTTCTGAATTTCCTGCTTAATCTACTGCTGAAGATGCATCCCCTGCTGCATCTCCTGCTACTGCATCTCTTGAGTCATCTCTTTCTGCTGCATATCTTGCTGCTATATCTCGTTCTGCATCTCCTGCTGCATCTCCTTGAGCGTCACCTGCTGCATCTCCTTCTGCATCACCTGCAGATGTATCTCCTGCTCCTGCATATTCATCTGCATTTCCTGCTGCAGCTCTTTATGAATCTACTACTGCTGCATCTGCTGAATTTACTGCTGCATCTGCTGCTGCTTCATCTACTGCTGCATCTTCTGATTGTTTTCCCGCTGCTGCATCTCCTGCTGCTGCATTTGCTACTCCTGCATCTGCTGCTGCTTTCTCTCCTGCTGCAGGTACTGCCGATGAAACTCCTGCTCTATTTACTTATGCTGCATCTTCTTCTCTTCATCTACTACTCTGCACTTCCTGCTGCTGCATCTCCTCCTTCTGCCTCTCCAGCTGAATTGCTTGTAGCATCTCCTGCTTCTTCATCTCCTGCTGCTACATCTCCTACAGCATATGATGCTGCTGCATTTCCCGTTATATCTGCTGCTGCTGCATTCCCTGCTGCATCTCCTGATTCTGCAACTCCTTCTGCATCTCCTGCTACTACATCCCCTGCTGCTGCATTTCCTGATGCGTCTCCTGATGCTGCATCTCTTTCTGCTGCATCGTGTTTCTTCATCTCTTGCTACAGCATCTCCTGCTGCATCTCCTGATACATCCCCTGCTGCTTCCTCTCATCCTGCTGCATCTCATGCTGCATCTCCTGCTGCTATATCTCCTGCTGTTTCATATCCTGCTACTGCATCTCCTAATGAATCTCCTGCTGCTTCATCTCTTGATCTATGTCCTGCTGCTGCATCGTGTTTCTTCATCTCCTTTTGCTTCGTCTGCTGCTGCATCTTTGTCTGCTGTATCTCATGTTGCACCTTCTATTGAAGCAACTCCTGTGTCATCTCCTTCTGCTGCATATCTTGCTGCTTCATCTCGTTCTTCATCTCCTGCTGCATCTCCTTGAGTGTCACCTGCTGCATCTCCTTCTGTATCACCTGCAGATGCATTTCCTGCTGTATCTTCTGCTCCTTCATATTCATCTGCATTTCCTGCTGCAGATCTTTATGAATTTACTACTGCTGCATCTGCTGAATTCGCTGCTGCATCTGCTGCTGCTTCATCTACTGCTGCATCTTCTGATTGTTCTCCTGCTGCATCTCCTGCTGGTGCATCTGCTGCTGCATCTGATGCTGCTTTCCCTCCTGCTGCATGTACTGCCGATGAATCTCCTGCTCTAATTCCTTCTGCTGCATCTTCTTCACTTCATCTATTACTCTGCACCTCCTGCTGCTGCATCTCCTCCTTCTGCATCTCCGGCTGAATCGCCTATAGCATCTCCTGCTTCTTCATCTCCTGCTGCTACATCTCCTAGTGCATATGATGCTGCTGCATCTCCTGTTACTTCTGCTGCTGCTGCATTCCCTGCTGCATCTCCTGATTCCGCAACTCCTTCTGCATCTCCTGCTACTACATCCCCTGCTGCTGCATTTCCTCCTGCATCTCCTGATGCTGCAGCTCCTTCTGCATCTCTTTCTGCATCTCATTTCTTGATGCATCTGCTGCTGCATGTTCTGCTGATACATCTCCTGCAGCATCTCCTCCCTTATACCTTTCTACATTTGCTGCCTCATTTCCTCATGCACCTGTTGATGCACCTCGTGCTGATGCATCTCCTGCTTCACCTTCAGCTGATACATCTGTGGCTTCATCACCTGATATGTCATCTCCTGCTGCATCTGTTGCAGTATTTCCGGATGCAGTATCTGCTGATCCTCCATCTACTGCTGCATTTCCTTCTGCATCTGCTGCTGCTCTGCTGCTGCTTCATCTCCTGCCAAATCTCCTGCTACATATTTTGCTGCTGCACCTCTTAATGCATCTCATGATATTGCTTCATCTCCTGCTACTGCATCTCCTGCTGCACCTACTGCTGCTGCATCTCCTGCTGCATCTTCTGCTGCTGCATCTTCTGCTGCTGATGCGTCTGATGCTGCATCTATTGCTCTTGCATCTCCTGCTGCACTTCTTGCTGCTGCATTATCTGCTTTATCTCCTCCTACTGCATCTCCTCCTGCTGCATATCCTGCTTCTCTATATACTGCTGCCTTTCCTACTGCTGCATCTCCTGCTGTTGAATCTCTTCCTGCATCTCCTTCTTCTGAATCTCCTGCTGCTCTACTACCTTCTGCATCGACTCCTGCTGCATGTCGTGCTGCTGAATCCCTTCTGCTGCATCTTCTTCTGCATCTCCTGCTGATGCATCTCCTGCTCTTGCATCTCCTTCTGCTGAATCTCCTCCTGTATCTGCTGCGGCATCTCATGCTGCTACATATCATGCTACATCTCCTGACGTATCTCCTTCTGAATATGCATCTCCTGCTCCTTCTCATGCTGCTGCATCTCCCACTGCTGCATCACCTTCTGCATGTGCTGCTGCAGCATCTCCACCTGCTGCGTCTCCTGTTGCTGCATCTGCTGGTGCTGCACCTGCTGCAACATCTGCTTCTGCATCTCCTACTGCTGCATCTCCTGCTGCATCTCCGTCTGAATCTCTTGCTGCTGCATTTCCTGCTGATGCATCTCCTGCTACTGCATCTCCTAATGCATCTCCTGCTTATGCATCTCCTGTTTTATCTTCTCCTGCGGCATCACCTGCTTCTGTATCTCCTGCTGCTACATCTCCTGATGCATCCTCTGCTCATGCATCTGAGGATGCATCTCCTGATGCACCATTTCCCATTGCATCTGCTTCTCCATATCCTGCTGCTTCTCTTTCTGCTCCATCTGGTGCATCACCTGTTTCTGTGTGTTTTGCTGCATCTCCTGCTTCTGCATCTCCTGCTGCTGCACCTCCTGTCCCTGCATTTGCAGCAGTATCTCCAGCTTCGGCATCTTCTACTGAATCTACATCTCTTCTTTCATCTCCTGCTGCATCTCCTGATGCATGTCGTGCTGATGACTCTCCTACTTCTCATATCCTGCTGCTCCATCCTCTCTTTCATGTACTGCTGCTTCATATCCTTCTACATCTTCTGCGTCTGATGCTAAATCTCTTGCTGCAGCCACTGCTACATCTCCTACTGCATATACCACTGCTGCATCTCCTGTTTTTGCACCCCCGGCTACATCTACTGCTTCTTCATTTCCTGCTACATCTTCTACTGCATCTTCTGCTACTGCCTCTGCAGCTGAATCTCCTGCTGCATCTGCTCCTTTTGCATCTCCTGATGGTGCATCTGCTGCTGCATCCACTGCTGCATCTCTTTCTGCTTCCACTCCTCCTGAATATCCTTCTGCTGCCTCTCTTCCTGCATCTCCTCCTGCTTCATCTCTTGATGCATCTTCTGCTGCTGCATCTCCTGCTGCATTTCTTAGTGGTACATCACCTGCTGTTGCATCTTCTGCCGAATGTGCTTCAGAATCTGTTGCGGCATCTACTGATTCTGCATCTCCTTCTACTAAAACTCCTACTTGTGCATCTACTGCTGAATGTGCTGCTTAATATGCTGCTGCACCTCCTGCTGCATCTCATGATGAATATGAATCTCCTGCTGAATCTCCTGCTGATGCATCTCCTGCTGCTGCATCCCCTGCTGCTGCTTCCTCTGCTGCTGCATAACCTGCTGCTTTATCATCTGTTTAATCTACTTCTGCTTAAGGAAATGCATCAGCAGCCGCAGGAGATACAGCAGCAGGAGCTGCTGCTGGAAATGCACCAGCAGGAGATGCAGCAGAGTTTGCAGCAGCAGGAGATGCAGAAGCAGGAGATCCAGCAAGAAAGTACCATCATAAGATGAATCTGCAGATGTATCAGAAGGATATGGAGCAGGAGATGCAGCAGCAAGATTTGAAACAGCAAGATTTGCAGTAGCAGATGCAGCAGCAGGTGAAGCAGCAGGAGATGCAACAGCAGTTGAAGCAGTATTAGGAGATGCAGGGAAGAAGATGTAGAGAATGAGAAGCAGCAGAAGGAGATGCAGCAGGAGATGTAGCTCCAGTAGATGCAGCAAGAGATATACAAGCAGCAGATGCAGCAGCAGGATATGTAGCAGGAGATGCAGTAGTATGTGAAGCAGTAGGAGATGTAGAAGCAAATGCTGCAGATGCAGCAGTAATTGATTCAGCAGGAGATGCAGCAGGAAGAGATGCATCAGGAAACGCAGAAGATGCAGCAGAAACAGATGCTTAAGGAGATCGATCAGGAGAAGATTCACTAGCAGGAGATGTAGCAGGAGATGCAGCCGCAAGACATGCAGCAGGAGGTGCAGCTGCAAGAGATGCAGTGGGAGATGCAGCAGGAGATGCAGAAGAAGATGCAGTAGCAGGAGATGTAGCACCAGGATATGCAGCAGGAGATTGAGCGAGAGGAGATGTATCCTGAGATGCAGCAGCAGGAGAAGCAGCTGGAGATGTAGAAGCAGACGAAACAGCAGGAGATGCAGCAGCAAGATAGGAATCAGAAGGAGATAAAACAGGAGATGCATAAGCAGGAGATGCATTAGGAGATGCAGTAGCAGGAGATGCATCAGCAGGAAATGCAGCAGCAAGAGATTCAGACGGAGATGCAGCAGGAGATGCAGCAGTAGGAGATGCAGAAGCAGATGTTGCAGCAGGTGCAGCACCAGCAGATGCAGCAACAGGAGACGCAGCAGGTGGAGATGCTGCAGCAGCACATGCAGAAGGTGATGCAGCAGTGGGAGATGCAGCAGCATGAGAAGGAGCAGGAGATGCATATTCAGAAGGAGATACGTCAGGAGATGTAGCATGATATGTAGCAGCATGAGATGCCGCAGCAGATACAGGAGGAGATTCAGCAGAAGGAGATGCAAGAGCAGGAGATGCATCAGCAGGAGATGCAGAAGAAGATGCAGCAGAAGGGATTCAGCAGCACGACATGCAGCAGGAGTCGATGCAGAAGGTAGTAGAGCAGCAGGAGATTCAGAAGAAGGAGATGCAGGAAGAGATTCAACAGCAGGAGATGCAGCAGTAGGAAAGGCAGCAGTATATAGAGAAGCAGGATATGCAGCAGGAGGAGATGCAGTAGGAGGAGATAAAGCAGATAATGCAGCAGCAAGAAGTGCAGCAGGAGATGCAAGAGCAATAGATGCAGCATCAGACGCATCAGCAGCAGAAGATGCAGCAGCAGAAGATGCAGCAGGAGATGCAGCAGCAGTAGGTGCAGCAGGAGATGCAGTAGCAGGAGATGAAGCAATATCATGAGATGCATTAAGAGGTGCAGCAGCAAAATATGTAGCAGGAGATTTGGCAGGAGATGAAGCAGCAGCAGAGCAGCAGCAGATGCAGAAGGAAATGCAGCAGTAGATGGAGGATCAGCAGATACTGCATCCGGAAATACTGCAACAGATGCAGCAGGAGATGACATATCAGGTGATGAAGCCACAGATGTATCAGCTGAAGGTGAAGCAGGAGATGCATCAGCACGAGGTGCATCAACAGGTGCATGAGGAAATGAGGCAGCAAATGTAGAAAGGTATAAGGGAGGAGATGCTGCAGGAGATGTATCAGCAGAACATGCAGCAGCAGATGCATCAAGAAATGAGATGCAGAAAGAGATGCAGAAGGAGCTGCAGCATCAGGAGATGCAGGAGGAAATGCAGCAGCAGGGGATGTAGTAGCAGGAGATGCAGAAGGAGTTGCGGAATCAGGAGATGCAGCAGGGAATGCAGCAGCAGCAGAAGTAACAGGAGATGCAGCAGCATCATATGCACTAGGAGATGTAGCAGCAGGAGATGAAGAAGCAGGAGATGCTATAGGCGATTCAGCCGGAGATGCAGAAGGAGGAGATGCAGCAGCAGGAGGTGCAGAGTAATAGATGAAGTGAAGAAGATGCAGCAGAAGGAATTAGAGCAGGAGATTCATCGGCAGTACATGCAGCAGGAGGGAAAGCAGCATCAGATGCAGCAGCAGATGCACCAGCAGGAGATGCAGCAGGAGAACAATCAGAAGATGCAGCAGTAGATGAAGCAGCAGCAGATGCAGCAGCGAATTCAGCAGATGCAGCAGTAGTAAATTCATAAAGATCTGCAGCAGGAAATGCAGATGAATATGAAGGAGCAGAAGATACAGCAGGAAATGCATCTGCAGGTGATACAGAAGGAGATGCAGCAGGTGACACTCAAGGAGATGCAGCAGGAGATGAAGAACGAGATGAAGCAGCAAGATATGCAGCAGAAGGAGATGACACAGGAGTTGCTTCAATAGAAGGTGCAACATGAGATACAGCAGACAAAGATGCAGCAGCAGACGAAGCAAAAGGAGATGAAGAAACACGATGCAGCAGCAGGACATAGATCAAGAGATGAAGCAGCAGGAGATTCATTAGGAGATGCAGTAGCAGGATATGAAACAGCAGGAGATATAGCAGCAGGAGATGCAGCATGAGATGCAGCAGGATGAGAGGAAGCAGCAGGGGATGTATCAGGAGATGCAGCAGGAGATGCTGTAGCAAGAGATGAAGAAACACGATGCAGCAGAAAGAGATGCAGCATCAGGAGACGCATCAGGAAATGCAGCAGCAGGGGATGTAGTAGCAGGAGATGCAGAAGGAGTTGCAGAATCAGGAGATGCAGCAGGGAATGCAGCAGCAGCAGATATAACGGGAAATGCAGCAGCATCATATGCTGTAGGAGATGTAGCAGCAGGAGATGAAGAAGCAGGAGATGCTACAAGCAATTCAGCTGGAGAGGCAGAAGGAGGAGATGCAGCAGCAGGAAGTGCAGAGTAGTAGATGAAGAGAAGAAGATGCAGCATAAGTAAATAGAGCAGGAGTTTCATCGGCAGTACCTGCAGCAGGAGAGAAAGCAGCAGCAGATGCAGGAGTAGCAAATGCAGCAGCAGGAGATGCAGCAGCGGGAAAACAATCAGAAGATGCAGCAGTAGATGAAGCAGCAGCAGATGCAGCAGTAAATTCAGCAGATGCAGCAGTAGTAGATTCATAAAGAGCTGCAGCAGGAAATGCAGATGAATATGCAGGAGCAGGAGATACATCTGCAGGTGATGCAGAAGGAGATGCAGCAGGTGACGCTCAAGGAGATGCAGCAGGAGATGCAGAACGAGATATAGCAGCAAGATATGCAGCAGAAAGAGATGACTCAAGAGATGCAGTAGCAGGAGATGCAGCAGGGGATGCATCTTCAGCAGTAGATTAAGCAGGAAATTCAGAAGGAGACGCAGCAGCAGGAGATTTAGCAAGAGATGCAGCAGTAAATGAAGCAGCAGGACATGGAGCAGCAGAAGATGCAGCAGGAGGTAATGCAGCTTCAGCTGCAGAGGCAGCAGAGACAGCAGCAGTAGATGCAGCAGCAGAAGCATCAGGAGATGCAGATTTAATAGGTGATGTAGCAGCAGAAGATGCTGCTGCAGATGATGCATCAGGAGATGCAGCAGAAGGAAATGCAGCAAGATATGCTGTAAGAGGAGATGCACCAGGATATTCAGCAGGTTATTCATCAGGAACTTCAGAAGGAGATGCAGCAGCAGGAGAATTAGCAGGAGATGCAGCAGTAGATGAAGCAGCAGCATATGCAACAGCAGATGCACCAGATGGAGCAGAAAGAGATGCAGCAGGGGATGGAGCAGCAGATGCAACAGGAAATGGTGCATCAGGAGATGCAAATGCATGAGCAGAGGATGCATCAGGAGATGTAGCAGCAGGAGATACAGAAGCAGGAGAAGAAGCAGCAGATGCAGTAGCAGGAGATGCAGGAGGACATCAAGCCTTTGCTGGTGCATTTCCTGCTGATGCATCTCCTGCTGCATATACTGCTGCTGTATCTTCTGATTCATCTCTTGCTGATGCATCTTCTGCTGCATCTCCTGCTTCTGCATCTACTGTTGCTACATTTCCTGCTGAATCTGCTGCTGAATCTTCTGCTGCCTCCCCTGCTGCTGATTCCCCTGCTTCTGCATATCCTGCTTCTTTATAATCTGTTTCCTCTACTGCTGCTGCATATCCTCCTACATCTTCTGCTGCAACACTTCCTTCTGCTGCATCTGCTACTGCATCTCCTTCTGCTGTATCTCCTGCTGAAAATCTTGCTGCATCTCCTACGGCTGCATCTCCTGCAGCTGAATCTGCTGCCGCAGTGCTGTGGTTGCATCTCCTGCTGCTGCATCTCCTGTTGCTGCATCTCCTTAGAATATCCTGATGATGCAGATGCAGCAGCTGGAGAAGCAGGAGATGCAGAAGGAGATGCAGCAGGAGATGCCCCAGCAGGAGATGGAGCAGGAGATACAGCAGCAGGCCAAGCAGCAGTAGATGCAGCAGCAATATATGCAGCAAAAGGAGATGAAGCAGGATAGGAAGCATCAGGAGACTAAGCAAAGGAGATGTATTAGGAGATTCCATAGCAGGCTATGCAGCAGCAGTAGATGCAGCAGAGAATGCAGCAGCACGAGATTCAACAGTAAGAGACGTGAATGGAGATGCAGCTGCAGGAGATGCAGCAGCAGATGCAGCATCAGGAGATGCACGAGGACATCCATCAGCAGGAGATGCAGCAGCAGGAGATGCAAGAGTAGGTGAATCTACAGCAGACGCAGCAAAAGATGCAGGAGATTGGGCAGCAGGAGTTGCAGCAGGATATGCATAAGCAGGAGATGAATCAGCAAGAGATGTGGTGTGAAATGCAGAAGCAGGAGAGTCAGCAGCAGATGCAGCACCTGCAGATGCAGCAGCAGGAGATGAAGTATCAGATGCAGGAGCAGGAAATGCAGCAGTAGGAAATGCAGCAAGAGGAGATGCAGCACGAGTGGCAGCAGAAGGAGATGCAGCAGCAGAAAATGCATGAGGAAATGCATCAGCAGCTGCAGCCACAGGAGATAGAGCAGGAGCAGCTGCAGCTGGAAATGCAGCAGCAGGAGATGCAGCAGAGTTTGCAGCAGCAGGAGATGCAGCAGAGTTTGCAGCAGCAGGAGATGCAGAAGCAGGAGATCCAGAAGAAAGCACCATCATAAGATGAATCCGCAGATGCAACAGAAGGATATGGAGATGCAGCTGCAGGAGATGCAGAAGGAGATTCAGCAGGAGATGCAGTAGCAGGAGATGTAGCAGCAGGATATGCAGCAAGAGACTGAGCAAGAGCAGATGTACCCTGAGATGCAGCAGCAGGAAATGCAGCGGGAGGTGTAGAAGCAGACGAAGCAGCAGGAGATGCAGCAGCAAGATAGGCATCAGAAGGAGATAAAGCAGGAGATGCAAAAGCAGGAGATTAAGCTACAGGAGATGCATTAGGAGATGCAGTAGCAGAAGATACAACATCAGGAGATGCAGCCACAGTAGATGCAGGAGCTGATTCAGAAGCAGATTCTGTCAGAGATGCAGCAGCAGGAGATTGATAAGCAAAAGATATAGCAGCAGGAGATGCAGCAGCAAGAAATTCAGGAGGAGACGTAGCAGCAGCAGAAGCAGCAGGTAATGCAGCAGCAGTAGATGAAGTAGGGTTAGAAGCAGCTGTAGAAGCAGCAGGGTATGCAAGAGCAGGAGATTCAGCAGCAGGAGATGAAGCAGGGGAGATGCATCATCAGATGAATCTGGTGATGCATCAGAGGAAGTTGCAGAAGGAGATGCAGCAGCAGGAGGTTCAGCAGAGGAAGCAGCAGCAATCGATGCAGGTGGAGATCCAGGAGGAGGACATAGAGAAGCAGGAGATGCAGCAGCACATGCAGCAGCAGATGCAGGAGATGAAGCAGTAGGAGAAGCAGCAGGAGGAGATTCAGCAGGAGATGCAGCAGCAGGAGTAAATGCAGCAGGAGTTTCATCAGTAAATGCAGCGGCAGGAGATGCAGGAAGAGGAGATGCAGCAGATTATGCAGCAGCAGGAGATGCATCAGGAGATCTGGTAGGATTAGATTCAGCAGGAGATGCAGAGCAGGATATTCAGCAGCAGGACATGCAGCAGGAGATGATGCAAATGGAGCTGCAGCAGCAGGACATACAGCAGGAGATGCAGAAGGAGATGCAGCAGGAGATGCAATAGTAGGAAATGAAGCAGTATATGAAGCAGCAGCAGATGCAGCAGAAAATACTGCAGATGCAAAAGTAGGAGATTAATCAAGAGATGCAGCAGCAGGAGATGAATGAGGAGATGCAGCAGGAGATGATGCAGAAGCAAGAGATGCAGCAGCAGGAGATTACGCAGGAGATGCATCAGTAGATGATGCAGCAGCACGAGATGCAGCTGCTGCAGATGCAGGAACATATTCAACAGCAGATTCAGTAGGAGCTGCAGCAGCAGGCGATGAATTAGGAGCAGATGCATCAATAGATGCCTATTCATCAGGAGATGCAGGAGGAAGAGATGCTTCAGCAGGTGCAGCTTCATGAGATGTAGCATGAGATACAGAAGGAGATGCTGTAGGAGAAGAGGCAGGAGGAGATGATGCAGCAGACACAGTAGCAGGAGATGCAGAACCAGGAGATGCAGAAGCAGAAGATGCAGCAGGAGATACAGTCACAAGAGATGAGCAGCCGATTCAGCGGGAGATTCTGCAACAAGAGATGAAGCATCAAGATCTGCAGAGAAGAAGATGCAGCAGTAGGAGATGCAGCAGGAGATGCAACATCAGACACATCAGCAGGAGATGCAGCAGCAGAAGATACAGCAGCAGCATCAGAGGCACAAGAATTTGGAGCAGGATTTGCAGCAGGATAATATGCAGTACCAGCAGATGCATCGGGAGAAGATGCAGCATCTGGAGTTGAAACAATAGAAGATGCTGCAGAAGATGCAGCAGCAGATGCATCAGGAGAAGCAGGAGCAGGAAATGCAGCAGCAGGAGATGCAGCAGCAGAGATGCAGGAGTAGGAGAGACAGAAGCAGGAGATGTGGACGCAAGACATGCAAAAGTATATGCAGAAGCAGGAGATGCGGCAGCAGGAGAGGCACCATGTGATTCAGCAGGAGATGCAGCAGAAGATAGAGAAGCAGGAGATGCACCAGCAGATGCAGCCGCAGGAGATGCAGGAAATGCATCAGCTGATGCAGGAGGAGCTTTAGCAGGAGGAGATTTAGCAGCAGGAGAGGTAGCAGCAGGAGATGTAGCAGGAGAGGCAGCAGCAGGAGATGCAGCATTAGATTCTACTGCATCTCATCTGCTGCCTCTCATACTGCATCTCCTCCTGTTTCATCTTTTGTTGCATCTCCTGCTGCTGTATATCATGGTGCATATCCTCTTGCTACATCTCCGGCTGCATCTCCTGCTGCATCTCTGACTGCATCTTCTGCTAGTGCATGTTCTGCTGCATTTCCTGCTGATGCATATCCTGCTGCTGTATTTCCTGATGCATCTCTTTCTGCTTTATCTTTTTCTGCATATCCTCCTGCATCTATTCCTGCTGGATTTCCTGCTGGATCTCCTCCTACTACATCTTCAGCATATGCTGCTACATATGGTGCTGCTTCACATAGTGCTGCATCTCCTGCTATTGCATCTGCTGCTGCAACTCCTGCTACTTCATCTGCTGCTGAATCTGCATCTCCTCTTTCGTCTGCTGCCTACATCTCCTGCTGATGCATCTCCTGCTGCTGCATTTCCTGCTGCAACTCCTTCCACAGCATCTACTCTTGCATCTCCTTCTTCTGCATCTCTTGAGGTATATTCTGCTGTATTTCCTTCTGCATCTTCTGCTGCATCTATTGTTGCTTCATCTCCAGCTGCTGTATCTCCTCCTGAAGAATGGCCTTCTGCTGTATCTCCTGCTGCTGCATCTCCTTCTGAATGTGATGCTGAATCTACTGCTGAACATGCATCTATTGCTGCTGCATCTGCTTCCTCTGCATCTGCAGCTGCATCTCCTGCTACTGCATATCCTGTTGCTGCATCTTCTGCGGCGTTTCCAGCTACTGCATCTCCTTAATCTCCTGCTGCATCTGCTGCTGATTCATGCACTGCTGCATCTCCTGCTACAATTCCTGCTGCTACATCTCCTGCCACTTGGTGTCCTCCAGCATCTCCTGCTGCTGCATCCTCTAATCATGCATCTGTGGATGCATCTGCAGAAGTACCTCCATTTCCTGCTGCATCTGCTGCTCAATCTTCTACTGATGCATCTAGTGCTTCTGCATTTCCTCCTGAAGGCATCTGCGGCTGCATCTCCTGCTGCTACATCAACTGCTGAATCTCCTCTTGCCCTTCCTGCTGTAACCTCTGATGCATATGTTGCTACTTCATCTCCTGATGCATCTCCTACTGTATCTCCTGCTGAATCATCTTCTGCAGAATCTCCTCCTGCAACTCCTGCTGATGTATCTCCTGCTGCATCTCCTACTACATCTCCTGCTGCTGAATCTCCTTCTATATCTCCTGCTGCATCCTGTTGAATCTTCCGTTGAATCTCCTGCTGCAGACTCTCCTGTGGTGTTTCCTGCTGCAGACTCTCCTGCTACATTTCCTGCTGATGCATCTCCTGCTGCTGCATCTCCTGCATCTGCTGCAGCTGCATCTTCTTCTACTGCATCTCATGAAACTCCATCTCCTTTTGCATCTCCCGCTGCTACATCTCTTTCTGCATCTCCTGCTTCTACATCTCCTGCTACCTCATCTCATGCTTCATCTCCTGCTATACACTTCATGCTGCTGCATCTGCTGTTGCATATCCTGCTGCATCTCCTGCAGAATCTCCTGCTGCTGCAGTTCCTGCTGCATCTCGTCCTGCATCTCCTGCTGCTGCCTCTGCTGCTGCTTCTGGTGTTGCTACATCTCCTGCTTCATCTCCTGCTGCATTTCATTCTGATGCATCTTCTTCTGCATTTGCTTCTGCATTTCTGCTTCATCTCCAGCTTCATCTTCTTCTGCTGCATCTCCTTCTGTATCTTCTGCTGTTTCATATCCTGCTGCATCTACTAACCTACACCTCCTGCTAAGACTCCTGCTGCTGCATCTCTTCCTGATACATCTGCAGCGGCATCTTCTGCTGCCACATCACCTGCTGCTGCATCTCCTGCTGCTACATCTCCTGCTTCATCACCTCCTGCTGTGTTTCCTGTTGCTGCATCTCCTCCTGCTTCTCCTGCTGCATCTGCTTCTACATCTGCTGATGCATCTCCTACTGCTGCATCTCTTTCTGCTTCATCTCCTGCTTCATCTACTTCTCATGCATATCCTGAATATATTTCCTGCTGCATCTTCTACGGTATTTCTTGCTACGTCATCTGCCTCATCTCCTCTTGCATATCCTGCTGCATCTCCTGCTGCATCTGCTGAGGCATCTCGTTCTTCTGCATCTCCTGCTTCATCTTCAGATGATGCATCTGTAGCTTCATCATATTTCATCTCCTTCTGCATCTGCTGGGCATCTGCTGCTGCTGCATCTCCTGCTGCATTTCCTGCTGCACCTGCTGCTGCTCTGCTGCTGCTTCATCTACTGCTGAATCTCCAGCTACATATCCTTCTGCTGTAGTTCCTGCTGTACCTCATACTGATTCTCCTGTTCATGCATATCCTCCTGCACCTCCTGCTGTTGCACATCCTGCTGCTGCATCCTCTAATGCATCCTATGATAATGCTACATCTCTTGCTACTGCATCTCCTGCTGCAATTCCTGCTGCTATATATCTTGCTGCATCTTCTGCTGCTGCATCTCCTGCTTCTGTTTATGCTGCATCATCACCTCCTGCCTCGCCTCCTACTGCATCTCCTGCTCAATCTCCTGCTCATCTCCTGCTGCTGTATCAGCTGAAGCATCTTTTCCTGCTGCATCTACTGCTTAATCTGCATCTCTTACTGCATCTGCTTCTGTATCTCATTTTGCTGCATTTCCTGAGGAATTTGCTGCTGAATCTACTGCTGCATCTCCTGCTTCTGTTTATGCTGCATCATCACCTCCTGCCTCGCCTCCTACTGCATCTCCTGCTCAATCTCCTGCTCATCTCCTGCTGCTGTATCAGCTGAAGCATCTTTTCCTGCTGCATCTACTGCTTAATCTGCATCTCTTACTGCATCTGCTTCTGTATCTCATTTTGCTGCATTTCCTGAGGAATTTGCTGCTGAATCTACTGCTGCATCTCCTGCTGTTGCATCTTCTGCTTTATCTACTGCTGCATATACTGCCACTGCATTTCCTGATGCTGAATCTGCTGCTTGATCTTTTGTGGTGGCATCTCATGCTCTTGCATCTCCTGCTGCTGAATGTCCTCCTGAATCTCTTGCGACATCTCATGCTGCTACATAACCTGTTACATCTCCTGATGCATCTCCTTCTGAATAGTCATCTCCTGATGCATCTCCTCCTGATGCATCTGCTGCAGCATCTCCTGCTGTTTCTCCTACTGCTTCATCTCCTGCATCTGCTGCTGCATGTGCTGCTGCATCTCCTGCTTCTCTATGTCCTCCTCCTGGATCTCCACCTGCATCGATTGCTGCTGCATCCTCTGCTGAACCTCCTGCTGCTGCATCTCCTTCTGCAACTTCATCTGATGATGCATCTCCACTGCTTCAACTCCAGCTACTGAATCTCCTGCTCTTGCATACCCTGCTGCATCTACAGCTGCTTCTAACCCTACTTCATCTACTGCTGCTGCATCTCCTCCTGAATTTCCTGCTGCTGCATCTCCTGCTGCTATCTCTTTTGCTTATCAATCTCCTGCTGCTGCATCTCTGACAGAATCTGCTTCTGAATCTGCTCCTGCATCTACTGCAGCTGAATCTCCTCATGCTGTATCTCCTTCTACTGCATCTCCTAATGCATCTCCTGTAGCTTAATCTCCTGCTTTTGCATCTCCTGCTTTATCTCCTTCTGATGCCTATCTTGCTGCTGCATCTCCTGCTGCTTCATCTGCTTCTACACCTCCCGCTGCATTTCCTGCTGCTGCATCTCAGGGTACATCTGCTCTTGCTCAGTCTCTTGCTGCATATCCTGCTGCTACATCTCCTGCTACTGCATCTCCTGCTGAATCTCCTTCTGCATCTCCTGCAGCTGCATCTCCATATCCTTCTGTTGCATCTGCGTATTCATCTTATGATGGTGCTTTCTTACTGGAGCTCCTGCTTCTGCATCTCCTGCTGCTGCAAAGTCTGCTGCATCTCCTGCTGCTGCATTTCCAGCTGCAGCTGCTCCTGCTCTATCTCCTGCGGCTGTGGCTGCTGATGCATTTCCTCATGCATTTTCTGCTGCTGCATCTCCTTCTGCTGCCACTTCTGCTGCATCTCCTCTTGCTGCATTTCCTACTGCTGCATTTCCTGCTCCTGCATCTGATACTTCATCTCCTGCTGCTGCACCTGCAGGTGCTGCATCTCCTGCTGCATCTGCTGCTGAATCTCCTGCTTCTGCATCTCTACACCACATCTCCTGCTGATTCATCTCCTGCTTATGCATATCCTGCTGCATCTCCTGCTGCTGCGTCACCTGCTGCTGAATATCCTGCATCTTTTGCTGCATCTGCTGTAGATTCACTTACTGGTGCACTTACTGCTGACGGATGTCCTCGTGTATCTCCTGATGCTGCATCTTCTGCTGCATCTCCTGCAACTGCATCTCCTCTGGCGTTTCTCACTGCTGAATCTCATGCTGCTGCATTCTCTGCTGCATCTACTGCTGCTGCATAGCCTGCTGTGGAATCTCCTAATGCATCTGAGCTTAATCTCCTGCTTCTGCATCTCATACCACATCTCCTGCTGATTCATCTCCTGCTTCTGTATATTCTGCTGAATTTCCTGCTGCATCTCCTGCTGCTGCGTCACCTGCTGCCACATCTCCTGCATCTTTTGCTGCATCTGCTGTAGATTCACCTACTCTTGCATCTCCTGCTGCTGCATCTCCTGCTGATGGATGTCCTCGTGCATCTCCTGATGCTGCATCTGCTGCTGCATCTCCTGCAGCTGCATCTCCTGTGCCATCTCCTTCTGCTGAATCTCGTGCTGCTGCATTCTCTGCTGCATCTACTGCTGCTGCATAGCCTGCTGCGTAATCTCCTAATGCATCTCCTCTTGCTTAGTCTCCTGATGCTTCCTATCCTGCTTCATCTCCTTTTGCTGCATATATTGCTGCTGCATCTACTGCTGCTTGGCCTGCTGCTGTATCTCCTGCTCCATCTTCTGCTGGGGCATCTCCTGCTGCATCCCCTTCTGCATCTCCTGCTGCTCCAGCTGCTGCATCTGCATCATCAATATTCTGAAGGAGATGCAGCAACAGGAGATGCAGCAGCAGGAGATACAACCACAGAACTGCAGCAGCAGATTCAGCTGTAGGAGATGCCGAAGGACTTTCAGCAGGAGATACAGCAGAAGGAGATGCAGCAGGAGATGCAACAGGAGGACATGGAGCAGTAGGAGATTCAGCAACAGATGCAGCAGAAGGAAGTGTTGCAGCAGAAGATGTAGCAGGATATGCAGCAGAAGTAGATGAAACAGACGATAAAGCAGCTGGTTATTCAGCAGCAGAGGAAGCCGCAGCAGGGGATGCAGCAGCAGGAGATGCAAGAGCAGGAGATTCAGCAAGAGATTCATATTCATCATGAGATGCAGCAGGAGATGCAGCAGCATATTAAGCAGCATATTCAGCAGTAGATGCAAAAGTTGGAGTTTCAGCAGAAGGAGATGCAAAATCAGCAGATGCAGTAGCAGATTCAGAAGCACATTCATCAGGAGATGCAACAGCAGGTGATGTACCACTAAGAGATGCAGCAGGACATGAACAGGAGATGCAGAGGTAGATGTTATCAGCAGGAGTTGCAGCAGCAAAAACAGCTGCAGGAGATGCAGCAGCAGGAGATGCAGAAGGAGATTTAGCAGCAGGAGATGCAGCATGGGATGCAGCAGCAGGATATTCAGCAGCAGGAAATGCAGCTGGACATGCAGCAGCAGGAAATGCAGCATGATATGAAGAAGCAGGATATACAGCAGCAAGAGATACTGCAGCAGATGCAAGTGGAGGTGATGCAGCAGCCGGAAATTCAGAAGGAGATGCAGCAAGAGATTCAGCTGGTGATGCAGCAGCAGAACTAGAAGAAGATGCAGGTGGAGGTAATACATTAGACCCAGAAAGAGCAGGAGATTCAGAAACAGGAGATGCAGCAGGAGATGCAGGAATATCTGAAGCAGTAGATGCAATGGGAGATTGAGCAGCAAGAGATACAGGAGGAAATGCAGCAGTAGATACAGTAGGAGATGAAAGAGCAAGAGACGCAGAACCAGATGAAATTGGAGATGCATCAGGAGATGCAGCAGCAAATACTGCATGAGATGCAAGAGGAAGAGATGAAGCAGCAGAAGATACAGCAGGCGATGCAGGAGCAGGAGAAGCAGCACGACATGCAGCAAATAGAGATACAGAAGCAGATGCAGTAGCAGGAGATGCAGCATCAGGAGATGCATCAGGAGATGCATCAACAAATGAAGCAGGAGGAGAGGCAGCAGAAAGATGCTGAAGTGGATGCAGCATTAGATACAGTAGCAGCAGATGCATCATCAGTAGATACAGCAGCTAATGAAAGAGTAGATTCAACAAGAGATGCAGTAGATGGAGATGCCAAAGGAAATGAACCAGAATGAGATGCAGAAGCAGGAAATACAGCAGCAAGAGATGCAGCAGGAGATTCAGCAGTAGGGGAAACGGCAGGAGACGTAGCAGCAGGCGATTCAGCAGGAGTAGATGCATCTGGTTTTGCAGCAGCAGGATATTCAGCAGTAGGAAATGCAGCATGATATGAAGAAGCAGAAAGAAGCATGATATGAAGAAGCAGCAGCAGGAAATGCTGCAGCAGATGCAGTAGCAGGTGATGCAGCAGCAGGAATTCAGAAGGAGATGCAGCAAGAGATTCAGCGGGTGATGCAGCAGCAGAAGCAGCAGAAGATGCAGCTGGACGAGATACAGTAGCCCCAGATCCAGCAGGAGATGCAGAACCAGATGCAATTAGATATGCAGCAAGATGCAGCAGCAGATACTGCTTGAGATGCAGCAGTAAGGAGATGAAGCAAGAGAAGAAGCAGTAGGAGATGAAGCAGCAGGAGATTAAGAAGCAGGAGATGCAGCATCAGCAGATACAGTGGATGCAGCAGCAGATGCAGAAGGCATTGCAACAGAATGAGATGCAGCAGGAGGAGATGCAGCAGGAAGAGATGCAGGAGCCAGAGGTGCAGCAGGAGATGCAGAAACAGGAAATGCAGCAGCAGCACATGCAGCAGATGCAGATGCAGGCGCTAATGCAGCAGCAGATGCATTAGCAACGCAGTATGAGATGAAGCAAATGGAGATGCAGAAGCAAATGAAGTAGCAGGAGATGCAGCAGCAGGAGATGCAGCAGCAAGAGATGCAGCAGTAGGAGATGCAGTAGCATGAGATGAAGAAGAACATAATGCAGCAGTGGGGGATGCAGCTGCAGGTGATGGAAAGTGGATGCAGCAGGGTATACTGTAGCAGATGGAGCAGGAGCAAATGAAGTAGCAGGAGATGCAGCAGCAAATGCATATTCAGCAGTAGACTGAGCAGGAGATGCAGCATCAGAGATGTAGCAGGAGATTCAGCGAGACATGCAGCAGCAGGAAATGCAGGAGGAGATGCAGCAGAAGGAGATTCAGTAGAAGGAGAATCAGCATATGATACAGCTGCAGGAGATTCAGCAGCAGATGCAGCAGCAGGTTCATCAGCAGGAAATGTAGCCGCATAGGCATATTCAGCAGGAGGTGCAGGAGCAGAAAATGCAGCAGGAGATGGTACTGGATATGCAAGAGCAGGAGATGCAGCAGCAGATGCACCAGCTGGAGATGCAGCAGGAGATGCTGTAGGCTCTTAAATTTTGAAGTGATGTTTTAATAGCCATTCTGATGTTACAGAACACAAGATTAGACTGAAAGTTCTACACGTATTGCTTTGCAGTAAAAGAGCTGTAAGAGAAAAGATTCAGCAACAGCAGCATTCCATGCTAGCATCGTGCCTGAGGGAGTTGCTCACTTTTCCTAGAGCACCTTGATAGGTGCAATAAAGACAATTCAGTACCCTATAGCAGGTGAAACGGTCCATAAATCTTTCTTTGCTGCTTGTATTGAAATCATTTCCACGAAAGACTCTAATGAGAGCCAGCATTTGATCGCTCTACAAGTCTTTTGCAGTGAAAGCACTATAAGAGAGCACATTCAGAAGCATCAGCATTCCATTCTAGCATCTTCCATGTGGGAATCACTCACTTTTCCTAAAGAGCCTTCATAGGTGAAGATCAGTCACATTTCAGTACCCTATACTAAAACGGTCCATAAGTCTTGCTTAGCCGCTTGCAGTGAAAGCGCTTCCATAGAAGACTCAGACTAAAGCCAGCATTTGATGGTAGCAACTTCTCTACGTTACTCGTTCTGAATGATCTGAAAATATTGAAGTGATGCCTTAATAGCAATTCTGAAGTTACAGTATACAAGCCCAGACTGAAATTTCTACAAGTCTTGCTTTGTAATAAAAGCGCTATGAGGGAGGACATTCTGAAGTAGCAGCATTCCATCCTAGCAACTTCCCTTCCTAATGCGTGTTAATAGATGCAGTTAAGTCACTATTCAGTACCCTATACTAAAACGGTCCTTAAGTCGTGCTTTGCTGCTTGCAGTGAAATCTCTCCACAAAAGTCTCTTACGAGAGCCAGCACTTAATTGTAGCATGTTTCCCTCAGGTGCGTGTGTTAAATGCTCTGAAATTTTGAAGTGATGCTTTAATAGCAATTCTGATGTTACAGTACGCAAGTCTACACTGAAAGCTCTACAAGTCTTGCTTTACAGAAAAAGCGCTCTAAGAGAAGACCTTCAGAAGAAGCAGCTTTCCATGCTAGTGTCTTTCCTGCGGGCGTATTTCCATTTTCCTAAAGCGCCGTAATAGGAGAAGTTAAGTCACAATTCAGTACCCTACACTAAATCGTACTGTTAGTCATGCTTTCCACGTTGCAATGAAAGAGCTTCCACAGAAGACTCTAATGAGAGCCAGTATTTGATCGTAGCAGCTTCCCTGCGGTTCTTGTGCTGAACGATCTGAATTTTGGAAGTGACGCTTTATTTGCCGTTTATATGTTACAGTATGCAAGCTTATACTGATAGTTCTACAATTCTTCCTTTGTAGTGAAAGGGCTAAGAGAACACATTCAGAAGCAGCAGCATTCCTTGCCAGCTTCTTTCCTGCGGGATTTACTCACTTTTCCTAAAGTGTCTTGAAAGGCGCAGTTAAATCACAATTCAGTACCCTATACTAAAAAGGTCAACTAGTCGTGCTTTGCAGCTTGCAGTCAAAACGCTTCAAGAAAAGACTCAAATGAGAGCCAGAATCTTCCATGCGGGCGTTATTCTATTTTCCTAAACGCCTTAATCGGCGCAGTTAAATCACTATTAAGTATCCTATACGAAAAGTTTTTCTAAGTCGTGCTTTTTCACTTTCAGTGAAAGCGCTTCCAATGAAGACTCAAAGCCAGCATTTGATAGAAGCAGCTTCCCTGCCTTACTTCTGAACGCTCTGAAATTTTGAAGTGACGCTTTAATAGCCATTCTGATGTTGCAGTATACAAGCCTAGACTGAAAGTTCTACATCTCTTGCTTTGCAGTGAAAGCGCTCTAAGAGAAGACATTCAGAAGAGGCACCGTTCCATGCTAGCATCTTCCCTCCGGCAGTTGCTCATTTTTTTAAAGTGCCGTAATTTGTGAATATTAAGACGCTATTGATTCTATTACACTAAACCATCCTGTTAGTCGTGCTTTGCACCTTGCAGTGAAAGCGCATCTACAGAAGACTCTAACAAGAGCCAGCATTTCATGGTAGCATCTTACCTGCGGTACTTGTGCTGAACACTGAAATTTTGAAGTGACGCCTTCACAGCCATTCTGATGTTACAGTTCGCAAGCTTAGACCGAAACTCCTACAAGTTTTGCTTTGCAGTGAAAGCGCTCTAAGAGAAGACATTCAGAAGCAGCAGCATTCCGTGCTAACATCTTCGCTGCTGGAGATATGCACTTTTCCTAAAGCGCCTTAGTAGGCGCTATTAAGTCTCTATTCATTTGCCAACACAAGAACGTTGCGTTAGTCATTCTCTGCATCTTGCAGAGAAACCGCTTCCATAGAAGACGCTTCCATAGAAAGCCAGCTTTTGATGGTAACACTTTTCCTGTGTTACTTGTGCTGAATGCTCTGAAATTTTGAAGTAACGCCTTTGTAGCCATTCTGATCTGACAGTACACAAGACTAGACTGAAAGTTCTACAAGTCGTTCTCTGCAATGAAAGCACTCTAAGAGAATACATCCACAAGCAGAAGCATTACATGCTAGCATCTTCCCTGATGGAGATATGAATTTTTAATAAAACGCCGTAATAGACGGTGTTAAGTCCCTATTCGCTAGCCTATGCTAATACGTTCTTTTAGTCGTGTTTGCAGCTTGCAGTGAAAGCGCTTCCAGAGAAGATTCGAACGAGAGACACCACTTCCCAGGGGTACTTGTGCTAAATGCTTTTAAATCTTCAAGTGAAACCTTACTGATGTTACCGTTCACTCGCCTAGACTGAAAGTTCGATAAATCTTGGTTTGCAGTGATTGCGCTCTAAGAGAAGACATTCAGAAGCAGAAGCATTCCATGCTAACATCTTCCCTGCTGGAGATATTCACTTTCCCTAAAAAGCGTTATTAGGCGTTATTAAGTCGCTAATAACTAGCCTACGCAAAAACGTTGCGTTTTTTGTGCTTTGCTGCTGGCAGTGAAAGTGCTTCACGGAAAGATCCTAACGAGAGCCAAAATTTGATGGTAGCAGCTTCCCTGTGGTACTTGTGCAGAAATCTCTGAAATCTTGACATTATGCCTCAATAGCCATGCTGATGTTACATTTCACAAGCCTAGACTGAAAGTTCGACAAGTCCTGCTTTGTAGTTGAAGCGCTTTAAGAGAACACGTTCATAAGTGGAATCATTCCATCGTCCTTGCTGGAGATATTAATTCCAACTATAGCGACGTAACAGGCATTTAAAAGTCACTATTAACAAGCCTATACTAAAACATTCTTTTAGTCGTGTTTGCAACTTGCAGTGAAAGCCTTTCCAGGAAGACGAGAGCCAGTATTGGATGGTAGCAGCTTTCCTGCTGTACTTATGCTGAATGCTCTGAAATTTTGACATGACGCCTTCATAGCTATTTTGATGTTACCGTTCACAACCGAGACTGAAAGTTCTACAAGTCTCACTTTCCAGTGAAGGCACTATAAGATACGACATTCATAAGCCGCAGCATTCCATGCTAACATCTTCGCTGTTAGAGATATTCACTTTTCCTAAAGCTCTTTATTTGTCTCTATTATGTCAATATTCTTTAACCTACACTTAAACGCACTGTTAATCGTGTTTTGCACATCTCAGTGAAAGCGCTTCCAGAGAGGATTCTAACGAGAGCCACCATTTGATGCTAGCAACTTCCCAGGGGTATTTCTGCTGAATGCTTTCAAATCTTCAAGTGAAGCCTTACTAGCTTTGCTGATGTTACAGTTCACTAGCCTAGAAGCAAAGTTTGATAAATCTTGGTTTGCAGTGATTGCGCTCTAAGAGAAGACATACAGAAGCAGAAGCATTCCATGATAACATCTTCCCTGTTGGAGATATTCACTTTTCCTGGCAGTGACAGCGCTTCATGAAAGGATCCTAACGAGAGCCAAAATTTGATGGTAGGAGCTTCCCTGCGGTACTTGTGCTGAACGATGTCAAATCTTGAAATGAGGCTTTAATAGCCATTCTGATCTTACAGTTTATAAGCCTAGAGTGAAAGTTCTACAAGTTGTCTTTTGCAGTAACAGTGCTATAAGTGAAAACATTAATAAGCGGTAGAATTTCATGCCAGCATCTGCACTACTTGAAATACTTACTTTTCCATAAGAGCGTTAACAGGTGCAGTTAAGTCACAATTCATTACCCTAAACTAAAATGTGTTAGTCAAGCTTCACAGCCTGCAGAGAAAGCGCTATAAGAGAAGACGCTAACGAGAACCAGCATTTGATGGTAGAAGCTTCCCTGCGGTACTTTTGCTGAACGCTCTGAAATTTTGAAGTGACACTTTACTAGCTGATGATATACTTCAGAAGACTAGAATGAAACTTCTATAAGCCATACTTGGCAGTGAAAGTGCTATAAGACATTCAGAAGCAGCAGCATTCCATACTACCATCTTCCCTGCAGCTGATGTTCACTATTCCGAAAGCGTGTTATTCGGCGAAGTAAAGTAAATGTTCTGTACCCTATACTAAAATTTTGTGTTAGTCGTGCTTTGCAGCTTGCAGTGAAAGCACTTCCAGAGAAGATTAATGAGAGCCAGCATGTGATTGTAGCAGCTTCCCTGCCGTACTTGTGCTGAACGATTTGAAATTTTAAGTGACGCTTTACTACCTATCTGATGTTACAGGACACGAGCCTAGACTGAAAGTTCTACAAGTCTTTCTTTGCAGTGAAAGCGCTATAAGAGAAGACATTCAGAAGCAGCAGCATTCCATGCTAGCATCTTCCATACGGGCTTTACTCACTTTTCCTAAAGCTCCTCCATAGGTGCAGTTAAATCACAATTCCGTAATCAATACTAAACGTTTTGTTAGAGGTGCTTTGCAGCTTGCAGTGAAAGCGCCTCAAGACAAGATTCTAACGAGAGCAGCGCCCTTGCGGTACTTTTTCTAAACGTCTTCAAATTTTGCAGTGACGCTTTAATAGCCATTGTGATGATGCAGTACTCGAGCCTAGACTGAAAGTTCTACGAATCTTGCCTTGCAGTGAAAGTGCATCCAGAGAAGAATTATACGAATTCAATATTTGATCGTAGCATCTTCCCTGCGGTATTTGCGCTGAACACTCTGATATTTTGAAGCGATGCTTTAATAGCCATTCTGATGTTGCAGTACATAAGCCCAGACTAAAAGTTCAACAAGTCTTGCCTTGCAGTGAAAGTGCTGAAGATTTTGAAGTGATGCTTTAATAGCCATTCTGATGTTGCAGTGTACAAGCCCAGACTGAAACTCCTACACGTTTTTCTTTGCAGTGAAAGAGCTCTAAAAGAAGATATTCAGTAGCAGCAGTATTCCACGCTAGCATCTTCACTGTGTCAGTTACTCACTTATCAGAAAGCACCTTCCTAAGTCACAATTCAGTACCCTATACAAAAACTTTCTGTTAGTCATGCTTTGCAGCTTGCAGTGAAAGCGTTTCCAGAGAAGACTCTAACGAGAGCCAGCATTTCATCGCAGCTTCTTCCCTGCGGTACTTGTGCTGAACGCTCTGATATTTAAAAGTGACGCTTTAATAGCCGTTCTGATGTTAAAGTACACAAGTGTATACTCAAACTTTTACAAGTCTGGCTCTGCGTTGAAAGTGCTTTAAGAGAAGACATTCAGAAGCAGCAGCATTCCATGCTAGCATCTTCCCTGTGGGCGTTATTCGATTTCCCTAAAGCGGCCAAACAGTGACAGTTAGTCCTAATGAGATGAAGCAGGAGATGCAACACCAGAAGATGCAGCACCAAGAGATGCAGCAGGAGGTGCAGTAGCACATGCAGTATCAGCAGATGCAGCAGCAGGAGATGCAGCAGCAGGAAATACAACAGAAATAGATGCAGAAGATAATGCAGCAGCAGGAGTTGAAGCCGAATATGTATCAGCAGGAAATGTAGCAGAAAGAGATTCAAACGGAGATGAGCAGGAGATGCAGCAGCAGGAGATGCAGAAGCAGATGTTGCAGCAGATGCAGCAACAGGAGATGCAGCAGAAGGAGATGCTGCAGCAGCACATGCAGAAGGTGATGCAGCAGCAAGAGAAGCAGCAGGAGCTGCATATTCAGAAGGAGATAAGTCAGGAGATATAGCAGGATATGTAGCAGCATGAGATGCCACAGGATATTCAGGAGGAGATTCAGCAGAAGGAGATGCAAGAGCAGGAGATGCATCAGCAGGAGATGCAGAAGCAGATGCAGTAGGAGGTGCAGATTTAGCAGGAGATGCATCAGCAGGAGATGTTGCAGCAGATGCAGCAGGAGTCGATGCAGCAGCAGGACATGCAGCAGGAGTCGATGCAGAAGGTAATAGAGCAGCGGGAGATTCAGAAGAAGGAGATGCAGAATGAGATTGAGCAGCAGGAGATGCAGCAGCAGGAAAGGCAGCAGTATATAGAGAAGCAGGATATGCAGCAGGAGTAGATGCAGTAGGAGGAGATAAAGCAAATAATGCAGCAGCAGGAGATGCAGCAGCAGGATATCAGGAGATTCAGCAGTAGATGAAGCAGTAGCAGATTCAGCAGCAAATTCAGCAGATGCAGCAGTAGTAGATTCATAAAGAGCTGCAGCAAGGAAATGCAGATGAATATGAAGGAGCAGAAGATACAGCAGGAAATGCATATGCAGGTGATACAGAAGGAGATTCAGTAGGTGACGCTCAAGGAGATGCAGCAGGAGGTGCAGAACGAGATGAAGCAGCAAGATATGCAGCAGAAGGAGATGACGCAGGAGATGCTTCAATAGAAGGTGCAACAGGAGATACAGCAGGAGATGCAGCAGCAGACGAAGCAATAGGAGATGCAGAAACAGGAGATGCAACAGCAAGACACAGATCAAGAGATGAAGCAGCAGGAGATTCATTAGGAGATGCAGTAGCAGGATATGAAACAGCAGGAGATATAGCATCAGGAGATACAGCATGAGATGCAGCAGGATGAGATGAAGCAGCAGGGGATGTATCAGGAGATGCAGAATCAGAAGATAGAGCAGGAGATGCTGTAGCAGGAGATGCAGAAGGAGATGTAGCAGCAGGAGATGCAGCAGCAGGAGATGCAGCAAGAGATTCAGCAGGATATGCAGCAGGAGGAGATGTAACACGAAATGCACTAGAAGGAGATTCAGCAGGAGATCCACGAGGAGGAGATGCAACAGGAAATGCAGCAGGAGGAGGTACAGCAGCACCAGATGCAGCAGTATATACAGCAGAAGAGATGTATAAGAGATGCATTGGCAATTGATGCAGCAAGAGATGCTGGAGCCGGAGATGCAGAAGAAGTAGATGCAGAAGCAGGAGATGCAGCAGAACATACATCAGCAGGATACACAGCGGCAGGATATGAGGCAGGAGATGCACCAGCAGCAGAAGCAGCAGGAGATGCAGAACCATATGCAGCAGAAGATACATCAGCAGATGCATCTGGAGATGTAGCATCACCAGAAGCAGCAGCAGATGCAGCAGCAAAGGATGCAGGATGAGATGCAGCAAGAATTGCATCAGCAGGAGATGCTGCTGGAAATTCAGTAGGATATGCAACAGCAAGAGATTTGGCAACAGCAGATGCAGCACTATATGCAGCAGCAGCTGCAGCTGCATGAGGTGTATCAGCAGGAGATGTAGCAGGAGATGCATATTCAGCAGGTGATGTACCAGGATATGCAGCAGGAGATTCAAGAGAAGGAAATGCAGCAGGAAATCAGCCGGAGATGAAGCAGCAGGAGATGCAGTAAAAGAAGATGCAGCCGCACCAGATGCAGCATCAGATTCAGAAGGATTTACAGCAGCAGGAGATGCAGAGGCAGGAGATTCAGCAGCAGGAGATGCAGTATTAGGAGATTCAGCAGGAGATGCATCAGCAGGAAATGCATCAGCAGATTCTGCAGCAGGAGATTCAGTTGAAAACGCAGCAGGAGATGCAGTAGAAAATGCAGCAGGAGATATAGAAGGAGATTCAGCAGCAGGGGATGTAGTAGGAGATACAGCAGGAGATACATCAGCAGGAATTTTAGCAGGAGATGCAGAAGCAGGAGATGAATCAGCAGGAGATGTGGTGTGAGATGCAGAAGATGGAGATTAAGCAGCAGATCCATCAGGAGATGCAGCACCAGCAGATGCAGCAGCAATTGATGAAGTATCAGATGCAGGAGCAGGAAATGCAGGAGTAGGAAATGCAGCAAGAGGAGATGCAGTAGGAGTTGCTGCAGAAGGAGATGCAGCAGCAGAAAAAGCATCAGGAAATGCATCAGCAGCTTCATCCGCAGGAGATAGAGCAGCAGCAGCTGCAGCTGGAAATGCAGCAGCAGGAGATACAGCAGAGTTTGCAGCAGCAGGAGATGCAGAAGCAGGAGATCCAGCAAGAAAGCACCATCATAAGATGAATCCGCAGATGCAACAGAAGGATATGCAGCAGGAGATGCAGCTGCAAGAGATGTAGCAGGAGATGCAGCTGCAAGAGATTCAGCAGGAGATGTAGCAGCAGGATATGCAGCAAGAGACTGAGCAAGAGGAGATGTACCCTGAGATGCAGCAGCAGGAAATGCAGATGGCAATGTAGAAGCAGACGAAGCAGCAGTAGATGCAGCAGCAAGATAGGCATCAGAAATAGATAAAACAGGAGATGCAAAAGCAGGAGATTAAGCTACAGGAGATGCAGTAGCAGGAGATGCAGCATCAGGAGATGCAGCTGCAGTAGGTGCAGGAGCAGATTCAGAAGCAGATTCCATAAGAGATACAGCAGCAGGAGATTGATAAGCAAAAGATATAGCAGCAGGAGATGCAGCAGCAGGAAATTCAGGAGGAGATGCAGCAGCAGAAGAAGCAGGTAATGCAGCAGCAGTAGATGAAGTAGGGTTAGAAGCAGCTGTAGATGCAGCAGGGTCTGCAACAGCAGGAGATTCAGCATCAGGAGATGAAGCAGGGGAGATGCATCATCAGATGAATCTGCTGATGCATCAGAGGAAGTTGCAGAAGGAGATGCAGCAGCAGGAGGTTCAGTAGAGGATGCAGCAGCAATCGATGCAGGTGGAGATCCAGGAGGAGGACATAGAGAAGCAGGAGATGCAGCAGCACATGCAGCAGCAGATGCAGGAGATGAAGCAGTAGGAGAAGCAGCAGGAGATGCATCAGGAGGTGCAGCAGCAGGAGATGCAGCATTAGGAGATGTACCAGTGGATGCAGCAGCAGGAGATGCAGCATTAGGAGATGTACCAGTGGATGCAGCAGCAGGAGATGCAGCAGAGGATTCAGTAGAAGGTGATGCAGCAGCAGATGCAGTAGAAGTGAATTCAGCAGCAGAAGATGCAGCAGTGTATGCAGCAGCAGCAGATGGAGCATCAGGTGATGCACGAGGACATCAAAAATCAAGAGGATGAAGCAAGAGGAGATGCAGCAGTAGATTAATCTACAGCAGATGCACCAGGCAAGATCTACAGAAGCAGGAGATGCATCAGCGGGAGATTTGGCATGAGAGGCAGAAGAAGGAGATCCTGCAGCAGATGCAGTAGCATATGCAGCACCAGGAGATGCAGCACCAGGAGATGCATCAGGAATTGAGGAGGGGATTCCATAGGTGGTGCTGCAGCAGCAGATGCAGCAGCAGATGCAGGAGATGCAGCAGTCGGAGATGCAGTAGGAGGAGATGCATCAGCAGGAGATGCATCAGCAGAAGTTGTGGTAGGATTTGATTGGGCAGGAGATGCAGCAGGAGATGCAGCAGCTGGAGATGAAGCAGAAGATGCAGCAGCAGGAGATGAAGTAGGAGATGCTGCAGCAGCAGATGCAGCAGGAGATAGAGCGTTAGACACTGCAGCAGCAGGTGCAGCAGCAGAAGATGCAGCAGGGTAGGCCTATTAAGCAGGAGATGCAGCAGGAGATGAAGTAGCAGGAGATGCAGCAGGAGATGCTGCAGCAGATGCATCAGGAGGAGATGCATCAGGAGATGACTATTCAGAAGGAGATGCATCAGGAGATGTAACAGGTTATGTAGCAGCATGAGATATCGCAGGAGATTCAGGAGGACATTCAGCAGCAGGAAATGCAAGAGCAGGAGATGCCACCGCAAAAGATCAAGCAGTAGATTCAGCAGCAGATTCATCATCAGAAAATGCAGTAGCAGGATATGCAGCAGTAGATAAAGCAGGAGATGCAACAGCAGGGGATGCAGCAGCAGATTCAGCAGCAAATTCCACAGGAAATGCAGCAAAATGAGATAGAGAAGCAGAGATGCAAAAGCAGGAGATTAAGCTACAAGAGATGCATTAGGAGATGCAGCAGCAAAAGATGCAGCATCAGGAGATGCAGCCGCAGTAGATGCAGCAACATATTTAGAAGCAGATTCCGTAAGAGATGCAGCAGCAGGAGATTGATAAGCAAAAGATATAGCACCAGGAGATGCAGCAGCAGGAAATTAAGGAAGAGATGCAGCAGCAGAGGCAGCAGGTAATGCAGCAGCAGTAGATGAAGTAGGGTTAGAAGCAGCTGTAGATGCAGCAGGGTATGCAAGAGCAGGAAATTCAGCAGCAGGCGATGAAGCAGGGGAGATGCATCATGAGATGAACCTGCTGATGCATCAGAGGAAGTTGTAGAAGGAGATGCAGCAGCAGGAGGTTCAGCAGAGGATGCAGCAGCAATCAATGCAGGTGGAGATCCAGGAGGAGGACATAGAGTAGCAGGAGATGCAGCAGCACATGCAGCAGCAGATGTAGGAGATGAAGCAGTAGGAGAAGCATCTCCTAATTAATCTCCTGAAGCTTCATCTCCTGCTGCTGCATCTCTTGATCCATGTCTTGCTGCTGCATCTTCATCTGCTGTATCTCATGTTGCACCTTCTATTAAAGCATCTCCTGCGTAATCTCCTTCTGCTGCATATCCTGCTGCTGCATCTCATATTTCTGCGTTTCCTTCTGCTTCGTCTGCTGCTGCATCTTTATCTGCTGTATCTCATGTTGCACATTCTATTAAAGCATCGCCTGCGTCATCTCCTTCTGCTGCATATCCTGCTGCTGCATCTCGTTCTGCATCTCCTGCTACACCTTCTTCTGCATCACCTGCTGCATCTCCTTCTGAATCAGCTGCAGATGCATCTCCTGCTGTATCTCCTGCTCCTGCATATTCATCTGCATTTCCTGCTGCAGCTCTTTATGAATCTACAACTGCTGCATCTTCTGAATTTGCTGCTGCTGCTGCTTCATCTGCTGTTGCATCCTCTCCTGCTGCATCTGCTGCTGCATCCTCTGCTACTTTCTCTCTTGCTGCATTTACTGCGACTGAATTTCCTGCTCTATTTCCTTCTGCTGCATCTTCTTCACTTCATCTACTACTCTCCACCTCCTGCTGCTGCATCTCCTCCTTCTGCATCTCCGGCTCAATCGCCTGTAGCATCTCCTGCTTCTTCATCTCCTGCTGCTACATCTCCTAGTGCATATGATGCTGCTGCATCTCCTGTTACTTCTGCTGCTGCTGCATTCCCTGCTGTATCTCCTGATGCTGCATCTCCTTCTGCGTCTCCTGCTACTACATCTCCTGCGGCTGCATTTCCTGCTGAATCTCCTGATGCTGCAACTCCTTCTGCATCTTCTGCTGATGCATCTCCTGCGGAATCTGCTGCTGCTGCATCTCCTATTGCATCTGCTTCTGATGCATCTGCGGCTACATCTCTGCTGCTGCATCTCTTCCTGCATTTCCTGCTTCATCTGCTGATGCATCTGCTGCTGCTCTATCTCCTGCTACATCTCGTCATGCTGCACATCCTGCTGCATCTGCTGAAGATTTTCTTCCTATTGCTTCTCCTGCTGAATCTGCATTTCCTGCTGCATCTGCTTCTGCTTCTCCTGCTGCTGCATCTATTGCTGATTTAGCTGCTGCTGCATCTGCTTCTACATGTAGGTTATAACTTTCTACATTTGCTGCCACATCTCCTGATGCATCTGCTGATGCACCTCCTGCTGCTGCATCTCCTGCTTCATCTTCAGCTGATGCATCTGTGGCTTCATCACCTGATATGTCATCTTCTGCTGCATCTGATGCAGTATTTCTTGCTGCAGCATCTTCTGCTTCTGTGTCTACTGCTGCATTTCCTGCTGCATCTCCTGCTGATGCATCTCCTGCTGATGCATCTCCTATTGCGAATCTGCTGCAGCATCTCCTGCTTCTGAATCTTTTGCTGATTCTGCATCTACTGATGCATCTGCTGCTGCATCTCCACCTTTTGTATCTGAAGCTTCATCTCCTACTGCATTCCCTGTTGCTGAATCTCCTTGTGCATCTCCTGCTGCTGTGTCTGCTGCTGCATAACCTGCTGAATCACCTGATGCTGTATCTGCTGCAACTGCATTTCCTGCTACTTCAACTCCATTTCGATCTGCTCTATCTCCTCCTGTATCTCCCACGGCATCTCATGCGGCTACATATCCCGCTACATCTCCCTCAGAATATTCATTTCCTGATGCATCTCCTGCTACTACATCTCCTGATGCATATCCTGCTGAATATGTATCTCCTGATGCATCTCCTGCTGCTGCATCCGCTGTTGCTCTGTCTTCTTCTCTGTCTCTTGCTTCATCTGCTGCTGCATCTCCTGCTGCATCTGCTGCTGCTGAATCTCCTGTTGATGCATCACCTTCTGCATCTGCAGCGACATCTCCTTCTGCATCTGCTGCTGATGTATCTCCTGCTGCTATATCTCCTGCAGCTGCATTTCCTCCTGCTACATCTCCTCCTGAAGCTCCTGCCATATCTACTGCTTTAACTGCTGCTGCTGTATCTCCTGCTGCTGAATCTCCTGCTGCATCTCCACCTGCTGAATTTCCTGCTGCAGCATCTCCTCCTGCATCTCCTGCTGCATTTGTTGGTGCTACATATCCTGCTGCTTCAACTCCTTCTGCATCTAATGCTGAATCTCCTGCTATAGAATCTCCTGCTGGATCTCCTGCTGAAACTCCTGCTATAGAATCTCCTGCTGCATAATCTCCTGCTAAATCTCCTGCTGCTGCATCTCCTCCTGATACATCTGCTGCAGCATCTTCTGCTGCTACATCACCTGCTGCTGCATCTCCTGCTACATCCTCTCCTGCTGCATCTCCTGCTAAATAGGACTACCCTGCTGCATCTTCTGATGCTGCACCTCCTGCTGCAGTGTCTAACGCTCTATCTCCTGCTGCATCTGCTGCTGCTGCATCTCCTACTACATCTTCGGCTGCTGCATCTTCTGCTTCATCTCCAGCTGCTGCATCTCCTGCTGCATCTGCTGCTGCTGCATCTCCTACTACATCTCCTGCTGCTGAATGTCCTGCTGCATCTCCTGCTGAATCTAATCCTACCACATCTCCTGCTGCATCTCCTGCCGCTGCATATACTGATGCATCTTCTGATGCTGCATCTCCAACTGCTGCATCTCCTGCTGCTGAACTCCTGCTAATGCATCTTCTGCTGATGCATAACCTGCTGCATCTCTGACTGCTGCATCTCCTGTTGCTGAATCTCCTGCTGCTGCATCTGCTGGTGCTGTATATGCTACTGCATCTGCTGCAGGATCTTCTTCTTCTGCCTCTCATGCCACATCTCCCGCTGATGCATCTCCTGCTTCTGTATATCTTGCTCAATTTACTTCTGCTGCATCTCCAGCTTCATCTCCTGCTGCTGCATCTCTTGCATCTTTTGGTGCATCTACTGTAGATTAATCTACTGCTGCATCTCCTGTTATTTCACTTTCTGGTTTTTGATGTCCTCGTGCCTCACTTTATGCTCCATCTGCTGTAGCTGCATACACTGCTGCATCTCCTGCTACTGCATCTCCTGCTGAATGTGCTTCTGTATCTGCTGTGGCATCTGCTGATTCTTCATCTCCTACTGCTGAATCTCCTGCTTGTGCATCTTCTGCTGAATGTGCTGCTGAATATGCTGCTGCATATGCTGCTGCATCTCCTGCTGCACCGCCTGCTGAATATGCATCTTCTGCTGCTCTATCCCCTACTTCTGCATTCTCTGTTTTATCTACTACTGCTTAATGCCCTGCTACATCTTCTGCTGCTGAATTTCCTTCTGCTGCATCTGCTACTGCATCACCTGCTATTGAATCCCCTGCTGCACCTCCTAATACTTCATCTCCTGATGCTTGCATCTCTTGATGCATCTCCTGCTGAATCTCTTCCTGCTGCTTCACCTTCTGCTTCATATCCTGCATCTGCTGCATCTACTGCTACATCTCCTGCTGCTCTATCTCCTCCTCCTGGATCTCCTCCTACATCTACTGCTGCTGCATCCTCTGCTGAACCTCCTGCTGCTGCACCTCCGTTGGCAACTACCTCTGATGCATCAGCGGATTCATTTGGTGATGCATCTCCTCTGCTTCATCTCCTGCTGCTGAATCTCCTGCTCTTGCATACCCTGCTGCATCTACAGTTGCTTCTAAGCCTACTTCATCTACTGCTGCTGCATTACCTGCTGCTTCTGCTGCTGCTGCATCTCCTGCTGAATCTCCTGCTGCATTTCCTGCTGTAACTGCTGATGAATATGTTGCTATTTCATCTCCTGCTGAATCTTCTTCTGCAGAATTTCCTCCAGCGTCTCCTGCTACAATTCCTGCTGATGTATCTCCTGCTGCATCTCCTACTACATCCCCTGCTGCTGAATCTCATTCTATATCTCCTGCTGCATCTCCAGCTGCATTTTCTACTGAATCTCCTGCTGCCTTTTCTACTGAATCTCCTGCTGCAGAATCTCCTATGGAATTTCCTGCTGCAGAATCTGCTGATGCATTTCCTGCTGATGCATCTCCTGCTGCATCTCCTGCTGCTGAATCTCCTGCCTCTTCATCTCCTACTGCTGCAACTCCTGCTGAATCTGCTGCTGCATCTCATGCGCCTGCATCGTCTTTTACTGCATCTCCTGCTGCTGCATCTCCGGCTGATTTCCTGCTGCATTTCCTTCTCTTGAATCTCCTGCTGCATATCCTGGTGCATCACCTGCTGAATATGCATCTGCTGCTACATCTCCTGCTGATACACCTCATGCAGCTGCATCTGCTGCTGCATATCCTGCTGCATCTGCTGTTACCTAATCTCTTGCTGTTGCATATCCTACTGAATTTCCACAGACACAGCAGCAGGATATGAGGCAGGAGATGCACCAGCAGCAGAAGCAGCAGGAGATGCAGCAGCAAAGGATGCAGGATGAGATGCAGCAAGAATTCATCAGCAGGAGATGCAGCTGGATATTCAGTAGGATATGCAACAGGAATAGATGAAGAGGGTAATGCAGCAGCAGGAGATGAAGCAGCAGATGCAGCAGCAAGAGATGCAGAAGCAGGAAATACAACAGGAATAGATGAAGAAGGTAATGCAGCAGCAGGAGTTGAAGCAGACTATGCATCAGCAGGAAATGGATCACGAAGAGATTCCGACAGATATGCATCAGGAGATGCAGATTCAGTAGGAGATGTAGCAGCAGAAGATGCTACAGCAGATGATGCAGCAGGAGATGCAGTAGAAGGAAATGCAGCAGGAGGAGATGCAGTAGGATATGAAGCAGCAGGCTATGAAGCAGGAGATGCAGGAGGACACCAAGTAGAAGGAGATTCAGCAGCAGCAAATGTAGCAGGAGATGCAGCAGTACATGAAGCAGCAGGAAATGGAGCAGCAGCAAATGTAGCAGGAGGTAAATGCAGCACGAGATTCAGCAACAGGTGATGCAGCTGCAGCTGCAGAGGCAGCAGATGCAGCAGCAATAGATGCAGAAAAAAAAGCATCAGGCGTTGCAGATTCAGTAGGAGATGTAGCAGCAGAAGATGCTGCAGCAGATGATGCAGCAGGAGATGCAGCAGAAGGAAATGCAGCAAGATATGCTGCAGGAGGAGATGCTGTAGGATATGAAGCAGGAGATGCAGCAGCAGGAAATGCAGCAGGGGATGCATATTCAGTAGTAGATTCAGCAGAAAATTCAGAAGGAGATGCAGCAGCAGGAGATTTAGCAGGAGATTCAGCAGTAGATGAAGCAGCAGCGTATTCAACAGCAGATGCACCAGATGGAGAAGGAAGAGATGCAGCAGGGAATGGAGCAGCAGATGAAACGGGAAATGGTGCATCAGGACATGCATCCACAGATGCATGAGCAGAGGATGAATCAGGAGATGAAGCAGCAGGAGAAACAGAAACAGGAGATGAAGCAGCAAATGTAGCAGCAGTGGATGCAGGAGAACATCAAGTAACAGGAGCTGCTCCTGCTTCCTCATTTTTTTCTATATCTCTCTCTGCATCTTCTGCTGCTGCCTCTGCTGGTGCATTTCCTGCTGATGCATCTCCTGCTACATATACTGCTGCTGTATCTTCTGATTTATCTCTTGCTGATGCATCTTCTGCTGCATCTCCTGCTTCTGAATCTACGGTTGTTGCATTTCCTGCTGAATCTGCTGCTGCATCTGCTACTGCATCTCCTGCTGCATCTCCTGCTGCTGCATCTCCTTCAGAATACCCTGCTGTATCTCCTATGTCTGCATCTCCTGCAGCTGAACCTGCTGCTGCAGTGCTGTGGTTGCATCTCCTGCTGCTGCATCTCCTGCTGCAGCGTCTCCTTCAGAATATCCTGATGATGCAGATGCAGCAGCTGGAGCAGCAGGAGATGCAGAGGGAAATACAGCAGGAGATACCCCAGCAGGAGATGGAGCAGGAGATACAGCAGCAGGCAAAGCAGCAGTAGATGCAGCAGCAATATATGCAGGAAAAGGAGATGAAGCAGGATAGGAAGCATCAGGAGACTAAGCAAGAGGAGATGCATTAGAAGATTCCACAGCAGGCTATGCAGCAGCAGTAGATGCAGGAGCAGGAGATGAAGTATCAGGTGCAGGAGAAGGAAATGCAGCAGTAGGAAATGCAGCAAGAGGATATGCAGCAGGAGTTGCAGCAGAAGGAGATGCAGCAGCAGAAAATGCATCAGGAAATGCATCACCATCCGCAGCTGCAGGAGATACAGCAGCAGCAGCTGCAGCTGGAAATGCAGCAGCAGGAGATGCAGCAGACTTTGCAGCAGCAGGAGATGCAGAAGCAGGAGATCCAGCAAGAAAGCACCATCATAAGATGAATCCTCAGATGCAATAGAATGATATGGAGCAGGAGATGCAGCAGCAAGAGATGAAGAAGGAGATGCAGCTGCAAGAGATGCAGAAGGAGATGCAGTAGCAGGATATGTAGCAGCAGGATATGCAGCAAGAGACTGAGCAAGAGGAGATGTACCCTGAGATGCAGCAGCAGGAGATGCAGCTGGAGATGTAGAAGCAGACGAAGGAGATAAAGCAGGAGATGCAAAAGCAGGAGATTAAGCTACAGGAGATGCAGCAGCAAGATAGGCATCAGAAGGAGATAAAGCAGGAGATGAAAAAGCAGGAGATTAAGGTACCGGAGATGCATTAGGAGATGCAGTAGCAGGAGATACTGCATCAGGAGATGCAGCTGCTGCAGATACAGGAGCAGATTCAGAAGCAGATTCCACAAGAGATGCAGCAGCAGGAGATTGATAAGCAAAAGATATAGCAGCAGGAGGTGCAGCAGCAGGAAATTCAAGAGGAGATGCAGCAGCAGAAGCAGCAGGTAATGCAGCAGCAGTAGATGAAGTAGGGTTAGAAGCAGCTGTAGATGCAGCAGGGTATGCAACTGCAGGAGATTCAGCAGCAGGAGATGAAGCAGGGGAGATGCATCATCAGATGAATCTGGTGATGCATCAGAGGAAGTTTCAGAAGAAGAAGCAGCAGCAGGAGGTTCAGCATAGTATGCAGCAGCAATAGATGCAGATGGAGATTCAGGAGGAGGACATAGAGAAGCAGGAGATGCAGCAGCGCATGAAGCAGCAGATGCAGGAGATGAAGCAGTAGGAGAAGCAGCAGGAGGAGATTGAGCAGGAGATGCATCAGGAGGTGCAGCAGCAGGAGATGCAGCATTAAGTCAGGAGATGAAGCAGGTTATGTAGCAGCAGGAAATGACGCAGGAGATTCAGAAGGAGTTTAAGCAGAAGGAGATGCAAGAGTAGGATATGCAGCAAGGGGAGATGCAGAAGCAGAAGGTGATGCAGCAGGAGGAGATGCAGAAGGTAATTAGAGCAGCAGGAGTCGATGCAGCAGGACATTCAGAAGAAGGAGATGCAGCAGCAGGAAAGACAGCAGTGTATACAGAAGCTGGATATGCATCAGGAGGAGATGCAGTAGGAGGAGATAGAGCAGGTAATGCAGCAGCAGGAAATGCAGCAGGAGATGCAAGAGCGAGAGATGTAGCATCAGACCCATCAGCAGGAGATGCAGCAGCAGAAGATGCAGCAGGAAATGCAGCAGCAGTAGGTGCAGCAGGAGATACAGTAGCAGGAGATGAAGCATTATCATGAGATGCATTAGGAGGTGCAGCAGCAGGATATGTAGCAGGAGATTTGGCAGGAGATGAAGCATCAGCAGAGCAGCAGCAGATGCAGCAGGAAATGCAGCAGTAGATGCAGGACCAGCAGATACTGCAGCAGGAAATACTGCATTAGATGCATCAGGAGATGACATATGAGGTGATGAAGCCACAGATGCATCAGCTGAAGATGAAGCAGGAGATGCAGCATCACGAGGTGCATCAGTAGGTGCATGAGGAAATGAGGCAGCAAATATAGAAAGATATAAGGGAGGAGATGCAGCAGGAGATGTATCAGTAGGAAATGCAACAAGAAATGCATTAAGAAATGAGATGCAGAATGAGATGCAGAAGGAGTTACAGCAACAAAATATGCAGCAGAAAGGAGATGCTGCAGCAGCAGATGCAGCAGGAGATTCAGCAGTAGGAGATTCAGCAGCAGACAAAGGATATTCAGCAGCAGACAGCATCAGGAGATTCAGCAACAGGAGGTGCAGCAGGAGATGCAGAAGCAAACGAAGCAGTAGGAGTGGCAGCAGGTGGAGATGCATCAGGAGATGCATATTCAGAAGGAGATGCAGCAGGAGATTCAGCATGATATGTAGAAGCATGAGATGCCACAGGTGATTCATCCGGAGATTCAGCAGCAACTGATGCAGCAGCAGGAGAAGCAGCAGGAGATGCAGCAGCAGCTGGAGATGCAGAAGCAGATGCAGCAGGAATGAAGATTCAGCAGAAGATGCAGTAGGAAGAGATTCATCAACATATGCAGCAGCATGATATGATGCAGCAACAGGAGATTCAGCAAGATATGGAGAAAGAGGAGATGATGCAGCAGACGCAGCAGCAGGATATTAAGCAGTAGGAGAAGGAGCAGGAGATGCATATTCAGAAGGAGATACGTCAGGAGATATAGCAGGATATGTAGCAGCATGAGATGCTGCCGGAGATTCAGGAGGAGATTCAGCAGAAGGAGATGCAAGAGCAGGAGATGAAGCAGCAGGAGATGCAGAAGCAGAAGGAGATGCAGATTTAGCAGGAGATGCATCATCAGGAGATGCAGAAGAAGATGCAGCAGCAGAACATGCAGCAGGAATCAATGCAGAAGGTAATAGAGCAGCAGGAGATTCAGAAAAAGGAGATGCAGGAAGAGATTCAGCAGCAGGAGACGAAGCAGCAGGAAAGGCAGCAGTATATACAGAAGCAGGATATGCAGCAGTAGGAGATGCAGTAGGAGGAGAAAGAGCAGGTAATGCAGAAGCAGGAGGTGCAGCAGGAGACGCAAGAGTGAGAGATTCTGTTGCATCTTTGCTGCCTCTCCTACTGCATCTCCTCCTTTTCATATTTTGTTGCATCTCCTGCTGCTGTATATCACGGTACATATCCTCTTGCTACATCTCCGGCTGCATCTCCTGCTACAGCTCCTGCGGCATCTTCTAGTGCATGTCCTGCTGCATTTCCTGCTGATGCATATCCTGCTGCTGTAATTCCTGTGCATCTCTTTCTGCTTTATCTTTTTCTGCATATCCTCCTGCATCTCTTCCTGCTGGATCTCCTGCTGGATCTCCTCCTCCTACATCTTCAGCATATGCTGCTGCATCATGTGCTGCTTCACCTATTGCTGCATCTCCTGATATTGCATCTGCTGCTGCAACTCCTGCTACTTCATCTGCTGCTGAATCTGCATCTCCTCTTTCATCTGCTGCCTGCATCTCCTACTGATGCATCTCCTGCTGCTGCATCTCCTGCTACAACTCCTTCTGAAGCATCTACACTTGCATCTCCTTCCTCTGCATCTCTTGAGGTATATTCTGCTGTATTTCCTTCTGCATCTTCTGATACATCTTTTGTGGCTTCATCTCCTGCTGCTGCATCTCCTTCTGAATGTGATGTTGCATCTACTGCTGAACATGCATCCCCTGCTGCTGCATTACCTGCTGCTTCTCCTGCTGCTGCATCAGTTGCTGCTGAATCTCCGGATGAATCACCTGTGGCATCTCATGCTTCTACATATCATGCATATCTTGCTGCATTTCCTTCTGCTGCATCTGCTGCTGCACCTCCTTCTGCAGCATCTCCTGCTGCGTCATCTGCAGGAGCATCTTCTGCTGCTACATCTCCTACTGAATATGCATTTCCTGATGCATCTGCTGCTGCTGTATCTCCTCTTGCTGCATCTCTGGCTGCATCTCCTGCTGCTGTATCTCCTGCTGAAGAATCGCCTTCTGCTCTATCTCCTGTTGCTGCATTTCCTTCTGAATGTGATGCTGAATCTACTGCTGAACATGCATTCCCTGCTGCTGCTTTAACTGCTGCATCTCCTCCTGCAGCATATCTTGCTGCATTTCCTTCTGCTGAATCTCCTGCTGCCTCATCTGCTGCAGCATTTTCTGCTGCTATATATTCTACTGAATCTGCATCTCCTGCTGCATCTGCTGCTGCATCTGTTGCTGCTGCATCTGCTGCCTCTGCAGCTGCAGCTGCATCACCTGCTGATGCATCACCTGCTGCTTTACCTCCAGCTGCATATTCTGCTGCATTTCCTGATGCTGCATCTTCTGCTTCATCTCCTGCTGCTGTATAGCCTGCTACTTCATCTCCTGCTGCATCCTCTGCAAATGCATCTGCGGATGCATCTGCAGAAGCATCTCCATTTCCTGCTGCATCTGCTGCTCAATCTTCTACTGATGCACCGAGTGCTTCTGCATTTCAGCTGCATATCCTGTTGAAGGCATCTGCGGCTGCATCTCCTGCTGCTACATCTCCTGCTGAATCTCCTGCTTCACTTCCTGCTGTAACTGCTGATGCCTATGTTGCTGTTTCATCTCCTGCTGCATCTCCTGCTGAATCTTCTTCTGCAGAATCTCCTCCTGCTACAATTCCTGCTGATGTATCTCCTGCTGCGTCTCCTACTACATCCCCTGCTGCTGAATCTCCTTCTATATCTCCTACTGCATCTCCTGCTGCATTTTCTACTGAATCTCCTGCTGCAGAATCTCCTATGCAATTTCCTGCTGCAGAATCTGCTGATGCATTTCCTGCTGATGCATCTCCTGCTGAATCTCCTGATGCTGCATCTCCTGCTGCTGAATCTCCTGCCTCTTCATCTCCTGATGCTGCAACTCCTGCTGAATCTGCTTCTGTATCTGGTGCGGTTGCATCTTCTTTTATTGCAACTCCTGCTACTGCATCTCCACCTGATTTCCTGCTGCATGTCCTTCTTTTGAATCTCCTGCTGCATATCCTGGTACATCACCTGCTGAATATGCATCTCCTGCTACATCTCCTGCTGATACACCTCATGCAGCTGCATCTGCTGCTGCATATCCTGCTGCATCTGCTGTTGCCAAATCTCTTGCTGTTGCATATCCTACTGAATTTCCAGCAGCATCTGCTGATGCAATTCTTGCTGCATCTCATCCTGCATCCTTTGCTGCTGCATCTGCTTCTGCTTCTGGTGATGCTACATCTCCAGGTGCATCTGCTGCTTCATCTGCTGCTGTGTCTCCTGCTGATGTATGTTTTGCTGCATCTCATGGTGATGCATGTCCTGCTGCATCTCCTGCTTCTGCAGCTACTTCTTCTGCATCTCCTGCAGCATCCTTTGCTGCTGCATCTCTTATTCATCTCCTTCTGCTGCATATACTGCTGCATCTTGTGCTGCTGTACCTCCTCCTGCTGCGTTTCCTGTTGCATCTCCTCCTGCTGCATCTCCTGCTGAATCTCCTCCTACTCTATCTCCTGTTCCATTTCCTCCTACTGCATCTCCTGTTCCATCTCCCCCTGCTGCATCTCCTGCTGCTGCATCTCATTCTGCTACATCTGCTTCTCCATCTCCTGCTACAGAATCTCCTGATACATCCCCTGCTGCTTCATCTCATCCTGCTGCATCTCATGCTGCATCTCCTGCTGCTATATCTCCTGCTGTTTCACATCCTGCTACTGCATCTCCTAATGAATCTCCTGCTGCTTCATCTCTTGATCCATGTCCTGCTGCTGCATCTCCTGTTCTACTTCTCCTTTTGCTTCCTTTGCTGCTGCATCTCCTGCTGTATCTCATGTTGCACCTTGTATTGAAGCATCTCCTGTGTCATCTCCTTCTGCTGCATATCTTACTGCTTCATCTCCTTCTGCATCTCCTGCTGCATCTCTATCTGCAGCACATGCAGTTGCATCTCCTGCTGTATCTCCTGCTCCTGCATATTCATCTGCATTTCCTGCTGCAGCTCTTTATGAATCTACTACTGCTGCATCTGCTGAAGTTGCTGCTGCATCTGCTGTTGCTTCATCTACTGCTGCATCTCCTCATAGATCTCCTGCTGCTGCATCTCCTGCTGGTGCATCTGCTGTTGCATCTGATGCTGCTTTCTCTCCTGCTGCATGTACTGCAGATGAATCTCCTGCTCTATTTCCTTCTGCTGCATCTTCTTCTCTTCAGCTATTTCTCTGCACTTCCTGCTGCTGCATCTCCTCCTTCTGCATCTCCAGCTGAATCGCCTGTAGCATCTCCTGCTTCTTCATCTCCTAGTGCTGCTGCATCTTCTGTTACTTCTGCTGCTGCTGCGTTCCCTGATGCATCTCCTGATTCTGCAAATCCTTCTGCATCTCCTACTACTACGTCCCGTGCTGCTGCATTTCCTGCTGAATCTCCTGATGCTGCAACTCCTTCTGCATCTCCTTCTGCATCTCAGTTTTTGATGCATCTGCTGCTGCATTTCCTGCTGATACATCTCCTGCTGCATCTCCTCCCTTATACCTTTCTACATTTTGCTGCCTCATTTCCTCATGCACCTGCTGATGCACCTCATGCTGCTGCATCTCCTGCTTCGTCTCCAGCTGATACATCTGTGGCTTTATCACCTGATATGTTATCTCCTGATACATTTGCTGCAGTATTTCCTGCTGCAGTATCTGCTGATACTGAATCTCTGCTGCATTTCCTGCTGCATCTGCTGCTGCTCTGCTGATGCTTCATCTCCTGCCAAATCTCCTGCTACATATCCTGCTGCTGCACCTCTTAATGCATCTCATGATAATGCTTCATCTCCTGCTACTGCATCTCCTGCTGCTGAATCTCCTGCTGCATCTGCTGCTGCATCTCCTACTGCTGCATCGTATTCTGCATGTGCTGCTGCAACATCTGCTTCTGCATCTCCTGCTGCTGCATCTCCTGCTGGATCTCCATCCGAATCTCTTGCTGCTGCAACTCCTGCTGCTGCATCTGCTGCTTCAACTCCTGCTTCTGCATTACCTTCTGCATCTATTCCTGTTGTATTTCCTGCTGCTGCATCTCCTACTGCTGCATCTGCTGCTTCATCTCCTGCTGCTGCATCTTCTGATACTGCATCTGCTGCTCCATCCCCTGTTGCATCTCTTGGTACTGCATCTTCTGGTTTTGTATTTTCTGCTTCATCTCCTGCAGCAACTCCTGCTTCTGTATCTCCTGCTGCTAGATCTCCTGATGCATCCTCTACTCATGTATCTGTGGATGCATCTCCTGATGCACCATTTCCCATTGCATCTGCTGCACCATCCCCTGCTGCATCTCCTTCTGCTCCATCTGGTGCATTGCCTGCTTCTGTGTGTTTTGCTGCATCTCCTGCTTCTCCACCTCCTGCTGCTGCACCTCCAGTGGCATCTCCTCCCCCTGCATTTGCAGCAGTATCTCCAGCTTCGGCATCTTCTACTGAATCTACATCTCTTCTTTCTTCTGCTGCTGCATCTCTTGCTCTTGCTTCAGCTGCTCCTGCATCTGCTGCTGCAAACACTGCTGCATCTCTTCTGCTGCCTTTCCTACGGCATCTTCTCCTGTTTCATCTTATGTTGCATCTCCTGCTGCTGTATATCATGGTGCATATCCTCTTGCTACATCTTCGGCTGCATCTCTTGCTGCATCTCCTGCTGCATTTCCTGCTGATGCATATCCTGCTGCTGTATTTCCTGTGCATGTCTTTCTGCTTTATCTTTTTCTGCATATCCTGCTGCATCTCTTCCTGCTGGATCTCGTCCTACTACATCTTCAGCATATGCTGCTCCATCTGGTGCTTCTTCACCTATTGCTGTATCTCCTGCTACTTCATCTGCTGCTGAATCTGCATCTCCTCTTTCGTCTGCTGCCTGCATCTCCTGCTGATTCATCTGCTGCTGATGCATCTCCTGCTGATGCATCTCCTGCTGCAACTTTTTCTGCTGCATCTACTCTTGCATATCCTTCATCTGCATCTCTTGAGGTATACCCTGCTGCATTTCCTCCTGCATCTTCTGCTGCATCTCCTGCGGCTGCATCTCCTGCTGAAGAATCGCCTTCTACTATATCTCATGCTGCCTCTCCTGATTCATCTCCTGCTGATGCATCTCCTGCTGCATATCCTGATGCATGTCGTGCTGATGACTCTCCTACTTCTGTATATCCTGCTGCAGAATCGCCTGCTGCTCCATCCTCTCTTTCATGTACTATTGATTCATATCTTTCTACATCTTCTGAGTCTGATGCTAATTCTTATCCTGTAATTCCAGCTGCATCTCCTACTGCACCTGCTACTGCTGCATCTCCTGTTTTTGCACCTCCGGCTACATCTACTGCTTCTTCATTTCCTGCTACATCTTCTGCTGCATCTTCTGCTACTGCCACTGCAGCTGAATCTCCTGCTGCATCTGCTGCTTCTACACCTCTTGCTGGTGCATCTGCTTCTGCATCCACTGCTGCACCTCCTTCTGCTTCCACTCCTTCTGAATATCCTTCTGCTACTTCTCCTCCTGCATCTCCTCCTGCTTCATCTCTCCATGCATCTCCTGCTGCTGCATCTCCTGCTGCATCTCTTAGTGGTACATCACCTGCTGTTGCATCTCCTGCTGCATCTCCTGATGAATAAGAATCTCCTGCTGAATCTCCTGGTGCTGCATCCTTTGCTGCTACTTCCTCTGCTGCTGCATAAACTGCTGCTTTATCATCTGTTTCATCTACTTCTGCTGCATATCCTACTACATCTCCTGCTGCTACACTTCTCTCTGCTGCATCTGTTGCTGAATCTCCTACTGCTGCATGTCTTCCTGTTGCATCTCTTGCTGCATCTCCTTCTGCTGTATCTCCATGCAGCAGCTGGAGCAGCAGGAGATGCAGAAGGAGATGCAGAAGGAGATGCCCCAGAAAGAGATGGAGCAGGAGATACATCAGCAGGCCAAGCAGCAGTAGATGCAGCAGCAATATATGCAGGAAAAGGAGATGAAGCAGGATAGGAAGCATCAGGAGACTAAGCAAGAGGAGATGCATTAGGAGATTCTGCAGCAGGCTATGCAGCAGCACTAGATGAAGCAGAGAATGAAGGCAGACGAGATTCAGGAGTAGGAGATGGCACAGGAGATGCAGCTGCAGGAGATGCAGCAGCAGATGCAGCATCAGGAGATGCACGACGACATCTATCAGCAAGAGAAGCAGCATCAGGAGATGCAACAGTAGGTGAATCTACAGCAGCTGCAGCAAAAGATGCAGGAGAGTCAGCAGCAGGTGATGCAGCAGGAGTTGCAGCAGGAGATGCAGAAGCAGGAGATGAATCAGCAGGAGATGTGGTGTGAGGTGCAGAAGCAGGAGAGTCAGCAGCAGATGCATTAGGAGATGCAGCACCAGCAGATGCAGCAGCAGGAGATGACGTATTAGATGCAGGAGCAGGAAATGCAGCAGTAGGAAATGCAGCAAGAGGAGATGCAGCAGGAGTTGCAGCAGATAGAGATGCAGCAGCAGAAAATGCATTAGGAAATGCATCAGCAGCCACAGCCACAGGAGATAGAGCAGCAGCAGCTGCAGCTGGAAATGCAGCAGCAGGAGATGCAGCAGAGTTTGCAGCAGCAGGAGATGCAGAAGCAGGAGATCCAGCAAGAAAGCACCATCATAAGATGAATCCAAAGATGTATCAGAAGGATAAGGTGCAGGAGATGCAGCAGCAGGATATGTAGTAGGAGATGAAGCAATATGTCAAGCAGCAGTAGATGTAGCAGCAAATGCTGCAGATCTAGCAGCAAGTGGTTCAGCAGGAAATGCAGCAAGAAGAGATGCCTCAGAAAACGCAGAAGATGCAGCAGAAAGAGATGCTTAAGGAGATTGATTAGGAGAAGATTCAGCAGCAGGAGATAGAGCAGGAGATGCAGCTGCAAAAGATGTAGCAGGATATGCAGCTGCAAGAGATGTAGCAGGAGATACAGCAGGAGATGCAATAGGAGTTGCAGTACCAGGAGATGTAGCAGCAGGATATGCAGCAGGAGATTGAGCGAGAGGAGACGTACCCTAAGATGCAGCACCTGGAGATGCAGCGGGAGATGTAGAAGCAGACGAAGCAGCAGTAGATGTAGCAGCAAGATATGCATCAGAAGGTGATAAAACAGGAGATGCAAAAGCAGGAGATTTAGCTACAGCAGATGCATTAGGAGATGCAGTAGCAGGAGATGCAGCCGCAGCAGATGCAGCAGCAGATTCAGAAGCAGATTCCGTAAGAGATGCAGCAGCAGGAGATTGATAAGCAAAATATAGCACCAGGAGATGCAGTAGCTGGAAATTCAGGAGGAGGCGCTGCAGCAGCAGAAGCAGCAGGTAATGCAGAAGCAGTAGATGAAGTAGAGTATGAAGCAGCTGTAGATGCAGCAGGGTATGAAAGAGCATGAGATTCAGCAGCAGGAGATGAAGCAGTGGAGATGCATCATCAGATGAATCCGCTGATGCATCAGAGGTAGTCGCCGACGGAGGTGCAGCAGCAGGAGGTTCAGTAGCAATAGATCCAGAAGATCCAGAAGGAGGAGATAAAGCAGCAGGACATGTAGAAGTACATGCAGCAGCAGATGCAGGAGATGAAGCAGCAGGAGATGCATCAGGAGATGCAAGCATCAGGAGATGAAGTATTAGGAGGTGTAGCAGGGGATTCAATAGCAGGTGATGCACCAGGAGGTGCGGCAGGAGATACAGTAGCAGGAGGTGCAGAAACAGGAAAAGATGCCTCAGCTGATACAGCAGCAAGAGATGAGCAGGAGATTGAGCAGGAGATGCAGTAGGAGGCGAGGCAGGAGCTGATGATGCAGTAGAAACAGAAGCAGGAGATGCAGAAGCAGAAACAGAAGCAGGAGATGCAGAAGCAGAAACAGAAGCAGGAGATGCATCACTAGTAGATACAGCAGGGGATTCGGCTGCAGGAGATGCGGCAGGAGATACAGCAGGAGATGCAGAGAAAATAGATGAAGCAGCAGGAGATGCAGCGGCAGGAGATGCAGCAGTAGATGCAGATTCAGCAGGAGATTCATCAGTAGAAGACTCTGCAGCAGATTCACAGTAGGACGTGCAGGAGTAGGAGATGCAGAAGGAGATGGGCAGAAATAGATGCAGCAGGAGAAGGCGCAGTAGGAGATGCAACAGAAGATGCAGGAGGAGGAGATGTAGCAGGAAATGTAGAAGGATATGCAGAAGGAGAAGCATCGGGAGGAGATGCAGCAAGACATGCAGTAGCAGCAGATACAGCAGCAGGAGATGCATCAGCAGAAGATGCAGCAAGATGTATGGCAGCAGGAATTGCAGCAGAAGATGCAGTAGCAAGAGATGTAGCATTATCATAGGATGCATTATAGGGAGCAGCAGCAGGATGTGCAGCAGCAGGAGGTGCAGGAGGATATGCATGAACAGGAGAATCAGTATGAGGTACAGCAGGAAATGCAGCAGCAGGATATGTAGCTGGAGATTCAGCAGTAGATGAAGCAGCAACAGAGCAGCAGGAGATGCAGCAGCAGGAGATGCCCAGCAGATGCAGAAGGAGATGAAATATCAGGAGATGAAGCTACAGATGCATCATCTGAAGATGAAGCAGGAGATGCAGCAGAAGGAGATGCATCAGCAGATGCAGCAGGAGATACAAGAGGAGATGAGGCAGATGATGTAGCAAGAAATACCGTAGAAGATGCAGCAGGAAATATATTCCGGATATGCAGGAGAAGTAGATGAATCAGGAGATGAAGCAGAAGGATATGCTGCAGCAGATGTAGCAAGAGGAGATGTAGCAACGGGAGACACAGCAGGAGGTGATGCAGCAGGTAATACAGCAGCAGGAGATGCAGCAGCAGGAGTTGTGGTAGGATTTGATTGGGCTAGAGCAATCATACAGCTGCTAGAGATACAGCAGCAGGAAATGCAGCAGTAAATAAAGAAGCAGAGGTTGCAGTAGCAGGAGATGCAGCAGGAGATTCAGCATGAGATTCATCAGCAGGAGATGAAGCAGCAGGAGATGTAGCAGCAGAAGATGCCGCTGCAGATGTATCAGGAGGAGATGAAACAGCAGGAGACTTAGAATGAGGTTATGCAGCAGGAGATTCTGTAGCAGGAGATTAAGCAGGAGATGCAGCAGGAGTTGCAGCACCAGGATATGTAGCACCAAGAAATGCAGGAGGAGATGGAGGAGGAGATGCAGCAGCAGGAAATTCAGCAGCAGGATATGCAGCAGCAAATTAAGTACCAGCAGATGAGGCAGAGGGAGATGCAGCAGCAGGAAATGTAGCAGTAGATACAGAAGATGGAGATGCAACAGCAGGAGATGCAGCAGAAGTAGATGCAGCATGTTATGCAGCATGAAATGCAGGAGGAGATGCAGCAAGAGACTCAGCAGGAGAGGCATCAGCAGGAGATGACACAAGAGATGCATCAGCAGTAGATGCAGCAGTGTACGAGTTTCAGCAGCATGAGATGCATCAAGAGATGATGCAGAAAGAGATGCCGCATCAGATTACTCAGCAGAAGATGCAGGAGGAGATCCAGCAGCTGGAGATGCAGCAGCAGATGAAGCAAGAGATAGAGAAGAAGACAGAGCAACAGTGGATGCAGCAGCAGGAGATGCAGCAGGAGATACATATTCAGCAGGAGATGCAGCAGGAGATGTAGTAGCAGGAGATGCATAATGAGATGCATATTCTGAGAGAGATGTAGCAGGAGATGTAGCAGCATGAGATGCCGTGGGAGATACAGGAGGACATACAGCATATAGAGATGCAAGAGCAGGAGTTGAAGTAGCAAGAAATGCAGTCCCAGCAGATCCAGCATCAGGTGATTCAGCAGGTTATGCAGCAGCAGACACAGCAGCAGGAGATGCAGAAGGAGATTCAGCAACAGGAAATGCAGCAGGAAATGAAGCTTCAGATACAGCAGGTGGAGATGCAGCAGCAGATGCATCAGTAGATGTAGATTCAACAAGAGATTCAGAAGCAGGAGATGCTCCAGCAGATTCGCAATAGGAGATGCATCAGCAGGAGATGCAGCAGGAAATGAAGCAGTAGACACAGAAGCAGGAGATGCTACAGCAGTAAATACTGCAGCAGTTGCAGTAGGAGATGACATATCAGGTTATGAAGCCACAGATGCATCAGCTGAAGATGAAGCAGGAGATGCATCAGCAGGAGGTGCATCAGCAGATGCATCAGGAGATGTGGCAGCAAATGTAGAAAGTTATAACGTACATGCAGAAGCAGATGCAGCAGCAGCTAATTCAGCAGGAGATGCAGCAGCAGGAGATGCAGAAGCAGATGCAGCAGGAAATGCAGATTCAGCAGGAGAAGCAATAGAAAGAGAATCTTCAGCAGATGCACCAGGATGTTCAGGATGACGAGATGTAGCAGGACATAGAGCAGCAGCAGATGCATCAGCAGATGAAGCAGGAAATGCAGCAAGAGATACAGCAGCAGAGATGTAGCCGCAGATGCATCAGAAGCAGATGCAACAGGTAATGCAGCAGCAGCAGATTCCGCAGGAGATGCATCAGCAGAAGATGCAGAAGGAGTTGCAGCATCAGGAGATTCAGCAGGAAATGCAGCAGCAGGAGATGTAGTAGCAGGAGACGCAGAAGGAGATGCAGAAGGAGCTGCAGCATCAGTTGCTGCATCAGGGAATGCAGCAGCAGCAGAAGTAACAGGAGATGCAGCAGCAACATATGCACTAGGAGATGTAGCAGCAGGAGAGGAAGAAGCAGGAGATGCTACAGGTGATTCAGCCGGAGATGCAGAAGGAGGAGATGCAGCAGCAGGAGGTGGAGAGTAGTAGATGAAGTGAAGAAGATGCAGCAGAAGGAAATATAGCAGGAGATTCAGCCGCAGTAAATGCAGCAAGAGAGAAAGTAGCAGAGGATGCAGCAGCAGATGCAGCAGAAGAGGATGCAACAGCAGATGCAGCAACAGGAGATGCACCAGAAGATCTATCAGGAGATGCAACAGTAGATGAAGCAGCAGCAGATGCAGCAGCAAATTCAGCAGATGCAGCAGTAGTAGATTCATAAAGAGCTGCAGCAGGAAATGCAGATGAATATGCAGGAGCAGGAGATACAGCAGGAGATGCATCTGCAGCTGATTTAGAAAGAGATGCAGCAGGATATGCAGAACGAGATGCAGCAGCAAGATATGCAGCAGAAGGAGATGACGTAGGAGATGCTTCAATAGAAGGTGAAACATGAAATAGAGCAGGAGATGCAGCAGCAGATGAAGCAGAAGGAGATGCAGAAACATGAGATGCAGAAGCAAGACATGGATCAAGAGATGCAGCAGCAGGAGATGAAGCTTCAGGAGATTAATTAGGAGATGCAGTAGCAGGAGATGCAAAAGGAGATGATGCAGCAGCAGGAGATGCAGCAGCAGGAGATGCAGCATGAGGAGGTGGAACATTAAATGCAGCAGGAGGAGGTACAGCAGCAGTAGATACAGCAGCATATGCAGCAGAAGGTGATGCATAAGAGAGGCAGCAGGAATTGATGAAGCAGGAGATGATGGAGCGGGAGATGCCGATGAAGTAGATCCAGAAGCAGGAGATGCAGGAGTAGATGCATCAGCAGGAGATGCAGCAAAACATACATCAGCAGGAGACACAACAGCAGGATATGAGGCAGGAGATACACCAGCAGGAAATGCAGCAGGAGATGCACCAGCAGGAAATGCAGCAGGAGATGCTTCAGGAGATTAAGCAGGAGATGCTGCAGCAGGTGATGCAGCAGCAGATGCAGCAGAAAGTAATTTTGCAGGGGTTGCAGCAGTAGGTGAAGCAGCACCAGATGAAGCAGCATATGCTGCAGATGCAGCAGTAGGGGAAGCAGCATATGCTGCAGATGCAGCAGTAGGGGATGCAGCAGCTGATGCAACAGGAAGAGATGGAGCGGAAGATAGATCAGCAGCAGATGCACCAGCAGAAGCAGCAGCAGTTGATGCAGCAGGACATATAGAAAAGTATGAGGCAGCAGGAGATGTAGGAGATGCAGCAGTAGATGAAGTAGCACTAGATGCAGCAACCGTTGCAGCAGGAGATGCAGCAGCAGGAAATGCAGCAGCAGGAGGTGCAGCAGCAAATGCATTCAGCAGCATATGCAGTAGGAGATGCAGCAGCTGGAGATTCTGTAGTGGGAGGTTCAGCAGCAGATGTAGCAGGATATGCAGCATCAGTAGATGCATCTGCAGATGCATCAGCAGAGCATGTAGAAGGAGATAAGGGAGCAGGAGATGCAGGAGTACATGAAATAGCAGCAGATACAACAGCAGATTCAGGAAATTCAGCAGCAGGAGATGCACTAGGAGATGACGTAGAAATGTAGAAGGAAATTCAGCAGCAGGAGATGCACTAGGAGATGAGGTAGAAATGTAGAAAGAAATGCAGCAGGAGATGCAGCAATAGGTGATGTAGCAGGAGATGCAGCAGTACATGAAGTAGCAGCAGATACAACAGCACATTCAGGAGATGTAGCAGAGTAGATGCTACAGTATATGAAACAGCAGAAGATACAGAAGGAGATGCAGCAGCAGAAGATGAAGCTGGATATGAAGTTAGAATGCAAAAGCAAATGCAGCAGGAGATGCAGCAGGAGATGTAGCAACACAAGAAGCAGCAGCAGATGCAGCAGCTGGTGATGCAGGATGAGATGCAGCAGGAACTGCAGCAGCAGGAGATGCTGCAGGACATGCAGCAGGATATGCAACAGCAGATGCAGCAGCATGAGGTGCATAGCAGAAGATGCAGCATGAGATGAAGTAGCAGGGGATGCACAAGCAGGAGATGCAGAAGGAGATGTAGCAGCGGGAGATGCAGAAGATATGCAGTAGCAGGAGATGCAGTAGAAGAAGATTACATCACAGTAGATGCAGGAGATGCAGCAGCAGGAGATGAAGAGGCAGGGGATTCAGCAGGAGATGCATCAGCAGGAAATGTAGCAGGAGATTCTGCAGCAGGAAACACCGCAGGAGAGTCTGCAGCAGGAGATTCAACGGAAGATTCAGCAGAAGATGCAGCAGGAGATATAGAAGGAGATTCAGCAGCAGGAGATGTAGTAGGAAATGCAGCAGGAGATACATCAACAGGAGTTGCAGGAGGAGATTCTGCAGAAGAAGATTCAGCAGGAGATACAGTAGGAGATGCATCAGGAGATGAAGTAGCAACATATGCATCAGAGGTTACAGCGGGAAGTGCCACAGGAGATTCAGCAAGTGATGTAGCAGCAGGAGATGCAGCCACAGATGCCTTCAGAAGGAAATGCAGAAGCACTAGATGCATCAGTAGAAGATGGAGCAGCAGATGCAGCAGGAAATGGTGATACTTCTGCAGATGCATCCGCAGATGCATGAGCAGAGGATGCAGCATCAGGAGATGCTGGAAGATATCAAGTGGCAGGAGATGTAGCATCAGGAATTGTAGCAGGAGATGCAGCAGTGCATGAATCAGCAGCAGATGCAGCAGGAGATTAAGGAGATGCAGTAGCCGGAAATGCAGCAGAAGATGCAGCAGCAGGAGATGCTGGAGGACATCAAGTGGCAGGAGATGTAGCAGCAGGAATTGTGGTAGGAGATAGAGCAGCAGGAATTGAAGCAAGAGATGCAGCAGTACATGAATCAACAGTAAATGCAGCAGCAGATTAAGGAGATGCAGTAGCTGGAAATGCAGCAGAAGATGCAGCAAGAGGAGATGCAGTAGCAGGAGATGCAGCTGCAATAGATGCAGCAGCAGATGCATCAGGAGATGCAGGTTCAGTAGGAGATGTAGCAGTAGAAGATGCTGCTGCAGATGATGCAGCAGGAGATGCTGCAGAAGGAGATGCAGCAGAAGGAAATACAGGAAGATATGCTGTAGGAGGAGATGCAGCAGGTAATGCAGCAGCAGGAAATGCATATTCAGCAGTAGATTCAGCATCACATTCAGAAGGAGATGCAGCAGCAGGAGATAGAGCAGAAAGTGATTCTTCAGCAGGAGGTACAGCAGCAGGAGATGAAGTCACAAAAGATGCAGCAGAAGATGCAGAAGGAAATGCAGCAGAATATACCTCAAGAAATGCAGAAGAAGGAGATGCAAGAGTAGATGCTGCAGAAGGAGTTATAGCAGGAGATGCATCAGCAGGAGATGCATCAGCAGGAGATGCAGGCAGCAGACGAAAGAGGAGATGCAGATTCAGCAGCAGATGAAGTAGCAGGAGTTGCAGCAGCAGATGCAGCAATAGCTGAAGCAGCACCAGATGCAGCAGCATATGCTGAAGATGTAGTAGGAGGAGATCCAGCAGGAAATCCAGCAGGAAGAGATGCAGGAGGATATGCAGAAAAAGATAAAGCAGAAAGAGATGCATCAGGAAATACAGCAGCAGGATATGCATCAGCAGGAAATGCAGCAAGACATGCACTAGCAGAAGATGCAGCAGGAGATGCAGCTGGAGATGTAGCAAGAGGATATGCACCATGATATACAGCAGCAGGAGATGCAACAAAAGATGATCCAGGAGGAGATGCAGCAGAAGAGGCAGCAGCAGGAGATACAGCAGTAGATTCTGCTGCATCTCCTCTGCTGCCTCTCCTGCTGTATCTCCTGCTGCTGCCTCTCCTCCTGCTAAATCTCCTCCTGCATCAGCTGATGCATTTCCTGCATCTCCTGCGGCTGCATCTGCTGGTGTATCTCCTGCTTCTCTATCTTCTGCTGCATCTCCTCCTGGATCATCTTTTGTTGCATCTCCTGCTGCCGCATCTCCTGCTTCTGCGTCTCCTACTCCTGCATCTCTGCTGCTGCATCTCCTGCTGCTGCATTTCCTGCTCCTGCTTCTCCTGATGCATCTGCTGCTGCATCTTCTGCAGCATCTTCTATTGTTTCAACTCCAGATGCTGCATCTTCTCCCGATGCATCTGCTGGTACTGCATATTATCCTGCTGCAACTCCTGCTCCAAATTCTTGTGCCTCTGATGCTGCTGCTGTATCTTCTGCTGCTGCATCTCCTGCTGATGTGTCTGATGTTGCATCTCCTGCTGCTGCATCTTCTCTGCAGATCCTGATGCTTCATCTCTTGCTGCAGAATCTCCTGCTGAATCCACTGCTCATCTCTTGCGACTGTATCTCCTGCTGCATCTCCTGCTGCTGCATCTCCTGCTGCAGAATCTCCGGCTGCATCTTCTGCTTCTGAATCTCCTGCTACTGGGTCTGCTGCATCATCTCATCCTGCCTCTTCTCCTACGGCATCTCCTTCTGTATCTCGAACTACATCTCATGAAGCTGTACCTGCTGAAGCATCTCTTCCTGCTGCATCTCCTGATGAATAGGCATCTATTGATGCACCTGCTGCTGCTTCATCTCCTGCTGCTGCAACTCCTACTGAATCTGCTGTCGAATATCTTCCTGCATCTGCCGCAGCTGCATCTCCTGCTTCTGCATCATCTACTGCTGCATCTCTTGATTAATCTCCTACTGCTTCATCTGCAGTATTTTCTGAAGCATCTGCTGCTGCTTCATATACTGCTTCATCTCCTACTACTGCATCTCCTTCTGCTTCTCATTCTGCATCTCCTGATGCTACAGCTCCATCTGCATCATCTGCTGCATTTCCTCCTGCTGAATCTCCTGCTGACTCTACTGCTGCATCTCCTGCTGCTGCAGCTCCATCTGCGTCATTTCCTGCTGCATCTCGTGCTGCATCTCCTGATGCTACAGCTCCATCTGCATCATCTCCGACTGCATCTCCTACTGCTGCATCTCCTAACTCATTTTCTACTGTTCCATCTGCAGTATTTTCTGCTGCATCTGCTGCTGCTTGATATATACTCCTTCATCTCCTACTATTGCATCTCCTGCTGCATCTCCTTCTGTATCTCCTTCTGCATCTCCTGCTGCATCTCCTGCTGCATCTCCTGCTGAATATAATCCTACCACATCTCCCGCTACATATGGTGCTGCATCTCCTGTTGCTTCTTCTGCTGGTGCATCTCCTGCCTCATATCCTGCTGCTGTGTCTCCTGCTGATGTATGTCCTGCTGCATCTCCTGCTTCTGCATCTACTTCTTCTCCATCTCCGGCTCCAGCATCTCCTGTTTCATCAATTGCTGTTGCATCTCTTATTCATCTCTTCAGCTGCATATACTGCTGCATCTGGTGCTGCTGTACCTCCTCCTGCTCCATTTCCTGTTGCATCTCCTCCTGCTGCATCTCCTGCTGAATCTCCTCCTACTGCATCTCCTCCTGTATCTGCTGCTTTTGCATCTCCTGATATATCTCCTGCTGCTTCATCTCATCCTGCTGCATCTCATGCTGCATCTCCTGCTGCTATATCTCCTGCTGTTTCATATCCTGCTACTACATCTCCTAATGAATCTCCTGCAGCTTTATCTCTTGATCCATGTCCTGCTGCTGCATCTCCTTTCTCTGAATCTTCTTTTTCTTCGTCTGCTGCTGCATCTCCTCCTGTATTTCATGTTTCACCTTCTATTGAAGCATCTCCTGCTTCATAACTTTCTGCTGCATATCTTGCTGCTTCATCTAGATCTGCATCTCCTGCTGCATCTCCTTCTACTACTGCTGCATTTGCTGAATTTGCTGCTGTATCTGCTGCTGCTTCATCTACTGCTGCATCTCCTGATAGATCTCCTGCTGCTTTCTCTCCTGATGCTGCATCTGATGCTGCATCTGATGCTGCTTTCTCTCCTGCTGCATGTGCTGTAGATGAATCTCCTGCTCTATTTCCTTCTGCTGCATCTTCTTCTCTTCAACTACTACTCTGCACTTCCTGCTGCTGCATCTCATCCTTCTGCGTTTCTGGCTGAATCGCCTGTAGCATCTCCTGCTTCTTCATCTCCTGCTACATATCCTGCTACATATCCTGCTACATCTCCTACAGCATATGATGCTGCTGCATGTCCTGTTACTTCCTCTGCTGCTGCATTCTCTGCTGCATCTCCTGATTCTGCAACTCCTTCTGCTTCTCATTTCTTGTTCATCTCCTGCTGCATTTCCTGCTGATACGTCTCCTGCTGCATCTCCTCCCTTATACCTTTCTACATTTGCTGCCTCATTTCCTCATGCACCTGCTGATGCACCTCGTGCTGATGAATCTCCTGCTTCATCTTCAGCTGATGCATTTGTGGCTTCATCACCTTATATGTCATCTCCTGCCTCATCTGCTGCAGTATTTCCTGATGCAGGATCTGCTGATCCTGCATCTACTGCTGCATTTCCTGTTGCATTTGCTGCTGCTCTGCTGCTGCTTCATTTCCTGCCAAATCTCTTGCTACATATCCTGCTGCTGCACCTCTTATTGCATCTCATGATAATGCCTACTCTCCTGCTACTGAATCTCTTGCTGCACGTACTGCTGCTGCATTTCCTGCTGCATCTCCTGCTGCTGCATTACCTGCTCTATCTCCTCCTACTGCTTCTCCTTCTGCTGCATATCCTGCTTCTGTATATACTGCTGCCTTTCCTGCTGCTGCATCTCCTGCTGCTGAATCTCTTTCTGCATCTCCTTCTTCTGAATCTCCTGCTGCTCTATTACCTTCTGCATCGACTCCTGCTGCATGTCCTTCTGCTGCATCTCCTTTTGCTGCATATGATACTCCATCTCCTGCTGATGCATCTCCTGCTCTTGCATCTCTTTCTGCTGAATCTCCTCCTGAATCTCCTGCGGCATCTCATGCTGCTACATATCCTGCTACATCTCCTGAATATGCATCTCCTGCTGCTTCCCCTGCTGCTGCACCTACTGCTGCTTCATCTTCTGCTGCTGCATCTGCTGATACTGCATGTGCGGCTGCATCTCTCGGTGCATCTCTTGGTGCTGCATCTTCTGGTATTGCATCTCCTGATGCATCTCCTGAGGAATCACCTGCTTCTGTATCTCCTGCTGCTACATCTCCTGATGCATCCTCTGCTCATGTATCTGTGGATGCATCTCTTGATGCACCATTTACCATTACATCTGCTGCTCCATCCCCTGCTGTATCTCTTTCTGCTCCATCTGGTGCATCTCCTGTTGCATATGCTGCTGATTTTTCTACTGCTGCATCTCCTGCTAAATCTTTTGCTGCTGCATATCCTTCTGAATTTTCTGCTGAATCTACTGCTGAATATGCATCCCCTGCTGCATCTCCTGTTGCTGCATCTCCTGCTTCATATCCTACTGCATCTCCTGCTACAGCATAACTTGCTGCATTTCCTTCTGCTGCATCTCCTGATGCATCATCTGCTGCAGCATCTTCTGCTTCTACAACTCCTACTGAATCTGCATCTCCTGCTGCATCTGCTGCTGCATCTATTGCTGCTGCATCTGCTGCCTCTGCAGCTGCAGCTGCATCACCTTCTGATGCATCACCTGCTGCATTACCTCCTGCTGCATATTCTGTTGCATTTCCTGCTGCTGCATCTCCTTAATCTACTTTACCTCCTGCTGCATATTCTGTTGCATTTCCTGCTGCTGCATCTCCTTAATCTACTGCTCCATTTCTTGCTGCTTCATCTACTGCTGCATCTCCTGCTACATTTGCTGCTGCTGCATCTCCTTCTACTTGATGTCCTCCTGCATCTCCTGCTGCTGCATCTGCTGCTTCACCTCCTGCTGCTGTATAGCCTGCTGCTTCATCTCCTGCTGCAACCTATGCGGATGCATCTGCAGAAGCATCTCCATTTCCTGCTGCATCTGTAGCTCAGTCTTCTACGGATGCATCTAGTGCTTCTGCATTTCAGCTGCATATCCTGTTGAAGGCATCTGCGGCTGCATCTCCTGCTGCTACATCTCCTGCTGAATCTCCTGCTGCACTTCCTGCTGTAACTGCTGATGCCTATGTTGCTATTTCATCTACTGCTGCATCTCCTGCTGAATCCTCTTCTGCAGAATCTCCTCCAGCATCTCCTGCTACCATTCCTGCTGATGTATCTCCTGCTGCATCTCCTACTACCTCCCCTGCTGCTGGAACTCCTGCTGCATCTCCTGCTGCATTTTCTACTGAATCTCCTCTGCTGCGTTTTCTACTGAACCTCCTGCTGCAGAATCTCCTACGGAATTTCCTACTGCACAATCTGCTGATGCATTTCCTGCTGATGCGTTTCCTGCTGATGCATCTCCTGCTGAATCTCCTGATGCTGCATCTCCTGCTGCTGAATCTCCTGCCTCTTCATCTCCTGCTGCTGCAATTCCTGCTGAATCTGCTGCTGCCTCTGGTACGGCTGCATCTTCTTTTCCTGCATCTCCTGCTGCTGCATCTCTGGCTGATTTCCTGCTTCTTTTCCTTCTGTTGAAACTCTTCCTGCTGCATATCCTGGTGCATAACCTGCTGAATATGCATCTCCTGCTACATCTCCTGCTGATACACCTCATGCAGCTGCAGCTGCTGCTGCATATCCTGCTGCATCTGCTGTTGCCAAATCTCTTGCTGTTGCATATCCTACTGAATTTCTTGCAGCATCTCCTGCTGATGCAATTCTTGCTGCATCTCATCCTGCATCCTTTGCTGCTGCATCTGCTCTACTTCTGGTGTTGCTACATCTCTAGATGCATCTGCCACTTCATCTGCTGATGTATCTTCTGCTGCATATGGTTCTGCATCTCCTGCTGCTTCTCCTGCTGGTGCATCTCCTGCCTCATATCCTGCTGCTGTGTCTCCTGCTGATGTATGTTTTGCTGCATCTCCTGCTGATGCATGTCCTGCTGCATCTCCTGATTCTGCATCTACTTCTTCTGCATCTCCTGCTCCAGCATCTCCTGCTGCACCAATTGCTGCTGCATCTCTTATTCATCTCTTCTTCTGCATCTCTTATTCTTCTCTTCTGCTGCATATACTGTTGCATCTGGTGCTGCTGTTCCTCCTCCTGCTGCATCTCCTGCTGAATCTCCCCCTGCTGCATCTCCTGTTCCATCTCCTCCTGCTGCATCTCTTGCTGCATCTCCTGCTCCATCTCCTCCTGCTAAATCTCCTGCTGCTGCATCTCCTTCTGCTACATCTCCTTCTGCATCTCCTGCTACAGCATCTCCTCCTGTATCTGCTGCTTCTGCATCTCATGATACATCCCCTGCTGCTTCCTGTCATCCTGCTGCATCTCCTGCTGCTGCATCTCCTTCTGCTACATCTCCTTCTGCATCTCCTGCTACAGCATCTCCTGCTGTATCTGCTGATTCTGCATCTCCTGATACATCCCCTGCTGCTTCATCTCATCCTGCTGAATCTCATGCTGCATCTCCTGCTGCTATATCTCCTGCTGTTTCATATCCTGCTACTGCATCTCCTGCTGCTATATCTCCTGCTGCTTCATCTCTTGATCCATGTCCTGCTGCTGCATCTCCTGTTTCTGCATCTCCTTTTGGTTCGTCTGCTGTTGCATCTCCTGCTGTATCTCATGTTGCACCTTGTATTGAAGCATCTCCTTGCGTCATCTCCTTCTGCTGCATATCTTGCTGCTTCATCTCGTTCTGCATCTCCTGCTTCATCTCCTTTAGCGTCACCTGCTGCATCTCCTTCTGCATCACCTGCAGATGCATCTCCTGCTGCGGCATATTCATATGCATTTCCTGGTGCAGCTCTTTATGAATCTACTACTGCTGCATCTGCTGCTGCTTCATCTACTGCTGCATCTCCTGATAGATCTCCTGCTTCTGCATGTCCTGCACAAGTACTGCAGGATCTTCTGCATTCTGCACAAGTACTGCAGGGAAGCTTCTACCATCAAATGCTGGTTCTCATTAGAGTCTTCTCTTATAGCGCTTTCACTGCAAGCTGTGAAACACGACTAACACATTTTAGTTTAGGGTAATGAATTGTGACTTAACTGTGTTTTTAACGCGCCTATGGGAAAGTAAGTATTTCAGGCACTGTAGATGCTGGCATGAAATTCTACCGCTTATTAATGTTTTCTCTTATAGCGCTGTTACTGCAAAAGACGACTTGTAGAACTTTCACTCTAGGCTTATAAACTGTAAGATCAGAATGGCTATTAAAGCCTCATTTCAAGAGTTGAGATCGTTCAGCACAAGTACCGCAAGGGAGGTTGCTGCCATCAAATTTTGGCTCTGATAGGATCCTTTCATGAAGCGCTTTCACTGTCAGCCGCATAGCACGATAAACGCAACTTTTTCGCTTAGGCTAGTTATTAGCGACTTAATAACACCTAGTAACACTTTTTATGAAAAGTGAATATCTCCAGCAAGTAAGATGTTAGCATGGAATGCTTCTGCTTCTGAATGTCTTCTCTTAGAGCGCAATCACTGCAAACCAAGATTTATCGAACTTTCCGTCTAAGTGAGTGAACGGTAACATCAGCACAGCTAATAAGGTTTCACTTGAAGATTTGAAAGCGTTTAGCACAAGTACCCCTGGGAAGTTGCTAGCATCAAATGGTGTCTCTCGTTAGAATCTTCTCTGGAAGTGCTTTTACTGCAAGCTGCAAACACGACTAAAAGAACATATTAGCATAGGCTAGTGAATAGAGACTTAACACCATCTATTATGGCGTTTTAGTAAAAATACATATCTCCAGCAGGGAAGATGCTAGCATGGAATCCTTCTGCTTGTGGATGTATTCTCTTAGAGCGCTTTCACTGCAGAGCATGAATTGTAGAACTTTCCCTCTAGTCTTGTGTAGTGTCAGATCAGAATGGCTACGAAGACTTTACTTCAAAATTTCAGAGCGTTCAGCACAAGTAACACAGGAAAAGTGTTACCATCAAAAGCTGGCTTTCGTTAGTGTCTTCTATGGAAGCAGTTTCTCTGCAAGATGCAGAGAACGACTAACGCAACGTTCTTGTGTTGGCAAATGAATAGAGACTTAATAGTGCCTACTAAGGCGCTTTAGGAAAATATCTCCAGCAGAGAAGATGTTAGCATGGAATGCTTCTGCTTCTGAATGTCTTAGAGCGCAATCACTGCAAACCAAGATTTATCGAACTTTCCGTCTAGGCTAGTGAACTGTAACATCAGCAAAGCTAGTAAGGCTTCACTTGAAGATTTTGAAAGCGTTCAACAGAAATACCCCTGGGAAGTTTCTAGCATCAAATGGTGTCTCTCGTTCGAATCTTCTCTGGAAGTGCTTTCACTGAGAGGTGCAAAACACGATGAACAATGCGTTTAAGTGTAGGTTAAAGAATAGTGACATAATAGCGACTAATAATGAGCTTTAGGAAAAGTGAATATCTCCAGCAGGGAAGATGTTAAGTCTTCAGTCTAGTCTTGTGTACTGTAAGATCAGAATGGCTACGAAGGTGTTACTTCAAAATTTCAGGGCGTTTGGAAGCGGTTTCTCTGCAAGATGCAGAGAATGACTAACGCAATGTTCTTGTGTTGGCAAATGAATAGAGAGTTAATAGCGCCTAATAAGGCGATTTAGGAGAAGTGAATATCTCTAAAAGTGAAGATGTTAGCACAGAATGCCGCTGCTTCTGAATGTCTTCTCTTAGAGTGCTTTACTGCAAAGCAAAACTTGCAGGAGTTTCGGTCTAAGATGTAAACTGTAAAATCAGAATGGCTGTGAAGGTGTCCCTTCAAAATTTCAGAGTGTTCAGCACAAGTAAGGCAGGGAAGCTGCTTCTATCAAATACTGGCTTTAATTTGAGTCTTCATTGGAAGCGCTTTCAATGAAAGTGAAAAAGCACCACTTAGAGAAAGTTTTCGTAAAGGATATTTAATAGTGATTTAACTGCGCCGATTAAGGCATTTAGAAAAATAGAATAACGCCCGCATTGAAGATGCTAGCAGAGAATACTGATGCTTCTGGATGCTCTTAGAGCGCTTTCACTGCAAAGCAAGACACGTAGAACTTTCAGCCTAGGCTTGTGTGCTGCAACATCAGAACGGCTATTACAGCTTCAATTCAAAATTTCAGAGCGTTCAGAAGAAGTACGGCAGGGAATCTGTTACGATCAAATGAAATCAAACTCCTTCAGAATATCCTGATGATGCAGATGCCGCAGCTTGAGCAGCAGGAGATGCAGAAGGAGATGCCCCGGCAGGAGATGGAGCAGAAGATAAGCAGCAGGCGAAGCAGCAGGAGATGCAGCAGCAATATATGCAGGAAAAAGAGATGAAGCAGGATAGGAAGCATCAGGAGACTAAGCAAGAGGAGATGCATTAGGAGATTCCGCAGCAGGCTATGCAGCAGCAGTAGATGCAGCAGAGAATGAAGCAGCACGACATTCAGCAGTAGGAGATGGCACAGGAGATGCAGCAGCAGGAGATGCAGCAGAGTTTGCAGCAGCAGGAGATGCAGAAACAGGAGATCCAGAAAGAAAGCACCATCATAAGATGAATACGCAGATGCAACAGAAGGATATGCAGCAGGAGATGCAGCTGCAAGAGATGCAGCAGGAGATGCAGAAGGAGATGCAGTAGCAGGAGATGTAGCAGCAGGATATGCAGCAAGAGACTGAGCAAGAGATGTACCTTGAGATGCAGCAGCAGGAAATGCAGCGGGAGATATAGAAGCAGACGAAGCAGCAGTAGATGCAGCAGCAAGATAGGCATCAGAAGGAGATAAAACAGGAGATGCAAAAGCAGGAGATTAAGCTACAAGAGATGCATTAGGAGATGCAGCAGCAAAAGATGCAGCATCAGGAGATGCAGCCGCAGTAGATGCAGCAACAGATTTAGAAGCAGATTCCGTAAAAGATGCAGCAGCAGGAGATTGATAAGCAAAAGATATAGCACCAGGAGATGCAGCAGCAGGAAATTCAGGAGGAGATGCAGCATCAGAAGAAGCAGGTAATGCAGCAGCAGTAGATGAAGTAGGGTTAGAAGCAGCTGTAGATGCAGCAGGGTCTGCAACAGCAGGAGATTCAGCATCAGGAGATGAAGCAGGAGAAATGCATCATCAGATGAATCTGGTGATGCATCAGAGGAAGTTGCAGAAGGAGATGCAGCAGCAGGAGGTTCAGTAGAGGATGCAGCAGCAATAGAGGCAGGTGGAGATCCAGGAGGAGGACATAGAGAAGCAGGAGATGCAGCAGATGCAGGAGATGAAGCAGTAGGAGAAACAGCAGGAGATTCATCAGGAGGTACATCAGCAGGAGATGCAGCATTAGGAGATGTACCAGTGGATGTAGCAGCAGGAGATGCAGCATTAGGAGATGTACCAGTGGATGCAGCAGCAGGAGATGCAGCAGAGGATTCAGTAGAAGGTGATGCAGCAGCAGATGCAGTAGAAGTGAATTCAGCAGCAGAAGATGCAGCAGTGTATGCAGCAGCAGCAGATGGAGCATCAGGTGATGCACGAGGACATCAAAAATCAAGAGGATGAAGCAAGAGGAGATGCAGCAGTAGATTAATCTACAGCAGATGCACCAGGCAAGATCTACAGAAGCAGGAGATGCATCAGCGGGAGATTTGGCATGAGAGGCAGAAGAAGGAGATCCTGCAGCAGATGCAGTAGCATATGCAGCACCAGGAGATGCAGCACCAGGAGATGCATCAGGAATTGAGGAGGGGATTCCATAGGAGGTGCTGCAGCAGCAGATGCAGCAGCAGATGCAGGAGCAGATGCAGTCGGAGATGCAGTAGGAGGAGATGCATCAGCAGGAGATGCATCAGCAGAAGTTGTGGTAGGATTTGATTGGGCAGGAGATGCAGCAGGAGATGCAGCAGCTGGAGATGAAGCAGAAGATGCAGCAGCAGGAGATGAAGTAGGAGATGCTGCAGCAGCAGATGCAGCAGGAGATAGAGCGTTAGACACTGCAGCAGCAGGTGCAGCAGCAGAAGATGCAGCAGGGTAGGCCTATTAAGCAGGAGATGCAGCAGGAGATGAAGGAGCAGGAGATGCAGTAGGAGATGCTGCAGCAGATGCATCAGGAGGAGATGCATCAGGAGATGACTATTCAGAAGGAGATGCATCAGGAGATGTAACAGGTTATGTAGCAGCATGAGATGTCGCAGGAGATTCAGGAGGACATTCAGCAGCAGGAAATGCAAGAGCAGGAGATGCCACCGCAAAAGATCCAGCAGCAGATTCAGCAGCAGATTCATCAGGAAATGCAGTAGCAGGATATGCAGCAGTAGATAAAGCAAGAGATGCAACAGCAGGGGATGCAGCAGCAGATTCAGCAGCAAATTCCGCAGGAAATGCAGCAAAATGAGATAGAGAAGCAGATGCAGTAAGAGATGCCGATTAAGAAGTAGATGCAGCAGGAAAAGATGCTTCAGCTGATACAGCAGCAGGAGATGAGCAGGAGATTGAGCAGGAGATGCAGTAGGAGGCGAGGCAGGAGGTGAGGATGCAGCATAAACAGAAGCAGGAGATGCAGCAGCAGAAGATGCAGCAAGATATATAGCAGCAGGAATTGCAGCAGGAGATGCAGTAGCAAGAGATGTAGCATTATCATAGGATGCATTAGAGGATGCAGCAGCAGGATGTGCAACAGCAGGAGGTGCAGGAGGATATGCATGAACAGGAGAATCAGTATGAGGTACAGCAGGAACTACAGCAGCAGGATATGTAGCTGGAGATTCAGCAGTAGATGAAGCAGCAGCAGAGCAGCAGCAGATGCAGCAGGAAATGAAGCAGGAGATGCAGCAGCAGGAGATGCCCAGCAGATGCAGAAGGAGATGAAATATGATGAAGCTACAGATGCATCATCTGAAGATGAAGCAGGAGATGCAGCAGAACGAGATGCATCAGCAGATGCAACAGGAGATGCAAGAGGAGGTGAGGCTGATGATGTAGCAAGAAATGCCGTAGAAGATGCAGCAAGAAAGATATTCAGGATATGCATGAGAAGTAGAGGAAGCTGGAGATGAAGCAGAAGGAGATGCAGCAGTAGAAGATACATCAGCAGATGTAGAAGCAGATGCAGCAAGAGAAGCAGGAGGAGATGCAGCAGCAGGAGCTGCTGCAGCAGATGTAGCAGGAGGAGATGCAGCAAGAGGAGACACAGCAGGAGGTGATGCAGCATGTAATACAGCAGCAGGAGATGCAGAAAAAGATGCAGCTAGAGATACAGCAGCAGGAAATGCAGCAGTATATAAAGTAGAAGAGGATGCAGTAGCAGGAGATGCAGCAGGAGATTCAGCATGAGATGCAGCAGCAGTAAATACAGCAGCAGGAGATGCAGTAGCAGGTGATGTAGCAGCAGAAGATGCCGCTGCAGATGTATCAGGATGAGATGCAGCAGCAGGAGACTTAGCAGGAGGTGTACCAGAGTAGATGCAGCAGCAGAAGATGAAGCTGGAGATGAAGTAGAAATGCAGAAGCAGGAGATGCAGCAGAATGAGATGTAGTAGCAGCAGATGCAGCAGGAGATGCAGCAGGAGATGTAGCAACATCAGATGCAGCAGCAGAGGCAGCAGCAGGTGATGCAGCAGGAGATGCAGCAGGAAATGCAGCAGCAGGAGATTCTGCAGGAGATGCAGCAGGATATGCAACAGCAGATGCAGCAGCATGAAGTGCATAGCAGGAGATGCACAAGCAGGAGATGCAGAAGGACATGTAGCAGTGGGAGATGCAGAAAGAGATGCAGTAGCAGGAGAAGCAGTAGAAGAAGATGCAGCCGCAGCAGATGCAGGAGAAGCAGCAGCAGGAGATGAAGAGGCAGGAGATTCAGCAGGAGATGCATCAGCAGGAAATGTAGCAGGAGATTCTGCAGCAGGAAACGCCATAGGAGAGTCTGCAGCAGGAGATTGAGCAGGAGATTGAGCAGAAGATTCATAAGAAGATGCAGCAGGAGATATAGAAGGAGATTCAGCAGCAGGAGATATAGAAGGAGATTCAGCAGCAGGAGATGTAGTAGGAGATGCAGAAGGAGATACATCAACAGGAGTTGCAGGAGGAGATTCTGCAGAAGAAGGTTCAGCAGGAGATACAGTAGGAGATGCATCAGGAGATGAAGTAGCAACATATGCATCAGAGGTTACAGCAGGAGTTGCAGGAGGAGATTCAGCAGGTGATGTAGCAGCAGGAGATGCAGCCGCAGATGCCTTCAGGAGGAAATGCAGAAGCACTAGATGCATCCGTAGAAGATTGAGCAGCAGATGCAGCAGGAAATGGAGATACTTCTGCAGATGCATCTGCAGATGCATGATCAGAGGATGCAGCAGCAGGAGATGCTGGAGGACAACAAGCGGCAGGAGATGTAGCATCAGGAATTGTAGCAGGAGATGCAGCAGTGCATGAATCAGCAGCAGATGCAGCAGGAGATTAAGGAGATGCAGTAGCCGGAAATGCAGCAGAAGATGCAGCAAGAGGAGATGCAGTAGCAGGAGATGCAGCTGCAGCTGCAGAGACAGCAGATGCAGCAGCAATATATGCAGCAGCAGATGCACCAGGAGATGCAGATTCAGTAGGAGATGTAGCAGCAGAAGATGCTCCTGCAGATGACGCAGCAGGAGATGCCGCAGAAGGAGATAAGGAGATGCAGCAGGAGATGCAGCAGAAGGAAATGCAGCAAGATATGCTGCAGGAGGAGATGCAGCAGCAGGGGATGCATGTTCAGCAGTAGACTCAGCACCACATTCAGCAGGAGATACAGCAGCAGGAGATGAAGCCACAAAAAATGCAGCAGAAGATGAAGAAGGAAATACAGCAGAATATACCTCAAGAGATGCAGAAGAAGGAGATGCAAGAGTAGATGCTGCAGAAGGAGTTGTAGCAGAAGATGCAGCAGCAGGAGATGCATCAACAGGAGATGCAGGCAGCAGACGAAAAAGGAGATGCAGATTAATCAGCAGATGAAGTAGCAGGAGTTGCAGCAGCAGATGCAATAGCAGAAGATGCAGCAATAGCTGAAGCAGCACCATATGTAGCAGCATATGCTGAAGATGTAGTAGGAGGAGATCCAGCAGGAAGAGATGCAGGAGGATATGCAGAAAAAGATAAAGCAGAAAGAGATGCATCAGGAAATACAGCAGCAGGATATGCATCAGCAGGAAATGCAGCAGGACATGCACTGCTGAATCACATGGTGCCTCTCCTGCTGCCACATCTCCTGCTTCTGCATATATTTTTGCATGTCTTGCTGCCACATCTGCTGCTTCTGCCTCTCCTACTCCTGCATCTCTGCTGCTGCATCTCCTGCTGCTGCATTTCCTGCTCCTGCTTCTCCTGATGCATCTGCTGCTGCATCTTCTGCAGCATCTTCTAGTGCTTCAACTCCAGACGCTGCATCTCCTGCTGCATCTGCTGGTACTGCATCTTATCCTGCCGCATCTCCTGCTCCATTTTCTTGTACATCTGCTGCTGCAGCTGTATCTTCTGGTGCTGCATCTCCTGCTGCTGCATCTTCTCTGCAGATCCTGATGCTTCATCTCTTGCTGCAGAATCTCCTGCTGCATCTCCTGCTGCTGCATCTCCCGCTGCAGAAACTCCGGCTGCATCTTCTGCTTCTGCATCTCTTGCTACTGGGTCTGCTGCATCATCTCCTCCTGCCTCTTCTCCTACAGCATCTCCTTCTGTATCTTGTGCTGCATCTCATGAAGCTGTACCTGCTGAAGCATCTCTTCCTGCTGCATCCCCTGATGAATATGCATCTGCTGCTGCTTGGTCTCCTGATGCTGCAGCTCCTACTGAATCTGCTGTTGAATATGTTCCTGCATCTGCAGCGGCTGCATCTCCTGCTGCTGCATCATATACTGATGCATCTCCTGCATAATCTCCTGCTGCTGCATCTCTTGATTCTGCATCATCTACTGCTGCATCTCCTGCGTAATCTCCTGCTGTTGCATCTGCAGTATTTTCTGCTGCGTCTGCTGCTGCTTCATATACTGCTTCATCTCCTACTTTTGCATCTCCTGCTGCACCTCCTTCTGCATCTCCTGCTGCATCTCCTGCTGCTGCAGCTCCATCTGCATCATCTCCTGCTGCATCTCCTGCTGCTGAATCTCCTCCTGCATCTCCTGCTGAATCTAATCCTACCAGATCTCCTGCTGCATCTCCTGCTGCTACATAATCTACTGCATCTCCTCTTGCTGCATCTCTTGCTGCTGCATAGTATGCTGCATCTCCTCTTTCTGCATCTCCTGCCACTGCATTTACTGATGAATCCCCTGATGCTGCATCTTAACCTGCTGCATCACCTGCACCTCCTAATACTTCATCTCTTGCTGCTTGCATCTCTTGATGCATCTCCTAATGCTGCATCTCCTGCTGAATCTCCTCCTGCTACTTCTCCTACTGCTTCATCTCCTGCATCTGCTGCTGCATGTGCTGCTGCATCTCCTGCTTCTCTATGTCCTCCTCCAGGATTTCCACCTGCATCTATTGCTGCTGCATCCTCTGCTGAACCTCCTGCTGCTGCATCTCCTTCTGAAACTTCCTCTGATGCATCACCAGATTCATCTGATGATGCATCTCCTCTGCTTCATCTCCTGCTGTGGAATCTCCTGCTCTTGCATAGCCTGCTGCATCCACAGCTGCTTCTAACCCTACTTCATCTACTGCTACTGCATTACCTGCTGCTTCTGATGCTGCTTCTCCTCCTGAATTTCTTGCTGCTGCATCTCCTGCTGCTATATCTTTAGCTTATCAATCTCCTGCTGCTGCATATCCTACGGAATCTCCTACGGAATCTGCTGCTGCATCTACTGCAGCTGTATCTCCTGATGCTGTATCTCCTGCTACTGTATCTCCTAATGCATCTCCTGTAGCTTAATCTCCTGCTTTTTCATCTCCTGTTTTATCTCCTTCTGATGCCTATCTTGCTGCTGCATCTACTGCTGCTTCGTCTGCTTCTATATCTCCCGCTGCATTTCCTGCTGCTGCATCTCAAGGTACATCTCTTGCTCAGTCTCTTGCTGCATATCCTGCTGCTACATCTCCTGCTACTGCATCTCCTTCTGCATCTCCTGCTGCATCTCTTGCAGCTGCATCTCCTGCTGCATTTCCTTCTGTTGCATCTGCGTATTCAACTTATTATAGTGATTTCTTGCTGGATCTCCTGTTTCTGCATCTCCTGCTGCTGCAAACTCTGCTGCATCTCCTGCTGCTGCATTTCCAGCTGCAGCTGCTCCTGCTGATGCATTTCCTGATGCATATTCTGCTGCTGCATCTCCTTCTGCTGAAACTCCTGCTGCATCTCCTCTTGCTGCATTTCCTACTGCTGTATTTCCTGCTCCTGCATCTGATACATCATCTCCTGCTGCTGCATCTGCAGGTTCTGCATCTCCTGCTGCATCTGCTGCTGAATCTCCTGCTTCTGCATCTCACACCACATCTCCTGCTGATTAATCTCAAGCTTCAGCATATCCTGCTGCATCTCCTGCTGCTACAACTCCTGCTGCCCAATCTCCTGCATCTTTTGCTGCATATGCTGTAGATTTACATACTGGTGCATCTACTGCTGCTGAATCTCCTGCTGCTGGATGTCCTGATGGATCTGCTGATCCTGCATCTACTGCTGCATTACCTGCTGCATCTGCTGCTGCTCTGCTGCTGCTTCATCTCCTGCCAAATCTCCTGCTACATATCCTGCTGCTGCACCTCCTAATGCATCTCATGATAATGCTTCATCTCCTGCTACTGCATTTCCTGCTGCACCTACTGCTGCTGCATCTCCTGCTGATGGGTCTGATGCTGCATCTCTCGCTCTTGCATCTCCTGCTGCATCTCCTGCTGCTGCATTACCAGCTCTATCTCTTCCTACTGCATCTCCTCCTGCTGCATATCCTGTTTCTGTATATACTGCAGCCTTTCCTGCTGCTGCATCTCCTGCTGCTGAATCTCTTTCTGCATCTCCTTCTTCTGAATCTCCTGCTGCTCTATTACCTCCTGCAACGACTCCTGCTGCATGTCCTGCTGCTGCATCGACTCCTGCTGCATCTGCTTCTGCATCTTTTGCTGATGCATCTCCTGCTAAATCTGCATCTCCTGCTGCATCTGCTTCTGCATCTCCTGCTGCTTCATCTCCTGCTCTTGCATCTCCTTCTGCTGAATCTCCTCCTGAATCTCCTGCGGCATCTCATGCTGCTACATATCCTGCTATATCACCTGACATATCTCATTTTGAATATGCATCTCCTGCTTCTTCTGCTGCTGCATCTCCTGTTGCTGTATCTCCTGCTGCTTCTCTTGCTGCTGCATCTCCTGCTGCATCTGCTGCTGCATCTACTACTGATGCATCACTTTCTGCGTGTGCTGATGCAGCAGTTGCATCTGCTGGTGCTGAACCTGCTGCAACATCTGCTTATGCATCTCATACTGAATCTTCATCTCCTGCTGCATCTCCGTCTGAATCTCTTGCTGCTGCATTTCCTACTGATGCATATTCTGCTTCAACTCCTCCTGCTGCTTTACATTCTGCATCTATTCCTGTTGTATTTCCTGCCGCTGCATCTCCTGCTGCTTCATCTGCTGCTTCATCTCCTGCTGCTGAATAGCCTGCTGCTTCATTTCTGGCTGCATCCTCTGCGGATGCATCTGCAGAAGAATCTCCATTTCCTGCTTCATCTACTGCTGCTGTATAGTCTGCTGCTTCATCTCCTGCTGCATCCTCTGAGACTGAATCTGCAGATGCATCTGCAGAAGCATCTCCATTTCCTGCTGCATCTGCTGCTCAATCTTCTACGGATGCATCGAGTGCTTTTGCATTTCAGCTGCGTATCCTGTTGAAGGCATCTGCGGCTGCAACCCCTGCTGCTACACCTCTACTTCTGAATCACCTGCTACACTTGCTGCTGTAACTGCTGATGCATATGTTGCTATTTCATCTCCTGCTGAATCTCCTGTTGAATCCTCTTCTGCAGAATCTCCTCCAGCATCTCCTGCTGCAATTCCTGCTGATGTATCTCCTGCTGCATCTCCTACTACCTCCCCTGCTGCTGAATCTCCTGCTGCATCTCCTGCTGCATTTTCTACTGAATCTCCTGCTGCAGAATCTCCTATGCAATTTCCTACTGCACAATCTGCTGATGCATTTCCTGCTGATGCATCTCCTGCTGAATCTCCTGATGCTACATCTCCTGATACTGAATCTCCTTCCTCTTCATCTCCTGATGCTGCAACTCCTGCTGAATCTGCTGCTGCATCTGGTGCATCTACATCTTCTTTTACTGCATCTCCTGCTGCTGCATCTCCGGCTGATTTCCAGCTGCATTTCCTTCTCTTGAATCTCTGGCTGCATATCCTGCTGCATCACCTGCTGAATATGCATCTCCTGCTACATCTCCTGCTGATACACCTCATGCAGCTGCATCTGCTGCTGCATATCCTGCTGCATCTGCTGTTACCAAATCTTATGCTGTTGCATATCCTACTGAATTTCCAGCAGCATCTCCTGCTGATGCAATTCCTGCTGCATCTCATCCTGCATCCTTTGCTGCTGCATCTCCTGCTGAATCTCCTCCTACTGCATCTCCTGTTCAATCTCCTCCTGCTGCATCTCCTGTTCCATCTCCTACTGCTGCATCTCCTGCTGCTGCATCTCATGCTCCTGCATCTCCTTCTGCATCTCCTGCTACAGCATCTCCTGCTGTATCTGCTGCTTCTGCATCTCCTGATAGATCCCCTGCTTCTTTGTCTCATTCTGCTTCTGCATCTCCTAATGAATCTCCTGCTGCTTCATCTCTTGATCCATGTCCTGCTGCTGCATCTCCTGTTTCTTCATCTCCATTTGCTTCTACTGCTGCATCTCCTGCTGTATCTCCTTCTGCTGTATATCTTGCTGCTTCATCTCCTTCTGCATCTCCTGCTACATCTCCTTGAGCGTCACCTGCTGCATCTCCTTCTGCATCACCTGCAGATGCATCTCCTGCTCCTGCATATTCACCTGCATTTCCTGCTGCAGCTCTTTATGAATCTACTACTGCTGCATCTGCTGAATTTGCTGCTGCATCTGCTGCTGCTTAATCTACTGCTGCATGTACTGCTTATGAATCTCCTGCTCTATTTCCTTCTGCTGCATCTTCTTCTCTTCATCTACTGCTCTGCACTTCCTGCTGCTGCATCTCCTCCTGCATCTCTGGCTGAATCGCCTGTAGCATCTCCTGCTTCTTCATCTCCTGCTGCTACATCTCCTACAGCATATGATGCTGCTGCATCTCCTGTTACTTCTGCTGCTGCTGCATTCCCTGCTGCATCTCCTGATTCTGCAACTCCTTTTGCATCTCCTGTTTCTACATCCCCTGCTTCTTCAGTTCCTGCTGCATCTCCTGATGCTGCAACTCCTTCTGCATCTCCTTCTGCATCTCATTTTTTGATGCATCTGCGGCTGCATATTCTGCTGATACATCTCCTGCAGCATCTCCTCCATTATACCTTTCTACATTTGCTGCCTCATTTCCTCATGCACATGCTGATGCACCTCGTGCTGCTGCATCTCCTGCTTCATCTTCAAGCTGATGCATCTGTGGCTTCATCACCTGATATGTCATCTCCTGCTGCATCTGCTGCAGTATTTCCTGATGCACTATCTGCTTGTCCTGCATGTACTGCTGCATTTCCTGCTGCATCTGTTGCTGCTCTGCTGCTACTTCATCTCCTGCCAAATCTCCTGCTACATATCCTGCTGCTGCACCTTTTAATGCATCTCATGATAATGCTTCATCTCCTGTTGCTGCTTTTCTTGCTGCATCTTCTGCTGCTGCATCTCCTGCTACTGCATCTCCTGCTGCACCTTCTTCTGCTGCATTTCCTGCTGCATCTGCTGCTCCTGAATCTCCTGATGCCGTGTCTGCTGCTGGATATCCTTTGTATGCCACTGAATCTCCTGCTGCTGAATCTCCTGCTGCTGCTGCATCTCCTACTGCTGCAACATCTGCTTCTGCATGTGCTGCTGCAGCATCTCCTTCTGCTGCATCTCCTGTTGCTGCATCTGCTGGTGCTGCATCTGCTGCAACATCTGCTTCTGCATCTCCTGCTGCTGCATCTCCTGCTCCATCTCCGTCTGAATCTCTTGCTGCTTCATTTCCTGATGATGCATAATCTTCTTCAACTCCTGCTGCTACATTACCTTCTACATCTATTCCTGTTGTATTTCCTGCTGCTGCATCTCCTTCTGCTGCATCTGCTGCTTCATCTCCTGCTGCTGCATTTGCTTATACTGCTTGTGCTGCTGCATCCCCTGGTGCTGAATCTTCTGATGTTGCATCTCCTGCGGCATCACATGCTCCTGTATCTCCTGCTGCTACATCTCCTGATGCATCCTCTGCTCATGCATCTGCGGATGCATCTCCTGATGCACCATTTCCCGTTGCATCTGCTGCTGCTCCATCTCCTGCTGCTTCTCTTTCTGCTCCATCTGTTGCATCACCTGCTTCACTGTCTTTTGCTGCATCTCCTGCTTCTGCATCTCCTGCTCCTGCTCCTCCTGTCCCTGCATTTGCAGCAGTATCTCCAGCTTCTGCATCTTCTACTGAATCTACATCTCTTCTTTCATCTGCTTCTGCATCTCCTTCTGTTGCTTCAGCTGCTCCAGCATCTGCTGGTGAATCCACTGCTGCATCTCTTCTGGTGCCTCTCCTACTGCATCTCCTCCTATTTCATCTTTTTTTTGAATGTACTGCTTAATATACTGCTGCATCTCCTGCTGCATCTCATGATGACTATGAATCTCCTGCTGAATCTCCTGCTGCTGCATCTCCTGCTGCTGCATCCCCTGCTGCTGCTTCCTCTGTTGCTGCATAACTTCCACTTTATAATCTGTTTCATCTATTCTGCTGCATATCCTGCTACATCTTCTGCTCCTACACTTCCTTCTGCTGCATCTGTTGCTGAATCTCCTACTGCTGCATGTCCTCCTGATGCATCTCTTGCTGCATCTCCTTCTGCTGTATCTCCTGCTGAAAATGCTGCTGCATCTCCTGCTGAATCTCCTCCTGCTGCATCTCCTGTTAAATCTCCTCCTGCTGCATGTCCTGTTTAATCTCCTGCTGCATATCCTGCTGCTGCATTTCCTGCTGCTGCATCTCCTGTTGCTGCATCTCCTTCAGAATATCCTGATGATGCAGATGCAGCAGCTGGAGCAGCAGGAGATGCAGGAGGAGATGCAGAAGGAGATGCAGCGGGAGGTGCCCCAGCAGGAGATGGAGCAAGAGATACAGCAGCAGGCCAAGCAGCAGTCGATGCAGCAGCAATAAATGCAGCAAAAGGAGATGAAGCAGGAAAGGAAGCATCAGGAGACTAAGCAAGAGGAGATGCATAAGAGATTCCACAGAAGGCTATGCAGCAGCAGTATTTGCAGCAGAGAATGCAGAAGCACGAGATAGAGCAGTAGGAGATGCCACAGGAAATGCATCTGTAGGAGAAGCAGCAGCAGATGCAGCATCAAGAAATGCACGAGGACATCTATCAGCAGTAGATGCAGCAGCAGGAGATGCACCAGTAGGTGAAACTACAACAGATGCAGCAAAAGATGCAGTAGATTCGGCAGCAGGTGATGCAGCAGTAGATGCAGCAGGAGATGCAGCAGGATATGCAGAAGCAGGAGATGGATCAGCAGGAGATGTGGTGTGAAATGAAGAAGCAGGCGAGTCAGCAGCAGATACAGCAGGAGATGCAGCACCTCCAGATGTAGCAGCAGGAGATGAAGTATCAGATGAAGGAGCAGGAAATGCAACAGTAGGAAATGCAGTAAGAAGAGATGCAGCAGGAGTTGCAGCAAAAAGAGATGGAGCAGCAGAAAATGCATCAGGAAATGCATCAGCAGCTGCAGCCGCAGGAGATACAGCAGCAGCAGCTGCAGTTGGAAATGCAGAAGCAGGAGATGCAGCAGAGTTTGCAGCAGCAGGAGATGCAGAAGCAGGAGATCCAGCAAGAAAGCACCATCATAAGACGAATCTGCAGATGTATCAGTAGGATATGGAGCAGGAGATGCAGCAGGAGATGCAGCAGGATATGCAGAAGCAGGAGATGGATCAGCAGGAGATGTGGTGTGAAATGAAGAAGCAGGCGAGTCAGCAGCAGATACAGCAGGAGATGCAGCACCTCCAGATGTAGCAGCAGGAGATGAAGTATCAGATGAAGGAGCAGGAAATGCAACAGTAGGAAATGCAGTAAGAAGAGATGCAGCAGGAGTTGCAGCAAAAAGAGATGGAGCAGCAGAAAATGCATCAGGAAATGCATCAGCAGCTGCAGCCGCAGGAGATACAGCAGCAGCAGCTGCAGTTGGAAATGCAGAAGCAGGAGATGCAGCAGAGTTTGCAGCAGCAGGAGATGCAGAAGCAGGAGATCCAGCAAGAAAGCACCATCATAAGACGAATCTGCAGATGTATCAGTAGGATATGGAGCAGGAGATGCAGCAGCAAGATTTGCAGCAGCAAGATTTGCATTAGCAGATGAAGCAGCAGGTGAAGCAGCAGGAGATGCAACAGCAGTTGAAGCAGTATCAGGAGATGCAGAGAATGAGAAGCAGTAGAAGGAGATGCAGCAGGAGATGTAGCCACAGTAGATGCAGCAAGAGATACAGCAGCAGCAGATGCAGCAGCAGGATATGTAGTAGGAGATGCAGCAGTATGAGAAGCAGCAGTAGATGTAGCAGCAAATGCTGCAGATGCAGCAGTAAGTGATTCAGCAGGAAATGCAGCAAGAAGAGATGCCTCAGGAAACGCAGAAGATGCACCAGTAGGAGATGCTGAAAAAGATCGATTAGGAGAAGATTCAGCAGCAAGAGATAGAGAAGGAGATGCAGCCGCAAGAGATGTAGCAGGAGATGCAGCTGCAAGAGATGCAGCAGGAGACGCAATAGGAGTTGAAGTAGCAGGAGATCTAGCAGCAGGATATGCAGCAGGAGATTGAGCGAGAGGAGATGTACACTGAGATGCAGCTGCAGGAGAAGCAGCTGGAGATGTAGAAGCAGACGAAGCAGCAGGAGATGCAGAAGCAAGATAGGCATCAGAAGGAGATAAAACCGGAGATGCAAAAGCAGGAGATTAAGCTGCAGGAGATGCATTAGGAGATGCAGTAGCAGGAGATACAGCATCAGGAGATGCAGACGCAGCTGATGCAAGAGCAGATCCAGAAGCAGATTCCGTAAGAGATACAGCAGCAGGAGATTCATAAGCAAAATATAGCACCAGGAGATGCAGTAGCTGGAAATTCAGGAGGAGACGTAGCAGCAGCAGAAGCAGCAGGTAATGCAGCAGCAGTAGATGAAGTAGGGTAGGAAGCAGCAGTAGATGCAGCAGGGTATGCAAGAGCAGGAGATTAAGCAGCAGGAGATGAAGCAGTGAAGATGCATTATCAGATGAATCCACTGATGCATCAGAGGTAGTCGCCGACGGAGGTGCAGCAGCAGAGGGTTCAGCAGCAATAGATGTAGGAGGAGATCCAGGAGGAGGAGATAGAGCAGCAGCAGATGCAGGAGATGAAGCAGCAGGCGAAGCAGCAGGAGGAGATTCAGGAGGAGATGCATCAGGAGATGCATCATCAGGAGATGCATCAAGAGATGCAAGCATCAGGAGATGAAGTATTAGGAGGTGCAGGAGGGGATTCAATAGCAGGTGATGTAGCAGAAGATGCAGCAGGAGGTGCAGCAGCAGGAGGTGCAGCAGCAGGGGATACAGCAAGAATGCAGCAGGCGATTCAGTAGCAGCAGATGCAGTAGCAGATGCAGCAGAAGTAAATTCAGCAGCAGAAGATGTAGCAGGACATGCAGCAGTAGTAGGTAAAAGAGAGGATGCAGAAGCAGGGGATAGAGCAGCAGAGGATGCATATTCAGCAAGCGGTGCAGCAGGAGATGCAGCAGCATATTCAGCAGCATATTCAGCAAAAGATGCAGAAGCAGGAGATTCAGCAGCAGGAGATGAAGAATCAGCAGATGCCACAGCAGATACAGAAACACATTCAGCAGGAGATGCAGTAGCAGGAGACGCAGCAGTGTATGCAGCAGCAGCACCTGGAGCATCAGGTGATGCACGAGGACATCAAAAATCAGAAGGTGAAATAACATGAGATGCAGCAGTAGATTAATCTACAGCAGATGCACCAAAAGATGCAAGAGATGCAGCAGCAGGAGATGCAGCTGGCGATGCAGCAGCAGTAGATTGAGCAAGATATACAGAAGCAGGAGATGAATCAACGGGAGATGCGGCATGAGAGGCAGAAGAAGGAGATCCTGCAGCAGATGCAGTCGCATATACAGCACCAGCAGATGCAGCAGCAGGAGATGAAAGAGCAGATGCAGCAGCAGGAGATTCAGCAGCAGGAGATGCAGCATTCAGAGATGCAGCAGCACATGCAGGAGATGCAGCAGTCGGTAATGCAGTAGGAGGAGATGCAGCAGCAGGAGATGCAGCAGCAGGAGTTGTGGTAGGATTTGATTGGGCAGGAGATGCAGCAGGAGATGCAGCAGTTGGAGATGAAGCAGAAGATGCAGCAGCAGGATATGTAGTAGGAGATGTAGCAGCAGCAGACACAGCAGCAGCAGATGCAGCAGGAGATAGAGCGTTAGACACTGCAGCAGGAGGTGCAGCAGCAGATGATGCTGCAGGGTAGGCCTATTCAGCAGGAGATGCAGCAGGAGATGAAGTAGCAGGAGATGCAGTAGGAGATGCTGCAGCAGATGTATCAGCATCAGGAGATGCATCATTAATTGAAGAGGGGATTCCGTAGGAGGTGCTGCAGCAGCACATGCAGCAGCAGATGCAGGAGATGCAGTAGGAGGAGATGCATCAGCAGGAGATGCATCAGCAGGAGTTGTGGTAAGATTTGACTGGGCAAGAGATGCAGCAGGAGATGCAGCAGCTGGAGATGAAGCAGAAGATGCAGCAGCAGGAGATGTAGTAGGAGATGCAGCAGGAGATGCTGCAGCAGATGTATCAGGAGGAGATGCATCAGGAGATGACTATTCAGAAGGAGATGCATCGGGAGATGTAACAGGTTATGTAGCAGCATGAGATATCACAGGAGATTCAGGAGGACATTCAGCAGCAGGAGATGCAAGAGCAGGAGATGCCACCACAAAAGATCCAGCAGCAGATTCAGCAGCAGATTCAGCAGCAGGAAATGCAGTAGCAGGATATAAAGCAGTAGATATGCAGGAGATGCAACAGCAGGGGATGCAGCAGCAGATTCAGCAGCAAATTCCGCAGGAAATGCAGCAAAATGAGATAGTGAAGCATATGCAGTAAGAGATGCAGATTAAGCAGGAGATGCAGCAAGAAAAGATGCTTTGGCTGATACAGCAGCAGGAGATGAGCAGGAGATTGAGCAGGAGATGCAGTAGGAGGCGAGGCAGGAGGTGATGATGCAGCAGAAACAGAAGCAGGAGATGCAGAAGCAGAAACAGAAGCAGGAGATGCAGAAGCAGAAACAGAAGCAGGAGATGCATCACTAGTAGATACAGCAGGGGATTCGGCGGCAGGAGATGCAGCAGGAGATACAGCAGGAGATGCAGAGAAAATAGATGAAGCAGCAGGAGATGCAGCGGCAGGAGATGCAGCAGTAGATGCAGATTCAGCAGGAGATTCATCAGTAGAAGAATCTGCAGCAGATTCACAGTAGGACGTGCAGGAGCAGGAGATGCAGAAGGAGATGGGCAGAAATAGATGCAGCAGGAGAAGGCACAGTAGGAGATGCAACAGAAGATGCAGGAGGAGGAGATGTAGCAGGAAATGCAGAAGGATATGCAGAAGGAGAATCATCAGGAAGAGATGCAGCAAGACATGCAGTAGCAGCAGATACAGCAGCAGGAGATGCATCAGCAGAAGATGCAGCAAGATATATAGCAGCAGGAATTGCAGCAGGAGATGCAGTAGCAAGAGATGTAGCATTATCATAGGATGCATTATAGGGAGCAGCAGCAGGATGTGCAGCAGCAGGAGGTGCAGGAGGATATACATGAATAGGAGAATCAGTATGAAGTACAGCAGGAAATTCAGAAGCAGGATACGTAGCTGGAGATTCAGTAGTAGATGAAGAAGCAGCAGAGCAGCAGCAGATGCAGCAGGAAATGCAGCAGGAGATGCAGCAGCAGGAGATGCCCAGCAGATGCAGAAGGAGATGAAATATCAGGAGATGAAGCTACAGATGCATCAGCTGTAGATGAAGCAGGAGATGCAGCAGAACGAGATGCCTCAGCAGATGCAGCAGGAGATGCAGCAGTATATGTAAGAGGAGATGAGGCAGATGATGTAGCAAGAAATACCATAGAAGATGCAGCAGGAAATATAATCAGGACATGCAGGAGAAATAGATGAATTAGGAGGTGAAGCAGAAGGAGATGCAGCAGCAGATGTATCAAGAGGAGATGCAGCAGCAGGAAATTCAGCAGCAGGAGATGCAGCAGGAGATGCATCAGCAAATTAAGTACCAGCAGATGAGGCAGAGGGTGATGCAGCAGCAGGAAATATAGCAGTAGATACAGAAGATGGAGATGCAGCAGCAGGAGATGCAGCAGCAGGAGATGCAGCAGGTAATGCAGCATGAAATGCAGGAGGAGATGCAGCAAGAGACTCAGCAGGAGAGGCATCAGCAGGAGATGACACAAGAGATGCATCAGCAGTAGATGCAGCAGTGTACGCCGCAGCAGGAGTTTCAGCAGCATGAGATGCATCAAGAGATGATGCAGAAAAAGATGCCGCATCAGATTACTCAGCAGGAGATGCAGGAGGAGATCCAGCAGCCAAAAATGCAGCAGGAGATAGAACAGCAGGATATGCACCAGCAGATGCAGCCGGAGGAGATGCAGGAAAATATGCAGCTACAGATGCATATTGTATAGCAGGAGTTTCAGGAGGAGATGCATCAGGAGTTACAGCATCAGGATTTGTAGCACCAGGATATGCAGCAGGAGATGCAGCAGCAGATGAAGCAAGAGATAGAGAAGAAGCCAGAGCAGCAGCTGATGCAGCTACAGGAGATGCATCAGGAGATACATATTCAGCAGGATATTCATCAGGAGATGTAGTAGCATGAGATGCATCAGGAGATGCGTATTCTGAGGGAGATGTAGCAGGAGATGTAGCAGCTTGAAATGCCGTGGGAGATACAGGAGGAGATACAGCAGATCGAGATGCAAGAGCAGGAGTTGAAGTAGCAGGAAATGAAGTCGCAGCAGATCCAGCAGCAGGTGATTCAGCAGGTTATGCAGCAGCAGACACAGCAGCAGGAGATACAGAAGGAGATTCAGCAACATAAAATGCAGCAGGAAATGAAGCATCAGATACAGCAGGTGGAGATGCAGCAGCAGATGCATCAGTAGATGTAGATTCAACAAGAGATTCAGAAGCAGGAGATGCTGCAGCAGATTCGCAATAGGAGATGCATCAGCAAGAGATGCAGCAGGAAATGCAACAGCAGACGCAGAAGCAGGAGATGCTGCAGCAGGAAATACTGCAGAAGTTGCAGCAGGAGTTGACATATCAGGTGATGAAGACACAGATGCATCATCTGAAGAGGAAGCAGGAGATGCAGCAGCACGAGGTGCATCAGCAGATGCATCAGGAGATGAGGCAGCAAATGTAGAAAGTTATAAAGTCCATGTAGAAGCAGATGCAGCAGCAGCTAATTCAGCAGGAGATGTGGCAGCAGGAGATGCAGAAGCAGATGCAGCAGGAAATGCAGATTCAGCAAGAGAAGCAATAGAAAGAGAATCTTCAGCAGATGCACCAGGATGTGCAGCATGACGAGATGTAGCAGGACATAGAGCAGCCGCAGATGCATCAGCAGATGAATCAGGAAATGCAGCAAGAGATGCAGCAGCAGAGACGTAGCCATAGATGCATCAGAAGCAGATGCAACAGGAGATGCAGCAGCAGCAGATTCCACAGGAGATGCATCAGCAGAAGATGCAGAAGGAGTTGCAGCATCAGGAGATTCAGCAGGAAATGCAGCAGCAGGAGATGTAGTAGCAGGAGACGCAGAAGGAGATGCAGAAGGAGCTGCAGCATCAGTTGCTGCATCAGGGAATGCAGCAGCAGCAGAAGCAACAGGAGATGAAGCAGCATCATATGCACTAGGAGATGTAGCAGTAGGAGATGAACAAGCAGGAGATGCTAAAGGCGATTCAGCCGGAGATGCAGAAGAAGGAGATGCAGCAGCTGGAGATGCAGAGTAGTAGATGAAGTGAAGAAGATGCAGCAGAAGGATATATAGTAGTTGATTCAGCTGCAGTAAATGCAGCAAGAGAGAAAGTAGCATCAGATGCAGCATCAGATGTACAGAATCAGAGAATCAGAGAATCATAGAATAACCAGGTTGGAAGAGACCCACTGGATTGTCGAGTCCAACCATTCCCACCAATCTCTAAATCATGCCCCTAAGTACCTAATCCACCCTAACCTTAAACACCTCCAGGGACGGCAACTCAACCACCTCCCTTGGCAGACCGTTCCAATGCCTAACCACCCTCTCCGTGAAGAACTTTTTCCTAATCTCAAGTCTAAATCTCCCCTGGCGGAGCTTGAGGCCATTCCCTCTCGTCCTGTCCCCTGTCACTTGGCAGAAGAGGCCAGCACCCTCCTCTCCACAACCTCCCTTCAGGTATTTGTAGAGAGTAATAAGGTCTCCCCTCAGCCTCCTCTTCTCCAGGCTGAACAACCCCAGCTCTCTCAGCCGCTCCTCATAAGATTTGTTCTCCAGCCCCTTCACCAGCTTTGTTGCCCTTCTCTGGACTCACTCCAGAGCCTCAACATCCTTCTTGTGGTGAGGGGCCCAGAACTGAACACAGTACTCGAGGTGCGGTCTCACCAGTGCTGAGTACAGGGGCAGAATAACCTCCCGGGACCTGCTGGTTACCCCGTTCCTAATACAAGCCAAGATGCCATTGGCCTTTTTGGCCACCTGGGCACACTACTGGCTCATGTTCAGTCGGTTATCAACTAGCACCCCCAGGTCCTTCTCCTGGCAGCTTTCCAGCCAGGTTTCTCCTAGTTTGTACCTCTGCTTAGATTTGTTGTGCCCCAAGTGCAGGACCCGGCATTTGGCCTTGTTAAACCTCATGCCGTTGGTCTCTGCCCAGCAGTCCAGCCTGTTCAGGTGCCTTTGCAGAGCCTCCTGACCCTCCAGCAGATCGACACTTCCTCCCAGCTTGGTGTCATCTGCAAACTTGCTAAGGGAGGACTCAATGCCTTCATCCAGGTCGTTGATAAAGACATTAAACAGGACTGGACCCAGGACTGAGCCCTGGGGAACTCCACTTGTAACTGGCATCCAGCTGGATTTAACTCCATTTACCACCACCCTCTGGGCCCGGTCATTCAACCAGTTTTTCACCCAGGAGAGTGTGCACCCATCCAGGCCAGAGGCCGACAGTTTCCGAAGCAGAATGCTATGGGAAACTGTATCAAAGGCTTTACTGAAGTCCAGGAAAACCACATCCACAGCCTTTCCCTTGTCCAAGAGTTTAGTCACTTGGTCATAGAAGGTGATCAGATTATTCTGGCAAGACCTGCCTTTCATGAACCCGTGTTGACTGGGCCTGATCACCCGGTTCTCTTGCAAGTGCTTCATGATCGCACTCAAGATCACCCGCTCCATGACTTTCCCCGGTACTGAGGTCAGACTGACAGGCCTGTAGTTCCCCGAATCCTCCCTGCACCCCTTCTTATAGATGGGCACGACATCAGCCAGCCTCCAGTCCAGCGGAACCTCCCCAGTCATCCAGGACTGCTGGAAGATGATGGAAAGGGGTTTGGCCAGCACATTCACCAGTTCCCTCAAAACTCTTGGGTGGACTCCATCCAGCCCCATGACTTGTGGGCATTTAGCTAGGCAAGCAAGTCTCTAACCACCTCCTCTTGGACCTTGGGAATCTCATACTTCTCATCCAACCCTTGGGGTTGTGCACAGAGGGAACAATTTTCCTTACTGTTAAAGACTGAGGCAAAGTAGGCATTGAGCACTTCAGCCTTGTCTTTGTCCCATGTTACTGTTGTTCCCTCTGCATCTACTAGGGACTGGAGATTCTCCCTAGCCCTCCTTCTGCTGTTGATGTATTTGTAGAAAGATTTTGTGTTGTCTTTCACAGTCTTGGCCAATCGCATTTCTAGTTGGGCCTTAGCCCTCCTGATTGTTTCCCTGCACAATCTCACTTCCTCCCTATAGTCCACCCAGGATGCCTGCCCCTTCCTCCACAGGTCGTAGACCCTCCTTTTCCTATTGATGTCTCTTAAGACCTCCCTACTCAACCACGCTGGTTTCTTACCCCGCCGGCTACTTTTCCGGAACTTGGGGACAGCTTTCTCCTGAGCTGCTAGGAGTTCCTTCTTGAAGAGCGCCCAGCCCTTATGGACACTTTTGCCTTCAAGGAGCACCTCCCACGGGACTTTTCCAACCAGCCTTCTGAACAGTCCAAATTCTGCTCTCTGAAAGTTGAGGGTGACTGTTCTGCTAACCTCCTCCTTCATTTTACCCCGCACTGAGAACTCTATCATCTCATCATCGCTTTGCCCCAAGCGTCCTCCAACCTTCACATCCCCCACCAGTCCTTCTCTGTTCACAAACAGCAGGTCCAGGAGGGCACCGTCCCTTGTCAGTTCGCTCACAAGCTGTGTGAGGAAGTTGTCTTCCAGACACTCCAGGAACCTCCGGGACTGCTTCCTTTCTGCTGTATTGTACTCCCAGCCTATATCTGGGAAATTGAAGTCTCCCACAAGGACTAGAGGTAGCGATTTTGAGACTACACTCAGTTGTTTGTAGAAGAGCTCATCAGCTGCTTCTTCTTGTCTGGGTGGTCTATAGCAGACTCCCATCACAATCCCTTCCTGCCCATGAGGCTCCTCTGATTTTCACGCGCAGTCCCATCCTGATCGTTGTCCAGTTCGAGGGTATCAATGCCCTCTCTAACATAGAGGGCTACCACGCCTCATCTTCTGCCCTTCCTGTCCTTCCTAAAGAGTTTATACCCCACCATGGGTACACTCCAGTTGTACGAGTCATCCCACCACGTCTCCGCAATGGCAACGACATTGTAGTCTCCTTGCCCTACCACAGCTTCCAGCTCCTCCTTCTTATTTCCCATGCTGCGTGCATTGGTGTAGCAGCAGAGGATGGAGCAGCAGCAGAGGATGCAACAGAAGATGCAGCAGCAGGAGATGCACCACAAGGAGATCTAGCAGGAGATGCAGCAGTAGATGAAGCAGCAGCAGATGCAGCAGCTAATTCAGCAGATGCAGCAGATGCAGCAGTCCTAGATTCATAAAGAGCTGCAGCAGGAAATGCAGATGAATATGCAGCAGCAGGAGATGTAGTAGCATGAGATGCAGATGGAGCTGCAGCAGCAGAAGATGCAGCAGGGAATGCAGCAGCAGAAGATGCACTAGGAGATGTAGCAGCAGGAGATGAAGAAGCAGGAGATGCTACAGGCGATTCAGCCAGAGATGCAGAAGGAGGAGATGCAGCAGCAGGAAATGCAGAGTAGTAGATAAAGTGAAGAAGATGCAGCAGAAGGAAATATAGCAGGAAATTCAGCCGCAGTAAATGCAGCAAGAGAGAAAGTAGCAGCAGATGCAGCAGCAGATGCAGCAGCAGAGGATGCAACAGCAGATGCAGCAGCAGGAGATGCACCAGATGGGGATCTATCATGAGACGCAGCAGCAGACGAAGCAGAAGGATATGCAGAAACATGAGATGCAGCAGCAAGACATGGATCAAGAGATGCAGCAGCAGGAGATGAAGCTTCAGGAGATTAATTAGGAGATTAAGTAGCAGGATATGAAGCAGCAGGAGATATAGCAGCAGGACATGGAGCATGCGATGCAGGCATGAGATGAAGCAGCAGGGGATACATCAGGAGATGCAGAAGCAGCAGAAGGAGGTTCAGAGGAAGATTCAGCAGAAGATTCAGCAGGAGTTGCAGGAGGAGTTTCTGCAGAAGAAGATTCAGCAGGAGATACAGTAGGAGATGCATCAGGAGATGAAGTAGCAATATATGCATCAGAGGTTACAGCAGGAAGGGCAACAAGAGATTCAGCAGGTGATGTAGCAGCAGGAGATGCAGTCGCAGATGCCTTCAGGAGGAAATGCAGAAGCACTAGATGCATCCGTAGAAGATTGAGCAGCAGATGCAGCAGGAAATGGTGATACTTCTGCAGATGCATCTGCAGATGCATGATCAGAGGATGCAGCAGCAGGAGATGCTGGAGGACACCAAGAGGCAGGAGATGTAACAGCAGGAATTGTAGCAGGAAATGCAGCAGTACATGAATCAGCAGCAGATGCAGCAACAGATTAAGGAGATGCGGTAGCCGGAAATGCAGCAGAAGATGCAGCAAGAGGAGATGCAGTAGCAGGAGATGCAGTAGCAGGAGATGCAGATGCATCTGCAGAGGCAGCAGATGGAGCAATATATGCAGCAGCAGATGCACCAGGAGATGCAGATTCAGTAGGAGATGTAGCAGCAGAAGATGCTGCTGCAGATGACGCAGCAGGAGATGCCGCAGAACGAGATGCAGCAGGAGATACAGCAGAAGGAAATGCAGCAAGATATGCTGCAGGAGGAGATGCAGCAGGTAATGCAGCAGCAGGGGATGCATGTTCAGCAGTAGATTCAGCATCACATTCAGAAGGAGATACAGCAGCAGGAGATGAAGCCACAAAAGATGCATCAGAAGATGCAGAAGGAAATATAGCAGAATATACCTCAAGAGATGCAGAAGAAGGAGATGCAAGAGTATATTCTGCAGAAGGAGTTGTAGCAGGAGATGCATCAGCAGGAGATGCAGGCAGCAGATGAAAGAGGAGATGCAGATTCAGCAGCAGATGAGGTAGCAGGAGTTGCAGCAGCAGATGCAATATCAGGAGATGCAGCAAAAGGTGAAGCAGCACATGATGCAGCAGCATATGCTGAAGATGTAGTAGGAGGAGATCCAGCAGGAAATTCAGCAGGAAGAGATGCAGCAGGATATGCAGAAAAAGATAAAGCGGAAAGAGATGCATCAGGAAATACAGCAGCAGGATATGCATCAGGAGGAAATGCAGCAGAACATGCACTAGCAGAAGATGCAGCAGGAGATGCAGCTGGAGATGTAGCAAGAGGATATGCACCATGATATACAGCAGCAGGAGATGCAACGAAAGATATAACAGGAGGAGATGCAGTAGGAGAGGCAGCAGAGGAGAGGCAGCAGAATCTACTGCTGCATCTCATGCTGCATCTCCTGCTGCTGACTCTCCTCCTGCTAAAGCTCCTCCTGCATCAGCTGATGCATTTCCTTCATCTACTGCAGCTGCATCTGCTGGTGCATCTCCTGCTTCTCTATCTTCTGCTGCATCTCCTGCTAAATAACATGGTTCCTCTCCTGCTGCCGCATCTCCTGCTTCTGCATATCCTACTCCTGCATCTCTGCTGCTGCATCTCCTGCTGCTGCATTTCCTGCTCCTGCTTCTCCTCATGCATCTGCTGCTGCATCTTCTGCAGCATCTTCTATTGCTTCAACTCCAGACGCTGCATCTCCTGCTGCATCTGCTGGTACTGCATCTTATCCTGCCACATCTCCTGCTCCATTTTCTTCTGCCTCTGCTGATACTGCTGTGTCTTCTGCTGTTGCATCTCCTGCTGCTGCATCTTCTTCTCTGCAGATCCTGATCCTGATGCATCTCTTGCTGCAGAATCTCCTGCTGAATCCGCTGCTCATCTCTTGCGACTGTATCTCCTGCTACTGCATCTCCTGCTGCTGCATCTCCTGCTGCAGAATCTCCGGCTGCATCTTCTGCTTCTGAATCTCCTGCTACTGGGTCTGCTGCATCATCTCCTCCTGCCTCTTCTCCTACAGCATCTCCTTCTGTATCTCGTGCTACATCTCATGAAGCTGTACCTTCTGAAGCATCTCTTCCTGCTGCATCTCCTGATGAATAGGCATCTATTGATGCATCTGCTGCTGCTTCATCTCCTGCTGCTGCAGCTCCTACTGAATCTTCTGTTGAATATCTTCCTACATCTGCTGCGGCTGCATCTCCTGCATAATCTGCTGCTGCATCTCTTGCTTCTGCATCATCTACTGCTGCATCTCCTGCGTATTCTCCTGCTGCTGCATCTGCAGTATTTTCTGCTGCATCTGCTGCTGCTTCATATACTGCTTCATCTCCTACTGCTGCATCTCCTTCTGCTTCTCATTCTGCATCTCCTGATGCTACAGCTAAATCTGCATCATCTGCTACTGCATCTCCTGCTGCTGAATCTCCTGCTGCATCTCCTGATTCATCTCCTACTGCTGCATCTGCTGCTGCTTCATACACTGCTTCATCTCCTACTATTAAATCTCCCTCTGCATCTCCTGCTGCATCTCCTGCTGCTGCATCTCTTCCATTTTTTGGTGCATCTGCTGTAGATTAATCTACTGCTGCATCTCCTGTTGCTTCATCTTCTGATTTTTTGATGTCCTCCTGCATCACCTAATGCTCTGTCTGCTGCTGCTGCATACACTGCTGCATCTTCTGCTGCTGAATTTACTTCTGCTGCATCTGCTACTGCATCACCTTCTACTGAATCCTCTGATGCATCTCCTGCTGCTGCATCCACTGGTACATCTCTTAATGCTGCATCTCCTGCTGATGCACCCCCTGATGCATCTCCTGCTGCTTCTCCTACTGCTTCATCTCCTGCAACTGCTGCTGCATTTGCTGCTGCATCTCCTACTTCTCTATGTCCTCCTTCTGGATCTCCACCTGCATCTATTGCTGCTGCATCCTCTGCTGAACCTCCTGCTGCTGCATCTCCTTCTGCAACTTCCTCTGATGCATCAGAAGATTCACCTGATGATGCATCTCCTCTGCTTCATCGCCTGCTACTGAATCTCCTGCTGTTGCATACCCTGCTGCTTCTACAGCTGCTTCTAACCCTACTTCATCTACTGCTGCTGCATTTCCTGCTACTTCTACTGCTGCATCTCCTCCTGAATTTCCTGCTGCTGCATCTCCTGGTGCTATATCTTTTGCTCATCAATCTCCTGCTGCTGCATCTCTTACGGGATCTGCTTCTGAATCTGCTGCTGCATCTTCTGATGCTGTATCTGCTGCTACTGCATCTCCTACTGCATCTCCTGTAGCTTAATCTCTTGCTTTTGCATCTCCTGTTTTTTCTCCTTCTGATGCCTATCTTGCTGCTGCGTCTCCTGCTGCTGCATCACCTGCTGCATCACCTGCTGCCGAATCTCCTGCATCTTTTGCTGCATCTGCTGTAGATTCACCTCCTGGTGCATCTCCTGCTGCTGCATCTCCTCCTGATGGATGTCCTCGTGCATCTCCTGATGCTGCATCTGCTGCTGCATCTCCTGCAGCTGCATCTCCTGTGCCATCTCCTACTGCTGAATCTCGTGCTGCTCCATTCTCTGCTGCATCTACTGCTGCTGCATAGCCTGAGGCATAATCTCCTAATGCATCTCCCCTTGCTTAGTCTCCTGATGCTCCCTATCCTGCTTCATCTCCTTTTGCTGCATATATTGCTGCTGCACCTCCTGCTGCATCTAGGTCTGAATCTCTTGGTGCTGCATTTCCTGCTGATGCATATTCTGCTTCAAATCCTGCTGCTTCAGCTCATGCTGCTGCATCTCCTGCTGATGCATCTGCTGCTGCGTCTCCACCTGCTTTATCTGATGCTTCATCTCCTGCTGCATTCCCTGTTGCTGAATCTCCTTCTGCATCTCCTACTGCTGTGCCTTCTGCTGCATAACCTGCTGAATCACCTGCTGCTGGATCTGCTGCAACTGCATTTCCTGCTACTTCAACTCCTGCTCTTGCATCTCCATCTGCTGTATCTCCTCCTATATCTCCCACAGCATCTCATGCTGCTACATATCCCGCTACATCTCCCTAAGAATATGCATCTCCTGATGCATCTTCTGCTGAATATGTATATCCTGCTGCATCTCCTGCTGCTGCATCCGCTGTTGCTCTGTCTTCTTCTCTATCTCTTGCTTCATCTGCTGCTGCATCTCCTGCTGCATCTGCTTCTGCTGAATATCCTGTTACTGCATCTCCTTCTGCATCTGCAGCAGCATCTCCTTCTGCATCTGCTGGTGCTGTATCTCCTGCTGCTGCATCCCCTGCTGTTGCATCTCCTGCTTTATCTACAGCTGCATATCCTGCTACTGCATTTCCTGATGAATCAGCTGCTGAATCTGCTGCTGGATCTTTTGCGGTGGCATCTCCTGCTCTTGCATCTCCTGCTGCTGAATCTCCTCCTGAATCTCCTGCGACATCTCATGCTGCTACATAACCTGTTACATCTCCTGATGCATCTCCTTCTGAATAGTCATCTCTTGATGCATCTCCTCCTGATGCATCTGCTGCAGCATCTCCTGCTGCATCTCCTGCTAATTCATCTCCTGCTGCAGTGTCTAATGCTCTATCTCCTGTGCATCTGCTGCTGCATCTGCTGCTGCTGCATCTCCTACTACATCTCCTGCTGCTGCATCTTCTGCTTCATCTCCAGCTGCTGCATCTCCTGCTGCATCTCCTGCCTAATCAAATCCTACCAAAACTCCTGCTGCTGCATCTCCTGCTGATGCATCTCCTGTTGATGCTTAACCTGCTGCATCTCTGACTGCTGCATCTCCTACTGCTGAATCTCCTGCTGCTGCATCTGCTGTTTCATCTCCTGCTGCTGCATCTGCTGGTGCTGTATATGCTACTGCATCTGCTGCAGGATCTTCTTCTTCTGCCTCTCATGCCACATCTCCCGCTGATGCATCTCCTGCTTCTGTATATCTTGCTCATTCTACTGCTGCTGCATCTCCAGCTGTATCTCCTGCTGCTGCATCTCCTGTGTCTTTTGGTGCATCTGCTGTAGATTAATCTACTGCTGCATCTCCTGTTATTTCACCTTCTGATTTTTGATGTCCTCGTGCATCACCTGATGCTCCATCTGCTGCTGCTGCATACACTGCTGCATCTCCTGCTACTGCATCTCCTGCTGAATGTGCTTCTGTATCTGCTGCGGCATCTGCTGATTCTTCATCTCCTGCTGCTGAATCTCCTGCTTCTGCATCTTCTGATGAATGTGCTGCTGAATATGCTGCTGCATCTCCTGCTGCACCTCCTGCTGAATATGCATCTTCTGCTGCTCTATCCCCTACTTCTGCATCCTCTCTTATATCTACTACTGCTGCATGTCCTGCTACATCTTCTGCTGCTGAATTTACTTCTGCTGCATCTGCTACTGCATCTGCTGCTACTGAATCCCCTGCTGCATTCCTGCTGCATTTCATGCTGCTGCACCTCCTACTGCTGCATCTCTTGCTGCACCTCCTGCTGCATCACCTGCTATTGAATCCCCTGCTGCACCTCCTAATACTTCATCTCCTGATGCTTGCATCTCTTGATGCATCTCCTGATGCATCTCCTGCTGAATCTCCTGCTGCTTTGCCTGCTGCTTCATCTCCTGCATCTGCTGCTGCATCTACTGCTACATCTCCTGCTGCTCTATCTCCTCCTCCTGGATCTCCTCCTACATCTATTGCTGCTGCATCCTCTGCTGAACCTCCTGCTGCTGCACCTCTGTCAGCGACTACCTCTGATGCATCAGCGGATTCATCTGATGATGCATCTCCCCTGCTTCATCTCCTGATGCTGAATCTCCTGCTCTTGCATACCCTGCTGCATCTACTGCTGCTTCCTACCCTACTTCATCTACTGCTGCTGCATTACCTGCTGCTTCTGCTGCTGCTACGTCTCCTCCTGAATTTCCAGCTACTGCATTTCCTGGTGCAATATTTTGCTTATCAATCTCCGGCTGCTGTATCTCTTACAGAATCTGCTTCTTAATCTGCTGCTGCATCTGCTGTGGCTGCATCTCCTGATTATGCATCTCCTGCTGCTGCATCTCAGGGTACATCTCCTCTCGCTCAATCTCCTGCTGCATATCCTGCTGCTACATCTCCTGCTACTGCAGCTCCTATTGCGTCTCCTGCTGCATCTCCTGCTACATCTCTTGTGGCTTTCTCTCCTGCTCTATTTCCTGCTGCTGAATCTTCTCCTAATCGATCTTTTTCAGCATCTCTTTCTGCTGCATCTTCCACATTTCTCTTCTTGCTGCATTTCCTGCTGAATCACTTACTGCTGCATCTGTAGCATTTGCTGCTACATCTACTCCTGCTTCACATACTGCTGCATCTCCTACTACATATCCTGCTGCTGCATCTGCTACTGCTAGATCTCTTGCTGTTCTACTGTGGCTACATCTCCTGCTGCATCTCCTTCAACTGCTTCTCATTCTCTGCATCTTCTTCTCTGCATATCCTGATACTGCTTCAACTGCTGTTGCATCTCCTGCTGCTTCATCTCCTGCTGCATCTGCGACTCCATATCCTTCTGATAGATCTGCGGATTCATCTTATAATGGTGCTTTCTTGCTGGATCTCCTGCTTCTGCATCTCCTGCTGCTGCAAACTCTGCTGCATCTCCTGCTGCTGCCTTTCCAGCTGCAGCTGCTGCTGCTGCATATACTGCTGCATCACCTTCTGCCGACTCTCCTGCATCTTTTGCTGCATCTGCTGTAGATTCACCTACTCTTGCATCTCCTGCTGCTGCATCTCCTGCTGATGGATGTCCTCGTGCATCTCCTGATGCTGCATATGCTGCTGCATCTCCTGCAGCTGCATCTCCTGTGCCATCTCCTTCTGCTGAATCTCCTGCTGCTTCATTCTCTGCTGCATCTACTGCTGCTGCATAGCCTGCTGTGTAATCTCCTAATGCACCTCCTCTTCTTTAGTCTCCTGATGCTTCCTATCTTGCTTCATCTCCTTTTGCTGCATATATTGCTGCTGCATCTACTGCTGCTTGGCATGCTGTTGTATCTCCTGCTGATGCACCTCCTGCTGGGGCATCTCCTGCTGCATCTCCTTCTACATCTCCTGCTGCTCCAGCTGCTGCATCTGCATCATCAGGATATTCTGAAGGAGATGCAGCAACAGGAGATGCAGCAGCAGGAGATACAACCACAGCACTGCAGCAGCAGATTCAGCTGCAGGAGATGCAGCAGGATTTTCAGCAGGAGATACAGCAGAAGGAGATGTAGCAGCAGATGCAGCAGCAGATTCAGCATCAGGAGATGTAGCCGCATAGGCATATTCAGCAGGAGGTGCAGGAACAGAAAATGTAGCAGGAGATGGTACTGGATATGCAATAGCAGGAGATGCAGCAGCAGATGCACCAGCTGGAGATGCAGCTGGAGATGTTGTAGGCTCTTAAAGTGATGCCTGGAGAAGAGGAGGCTGAGGGGAGACCTTATTACTCTCTACAACTACCTGAAGGGAGGTTGTGGAGAGGAGGGAGCTGGCCTCTTCTCCCAAGTGACAGGGGACAGGACGAGAGGGAATGGCCTCAAGCTCCGCCAGGGGAGATTTAGACTTGAGATTAGGAAAAAGTTCTTCACGGAGAGAGTGGTTAGGCATTGGAACGGTCTGCCAAGGGAGGTGGTTGACTCACCGTCCCTGGAGGTGTATAAGGTAAGGGTAGACGAGGTGCTTAGGAGCATGATTTAGGGATTGGTGGGAATGGTTGGACTCGACGATCCAGTGGGTCTCTTCCAACCTGGTTATTCTGTGATTCTGTCATTCTGATGTTACAGAACACAAGACTATACTGAAAGTTCTATACGTATTGCTTTGCAGTTAAAGAGCTATAAGAGAAAAGATTCAGCAACAGCAGCATTCAATGCTAGCATCTTGCCTGCGGGAGTTGCTCACTTTTCCTAGAGCACCTTCATAGGCGCAATAAAGACACAATTCAGTACCCTATACTAAAACGGTCCATAAATCGTTGCTGCTTGTATTGAAATCGTTTCCACAGAAGACTCTAAGGAGAGCCAGCATTTGATCGTAACAGCTTCCTTGCGTTACTTGTACTGAAAGCTCTGAAATTTGGAAGTGATGCTTTAATAGCCATACGAATGTTGCAGTACACAAGCCTAGGCTGAAAGTTCTACAAGTCTTCTTTTGCAGTGAAAGCACTATATGAGAGCACATTCAGAAGCACCAGCATTCCATTCTAGCATCTTCCATGTGGGAATCACTCACTTTTCCTAAAGAGCCTTCATAGGTGAAGATAAGTCACAATTCAGTACCCTATACTAAAACGGTCCATAAGTCTTGCTTAGCCGCTTGCAGTGAAAGCGCTTCCATAGAAGACTCAGACTAAAGCCAGCATTTGATGGTAGCAACTTCTCTACGTTACTCGTTCTGAACGATCTGAAAATATTGAAGTGATGCCTTAATAGCAATTCTGAAGTTACAGTATACAAGCCCAGACTGAAATTTCTACAAGTCTTGCTTTGTAATAAAAGAGCTATGAGGGAGGACATTCACAAGTAGCAGCATTCCATGCTAGCAACTTCCCTGCGGCAGTAATTTAATTTTCCTAAAGCGGGTTAATAGACGCATTTAAGTCACTATTCAGTACCCTATACTAAAATGGTCCTTAAGTCCTGCTTTGCTGCTTGCAGTGAAATCTCTCCACAAAAGTCTCTTACGAGAGCCAGCATTTAATTGTAGCATGTTTCCCTCAGGTGCGTGTGTTAAATGCTCTGAAATTTTGAAGTGACGCTTGAATAGCAATTCTGATGTTACAGCATGCAAGTCTACACTGAAAGCTCTACAAGTCTTGCTATAGAGAAAAAGCACTCTAAGAGAAGACCTTCAGAAGAAGCAGCTTTCCATGCTAGCGTCTTCCCTGCGGGCATATTTCCATTTTCCTAAAGCGCCGTAATAGGAGAAGTTAAGTCACAATTCAGTACCCTACACTAAATTGTACTGTTAGTCGTGCTTTCCACGTTGCAATGAAAGAGCTTCCACAGAAGACTCTAACGAGAGCCAGTATTTGATCGTAGCAGCTTCCCTGCGGTTCTTGTGCTGAACGATCTGAATTTTGGAAGTGACGCTTTATTTGCCGTTTATATGTTACGGTACGCAAGCTTATACTGATAGTTCTACAATTCTTCCTTTGTAGTGAAAGAGCTAAGAGAACACATTGAGAAGCAGCAGCATTCCTTGCCAGCTTCTTTCCTGCAGAATTTACTCACTTTTCCTAAAGCGTCTTGAAAGGCGCAGTTAAATCACCATTCAGTACCCTATACTAAAACGGTCAACTAGTCGTGCTTTGCAGCTTGCAGTCAAAGCACTTCAAGAGAAGACTCAAATGAGAGCCAGAATTTGATGGTAGCAGCTTTCCTGCCATTCTTGGTCTGAACGATCTGAAAATATTGAAGTGACGCCTTAATAGCAATTCTGAAGTTACAGTATACAAGACTAGACTGAAAGGTCTACACGTCTTGCTTTACAGAAAAAGCACTCTAAGAGAAGACATTCAGAAGAGGCAGCGTTCCATGCTAGCATCTTCCCTCCAGCAGTTGCTCACTTTTTTTAAAGTGCCGTAATTTGTGAATATTAAGATGCCATTTATTCTCTTACACTAAAACATCCTGATAGTCATGCTTTGCACCTTGCAGTGAAAGCGCATCTACAGAAGACTCTAACGAGAGCCAGCATTTCATGGTAGCATCTTACCTGTGGTACTTGTGCTGAACACTCTGAAATTTGGAAGTGACGCCTTCACAGCCATTCTGATGTTACAGTTCACAAGCTTAGACCGAAACTCCTACAAGTTTTGCTTTGCAGTGAAAGCGCTCTAAGAGAAGACATTCAGAAGCAGCAGCATTCCCTGCTAACATCTTCACTGTTGGAGATATTCACTTTTTCTAAAGCTCATTATTAGTCACTGTTATTTCACTATTCTTTAACCTACACTTAAACGCATTGTTCATCGTGTTTTGCACCTCTCAGTGAAAGTGCTTCCAGAGAAGATTCTAACGAGAGACACCATTTGATGCTAGCAACTTCCCAGGGGTATTTCTGTTGAACGCTTTCAATATCTTCAAGTGAAGCTTTACTAGCTTTACTGATGTTACAGTTCACTAGCCTAGACGGAGAGTTCGATAAATCTTGGTTTGCAGTGATTGCGCTCTAAGAGAAGACATTCAGAAGCAGAAGCATTCCATGCTAACATCTTCCCTGCTGGAGATATTCACTTTTCCTAAAGCGCCTTATTAGACGCTATTAAGTCTCTATTCATTTGCCAACACAAGAACGTTGTGTTAGTCGTTCTCTGCATCTTGCAGAGAAACCACCTCCATAGAAGACACTAACCAAAGCCAGCTTTTGATGGTAACAACTTTCCTGTGTTACTTGTAACGAACGCTCTGAAATTTTGAAGTAACTCCTTTGTAGCCATTCTGGTCTTACAGTACACAAGACTAGACTGAAAGTTCTACAAGTCGTGCTCTGCAATGAAAGTTCTCTAAGAGAATACATCCACAAGCAGAAGCATTCCATGCTAACATCTTCCCTGCTGGAGATATTCTCTTTTCCTAAAAAGCGTTATTAGGCGTTATTAAGTCGCTAATAACTAGCCTGCACGAAAACGTTGCGTTTTTTATGCTTTGCGGCTGACAGTGACAGCGCTTCATGAAAGGATCCTAACGAGAGCCAAAATTTGATGGTAGCAGCTTCCCTACGGTACTTGTGCTGAACGATCTCAAATCTTGAAATGAGGCTTTAATAGCCATTCTGATCTTACAGCTCATAAGCCTAGAGTGAAAGTTTTACAGGTCGTCTCTGCAGTAACAGCGCTATAAGAGAAAACATTAATAAGTGGTGTAGTTTCATGCCAGCATCTGCACTGCCTGAAATACTTACTTTTCCATAAGCGCGTTAACAGGCACAGTTAAGTCACAATTCATTACCCTAAACTAAAATGTATTAGTCGTGCTTCACAACTTGCAGTGAAAGCGCTATAAGAGAAGACTCTAACGAGAACCAGCATTTGATGGTAGAAGCTTCCCTTGCGGTACTTGTGCTGAACACTCTGAAATTTTGAAGTGGCACTGTACTAGCTGATGATATACTTCAGAAGACTAGAATGAAACTTCTAAAAGTCGTACTTTGCAGTGAAAGTGCTATAAGAGAAGACATTCAGAAGCAGAAGCATTCCATGCTACCACCTTCCCTGCAGTCGATGTTTACTGTTCCGAAAGCGCGTTATTCGGCGAAGTAAAGTAACTGTTCTGTACCCTATTCAAAACTTTGTGTTAGTCGTGCTTTGCAGGAGATGCATCAGCAGGAGATGCAGAAGCAGATGCATCAGGAGGAGATGCAGCAGCAGGAGATGAAGCAGGGGTCGATGCAGAAGGTAACAGAGCAGCAAGAGATTCAGAAAGGGATTCAGGAGCAGGAGATGCAGCAGCAGGAAAGGCAGCGCTATATACAGAAGCAGGATATGCAGCAGGAGGAGATGCAGTATGAGGAGATAGACCACGTAATGCAGCAGCAGGAGATACAGCAGGAGATGCAAGAGGAAGAGATGCAGCATCAGACCAATCAGCAGGAGATGCAGCAGCAGAAGATGCAACAGGAAATGCAGCAGCAAGAAATGAAGCATTATCATGAGATACATTAGGAGGCGTAGCAGCAGGATATGTAGCAGGAGATTTGGAATGAGATGAAGCAGCAGCAGAGCAAATGCAGATGCAGTAGGAAATGCAGCAGTAGATGCAGGATCAGCAGATACTGCAGCAGGTAATACTGCAGCAGATGCAGCAGGACATGACATATCAGGTGATAAACCCACAGTTGCATCAGTTGAAGATCAAGCAGGAGATGCAGCAGCAAGAGGTGCATCAGCAGGTGCATGAGGAAATGAGGCAGCAAATGTAGAAAGGTATAACGGAGGAGATGCAGCAGGAGATGCATCAAGAAATGAGATGCAGAAGGAGATGCAGCATCAGGAGATGCAGCAGGAAATGCAGCAGCAGGGGATGTAGTAGCAGGAGATGCAGGAATTGCAGAATCAGGAGATGCAGGAGGGAATACAGCAGCAGAAGATTCTGCATGAGATGCAGCAGCATCATATGCACTAGGAGATGTAGCAGCAGGAGATGAAGAAGCAGGAGATGCTACAGGCGATTCAGCCAGAGATGCAGAAGGAGGAGATGCAGAAGCAGGAAGTGCAGAGTAGTAGATGAAGAGAAGAAGATGCAGCAGAAGGAAATATAGCAGGAGATTCATCGGCAGTACCTGCAGCAGGAGAGAAAGCAGCATCAGACGCAGCATCAGATGCAGCAGCAGGAGATGCAGTAGCAGTAGATCTATCAGGAGATGCAGCAGTAGATGAAGCAGCAGCAGATGCAGCAGCTAATTCAGCAGATGCAGCAGTAGTAGATTCATAAAGAGCTGCAGCAGGAAATGCAGATGAATATGCAGGAGCAGAAGATGCATCCGCAGGTGATGCAGAAGGAGATGCAGCAGGTGACGCTCAAGGAGATGCAGCAGGAGATGCAGAACGAGATGAAGCAGCAAGATATGCAGCAGAAAGAGGTGATGCAGGAGATGATTCAATAGAAGGTGCAACATGAGATACATCAGGATATGTAGCAGCAGACGAGGCAAAAGAAGATGCAGAAACCGGAGATGAAGCAGCAGGACATGGATCAAGAGATGCAGCAGCAGGAGATTCATTTGGAGACGCAGTAGCAGGATATGAAAGAGCAGAAGATATAGCAGCAAGAGATGCAGCATGAGATGCAGCAGGATGAGATGAAGCAGGAGTGGATGTATCAGGAGATGCAGAAGCAGCAGATAAAGCAGGAAATGCTGTAGCAGGAGATGTAGGAGATGTAGGAGCAGGAGATGTAGCAGCAGGAGATGCAGCAGAAGATTCAGCAGAAGATTCAGGAAATGCAGTAGGAGTAGGTACAGCAGCACCAGATGCAGCAGCGTATGCAGCAGAAGAGATGAATAAGAGATGCAACAGCAATTGATGCAACAGGAGATGCTGGAGCCAGAGATGCAGAAGAAGTAGATGCAGAATCAGGAGATGAAGCAGGACATGCATCAGCAGGAGATGCAGCAAAACATATATCAGCAGGAGACACAGCAGCAGGATATGAGGCAGGAGATGCACCAGCAGCAGAAGCAGCAGCAGATGCAGCAGAAGATGCAGCAGAAGATACAAAATCATATGCAGCAGAACATGCAGAACTATATGGAGATACAGCAGAAAATGAAGCAGCAGATGCAGATGGAGAAGTAGCAACAGGAGATACAGAACGAGATGAAGCAGCAAGATATGCAGCAGAAGGAGATGACGCAGGAGATGCTTCAACAGAAGGTGCAACATGAGATACAGCAGGAGATGCAGCAGCAAACGAAGCAAAAGGCGATGCAGAAACAGGAGATGCAGCAGCAGAATTATATCATGCAAGAGATGCTTCAATAGAAGGCGCAACATGAGATACAGCAGGAGATGCAGCAGCAGACAAAGCAAAAGGAGATGCAGAAACAGGAGATGCAACAGAAGGTTATGAGGCAGGAGATGCTTCAATAGAAGGTGCAACATGAAATACAGCAGAAGAAGATGCAGCAGTAGGAGATGCAGCAGGAGGAGTTAGAACAGGTGATGCAGTAGGAAAAGATTCAACAGGGGATGCAGCAGGAGGAGATGCAACAGGAAATGCAGTAGGAGGAGGTACAGCAGCACCAGATGCAGCAGTGTATGCAGCAGAGGAGATCAATAAGAGATGCAGCAGCAATTGGTGCAGTAGTAGATGCTGGAGCCGGAGATGCAGAAGAAATAGATGCAGAAGCAGGAGATGCAACAGGACATGCATCAGCAGGAGATGCAGCAAAACATACATCAGCAGGAGACACAGCAGCAGGATATGAGGTAGGAGATGCACTAGCAGCAGAAGCAGCAACAGATGCAGCAGAAGATGCAGAAACATATGAAGCAGAAGATGCAGAACCATATGCTGCAGGAGATACAGCAGCAGATGAAGCAGCAGATGCAGCTGGAGATGTAGCATCACCAGAAGCAGCAGCAGATGCAGCAGCAAATGATGCAGGGTGAGATGCACCAGGAATTGCATCAGCGGGAGATGCTGCTGGAAATTCAGTAGGATATGCAACAGCAAGCGATTTGGCAACAGCAGATGCAGCAGGATTTGCAGCAGCAGATGCAGCTGCATGAGGTGTATCATCAGGAGATGTAGCAGGAGATGCATATACAGCAGGTGATGCACCAAGATATGCAGCAGGAGATCCAAGAGAAGGACATGCAGCAGGAAATCAGCCGGAGATGCAGCAGCAGCAGATGCAGTAAAAGAAGATGCAGCCGCACCAGATGCAGCAGCAGATTCAGCAGGATTTATAGCAGCAGGAGATGAAGATGCAAGAGATTCAGCAGGAGGAGATGCAGCATCAGGAGATTCAGCAGGAGATGCATGAGCAGGAAATGCATCAGCAGATTCTGCAGCAGGAAATTCCGTAGGAGATTTTGCAGCTGGAGATTCAGTAGAAAAGGCAGCAGGAGATGCAGCAGGAGATACAGAAAGAGATTCAGCAGCAGGGGATGTAGTAGGATATGCAGCAGGAGATACATCAGCAGGAATTGTAGCAGGGGATGCTGGAGGAGATTCTGCAGAAGGAAATTCAGTAGGAGTTACAGCAGGGGATGAAATAGCAACATAGGCATCCGCAGTTACAGCAGGAAGTGCAGCAAGAGATGTAGCAGCAGGAGACGTAAGAGTAGGAGATGCAGCCGCAGATGCCTTCAACAGGATATGCAGCTGAAATGCAGAAGCTCTAGGTGCATACGTAGAAGATTGACAGCAGATGCAGCAGGAAATGGAGATGCTTCTGCAGATGCATCCGCAGATGCATCCGCAGATGCATCCGCAGAGGATTCAGCAGGAGATGAAGCAGCAGACTATACAGCAGCAGGAGATGAAGCAGCAGATGCAGCAGCAGGAGATGCAGGAGGACATCAAGTAGAAGGCGATGCAGAAGCAGCAAATATATCAGGAGATGCAGCAGTACATGAAGCAGCAGGAAATGGAGCAGCAGATTAAGCAGTAGCAGGAAATGCAGCAGAATATGCAGCAGGAGGTAATGCAGCAGGTGATGCATCAGCAGGTGATGTAGCTGCACCTGCAGAGGCAGCAGATGCAGCAGCAATAGTTGCTGCAGCAGATGCATCATGAGATGTTGATTCAGTAGGTGTAGCAGCAGAAGATGCTTCAGCATGTGATGCAGCAGGAGATGCATCAGAAGGAAATGCATCAAGATATGCTGCAGAAGGAGATGCAGTAGTATATGAAGCACGAGATACAGCAGCAGAAGGTGCAGCAGGGGATGCATATTCAGCCATAGATTCAGCAGGAACTTCAGAAGGAAATGCTACAGCAGGAGATTTAGCAGGAGATGCAGCAGCAGATGAAGCAGCAGCATATGCAACAGCAGATGCACCAGATGGAGCAGAAAGAGATGCAGCAGGGGATGGAGCAGCAGATGCAACAGGAAATGGTGCATCAGGAGATGCATCCACAGATGCAAGAGCAGAAGATGCATCAGGAGATGTAGCAATAGGAGATACAGGAGCAGGTGATGCCGCAGGAAATGCAGCAGGAGATGCAACACCAGAAGATGCAGCACCAAGAGATGCAGCAGGAGAGGCAGCAGCACATGCAGTATCAGCAGATGCAGCAGCAGGAGATGAAGCAGCAGATGCAGCAGCAGGAGATGCAGCAGCAGGAAATACAACAGGAATAGATGCAGAATGTAATGCTGCAGCAGGAGTTGAAGCAGAATATGCAACAGCAGGAAATGCAGCACCAGGAGATTCAGATGGATATGCAGCAGCAGATGCAGCAACAGGAGATGCAGCATTAGGAGATGCTGCAGCAGCACATGCAGAAGGTGATGCAGCTGTAGGAGATGCAGCAGCAGCAGATGCAGCAGGAGATTCAGCACGATATGTAGAAGCATGAGATGCTGCAGGAGATTCATCAGGAGATTCAGCAGCAACTGATGCAGCAGGAGGAGAAGCAGCAGGAGATGCAGCAGCAGCAGGTGATGAAGAAGCAGATGCAGCAGGAAATAAAGATTCATCAGAAGATGCAGTAGGAAGAGATTCTTCAACATATGCAGCAGCATATAATGCAGCAACAGGAGATAAAGCAGGTTATGGAGAAAGAGGAGATGATGCAGCAAGCGCAGCAGCAGGAGATTCAGCAGCAGGAGTTTAAGAAGCAGGAGATTCAACTGCAAAAGAAGCAGCAGGAGATGCAGATTCAGAAGGAGATATGTCAGGAGATGTAGCAGGATATGTAGCAGCATGAGATGCCGCCGGAGATTCAGGAGGAGATACAGCAGAAGGAGATGCAAGTGCAGGAGATGAAGCAGCAGGAGATGAAGAAGCAGATGCAGCAGGAGTCTATGCAGCAGCAGGAAATGCAGCAGGAGTCTATGCAGAAGGTAAAAGAGCAGCAGGATGTTCAGAAGAAGGAGATGAAGTAGCAGGAGATGCAGTAGAAGAAGATGCAGCCGCAGCAGATGCAGGAGAAGCAGCACCAGGAGATGAAAATGCAGGAAATTCAGCAGGAGATGCTTCAGCAGGAAATGTAGCAAAAGATTCTGCAGCAGGAAACACAGTAGGAGAAGCTGCAGCAGGAGATTCAGTGGAAGATACAGCAGAAGATGCAGCAGGAGATATAGAAGGACATGCAGCAGCAGGAGATGCGGGATAACACCAAGTGGCAGGAGATGAAGCAGCAGGAATTGTAGCAGGAGATGCAGCAGTACATGAATCAGCAGCAGATGCAGCAGCAGATTAAGGACATGCAGTAGCCAGAAATGCAGCAGAAGATGCAGCAAGAGGAGATGCATCAGCAGGAAATTCAGGCAGCAGACGAAAGAGGAGATGCAGATTCAGCAGCAGATGAAGTAACACGAGATGCAGCAGCAGATGAAGTAGCAGGAGTTGCAGCAGCAGATACAATAGCAGGAGATGCAGCTATATGTGAAACAGCACATGATGCTGCAGCATATGCTGAAGATGTAGTAGGAGGAGATTAAGCAGGAGATCCAGCAGGGAGAGATGCAGCAGGATATGCAGAAAAAGATAAAGCAGAAAGAGATGTATCAGGAAATAGAGCAGCAGGATATGCATCAGCAGGAAATGCAGCAGAACATGCACTATCAGAAGATGCAGCAGGAGATGCAGCTGGAGATATAGAAGGAGATTCAGCAGCAGGGGATGTAGTAGGAGATGCAGCAGGAGATACATCAGCAGGAAATGTAGCAGGAGATGCAGCAGGAGATTCTGCAGAAGAAGATTCAGCAGGAAATGCAGCAGGAGACAAATAGCAACATATGCATCAGCAGTTACAGCAGGAAGTGCAGCCGCAGATACCTTCAACAGGATATGCAGCTGAAATGCAGAAGCACTAGATGCATCCGTAGAAGATTGAGCAGCAGATGCAGCAGGAAATGGAGATGCTTCTGCAGATGCATCTGCAGAGGATGCAGCAGGAGATAAAGCAGCAGGCTATACAGCAGCAGGAGATGAAGCAGCAGATGCAGCAGCAGGAGATGCAGGAGGACATCAATGAGAAGGAGATGCAGCATCAGCAAATGTATCAAGAGATGCAGCAGTACATGAAGCATCAGGAAATGGAGCAGCAGATTAAGCAGCAGCAGGAAATGCAGCAGAATAAGCAGCAGGAGGTAATGCAGCAGGTGATTCAGCATCAGGTGATGCAGATGCAGCTGTAGAGGCAGCAGATGCAGCAGTAATAGGCGCAGCAGCAGATGCATCAGGAGATGCATATTCAGTATGAGATGATGCAGCAGAAGATGCTGCAGCAGATGATGCAGCAGGAGATGCAGCAGGAGATGTAGCAAGAGGATATGCACCATGATATACAGCAGCAGGAGATGCAACAAATATGAAACAGGAGGAGATGCAGCAGGAGAGGCAGCAGAGGAGATGCAGCAGAATCGACTGCTGCATCTCCTGCTGCTGCCTCTCCTCCTGCTAAATCTCCTCTTGCTAAATCTCCTCCTTCATCAGCTGATGCATTTCCTGCATCTCCTGTTGCTGCATCTGCTGCTGCATCTCCTGCTTCTCTATCTTCTGCTGCATCTCCTGCTGAATCACATGGTGCCTCTCCTGCTGCCACATCTCCTGCTTCTGCATATACTTTTGCATGTCTTGCTGCCACATCTGCTGCTTCTGCCTCTCCTCCTCCTGCATCTCTGCTGCTGCATCTCCTGCTGCTGCATTTCCTGCTCCTGCTTCTCTTGATGCATCTGCTGCTGCATCTTCTGCAGCATCTTCTATTGCTTCAACTCCAGACGCTGCATCTCCTGCTGCATCTGCTGGTACTGCATCTTATCCTGCCGCATCTCCTGCTCCATTTTCTTGTGCATCTGCTGCTGCTGCTGTATCTTCTGCTGCTGCATCTCCTTCTGATGCGTCTGCTGTTGCATCTCCTGCTGCATCTCCTGCTGCTGCTGTATCTTCTGCTGCTGCATCTCCTTCTGATGCGTCTGCTGTTGCATCTCCTGCTGCATCTCCTGCTGCTGCTGTATCTTCTGCTGCTGCATCTCCTTCTGATGCGTCTGCTGTTGCATCTCCTGCTGTATCTCCTGCTGCTGCATCTTCTTCCCTGCAGATCCTGAGGCTTCATCTCTTGCTGCAGAATCTCCTGCTGAATCCGCTTCTCATCTCTTGCGACTGTATCTCCTGCTGCATCTCCTGCTGCTGCATCTCCTGCTGCAGAATCTCCGGCTGCATCTTCTACTTCTGAATCTCCTGCTACTGGGTCTGCTGCATCATCTCCTCCTGCCTCTTCTCCTACAGCATCTCCTTCTGTATCTCATGCTACATCTCATGAAGCTGTACCTGCTGAAGCATCTCTTCCTGCTGCATCTCCTAATGAATAGGCATCTACTGATGCGTCTGCTGCTGCTTCATCTCCTGCTGCAGCAACTCCTACTGAATCTGCTGTTGAATATCTTCCTGCATCTGCAGCGGCTGCATCTCCTGCTGCTGCATCATCTACTGATGCATCTCCTGCGTAATCTCCTGCTGCTGCATCTCTTGCTTCTGCATCATCTCCTGCTGCATCTCCTCATTCATCTCCTCCTGCTGCATCTGCTGCTGCTTCATATACTGCTTCATCTCCTACTACTGCATCTCCTTCTGCTTTTCATTCTGCATCTCCTGATGCTACAGCTCCATCTGCATCGTCTCCTGCTGCATCTCCTGCTGCTGCATCTCCTGCTTCACCTCCTGCTGCATCACCTGCTATTGAATCCTCTCCTGCACCTCCTAATACTTCATCTCCTGATGCTTGCATCTCTTGATGCATCTCCTGATGCATCTCCTGCTGAATCTCCTCCAGCTGCTTTTCCTACTGCTTCATCTCCTGCAACTGCTGCTGCATTTACTGCTGCATCTCCTACTTCTCTATGTCCTCCTCCTGGATCTACACCTACATCTATTGCTGCTGCATCCTCTGCTGAACCGCCTGCTGCTGCATCTCCTTCTGCAACGTCCTCTGATGCATCAGCAGATTCATCTGATGATGCATCTCCCTTGCTTCATTTCCTGATGCTGAATCTCCTGCTTTTGCATACCCTGCTGCATCTACAGCTGCTTCTAAGCCTACTTCGTCTACTGCTGCTGCATTATCTGCTGCTTCTGCATCTCCTCCTGGATTTCCTGCTGCTGCATCTCCTGGTGCTATATCTTTTGCTTATCAATCTCCTGCTGCTGCATATCTTACGGAATCTGCTTCTGAATCTGCTCCTGCATCTACTGCGGCTGCATCTCCTGATGCTGTATCTGCTGCTACTGCATCTCCTAATGCATCTCCTGTAGCTTAATCTCCTGCTTTTGCATCTCCTGTTTTATCTCCTTCTGATGCCTATCTTGCTGCTGCATCTCCTTCTGCATCTTCTGCTGAATCTCCTGCTTCTGCATCTCATACCACATCTCCTGCTGCTGCATCTCCTGCTTCTGCATATCTCGTTGCACCGCCTGCTGCTGCATCACCTGTTGCATCACCTGCTGCCGAATCTCCTGCATCTTTTGCTGCATCTGCTGTAGATTCGCCTCCTGGTGCATCTCCTGCTGCTGCATCTCCTGCAGCTGCATCTCCTGTGCCATCTCCTACTGCTGAATCTCGCTCTGCTCCATTCTCTGCTGCATCTACTGCTGCTGCATAGCCAGGTGCAGAAACTCCTAATGCATCTCCTCTTGCTTAGTCTCCTGATGCTTCCTATCCTGCTTCATCTTCTTTTGCTCCATATATTGCTGCTGCATCTACTGCTGCTTGGCACGCTGCTGTATCCCCTATTACATCTCCTGCTGGAGTATCTCCTGCTGCATCTCCTTCTGCATCTCCTGCTGCTCCAGCTGCTGCATCTGAATCATCAGGATATTCTGAAGGAGATGCAGCAGTAGGAGATGCAGCAGTAGGAGATGCAGCAGCAGGAGATGCAACCACAGCACTGCGGTAGCAGATTCAGCAGCAGGAGATGCAGCCGTAGGAGATGCAGCAGGATTTTCAGCAAGAGATAGAGCTGAAGTAGATGCAGCATGAGATGCAGTAGCAGATGCAGCAGAAGGAAGTGTAGCAGCAGAATATGTAGGAGGATATGCAGCAGCAGTAGATGAAACAGACCATAAAGCAGCAGGATAAGCAGGAGAATCAGCAGCAGGGGATGCAGCAGCAGACTGAGCAGCAAATTTAGCAGGAAATGTAGCAACAGTAGGTGCAGAAGAAGGATAAGCAGCAGGAAATGCGCCAGCAGAGGCAGCAGCAGAATATGCAGCGGGAGATATAGAAAAAAATGAGGAAGCAGGAGCAGCCCCTATTACTTGATATCCTCCTGCATCTACTGATGCTGCATCTGCTGCTTCATCTCCTGCTTCAGTATCTCCTGCTGCTTCATCTCCTGATGCATCCTCTGCTCATGCATCTGTGGATGCATCTCCTCATGCATCATGTCCCATTGCATCTGCTGCTCCATCGCCTGCTGCATCTCTTTCTGCTCCATCTGGTGCATCTGCTGTTGCATATGCTGCTGCTTCATCTACTGCTGCATCTTCTGCTAAATCTCATGCTGCTGCATCTCCTTCTGAAGTTTCTGCTGAATCTACTGCTGAACATGCATCCCCGGCTACATCTTCTGCTGCTGCATCTCCTGCTTCATATCCTACTGCATCTCCTTCTGCAGCATATCTAGCTGCATTTCCTTCTGCAGCATCTGCTGCTGCTACATCTCCTACTGAATCTGCATCTCCTTATGCATCTGCTGCTGCATCTATTGCTGCTATATCTGCTGCCTCTGCAGCTGCAGCTGCATCACCTGCTGCTGCATCACCTCCTGCATTACCTCCTGCTGCTTAATCTGCTGCTCCATTTTCTGATGCTTCATGTACTGCTGCATCACCTTAATCTGCTGCTCCATTTCTTTATGCTTCATATACTGCTGCATCTCCTGCTACACTTGCTGCTGTTGCATCTCTTTATAATTGATGTCATCCTACATCTCCTGCTGCTGCATCTGCTGCAGCATCTCCTGCTGCTGTATAGCCTTCTGCTTCATCTCCTGCTGCATCCTCTGCAGATGCATCTGCGGATGCACCTGCAGATGCATCTTTTTTTCCTGCTGCATCTGCTGCTCAATTTTCTACGGATGCACGGAGTGCTTCTGCATTTCAGCTGCATATCCTGTTGAAGGCATCTGCGGCTGCATCTCCTGCTGAATCTCCTGCTGCACTTCCTGCTGTATCTGCTGATGCATATGTTGCTATTTCATCTCATACTGCATCTCCTGCTGAATATTCTTCTGCAGAATCTCCTGCTGCATCTCCTGCTACAATTCCTGCAGATGTATCTCCTGCTGCATCTCCTGCTGCATTTTCTTCTGAATCTCCTGCTGCAGAATCTGCTGATGCATTTCCTGCTGATGCAACTCCTGCTCAATCTCCTGATGCTGCATCTCCTGCTGCTGAATCTCCTGCTGCTGCAACTCCTGCTGAATCTGCTGCTGCCTCTGGTGCGGCCGCATCTTCTTTTCCTGCATCTCCTGCTGCTGCATCTCTGGCTGCTGCATCTCGTACTGCTACATCTCCTTCTACATCTCCTGCTACAGCATCTCCTGCTGTACCTGCTGAATTTGCTGCTTCATCTGCTGCTGCTTCATCTACTGCTGCATCTCCTGATAGGTCTCCTGCTGCTGCATCTGCTGTTGCATCCTCTTCCACTGCATCTGCTGCTGCATCTGATGCTACTTTCTCTCTTGCTACATTTACTTTGGTTGCATCTCCTGCTCTATTTCCTTCTGCTGCATCTTCTTTACTTCATCTACTACTCTGCATTTCCTGCTGCTGCATCTCCTCCTTCTGCATCTCCAGCTGAAACGCCTGTAACAGCTCCGGCTTCTTCATCCCCTGCTGCTACATCTCCTAGTGCATATGATGCTGCTGCATCTCCTGTTGCTTCTGCTGCTGCTGCATTCCCTGATGCATCTCCTGATGCTGCAAATCCTTCTGCATCTCCTTCTGTGTCTCCTGCTACTACACCCTCTGCTGCTGCATTTCCTGCTGCATCTCCTGATGCTGCAACTCCTTCTGCATCTTCTGCTGATGCATCTCCTGTGGAATCTGCTGCTGCTGCATCTCCTGTTGCATCTACTTCTGATGCATCTGCGGCTACATCTCTGCTGCTGCATCTCTTGCTGCATTTCCTGCTTCATCTGCTGATGCATCTCCTGCTGCTCTATGTCCTGCTACATCTCGTCATCCTCCACATCCTGCTGCATCTGCTGAAGAATCTCTTCCTATTACTTCTCCTGCTGAATCTGCATTTCCTGCTGCATCTGCTTCTGCATCTCCTACTGTTGCATCTCCTGCTGATTTAGCTGCTGCTGCATCTGCTTCTACATGTGGGTTATAACTTTCTACGTTTGCTGTCTCATCTCCTGTTGCATCTGCTGATGCGCCTCTGGTTGCTGAATCTCCTGCTTCATCTTCAGCTGATGCATCTGTGGCTTCATCACCTCATATGTCATCTCCTTCTGCATCTGCTGCAGTATTTCCTGCTGTAGTAACTGCTGATCGTGCATCTACTGCTGCATTTCCTGCTGCATCTGCTGCTGCTCTGCTGATGCTTCATCTCCTGCCAAATATCCTGCTACATATCCTTCTGCTGCACCTCCTAATGCATCTCATGATAATCCTTCATCTCCTGTTATTGCATCTCCTGATGCACCTACTGCTGCTGCATTTCCTGCTGCAGCTTCTGCTGCTGCATTACCTGCTCTGTCTCCTCCTACTGCATCTCCTCCTGCTGCATATCCTGCTTCTGTATATACTGCTGCCTTTCCTGCTGCTGCATCTCCTGCTGCTGAATCGCTTTCTGCATCTCCTTCTTCTGAATCTCCTGCTGCTCTATTACCTTCTGCATCGACTCCTGCTGCATGTCCTGCTGCTGCATCGACTCCTGCTGCATCTGCTTCTGTATCTCCTGCTGATGCATCTCCTGCTAAATCTGCACCTCCTGCTGCATCTGCTTCTTCATCTCCTGCTGATGCATCTCCTGCTCTTGCATCTCCTTCTGCTGAATCTCCTCCTGAATCTCCGGCAGCATCTCATGCTGCTACATATCCTTCTACATCTCCTGACATATCTCCTTCTGAACCTGCATCTCCTACTGCTTCTTTTGCAGTTGAATCTCCTGCTTCTTAATCTCATGCTGCTGAATCTCCTTCTGCTGCGTCTGCTTGATCATCTCCTCTTTCTCCATAACCTGCTGTATCTACAGTTGCTGCATCATATCACGCTGCTGCATATATTGAAGAATCTCTTCCTACTGCATCTTCTGCTGAATCTTCATTTCCTGCTGCATCTGCTTCTGCATCTCCTGCTGCTGCTGCATCTCCTGTTGATTCTCCTGCTGCCTCATCTGTTGCTGCTGAATCTCCTGATGAATCTCCTGCTGTATCTTCTTCTGGATATGCATCTCGTCAGGCATCTCCACCTGCTGCAACTCCTACTGCTGCGTTTCCTTCTGCATCTCCTGCTGCACCTCCAGCTGCTGAATCTCCTGATGCCGTGTCTGCTACTGAATATACTTTGTCTGCTGCTGAAACTCCTGCTGCTGAATCTCCTGCTGCTGAATCTCCTGCTGCATCTGCTGCTGCTGCATCTCCTACTGCTGCATCACCTTCTGCATCTCCTGCTGCAGCATCTCTTAATGCTGCATCTCCTGTTGCTGTATCGGCTGCTGCTGCACCTGCTGCAACATCTGCTTCTGCATCTCCTGCTGCATCTTCGTCTGAATCGTTTGGTGCTGCATTTCCTGCTGATGGATATTCTCCTTCAACTCCTGCTGCTGCATTACCTTCAGCTGCATTTTCTACTGAATCTCCTCTTGCACAATCTCCTATGGAATTTCCTGCTGCAGAATCTGCTGATGCATTTCCTGCTGCTGCATCTCCTGCTGAATCTCCTGCCTCTTCATCTCCTTCTTCTGAATCTCCTGCCTCTTCATCTCCTGCTGCTGCATCTCCTGCTGAATCTGCTGCTGCCTCTGGTGCAGCTCCATCTTCTTTTCCTGCATCTCCTGCTGCTGCATCTCCGGCTGATTTCCTGCTGCATTTCCTTCTCTTGAATCTCCTGCTGCATATCCTGGTGCATCATCTGCTGAATATGCATCTCCTGCTACATCTCCTGCTGATACACCTCATGCAGCTGCAGCTGCTGCTGCATATCCTGCTGCATCTGCTGTTGCCAAATCGCTTGCTGTTGCATATCCTACTGAATTTCCAGCAGCATCTCCTGCTGATGCAATTCTTGCTGCATCTCATCCTGTACCCTTTGCTGCTGCATCTGCTGCTGCTTCTGCTGCTGGTGCATCTCCTGCCTCATATCCAGCTGCTGTGTCTCCTGCTGATGTATGTTTTGATGCAACGCCTGTTGATGCATGTCCTGCTGCATCTCCTGCTTCTACATGTACTTCTTCTACTTCTCCCGCTCCAACATCTCCTGCTACATCAATTGCTACTGCACCTCTTTTTCATCTCCTTCTGCTGCATATACTGCTGCATCTGATGTTGCTGTACCTCCTGCTGCATTTCGTGCTGAATCTCCTCCTATTGCATCTCCTGTCCCATCTCTTCCTGCTGCATATCCTGCTGCATCTCCTGCTGCTGCATCGCTTTCTGCTGCATCTCCTGCTGCATCTCCTGCTGCTGCATCTAGTGCTGCTGCTTCTCCTTCTGATATATCTCCTTCTGCATCTCCTGCTACAGCATCTCCTGCTGTATCTTCTGCTTCTACATCTCCTGATACATCCCCTCCTGCTTCATCTCATCCTGCTGCATCTCATGCTGCATCTCCTACTGCTATATCTCCTGCTGATTCAAATCCTGCTACTGCATCTCCATATGAATCTCCTGCTGCTACATCTCTTGATCCATGTCCTGCTGCTGCATCTCCTGTTTCTGCATCTCCTTTTGCTTCGTCTTCTGCTGCAGCTCCTGCTGTATCTCATGTTGCAGCTTCTATTGATTCATCTCCTGCGTCATCTCCTTCTGCTGCATATCTTGCTGCTTCATCTCTTTCTTAATCTCCTGCTGCATCTCCTTGAGTGTCACCTGCTGCATCTTCTTCTGCATCACATGCAGATGCATCTTCTGCTCTTTCAAATTCATCTGCATTTCCTGCTGCAGCTCTTTATTTATCTACTACTGCTGCATCTGCTGAATTAGCTGCTGCATCTGCTGCTGCTTCATCTACTGCTGCATCTCCTGATAGATCTCTTGCTGCTGCATCTCCTGCTGCTGCACCTGCTGCTGCTGCATCTCCTGCTGCTTCAACTGATGGTGCATCTGATGCTGTATCTAATGCTACCTTCTCTCTTGATGCATTTACTGCCGCTGCATCTCCTGCTATATTTCCTTCTGCTGCATCCTCTTCACTTCATCTACTACTCTGCACTTCCTGCTGCTGCATCTGCTCCTTCTGCATCTCTGGCTGAATCGCCTGTAGCATCTCCTGCTTCTTCATCCCCTGCTGCTACATCTCCTAGTGCTGCTGCATCTCCTGTTACTTCTGCTGCTGCTGCATTCCCTGCTGCATCTCCTGATGCTGCAACTCCTTCTGCATCTCCTTCTGTGTCTCCTGCTACTACACCCTCTGCTGCTGCATTTCCTGCTGCATCTCCTGATGCTGCAACTCCTTCTGCATCTTCTGCTGATGCATCTCCTGTGGAATCTGCTGCTGCTGCATCTCCTGTTGAATCTGCTTCTGATGCATCTGCGGCTACATCTCTGCTGCTACATCTCTTGCTGCATTTCCTGCTTCATCTGCTGATGCATCTGTGGCTGCTCTATGTCCTGCTACATCTCGTCATCCTTCACATCCTGCTGCATCTGATGAAGCTTTAGCAGAAGATGCAGTAGGAAGAGATATTCAACATCTGCAGCAGCATGATATGATGCAGCAACAGGAGATAAAGCAGGTTATGGAGAAAGAGGAGATGATGCAGCAGATGCAGCAGCAGGAGATTCAGCAGGAGCAGACGCAGCAGCAGGAGATTCAGCAGCAGGTGAAGCAGAAGGAGATGCATATTCAGAAGGAGATACGTCAGGAGATGTAGGATATGTTTACAGCATGAGATGCCACCGGAGATTCAGGAGGAGATTCAGCAGAAGGAGATGCAAGAGCAGGAGATGCATCAGCAGGACATGCAGCAGGAGTCGATGCAGAAGGTAATAGAACAGCAGGAGATTCAGAAGGAGATGCAGAAAGAGGTTCAGGAGAAGGAGTTGAAGCTGCAGGAAAGGCAGCAGTATATAGAGAAGCAGGATATGCAGCAGCAGGAGATGCAGCAGGAGGAGATAGAGCAGGTAATGCAGCAGCAGGAGATGTAGCAGGAGATGCAAGAGCAAGAGACGCAGCATAAGACCCATCAGCAGGAGATGCAGCAGCAGAAGATGCAGCAAGAAAAGCAGCAACAGGAGATTAAGCATTATCATGAGATGCATTAATAGATGTAGCAGCAGGATATGTAGCAGGAGTTTTGGCAGGAGATGAAGCAGCAGCAGAGCAGCAGCAGATGCAGCAGGAAATGCAGCAGTAGATTCTAGGTCAGCAGATACTCCATCAGGAAATACTGAAGCAGATGCAGCAGGAGATGACATGATGATGTGATGAAGCCACAGATGCATCAGTTGAAGATGAAGCAGGAGATGCAGCAGCACGAGATGCATCAGCAGGTGCATGAGGAAATGAGGCAGCAAATGTAGAAAGGTGTAATGGAGGAGATAGAGCAGGAGACGTTTCAACAGGAAATGCAGCAGGACATGCATTCAGAAATGAGATGCAGTAGGAGATGGAGAAGGAGTTGCAGCATCAGGAGATTCAGCCGGAAATGCAGCAGCAGGGGATGTAGTAGCAGGAGATGCAGAAGGAGTTGCAGAATCAGGGAATGCAGCAGCAGCAGAACAGGAGATGCAGCAGCATCATATGCACTAGGAGATGTAGCAGCAGGAGATGAAGAAGCAGGAGATGCTACAGGCGATTCAGCCAGAGATGCAGAAGGAGGAGATGCAGCAGCAGGAGGTGCAGAGAAATAGATGAAGTGAAGAAGATGCAGCAGAAGTAAATATAGCAGGATATGCAGCCGCAGTAAATGCAGCAAGAGAGAAAGTAGCAGAGGATGCAGCAGCAGATGCAGCAGAAGAGGATGCAGCAGCAGGAGTTCTATCAGGAGATGCAGCAGTAGATGAAGCAGCAGCAGATGCAGCAGCAAATTCAGCAGATGCAGCAGTAGTAGATTCATAAAGAGCTGCAGCAGGAAATGCAGATGAATATGCAGGAGCAGGAGATACAGCAGGAGATGCATCTGCAGGTGATGCAGAAGGAGATGCAGCAGGTGACGCTCAAGGAGATGCAGAAGCAGGAGTTGCAGAACGAGATGAAGCAGCAAGATATGCAGCAGAAGGAAATGACGCAGGAGACGTTTCAATAGATAGTGCAATATGAGATAGAGCGGGAGATGTAGCAGCAGACTAAGCAAAAGGAGATGGAGAAACAGGAGATGCAGTAGCAGGATATGGATCTAGAGAAGAAGCAGCAGGAGATTCATTAGGATATGCAGTAGCAGGATATGAAAGAGCAGGAGATATAGCAGCAGGAGATGCAGCAGGATGAGACGAAGCAGCAGGGGATGTATCATGAGATGCAGAAGCAGCAGATACAGCAGGAGATGCTGTAGCAGGAGATGCAGAAGGAGATGTAGCAGAAGGAGATGCAGCAGCAGGAGATGAAGCAGGAGATTCAGCAGGAGATGCAGCAGGAGGAGATGGGACAGGAGATGCAGAAGGTGGAGATTCAACGGGAGATGCAGCAGGAGGGTATGCAAGAGGAAATGCAGCAGGAAGAAGTACAGCAGCACCAGATGCAGCAGAATATGCAGCAGTAGAGATGAATAAGGGATACAGAAGCAATTGATTCAGCGGGAGATGCTGGAGCCGGAGATGCAGAAGAAGAAGATGCGGAAGCAGGAGATGCAGCAGGACATGCATCAGCAGGAGATGCAGCACCAAGAGATTCAGACGGAGATGCAGCAGCAGGAGATGCAGAAGCAGGAAATACAACAGGAATAGATGCAGAAGATGGTGAAGCAGCAGGAGTTGAAGCAGAATATGCATCAGCAGGAAATGCAGCACCAAAAGATTCAGACAGAGATGCAGCAGCAGGAGATGCAGAAGCAGATGTTGCAGCAGGTGCAGCACCAGCAGATGCAGCAACAGGATATGCAGCAGAAGGAGATGCTGCAGCAGCACATGCAGAAGGTTATGCGGCTTTAGGAGATGCAGCAGCAGCAGAGGCATCAGGAGATTCAGCAGCAGGAGATTCAGCATGATATGAAGAAGCATGAGATGCTGCAGGAGATTCATCACAAGATTCAGCAGCAAGTGATGCAGCAGCTAGAGATGAAGCAGGAGATGCAGCAGTAGATGAAGCAGAAGCATATGCAACAGCAGATGCACCAGATGGAGCAGAAAGAGATGCAGAAGGGGATGGAGCAGCAGATGCAACGGGAAATAGTGCATCAGGAGATGTATCCGCCGATGCATGAGCAGAGGATGCATCAGGAGATGCAGCAGGAGATGCAACACCAGAAGATGCAGCACCAAGAGATGCAGCAGCACATGCAATATCAGCAGATGCAGCAGTATAGATGAAGCAGCAGATGCAGCAGCAGGAGATGCAGTAGCAGGAAATACAACAGGTATAGATGCAGAAGGTAATGCAACAGCAGGATTTGAAGCAGAATATGCATCAGCAGGAAATGCTGCACCAAGAGATTCAGACGGAGATGAAGCACGATGTGCAGCAGCAGGAGATGCAGCAGGAGGAGATGCTGCAGCAGCACATGCGGAAGGAGATGCAGCAGTAAGAGATGCAGCAGCAGCAGTAGCAGCAGGAGATTCAGCAGCAGGAGATTCAGCAGAAGGAGAAGCAGCAGGAGATGCATATTCAGACGGAGATACTTCAGGAAATGTAGCAGGATATGTAGTAGCATGAGATGCCGCCGGAGATTCAGGAGGAGATTCAGCAGAAGGAGATGCAAGAGCAGGCGATGAAGCAGCAGGAGATGCAGATTTAGAAGGGATTCAGAAGAAGGAGATGCAGAAGCAGATGCAGCAGGAGGAGACGCAGCAACAGGACATGCAGCAGGAGTCGATGCAGAAGGTAATAGAGAAGCAGGAGATTTAGAAGAAGGAGATGCAGGACGAGATTCACCAGCAGGAGATGCAGCAGCAGGAAAGGCAGCAGTATATACAGAAGCAGGATATGCAGCAGGAGGAGATGCAGTAGGAGGAGATAGAGCAGGTAATGCAGCAGCAAGAGATGCAGCAGGAGATGCAGCATCAGACCCATCAGCAGGAGATGCAGCAGGAAATGCAGCAGCAGTAGGTACAGCTGGAGATGCAGTAGCAGGAGATGAAGCATTATCATGAGATGCATTAGGAGGTGCAGCAGCAGGATATGTAGCAGGAGATTTGGCAGGAGATGAAGCATCAGCAGAGCATCAGCAGATGCAGCAGGAAATGCAGCAGTAGATGCATGATCAGCAGATACTCCATCAGGAAATACTGAAGCAGATGCAGCAGGAGAGGACACATGAGGTGATGAAGCCACAGATGCATCAGCTGAAGATGAAGCAGGAGATGCAGGAGCAGGAGGTGCATCACCAGATGCATCAGGAGTTGAGGCAGCAAGCATAGAATGTTATAACGTACATGTAGAAGCAGATGCAGCAGCAGCTAATTCAGCAGGTGATGCATCAGTAGGAGATGCAGAAGCAGATGCAGCAGGTAATGCAGATTCAGCAGGAGAAGCAATAGGAAGAGATTCTTCAGCAGATGCAGCAGTATTTGAAGGATGACGAGATGTAGCAGGACATAGAGCAGCCACAGATGCATTAGCAAATGAAGCAGGCAATTCCGCAAGAGATGCAGCAGCAACGGTGTAGCCGCAGATGAATCAGAAGCAGATTCAACAGGAGATGCAGCAGCAGCAGATTCGGCAGGAGATGCATCGGCAGAAGATGCAGAAGGATTTGCAGCATCAGGAGATTCAGCAGGAAATGCAGCATCAGGGGATGTAGTAGCAGGAGACACAGAAGGAGATGCAGAAGGAACTGCAGCATCAGGAGATGCAGCAGCAAGACATGGATCAAGAGATGAAGCTGCAGGAGATTCATTTGGAGATGCACTAGCAGGATATGAAAGAGCAGGAGCTATAGCAGCAGGAGATGCAGCCTGAGATGCAGCAGGATGAGACGAAGCAGCAGGGGATGTATCAGGAGATGCAGAATCAGCAGATACAGCAGGAGATGCTGTAGCAGGAGATGCAGAAGGAGATGTAGCAGAAGGAGATTCAGCAGCAGGAGAAGCAGCAGGAGATGCATATTCAGAAGGAGATACGTCAGGAGATGTAGCAGGATATGTAGCAGCATGAGATGCCAGCAGAGATTCAGGAGGAGACTCAGCAGAAGGAGATGCAAGAGCAGGAGATGAAGCAGCAGGAGATGCAGAAGCAGGCTATACAGCAGCAGGAGATGAAGCAGTAAAATGCAGCAGCAGGAAATGCAGGAAGACATCAAGTAGAAGGAGATGCAGCAGCAGGAGATTCCGCAGGAGATGCATTGGCAGAAGATGCAGGAGTTGCAGCATCAGGAGATTCAACAGGAAATGCAGCAGCAGGGGATGTAGTAGCAGGAAACACAGAAGGAGATACAGAAGGAGCTGCAGCATCAGGAGATGCAGCAGGGAATGCAGCAGCAGCAGAAGTAACAGGAGATGCGGCAGCACTAGGAGATGTAGCAGCAGGAGTTGAAGAAGCAGGAGATGCTACAGGTGATTCAGTCGGAGATGCAGAAGGAGGAGAAGCAGCAGCAGGAGGTGCAGAGTAATAGATGATATAAAAAAGATGCAGCAGAAGGAAATATAGGAGAAGATGCAGCCGCAGTAAATGCATCAGGAGAGAAAGTAGCATCAGATGCACTATCAGGTACAGCAGCAGGAGATGCAGCAGCAGATGCAGAAGCAGGAGATGCAGCATCAAGAGATCTATCAGGTGATGCCGCAGTAGATGTAGCAGAAGCAGATGCAGCAGAAAATTCAGCAGCAGATGCAGCAGAAAATTCAGCAAATGCAGCAGTAGTAGATACATAAAGAGCGGCAGCAGGAAATGCAGAAGAATATGCAGGAGCAGGAGTTACATCTGCAGGTGATGCAGAAGGAAATGCAGCTGGTGACGCTCAAGGAGATGTAGCAGGAGATGCAGAACGAGATGAAGCAGCAAGATGCAGCAGAAGGAGATGACGCAGGAGATGATTCTATAGAAGGTGCAACATGAGATACAGCAGGAGATGCAGCAGCAGACAAGGCAAAAGGAGATGCAGAAACAGGAGATGAAGCAGCAGGATATGGATCAAGAGATGCAGCAGTAGCAGATTCATGTGGAGATGCAGTAGCAGGATATAAAACAGCAGGAGCTATAGCAGCAGGAGATGCAGCCTAAGATGCAGCAGGATGAGATGAAGCAGGATGGGATGTATCAGGAGATGCAGAAGAAGAAGATACAGCAGGAGATGCTGTAGCAGGAGATGCAGAAGGAGATGTAGCAGAAAGATATGAAGCAGCAGGAGATGCAGCAGGAAGAGATGGGACAGGAGATGCAGCAAAAGGAGATTCAGCAGGAAATGCAGCAGGAGGAGGTACAGAAGTAACAGATGCAGCAGTGTATACAGCAGAAGGAGATGAATAAGAAGTGCAGCAGCAATTGATGCAGCAGCAGGACATGCAGAAGGAGATGAAGCAGTAGGAGATGCAGAAGAAGTAGATGCAGAAGCAGGAGATGCAGCAGGATATGCATCAACAGGCGATGCAGCAAAACATACATCAGCAGGAGACACAGCAGCAGGATATGATGCAGGAGATGCACCAGCTGCAGAAGCAGCACCAGATGCAGCAGCAAAGGGATCAGGAGATGCAGAAGCAGAAGATACAGCAGGATATGCTGTAGCAGGAGATGCACAAGGAGAGGTAGGAGAAGGAGATGCAGCAGCAGAAGATGCAGCAGGAGATGCAGCAGGAAGAGATGGGACAGGAGATGCAGCAAAAGGAGATTCAGCAATAAATGCAGCACCAAGAGATTCAGACGGAGATGCAGCAGCAGGAGATGCAGAAGCAGATGTTGTAGCAGATGCAGCACCAGCAGATGCAGCAACAGGAGATGCAGCAGAAGGAGATGCTGCAGCAGCACATGCAGAAGGTTATGTGGCTGTAGGAGATGCAGCAGCAGCAGAGGCAGCAGGAGATTCAGCAGCAGGAGATTCAGCATGATATGTAGAAGCATGAGATACTGCAGGAGATTCATCACGAGATTCAGCAGCAAGTGATGCAGCAGCTAGAGATAAAGCAGGAGATGCAGCAGTAGATGAAGCAGAAGCATATGCAAAAGCAGATGCACCAGATGGAGCAGAAAGAGATGCAGAAGGGGATGGAGCAGCAGATGCAATGGGTAATGGCGCATGAGGAGATGCATCCGCCGATGCATGAGCAGAGGATGCATCAGGAGATGTAGCAGCAGGAGATATAGGATGCCGTAGGAGATGCAGCAGGAGATGCAACACTAGAAGATGCAGCACCAAGAGATGCAGCAGGAGATGCAGCAGCACATGCAGTTTCAGCAGATGCAGCAGCCGGAAATACAACAGGAATAGATGTGGAAGGTAATGCAGCAGCAGGAGTTGAAGTAGAATATGCATCAGCAGGAAATGCAGCAGCAAGAAATTCAGATGGAGATGCAGCAGGAGTTGCAGAAGTAGGAGATACAGCAGAAGAAGATGCTGCAGCACGACATGCAGAAGGAGATGAAGCAGTAGGAGATGGAGCAGAAGATTCAGCAGCAGGAGATTCAGCAGACAAAGGATATTCAGTAGCAGACACGGCATCAAGAGATTCAGCAGCTGGAGGTGCAGCAGGAGATGCAGCAGCAAACGCAGCAGTAGGAGTGGCAGCAGGTGGAGATGCATTAGGAGATTCAGCATGATATGTAGAAGCATTAGATGTCACAGGAGATTCATCAGGAGATTCAGCAGCAACTGATGCAGCAGCAGGAGAAGCAGCAGGAGATGCAGCAGCAGCAGGAGATGCAGAAGCAGATGCAGCAGGAAATGAAGATTCAGCCGAAGATGCAGTAGGAAGAGATTCTTCAACATATGCAGCAGCATGATATGATGCAGCAACAGGAGATACAGCAGATTATGGAGAAAGAGATGATGCAGCAGACGCAGCAGCAGAAGATTCAGTAGGAGAAGATGCAGCAGCAGGAGATTCAGCAGCAGGAGAAGCAGCAGGAGATGCATATTCAGAAGGAGATACGTCAGGAGATGTAGCAGGATATGTAGCAGCATGAGATACCACCAGAGATTCAGGAGGAGATTCAGCAGAAGGAAATGCAAGAGCAGGAGATGAAGCAGCAGGAGATGCAGAAGCAGGCTATACAGCAGCAGGAGATGAAGCAGCAGATGCAGCAGCAGGAAATGCAGGAAGACATCAAGTAGAAGGAGATGCAGCAGCAGCAAATGTAGCAGGAGATGCAGCAGTACATTAAGCAGCAGGAAATGGAGCAGCAGTATAAGGATATGCAGCATCAGGAAATGCAGCAGAATATGCAGCAGTATGTAATGCAGCAGTTGATGCAGCAGCAGGTGATGCAGCTGCAAGTGCTGCGGCAGCAGATACAGCAGCTATAGATGCAGCAGCAGATGCATCATGAGATGCTGTTTCAGTAGGAGATGTAGCAGCAGAAGATGCTGCAGCAGATGGTGCAGCATGAGATACAGCAAAAGGAAATGCAGAAAGATATGCTGAAGGAGGAGATGCAATAGGATATGAAGCAGGAGATGCAGCAGCAAGAGATGCAGCAGGGGATGCATATTCAGCAGTAGATTCAGCAGGAACATCAGAAGAAGATGCAGCAGCAGGAGATGAATATGAGATGCAGTAGCAATTGATGCAGCAAGAGATGCAGGAGCCGGAGATGCAGAAGAAGTAGATGCAGAAGCAGGAGATGCAGCAGGACATGCATCAGCAGGAGATACAGCAAAACATACATCAGCAGGGGACACAGCAGCAGGATATGAGGCAGGAGAGGCACCAGCAACAGAAACAGCAGCAGATGCAGAACCATATGCAGCAGAAGATGCAGAACCATATTCTGCAGGAGATACAGAAGCAGATGAAGCAGCAGATGCAGCTGGAGATGTAGCATCACCAGAAGCAGAAGCAGATGCAGCAGCAAAGGATGCAGGATGAGATGAAGCAGGAATTGCATCAGCACGAGATGCTGCTGGAAATTCAGTAGGATATGCAACAGCAAGCGATTTGTTAACAGCAGATGCAGTAGGATATGCAGCAGCAGATGCAGATGCATGAGGTGTATCAGCAGGAGATGTAGCAGGAGATGCATATTCAGCAGGTGATGCACCAATATATGCAGCAGGAGATTCAAGAGAAGGAAATGCAGCAGGAAATCAGCCGGAGATGCAGCAGCAGGAGATGCAGGAAAAGAAGATGCAGCCGTACCAGAGGCAGCAGCAGATTCAGCAGGAATTGCAGCAGCAGGAGATGAAGAGGCAAGAGATTCAGCAGGAGGAGATGCAGCAGGTGGAGATTCAGCAGGAGATGCATCAGCAGGAAATGCATCAGCAAATTGTGCAGCAGGAAATTCCGTAGGAGATAGTGCAGCAGGAGATTCAGTAGAAAATGCAGCAGGAGATTCAGTAAAAAAATGCAGCAGGAGATATAAAGGAGATTCAGCAGCAGGGGATGCAGTAGGATATGCAGCAGGAGATACATCAGCAGGAATTGTAGCAGGAGATTCTGGAGGAGATTCTGCAGAAGAAGATTCAGCAGTAGATGCAGCAGGAGATGAAATAGCAACATATGCATCTGCAGTTACAGCAGGAAGTGCAACAGGAGATTCAGCAGGAGATGTAGCAGCAGGAAATGCAGACGCAGATGCCTTCAACAGGATATGCAGCTGAAATACAGAAGCACTAGATGCATCTGTAGAAGACTGAGCAGCAGATGCAGCAGGAAATGGAGGTGCTTCTGCAGATGCAATCACAGATGCATTCACAGAAGATGCAGCAAGAGATGAAGCAGCAGGCTATACAGCAGCAGGAGATGAAGCAGCAGATGCAGCAGTAGGAAATGCAAGAGGACTTCAAGTGGAATGAGATGCAGCAGCAGCAAATATAGCAGGAGGTGCGGAAGTACAGAAGCATCAGGAAATGGAGCAGCATTTTAAGGAGATGCGGCAGGACATGAAGCATCAGGAAATGGAGCAGCAGATAAAGCAGCAGCAGGAAATGCAGCAGAATATGCAGCAGGAGGTGATGCAGCTGCAGCTGCAGAGGCAGCAGATGCAGCAGCAATAGATGCAACAGCAGATGCATCAGGAGATGCAGATTCAGTAGGAGATGTAGCAGCAGCAGATGCTGCAGCAGATGATGCAGCAGGAGATGCAGTAAAGGAAATGCATCAAGATATGCTGCAGAAGGAGATGCAGTAGGATATGAAGCAGGAGGTGCAGCATCAGAAGATGCAGCCGGGGATGCATATTCATCAGTAGATTCAGCAGGAACATCAGAAGGAGATGCAGCAGCATGAGATATAGCAGGAGATGCAGCAGTAGATGAAGCAGCAGCATATGCAACAGCAGATGCACCAGGTGGAGCAGCAAGAGATGCAGCGGGGGATGGAGCAGCAGATGCAACGGGAAATGGTGCATCACGAGATGCATCCACAGATGCATGAGCAGAGGATGCATCAGGAGATGTAGCAATAGGAGATACAGGAGCAGACGATGCCGCAGGAGATGCAGCAGTAGGAAATGCAGCATGATACTCTGCAGGAGGAAATGCTGTAGGATATGAAGCAGGAGATGCAGCAGCAGGAGATGCAGCAGGGGATGCATATTCAGCGGTAGATTCAGTAGGAACTTTAGAAGGAGGTGCAGCAGCTGGTGATTTAGCAGGAGATGCAGCAGTAGATGAAGCAGCAGCAGATGCAACAGCAGATGCACCAGATGGAGCAGAAAGAGATGCAGCAGGGGATGGAGCAGCAGATGCAGGAGGAAATGACGCATGAGGAGATGCCTCCACAGATGCATGAGCAGGGGATGCATCAGGAGATGTAGCAGCAGGAGATACAGAAGCAGGATATGAAGCAGCAGATTCAGCATCAGTAGATGCAGGAGGACATCAAGTAATAGGGCTGCTCCTGCTTCCTCATTTTTATATATCTCCCGCTGCAAATTCTGCTGCTGCCTCTGCTGGCGCATTTCCTGCTGATGCATCTCCTACTACCTATCCTTCTTCTGAATCTCGTGCTGCTCCATTCTCTGCTGCATCTACTGCTGCTGCATAGCCTGCTGCCGAATCTCCTAATGCACCTCCTCTTGCTTAGTCTCCTGATGCTTCCTATCCTGCTTCATCTCCTTTTGCTGCATATATTGCTGCTGCATCTACTGCTGCTTGGCACGCTGCTGTATCCCCTGCTCCATCTCCTGCTGGGGCACCTCCTGCTGCATATCCTGCTGCTCCAGCTGCTGCATCTGCATCATCAGTATAATCTGAAGGAGATGCAGCAACAGGAGATGCAGCAGCAGGAGATGCAACCACAGCACTGTGGCAGCAGATTCAGCTGCAGGAGATGAAGCCGTAGGAGATGCAGCAGGATTTTCAGCAGGAGATAGAGCAGAAGGAGATGCAGCAGGAGATGCAGTAGCAGATGGAGGAGAAGGAAGTGCAGTAGCAGATGCAGCAGAAGGAAGTGTAGCAGCAGAAGATGTAGGAGGATATGCAGCTGCAGTAGATGAAACAGACCATAAAGCAGCAGGATATGCAGAAGCAGGAGAATCAGCAGCAAGGGATGCAGCAGCAGATTCAGTAGAAAATTCAGCAGGAAATGTAGCAACAGTAGATGCAGAAGCAGGAGATGCAGAAGGAGATTCAGCAGAAGGAAATGCAGCAAGATATGCTCCCTCTGGTGCTTCTGCTATTGCATATGCTGCTGCTTCATCTAATGCTGCAACTCCTGCCAAATCTCCTGCTGCTGCATCTCCTTCTGAAGTTTCTGCTGAATCTACTGCTGAATATGCATCCCGTGATGCATCTCCTGCTGTTGCATCTCCTGCTACATATCCTACCGCATCTCCTCCTGCAGCATATCTTGATGCATTTCCTTCTGCTGCATCTCCTGCTGCATCATCTGCTGCAGCATCTTCTGTTACTACATCTTCTACTGAATCTGCATCTCCCAATGCATCTGCTGTTGCATCTATTGCTGCTGCATCTGCTGCCTCTGAAGCTACAGATGCATCACCTGCTGCTGCATCACCTGCTGCATTACCTCATGCTGCTTAATCTGCTGCTCCATTTCCTGATGCTTCATGTCCTGCTGCATTTCCTTAATATGCTGCTCCATTTCTTGATGCTTCATGTACTGCTGCATCTCCTGCTACATTTGCTGATGCTGCATCTCATTCTACTTGATGTCCTCCTGCATCTCCTGCTGCTGCATCTGCTGCTTCATCTCCAGCTGCTGTATAGAATGCTGCTTCATCTCTTGCTGTATCTTCTGTGGATGCATCTGTGGATGCATCCGCAGAAGCATCTCCATTTCCTGCTGCATCTGCTGCTCAGTCTTCAACGGATGCATCTAGTGTATCTGCATTTCAGCTGCATATCCTGTTGAAAGCATCTGCGTCTGCATCTCCTGCTGCTACATCTCCTGCTGAATCTCCTGCTGCAATTCCTGCTGTAACTGATGATGCATATGTTGCTATTTCATCTCCTGCTTCATTTCCTGCTGAATTTTCTTCTGCAGAATCTCCTGCTGCATCTCCTAATACATCTCATGCTGCTGAATCTCCTTTATATCTCCTGCTGCATTTTCTACTCAATCTCCTGCTGCCTTTTCTACTGAATCTTCTGCTGCAGAATCTCCTACGGAATTTCCTGCTGCACAATCTCATGATGCATTTCCTGCTGATGCATCTCCTGCTGAATCTCCTGATGCTGCATCTCCTCCTGCTGAGTCTCTTGCCTCTTCATCTCCTGCTGCTGCAACTCCTGCTGATTCTGCTGCTGCCTCTGGTGCGGCTGCATCTTCTTTTCCTGCATCTCCTGCTGCTTCATCTCCGGCTGATTTCCTGCTGCATTTCCTTCTCTTGAATCTCCTGCTGCATATATTGGTGCATCACCTGCTGAATATGCATCTCCTGCTACATCTCCTGCTGATACACCTCATGCATCTGCATCTGCTGCTGCATATCCTACTGCATCTGCTGTTAACAAATCGCTTGCTGTTGCATATCCTACTGAATTTCCAGCAGCATCTCGTGCTGATGCAATTCCTGCTTCATCTCATCCTGCATCCTTTGCTGCTGCATCTGCTTCTGCTTCTGGTGATGCTACATCTCTAGCTGCGTCTGCTGCTTCATCTGCTTCTGTATCTCCTGCAGCATATGGTTCTGCATCTTCTGCTGCGTATGGTTCTGCATCTTCTGCTGCATATGGTGCTGTATCTGCTGCTGATTCTGCTGCTGGTGCCTCTCCTGCCTCATATCCTGCTGCTGTGTCTCCTGCTGATGCATATTTTGCTATATCTCCTGCTGATGCATGTCCTGCTGCATCTCCTGCTTCTGCATCTACTTCTTCTGCATCTCCGGCTCCAGCATCTCCTGCTACATCAATTGCTGCTACATCTCTTATTTATCTCCTTCTCCTGCATATACTACTGTATCTGGTGCTGCTTTACCTCCTCCTGCTGCATCTCCTGTTCCATATCATCCTGCTGCATATTGTGCTGCATCTCCTGCTGCTGCATTTCCTGCTGCTGCATCTCTTGATGCTGCATCTCCTGCTGCTGCATCTCCTTCTGCTACATCTCCTTCTGCATCTCCTTCTGCTTTAGCATCTCCTGCTGTATCTTCTGATTCTGCATCTCCTGATATATGCCCTGCTGCTTCTTCTCATCCTACTGCATCTCAGGCTTCATCTCCTGCTGCTATAACTCCTGCTGTTTCATATCCTGCCTCAGCATCTCCTAATGAATCTCCTGCTGCTTCATCTCTTGATCCATGTCCTGCTGCTTCATCTCCTGTTTCTGCATCTCCTTTTGCCTAGTCTGCTGCTCCATCTCCTGCTGTATCTCATGTTGCACATTCCATTGAAGCGTCTCCTGCATCATCTCCTTCTGCTGCATATCTTGCTGCTTCATCTCGTTCTGCATCTCCTGCTGCATCTCCTTGAGCGTCACCTGCTGCATCTCCTTCTGCAACACCTGCAGATGCATCTCCTGATCCATCTCCTGCTCCTCCATATTTATCTGCATTTCCTGCTGCAGCTATTTATAAATCTACTACTCCGGCATCTGCTGCTGCTTCATTTACTGCTGCATCTCCTGCTAAATCTCCTGCTGCTGCAACTCCTTCTGATGTTCCTGCTGAATCTACTGCTGAATATGCATCCCCTGCTGTATCTCTTGCTGCTGCATCTCCTGCTTCATATCCTACTGCATCTCCTCCTGCAGCATATATTGCTGCATTTTGTTTTGCTGCATCATCTGCTGCTACATCTCCTACTGAAACAGCATCTCATGATGCATCTGCTGCTGCATCTGTTGCTGCTGCATCTGCTGACTCTGCAGCTGCAGCTGCATCACCTACTGCTGCATGAACTGCTGCATTACATCCTGCTGCATATTCTGCTGCATTTCCTGATGCTGCATATCCTTATTCTGCTGCTCCATTTCGTGCTGCATCTCCTGCTACATTTGCTGCTTCTGCATCTTCTTCTACTTGATGTCTTCCTGCATTTCCTGCTTCTGCATCTCCTGCTGCTTCATCTCCTGCTCTTGCATCTCCTTCTGCTGAATCTCTTCCTGAATCTCTGGTGGCATCTCATGCTGCTACATATCCTGCTACATATCCTGACGTATCTCCTTCTGAATATGCATCTCCTGCTGCTTCTCCTGCTGCTGAATCTCCTGCTGCTGCATCTTCTCCTGCTGAATCTTCTGCTGCTGCGTCTGCTGCATCATCTCTTTCTCCATAATCTGCTGTATCTCCTGTTGCTGCATCATATCATGCTGCTGCATATGTTGAAGAATCTCTTCCTACTGCATCTTCGGCTGAATCTTCATTTCCTGCTGCATCTGCTTCTGCATCTCCTGCTGCTGCTGCATCTCCTGCTGCTTCTCCTGCAGCTGCATCAATTGCTGCTGAATCTCCTGATGAATCTCCTGTGGCATCTAATTCTTCTACATATCATGCTGAATCTCCTAATGCATCTCCACCTGCTGCATCTCCTTGTGCTGCATCTCCTACTGCTGCGTCTCCTTCTGCATGTGCTGCTGCAGCATCTTCTGCTGCTGCATCTCGTGCTGCTGCATCTCCTGCTGCTGCATTACCTGCTGCATCTCCGTCTGAATTTCTTGCTGCTGCATTTCTTGCTGATGCATATTCTACTTCAACTCCTGCTGCTGCAGTACCTTCTACATCTATTCCTGTTGTATTTCCGGCTGCTGCATCTGCTGAAACTGCATGTGCTGCTGCATCTCCTGCTGCATCTCTTGGTGCTGCATCTTTTGGTGTGACATCTCCTGCTGCATCTTCTACGGCATCCTGTATTTCCTGCTCCTACATCTCCTGATGCATCCTCTGCTCATGCATCTGTGGATGCATCTCCTGATGCACCATTTCCCATTGCATCTGCTGCTCCATCCCCTGCTGCATCACTTTCTGCTCCATCTGGTGCATCTGCTGTTGCATATGCTGTTTCTTCATCTACTGCTGCATCTATAGCTAAATCTCCTGCTGCTGCATCTCCTGCTTCATATTCTACTGCATCTCCTCCTGCAGCATATCTTGATGCTTTTCCTTCTGTTGCATCTCATGCTGCATCATCTGCTGCAGCATCTTCTGCTGCTACATCTCCTACTGAAACAGCATCTCATGATGCATCTGCTGCTGCATCTATTGCTGCTACATCTGCTGCCTCTGCAGCTGCAGCTGCATCACCTGATGCTGCATCATCTGGTGCATTTCCTGCTGCTGCTTAATCTGCTCCTCCAATTCCTGATGCTTCATGTACTGCTGCATCTCCTTAATCTGCTGCTCCATTTTCTGATGCTTCATTTACTGCTGCATCTCTTGCTTCACTTGCTGCTGCTGCAACTCATTCTACTTGATGTCCTCCTGCATCTCCTGCTGCTGCATCTGCTGCAGCATCTCCTGCTGCTGTATAGCCTTCTGCTTCATCTCATGCTGCATCCTCTGCGATGCATCTGCAGATGCATCTACTTTTCCTGCTGCATCTGCTGCTCAATCTTCTACGGATGCATCTAGTGCTTCTGTGTTTCAGCTGCATATCCTGTTGAAGGCATCTGCGGCTGCATCTCCTGCTGAATCTCCTGCTGAACTTCCTGCTGTAACTGCTGATGCCTATCTTGCTATTTCATCTCCTGCTGAATCTCCTGCTGAATCTTCTTCTGCAGAATCTCCTGCTGCATCTGCTGCTACAATTCCTGCTGATGTATCTCCTGCTGCATCTCCTACTACATCCCCTGCTGATGAATCTCCTTCTATATCTCCTGCTGCATCTCCTGCTGCCTTTTCTACTGAATCTCGTGCTGCAGAATCTCCTATGGAATTTCCTGCTGCAGAATCTGCTGATGCATTTCCTGCTGATGCATCTCCTGCTGAATCTCCTGATGCTGCATCTCCTGCTGCTGAATCTCCTGCTGCTGCAACTCCTGCTGAATCTGCTGCTGCCTCTGGTGCGGCTGCATCTTCTTTTACTGCATATCCTGCTGCTGCATCTCTGGCTGCTGCATCTCGTTCAACTACATCTCCTGCATCTCCTGCTACAGCATCTCCGGCTGTATCTGCTGAATTTGCTGCTGCATCTACTGCTGCTGCTTCATCTACTGCTGCATCTCCTGATAGGTCTGCTATCTGCTGTTGCATCTTCTTCCACTGCATCTGCTGCTGCATCAGCTGCTACTTTCTCTCTTGCTACATTTACTTTGGTTGCATCTCCTGCTATATTTCCTTCTGCTGCATCTTCTTCTCTTCATCTACTACTGTGCACTTCTTGCTGCTGCATCTCCTCCTTCTGCATCTCTGGCTGAATCACCTGTAGCATCTCCTGCTGCTACATCTCCTAGTGCATATGATGCTGCTACATCTTTTGTTACTTCTGCTGCTGCTGCATTCCGTGATGCATCTCCTGATGCTGCAGCTCCTTCGGCATCTACTTCTGTGTCTCCTGCTTCTACATCCCCTGATGCTGCATTTCCTGCTGAATCTCCTGATGCTGCAACTCCTTCTGCATCTTCTGCCAATGTATCTCCTGCAAAATCTGCTGCTGCTGCTGCATCTCCTGTTGAATCTGCTTCTAATGCATCTGTGGCTACACCGTTGCTGCTGCATCTCTTGCAGCATTGCCTGCTTCATTTGCTAATGCATCTGTGGTTCTTTATGTCCTGCTACATCTCGTCATCCTTCACATCCTGCTGCATCTGCTGAAGATTCGCTTCCTATTGCTTCTCCTACTGAATCTGCATTTCCTGCTGCATCTGCTTCTGCATCTCCTGCTGCTGCATCTCCTGCTGAATTAGCTGCTTCTGCATCTGCTTCTACATGTACGTTATAACTTTCTACGTTTGCTGCCTCATCTCCTGGTACACCTGCTAATGAACATCCTGCTGCTGCATTTCCTGCTTCATCTTCAACTGATGCATCTGTGGCTTCATCACCTCATATGTCATCTCCAGCTGCATCTGCTACAGTATTTCCTGTTGCAGTATCTGCTGATCCTGCATCTCCTGCTGCATTTCCTGCTGCATCTGCTGCTGCTCTGCTGATGCTTCATCTCCTGCCAAATCTCCTGCTACATATCCTACTGCTGCACCTCCTAATGCATCTCATGATAATGCTTCATCTCCTGCTACTGCATCTCCTGCAGCACATACTGCTGCTGCATTTCCTGCTGCATCTTCTGCTGCTGCATCTCCTGCTGATGGGTCTGATGCAGCATCTTATGCTCTTGCATCTCCTGCTGCATCTCTTGCTGCTGCATTACATGCTCTATCTCCTCCTACTGCATCTCCTCCTGCTGCACACCATGCTTCTGTATATACTGCTGTCTTTCCTGCTGCTCCATCTCCTGCTGCTGAATCGCTTTCTGCATCTCCTTCTTCTGAATCTCCTGCTGCTCTATTACATTCTGCATCGACTCCTGCTGCATCTCCTGACGTATCTCCTTCTATATATATGCTTCTCCAGCTGCTGAATATCCTGCTTCTTAATCTCCTGCTGCTGCATCTTCTCCTGCTGCGTCTGCTGCTACTGCGTCTTCTGCATCATCTCCTCTTTCTTCATAAACTGCTGTATCTCCAGTTGCTGCATCATATTATGCTGCTGCATATGTTGAAGAATCTTTTCCTCCTGCATCTTCTGCTGAATCTTCACTTCCTGCTGCATCTGCTTCTGCATCTCCTGCTGCTGCTGCATCTCCTGCTGCATCTTTTGCTGCTCATCCTGCTTCTGCATCAGTTGCTGCTGAATCTCCTGATGAATCTCCTGCGGCATCTCACGCTTCTACATATCATGCTGAATCTCCTGCTGCTGAATCTACTGCTGCATCTCCTGCTGCTGCATCTGCTGCTTCATCTTCTGCTGCTGCACTTCCTGCTGCATCTCCGTCTTAATCTCTAGGTGCTGCATTTCCTGCTGATGCATATTCTGCTTCAACTCCTGCTGCTGCATTACCTTCTGCATCTATTCTTGTTATATCTCCTGCTGCTGCATCTCCTGCTGCTGCATCTCCTGCTGCTGATCTCATACTGCTGCATCTGCTGATATTGCATGTGCTGCTGCATCTCTTCGTGCTGCATCTTTTGTTGTTGCATCTCCTGCTGCATCTCTTGCTTCATCTCTTGCGGCATCCTGTATCTCCTGCTGCTACATCTCCTGATGCATCCTTTGCTCATGCATCGGCGGATACATCTCCTGATGCACCATTTCCCGTTGCATCTGCTGCTCCATCCCCTTCTGCATCACTTTCTGCTCCATCTGGTGCATCTGCTGTTGCATATGCTGCTGCTTCATCTACTGCTGCATCTCCTGCTTCATCTCTAGCTGCTGCATCAGTTACTGCTAAATCTCCTGATGAATCTCCTGGGACATCTCATGCTTCTAGATATCATGCTGAATCTCCTGCTGCTGAAACTCCTGATGCCTCTGTTGCTGCTGCATCTCCTACAGCTGCATCACTTTCTGCATGTGCTGCTGCAGCATCTCCTTCTGCTGCATCTCCTGTTGCTGCATCTGCTGGTGCTGCACCTGCTGCAACATCTGCTTCTGCATCTCCTGCTGCTTCTCTTGGTGCTGCATCTCCTGCTGATGCGTGTCCTGCTGCATCTCCTGCTTCTGCATCTGCTTCTTCTGCATCTCCGGCTCCAGCATCTCCTGCTGAATCAATTGCTTCTGCATCCTTTACTCATCTCCTACTGCTGCATATACTGCTGCATCTGGTGTTGCTGTACTTCCTCCTGCTGCATTTCCTCTTGCATACCCTCCTGCTGCATCTCCCGCTGAATCTCCACCTTCTGCATCTCCTGTCCCATCTCCTCCTGCTGCATCTCCTGCTGAATGGCCTGCTTCATTTCCTGCTGCTGCATCTCCTTCTGCTACATCTCCTTCTGCATCTCCTGCTACAGCATCTCCTGCTGTATGTGCTGTTTCTGCATCTCATGATACATCCCCTGCTGCTTCATCTCATTCTGCTGCATCTCCTGCTGCTATATCTCCTGCTCTTTCATATCCTGCTACTGCATCTCCTAATGCATCTCCTGCTGCTTCTTCTCTAGATCCATATCCTGCTGCTGCATCTCCTGTTTCTGCATCTCCTTTTGCTTCGTCTGCTGCTACATCTCCTGCTCAATCTCATGTTGCACCTTCTATAGAATCATCTCCTGCGTCATTTCCTTCTGCTGCATATCTTGCTGCTTCATCTCGTTCTGCATCTCCTGCTGCATCTCCTTGAGCGCCACCTGCTGCATCTCCTTCTGCATCACCTGCTGCATCTCCTTGAGCGCCACCTGCTGCATCTCCTTCTGCATCACCTGCAGATGCATCTCCTGCTGTATCTCCTGCTCCTGCATATTCATCTGCATTTCATGCTGAAGATCGTTATGAATACACTACTGCAGCATCTGCTGCTGCTTCATCTACTGCTGCATCTCCTGATAGATCTCCTGCTGCTGCATTTCCTGCTGCTGCATCTGATGCTGCATCTGATGCTGCTTTCTCTCTTTCTGCATGATGAATCTCCTGCTATATTTCCTTCTGCTGCATCTTCTCTTCATCTACTACGTTGCACCTCCTGCTACTGCATCTCCTCCAACATTTCCGGTTGAATAGCCTGTAGCATCTCCTGCTTCTTCATCTCCTGCTGCTACATCTCCTACTGCATATGACGCTGCTGCATCTCCTGTTACTTCTGCTGCTGCTGCATCTCCTGCTGCACCTCCTGCTGCTGCATCTCCTTCTGCATCTCCTGCTACAGCATCTCCTGCTGTATGTGCTGATTCTGCATCTCCTGATACATCCCCTGCTGCTTCATCTCATCCTGCTGCATCTCATGCTGCATCTCCTGCTGCTATAGCTCCTGCTGTTTCATATCCTGCCTCAGCATCTCCTAATGAATCTCCTGCTGCTTCATCTCTTGATCCATGTCCTGCTGCTGCATCTCCTGTTTCTGCATCTCCTTTTGCTTCGTCTGCTGCTACATCTACTGCTGTATCTCATGTTGCACCTTCTATTGAAGCATCTCCTGCGTCATTTCCTTCTGCTGCATATCTTGCTGCTTCATCTCGTTCTGCAACTCCTGCTTCTGCATCTCCTTGAGCGTCACCTGCTGCATCTCCTTCTGCATCACCTGGAGATGCATCTCCTGCTGTATCTCCTGCTCCTGCATATTCATCTGCATTTCCTGCTGAAGTTCTTTATGAATTTACAACTGCTGCATCTACTGAATTTGTAGCTGCATCTGCTGCTGCTTAATCTACTGCTGCATCTCCTGATAGATCTTCTGCTGCTGCATCTCCTGCTGCTGCAGCTGCTACTGCATCGGATGCTGCATCTGATGCTACTTTCTCTCTTGCTGCATTTACTGAGGCTGCATCTCCTGCTATATTTCTTTCTGCTGCATCTTCTTCACTTCTTCTATTACTCTGCACCTCCTGCTGCTGCATCTCCTCCTTCTGCATCTCCGGCTAAATTGCCTGTAGCATCTCCTGCTTCTTCATCTCCTGCTGCTACATCTCCTACTGCATATGATGCTGCTGCATTTCCTGTTACTTCTGCTGCTGCTACATTCCCTGATGCTGCAACTTTTTCTGCATCTCCTGCTACGACATCCCCTCCTTGCTGAATCTCCTGATGCTGCAACTGCTCCTGCATCTCCTCCTACTACATCCCCTGATGCTGCATTTCCTGCTACATCTCCTGATGCTGCAACTTCTTCTCCATCTCCTACTGCATCTCATTTCTTAATGCATGTCCTGCTGCATTTCCTGTTGAAACGTCTCCTGCTCTATCTCCTCCGTTACACCTTTCTACATTTGCTGCCTCATTTCCTCATGCACCTGCTGATGCCCCTCGTGCTGTTGCATCTCCTGCTTCATCTTCAACTGATGCATCTGTGGCTTCATCACATCATCATGTCATCTCCTGCTGCATCTGCTTCAGTATTTCCTGATGGAGTATCTGCTGATCCTGCATCTACTGCTGCATTTCTTGCTGCATCTGCTGCTGCTCTGCTGCTGCTTCATCTCCTGCCAAATCTCCTGCTACATATCCTGTTGCTGCATCTCTTAATGAATCTCATGGTAATGCTTCATCTCCTGTTGCTGCTTTTCTTGCTGCATCTTCTGCTGCTGCATCTCCTGCTGTTGCATATCCTGCTTCTGTATATACTGCAGCCTTTCCTGCTGCTGCATCTCCTCCTGCTGAATCTCTTTCTGCATCTCCTTCTTCTGAATCTCCTGCTGCTCTGTTACCTTCTGCATCGACTCCTGCTGCAGGTCCTGCAGATGCATCTCCTGCTCTTGCATCTCCTTCTGCTGAATATCCTCCTGATTCTCCGGCACTATCTCATGCTGTTACATATCCTGCTACATCTCCTGACGTATCTCCTTCTGAATATGCATCTCCTTCTGCTTCACCTGCTGCTGAATCTCCTGCTGCTGAGTCTGCTGCATCATCTCCTCTTTCTCCATAACCTGCTGTATCTCCTGTTGCTGCATCATATCATGCTGCTGCATATGTTGAAGAATCTCTTCCTACTGCATCTTCTGCTGAATCTTCATTTCCTGCTGCATCTGCTTCTGCAACTCCTGCTGCTACTGCTTCTCATTCTGAATATGCATCACCTGCTGCATCTCCTTGTGCTGCCACTCCTACTGCTGCTTTTGCTTCTGCATCTCCTACTGCACCTCCTGCTGCTGAATCTCCTGATGCCGTGTCTGCTGCTAAATATGCTTTGTCTGCTGCTGCATCTCCTGCTGATGAATCTCCTGCTGCATCTGCTGCTGCTACATCTACAACTGCTGCATCACCTTCTGCATGTGCTGCTGCAGCATCTCCTTCTACTGCATCTCCTGTTGCTTCATCTGCTGGTGCTGCACCTGCTGCAACAACTGCTTCTGCATCTCCTGCTGCTGCACCTGCTGCAACAACTGCTTCTGCATCTCCTGCTGCTGCACCTCCTGCTGCATCTCCATCATAATCTCCTGCTGCTGCATCTGCTGCTTCATCTCCTCCTGCTGCATCTACTGCTGCTGCATCTGCTGCTTTATCTCCTGCTGCTGCATCTCCTGCTGCTGCATCTGCTGCTTCATCTCCTGCTGCTGCATCTGCTGATACTGCATGTGCTGCTGCAGTTCCTGCTGTATCTCTTGGTGCTGCATCTTCTGCTGTTGCATCTCCTGCTTCATCTCATTATGACTTAACTGACACTATTGAGGTGCTTTCGGGAAATCGAATAACGCCCACAGGGAAGATGCTAACTTGGAGTGCTGCTGCTTCTGAATGTCTTCTCTTAAAGCGCTTTCACTGCAAAGCGAGACTTGTAAGAAGTTTGAGTATACGCTTGTGTACTTTAACATCAGAACGGCTATTAAAGCGTCACTTGAAAGTAGCAGAGCGTTCAGCACAAATACCGCAGGGAAGAAGCTATGATGAAATGCTGGCTCTCGTTAGAGTCTTCTCTGGAAACGCTTTCACTGCAAGCTGCAAAGCATGACTAACAGAACGTTTTAGTATAGGGTACTGAATGTGATTTATGAAGGTGCTTTCTGATAAGTGAGTAACTGACGCAATGAAGATGCTAGTGTGGAATACTGCTGCTACTGAATGTCTTCTCTTAGAGCACTTTCACTGCAAAGCAAAACTTGTAGAAGTTTCAGTCTAGGCTTGTACACTGCAACATCAGAATGGCTATTAAAGCATCACTTCAAAATCTTTAGCGCTTTCACTGCAAGGCAAGACTTGTTGAACTTTTAGTCTGGGCTTATGTACTGCAACATCAGAATGGCTATTAAAGCGTCGCTTCAAAATATCAGAGTGTTCAGCGCAAATACCGCAGGGAAGATGCTACGATCAAATATTGAAATTCGTATAATTCTTCTCTGGATGCGCTTTCACTGCAAGGTAAGACCTGTAGAACTTTCAGTCTAGGCTCGTGTACTGCATCATCAGAATGGCTATTAAAGCGTCACTGCAAAATTTGAAGACGTTTAGAAAAAGTACCGCAAGGGCGCTGCTACGATCAAATGCTAGCTCTCGTTAGAATCTTCTCTTGAAGCGCTTTCACTGCAAGCTGCAAAGTATGTCTAACAACACGTTTAGTATTGATTACGGAATTGTGATTTAACTATTGAGGAGCTTTACGAAAAGTGAGTAAAGCCCGTATGGAAGATGCTAGCATGGAATGCTGCTCCTTCTGAATGTCTTCTCTTATAGCGCTTTCACTGCAAAGAAAGACTTGTAGAACTTTCAGTCTAGGCTCGTGTCCTGTAACATCAGAATGGGTATTAAAGCGTCACTGCAAAATTTCAAATCGTTCAGCACAAGTATGGCAGGGAAGCTGCTACGATCACATGCTGGCTCTCGTTAGTCTTCTATGGAAGCGCTTTCACTGCAAGCTGCAAAGCACGACTAACACAAAATTTTAGTATAGGATACAGAACAGTTACTTTACTTCGCCGAATAACGCGCTTTCAGAATATGAACATCGGCTGCAGGGAAGATGGTAGTATGGAAGGCTGCTGCTTCTGAATGTCTTCTCTTATAGCACTTTCACTGCAAAGTACGACTTCTAGAAGTTTCATTCTAGTCTTCTGAAGTATATCATCAGCTAGTAAAATGTCACTTCAAAATTTTAGAGCATTCAGCACAAGTACCGCAAGGAAGCTTCTACCATCAAATGCTGGTTCTCGTTAAAGTCTTCTCTTATAGCGCTTTCACTGCAAGCTGTGAAACACGACTAACACATTTTAGTTTAGGGTAATGAATTGTGACTTAACTGTGCCTGTTAACGCGCTTATGGAAAAGTAAATATTTCAGGCAGTGCAGATGCTGGCATGAAACTAGACCGCTTATTAATGTTTTCTCTTCTAGCGCTGTTACTGCAAAAGACGACTTGTAGAACTTTCACTCTAGGCTTATGAGCTGTAAGATCAGAATGGCTATTAAAGCCTCATTTCAAGAGTTGAGATCGTTCAGCACAAGTGTAGCAGGGAAGCTGCTACCATAAAATTTTGGCTGACTATAGGATCCTTTCATGAAGCGCTGTCACTGCCAGCCACAAAGCATGAAAAACGCAACATTTTCGTGCAGGCTAGTTATTAGCGACTTAATAACGCCTAATAACGCTTTTTAGGAAAAGTGAATATCTCCAGCAGGGAAGATGTTAGCATGGAATGCTTCTGCTTCTGTGTGTCTTCTCTTAGAGCGCAATCACTGCAAACCAAGATTTATAGAACTTTCCGTCTAGGCTAGTGAACGGTAACATCAGCATGGTTAGTAAAGCTTCACTTGAAGATTTGAAAGCTTTCAGCACTTTTTTGAAAGCGTTCCCCTGGGAAGTTGCTAGCATCAAATGGTGTCTTTCGTTAGAGTCTTCTCTGGAAGTGCTTTCACTGCAAGCTGCAAACACGACTAAAAGAACTTATTAGCATAGGCTAGTGAATAGGGACTTAACACCGTCTATTACGGCGTTGTAGTACAAATTCATATCTGCAACAGGGAAGATGCTAGCATGGAATGCTTCTGCTTGTGGATGTATTCTCTTACAGCACTTTCACTGCAGAGCACGACTTATAGAACTTTCAGTCTAGTCTTGTGTACTGTAAGACCAGAATGGCTAAGAAGGCGTTACTTCAAAATTTCAGAGCGTTTGGCACAAGTAACACAGGAAAGGTGTTACCATCAAAAGCTGGATTTTGTTAGCATCTTCTATGGAAGCAGTTTCTCTGCAAGATGCAGAGAACGACTAACACAACGTTCTTGTGTTGGCAAATGAATAGAGACTTAATAGCGTCTAATAAGGCGCTTTAGGAAAAGTGAATATCTCCAGCAGGGAAGATGTTAGCATGGAATGCTTCTGCTTCTGAATGTCTTCTCTTAGAGCGCAATCACTGCAAACCAAGATTTATCGAACTTTCCGTCTAGGCTAGTGAACTGTAACATCAGCAAAGCTAGTAAGGCTTCACTTGAAGATATTGAAAGCGTTCAACAGAAATACCCCTGGGAAGTCGCTAGCATCAAATGGTGGCTCTCGTTAGAATCTTCTCTGGAAGCGCTTTCACTGAGAGGTGTAAAACACGATTAACAATGCGTTTAAGTGTAGGTTAAAGAATAGTGACATAATAGCGACTAATAATGAGCTTTAGAAAAAGTGAATATCTCCAACAGAGAAGATGTTAGCATGGAACGCTGCTGCTTCTGAATTTCTTCTCTTAGAGCGCTTTCACTGCAAAGCAAAACTTGTAGAAGTTTCAGTCTAAGCTTGTGAACTGTAACATCAGAATGGCTGTGAAGGCGTCACTTCCAAATTTCAGAGTGTTCAGCACAAGTACCGCAGGTAAGATGCTACCATGAAATGCTGGCTCTCGTTAGAGTCTTCTGTAGATGCGCTTTCACTGCAAGGTGCAAAGCACGACTATCAGGATGTTTTAGTGTAAGAGAATAAATGGCATCTTAATATTCACAAATTACGGCACTTTAAAAAAAGTGAGCAACTGCTGGAGGGAAGATGCTAGCATGGAACGCTGCCTCTTCTGAATGTCTTCTCTTAGAGTGCTTTCACTGCAAAGCAAGACATGTAGAACTTTCAGTCTAGGCTTGTATACTGCAACATCAGAATGGCTATTAAAGCGTCACTTCAAAATTTAACATAGTTCAGAACAAGTAAGGCACGGAAGCTGCTTCTATCAAATGCTGGCTTTAATTTGAGTCTAGATTGGAAAAGCTTTCACTGAAAGTGAAAAAGCACGACTTAGAGAAAGTTTTTGTATGGCTACTTAATAGTGATTTAAGTGCGCCAATTAAGGCTTTTAGGAAAATAGAATAAAGCCCGCATGGAAGATGCTAGCAGAGAATACTGATGCTTCTGGATGTCTTCTCTTAGAGCGCTTTGACTGCAAAGCAAGACATGTAGAACTTTCAGTCTAGACTTGTGTACTGCAACATCAGAATGGCTATTACAGCGTCACATAAAAATATCAGAGCATTCAGAACAAGTACGGCAGGGAAGCTGTTACGATCAAATGCTAGCTGTCATTAAGAGTCTTCTGTGAAAGAGCATTCACTTCAAGCTGCAAAGCATTTCTTATGGACCGTTTTTGTACAGGGTACTGAATTGTGACTTAACTTTGCCTATGAAAGCGCTTTAGGAAAAGTGACTAACTCCTGAAGTGAAGATGCTAGCATGGAATTCTGGAACTCCAGAATGTCTTCTCTTAGAGTGCTTTTTCTGTAAAGCAAGACGTGTAGACCTTTCAGTCTAGTCTTGTATACTGTAACTTCAGAATTGCTATTAAGGCATCACTTCAATATTTTCAGATCATTCAGCACAAGAATCGCGGGGAAGCTGCTAAGATCAAATTCTGGCTCTCGTTAGAGTCTTCTGTGGAAACTCTTTCATTGCAACATGGAAAGCACGACTAACAGTACGATTTAGTGTAGGGTACTGAATTGTGACTTAACTGCGTCTATTAACCCGCTTTAGGAAAATTAAATTACTCCCGCAGTGAAGTTGCTAGCATGGAATGCTGCTACTTGTGAATGTCCTCCCTCATAGCGCTTTTCTTACAAAGCAAGACTTGTAGAAATTTCAGTCTGGGCTTGTATACTGTAACTTCAGAATTACTATTAAGGTGTCACTTCAATATTTTCAGATCATTCAGAATGAGTAACGTAGAGAAGTTGCTACCATCAAATGCTGGCTTTAGTCTGAGTCTTCTCTGGAAGCGCTTTCACTGCAAGCGGCTAAGCAAGACTTATGGACCGTTTCAGTATAGGGTCCTGAATTGTGACTTATCTTTGCCTATGAAGACTCTTTAGGAAAAGTGAGTAATTCTCACATGGAAGATGCTAGAATGGAATGCTGATGCTTCTGAATGTGCTCTCGTATAGTGCTTTCACTGCAAAAGAAGACTTGTAGAACTTTCAGCCTAGGCTTGTGTACTGCAACATTCGTATAGCTATTAAAGCGTCGCTTCAAAATTTCAGAGCTTTCAGTACAAGTAACGCAAGGAAGCTGTTACGATCAAATGCTGGCTCTTCTTAGAGTCTTCTGTGGAAAAGATTTCAATACAAGCAGCAAAGAAAAATTTATGGATCGTTTTAGTATAGGGTACTGAATTGTGTCTTTATTGTGCCTATGAAGGTGCTCTAGGAAAAGTGAGCAACTCCCGCAGGCAAGATGCTAGCATGGAATGCTGCTGTTGCTGAATCTTTTCTCTTATAGCTCTTTTGCTGCAAAGCAATACGTGTAGAACTTTCAGTCTAGTCTTGTGTTCTGTTACATCAGAATGGCTATTAAAGCCTCACTTCAAAATTTCAGGGCCTACAGCATCTCCTGCCGCATCTCCAGCTGGTGCATGTTCTGCTGCATCTCCTGCTATTGCATATCCAGTATCATCTCCTGCTGCATTTTCTGCTCCTGCACCTCCTGCTGAATCTGCCTATGTGGTTCCATCTCCTGATGCTGAATCTGCTGCTGCATCTGCTGCTGAATCTCCTGCAGCTGTATCATCTTCTGATTCTCCTTCTACTGCATCTCCTTCTGCTGCATCTGCTGCTGCATTTCCTGCTGCTGCATCGCTGCTGCTGCATCTCTCACTGAATCTCCTGCTACATCTCTGATGCTGCATCTCCTGCTCAGTCTACTGCTGAATATGCATTTGCTGCTGCATCTCCTGCTGCATCTGCTACAGCATACACTGCCGCATCCACCTTTCCATCACCTGCAGCTTCATCCCCCACTTATGCATTTCTGCCTGCTGCATCTCGTTCTTCTTCATAACATGCTACTGCATCTCCTGCTGCTGCATCTCCTGCTACTTCATCTGCTTCTGCATCTCCGTTTGCTTCATCTCATACTGCTTTGCTAATGCATCTGCTGCTGCATTAGCGCCTGCATCTGCTGCTGCTGCTGCATTTTTGCTGCTGCATTTCCTGTTTCTGCGTCTCTTCCACACCTCCGGCTCCTGCATCTCTTCCTGGTGCATCTCCTCGTGCTGCATCGCATTCTGTTGCAATGCCTTCTGCATCTGCTGCTGCATCTGCTAAATCTGCTGGTGCTGCATCTCCTGCTTCTTAATTTCCTGCTGCTTCATCTCCTACTGCTGCATCTCAAGCAGTATCTGCTGCTGCATCTTGCTGCATATCCAATTGCATCTGGTTCTGCATCTCCTGCTGGATCTGGGGCTGCTGTATCTCGTCCAGCTGCATCTTCTGCTGCTTCTGCTGCTGCATCACCTGCTGAATCTCTTGCTGCATCTCCTGAATTTCCTGCTGCTGCATCACCTGCTACTGCATCTGCTGCAGCATTTCCTGCTGCTGCATATCCTGCTTCTTCATATCATGCTGCATTTCCTGCTGCTGAATATCCTGCTGCTGCATCCCCTGCTGCATCTACTGCTGCTGAATCACCTGCTGCTGAATATCCTGCTGCTGCATAACCAGATGCATTTACTCCTGCTGAATCGCCTGCTGCTAAGTCTCCTGCCGTTTCCCCTACTGCTGCATCTCCTGCTGCATCTCTTCCTGCTGTATTCCCTGCTTCTGCATCTCATTCTGGTTCATCTCCTTTGGCATCTCCATCTACTGCATCTCTTGTTGAATCTATATCTCCTCTTTCATTACCTGCTGTATCTACTGCTGTTGCATCTGCTGCTACTGCATCTAATGCTGCATCCACTTCAGCATCTCCTTCTGCTGCCTCTCCTCCTGCTTCATTTGTTGATGCATCTCTTGCTGCACCTCCTGATGCTGCATCTCCTGCTACTGCATCTCCTTCTCAATCTGAATCTCCCCTTTCATCTGCTGCCTGCATCTCCTTCTGCATTATCCTACTACTGAATATCCTGCACCTACATCTCCTTCTGCTGCAGCTCCTTCTGTTGCATCTCCTCCTGCATCTCCATCTTCTGCACCTCTTGCAGTATCGCCTGTTGTATCTCCTGCTTTTGTGTCTTCTGCTGCATTTCCTGCTTCTGCATCTTCTCCTACTGTGTCTGCTGCTGAATCTCCTGCTGCATCTCGTGCTGATGCATCTCCTGCTTCTGCATCTCCTGCTGCTGCACCTCCTGTGGCATCTCCTGCCCCTGCATTTGCAGCAGTATCTCCAGCTACTGCATCTTCTACTGAATCTACATCTCTTCTTTCATCTGCTGCTGCATCTCCTGCTCTTGCTTCAGCTGCTCCTGCATCTGCTGCTGCATCCACTGCTGCATCTCTTCTGCTGCCTCTCCTACTGCATATCCTCCTGCTTCATCTTTTGTTGCATCTCCTGCTGCTGTATATCATGGTGCATATCCTCTTGATACATCTCTGGCTGCATCTCCTGCTGCATCTTCTGCTAGTGCATGTTCTGCTGCATTTCCTGCTGATGCATATCCTGCTGCTGTATTTCCTGTGCATCTCTTTCTGCTTTATCTTTTTCTGCATATCCTCCTGCATCTCTTCCTGCTGGATCTGCTCCTTAATCTCCTCCTCCTACATCTTCAGCATATGCTGCTGCATCTGGTGCTGCTTCACCTATTGCTGCATCTCCTGTTATTGCATCTGCTGCTGCATCTCCTGCTACTTCATCTGCTGCTGAATCTGCATCTCTTCTTTCGTCTGCTGCCTGCATCTCCTGCTGATGCATCTCCTGCTGCTGCATCTCCTGCTGCAACTCCTTCTGCTGCATCTACTCTTGCATCTCCTTCATCTGCATCTCTTGAGGTATACCTTGCTGCATTTTCTTCTGCATCTTCTGCTGCATCTCCTGCGGCTGCATCTCCTGCTGAAGAATTGCCTTCTACTATAGCTCGTGCTGCCTCTCCTGATTCATCTCCTGCTGATGCATCTCCTGATGCATGTCGTGCTGATGACTCCTACTTCTGCATATCCTGTTGCGGCATCGCCTGCTGCTCCATCCTCTCTTTCATGTACTGCTGCTTCATATCCTTCTACATCTTCTGTGTCTGATGCTAAATCTCTTGCTGCACTTCCTGCTGCATCTCCTACTGCATCTACTGCTGCTGCATCTCCTGTTTTTGCACCCCCGGCTACATCTACTGCTTCTTCATTTTCTGCTACATCTTCTGCTGCATCTTCTGCTACTGCCTCTGCAGCTGAATTTCCTGCTGCCTCTGCTGCTTCTGCATCTCCTGCTGGTGCATCTGCTGCTGTATCCACTGCTGCATCTCCTTCTGCTTCCACTCATCCTAAATATCCTTCTGCTGCCTCTCCTCCTGCATCTCCTCCTGCTTCATCTCTTGATGCATCTCCTCCTGCTGCATCTCCTGCTGCATCTCTTAGTGGTACATATCATGCTGAATGTGCTTCTGAATCTGCTGTGGCATCTGCTGATTCTGCATCTCCTTCTGCTGAAACTCCTATTTTTGCATCTACTGCTGAATGTGCTGCTTAATATGCTGCTGCATCTCCTGCTGCATCTCATGATGAATATGAATCTCCTGCTGATGCACCTCCTGCTGCTGCCTCCCCCGCTGCTGCTTCCTCTGCTGCTGCATAACCTGCTGCTTTATCGTCTGTTTCATCTACTTCTGCTGCATATCCTGCTACATCTGCTACTACACTTCCTTCTGCTGCATCTGTTGCTGAATCTCCTACTGCTGCATGTCCTCCTGTTGGATCTTCTGCTGCATCTCCTTCTGCTGTATCTCCTGCTGAAAATCCTGCTGCATCTCCTGCAGCTGAAACTCCTCCCAGCAGTGCTGTGGTTGTATCTCCTGCTGCTGCATCTCCTGTTGCTGCATCTCCTTCAGAATATCCTGATGATGCAGATGCAGCAGCTGGAGCAGCAGGAGATGCAGAAGGAGAGGCAGCAGGAGATGCCCCAGCAGGAGATGGAGCAGGAGATACAGCAGCAGGCCAAGCAACAGTAGATGCAGCAGCAATATATGCAGCAAAAGGAGATGAAGAAGGATAGAAAGCATCACGAGACTAAGCAAGAGGAGATGCATTAGGAGATCCCACAGCAGGTTATGCAGCAGCAGTAGATGCAGCAGAGAATGGCGCAGCAGGAGATTAAGCAGTAGGAGATGGCACAGGAGATGCAGCTGCAGGAGATGCAGCAGCAGATGCAGCATCAGGAGATGCACGAGGACCTCTATCAGCAGGAGATGCAGCAGCAGATGCAGCATCAGGAGATGCACGAGGACAGCCATCAGCAGGAGATGCAGCAGCAGGAGATGCAACAGTAGGTGAGTCTACAAATGCAGCAAAAGATGCAGGAGATTCGGCAAATGCAAATGCAGCAAAAGATGCAGGATATTCGGCAGCAGGTGATGCAGCAGTAGATGCAGCAGGATATGCAGAAGCAGGAAATGAATCTGCAGGAGATGTAGTGTGAGATGCAGGAGATTCAGCATCAGATGCATTAGGAGATTCTGCAGCAGGCTATGCAGCAGCAGTAGATGCAGCAGAGAATGCAGCAGCACGAGATTCAGCATTGAGAGACACCAGAGGAGATTCAGCTGCAGGAGATGCAGCAGCAGATGCAGCATCAGGAGATGTACGAGGACATCTATCAGCAGGAGATGCAGCAGCAGGAGATGCACCCATAGTTGAATCTACAGCAGATGCAGCAAAAGATGCAGGAGATTCGGCAGCAGGTGATGCAGCAGCAGGAGATGCAGCAGGAGATGCAGAAGAAGGAGATGAATCAGCAGGAGATGTGGTGTGAGATGAAGAATCAGGAGATTCAGCATCAGATGCAGCAGGAGATGCAGCACCAGCAGATGCAGCAGCTGGAGATGAATATCAGATGCAGGAGCAGGAAATTCAGCAGTAGGAAATGCAGCAAGGGGAGATGCAGAAGGAGTTGCAGCAGAAGGAGATGCAGCAGCAGAAAATGCATGAGGAAATGCATCGGCAGCTGCAGCTGCAGGAGATGCAGCAGCTGCAGCTGGAAATGAAGCAGCAGGAGATGCAGCAGAGTTTGCAGCAGCAAAAGATGCAGAAGCAGGAGATGCACGAGGACATCAATCAGCAGGAGATGCAGCAGCAGGAGATGCACCAGGAGACGAATCTACAGCAGATGCAGCAAAAGATGCAGGAGATTCGGCAGCAGGTGATGCAGCAGTAGATGCTGCTGAATCTCCCGCTGCATCTGCTGCTGCTGCATCTATTACTGCTGCATCACCTTCTACATGTGGTGCTGCAGCAACTCCTTCTGCTTCATCTCCTGTTGCTTCATATGCTGGTGCTGCATCTGCTGACACATCTGCTTCTGCATGTCCTCGTGGTGCACCTCCTGTTGCATCTCTGTCTGAATCTCTTAGTGCTGCATTTCCTGCTGATGCATCTGCTGCTTCATCTCCTGCTGCTGCATCTGCTGATACTGCACGTGCTGCTGCATCTCCTGCTGCATCTCTTGGTGCTGCATCTTCTGGTGTTGCATCTCCTGCAGCATCACCTGCTCCTGTATCTCCTGCTGCTACATCTCCTGATGCATCCTCTGCTCATGCATCTGCAGATGCACCATTTCCCGTAGCATCTGCTGCTCCATCCCCTGCTGCATCTCTTTCTGCTCCATCTGGTGCATCTGCTGTTGCATATGCTGCTGCTTCATCTACTGCTGCATCTCCTGCTAAATCTCCTGCTGCTGCATCTCCTTCTGAAGTTTCTGCTGAATCTACTGCTGAATATGAATCCCTTGCTGCATCTCCTGCTTCATATCATACTGCATCTCCTCCTGCAGCATATCTTGCTGCATTTCCTTCTGCTGTATCTCCTGCTGCATATCCTGCTTCTGTATCTTCTGATTCATCTCATGCTGATGCATCTTCTGCTGCATCTCCTGCTTTTGCATCTACTCTGGCTACATTTCCTGCTGAATTTGCTGTTGAATCTGCTGCTGCATCCCCTGTGCTGATTCTTCTGCTTCTGCATATCCTGCTGCTTTATGGTCTGTTTCATCTACTGCTGCTGCGTATCCTCCTACATCTTCTGCTGCTACACTTCCTTCTGCAGCATCTGCTAGTCCATCCTCTGCTGCATCTCCTTCTGCTATAATCTCATGCTGAAAATCCTGCTGCATCTCTTAAGGCTGCATCTCATGCAGTTGAATCTGCTGCCGCAGTACTGTGGTTGCATGTCCTGCTGCTGCATCTCCTGTTGCTGCATCTCCTTCAGAATATCCTGCAGATGCAGCTGCTGGTGCAGCAGGAGATGCAGAAAAAGATGCAGCAGTAGATGCAGAAAAAGATGCAGCAGTAGATGCAGCAGCAATTTATGCAGCAAAATGAGATGAAGCAGGATAGGAAGAATCAGGAGACTAAGCAAGAGGAGATGCATTAGGAGATTTGGCAGCAGGCGATTCAGCAGCTGTAGATGAAGCAGAGAATGAAGCAGCACGAGATTCAGCAGTAGGAGATGGCACAGGAGATGCAGGTGCAGGACATGCAGCAGCAGATACATCATCAGGAGATGCATGCGGACATCCGTCAGCATGAGATGCAGCAGCAGGAAATGCACCAGGAGGCGAATCTACAGCAGATGCAGCAAAAGATGCAGGAGATTCGGCAGCAGGTGATGCAGCAGGTGATGCAGGAGCAGGAGATGCAGCGAGATATGCAGAAGCAGGAGATGCAGCAGCAGGAGATGTGGTATGAGATGCAGAAGCAGGAGATTCAGCAGCAGATGCAGCAGGAGATGCAGCACCTGCAGATTCAGAAGCAGGAGATGACGTATCAGATGCAGGAGCAGGAAATGCAGCAGTAGGAAATGCAGCAATAAGAGATGCAGCAGGAGTTGCAGCAGAAGGAGATGCAGCAGTAGAAAATGCATCAAGAAATGCCTCAGCAGCTGCAGCCGCAGGAGATATAGCAGCAGCTGCAGCTGGAAATGCAGCAGCTGGAGATGCAGCAGAGTTTGCAGCAGCAGGAGATGCAGAAGAAGGAGATCCAGCAAGAAAGCACCATCATAAGATGGATCTGCAGATGCAACAGAAGGATATGGAGCAGGAGATGCAGCCGCAAGAGATGGAGCAGGAGATGCAGAAGGAGATGCAGTAGCAGGAGATGTAGCAGGTAGATATACAGCAAGAGACTGAGCAAGAGCAGATGTACCCTGAAATGCAGCAGCAGGAAAAGCAGCGGGAGACGTAGAAGCAGACAAAGCAGCAGTAGATGCAGCAGCAAGATAGGCATCAAAAGGAGATAAATCAGGAGATGCAAAAGCAGGAAATTAAGCTACAGGAGATGCATTAGGAGATGCAGTAGCAGCAGATACAGCATCAGGAGATGCAGCTGCAGTAGATGCAGGAGCAGATTCAGAAGCAGATTCCGTAAGATATGCAGCAGCAGGAGATTGATAAGCAAAAGATATAGCAGCAGGAGATGCAGCAGCAGGAAATTCAGGAGGAGATGCAGCAGCAGAAGCAGCAGGTAATGCAGCAGCAGTAGATGAAGTAGGCTTAGAAGCAGCTGTAGATGCAGCAGGGTATGCAAGAGCAGGAGATTCAGCATCAGGAGATGCAGCAGGGGAGATGCATCATCACATGAATCTGCTGATGCATCAGAAGAAGTTGCAGAAGGAGATGCAGCAGCAGAAGATACAGCAGCAGCAGCAGATGCACAAGAAAATGGAGCAGGAGATACGGCAGGATAAGATGCAGTACCAGCAGATGCAGCAGGAGATGCAGCATGTGGAGTTGAAGCACTAGAAATCCTGCAGGAGATGCAGCAGCAGATGCATCAGGAGAAGCAGGAGCAGGAAATGTAGCAGCAGGAGATGCAGGAGTAGGAGAGGCAGAAGCAGGAGATGTGGCAGCAAGACATGCAAAAAGATATAAAGAAGCAGGAGATGCGGCAGCAAGACATGCAAAAAGATATACAGAAGCAGGAGATGCGGCAGCAGGAGAGGCACCATGTGATTCAGCAGGAGATGCAGCAGAAGATAGAGAAGCAGGAGATGCATCAGCAGATGCAGCCGCAGGAGATGCAGGAAATGCATCAGCTGATGTAGGAGGAGATTTAGCAGGAGGAGAGGCAGCAGCAGGAGAGGCAGCAGCAGGAGATGCAACAGGAGATTCTGCTGCATCTCCTCTGCAGCCTCTCCAACTACATCTCCTCTTGTTTCATCTTTGGTTGCATCTCCTGCTGCTGTATATCATGGTGCATATCCTGTTGCTACATCTCCGTCTGCATCTCCTGCTGCATGTCCTGCTTCATCTTCTGCTAGTGCATGTTCTGCTGCATTTCCTGCTGCTGCATATCCTGCTGCTGTATTTCCTGATGCATCTCTTTCTGCTTTATCTTTTTCTGCATATCCTGCTGCATCTCTTCCTGCTGGATCTCCTGCTTAATCTCCTTCTACTACATCTTCAGCATATGCTGCTGCATCATGTGCTGCTTCACCTATTGCTGCATCTCCTGCTATTGCATCTGCTGCTGCAACTCCTGCTACTTCATCTGCTGCTGCATCTCCTGTTACTTTATCTGCTGCTGAATCTGCATCTCCTCTTTCGTCTGCTGCCTGGATCTCCTGCTGATGCATCTCATACCACATCTCCTGCGGCTGCATCTCCTGCGGCTGCATATTTCGCTGCATCTCCTGCTGCTGCATCACCTGCTGCATGACCGGCTGCCGAATCTCCTGCATCTTCTGCTGCATCTGCTGTAGATTCGCCTCCTGGTGCATTTCCTGCTGCTGCATCTCCTGCTGATGGATGTCCTCGTGCATCTCCTGATGCTGCATCTGCTGCTGCATCTCCTGCAGCTGCATCTCCTGTGCCATCTCCTACTGCTGAGTCTCGTGCTGCTTTATTCTCTGCTTTTTCTACTGCTGCTGCCATTCACTAGCATATGCTAATACATTCATGTTTGCAGCTTGCAGTGAAAGCGCTTCCAGAGAAGTATCTAACGAGAGCCACCATTTGATGCTAGCAACTTCCCAGGGGTAGTTCTGCTAAACGCTTTCAAATCTTCAAGTGAAGCCTTACTAGCCATGCTGATGTTACCGTTCACTAGCCTAGACGGAAAGTTCGATAAATCTTGGTTTGCAGTGATTGAGCTCTAAGAGAAGACATACAGAAGCAGAAGCATTCCATGCTAATATCTTTCCTGCTGGAGATATTCTCTTTTTCTAAAGAGCGTTGTTAGGCATTATTAAGTCGCTAATAACTAGCCTGCACGAAAACGTTGCATTTTTCATGCTTTGTGGCTGGCAGTGACAGCGCTTCATGAAAGGATCCTATAGTCAGCCAAAATTTTATGGTAGCAGCTTCCCTGCTACACTTGTGCTGAACGATCTCAACTCTTGAAATGAGGCTTTAATAGCCATTCTGATCTTACAGCTCATAAGCCTAGAGTGAAAGTTCTACAAGTCGTCTTTTGCAGTAACAGCGTTAAAAAAGAAGACATTAATAAACGGTGTAGTTTCATGCCAGCATCTGCACTGCCTGAAATATTTACTTTTCCATAAGCGCTTTAACAGGCGCAGTTAAGTCACAATTCATTACCCTAAAGTGAAATGTGTTAGTCGTGCTTCACAGCTTGCAGTGAAAGCCCTATAAGAGAAGACTCTAACGAGAACCAGCATTTGATGGTAGAATCTTCCCTGCGGTACTTGTGCTGAAAGCTCTGAAATTTTGAAGTGACACTTTAGTAGCTGATGATATACTTCAGAAGACTAGAATGAAACTTCTAGAAGTCGTACTTTGCAGTGAAAGTGCTATAAGAGAAGACATTCAGAAGCAGAAGCATTCCATGCTAACATCTTCCCTGCTGGAGATATTCACATTTCCTAAAGCACCTTATTAGGCGCTATTAAGTCTCTATTCGAATAATTTGCCAACACAAGAACGTTGCGTTAGTCGTTCTCTGCATCTTGCAGAGAAACCGCTTCCATAGAAGACGCTAACGAAAGCCAGCTTTTGATGGTAACACCTTTCCTGTTTACTTGTGCTGAACGCTCTGAAATTTTGAAGTAACGCCTTCCAAGCTATTCTGGTCTTAGAGTACACAAGACTAGACTGAAAGTTCTACAAGTCGTGCTCTGCAATGAAAGCGCTATAAGAGAAGACATTCAGAAGCAGCAGCATTCCATGCTAGCATCTTCCATACGGGCTTTACTCACTTTTCCTAAAGCTCCTCAATAGTTAAATCACTAATTCCGTAATCAATATTAAACGTTTTGTTAGACGTGCTTTGCAGCTTGCAGTGAAAGCGTTTCCAGAGAAGACTCTAACGAGTGCCAGCATTTCATAGTAGCTTCTTCCCTGCGGTATTTGTGCTGAACACTCTGCTATTTTCAAGTGACGCTTTAATAGCCATTCTGATGTTACAGTACACAAGCGTATACTCAAACTTGTACAAGTCTCGCTTTGCAGTGAAAGGGCTTTAAGAGAAGACATTCAGAAGCAGCAGCATTCCATGTTAGCATCTTCCCTGTGGGCGTTATTCGATTTCCCTAAAGCACCTCAAAACTGGCAGTTAAGTCATAATGAGATGAAGCAGTAGATGCAACAGCAGAAGATGCAGCACCAAGAGATGCAGCAGGAGATGCAGCAGCACATACAGTATCAACAGATGCAGCAGCAGGAGATGCAGCAGCAGGAGTTGAAGAAGCGGGAGTTGAAGCAGAATATGCATCAGCAGGAAATGCAGCACCAAGAGATTAAGACGGAGATGCAGCAGGAGGTGCAGCAGCAGGAGACGCAGAAGCAGATGTTGCAGCAGGTGCAGCACCAGCAGATGAAGCAACAGGAGATGCAGCAGCAGCACATGCAGAAGGTGATGCAGCAGTAGGAGATGTAGCAGCAGCAGATGCAGCAGGAGATTCAGCAGCAGACAAAGGAAATTCAGCAGCAGACACGGCATCAGGAGATTCAGCAGCAGGAGGTGCAACAGAAGATGCAGAAGCAAACGCAGCAGTAGGAGTGGCAGCAGGTTGAGATGCATCAGGAGATGCATATTCAGAAGGAGAAGCAGCAAGAGATGCAGCAGCAGCAGGAGATGCAGAAGCAGATGCAGCAGGAAATGAAGATTCATCAGAAGATGCAGTAGGAAGAGATTCTTCAACATATGCAGCAGCATGATATGATGCAGCAACAGGAGATACAGCAGGTTATGGAGAAAGAGGAGATGATGCAGCAGACACAGCAGCATGAGATTCAGCAGCATGAGATTCAGCAGTAGGAGATTCAACTGCAAAAGAAGCAGCAGGAGATGCATATTCAGAAGGAGATACGTCAGGAGATGTCGCAGGATATGTAGCAGCATGAGATGCCGCAGGAGATTCAGGAGGAGATTCAGCAGAAGGAGATGCAAGGGCAGGAGATGCATCAGCAGGACATGCAGCAGGAGTCGATGCAGAATGTATTAGAGCAGTAGGAGATTCAGAAGAAGGAGATGCAGAAAGAGATTCAGCAGCAGAATATGCAGCAGCAGGAAAGGCAGCAGTATATACGGAAGCAGGATAGGCAGCAGGAGGAGATGAAGTAGGAGGAGATAGAGCAGGTAATGCAGCAGCAAGAGATGCAGCAAGAGATGCAAGAGCAGGAGATGCAGCAGCAGATGCAAGAGCAGGAGATGCAGCAGCAGAAGATGCAGCAAGAAAAGCAGCAACAGGAGATGAAGCATTACCATGGGCTGCATTAAGAGGTGCAGCAGCAGGATATGTAGCAGGAGTTTTGGCAGGAGATGAAGCAGCAGCAGAGCAGCAGCAGATGCAGAAGGAAACGCAGCAGTAGATTCTAGATCAGCAGATACTCCATCAGGAAATACTGAAGCAGATGCAGCAGGAGATGACATATGAGGTGATGAAGCCACAGATGCATCAGCTGAAGATGAAGCAGGAGATGAAGCAGCACTAGGTGCATCAGGAGGTGCATGAGGAAATGAGGCAGCAAATGTAGAAAGGTATAATGGAGGAGATACAGCAGGAGACGTTTCCGCAGGATATGCAGCAGGAGATGCATTAAGAAATGAGATGCAGTAGGAGATGGAGAAGGAGTTGCAGCATCAGGAGATGTAGCAGGAAATGCAGCATCAGGGGATGTAGTAGTAGGAGATGCAGAAGCAGTTGCAGCATCAGGAGATGCATCCGGAAATGCAGCAGTAGAGGATGTCATAGCAGGAGATGCAGAAGGAGTTGCAGAATCAGGAGATGCCACAGGGAATGCAGCAGCAGCAGAAGTAACAGGAGATGCAGCAGCATCATATGCACTACGAGATGTAGTAGGAGATTTATTAGGAGATGCAGTAGCAGGATATGAAACAGCAGGAGATATAGCAGCAGGAGATGCAGCATGAGATGCAGCACGATGAGACGACTCATCAGGGGATGTATCATGAGATGCAGACACAGTAGGAGATGCTGTAGCAGGAGATGCAGAAAGAGATGTAGGAAAAAGAGATGCAGCAGCAGGAGATGCAGCAGCAGGAGATGCAGCAGCAGGAGATGCAGCAGGAGATGCAGCAGGAGGAGATGGGACAGGAGATGCAGTAGGAGGAGATTCAGCAGGAGATGCTGAAGCAGAAGGAGATGCAGAAGGAGATATAGCCGCAGGAGATGCAGCAGCAGGAGATGCAGCAGGAGATGCAGCAGCAGGACATGGAACAGGAGATGCAGTAGGAGGAGATTCAGCAGGAGATGAAGCAGGAGGAGATGCAACAGGAAATGCAACAGGAGGAGCTACAGCAGCACCAGATGCAGCAGTATATGCAGCAGAAGGAGATGAATAAGAGATGCAGCAGCAATTGATGCAGAAGTAGATGCTGGAGCTGGAGATGCAGAAGAAGTAGATGCAGAAGCAGGAGATGCAGCAGGACATGCATCAGCAGGAGATGCAGCAAAACATACATCAGCAGGAGACACAGCAGCAGGATATGAGGCAGGAGATGCACCAGCAGCAGAAGCAGCAGCAGATACAGCAGCAAAGTGTGCAGGATGAGATGCAGCAAGAATTGCATCAGCAGGAGATGCTGCTGGAAATTCAGTAGGATATGCAACAGCAAGCGATTTGGCAACAGCAGATGCAGCAGGATATGCAGCAGCAGATGCAGATGCATGAGGTGTATCAGCAGGAGATGTAGCAGGAGATGCATATTCAGGAGGTGATGCACCAGGATATGCAGCAGGAGGTTCAACAGAAAGAAATGCAGCAGGAAATCAGCCGGAGATGCAGCAGCAGGAGATGCAGGAAAAGAAGATGCAGGCGCACCAGAGGCAGCAGCAGATTCAGCAGGAGTTGCAGCAGCAGGAGATGCATAGGCAGGAGATTCAGCAGCAGGAGATGCAGCATCAGGAGATTCAGCAGGAGATGCATCAGCAGGAAATGCATCATGAGATTGTGCAGCAGGAAATTCCGTAGGAGATTCTGCAGCAGGAGATTCAGTAGAAAAGGCAGCAGGAGATTCAGTAGAAAAGGCAGCAGAAGATGCAGCCAGAGATAGAGAAGGAGATTCAGCAGCAGGTGATGTAGTAGGAGATGCAGCAGGAGATACATCAGCAGGAATTGTAGCAGGAGATGGTGGAGGAGATTCTGCAGAAGAAGGTACAGCAGGAGATGAAATAGCAACATAGGCATCAGCAGTTACAGCAGGAAGTGCAGCAGGAGATTCAGCAGGAGATGTAGCAGCAGGAGATGCAGTCGCAGATGCCTTCAACAGGATATGCAGCTGAAATGCAGAAGCACTAGATGCATGCGTAGAAGATTGAGCTACAGATGCAGCAGGAGATGGAGATGCATCTAGAGATGCATCCACAGATGCATCCGCAGAGGATGCAGCAGGCTATACAGCACCAGGAGATGAAGCAGCAGATGCAGCAGCAAGAGATGAAGGAGGACATCAAGTAGAAGAAGATGGTTCAGCAGCAAATGTAGCAGGAGATGCAGCAGTCCATGAAGCATCAGAAATGGAGCAGCAGATTAAGCAGCAGCAGGAAATGCAGCAGGTGATGCAGCAGGAGGTAATGCAGCTGGTGATGCAGCAGCACGTGATGCAGCTGGAGCTGCAGCTGCAGAGGCGGCAGATGCAGCAGCAATAAATGCAGCAACAGATGCATCAGGAGAAGCAGATTCATTAGGAGATGTAGCAGCAGAAGATGCTGCAGCAGATGATGCAGCAGGAAATGCAGCAAGATATGCTACAGGAGGAGATGCATTAGGATATGAAGCAGGAGATGCAGCAGCAGGAGATGCAGCAGGGGATGCATATTCAGCAGTAGATTCAGCAGAAACTTCAGAAGGAGATGCAGCAGCAGGAGATATATCAGTAGATGGAGCAGCAGCATATGCAACAGCAGATGCACCAGATGGCGCAGAAAGAGATGCATCAGGGGATGGAGCAGCAGATGTAACGGGAAATGGTGCATGAGGAGATGCATCCACAGATGCATGAGCAGAGGATGCATCAGGAGATGTAGCAGCAGGAGATACAGGAGCAGATGACGCCGCAGGAGATGCAGCAGAAGATGCAACACCAGAAGATGCAGCACCAAGAGATGCAGCAGCACGTGCAGTATCAGCAGATGCAGCAGCAGGAGATGAAGCAGCAGAAGATGAAGCAGAATATGCATCACCAGGAAACACAGCACCAAGAGATTCAGACGGAGATGCAGCAGGAGATGCAGCAGCAGGAGATGCAGAAGCAGATGTGTCAGCAGGTGCAGCACCAGGAGATGAAGCAAGAGGAGGTGCAGCAGAAGGAGATTCTGCAGCAGCACATGCAGAAGGTGATGCAGCAGTAGGAGATGCAGCAGCAGCAGATGCAGCAGGAGATTCAGCAGCAGGAGATTCAGCATGATATGTAGAAGCATGAGATGCCGCAGGAGATTCATCAGGAGATTCAGCAGCAACTGATGCAGCAGCAGGAGATGCAAAAACAGATGCATCAGGAAATGAAGATTCAGCAGAAGGTGCAGTAGGAAGAGATTCTTAAACATATGCAGCAGCATGATATGTTGAAGCAACTGGAGATACAGCAGGTTATGGAGAAAGAGGAGACGCAGAATCAGACCCATCAGGAGGAGATGCAGCAGCAGAAGATGCACCAGGAAATGCAGCAGCGGTAGGTGCAGAAGGAGATGCAGTAGCAGACACAGAAGCAGGAGGTGCTGCATCAGGAAATACTGCAGCAGATGCAGCAGGAGATGACATATCAGGTGATGAAGACACAGATGCATCAGTTGAAGATGAAGCAGGAAATGCAGCAGCAGGAGGTGCATCAGTAGATGCATCAGGAGGTGAGGCAGCAAAAGTAGAAAGTTATAACGTACATGTAGAAGCAGATGCAGCAGCAGCTAATTCCGCAGGAGATGCAGCAGCAGGAGATGCAGAAGCAGATGCAGCAGGAAATGCAGATTCAGTAGGAGAAGCAATAGGAAGAGAATCTTCAGCAGATGCAGCAGGATGTGCAGCATGACGAGATGTAGCAGGATATATAGCAGCAGCAGATGCATCAGTAGATGACACAGAAAATGCAGCAAGAGATGCAGCAGCAGAGATGTATCCACAGATGCATCAGAAGCAGATGCAACAGGAGATGCAGCAGCAGCAGATTCCACAGGAGATGCATCAGCAGAAGATGCAGAAGGAGTTGCAGCATCAGGAGATGAAGCAGGAAATGCTGCAGCAGGGGATGTAGTAGCAGGTAACACAGAAGGAGCTGCAGCATCAGGAGATGCAGCAGAGAATGCAGCAGCAGCAGAAGTAACAGGAGATGCAGCAGCATCAAATGCACTAGGAGATGTAGCAGCAGGAGATGAAGAAGCAGGAGATGTTACAGGCGATTCAGTCGGAGATGCAGAAGGAGGAGATACAGCAGCAAGAGTTGCAGAGTAGTAGATGAAGTGAAGAAGATGCAGCAGAAGGAAATATAGCAGGAGATTCAGCCGCAGAAAATGCAGCAAGAGAGAAAGCAGCAGCAGATGCAGCAGCAAATTCAGCAGATGCCGCAGTACTAGATTCATAAAGAGCTGCAGCAGGAAATGCAAATGAATATGCAGGAGCAGGAGATACAGCAGGAGATGAATCTGCAGGTGATGCAGAAGGAGATTCAGCAGGTGACGCTCAAGGAGATGCAGCAGGAGATGCAGAACGAGATGAAGCAGCAAGATATGCAGCAGAAGTAGATGGTGCAGGAAATGCTACAATACAAGGTGCAACATGAGATACAGCAGGAGATGCAGAAGGAGATGTAGCAGAAGGAGGTGCAGCAGCAGGAGATGCAGTAGCAGGAGATGCAGCAAGAGATGCAGCAGCAGGACATGGAACAGGAGATGCAGTAGGAGGAGATTCAGCAGGAGATGAAGCAGGAGGAGATGTAACAGGAAATACAGCAGGAGGAGGTACAGCAGCACTAGATGCAGCAGTATATGCAGCAGAAGGAGATGAATAAGAGATGCAGCAGCAATTGATACAGCAGGAGATGCTGGAGCTGGAGATGCAGAAGAAGTAGATGCAGAAGCAGGAGATGCAGCAGGACATGAATCAGCAGGAGATGCAGCAAAACATATATCAGCAGGAGACACAGCAGCAGTATATGAGGCAGGAGATGCACCAGCAACAGAAGCAGCAGCAGATGCAGAAGCATAGGATGCAGGATGAGATGCAGCAGGAATTGCATCAGAAGCTGCTGAAAATTCAGTAGGATATGCAACAGCAAGCGATTTGGCAACAGCAGATGCAGCAGGATATGCAGCAGCAGATGCAGCTGCATGAGGTGTATCATCAGGAGATGTAGCAGGAGATGCATATTCAGCAGGTGGTGCACCAGGATATGCAGCAGGAGATTCAGTAGAAAAGGCAGCAGGAGATGCAGCAGGAGATAGAGAAGGAGATTCAGCAACAGGGGATGTAGTAGGAGATGCAGCAGGAGATACATCAGCAGGAATTGTAGCAGGAGATGCTGGAGGAGATTCTGCAGAAGAAGATTCAGCGGGAGATGCAGCATGAGATGAAATAGCAACATATGCATCTGCAGTTACAACAGGAAGTGCAGCAGGAGATTCAGCAGGAGATGCCTTCAACAGGATATGCAGCTGAAATGCAGAAGCACTAGATGCATCCGTAGAAGACTGAGCAGCAGATGTAGCAGGAAATGGAGATGCTTCTGCAGATGCATCCGCAGAGGATGCAGCAATAGATGAAGCAGCAGGCTATCCAGCAGCAGGAGATGAAGCAGCAGATGCAGCAGAAGGAGATGCTGGAAGACATCAAGTGGCAGTAGGTGTAGCAGCAGGAATTGTAGCAGGAGATGCAGCAGTACATGAATCATCAGCAGATGCAGCAGTAGATTAAGGAGATGCAATAGCCGGAAATGCAGCAGAAGATGCAGCAAGAGGAGATGCAGTAGCAGGAGATGCAGAGGCAGCAGATGCAGCAGCAGAGGCAGCAGATGCAGCAGCAATACATGCAGCAGCATATGCATCAGGAGATGCAGATTCAGTAGGAGATGCAGCAGCAGAAGATGCTGCTGCAGATGACACAGCAGGAGATGCCGCAGAAGGAGATACAGCAGGAGATGCAGCAGAAGGAAATGGATGTTCAGCAGTAGATTCAGCATCACATTCAGAAGGAGATGCAGCAGCAGGAGATATAGCAGAAGGCGATTCTTCAGCAGGAAATACAGCAGCAGGAGATGAAGCCACAAAATATGCAGCAGAGGATGCAGAAGGAAATGCAGCAGAATATACCTCAAGAGATGCAGAAGAAGGAGATGCAAGAGTAGATGCTGCAGAAGGAGTTGTAGCAGGAGATGCATCAGCAGGAGATGCAGGCAGCAGACGAAAGAGGAGATCTAGATTGAGCAGCAGATGAAGTAGCAGGAGTTGCAGCAGCAGATGCAATATCAGAAGATGCAGCAATAGGTGAAGCAGCAGCAGATGCAGCAGCATATGCTGAAGATGTATTAGGAGAGATAAAGCGGGAGATCCAGCAGGAAGAGATGCAGCAGGATATGCAGAAAAAGATAAAGCAGAAAGAGATGCATCAGGAAATACAGCAGCAGGATATGCAGCAGAACATGCACTAGCAGAAGATGCAGCAGGAGATGCAGGTGGAGATGTAGCAAGAGGATATGCACCATGATATAAAGCAGCAGGAGATGCAACAAAAGATGAAACAGGAGGAGATGCAGTAGGAGAGGTAGCAGAGGAGATGCAGCAGAATCTACTTCTCCATCTATTGCTGCTGCATCTCCTGCTGCATCTCCTGCTGCTGCCTCTCCTCCTGCTAAATCTCCTCCTGCTAAATCTCCTCCTACATCAGCTGATGCATTTCCTGCATCTCCTGCAGCTGCATCTGTTGGTGCATCTCCTGCTTCTCTATCTTCTGCTGCATCTCCTGCTGAATCACATGGTGCCTCTCCTGCTGCCGCATCTCCTGCTTCTGCATATCCTTTTGCATGTCTTGCTGCCACATCTCCTACTTCTATCTCTCCTACTCCTGCATCTCTGCTGCTGCATCTCCTGCTGCTGCATTTCCTGCTCCTGCTTCTCCTGATGCATCTGCTGCTGCATCTTCTGCAGCATCTTCTAGTGCTTCAACTCCAGACGCTGCATCTGCTCCTGCTGCATCTGCTGGTACTGCATGCTATTCTGCCGTATCTCCTGCTCCATTTTCTTGTGCATCTGCTGCTGCTGCTGTATCTTCTGCTGCTGCATCTCCTGCTGATGCGTCTGCTGTTGCATCTCCTGCTGCATCTCCTACTGCTGCATCTTCTTCTCTGCAGATCCTGATGCTTCATCTCTTGCTGCAGAATCTCCTGCTGAATCCGCTGCTCATCTCTTGCAACTGTATCTCCTGCTGCAGAATCTCCGGCTGCATCTTCTACTTCTGCATCTCCTGCTACTGGGTCTGCTGCATCATTGAGCGAAAGGAGATGTACCCTGAGATGCAGCAGCAGGAGATGTAGAAGCAGACAAAGCAGCAGTAGATGCAGCAGCAACATAGGCATGAGAAGATAAAACAGGAGCTGGAAATTCAGGAGGAGACGTAGCAGGAGTAGAAGCAGCAGGTAATGCAGCAGCAGTAGATGAAGTAGGGTAGGAAGCAGCAGTAGATACAGCAGGGTATGCAAAAGCAGGAGATTCAGCAGCAGGAGATGAAGCAGTGGAGATGCATCATGAGATGAATCTGCTGATGCATCAGAGGTAGTCGCCGACGGAGGTGCAGCAGCAGGAGGTTCAGCAGAGGATGCAGCAGCAATAGATATAGGAGGAGATCCAGGAGGAGGAGATAGAGCAGCAGGAGATGTAGCAGTAGATGCAGCAGCAGATGCAGGAGATGAAGCAGCAGGCGAATCAGCAGGAAGAGATTCCACAGGAGATGCATCAGGAGATGCATCAAGAGATGCAAGCATTAGGAGATGAAGTATTAGGAGGTGCAGCAGGAGATTCAATAGCAGGTGATGCAGCAGGAGATGCAGCAGGAGATGCAGCAGCATGAGGTGCAGCAGCATGAGATGCAGCAGAAATGCAGCAGGGGATTCAGTATCAGCAGATGCAGTAGCAGATGCAGCAGAAGTAAATTCAGCAGCAGAAGATGTAGCAGGACATGCAGCAGTAGTAGATAAAAGAGAGGATGCAGAAGTAGGGGATACAGCAGCAGAAGATGCATATTCAGCAGGCGGTGCAGCAGGAGATGCAGCAGCATATTCAGCAGCACATTCATCAGAAGATGCAGAAGCAGGAGATTCAGCAGCAGGAGATGAAGAATCAGCAGATGCCGCAGCAGATACAGAAGCACATTCAGCAGGAGATGAAGTAGCAGGAGATCACAGAATCACAGAATGACCAGGTTGGAAGAGACCCACTGGATCGTCGAATCCAACCATTCCCACCAATCCCTAAATCATGCTCCTAAGCACCTCATCTACCCTAACCTTAAACACCTCCAGGGACGGTGACTCAACCACCTCCCTGGGCAGACCGTTCCAATGCTTAACCACCCTCTCTGTGAAGAATTTCTTCCTAATCTCAAGCCTAAATCTCCCCTGGTGAAGCTTGAGGCCATTCCCTCTCGTCCTGTCCCCTGTCACTTGGGAGAAGGGGCCAGCTCCCTCCTCTCCACAACCTCCCTTCAGGTAGTTGTAGAGAGTAATAAGGTCTGCCCTCAGCCTCCTCTTCTCCAGGCTGAACAACCCCAGCTCTCTCAGCCGCTCCTCGTAAGATTTGTTCTCCAGCCCCTTCACCAGCTTTGTTGCCCTTCTCTGGACTCGCTCCAGAGCCTCAGCATCCTTCTTGTGGTGAGGGGCCCAGAACTGAACACAGTACTCGAGGTGTGGTCTCACCAGTGCCGAGTCCATAGGGAGAATAACCTCCCGGGACCTGCTGGTCACGCCGTTCCTGATACAAGCCAGGATGCCATTGGCCTTCTTGGCCACCTGGGCACACTGCTGGCTCATGTTCAGTCGCTTGTCAACCAACACCCCCAGGTCCTTCTCCTCCTGGCAGCTTTCCAGCCAGGCTTCTCCTAGTCTGTACCTCTGCTTAGGGTTGTTGTGCCTCAAGTGCAGGACCCGGCATTTGGCCTTGTTAAACCTCATGCCGTTGGTCTCAGCCCAGCAGTCCAGCCTGTTCAGATCCCTTTGCAGAGCCTCCCGACCCTCCAGCAGATCGACACTTCCTCCCAGCTTGGTGTCATCTGCAAACTTGCTAAGGGAGGACTCAATGCCTTCATCCAGGTCGTTGATAAAGACATTAAACAGGACTGGACCCAGCACGGAGCCCTGGGGAACCCCACTTGTCACTGGCCTCCAGCTGGATTTAACTCCATTTACCACCACCCTCTGGGCCCGGTCATTCAACCAGTTTTTCACCCAGGAGAGTGTGCGCCCGTCCAGGCCAGAGGCCGACAGTTTCCGAAGCAGAATGCTGTGAGAAACTGTATCAAAGGCTTTACTGAAGTCCAGGAAAAACACATCCATGCAGCAGTGATGCAGCAGCAGCAGCTGGAGCATCAGGTGATGCAGGAGGACATCAAAAATCAGAAGGTGAAATAACAGGAGATGCAGCAGTAGATTAATCTACAGCAGATGCACCAAAAGACACAGGAGATGCATCAGCGGGAGATGTGGCATGAGAGGCAGAAGAAGGAGATCCTGCAGCAGATGCAGTAGCATATAGAGCACCAACAGATGCAGCAGCAGGAGATGCAGCAGTCAGAGATGCAGCAGGTTAAGCATCAGCAGGAGATGCAGCAGCAGGAGATTCAGCAGGAGATGCAGCAGGTGGAGATACAGCATCAGGAGATGCATCAGCAATTGAGGAGGGGATTCTGTAGGAGGTGCTGCAGCAGCAGATGCAGCAGCAGATGCAGGAGATGCAGCAGTCGGAGATGCAGTAGGAGGAGATGCATCAGCAGGAGATGCATCAGCAGGAGTTTTGGTAGGATTTGATTCGGCAGGAGATGCAGCAGGAGATGCAGCAGCTGGAGATGAAGCAGAAGATGCATCAGCAGAAGATGTAGTAGGAGATGCAGCAGCAGCAGGTGCAGCAGCAGCAGATGCAGCAGGAGATAGAGTGTTAGACACTGCAGTAGGAGATGAAGTAGCAGGAGATGCAGCAGGAGATGCTGCAGCAGATGCATCAAGAGGAGATGCATCAGGAGATGACTATTCAGAAGGAGATGCATCAGGAGATGTAACAGGTTATGTAGCAACATGAGATGTCGCCGGAGATTCAGGCGGAGATTCAGCAGCAGGAGATGCAAGAGCAGGAGATGCCACCGCAAAAGATCCAGCAGCAGATTCAGCAGCAGATTCAGCAGCAGGAAATGCAGTTGCAGCATATGCAGCTGTAGATAAAGCAGGAGATGCAACAGCAGGGGATGCAGCAGCAGATTCAGCAGCAAATTCCGCAGGAAATGCAGCAAAATGAGATACAGAAGCAGATGCGGTAAGAGATGCAGATTAAGCAGTAGATGCAGCAGGAAAAGATGCTTCGGCTGATACAGCAGCAGGAGATGAGCAGGAGATTGAGCAGGAGATGCAATAGGAGGCGAGACAGGAGGTGATGATGCAGCAGAAACAGAAGCAGGAGATGCAGAAGCAGAAACAGAAGCAGGAGATGCATCGGTAGTAGATACAGCAGGTGATTCGGCAGCAGGAGATGCGGCAGTAGATGCAGATTCAGCAGGAGATTCATCAGTAGAAGAATCTGCAGCAGATTCACAGTAGGACGTGCAGGAGCAGGAGATGCAGCAGGAGATGGGCAGAAATAGATGCAGCAGGAGAAGGCGCAGTAGGAGATGCAACAGAAGATGCAGGAGGAGGAGATGCAGCAGGAAATACAGAAGGATATGCAGCAGGAGAAGCATCAGGAGGAGGTGCAGCAAGACATGCAGTAGCAGGAGATGCAGCAGCAGGAGATGCAGCAGCGGAAGATGCAGCAAGATATATAGCAGCAGGAATTTCAGCAGGATATGCAGTAGCAAGAGATGTAGCATTATCATAGGATGCATTAGAGGATGCAGCAGCAGGATGTGCAGCAGCAGGAGGTGCAGGAGGATATGCGTGAACAGGAGAATCAGTATGAGGTACAGCAGGAAATGCAGCAGCAGGATATGCAGCAGGAGATTCAGCAGTAGATGAAGCAGCAGCAGAGCAGCAGCAGATGCAGCAGGAAATGCAGAAGGAGATGCAGCAGCAGGAGATGCTGCAGCAGATGCAGAAGGAGATGAAATATCAGGAGATGAAGCTACAGATGCATCAGCTGAAGATGAAGCAGGAGATGCAGAAGAACGAAATGCATCAGCAGATGCAGCAGGAGATGCAAGAGGAGGTGAGGCAGATGATGTAGCAAGAAATAACGTAGAAGATGCAGCAGGAAATATATTCAGCATATGCAGGAGAAGTAGATGAAGCAGGAGATGAAGTGGAAGGATATGCAGCAGTAGGAGATGCAACAAAAGATGAAACAGGAGGAGATGAAGTAGGAGAGGTAGCAGAGGAGATGCAGCAGAATCTCCTGCTGCATCTCCTGCTGCTGCCTCTCCTCCTGCTTAATCTCCTCCTTCATCAGCTGATGCATTTCCTGCATCTCCTTTGGCTGCATCTGCTAGTTCATCTCCTGCTTCTCTATCCTCTGCTGTATATCCTGCTGAATCACATGGTGCCTCTCCTGCTGCCGCATCTCCTGCTTCTGCATATACTTTTGCATGTCTTGCTGCCACATCTCCTGCTTCTGCCTCTCCTACTCCTGCATCACTGCTGCTGCATCTCCTGCTGCTGCATCTCCTTCTGCTGCATCTTCTTCTACACAGATTCTGATGCTTCATCTCTTGCTGCAGAATCACCTGCTGAATCCACTGCTCATCTCTTGCGACTGTATCTCCTGCTGCATCTTCTGCTTCTGCATCTCCTGCTACTGGGTCTGCTGCATCATCTCCTCCTGCCTCTTCTCCTACAGCATCTCCTTCTGTATCTCGTGCTACATCTCATGAAGCTGTACCTGCTGAAGCATCTCTTCCTGCTGCATCTCCTGATGAATACGCATCTATTGATGCATCTGCTGCTGCTTCATCTCATGCTGCTGCAGCTCCTACTGAATCTGCTGTTGAATATCTTCCTGCATCTGCAGCCGCTGCATCTCCTGGTGCTGCATCATCTACTGATGCATCTCCTGCGTAATCTTCTGCTGCTGCATCTCTTGCTTCTGCATCATCTACTGCTGCATCTCCTCATTCATCTCCTGCTGCTGCATCTGCAGTATTTTCAGCTGCATCTGCTGCTGCTTCATATACTGCTTCATCTCCTACTACTGCATCTCCTTCTGCTTCTCATTCTGCATCTCCTGATGCTACAGCTCCGTCTGCATCATCTGCTACTGCATCTCCTGCTGCTGAATCTCCTGCTGCATCTCCTGATTCATCTCCTACTGCTGCATCTGCAGTATTTTCTGCTGCATCTGCTGCTGCTTCATATACTGCTTCATCTCCTACTATTGCATCTCCTGCTGCATCTCCTGCTGAATCTAATCCTACCACATCTCCTGCTGCATCTCCTGCTGCTGCATAATCTGCTGCATCTCCTCTTGCTGCACCTCCTGCCGCTGCATTTACTGATGCATCTCCTGATGCTGCATCTCCACCTGCTGCATTTGCTGCTACTGAACTCCTGCTGCTGCATCTTCTGCTGATTCATAACCTGCTGCATCTCTGACTGCTGCATCTCCTGCTGCTCAACTCCTGCTGATGCATCTGCTGGTGCTGCACATGCTACTGCATCTGCTGCAGGATCTTCTTCTTCTTCTGCCTCTCATGCCACATGAACCTCTGATGCATCTCCTGCTTCTGTATACCTTGCTCAATCTACTGCTGCTGCATCACCAGATGCATCTCCTGCTGCTGAATCTCTTGCATCTTTTGGTGCATCTGCTGTAGATTAATCTACTGCTGCATCTCCTGTTGCTTCATCTTCTGATTTTTTGATGTCCTCCTGCATCACCTGATGCTCCATCTCCGGCTGCTGCATCCACTGCTACATCTCCTGCTGCTGCACCTCCTGATGCATCTCCTGCTCAATCTCCTCCTGCTGCTTCTCCTACTGCTTCATCTCCTGCATCTGCTGCTGCATGTGCTGCTGCATCTCCTGCTTCTCTGTGTCCTCCTCCTGGATCTACACCTGCATCGATTGCTGCTGCATCCTCTGCTGAACCTCCTGCTGCTGCATCTCCTTCTGCAACTTCTTCTGATGCATCAGCAGATTCATCTGATGATGCATCTCCCCTGCTTCATCTCCTGCTGCAGAATCTCCTGCTCTTGCATACCCTGCTGCATCTACAGCTGCTTCTAAGCCTACTTCATCTACTGCTGCTGCATTACCTGCTGCTTCTGCTGCTGCATCTCCTCCTGAATTTCCTGCTGCTGCATCTCCTGCTGCTATATCTTTTGCTTATCAATCTCCTGCTGCTGCATATCTTACGGAATCTGCTTCTGAATCTGCTCCTGCATCTACTGCGGCTGCATCTCCTGATGCTGTATCTGCTGCTACTGCATCTCCTAATGCATCTCCTGGAGCTTAATCTCCTGCTTTTGCATCTCCTGCTTTATCTCCTTCTGAAGCCTATCTTGCTGCTGCATCTACTGCTGCTTTGTCTACTTCTACATCTCCCGCTGCATTTCCTGCTGCTGCATCTCAGGGTACATCTCCTCTTGCTCTGTCTCTTGCTGCATATCTACCTGCTACATCTCCTGCTACTGCATCTCCTTCTGCATCTCCTTCTCCATCTCTTGCGGCTGCATCTCCTGCTCCATATCCTTCTGTTGCATCTGCAGATTCATCTTATGATGGTGCTTTCTTGCTGGATCTCCTGCTTCTGCATCTCCTGCTGCTGCATTTCCAGCTGCAGCTGCTACTGCTGCATCTCCTGTGGCTGCGGCTGCTGAGGCATTTCTTGATGCATTTTCTACTGCTGCATCTCCTTCTGCTGCCACTCCTGCTGCATCTCTTCTTGCTGCATTTCCTACTGCTGAATTTCCTCCTCCTGCATCTGATACGTCATCTCCAGCTGCTGCTTCTGCAGGTGCTGTGTCTCCTGCTGCATCTGCTGCTGAATCTCCTGCTTCTGCATCTCATACCACATCTCCTGCTGCTGCATCTCCTGATTCTGCATATATCGCTGCATCTCCTGCTGCTGCATCACCTGCTGCATCACCTGCTGCTGAATCTCCTGCATCTTTCGCTGCATCTGCTGTAGATTCGCCTCCTGATGCATCTCCTGCTGCTGCATCTACTGTTGATGGATGTCCTCGTGCATCTCCTGATGCTTCATCTGCTGCTGCATCTCCTGCAGCTGCATCTCCTGTGCCATCTCCTACTGCTGAATCTCGTGCTGCTTCATTCTCTGCTTCATCTACAGCTGCTGCATCGCCTGCTGCAGAATCTCCTAATGCATCTCCTCTTGCTTAGACTCCTGATGCTTCCTATCCTGCTTATTCAGCTGCATCCAGGGACAGGACGGTGAGTTCTGCTTTTTGGGGTAGCCATAGACGACTGGGTGCTTCCCGAATGGGGAAAAACCCTAAAAGAACACGATGGGAAAATCGGTGCTGGGCTCCGGGCTCAACGGCCGATCCCGCGCGGTGACTGACGGGAGGGGGCGGTTCCAGAAGCTCCCGCGGGGGATTTAAAGGGCCCTTAGGGAGCACAGCGACCGGAGCCCAGGTGAAGAGGAGCGTGGCAAAGAGGTGCGGGGCTCATTAAACAAGGCTCATTAAACAAGGCAGTTTGAGAGGCAGGGCAAGCAGGGAAGGGCTGGAGCACGGTCGGAAGGGATGGAGGAAAATGGTGGATACCCGATGAAAGACTAAGGCCGCACCAAGCATGGTGGAGGCTGCCACCCAGACGGAGCCCCAGTGGGCACATGCAGCTACCCAGACCCTGGGCTGCAGACAGTGCCCCCCTCCTGTAGTGGCTCATGCCTCTGGCACTGGCCCTGCCTGTGGAAGCTGTGCTCAGGTAGGGGAATTGCTTCATATGGTGGAAGAGCTGAGGAAGTGGCTAGGCTGAGGGCCATCAGGGAGTGTGAGAGGGAGATAGACGAGTGGAGCAGGACCCTCCCACAGGCTGCTAGAGCCAGTGAAGCTGAGCACCTCCCACTGGTAAGCTGCAAGGACGGGAGAGACAGAGAGGGGGAATGGCAGCAGGTTCCTGCCCGGAGAAGGAAACCTGCTCCCTCCACCCAGGCAATTAACCCCCAGATCCCTCTGGGGAACAAATATGAGGTGCTGAGGGTGCAGCCTAGCCCTAAAGATGAAGAGGGCTGCACCCACAGCCTAGAAATGTTTCCGAAACCCCATCATCCTCCCACAGCCTTACAAACATCCTCGGTTAAAAAGAAGAGGAGGGTGATTGTCTTGGGGGATTCCCTTCTCAAAGGAATGGAGGGTCCCATCTGTAGGCTGGACCCGCTCCATAGGGAGGTCTGCTGCTTGCCGGGCGCATCAGTGAGGGGCGTTACTAGAAAGCTCCCTTCCCTGGTCAAAGACACCGACTACTACCCGCTCTTAGTTTTTCAAATTGGTAATGAGGAAATAGAACGTAGAAGGCCTAAAGCCATTAAAAGGGACTTCAAGGCACTTGGGAGAATGATCGAGGGCTCTGGGGCACAGGTAATATTCAACTCCATCCCAATACTAAGGAACCAGGAGCAGGAAATGAGGAATAAGAAACGGGTTAATGAATGGCTTAGGGACTGGTGTGAGAAGAGGGGCTTTGGGTTCTTTAATCATGGGGAGGCCCACACACCCCCAGGCTTTCTTACTAGGGATGGGACATGCCTGTCTGCTAGGGGGACAAAAGCCCTCACCAAAAACCTAGTTAAGCTCATAAATTGAGCTTTAAACTAGATGTGAGGGGGGAGGGGATGGAGGCCAGGCAGGATGGGAGTGAGCCTGGAGGTGACACTTCAGTGGCAAAGGGGTGGTGTGCTGGCGATGCCTGCCAGTATATCACCACTAAGCAAGAGGGGGTGAGAGCAGCTGAGGATGGTAGGCAGCAAACTGGCACTGTGGCCTTAGTTAAGTCAAGGACTGCTCAGTTGGGGAGAAGCCCTATTGCGAAGGTTGTAGCTTCGCCTGCCCAGCTGAAGTGCATTTACACCAATGCACGCAGCATGGGAAATAAGAAGGAGGAGCTGGAAGCTGTGGTAGGGCAAGGAGACTACGATGTCGTTGCCATTGCAGAGACGTGGTGGGATGACTCGTACAACTGGAGCGTACCCATGGTGGGGTATAAACTCTTTAGGAAGGACAGGAAGGGCAGAAGAGGAGGTGGGGTAGCCCTCTATGTTAGAGAGGGCATTGATACCCTCGAACTGGACTACGGTCAGGATGGGACTGAGTGCCTGTGGGTGAAAATCAGAGGAGTCCATGGGCAGGAAGGGATTGTGATGAGAGTCTGCTATAGACCACCCAGCCAAGAAGAAGCAGCTGATGAGCTCTTCTACAAACAACTGAGTGTAGTCTCAAAATCGCTACCTCTAGTCCTTGTGGGAGACTTCAATTTCCCAGATATAGGCTGGGAGTATAATACAGCAGAAAGGAAGCAGTCCCGGAGGTTCCTGGAGTGTGTGGAAGACAACTTCCTCACACAGCTTGTGAGCGAACCGACAAGGGACGGTGTCCTCCTGGACCTGCTGTTGGTGAACAGAGAAGGACTGGTGGGGGATGTGAAGGTTGGAGGACGCTTGGGGCAAAGTGATCATGAGATGACAGAGTTCTCAGTGCGGGGTAAAATGAAGAAGGAGGTTAGCAAAACAGTAGCCCTCAACTTTCAGAGAGCAAACTTTGGGCTGTTGAGAAGGCTGGTTGGAAAAGTCCCGTGGGAGGCGCTCCTTGAAGGCAAAGGTGTCCATGAGGGCTGGGTGCTCTTCAAGAAGGAACTCCTAGCAGCTCAGGAGAAAGCCGTCCCCAAGTTCCGGAAAAGTAGCCGGCGGGGTAAGAAACCAGCGTGGTTGAGTAGGGAGGTCTTAAGAGACATCAATAGGAAGAGGAGGGTCTACGACCTCTGGAGGAAGGGGCAGGCATTCTGGGTGGACTATAGGGAGGAAGTGAGATTGTGCAGGGAAAAAATCAGGAGGGCTAATACCCAACTAGAAATGCGATTGGCCAAGACTGTGAAAGACAACAAAAAGTCTTTCTACAAATACATCAACAGCAGAAGGAGGGCTAGGGAGAATCTCCAGTCCCTAGTAGGTGCAGAGGGAACAACAGTAACAGAGGACAAAGACAAGGCTGAAATGCTCAATGCCTACTTTGCCTCAGTCTTTAACAGTAAGGAAAATTGTTCCCTCTGTGCACAACCCCAAGGGTTGGAAGAGAAGTATGAGATTCCCAAGGTAACAATCTCCCAAGGAGGTGGTTAGAGACTTGCTTGCCTAGCTAGATGCCCACAAGTCTATGGGGCCGGATGGAGTCCACCCAAGAGTTTTGAGGGAACTGGCGGATGTGCTGGCCAAATCACTTGCCATCATCTTCCAGCAGTCCTGGATGACTGGGGAGGTTCCACTGGACTGGAGGCTGGCTGATGTCGTGCCCATCTATAAGAAGGGGCGCAGGGAGGATCCAGGGAACTACAGGCCTGTCAGCCTGACCTCGGTACCGGGGAAAGTCATGGAGCGGGTGACCTTGAGTGCGATCATGAAGCACTTGCAAGAGAACCGGGTGATCAGGCCCAGTCAACACGAGTTCATGAAAGGCAGGTCTTGCCAGAGTAATCTGATCACCTTCTATGACCAAGTGACTAAACTCTTGGACGAGGGAAAGGCTGTGGATGTGGTCTTCCTGGAATTCAGTAAAGTCTTTGATACAGTTTCTCATAGCATTCTGCTTCGGAAACTGTCGGCCTCTGGCCTGGATGGGTGCACACTCTCCTGGGTGAAAAACTGGTTGAATGACCAGGCCCAGAGGGTGGTGGTAAATGGAGTTAAATCCAGCTGGAGGCCAGTGACAAGTGGGGTTCCCCAGGGCTCCGTGCTGGGTCCAGTCCTGTTTAATGTCTTTATCAACGACCTGGATGAAGGCATTGAGTCCTCCCTTAGCAAGTTTGCAGATGACACCAAGCTGGGAGGAAGTGTCGATCTGCTGGAGGGTCGGAGGCTCTGCAAAGGCACCTGAACAGGCTGGACTGCTGGGCTGAGACCAACAGCATGAGGTTTAACAAGGCCAAATGCCAGGTCCTGCACTTGGGGCACAACAACCCTAAGCAGAGGTACAAACTAGGAGAAACCTGGCTGGAAAGCTGCCAGGAGGAGAAGGACCTGGGGGTGCTGGTTGACAACCGACTGAACATGAGCCAGCAGTGTGCCCAGGTGGCCAAGAAGGCCAATGGCATCTTGGCTTGCATCAGGAACGGCGTAACCAGCAGGTCCCGGGAGGTTATTCTCCCCCTGTACTCGGCACTGGTGAGACCGCACCTCGAGTACTGTGTTCAGTTCTGGGCCCCTCACCACAAGAGGGATGTTGTGGCTCTGGAGCGAGTCCAGAGAAGGGCAACAAAGCTGGTGAAGGGGCTGGAGAACAAATCTTACGAGGAGCGGCTGAGAGAGCTGGGGTTGTTCAGCCTGGAGAAGAGGAGGCTGAGGGCAGACCTTATTACTCTCTACAACTACCTGAAGGGAGGTTGTGGAGAGGAGGGAGCTGGCCTCTTCTCCCAAGTGACAGGGGACAGGACGAGAGGGAATGGCCTCAAGCTCCGCCAGGGGAGATTTAGGCTTGAGATTAGGAAAAAGTTCTTCACGGAGAGGGTGGTTAAGCATTGGAACGGTCTGCCCAGGGAGGTGGTTGAGTCACCGTCCCTGGAGGTGTTTATGGTTAGGGTAGACGAGGTGCTTAGGAGCATGATTTAAGGATTGGTGGGAATGGTGGGATTCGACGATCTGGTGGGTCTCTTCCAGCCTGGTTATTCTGTGATTCTGTGATTCATCTCCTTTTGCTGCATATATTGCTGCTGCATCTGCTGCTGCTTGGCCTGCTGCTGTATCTCCTGCTCCATCTCCTGGATGCTGGGGCATCTCCTGCTGCATCTCCTGCTGCTCCTTCTGCTACACCTGCATCATCAGGATATTCTGAAGGAGATGCAGCAACAGGAGATGCAGCAGCAGGAGATGCAACCACAGCACTGCGGCAGCAGATTCAGCTGCAGGAGAAGCAGCCATAGGAGATGCAGCAGGATTTCAGCAGGAGATTACAGCAGAAGGAGATGCAGCAGGAGATGCAGCAGGAGATGCAGTAGCAGATGCAGCAGAAGGAAGTGTAGCAGCAGAAGATGTAGTAGGATATGCACTAGCAGTAGATGAAACAGACCATAAAGCAGCAGGATATGCAGAAGCAGGAGAATCAGCAACAGGGGATGCAGCAGCAGATTCAACAACAAATTCAGCAGGAAATGTAGCAACAGGAGATGCAGAAGCAGGAGATGCAGAAGGAGATTCAGCAGAAGGAAATGCAGCAAGATATGCTGCAGGAGGATATACAGTAGGATATGAAGCAGGAGATGCAGCAGAGGATGCATATTCAGCAGTAGATTCAGCAGAAACTTCAGAAGGAGATGCAGCAGCAGGAGATTTAGCAGGAGATGCAACAGTATATGAAGCAGCAGCATATGCAACAGCAGATGCACCAGATGGAGCAGAAAGAGATGCAGCAGGGGATGGAGCAGCAGATGCAACAGGAAATGGTGCATCAGGAGATGCATCTGCAGATGCATGAGTCGAGGATGCATCAGGAGATGTAGCAGCAGGAGATACAGGAGCAGGTGATGCTGCAGGAGATGCAGCAGGAGATGCAACACCAGAAGATGCAGCACCTAGAAATGCAGCAGGAGATGCAGCAGCACGTGCAGTATCAGCAGATGCAGCAGCAGGAGATGCAGCAGCAGGAGTTGAAGCAGAATATGCATCAGCAGGAAATGCAGCACCAACAGTTTCAGACGGAGATGCAGCAGGAGGTGCAGCAGCAGGAGTTGCAGAAGCAGATGTGTCAGCAGGTGCAGCACCAGGAGATGAAGCAAGAGGAGATGCAGCAGAAGGAGATGCTGCAGCAGCACTTGCAGAAGGTGATTCAGCAGTAGGAGATGCAGCAGCAGCAGATGCAGCGGGAGATTCAGCATCAGGAGATTCAGCATCAGGAGATTCAGCAGCAAACAAAGGATATTCAGCAGCAGACACGGCATCAGGAGATTCAGCAGCAAGAGATGCAGCAGGAGATGCAGAAGCAAATGCAGCAGAAGGAGATGCTGCAGGTGGAGATGCCTGAGGAAATGCATATTCAGAAGGAGATGCAGCAGGAGATTCAGCATGATATGTAGAAGCATGAGACGCTGCAGGAGATTCATCAGGAGATTCAGCAGCAACTGATGCAGCAGCAGGAGAAGCAACAGGAGATGCAGCAGCAGCAGGAGATGCAGAAGCAGATGCAGCAGGAAATGAAGATTCAGCAGAAGATGCAGTAGGAAGAGATTCTTCAACATATGTAGCAGCATGATAAGATGCAGCAACAGGAGATACAACAGGTTATGGAGAAAGAGGAGATGATGCAGCAGACGCAGCAGCAGGAGATTCAGCAGCAGGAGAAGCAGAAGGAGATGCATATTCAGAAGGAGATACGTCAGGAGATGTCGCAGGATATGTAGCAGCATGAGATGCTGCAGGAGATTCAGGAGGAGATTAAGCAGAAGGAGATGCAAGAGCAGGAGATGCATCAGCAGGACATGCAGCAGGAGTCGATGCAGAAGGTAATAGAGCAGCAGGAGATTCAGAAGAAGGAGATGCAGAAAGAGATTCAGCAGCAGGATATGCACCAGTAGGAAAGGCAGCAGTATATACGGAAGCAGGATAGGCAGCAGGAGGAGATGAAGTAGGAGGAGATAGAGAAGGTAATGCAGCAGCAAGAGATGCAGCAAGAGATGCAAGAGCAAGAGATGCAGCATCAGACCCATCGGCAGGAGATGCAGCAGCAGAAGATGCAGCAGGAAATGCAGCAACAGGAGATAAACATTATCATGAGATGCATTAAGAGGTGCAGCAGCAGGATATGTAGCAGGAGTTTTGGCAGGAGATGAAGCAGCAGCAGATGCAGCAGGAGATGCAGCAGTAGATGCAAGATCTGCAGATACTGCATCAGGAAATACTGCAGCAGATGCAGCAGGAGATGACATATCATGTGATGAAGCCACAGATGTATCAGCTGAAGATGAAGCAGGAGATGAAGCAGCACGAGGGGCATCAGCAGGTGTATGAGGAAATGAGGCAGCAAACGTAGAAAGGTATAACGGAGGAGATGCAGCAGGAGATGTATCAGCAGGAAATACAGCAGGAGATGCATCAAGAAATGAGATGCAGTAGGAAATGGAGAAGGAGTTGCAGCATCAGGAGATGTAGCAGGTAATGCAGAAGCAGGTGATGTCGTTGCAAGAGATGCAGTAGGAGTTACAGAATAGGGAGATGCAGCAGGGAATGCAGCAGCAGCAGAAGTAACAGGAGATGCAGCATCATCATATGCACTAGGAGATGTAGCAGCAGGAGATGAAGAAGCAGGAGATGCTACAAGCGATTCAGCCGGAGATGCAGAAGGAGGTAATGCAGCAGCAGGAGGTGCAGAGTAGTAGATGAAGTGAAGAAGATGCAGCAGAAGGAAATACAGCAGGAGATTCATCGGCAGTACATGCAGCAGGAGAGAAAGCAGCATCAGGTGCAGCAGCTGGTGATGCAGCACCATATGCAGCACCATATGCAGCAGAAGATGCAGAACCATATACAGCAGGAGATAAAGCAGCAGATGAAGCAGCAAATGCAGCTGGACATGTAGCATCACTAGAACAGCAGCAGATGCAGCAGCAAAGGATGCAGGATGAGATGCAGCAAGAATTGCATCAGCATGAGTTGCTGCTGGAAACTCAGTAGGATGTGCCACAGCAAGAGATTTGGCAACAGCAGATGCAACAGAATATGCAGAAGCAGATGCAGCTGCATGCGGTGTATCACCCAGAGATGTAGCAGGATATGCATATTCAGCAGGTGATGAACCAGGATATGCAGCACGAGATTCAAGAGAAGGAAATGCAGTAGGAAATCAGCCGGAGATGCAGCAGCAGGAGATGCAGGAAAAGAAGATGCAGCGCACCAGAGGCAGCAGCAGATTCAGCAGGAGTTGCAGCATCAGGAGATGAAGAGGCAGGAGATTCAGCAGCAGGAGATGCAGCATCAGGAGATTCAGCAGGAGATGCACCAGCAGGAAATGCATCAGCAGATTTTGCAGCAGGAAATTCTGTAGGACATTAAGCAACAGGAGATTCTGGAGAAAATGCAGCAGGAGATTCAGTAGATATGCAGCAGAAGGTAATGCAGCATCAGGAGTTGAAACAGAATATGCATCAGCAGGAAATGCAGCATCGAAAGATTCAGACAGAGATGCAGCAGGAGGTGCAGCAGCAGGAGATACAGAAGCAGATGTTTCAGCAGGTGCAGCACCACCAGAAGCAGCAACAGGAGAAGCAGCAGAATAAGATGCAGCAGCAGCACATGCAGAAGGTGATGCAGCAGTAGGAGATGCAGCAGCAGCTGATGAAGAAAGAGATTCAGCAGCAGGAGATGCAGCAGCAGTAGATGCAGGAGCAGATTCAGAAGCAGATTCCTTAAGAGATGCAGCAGCAGGAGATTCATAAGCAAAAGATATAGCAGCAGGAGATGCAGCAGCAGAAGCAGCAGGTAATGCAGCAGCAGTAGATGAAGTAGGCTTAGAAGTAGCTGTAGATGCAGCAGGGTATGCAAGAGCAAGAGATTCTGCAGCAGGAGATGAAGCAGGGGAGATGCATCATCAGATGAATGAGATGAAGGAGTAGGAGAAGCAGCAGGAGGAGATTCAGCAGGAGATGCATCAGGAGGTGCAGCAGCAGGAGATGCAGCAGGGGATTCAGTGGAAGGTGATACAGCAGCAGATGCAGCAGAAGTGAATTCAGCAGCAGAAGATGCAGCAGTTGTATGCAGCAGCAGCAGATGGAGCATCAGGTGATGCAGGAGGACATCAAAAAATCAGAAGATGAAGCAACAGGAGATGCAGCAGTAGATTAATCTACAGCAGATGCTCCAAAAGATGCAAGAGATGCAGCAGCAGGAGATACAGCTGGAGATGCAGCAGCAGTAGACTGAGCAAGATATACAGAAGCAGGAGATGCATCAGCAGGAGATGTGGCATGAGAGGCAGAAGAAGAAGATCCTGCAGCAGATGCAGTAGCATATCACAGAATCACAGAATCACAGAATAACCAGGTTGGAAGAGACCCACTTGATCGTCGAATCCAACCATTCCCACCAATCCCTAAATCGTGCTCCTAAGCACCTCTTCTACCCTAACCTTAAAAACCTCCAGGGACGGTGACTCAACCACCTCCTAGGCAGACCATTCCAATGCCTAACCACCCTCTCCGTGAAGAACTTTTTCCTAATCTCAAGCCTGCTGCTCTACTCCTGCTTCATGTCCTGCTGATGCATCTCCTGCTCTTGCATCTCCTTCTGCTTAATCTCCTCCTGAATCTCCTGCAGCATCTCATGCTGCTACATATCCTGCGACATCTCCTGACATATCTCCTTCTGAATATGCATCTCCTTCTGCTTCTCCTGCTGCTGAATCTCCTGCTGCTGCGTCTGCTGCATCATCTCCTCTTTCTCCATAACCTGTTGTATCTCCTGTTGCTGCATCTTATCATGCTGCTACATATGTTGAAGAATCTCTTCCTACTGCATCTTCTGCTGAATCTTCATTTCCTGCTGCATCTGCTTCTGCATCTCCTGCTGCTGCTGCATCTCCTGTTGCTTCTCCTGCTGCTGCATCAGTTGCTGCTGAATCTCCTGATGAATCTCCTGCAGCGTCTCATGCTTCTACATATCATGCTGAATCTCCTGCTGCATCTCCTTCTGAATATGCATTTCCTCAGGCATCTCCACCTGCAGCATCTCCTTCTGCTGCATTTGCTTCTGCATCTCCTGCTGCATCTCTTGCTGCTGAATCTCCTGATGCCGTGTCTGCTGCTGAATATCCTTTGTTTGCTGCTGAATCTCCTGATGCTGAATCTCCTGATGCTGAATCTCCCGCTGCATCTGCTGCTGCTGCATCTCCTACTGCTGAATCACCTTCTGCAAGTGCTGCTGCAGCATCTCCTTCTGCTGCATCTCCTCTTGCTTCATCTCCTGGTGCTGCACCTGCTGACACATCTGCTTCTGCAACTCCTGCTGCTGCACCTCCTGCTGCATCTCCGTCTGAAACTGTTGGTGCTGCATTTCCTGCTGATGCATCTCCTGCTACTGCATCTGCTGATACTGCACGTGCTGCTGCATCTCCTGCTGCATTTCTAGGTGCTGCATCTTCTGGTGTTGCATCTCCTGCTGCATCTCCTGCAGCATCACCTGCTCCTGTATCTCCTGCTGCTACATCTCCTGATGCATCCTCGACTCATGCATCTGCAGATGCATCTCCTGATGCACCATTTCCTGTTGCATCTGCTGCTCCATCCCCTGCTGCATCTCTTTCTGCTCCATCTGGTGCATCTGCTGTTGCATATGCTGCTGCTTCATATACTGTTGCATCTCCTGCTAAATCTCCTGCTGCTGCATCTCCTTCTGAAGTTTCTGCTGAATCTACTGCTGAATATGCATCCTCTGCTGCATCTCCTGCTTCATATCCTACTGTATATCCTCCTGCAGCATATCTTGCTGCATTTCCTTCTGCTGAATCTCCTTCTGCATCTCCTGCTTCTGCATCTCCTGTTGCTACATTTCCTGCTGAATTTGTTGTTGAATCTGCTGCTGCATCCCCTGTTGCTGATTCTCCTGCTTCTGCATATCCTGCTGCTTTATGGTCTGTTTCATCTACTGCTAGTGCATATCCTACTACATCTTCTGCTGCTACACTTCCTTCTGCTGCATCTGCTACTGCATCTCCTGCTGCATCTCCTGCTGCATCTCCTTCTGCTGTAATCTCCTGCTGAAATCCTGCTGCATCTCCTATGGCTGCTTCTCCTGCAGCTGAATCTGCTGCCGCAGTGCTGTGGTTGCATCTCCTGCTGCTGCATCTCCTGTTGCTGCATCTCCTTCAGAATATCCTGATGATGCAGGTGTAGCAGAAGGAGCAGCAGGAGATGCAGCAGGAGATGCCCCAGCATCCAGGAGATGGAGCAGGAGATACAGCAGCAGGCCAAGCAGCAGCAGATGCAGCAGCAATATATGCAGCAAAAGGAGATGAATCACAGAATCACAGAATAACCAGGTTGGAAGAGACCCACCAGATCGTCGAATCCCACCATTCCCACCAATCCTTAAATCATGCTCCTAAGCACCTCGTCTACCCTAACCATAAACACCTCCAGGGACGGTGACTCAACCACCTCCGTGGGCAGACCGTTCCAATGCTTAACCACCCTCTCCGTGAAGAACTTTTTCCTAATCTCAAGCCTAAATCTCCCCTGGCGGAGCTTGAGGCCATTCCCTCTCGTCCTGTCCCCTGTCACTTGGGAGAAGAGGCCAGCTCCCTCCTCTCCACAACCTCCCTTCAGGTAGTTGTAGAGAGTAATAAGGTCTGCCCTCAGCCTCCTCTTCTCCAGGCTGAACAACCCCAGCTCTCTCAGCCGCTCCTCGTAAGATTTGTTCTCCAGCCCCTTCACCAGCTTTGTTGCCCTTCTCTGGACTCGCTCCAGAGCCACAACATCCCTCTTGTGGTGAGGGGCCCAGAACTGAACACAGTACTCGAGGTGCGGTCTCACCAGTGCCGAGTACAGGGGGAGAATAACCTCCCGGGACCTGCTGGTTACGCCGTTCCTGATGCAAGCCAAGATGCCATTGGCCTTCTTGGCCACCTGGGCACACTGCTGGCTCATGTTCAGTCGGTTGTCAACCAGCACCCCCAGGTCCTTCTCCTCCTGGCAGCTTTCCAGCCAGGTTTCTCCTAGTTTGTACCTCTGCTTAGGGTTGTTGTGCCCCAAGTGCAGGACCTGGCATTTGGCCTTGTTAAACCTCATGCTGTTGGTCTCAGCCCAGCAGTCCAGCCTGTTCAGGTGCCTTTGCAGAGCCTCCGACCCTCCAGCAGATCGACACTTCCTCCCAGCTTGGTGTCATCTGCAAACTTGCTAAGGGAGGACTCAATGCCTTCATCCAGGTCGTTGATAAAGACATTAAACAGGACTGGACCCAGCACGGAGCCCTGGGGAACCCCACTTGTCACTGGCCTCCAGCTGGATTTAACTCCATTTACCACCACCCTCTGGGCCTGGTCATTCAACCAGTTTTTCACCCAGGAGAGTGTGCACCCATCCAGGCCAGAGGCCGACAGTTTCCGAAGCAGAATGCTATGAGAAACTGTATCAAAGACTTTACTGAATTCCAGGAAGACCACATCCACAGCCTTTCCCTCGTCCAAGAGTTTAGTCACTTGGTCATAGAAGGTGATCAGATTACTCTGGCAAGACCTGCCTTTCATGAACTCGTGTTGACTGGGCCTGATCACCCGGTTCTCTTGCAAGTGCTTCATGATCGCACTCAAGGTCACCCGCTCCATGACTTTCCCCGGTACCGAGGTCAGGCTGACAGGCCTGTAGTTCCCTGGATCCTCCCTGCGCCCCTTCTTATAGATGGGCACGACATCAGCCAGCCTCCAGTCCAGTGGAACCTCCCCAGTCATCCAGGACTGCTGGAAGATGATGGCAAGTGATTTGGCCAGCACATCCGCCAGTTCCCTCAAAACTCTTGGGTGGACTCCATCCGGCCCCATAGACTTGTGGGCATCTAGCTAGGCAAGCAAGTCTCTAACCACCTCCTTGGGAGATTGTTACCTTGGGAATCTCATACTTCTCTTCCAACCCTTGGGGTTGTGCACAGAGGGAACAATTTTCCTTACTGTTAAAGACTGAGGCAAAGTAGGCATTGAGCATTTCAGCCTTGTCTTTGTCCTCTGTTACTGTTGTTCCCTCTGCACCTACTAGGGACTGGAGATTCTCCCTAGCCCTCCTTCTGCTGTTGATGTATTTGTAGAAAGACTTTTTGTTGTCTTTCACAGTCTTGGCCAATCGCATTTCTAGTTGGGTATTAGCCCTCCTGATTTTTTCCCTGCACAATCTCACTTCCTCCCTATAGTCCACCCAGAATGCCTGCCCCTTCCTCCAGAGGTCGTAGACCCTCCTCTTCCTATTGATGTCTCTTAAGACCTCCCTACTCAACCACGCTGGTTTCTTACCCCGCCGGCTACTTTTCCGGAACTTGGGGACGGCTTTCTCCTGAGCTGCTAGGAGTTCCTTCTTGAAGAGCACCCAGCCCTCATGGACACCTTTGCCTTCAAGGAGCGCCTCCCACGGGACTTTTCCAACCAGCCTTCTCAACAGCCCAAAGTTTGCTCTCTGAAAGTTGAGGGCTACTGTTTTGCTAACCTCCTTCTTCATTTTACCCCGCACTGAGAACTCTGTCATCTCATGATCACTTTGCCCCAAGCGTCCTCCAACCTTCACATCCCCCACCAGTCCTTCTCTGTTCACCAACAGCAGGTCCAGGAGGACACCGTCCCTTGTCGGTTCGCTCACAAGCTGTGTGAGGAAGTTGTCTTCCACACACTCCAGGAACCTCCGGGACTGCTTCCTTTCTGCTGTATTATACTCCCAGCCTATATCTGGGAAATTGAAGTCTCCCACAAGGACTAGAGGTAGCGATTTTGAGACTACACTCAGTTGTTTGTAGAAGAGCTCATCAGCTGCTTCTTCTTGGCTGGGTGGTCTATAGCAGACTCTCATCACAATCCCTTCCTGCCCATGGACTCCTCTGATTTTCACCCACAGGCACTCAGTCCCATCCTGACCGTAGTCCAGTTCGAGGGTATCAATGCCCTCTCTAACATAGAGGGCTACCCCACCTCCTCTTCTGCCCTTCCTGTCCTTCCTAAAGAGTTTATACCCCACCATGGGTACGCTCCAGTTGTACGAGTCATCCCACCACGTCTCTGCAATGGCAACGACATCGTAGTCTCCTTGCCCTACCACAGCTTCCAGCTCCTCCTTCTTATTTCCCATGCTGCGTGCATTGGTGTAAATGCACTTCAGCTGGGCAGGCGAAGCTACAACCTTCACAATAGGGCTTCTCCCCAACTGAGCAGTCCTTGACTTAACTAAGGCCACAGTGCCAGTTTGCTGCCTACCATCCTCAGCTGCTCTCACCCCCTCTTGCTTAGTGGTGATATACTGGCAGGCATCGCCAGCACACCACCCCTTTGCCACTGAAGTGTCACCTCCAGGCTCACTCCCATCCTGCCTGGCCTCCATCCCCTCCCCCCTCACATCTAGTTTAAAGCTCAATTTATGAGCTTAACTAGGTTTTTGGTGAGGGCTTTTGTCCCCCTAGCAGACAGGCATGTCCCATCCCTAGTAAGAAAGCCTGGGGGTGTGTGGGCCTCCCCATGATTAAAGAACCCAAAGCCCCTCTTCTCACACCAGTCCCTAAGCCATTCATTAACCCGTTTCTTATTCCTCATTTCCTGCTCCTGGTTCCTTAGTATTGGGATGGAGTTGAATATTACCTGTGCCCCAGAGCCCTCGATCATTCTCCCAAGTGCCTTGAAGTCCCTTTTAATGGCTTTAGGCCTTCTACGTTCTATTTCCTCATTACCAATTTGAAAAACTAAGAGCGGGTAGTAGTCGGTGTCTTTGACCAGGGAAGGGAGCTTTCTAGTAACGCCCCTCACTGATGCGCCCGGCAAGCAGCAGACCTCCCTATGGAGCGGGTCCAGCCTACAGATGGGACCCTCCATTCCTTTGAGAAGGGAATCCCCCAAGACAATCACCCTCCTCTTCTTTTTAACCGAGGATGTTTGTAAGGCTGTGGGAGGATGATGGGGTTTCGGAAACATTTCTAGGCTGTGGGTGCAGCCCTCTTCATCTTTAGGGCTAGGCTGCACCCTCAGCACCTCATATTTGTTCCCCAGAGGGATCTGGGGGTTAATTGCCTGGGTGGAGGGAGCAGGTTTCCTTCTCCGGGCAGGAACCTGCTGCCATTCCCCCTCTCTGTCTCTCCCGTCCTTGCAGCTTACCAGTGGGAGGTGCTCAGCTTCACTGGCTCTAGCAGCCTGTGGGAGGGTCCTGCTCCACTCATCTATCTCCCTCTCACACTCCCTGATGGCCCTCAGCCTAGCCACTTCCTCAGCTCTTCCACCATATGAAGCAATTCCCCTACCTGAGCACAGCTTCCACAGGCAGGGCCAGTGCCAGAGGCATGAGCCACTACAGGAGGGGGGCACTGTCTGCAGCCCAGGGTCTGGGTAGCTGCATGTGCCCACTGGGGCTCCGTCTGGGTGGCAGCCTCCACCATGCTTGGTGCGGCCTTAGTCTTTCATCGGGTATCCACCATTTTCCTCCATCCCTTCCGACCGTGCTCCAGCCCTTCCCTGCTTGCCCTGCCTCTCAAACTGCCTTGTTTAATGAGCCTTGTTTAATGAGCCCCGCACCTCTTTGCCACGCTCCTCTTCACCTGGGCTCCGGTCGCTGTGCTCCCTAAGGGCCCTTTAAATCCCCCGCGGGAGCTTCTGGAACCGCCCCCTCCCGTCAGTCACCGCGCGGGATCGGCCGTTGAGCCCGGAGCCCAGCACCGATTTTCCCATCGTGTTCTTTTAGGGTTTTTCCCCATTCGGGAAGCACCCAGTCGTCTATGGCTACCCCAAAAAGCAGAACTCACCGTCCTGTCCCTGGATGCAGCTGAATAAGCAGGATAGGAAGCATCAGGAGTCTAAGCAAGAGGAGATGCATTAGGAGATTCTGCAGCAGGCGATGCAGCAGCTGTAGATGAAGCAGAGAATGAAGCAGCACGAGATTCAGCAGTAGGAGATGGCACAGGAGATGCAGCTGCAGGAGATGCAGCAGCAGATGAAGCATCAGGAGATGCACGAGGACATCCATCAACAGTAGATGCAGCAGCAGGAGATGCATCAGGAGGCGAATCTACAGCAGATGCAGCGAAAGATGCAGGAGATTCAGCAGCAGGTGATGCAGCAGGTGATGCAGCAGCAGGAGATGCAGCGATATATGCAGAATCAGGAGATGCAGCAGCAGGAGATGTGGTATGAGATGCAGAAGCAGGAGATTCAGCAGCAGATGCAGCAGGAGACACAGCACCTGCAGAAGCAGCAGCTGGAGATGACGTATCAGATGCAGGAGGAGGAAATTCAGCAGTAGGAAATGCAGCAAGAAGAGATGCAGCAGGAGTGGCAGCAGAAGGAGATGCAGCAGTAGAAAATGCATCAAGAAATGCCTCAGCAGCCGCAGCCACAGGAGATGCAGCAGTAGCAGCTGCAGCTGGAAATGCAGCAGCAGGAGATGCAGAAGCAGGAGATCCAGCAAGAAAGCACCATCATAAGATGAATCTGCAGATGCAACAGAAGGATATGGAGCAGGAGATGCAGCCGCAAGAGATGGAGAAGGAGATGCAGAAGGAGATGCAGTAGCAGGAGATGTAGCAGGTAGATATGCAGCAAGAGACAGAGCAAGAGGAGATGTACCCTGAGATGCAGCAGCAGGAAATGCAGCGGGAGATGTAGAAGTAGACAAAGCAGCAGTAGATGCAGCAGCAAGATAGGCTTCAGAAGGAGATAAAGCAGGAGATGCAAAAGCAGGAGATTAAGCTCCAGGAGATGCATTAGGAGATGCAGTAGCAGCAGATACAGCATCAGGAGATGCAGCCGCAGTAGATGCAGGAGCAGATTCAGAAGCAGATTCCGTAAGATATGCAGCAGCAGGAGATTGATAAGCAAAAGATATAGCAGCAGGAGATGCAGCAGCAGGAAATTCAGGAGGAGATGCAGCAGCAGAAGCAGCAGGTAATGCAGCAGCAGTAGATGAAGTAGGCTTAGAAGCAGCTGTAGATGCAGCAGGGTATGCAAGAGCAGGAGATTCTGCAGCAGGAGATGAAGCAGGGGAGATGCATCATCAGATGAATCTGCTGATGCATCAGAAGAAGTTGCAGAAGGAGATGCAGCAGCAGGAGGTTCAGCAGAGGATGCAGCAGCAATCGATGCAGGTGTAGATCCAGGAGGAGGACACAGAGAAGCAGGAGATGCAGCAGCACATGCAGCAGCAGATGCAGGAGATGAAGCAGTAGGAGAAGCAGCAGGAGGAGATTGAGCAGGAGATGCATCAGGAGGTGCAGCAGCAGGAGATGTAGCAGTGGATGCAGCAGCCGGAGATGGAGCATCAGGTGATGCAGGAGGACATCAAAAAATCAGAAGATGAAGCAACAGGAGATGCAGCAGTAGATTAATCTACAGCAGATGCACCAAAAGATGCAAGAGATTCAGCAGCAGGAGATGCATCTGGTGATGCAGCAGCAGTAGATTGAGCAAGGTATACAGAAGCAGGAGATGCATCAGAGGTTCATGTGGCATGAGAGGCAGAAGAAGAAGAAGATCCTGCAGCAGATGCAGTAGCATGTGCAGCACCAGCAGATGCATCAGCAGGAGTTGAGCAGCAGGAGATGCAGCAGTCAGAGATGCAGCAGGTTATGAATCAGCAGAAGATGCAGCAGCAGGAGTTCAGTAGCAGCAAATGCAGCAGGTGGAGATGCAGCATCAGGAGATGCATCAGTAAATGCAGCGGCAGGAGGTGCAGCAAGAGGAGATGCAGCAGATTATGCAGCAGCAGGAGATGCAGCAGGAGATGTGGTAGGATTAGATTCAGCAGGAGATGCAGCAGGAGATGCAATAGTAGGAGATGAAGCAGTATATGAAGCAGCAGCAGATGCAGCAGAAAATACTGCAGATGCAGCAGTAGGAGATGAATCAGGAGATGCAGCAGGAGATTCAGCAGCAGGAGATGCAGTAGCAGATGATGCAGACGGAGCTGTAGCATCAGGAGATGCAGAATGAGAAGCAGAAGGAGATGCAGTAGTAGGAGATGAAGCAGTATATGAAGCAGCAGCAGATGCAGCTGAAAATACTGCAGATGCAGCAGCAGGAGATGAATGAGGAGATGCAGCAGTAGATGATGCAGAAGCAAGAGATGCAGCAGCAGAAGATTACGCAGGAGATGCATCAGTAGATGATGCAGCACCAGGAGATGCAGCGGCTGCAGATGCAGGAAGATATTCAACAGCAGATTCAGTAGGAGCTGCAGCAGCATGAGATGAAGCAGCAGCAGATGCATCAATAGATGCGTATTCATCAGGAGATGCAGCAGGAAGAGATGCTTCAGCAGGTACAGCTTCATGAGATGTAGCACGAGATACAGAAGGAGATGCTGTAGGAGAAGAGGCAGGAGGAGATGATGCAGCAGACCCAGTAGCAGGAGATGCAGAAGCAGAAGATGCAGCAGGAGATACAGTCGCAAGAGATGAGCAGTGGATTCAGCAGGTGATTCTGCAGCAAGAGATGAAGCATCAGAATCTGTGTAGAAGAAGATGCAGCAGAAGGAGATGCAGCAGCAGGAGATGCAGCAGCAGTGATGCAGGAGTAGGAGAGGCAGAAGCAGGAGATGTGGCAGCAAGACATGCAAAAGTATATGCAGAAGCAGGAGATGCGGCAGCAGGAGAGGCACCATGTGATTCAGCAGGATATACAGCAGAGGATAGAGAAGCAGGAGATGAACTAGCAGATGCAGCCGCAGGAGATGCAGGAAATGCATCAGCTGATGTAGGAGGAGATTTAGCAGGAGGAGAGGCAGCAGCAGGAGATGCAGCAGGAGATTCTGCTGCATCTCCTCTGCTACCTCTCCTACTTCATCTCCTCCTGTTTCATCTTTTGTTGCATCTCCTACTGCTGCATATCCTTCCACTTCATCTCCTGCTTCATCTACTTCTCCTGCATATGCTGAATATATTTCCTGCTGCATCTTCTACGTTATTTCTTGCTACATCATCTGCCTCACCTCCTCTTGCATCTCCTGCTGCATCTGCTGATGCATTTCGTTCTTCTGCATCTCCTGCTTCATCTTCAGCTGATGCATCTGTAGCTTCATCTCCTGATATTTCATCTCCTTCTGCATCTGCTGCAGCATCTCCTGCTGCTGCATCTCCTTCTGCATTTCCTGCTGCATCTGCTGCTGCTCTGCTGCTGCTTCATCTACTGCTGAATCTCCTGCTGCATATCCTGCTGCTGCATTTCCTGCTGTACCTCATACTGATTCTCCTGTTCACGCATATCCTCCTGCACCTCCTGCTGCTGCACATCCTGCTGCTGCATCCTCTAATGCATCCTATGATAATGCTACATCTCTTGCTACTGCATATCCTGCTGAAATTCCTGCTGCTATATATCTTGCTGCATCTTCCGCTGCTGCATCTCCTGCTGCTGCATCTCCTGCTACTGCATGTCTTGCTGCACCTCCTCCTGATGCTTCTCCTGCTGCATATCCTTCTGTATTTCCTGCTGCATCTCCTCCTCCTGCATCTTCTGTTGCATCTCCTACTGCGCCTTCTCCTGCTGCATCTATTTCTGCCCATCTCCTGCTGCATCTCCTGCTCCTGCACGTCCTACTGTGAATCTGCTGCAGATTCTTCTACTGATGAATCTCCTGCTGAATCTGCATCTACTGCCGCATCTCCTGCTGCCGAATCACCTGCTGTATCTACTACCGATGCATCTCCTGCTTCTGTTTCTGCTTCTGCATCTCCTGCTTCTGTTTCTGCTGCATCATCACCTCCTGTCTCGCCTCCTATTGCATCTCCTGCTCAATCTCCTGCTCATCTCCTGCTGCTGTATCAGCCGAAGCATCTTTTCCTGCTGCATCTACTGCTTAATCTGCATCTCTTACCGCATCTGCTTCTGTATCTCATTTTGCTGCATTTCCTGCGGAATTTGCTGCTGAATCTGCTGCTGCATCCCCTGCTGTTGCATCTCCTGCTTTATCTACAGCTGCATATGCTGCAACTGCATTTCCTGCTGCTGAATCTGCTGCTGAATCTGCTGCTGGATCTTTTGCGGTGGCATCTCCTGCTCTTGCATCTCCTGCTGCTGAATCTCCGCCTGAATCTCCGGCGACATCTCATGTTGCTACATAACCTGTTACATCTCCTGATGCATCTCCTTCTGAATAGTCATCTCCTGATGCATCTCCTCTTGATGCATCTGCTGCAGCATCTCCTGCTGCATCTCCTGCTACTTCATCTCCTACTGCAGTGTCTAACACTCTATCTCCTGCTGCATCTGCTGCTGCTGCACCTGCTGCTGCTGCATCTCCTACTACATCTTCTGCTGATGCATCTTCTGCTTCATCTCCAGCTGCTGCATCTCCTGCTGCATCTCCTGCCGAATCAAATCCTACCAAAACTCCTGCTGATGCATCTCCTGCTGATGCATCTCCTCCTACTGCATCTCCGACTGCTGCATCTCCTGCATCTGCTGCTGCATCTGCTGCTGCAGCACCTCCTACAGAATCCCCTCCTCAATTGCTGATGCATCTCCTGATGCTGTATCTCCACCTGCTGCATCTCCTCCTGAATCTCCTGCTGCTGCATCTCCTGCTGATGCTTAACCTGCTGCATCTCTGACTGCTGCATCTCCTGCTGCTGCATCTGTTGGTGCTCTATATGCTACTGCATCTGCTGCAGGATCTCCTTCTTCTGCCTCTCATGCCACATCTCCCGCTGATGCATCTCCTGTGTCTTTTGGTGCATCTGCTGTAGATTAATCTACTGCTGCATCTCCTGTTATTTCACCTTCTGATTTTTGATGTCCTCCTGCATCACCTGATGCTCCAGCTGCTGCTGCTGCATCACTGCTGCATGGATGTGTTTTTCCTGGACTTCAGTAAAGCCTTTGATACAGTTTCTCACAGCATTCTGCTTCGGAAACTGTCGGCCTCTGGCCTGGACGGGCGCACACTCTCCTGGGTGAAAAACTGGTTGAATGACCGGGCCCAGAGGGTGGTGGTAAATGGAGTTAAATCCAGCTGGAGGCCAGTGACAAGTGGGGTTCCCCAGGGCTCCGTGCTGGGTCCAGTCCTGTTTAATGTCTTTATCAACGACCTGGATGAAGGCATTGAGTCCTCCCTTAGCAAGTTTGCAGATGACACCAAGCTGGGAGGAAGTGTCGATCTGCTGGAGGGTCGGGAGGCTCTGCAAAGGGATCTGAACAGGCTGGACTGCTGGGCTGAGACCAACGGCATGAGGTTTAACAAGGCCAAATGCCGGGTCCTGCACTTGAGGCACAACAACCCTAAGCAGAGGTACAGACTAGGAGAAGCCTGGCTGGAAAGCTGCCAGGAGGAGAAGGACCTGGGGGTGTTGGTTGACAAGCGACTGAACATGAGCCAGCAGTGTGCCCAGGTGGCCAAGAAGGCCAATGGCATCCTGGCTTGTATCAGGAACGGCGTGACCAGCAGGTCCCGGGAGGTTATTCTCCCTATGGACTCGGCACTGGTGAGACCACACCTCGAGTACTGTGTTCAGTTCTGGGCCCCTCACCACAAGAAGGATGCTGAGGCTCTGGAGCGAGTCCAGAGAAGGGCAACAAAGCTGGTGAAGGGGCTGGAGAACAAATCTTACGAGGAGCGGCTGAGAGAGCTGGGGTTGTTCAGCCTGGAGAAGAGGAGGCTGAGGGCAGACCTTATTACTCTCTACAACTACCTGAAGGGAGGTTGTGGAGAGGAGGGAGCTGGCCCCTTCTCCCAAGTGACAGGGGACAGGACGAGAGGGAATGGCCTCAAGCTTCACCAGGGGAGATTTAGGCTTGAGATTAGGAAGAAATTCTTCACAGAGAGGGTGGTTAAGCATTGGAACGGTCTGCCCAGGGAGGTGGTTGAGTCACCGTCCCTGGAGGTGTTTAAGGTTAGGGTAGATGAGGTGCTTAGGAGCATGATTTAGGGATTGGTGGGAATGGTTGGATTCGACGATCCAGTGGGTCTCTTCCAACCTGGTCATTCTGTGATTCTGTGATCTCCTGCTACTTCATCTCCTGCTGAATGTGCTTCTGTATCTGCTGCGGCATCTGCTGATTCTTCATCTCCTGCTGCTGAATCTCCTGCTTCTGCATCTTCTGATGAATGTGCTGCTGAATATGCTGCTGCATCTCCTGCTGCACCGCCTGCTGAATATGCATCTTCTGCTGCTGTATCCCCTACTTCTGCATCCTCTCTTTTATCTACTACTGCTGCATGTCCTGCTACATCTTCTGCTGCTGAATTTACTTCTGCTGCATCTGCTACTGCATCTGCTGATACTGAATCCCCTGCTGCATTTCTGCTGCATCTCATGCTGCTGCACCTCATGCTGCTGCATCTCCTGCTGCATCTCCTGCTGCATCACCTGCTATTGAATCTCCTGCTGCACCTCCTAATACTTCATCTCCTAATGCTTGCATCTCTTGATGCATCTCCTGATGCATCTCCTGTGGAATCTCTTCCTGCTGATTCGCCTGCTGCTTCATCTCCTGCATCTGCTGCTGCATCTACTGCTACATCTCCTGCTGCTCTATCTCCTCCTCCTGGATCTCCTCCTATATCTATTGCTGCTGCATCCTCTGCTGAACCTCCTGCTGCTGCACCTCCGTCGGCGACTACCTCTGATGCATCAGCAGATTCATCTCATGATGCATCTCCACTGCTTCATCTCCTGCTGCTGAATCTCCTGCTTTTGCATACCCTGCTGTATCTACTGCTGCTTCCTACCCTACTTCATCTACTGCTGCTGCATTACCTGCTGCTTCTACTCCTGCTACGTCTCCTCCTGAATTTCCAGCTCCTGTTTTATCTTCTCATGCCTATGTTGCTGCTGCATCTACTGCTGCTTTGTCTGCTTCTACATCTCCTGCTGCTGCATCTCAGGGTACATCTCCTTTCGCTCAATGATGCAGCAGACCCAGTAGCAGGAGATGCAGAAGTAGAAGATGCAGCCGGAGATTCTGCAGCAGGAGATACAGTTGCAAGAGATGAGCAGCGGATTCAGCAGGAGATTCTGCAGCAAGAGATGAAGCATCAGGATCTGCAGAGAAGAAGATGCAGCAGTAGGAGATGCAGCAGGAGATGCAACAGCAGACGCATCAGCAGGAGATGCAGCAGCAGAAGATACAGCAGCAGCAGCAGATGCACAAGAAAATGGAGCAGGAGATACGGCAGAATAGCATGCAGTACCAGCAGATGCAGCAGGAGCAGATGCAGCGTCTGGAGTTGAAGCACTAGAAGATGCTGCAGAAGATGCAGCAGCAGATGCATCAGGAGAAGCAGGAGCAGGAAATGCAGCAGCAGGAGATGCAGCAGCAGAGATGCAGGAGTAGGAGAGATAGAAGTAGGAGATGTGGCAGCAAGACATGCAAAAGGATATGCAGAAGCAGGAGATGCGGCAGCAGGAGAGGCACCATGTGATTCAGCAGGAGATGCAGCAGAAGATAGAGAAGCAGGAGATGCACCAACAGATGCAGCCGCAGGAGATGCAGGAAATGCATCAGCTGATGTAGGAGGAGATTTAGCAGGAGGAGATTTAGCAGGAGGAGAGGCAGCAGCAGGAGATGCAGCAGGAGATGCAGCAGCAATAGATGGAGAAGTAGATTCTGCTGCATCTCCTCTGCTACCTCTCCTACTGCATCTCCTCCTGTTTCATCTTTTGTTGCATCTCCTGCTGCTTTATATCATGGTGCATATCCTCTTGCTACATCTCCACCTGCATCTCCTGCTGCATCTTCTGCTAGTGCATGTTCTGCTGCATATCCTGCTGCTGTATTTCCTGATGCATCTCTTTCTGCTTTATCTTTTTCTGCATATCCTGCTGCATCTCTTCCTGCTGGATCTCCCGCTTTATCTCTCCTAATACATCTTCAGCATATGCTGCTGCATCTGCTGCTGCTTCACCTATTGCTGCATCTTCTGATATTGCATCTGCTGCTGCAACTCCTGCTACTTCATCTGCTGCTCAATCTAGATCTCCTCTTTCGTCTGCTGCCTGCATCTCCTGCTGATGCATCTCCTGCTACAACTCCTTCTGCAGCATCTACTCTTGCATCTCCTTCTTCTGCATCTCTTGAGGTATATTCTGCTGCATTTCCTTCTGCATCCTCTGCTGCATATTTTGTGGCTTCATCTCCTGCTGCTGTATTTCCTGCTGAAGAATCGCCTTCTGCTATATCTCCTGCTGCTGCATCTCCTTCTGAATGTGATGCTGAATCTACTGCTGAACATCCATATCCTTCTGCTGCATCTCCTGCTGTATCTCCTTCTGCGGCATCTCCTGCTGTGTCATCTGCAGCAGCATCTTCTGCTGCTGCATCTCCTACTGAATCTGCATCTCCTGATGCATATGCTGCTGCATGTATTGCTGCTGCATCTGCTGCCTCTGCTGCTGCATCTGCTGCCTCTGCATCTCCTGCTACTGCATCTCCTCTTGCTGCATCTTCTGCTGCATTTCCGGCTATTGCATCTCCTTAATCTGCTGCTGCATCTGCTGATGATTCGTGTACTGCTGCATCTCCTGCTACAATTCCTGCTGCTACACCTACTGCCACTTGATGTCTTCCAGCATCTCCTTCTGCTGCATCTGCTGCTTCATCTCCTGCTGCTGGATAGCCTGCTGCTTCATCTATTGCTGCATCCTCTGCGGATGCATCTGCAGAAGCATCTCCATTTCCTGCTACATCTGCTGCTCAGTCTTCTACGGATGCATCTAGTGCTTCTGCATTTCAGCTGCATATCCTGTTGAAGGCATCTCCTGCTGAATCTCCTGCTGCACTTCCTGTTGTAACTGCAGATGCATATGTTGCTATTTCATCTCATGCTGCATCTCCCGCTGAATCTTCTTCTGCAGAATCTCCTCCAGCATCTCCTGCTACAATTCCTGCTGATGTATCTCCTGCTGCATCTCCTACTACATCCCCTGTTGCTGAATCTCCTTCTCTATCTCCTGCTGCATCTCCTGCTGCCTTTTCTACTGAATCTCCTGCTGCATATCCTGGTGCACCACCTGCTGAATATGCATCTCCTGCTACATCTCCTGATGATACACCTCATGCAGCTGCATCTGCTGCTGCATATCCTGCTGCATCTGCTGTTGCCAAATCGCTTGCTGTTGCATATCCTACTGAATTTTCAGCAGCTTCTGATGCAATTCCTGCTGCATCTCATCCTGCATCCTATGCTTCTGCATCTGCTGCTGCTTCTGTTGCTGGTGCATCTCCTGCCTCATATACTGCTGCTGTGTCTCCTGCTGATATATGTTTTGCTGCATCTCCTGCTGATTCATGTCCTGCTGCATCTCCTGCTTCTGCATCTACTTCTTCTGCATCTCCAGCTCCAGCATCTCCTGCTGTATCAATTGCTGCTGCATCTCTTATTCATCTCCTTCTGCTGCATATACTGCTGCATCTAGTGCTGCTGTACCTCCTCCTGCTGTATTTCCTGTTACATCTCCTCCTGCTTCATCTCCTGCTGAATCTCCTCCTACTGCATCTCCTGTTCCATGTCCTGCTGCTGCATCTCTTGCTGCATCTCCTGCTACTGCATCTCCTGCTGCTGCACCTCCTTCTGCTACATCTCCTTCTGCATCTCCTGCTGTATCTCATGTTGCACCTTGTATTGTAGCATTTCCTGCACCATCTACTTCTGCTGCATATCTTGCTGCTTCATCTCGTTCTGCATCTCCTGCTGCATCTCCTTGAGCGTCACCTGCTGAATCTCCTTCTGCATCACCTGCAGATTCATCTCCTGCTGTATCTCCTGCTCCTGCATATTCATTTGCATTTCCTGCTGCAGCTCTTTATGAATCTAGTACTGCGGCATCTGCTGAATTTGCTGCTGCATCTGCTGCTGCTTTCTCTCTTGCTGCATTTTCTGCGGCTGAATCTCCTGCTATATTTCCTTCTGCTGCATCTTCTTCACTTCATCTACTACTCTGCAACTCTTGCTGCTGTATCTCCTCCTTCTGCATCTCCGACTGAATCGCCTGTAACATCTCCTGCTTCTTCATCTCCTGCTGCTACATCTCCTAGTGCATTTGATGCTGCTGCATCTCCTGTTACTTCTGCTGCTGCTGCATTCTCTGCTGCATCTCCTGATGCTGCAGCTCCTTCTGTGTTACCTGCTACTACATCCCCTGCTGCAGCATTTCCTGCTTCATCTCCTGATGCTGCAACTCCTTCTGCATCTTCTGCTGATGCATCTCCTGTGGAATCTGCTGCTGCTGCATCTCCTGTTGCATCTGCTTCTGATGCATCTGTGGATACATCTCTGCTGCTGCATCTCTTGCTGCATTTTCTGTGTCATCTACTGATGCATCTGCTGCTGCTATATATCCTGCTACATCTCGTCATGCTGCACATCCTGCTGCATCTGCTGAAGATTCTCTTCCTATTGCTTCTCCTACTGAATCTGCATTTCCTGCTGCATCTGCTTCTGCATCTCCTGCTGCTGCATCTCCTGCGGAATTAGCTGCTGCTGCATCTGCTTCTACATGTACGTTATAACTTTCTACTTTTGCTGCCTCACCTCCTGATGCATCTACTGATGCACCTCCTGCTGCTGCATTTCCTGCTTCATCTTCAACTGATGCATCTGTGTCTTCATCACCTGATATGTCATCTCCTGCTGCATCTGCTGCAGTATTTCCTGATGCAGCACCTCCTGCTTCTGTGTCTGCTACTGCATCTCCTTCTGCACCTACCGCTGCTGCATTTCCTGGTGCATCTTCTGCTGCTGCATCTCCTCCTGATGGGTCTGATTCTGCGTCTCCTCTTTCTCCATAACCTGCTGTATCTCCAGTTGCTTCAACATATCATGCTGCTGCATATGTTTAAGAATCTCTTCCTACTGCACCTTCTGCTGAATCTTCATTTCCTGATGCATCTGTTTTTGCATCTCCTGCTGCTGCATCAGTTGCTGCTGAATCTCCTGATGAATCTCCTGCGGCATCTCATGCTTCTACATATCATGCTGAATCTCCTGCTGCTGAATCTCCTGCTGCATCTGCTGCTGCTGCATCTCCTACTGCTGCATCACCTTCTGCATGTGCTGCTGCAGAATCTCCTTCTGCTGCACCTCCTCTTGCTTCATCTCCTGGTGCTGCACCTGCTGACACATCTGCTTCTGCATCTCCTGCTGCTGCATCTCCTGCTGCATCTCCGTCTGAATCTCTTGGTGCTGTGTTTCCTGGTGATGCATATTCTGCTTCATCTTCTGCTGCTTCATCTCCTGCTGCTGCATCTGCTGATACTGCACGTGCTGCTGCATCTCTTGGTGCTGCATCTTCTGGTGTTGCATCTTCTGCTGCATCTCCTGCGGCGTCATCTGCTCCTGTATCTCCTGCTGCTACATCTCCTGATGCATCCTCTGCTCATGCATCTGTGGATGCATCTCCTCATGCACCATTTCCCGTTACATCTGCTGCTCCATCCCCTGATGCATCTCTTTCTGCGCCATCTGGTGCATCTGCTGTTGCATATGCTGCTGCTCCATCTACTGATATATCTCCTGCTGCTGCATCTCCTTCTGAAGTTTCTGCTGAATCTACTGCTGAATATGCATCCCCTGCTGCATCTCCTGCTGCTGCATCTCCTGCTTCATATCCTAATGCATCTCCTCCTGTAGCATATCTTGCTGCATTTCCTGCTGCATCATCTGCTGCAGCATCTTCTGCTGCTACATCTCCTAATGAATCTGCTTCTCCTGATGCATCTGTTGCTGCATTTATTGCTGCTGCATCTGCCGCCTCTGCAGCTGCAGCTCCAGCTGCATCACGTGCTGCTGCATCACCAGCTGCATTACCTCCTGCTGCATCACCTGCTGCATTTCCTGCTGCTGCTTAATCTGCTGCTCCATTTCTGATGCTTCATGGACTGCTGCATCTCCTGCTACATTTGCTGCTGAACCATCTTCTTCTACTTGATGTCCTCCTTCATCTCTTGCTGCTGCATCTGCTGCTTCATCTCCTGGTGCTGTATAGCCTGCTGCATCCTCTGCGGATGCATCTGTGGATGCATCTCTAGATGCATCTCCATCTCCTGCTGCATCTGTAGCTCAATCTTCTACGCATGCATCTAGTGCTTCTGCATTTCAGCTGCATATCCTGTTGAAGGCATCTGCGACTGCATCTCCTGCTGCTACATCTCCTGCTGAATCTCCTGCTGCACTTCCTGCTGTAACTGCTGATGCCTATGTTGCTATTTCATCTCCTGCTGTACCTTCTTCTGCAGAATCTCCTCCACCATCTCCTGCTACAATTCCTGCTGATGTATCTCCTGCTGCATCTCCTACTACATCACCTGCTGCTGAATCTCCTTCTCTATCTCTGGCTGCATCTTCTGCTGCCTTTTCTACTGAATCTCCTGCTGCCTTTTCTACTGAATCTCCTGCTGCAGAATCTCCTACGGAATTTCCTGCTGCACAATCTCATGATGCATTTCCTGCTGATGCATCTCCTGCTGAATCTCCTGATGCTGCATCTCCTGCTGCTGAATCTCCTGCCTATGCATCTCCTGCTGCTGCAACTCCTGCTGAATCTGCTGCTGCCTCTGGTGCGCCTGCATCTTCTTTTCCTGCATCTCCTGCTGCTGCATCTCCGGCTGATTTCCTGCTGCATTTCTTTCTGTTGAACCTCCTGCTGCATATCCTGGTGCATCACCTCCTGAATATGCATCTCCTGCTACATCTCCTGCTGATACACCTCATGCATCTGCATCTGCTGCTGCATATCCTGCTGCATCTGCTGTTGCCAAATCGCTTGCTGTTGCATATCCTACTGAATTTCCAGCAGCATCTCCTGCTGATGCAATTCTTGCTGCATCTCATCCTGCACACTTTGCTGCTGTATCTGCTGCTGCTTCTGCTGCTGGTGCATCTCCTGCCTCATATCCTGCTGCTGTGTCTCCTGCTGATGTATGTTTTGCTGCATCTCCTGCTGATGCATGTCCTGCTGCATCTCCTGCTTCTGCATCTACTTCTTCTGCATCTCCAGCTCCAGCATCTACTTCTGCATCAATTGCTGCTGCATCTCTTATTCATCTCCTTCTGCTGCATATACTGCTGCATCTGGTGCTGCTGTAGCTCCTCCTGTTGCATTTCCTGTTGCATCTCCTCCTGCTTCATCTCCTGCTGAATCTCCTCCTACTGCATCTCCTGTTCCATGTCCTGCTGCTGCATCTCCTGCTGCATCTCCTGCTGCTGCATCTCCTGCGGCTATATCTCCTTCTGCATCTCCTTCTGCTTCAGCATCTCCTGCTGAATCTCCTCCTACTGCATCTCCTGTCCCATCTCCTCCTGCTGCATCTCCTGCTGCATCTCCTGCTGCTGCATCTCCTGCTGCTGCATCTCCTGCTGCTGCATCTCTTTTTCCTACATCTCTTTCTGCATCTCCTGCTACAGCATCTCCTACTGTGTCTGCATCTCATGATACATCCCCTGATGAGTCGTCTCATCGTGCTGCATCTCATGCTGCATCTCCTGCTGCTATATCTCCTGCTGTTTCATATCCTGCTACTGCATCTCCTAATAAATCTCCTACTACATCTCGTAGTGCATATGATGCTGCTGCATCTCCTGTTACTTCTGCTGCTGCTGCATTCCCTGTGGCATCTCCTGATTCTGCAACTCCTTCTGCATCTCCTGCTATGACATCCTCTACTGCTGCATTTCCGGATGCATCTCCTGATGCTGCAACTGCTTCTGCATCTCCTACTACTACATCCCCTGATGCTGCATTTCCTGCTACATCTCCTGATGCTGCAACTCCTTCTCCATCTCCTACTGCATCTCATTTCTTAATGCATCTCCTGCTGCATATCCTGCGGAAACGTCTCCTGCTGTATCTCCTCCATTATACCTTTCTACATTTGCTGCCTCATTTCCTCATGCACCTCCTGATGCACCTAGTGCTGCTTCATCTCCTGCTTCATCTTCAGCTGATGCATCTGTGGCTTCATCACCTCATATGTCATCTCCTGCTGCATCTGCTTCAGTATTTCCTGATGGAGTATCTGCTGATCTAGAATCTACTGCTGCGTTTCCTTCTGCATCTGCTGCTGCTCTGCTGCTGCTTCATCTCCTGCCAAAACTCCTGCTACATATCCTGCTGCTGCACCTCTTAATGCAGCCCATGGTAATGCTTCATCTCCTGTTGCTGCTTTTCTTGCTGCATCTTCTGCTGCTGCATCTCCTGCTCTTGCATCTGCTGCTGCATCTCCTGCTCTTGCATCTCTTGCTGCATCTCTTGCTGCTGCATTACCTGCTCTATCTCCTCCTACTTCATCTCCTCCTGCTGCCTATCCTGCTTCCGTATATACTGCTGCCTTTCCTGCTGCTGCATATTCTGCTGCTGAATCTCTTTCTGCATCTCCTTCTTCTGAATCTCCTACTGCTCTAATACATTCTGCATCGACTCCTGCTGCATGTCCTGCTGATGCATCTCCTGCCCTTGCATCTCCTTCTGCTGAATCTCCTCCTGAATCTCCTGCGGCATCTCATGCTGCTACATATCCTGCGACATCTCCTGACGTATCTCCTTCTGAATATGCATCTCCTGCTGCTTCTTTTGCAGTTGAATCTCCTACTGCTGAATCTCATGCTGCTGAATCTCATGCTGCTGTGTCTGCTGCATCATCTCCTCTTTCTCCATAACCTGCTGTATCTCCTGTTGCTGCATCATATCATGCTGCTGCATATGTTGAAGAATCTCTTCCTACTGCATCTTCTGATGAATCTTCATTTCCTGCTGCATCTGCTTCTGCATCTCCTGCTGCTGCTGCATCTCTTGCTGCTTCTCCTTCTGAATATGCATCTCCTGATGCATCTCAACCTGCTGCCACTCCTACTGCTGCGTTTGCTTCTGCATCTTCTGTTGCACCTCCTGCTGCTGAATCTCCTGATGCCGTGTCTGCTGCTGAATTTCCTTTGTCTGCTGCTGAATCTCCTGCTGCATCTGCTGCTGCTACATCTCCTACTGCTGCATCACCTTCTGCATGTGCTGCTGCTGCATCTCCTGTTGCTTCATCTGCTGGTGCTGCACCTGCTGCAACATCTGCTTCTGCGTCTCCTGCTGCTGCACCTCCTGCTGCATCTCCGTCTTAATCTCTTGGTGCTGCATTTCCTGCTGATGCATATTCTGCTTCAACTCCCGCTTCTTCAACTCCTGCTGCTGCATCTCCTGCTGCTGCATCTGTTGATACTGTATGTGCTGCTGCATCTCCTGCTGCATCTCTTGGTGCTGCATCTTCTGCTGTTGCATCTACTGCTTCATCTCATTATGACTTAACTGCCAGTTTTGAGGTGCTTTAGGGAAATCGAATAACGCCCACAGGGAAGATGCTAACATGGAATGCTGCTGCTTCTGAATGTCTTCTCTTAAAGCCCTTTCACTGCAAAGCGAGACTTGTACAAGTTTGAGTATACGCTTGTGTACTGTAACATCAGAATGGCTATTAAAGCGTCACTTGAAAATAGCAGAGTGTTCAGCACAAATACCGCAGGGAAGAAGCTACTATGAAATGCTGGCACTCGTTAGAGTCTTCTCTGGAAACGCTTTCACTGCAAGCTGCAAAGCACGTCTAACAAAACGTTTAATATTGATTACGGAATTAGTGATTTAACTATTGAGGAGCTTTAGGAAAAGTGAGTAAAGCCCGTATGGAAGATGCTAGCATGGAATGCTGCTGCTTCTGAATGTCTTCTCTTATAGCGCTTTCATTGCAGAGCACGACTTGTAGAACTTTCAGTCTAGTCTTGTGTACTCTAAGACCAGAATAGCTTGGAAGGCGTTACTTCAAAATTTCAGAGCGTTCAGCACAAGTAAACAGGAAAGGTGTTACCATCAAAAGCTGGCTTTCGTTAGCGTCTTCTATGGAAGCGGTTTCTCTGCAAGATGCAGAGAACGACTAACGCAACGTTCTTGTGTTGGCAAATTATTCGAATAGAGACTTAATAGCGCCTAATAAGGTGCTTTAGGAAATGTGAATATCTCCAGCAGGGAAGATGTTAGCATGGAATGCTTCTGCTTCTGAATGTCTTCTCTTATAGCACTTTCACTGCAAAGTACGACTTCTAGAAGTTTCATTCTAGTCTTCTGAAGTATATCATCAGCTACTAAAATGTCACTTCAAAATTTCAGAGCGTTCAGCACAAGTAAACAGGAAAGGTGTTACCATCAAAAGCTGGCTTTCGTTAGCGTCTTCTATGGAAGCGGTTTCTCTGCAAGATGCAGAGAACGACTAACGCAACGTTCTTGTGTTGGCAAATTATTCGAATAGAGACTTAATAGCGCCTAATAAGGTGCTTTAGGAAATGTGAATATCTCCAGCAGGGAAGATGTTAGCATGGAATGCTTCTGCTTCTGAATGTCTTCTCTTATAGCACTTTCACTGCAAAGTACGACTTCTAGAAGTTTCATTCTAGTCTTCTGAAGTATATCATCAGCTACTAAAGTGTCACTTCAAAATTTCAGAGCTTTCAGCACAAGTACCGCAGGGAAGATTCTACCATCAAATGCTGGTTCTCGTTAGAGTCTTCTCTTATAGGGCTTTCACTGCAAGCTGTGAAGCACGACTAACACATTTCACTTTAGGGTAATGAATTGTGACTTAACTGCGCCTGTTAAAGCGCTTATGGAAAAGTAAATATTTCAGGCAGTGCAGATGCTGGCATGAAACTACACCGTTTATTAATGTCTTCTTTTTTAACGCTGTTACTGCAAAAGACGACTTGTAGAACTTTCACTCTAGGCTTATGAGCTGTAAGATCAGAATGGCTATTAAAGCCTCATTTCAAGAGTTGAGATCGTTCAGCACAAGTGTAGCAGGGAAGCTGCTACCATAAAATTTTGGCTGACTATAGGATCCTTTCATGAAGCGCTGTCACTGCCAGCCACAAAGCATGAAAAATGCAACGTTTTCGTGCAGGCTAGTTATTAGCGACTTAATAATGCCTAACAACGCTCTTTAGAAAAAGAGAATATCTCCAGCAGGAAAGATATTAGCATGGAATGCTTCTGCTTCTGTATGTCTTCTCTTAGAGCTCAATCACTGCAAACCAAGATTTATCGAACTTTCCGTCTAGGCTAGTGAACGGTAACATCAGCATGGCTAGTAAGGCTTCACTTGAAGATTTGAAAGCGTTTAGCAGAACTACCCCTGGGAAGTTGCTAGCATCAAATGGTGGCTCTCGTTAGATACTTCTCTGGAAGCGCTTTCACTGCAAGCTGCAAACATGAATGTATTAGCATATGCTAGTGAATGGCAGCAGCAGTAGAAAAAGCAGAGAATAAAGCAGCACGAGACTCAGCAGTAGGAGATGGCACAGGAGATGCAGCTGCAGGAGATGCAGCAGCAGATGCAGCATCAGGAGATGCACGAGGACATCCATCAGCAGGAGATGCAGCAGCAGGAAATGCACCAGGAGGCGAATCTACAGCAGATGCAGCAGAAGATGCAGGAGATTCGGCAGCCGGTCATGCAGCAGGTGATGCAGCAGCAGGAGATGCAGCGAAATATGCAGCCGCAGGAGATGCAGCCGCAGGAGATGTGGTATGAGATGCATCAGCAGGAGATCCAGGCAGCAGACGAAAGAGGAGATGCAGATTCAGCAGCAGATAAAGTAACAGGAGATGCAGCAGCAGATGAAGTAGCAGGAGTTGCAGCAGCAGATGCAATAGCAGGAGATGCAGCAATAGGTGAAGCAGCACATGATGCAGCAGCATATGCTGAAGATGTAGTAGAAGGAGATTAAGCAGGAGATCCAGCAGGAAGAGATGCAGCAGGATATGCAGAAAAAGATAAAGCAGAAAGAGATGCATCAGGAAATACAGCAGCAGGATATGCAGCAGCAGGAAATGCAGCAGAACATGCACTAGCAGAAGATGAAGCAGGACATGCAGCAGGAGATGCAGACGGAGATGTAGCAACAGGATATGCACCATGATATACAGCAGCAGGAGATGCAACCAAAGATGAAACAAGAGGAGATGTAGTTGGAGAGGCTGCAGAGGAGATGCAGCAGAATCTCCTGTTGCATCTCCTGCTGCTGCCTCTCCTGCTGCTGCCTCTCCTCCTGCTAAATCTCCTCCTACATCAGCTGATGCATTTCCTGCATCTCCTGCGGCTGCATCTGCTAGTTCATCTCCTGCTTCTCTATCTTCTGCTGCATCTCCTGCTGAGTCACATGGTGCCTCTCCTGCTGCCGCATCTCCTGCTTCTTTATATCTTTTTGCATGTCTTGCTGCCACATCTCCTGCTTCTGCCTCTCCTACTCCTGCATCTCCTGCTGCTACATTTCCTGCTCCTGCTTCTCCTGATGCATCTGCTGCTGCATCTCCTGCAGGATTTCTAGTGCTTCAACTCCACATGCTGCATCTCCTGCTGCATCTGCTGGTACTGCATCTTATCCTGCCGTATCTCCTGCTCCATTTTCTTGTGCATCTGCTGCTGCTGCTGTATCTTCTGCTGCTGCATCTCCTTCTGCAACTTCTTCTGATGCATCAGCAGATTCATGTGATGATGCATCTCCCCTGCTGCATCTCCTGATGCTGAATCTCCTGCTCTTGCATACCCTGCTGCATCTACAGCTGCTTCTAAGCCTACTTCATCTACTGCTGCTGCATTACCTGCTGCTTCTGCTGCTGCATCTCCTCCTGAATTTCCTGCTGCTGCATCTCCTGCTGCTATATCTTTTGCTTATCAATCTCCTGCTGCTGCATATCTTACGGAATCTGCTTCTGAATCTGCTCCTGCATCTACTGCAGCTGCATCTCCTGATGCTGTATCTGCTGCTACTGCATCTCCTAATGCATCTCCTGTAGCTTAATTTCCTGCTTTTGCATCTCCTGATTTATCTCCTTTTGATGCCTATCTTGCTGCTGCATCTACTGCTGCTTTGTCTGCTTCTACGTCTCCCGCTGCTTTTCCTGCTGCTGCATTTCAGGGTACATCTGCTCTTGCTCAGTCTCTTGCTGTATATCTACCTGCTACATCTCCTGCTACTGCATCTCCTTCTGCATCTCCTGCTCCATCTCTTGCGGCTGCATCTCCTGCTCCATATCCTTCTGTTGCATCTGCAGATCCATCTTATGATGGTGCTTTCTTGCTGGATCTCCTTCTTCTGCATCTCCTGCTGCTGCAAACTCTGCTGCATCTCCAGCTGCTGCATTTCCAGCTGCAGCTGCTGCTATATCTCCTGCGGCTGCAGCTGCTGAGGCATTTCTTGATGCATTTTCTACTGCTGCATCTCCTTCTGCTGCAACTCCTGCTGCATCTCTTATTGCTGCATTTCCTACTGCTGCATTTCCTGCTCCTGCATCTGATACGTCATCTCCTGCTTCTGAATCTGCAGGTGCTGCATCTCCTGCTGCATCTGCTGCTGAATCTCCTGCTTCTGCATCTCATACCACATCTCCTGCTGCTGCATCTCCTGCTTCTGCATATCTCGCTGCATCTCCTGCTCCTGCATCACCTGCTGCATCACCTGCTGCCGAATCTCCTGCATCTTTTGCTGCATCTGCTGTAGATTCGCCTCCTGGTGCATTTCCTGCTGCTGCATCTCATGCTGACGGATGTCCGCATGCATCTCCTGATGATGTATCTGCTGCTGCATGTCCTGCACCTGCATCTCCTGTGCCATCTCCTACTGCTGAATCTCGTGCTGCTTCATTCTCTGCTTCATCTACAGCTGCTGAATCGCCTGCTGCCAAATCTCCTAATGCATCTCCTCTTGCTTAGTCTCCTGATTCTTCCTATCCTGCTTCATCTCATTTTGCTGCATAAATTGCTGCTGCATCTACTGCTGCATCTTTCTCTGCATCTACTGCTGCATCTTTTTCTGCATCTCCTGCTGCACCAGCAGCTGCATCTGCAGGATATTCTGAAGGAGATGCAGCAACAGGAGATGCAGCAGCAGGACATGCAACCACAGTACTGCGGCAGCAGATTCAACTGCATGAGATGCAGCCTTAAGAGATGCAGCAGGATTTTCAGCATGAGATTACAGCAGAAGGAGATGCAGCAGAGGATGGACTAGCAGATGCTGCAGAAGGAAGTGTAGCAGCAGAAGATGTAGGAGGATACGCAGCAGCAGTAGATGAAACAGACCATAAAGCAGCAGGATATGCAGAAGCAGAAGAATCAGCACAGGGGATGCAGCAGCAGATTCAACAGCAAATTCAGCAGGAAATGTAGCCAGAGTAGATGCAAAAGCAGGAGATGCAGCAGAAGATGCATCAGCATGAGATGAATCAGAAGATACAGAAGCAGGATATGCAGCAGGAGATACAGCAGAAGGAAATGCAGCAAGATATGCTGCAGGAGGAGATGCAGTATGATATGAAGCAGGAGATGCAGCAAGGGATTCATATTCAGCAGTAGATTCAGCAGAAACTTCAGAAGGAGATGCAGCAGCAGGAGATTTAGCAGGAGATGCAGCAGTAGATGAAGCAGCAGCATATGCAACAGCAGATGCACCAGATGGAGCAGAAAGAGATGCAGCAGGGGATGGAGCAGCAGATGCTACGGGAAATGGTGCATCTGCAGATGCATGAGCAGAGGATGCATCAGGAGATGTAGCAGCAGGAGATACAGGAGCAGGTGATGCTGCAGGAGATGCAACACCAGAAGATGCAGCACCAAGAGATGCAGCAGGAGATGCAGCAGCACGTGCAGTATCAGCAGATGCAGCAGCAGGAGATGAAGCAGCAGATGCATCAGCAGGAAATGCAGCACTAAGAGATTCAGACAGAGATGCAACAGGAGGTGCACCACGAGGACATGCAGAAGCAGATGTGTCAGCAGATGCAGCACCAGCATATGAAGCAACAGGAGATGAAGCAGAAGGAGTTGCTGCAGCACCACATGTAGAAGGTGATGCAGCAGTAATAGATGCAGCAGCAGCAGATGCAGCGGGAGATTCAGCAGCAGGAAATTCAGCATGATATGTAGAAGCATTAGATGCCGCAGCAGATTCATCAGTAGATTCAGCAGCAACTGATGCAGCAGCAGGATAAGCAGCAACTGATGCAGCAGCAATAGGAGATGCTGAAACAGATGCAGCAGGAAATGAAGATTCAGAAGGAGATGCAGTAGGAAGAGATTCTTCAACATATGCAGCAGCATGATATGATGCATCAACTGGAGATACAGCCGGTTATGGAGAAAGAGGAGATGCAGCATCAGACCCATCAGGAGGAGATACAGCAGAAGAAGATGCAGCAGCAGGAGATTCATCAGAAGGAAATTCAGCAGCAGGAGAAGCAGAAGGACATGCATATTGACAGATATGTCACGACATGTAGCAGGATATATAGCAGCATGAGATGCCATGGAAGATTCAGGAGGAGATTCAGCAGCAGGAGATGCAAGAGCAGGAGATGAAGCAGCAGGATTTGCGGATTTAGCAGGAGAATCAGAAGAAGGAGATGCAGAAGCTGATGCAGCAGGAGTCGATGCAGCAGCAGAACATGCAGCAGGAGTCGATGCAGAAGGTAATAGAGCAGCAGGAGTTTCAGAAGAAGGAGATACAGAAAGAGATTCAGCAGCTGTAGATGCAGTAGCAGGAAAGGCAGCAGGATATAGAGAAGCAGGATATGCAGCAGGAGGAGATGCAGTAGGAGGAGACAGAGCAGGTAATGCAGCAGCAAGAAATGCAGCAGGAAATGCAAGAACAAGAGACGCAGCATCAGACCCATCAGCAGGAGATGCAGCAGCAGTAGGTGCAGCAAGAGATGAAGTAGCAAGAGATGAAGCATTATCATTAGAAGCATTAGGAGGTGCAGCAGCAGGATATGTAGCAGGAGTTTTGGCAGGAGATGAAGCAGTAGCAGATCAGCAGCAAATGCAGCAGGAAATGCAGCAGTAGATTCTAGATCAGCAGATACTATATCAGGAAATACTGCAGCAGATGCAGCAGGAGATGATATATCAGATGAAGCCACAGATGCAGCAGCAGCTCATTCAGCAGGAGGTGCAGCAGAAGCAGGCTATACAGCAGCATGGGATGAAGCAGCAGATGCAGCAGCAGGAAATGCCGGAGGACATCATATAGAAGGAGATGCAGCAGCAGCAAATTTAGCAGGAGATGCAGCAGTACATGAAGCAGCACGAAATGGAGCAGCAGATTAAGGAGATGCAGCGTCAGGAAATGCAGCAGAAAACGCAGCAAGATGTAATGCAGCAGGTGATGCAGAGGCAGCAGAAGAATCAGGAATAGATGCAGCAGCAGGTGCATCCGGAGATTGAGATTCAGTAGGAGTTGTAGCAGCAGCAGATGCTGCAGCAGATGCTGCAGCAGGAGATGCAGCAGAAGGAAATGCAGCAAGATATGCTGCAAGAGGAGATGCAGTAGGATATGAAGCAGGAGATGCAGCAACAAGAGATGCAGAAGGGATGCATATTCAGCAGTAGATTCAGCAGGAATATCAGAAGAAAATGCAGCAGCAGGAGATTTGGCAAGAGATGCAGCAGTAGATGAAGCAGCAGCAGATGCAGCAGCAAATTCAGCAGATGCCACAGTACTAGATTCATAAAGAGCTGCAGCAGGAAATGCAGATGAATATGTAGGAACAAGAGATACAGCAGGAGATGAATCTGCAGGTGATGCAGAAGGGGATGCAGCAGGAGATGCAGAACGAGATGAAGCAGCAAGATATGCAGCAGAAGGAGATGATGCAGGAGATGCTTCAATATAAGGTGCAACATGAGATAGAGCAGGAGATGCAGCAGCAGACGAAGCAAAAGGAGATGCAGAAACAGGAGATGCAGCAGCAGGACATTGATCAAGAGATGAAGCAGCAGGAGATTCATTATGAGATGCAGTAGCAGATTATGAAAGAGAAGGATGTATAGCAGCAGGAGATACAGCATGAGATGCAGCAGGATGAGATGAAGCAGCAGGGCATGTATCATGAGATGCAGAAGCAGCAGATACTGCAGGAGATGCTGTAGCAGGATGCAGCAGCAGGAGATGCAGCAGCAGGAGATGCACCAGCAGGAGATGCAGGAAGAGATACAGCAGGAGGAGATGGAACAGAAGATGCAGCAGGAGATGCAGCAGGAGATACTGGAGCCGGAGATGCAGAAGAAGTAGATACAGCAGGACATGCATCAGCAGGAGATGCAGCAAAACATACATCAGCAGGAGACACAGCAGCAGGATATGAGGCAGGAGATGCACCAGCAGCAGAAGCAGCAGCAGATACAGCAGCAAAGTGTGCAGGATGAGATGCAGCAAGAATTGCATCAGCAGGAGATGCTGCTGGAAATTCAGTAGGATATGCAACAGCAAGCGATTTGGCAACAGCAGATGCAGCAGGATATGCAGCAGCAGATGCAGATGCATGAGGTGTATCAGCAGGAGATGTAGCAGGAGATGCATATTCAGGAGGTGATGCACCAGGATATGCAGCAGGAGGTTCAACAGAAAGAAATGCAGCAGGAAATCAGCCGGAGATGCAGCAGCAGGAGATGCAGGAAAAGAAGATGCAGCTTCACCAGATGCAGCATCAGATTCAGCAGGAGTTGCAGCAGCAGGAGATGAAGAGGCAGGAGATTCAGCAGCAGGAGATGCAGCATCAGGAGATTCAGCAGGAGATGCATCAGCAGGAAATGCATCAGCAGATTGTGCAGCAGGAAATTCCGTAGGAGATTCTGCAGCAGGAGATTCAGTAGAAAAGGCAGCAGGAGATTGAGTAGAAAATGCAGCAGGAGATTGAGTAGACAATGCAGCAGGAGATGCAGCAGGAGATGCAGCAGGAGATGCAGCAGGAGATATAGACGGAGATTCAGCAGAAGGGGATGTAGTAGGAGATGCAGCAGGAGATACATCAGCAGGAATTGTAGCAAGAGATGCTGGGGAAGATTCTGCAGAAGAAGATTCAGCAGAACATGCAGCAGGAGATGTAGCACCAGGAGATGTAGCAGCAGATGCCTTCAACAGGATATGCAGCTGAAATGCAGAAGCACTAGATGCATCCATAGAAGATTGAGCAGCAGATGAAGCAGGAAATGGAGATGCTTCTGCAGATGCATCCGCAGAGGATGCAGTAGGAGATGAAGCAGCAGGCTATACAGCAGCAGGAGATGAAGCAGCAGGTGCAGAAGCAGCAAAAGTAGCAGGATATGCAGCAGTACATGAAGCATCAGGAAATGGAGCAGCAGATTAAGCAGCAGCAAAAAATGCAGCAGAATATGCAGCAGCAGGAAATGCAGCAGAATATGCAGCAGCAGGAAATGCAGCAGAATATGCAGCAGGAGGTGATGCAGCTGCAGAGGCAGCAGATGCAACAGCAATAGATGCAGCAGAAGATGCATCAAGTGATGCAGATTCCGTAAGAGATATAGCAGCGGCAGATGCTGCAGTAGATGATGCAGCAGGAGATGCAGCTGAAGAAATTGCATCAAGATATGCTGCAGGAGGAGATGCAGTAGGATATGAATCAGGAGATGCATCAGCAGGAGATTTAGCAGGAGATGCATCAGTAGATGAAGCAGCAGCATATGCAACAGCAGATGCACCAGATGGAGCAGAAAGAGATGCAGGAGAGGACGGAGCAGCAGATGCTATGGGAAATGGTGCATCAGGAGATGCATCCGCAGATGCATGAGCAGAGGATGCATCAGGAGATAGAGCAGCAGGAGATACAGGAGCATGTGATGCCGCAGGAGATGCAGCAGGAGATGCAACACCAGAAGATGCAGCACCAAGAGATGCAGCAGTACATGCAGCAGTATATGCAGTATGAGCAGATGCAGCAGCAACAGACAAAGTAGCAAATGCAGCAACAGGAGATGCAGCAGCAGGAAATACAACAAGATTATATGCAGAAGGTAATGCAGCAGCAGGAGTTGAAGCAGAATATGCATCAACAGCAAATGCATCACCAAGTGATTCAGACAGAGATGCAGCAGGAGATGTAGCAGCAGAAGCTCCAGCAGCAGGAGATGCAGCAGCAGGAGATGCAGCAAGAGATTCGATGATCCAGTGGGTCTCCTAAAACCTGGTCATTCTGTGATTCTGTGATTCTGTGATTCAGCAGGAGGAGATGGAACAGGAGATGCAGTAGGAAAAGATTTAGCAGGAGATGCAGCAGGAGGATATGCAACAGGAAATGCAGTAGTAGTAGGTACAGCAGCACCAGATGCAGCAGTGTATGCAGAAGAGATCAATAAGAGATGCAGCAGCAATATATGAAACAAAAGGAGATGAAGCAGGATAGAAGCATCAGGAGACTAAGCAAGAGGAGATGCATTAGGAGATTCGGCAGCAGGCTATGCAGCAGCAGTAGATGCAGCAGAGAATGAAGCAGCACGAGATTCAGCAGTAGGAGATGGCACAGGAGATGCATCTGCAGGAGATGCAGCAGCAGATGCAGCATCAGGAGATGCACGAGGACATCCATCAGCAGGAGATGCCGCAGCAGGAGATGTACCAGGAGGCGAATCTACAGCAGATGCAGCAAAAGATGCAGGAGATTCGGCAGAAGGTGATGCAGCATCAGCAGATGCAGCGAGATATGCAGAAGCAGGAGATTCAGCAGCACATGCAGCAGGAGATGCAGCACCAGCAGATGCAGCAGCAGGAGATGAAGTATCAGATTCAGGAGCAGGAAATGCAGCAGTAGGAAATGCAGCAAGAGGAGATGCAGCAGGAGTTGCAGCAGAAGGAGATGCAGGAGTAGGAAATGCATAAGGAAATGCATCAGCAGCTGCAGCCGCAGGAGTCACAGCAGCAGCAGCTGCATCTGGAAATGCAGCAGCAGGAGATGCAGCAGAGTTTGCAGCAGCAGGAGATGAAGTATCAGATGCAGGAGCAGGAAATGCAGCAGTAGGATGCACCAAGAGTGGATGCAGCAGGAGTTGCAGCAGAAGGTGATGCAGCAGTAGAAAATGCATCAGGAAATGCATCAGCAGCCACAGCCGCAGGAGATACAGCAGCAGCAGCTGCAGCTGGTAATGCAGCAGCAGGAGATGCAGCAGAGTTTGCAGCAGCAAAAGATGCAGAAGCAGGAGATCCAGCAAGAAAGCACCATCATAACATGAATACGAAGATGCAACAGTAGGATATGGAATAGGAGATGCAGCCGCAAGACATGGAGCATGAGATGCAGCTGTAAAAGATGCAGCAGGAGATGCAGTAGCAGGAGATGTAGCAGCAGGATGTGCAGCAAGAGACAGAGCAAGAGGAGATGTACCCTGAGATGCAGCAGCAGGAAATGCAGCAAGAGACGTAGATACAGACAAAGCAGCAGTAGATGCAGCAGCAAGATAGGCTTCAGAAGGAGATAAAGCAGGAGATGCAAAAGCAGGAGATTAAGCTACAGGAGATGCATTAAGAGACGCAGTAGCAGCAGATACAGCATCAGGAAATTAAGCCGCAGTAGATGCAGGAGCAGATTCAGAAGCAGATTCAGTAAGAGATGCAGCAGCAGGAGATTCTTAAGCAAAAGATATAGCACCAGGAGATGCAGCAGCAGAAGCAGCGGGTAATGCAGCAGCAGTAGATGAAGTAGGCTTAGAAGCAGCTGTAGATGCAGCAGGGTATGCAAGAGCAGGAGATTCTGCAGCAGGAGATGAAGCAGGGGAGATGCATCATCAGATGAATCTGCTGATGCATCAGAAGAAGTTGCAGAAGGAGATGCAGCAGCAGGAGGTTCAGCAGAGGATGCAGCAGCAATAGATGCAGGTGTAGATCCAGGAGGAGGACACAGAGAAGCAGGAGATGCAGCAGCACATGCAGCAGCAGATGCAGGAGATGAAGTAGTAGGAGAAGCAGCAGGAGGAGATTGAGCAGGAGATGCATCAGGAGGTGCAGCAGCAGGAGATGCAGCATTAGGAGATGTAGCAGTGGATGCAGCAGCAGGAGATGCAGCAGGGGATTCAGTAGAAGGTGTTGCAGCAGCAGATGCAGCAGAAGTGAATTCAGCAGCAGAAGATGCAGCAGTGTATGCAGCAGCAGCAGATGGAGCATCAGGTGATGCAGAAGGTCATCAAAAAATCAGAAGATGAATCAACAGGAGATGCAGCAGTAGATTAATCTACAGCAGATGCACCAAAAGATGCAAGAGATGCAGCAGCCGGAGATGCAGCTGGAGATGCAGCTGCAGTAGATTGAGCAAGATATACAAAAGCAGGAGATGCATCAGCGGGAGATGTGGCATGAGAGGCAGAAGAAGAAGATCCTGCAGCAGATGCAGTATCATATGCAGCACCAGGAGATGCAGCAGCAGGAGATTCAGCAGCAGAAGATGCAGCACTCAGAGATGCAGCAGGTTATGCATCAGTAGAAGATGCAGCAGCAGGAGTTGAGCAGCAGGAGATGCAGCAGGTGGAGATGCAGCATCAGGAGATGCATCAGTAAATGCAGCGGCAGGAGATGAAGCAAGAGGACATGCAGCAGATTATGCAGCAGCAGGAGATGCAGCAGGAGATGTGGTAGGATTAGATTCAGCAGGAGATGCAGCAGGAGATGCAGTAGGAGATGATACAGATGGAGCTGTAGCAGCAGGATATGCAGCAGGAGATGCAGCAGGAGATGCAGTAGGAGATGATACAGATGGAGCTGTAGCAGCAGGATATGCAGCAGGAGATGCAGCAGGAGATGCAGTAGTAGGATACGAAGCAGTATATGAAGCAGCAGCAGATGCAGCAGGAGATGCAGCAGATGCAGCAGTAGGAGGTGAATCAGGAGATGCAGCAGGAGATGATGCAGAAGCAAGAGATGCCTCAGCAGGAGATTACGCAGGACATGCATCAGTAGATGATGCAACAGCAGGAGATGCAGCCGTTGCAGATGCATCAATAGATGCATATTCATCAGGAGATGCAGCAGGAAGAGATGCTTCAGCAGGTACAGCTTCATGAGATGTAGCACGAGATACAGAAGGAGATGCTGTAGGAGAAGAGGAAGGAGATGATGCAGCAGACCCAGTAGCAGGAGATGCAGTAGAAGAAGATGCAGCAGCAGGAGATGCAGGAAATGCATCAGCTGATGCAGGAGGAGATTTACCAGGACGAGATTTAGGAGAAGGAGAGGCAGCAGCAGGAGATGCAGCAGTAGATCTCCTGCTCTTGTTTCAGCTGCTCCTGCATCTGCTGCTGCATCCACTGCTGCATATCCTCTGCTGCCTGTCCTACTGCATCTCGTCCTGTTTCATCTTTTGTTGCATCTCTTGCTGCATTATATCATGGTGCATATCCTCTTGCTACATCTCCACCTGCATCTCCTGCTGCATCTCCTGCTTCATCATCTGCTAGTGCATGTCCTGCTGCATTTCCTTCTGATGCATATCCTGCTGCTGTATTTCCTGATGCATCTCTTTCTGCTTTATCTTTTTCTGCATATCCTGCTGCATCTCTTCCTGCTGGATCTCCTGCTTAATCTCCTTCTGCTACATCTTCAGCATATACTGCTGCATCTGGTGATGCTTCACCTATTGCTGCATCTCCTGCTACTTCATCTGCTGCTGCAACTCCTGCTACTTCATCTGCTGCTGAATCTGCATCTCCTCTTTTGTCTGCTGCCTGCATCTCCTGCTGATGCATCTCCTGCTACTGCATCTCCTGCTACAACTCCTTCTGCAGCATCTACTCTTGCATCTCCTTCTTCTGCATCTCTTGAGGTATATTCTGCTGCATTTCCTTCTGCATCCTCTGCTGCATCTTTTGTGGCTTCATCTCCTGCTGCTGTATCTCCTGCTGAAGAATGGCCTTCTGCTATATCTCCTGCTGCTGCATTCCTTCTGAATTTGATGCTGAATATACTGCTGCTGCATCTGCTGTATCATCTCCTCTTTCTCCATATCCTGCTGTATCTCCAGTTGCTGCGTCATATCATGTTTCTGCATATGTTGTAGAATCATTTCTTCCTGCATCTTCTGCTGAATCTTCATTTCCTGCTGCATCTGCTTCTGCATCTCATGCTGCTGCTGCATCTCCTTCTGCTTCTCCTGCTGCTGCATCAGTTGCTACTGAATCTCCTGATGAATCTACTGTGGCATCTCATGCTTCTACAAATCATGCTGAATCTACTGCTGCTGAATCTCCTGCTGCATGTGCTGCTGCAGCACTTCCTTCTGCTGCATCTCCTGCTGCTGCATCTGCTGCTGCATCTCCTGCTGCATCTCCATCTGAATCTTTTGGTGCTGCATTTCCTGCTGATGCATATTCTGCTTCAACTCCTGCTGCTGCATTACCTTCTGCATCTATTCCTGTTGTATTTCTTGCTGCTGCATATCCTGCTGCTGCATCTGCTGATACTGCATGTCCTGCTGTATCTCCTGCTGCTACATCTCCTGATGCATCATCTGCTCATGCATCTGCACCATTTCCAGTTTCATCTGCTGATCTATCCCATGCTGCATCTCTTTCTGCTCCATCTGCTGCATCGGCTGTTGCATATGGTGCTGCTTCATCTACTGCTGCATCTCCTGCTAAATCTTTTGCTGCTGCATCTCCTTCTGATATTGCTGCTGAATCTACTGCTGAATATGCATCACCTGCTGCATTACCTCCTGCTGCATATTCTACTGCAATTACTGCTGCTGCTTAATCTGCTGCTCCTTTTCCTGATGCTTCATGTACTGCTGCATCTCCTTAATCTGCTGCTCCATTTCCTGCTGCTTCATGTACTGCTGCATCTCATGCTACATTTGCTGCTGCTGCATCTACTTCTACTTGATGTCCTCCTGCATCTCCTGCTGCTGCATCTGCTGCTTCATCTCCTGCTGCAGTATAGCCTGCGGATGCATCTGCAGAAGCATCTCCTTTTCCTGCTGCATCTGCTGCTCAATCTTCTATGGATGCATCTAATGCTTCTATATTTCAGCTTCATATCATGTTGAAGGCATCTGCGGCTGCATGTCCTGCTGCTACATCTCCTGCTGAATCTCCTGCTGCACTTCCTGCTGTAACTGCTGATGCCTATGTTGCTATTTCATCTCCTGCTGCATCTCCTGCTGAATCTTCTTCTGCAGAATCTCCTCCAGCATCTACTGCTACAATTCCTGCTGATGTATCTCCTGCTGCACTTCCTACTACATCCCTTGCTGCTGAATCTCCTTCTTTATCTCCGGCTGCATCTCCTGCTGCATTTTCTACTGAATCTCCTGCTGCCTTTTCTACTGAATCTCCTGCTGCAGAATCTCCTACGGAATTTCCTGCTGCACAATCTGCTGATGCATTTCCTGCTGATGCATCTCCTGCTGAATCTCCTCATGCTGCATCTCTTCCTGTTAAATCTCCTGCATCTTAATCTTCTGCTGCTGCAACTCCTGCTGAACCTGCTGCTGCCTCTGGTGCGGCTCCATCTTCTTTTCCTGCATCTCCTGCTGCTGCATCTCCGGCTGATTTCCTGCTGCATTTCCTTAGTTGAATCTCCTGCTGCATATCCTGGTGCATCACCTGCTGAATATGCATCTCTTGCTACATCTCCTGATGATACACCTCATGCAGCTGCATCTGCTGCTGCATATCCTGCTGCATCTGCTGTTGCCATATCGCTTGCTGTTGCATATCCTACTGAATTTCCAGCAGCATCTCCTGCTGATGCAATTCTTCCTGCATCCTATGCTGCTGCTTCTGTTGCTGGTGCATCTCCTGCCTCATATCCTACTGCTGTGTCTCCTACTGATGTATGTTTTGCTGCATCTCCGGCTCCAGCATCTCCTGCTGTATCAATGCTGCTGCATCTGTTATTGATCTCTTCTGCTGCATACACTGCTGCATCTGGTGCTGCTCTACCTCCTCCTGTTGCATTTCCTGTTGCATCTCCTCCTGCTACATCTCCTGCTGAATCTCCTCCTACTGCATCTCCTGCTTCTGCATCTCCTTCTGCTACATCTCCTTCTGCATCTCCTGCTACAACATCTCCTGCTGTATCTGCTGATTCTGCATCTCCTGATACATCCCCTTTTTCTTCGTCTCATCATTCTGCATCTCATGCTGCATCTCCTGCTGCTATAGCTCCTGCTGTTTCATATCCTGCCTCAGCATCTCCCAATGAATCTCCTGCTGCTTCATCTCTTGATCCATGTCCCGCTGCTGCATCTCCTGTTTCTGCATCGCCTTTTGCTTCGTCTGCTGCTGCATCTCCTGCTGTATCTCATGTTGCACCTTCCATTGAAGAATCTCCTGTGTCATCTCCTTTTGCTACATATCTTGCTGCTTTCTCTCCTTCTGCATGATGAATCTCCTGCTCCATTTCCTTCTGCTGCATCTTCTTCACTTCATCTACTACTCTGCACCTCCTGCTGCTGCATCTCCTTCTGCATCTCTGGCTGTATCGCCTATTGCATCTCCTGCTTTTTCATCTCCTGCTGCCACATCTCCTAGTGCATATGATGCTGCTACATCTCCTGTTACTTCTGCTGCTGCTGCATTCCCTGATTCTGGAACTCCTTCTGCATCTCCTGCTACGACATCCCCTGCTGCTGCATTTCCGGCTGAATCTCCTGATGCTGCAACTGCTTCTGCATCTCCTACTACTACATCCCCTGATGCTGCATTTCCTGCTACATCTCCTGATGCTGCAACTCCTTCTCCATCTCCTACTGCATCTCATTTCTTAATGCATCTCCTGCTGCATATCCTGCGGAAACGTCTCCTGCTGTATCTCCTCCATTATACCTTTCTACATTTGCTGCCTCATTTCCTCATGCACCTCCTGATGCACCTAGTGCTGCTGCATCTCCTGCTTCATCTTCAACTGATGCATCTGTGGCTTCATCACCTCATATGTCATCTCCTGTTGCATCTGCTTCAGTATTTCCTGATGGAGTATCTGCTGATCTAGAATCTACTGCTGCATTTCCTGCTGCATCTGCTGCTGCTCTGCTGCTGCTTCATCTCCTGCCAAAACTCCTGCTACATATCCTGCTGCTGCACCTTTTAATGCATCTCAGGATAATGCTTCATCTCCTGTTGCTGCTTTTCTTGCTGCATCTTCTGCTGCTGCATCTCCTGCTGATGGGTCTGATGCTGCATCTCTTGCTCTTGCATCTCCTGCTGCATCTGCTGCTGCTGCATTACCTGCTCTATCTCCTCCTACTGCATCTCCTCCTGCTGCATATCCTGCTGCATCAGCAGAAACATCAGAAGGAGATGCAGCAGTAGATGAAGCAGCAGCATATGCAACAGCAGATGCACCAGATGGAGCAGAAAGAGATGCAGCAGGGGATGGAGCAGCAGATGCAACGGGAAATGGTGCAGATGCATGAGCAGAGGATGCATCAGGAGATGTAGCAGCAGGAGATACAGGAGCAGGTGATGCCGCAGGATATGCAGAAGGAGATGCAACATCAGAAGATGAAGCAACAAGAGATGCAGCAGGAGATGCAACACAGCAAGCAGTTTCAGCAGATGCAGCAGCAGGAGATGAAGCAGCAGATGCAGCAGCAGGAGATGCAGCAGCAGATGCAGCAACAGGAGTTGCAAAAGAATGAGATTCTGCAGCAGCACGAGCAGAAAGTGATGCAGCAGTAGGAGAGGCAGCAGCAGCAGATGCAGCAGGAGATTCAGCAGCAGGAGATTCAGCAGCAGACAAAGGATATTCAGCAGCAGACACGGCATCAGGAGATTCAGCAGCAGGAGGTGCAGCAGGAGATGCAGAAGCAAACGCAGCAGCAGGAGTGGCAGCAGGTGGAGATGCCTCAGGAGATGCATATTCAGAAGGAGATGCTGCAGGAGATTCATCAGGAGATTCAGCAGCAACTGATACATCAGCAGGAGAAGCAACAGGAGATGCAGCAGCAGCACTAGATGCAGAATCAGATGCAGCAGGAGATGAAGATTAGAGCAGAAGATTCATTTGGAAGAGATTCTTCAACATATGCAGCAGCATGATATGATGCGGCAACAGGAGATACAGCAGGTTATGGAGAATGAGGAGATGATGCAGCAGACGCAGCAGCAAGAGATTCAGCAGCAGGAGAAGAAGCAGGAGATGCATATTCAGAAGGAGATACGTCAGGACAAGTAGCAGGATATGTAGCACTAAGAGATGCCACCAGAGATTCTGGAGGAGATTCAGCAGAAGGAGATGCAAGAGCAGGAGATGAAGCAGTAGGAGATGCAGAAGCAGATGCAGCAGGAGGAGATGCAGCAGCAGGACATGCAGCAGGAGTCGATGCAGAAGGTAATAGTACAGCAGGAGATTCAGAAGAAGGAAATGCAGAAAAAGATTCAGCAGCAGGAAAGGCAGAAGTATATACAGAAGCAGTATATGCAGAAGCAGTATATGCAGCAGGAGGCGATGCAGTAGGAAATGCAGCAGTAGTAGGTGCAGCAGGAGATACAGTAGCAGGAGATGAAGCATTATCATGAGATTCATTAAGAGGTGCAGCAGCAGGATATGTAGCTAGATATTTGGCAGGAGATGAAGCAGCAGCAGATGCAGCAGGAAATGCAGCAATAGATGCAGGATTAGCAGATTCTGCATCAAAAATATTGCAGCAGATGCAGCAGGAGATGACATATCAGATGATGAAGCCACAGATGCAGCATCAGCTAATTCAGCAGGAGGTGCAGCAGCAGGAGATGCAGAAGCAGATGCAGCAGGAAATGCAGATTCAGCAGGAGAAGCAATAGGAAGAAAATCTTCAGCAGTTGCAGCAGGATGTGCAGCATGACGAGGTGTAGCAGGACATAGAACAGCTGCAGCTGCATCAGCAGATGAAGCAGGAAATGCAGCAAGTGATGCAGCAGCAAAAGATTCAGAAGGAGTTGCAGCAGAAGCAGATGCAAAAGGAGATGCAGCAGCAGCAGCAGATTCCGCAGGAGACGCATCTGCAGAAGATGCAGAAGGAGTTGCAACACCAGGAGATTCAGCAGGAAATGCAGCAGCAGGAAATGTAGTAGCAGGAGACACAGAAGGAGATGCAGAATGAGCTGCAGCATCAGGAGATGCAGCAGGGAATGCAGCAGCAGCAGAAAAAACAGGAGATGCAGCAGCATCATATGCACGAGGAGAAGCAGCAGCAAGAGATGAAAAAGCAGGAGATGCTACAGGCGATTCAGCTGGAGATGCAGAAGGAGGAGATGCAGCAGCAGGAGGTGCAGAGTAGTAGATGAAGTGAAGAAGATTCAGCAGAAGGAAATATAGCATGAGATACAGCCACAGTAAATGCAGCATAAGAGAAAGTACATCAGATGCAACAGCAGATGCAGCCGCAGGAGATGCAGCAGAAGGAGCTCTATCAGGAGATGCAGTAGTAGATGAAGCAGCAGCAAATTCAGCAGATATAGCAGGAGATGCAGTATCAGGAGATGCAGAAGGAGATGCAGCAGCAGGAGATGCAGCAGGAGATGCAGCAGGAGGAGATGCAACAGGAAATGCAGTAGGAGTAGGTAGAGTAGCACCAGATGCAGCAGTGTATGCAGCAGAGGAGATGAACAAGAGATGTAGCAGCAATTGATGCAGCAGGAGATGCCGAAGCTGGAGATGCAGAACTAGATGCAGAAGCAGTAGATGCAGCAGGATATGCATCAGCAGGAGATGCAGAAAAACATACATCAACAGGAGACAGAGCAGCAGGATATGAGGCAGGAGATGCAGCAGCAGAATCAGCAAGAGATGCACCAGGATATGCAGCAGGAGGTTCAACAGAAAGAAATGCAGCAGGAAATCAGCCGGAGATGCAGCAGCAGGAGATGCAGGAAAAGAAGATGCAGCTTCACCAGATGCAGCATCAGATTCAGCAGGAGTTGCAGCAGCAGGAGATGAAGAGGCAAGAGATTCAACAGGAGGAGATGCAGCATCAGGAGATTCAGCAGGAGATGCACCAGCAGGAAATGCATCAGCAGATTGTGCAGCAGGAAATTCCGTAGGAGATTCTGCAGCAGGAGATTCAGTAGAAAAGGCAGCAGGAGATTCAGTAGAAAATGCAGCAGGAGATGCAGCCGGAGATAGAGAAGGAGATTCAGCAGCAGGGGATGTAGTAGGATATTCAGCAGGAGATACATCAGCAGGAATTGTAGCAGGAGATGCTGGAGGTGATTCTGCAGAAGAAGATTCAGCAGGAGATGCAGCAGGAGATGAAATAGCAACATAGACATTGGCAGTTACAGCAGGAAGTGCAGCAGGAGATTCAGCAGGAGATGTAGCAGCAGGAGATGAAGCCGCAGATGCCTTCAACAAGATATGCAGCTGAAATGCAGAAGCACTAGATGCATCCGTAGAAGATTGAGCAGCAGATGCAGCAGGAAATGGAGATGCTTCTGCAGATGCATCAGCAGATGCATCCGCAGAGGATGCAGCAGGAGATGAAGCAGTAGGCTATAAAGCGGCAAGAGATGCTGCAGCAGATGCAGCAGAAGCAAATGTAGCAGGAGATGCAGCAGTCCATGAAGCATCAGGAAATGGAGCAGCAGAATATTCAGCAGGAGGTAATGCAGCAGGTCATGCAGCAGCAGGTGATGCAGATGCACCTGCAGAGGCAGCAGATGTAGCTGCAATACTTGCAGCAGCAGATGCATCATGAGATGCAGACTCAGTAGGAGATGTAGCAGCAGAAGATGCTGCAGCAGATAATGCAGCAGGAGATGCAGCATAAGGAAATGCTGCAAGATATGCTGCAGGAGGAGATGCAGTAGGATAGGAAAAAGGAGATGCAGAGCAGGAGATGCAGCAGGGGATGCATATTCAGCAGTAGATTCAGCAGGAACATCAGAAGGAGATGCAGCAGCAGGAGATTTAGCAGGAGATGCAGCAGTAGATGAAGCAGCAGCATATGCAACAGCTGATGCACCAGATGGAGCAGAAAGAGATGCAGCAGGGGATGGAGCAGCAGATGTAATGGGAAATGGTGCATCAGGAGATGCATCCACAGATGCATGAGCAGAGGATGAATTAGGAGATGTAGCAGCAGGAGATACAGAAGCAGGTGATGCTGCATGAGATGCAGCAGGAGATGCAACACCAGAAGATCAAGCACCAAAAGATGCAGCAGGAGATGCAGCAGCACATGCAGTATCAGCAGATGCAGCAGCAGGAAATACAACAGGAATCGATGCAGAAGGTAATGCAGCAGCAGGAGTTGCAGCAGAATATGCAGCAGCAGGAAATGCAGCAGCAAGATATTCTAACAGAGATGTAGCAGAAGGTGCAGCAGCAGGAGATGCAGAAGCAGGAGATGCAGCAGCAGGAGAAGCTGCAGCAGCACATGCAGAAGGTGATACAGCAGTAGGAGATGAAGCAACACCAGATGCAGCAGGAGATTCAGCAGCAGGAGATTCAGCAGCAGACAAAAGATATTCAGTAGCAGACACGGCACCAGGAGATTCAGCAGCAGGAGGTGCAGCAGGAGATGCAGAAGCAAACGCAGCAGTAGGTGATGCAGCAGCAGCAGATATAGGAGGAGATTCAGCAGCAGGAGATTCAGCATGATATGTAGAAGCATGTGATGCTACAGGAGATTCATCACGAGATTCATCAGCAAGTGATGCAGCAGCAGGAGAAGCAGCAGGAGACGCAGCAGCAGTAGGAGATGCTGAAGCAGATGCGGCAGGAAATGAAGATTCAGCAGAAGATGCAGTAGGAAGAGATTCTTCAACATATGCAGCAGAATGATATGATGCAGCAACTGGAGATATAGCATGTTATGGAGAAAGAGGAGATGATGCAGAAGATTCAGCAGCAGGAGATTCAGCAGCAGGAGATTCAGCAGCAGGAGATTCAGCAGCAGGGGGAGCAGCAGGAGATGCATATTCAGAAGGAGATACGTCAGGAGATGTAGCAGGATATGTAGCAGCATGAGATGCTGCCGGAGATTCAGGAGGAGATTCAGCAGAAGAAGACGCAAGAGCAGGAGATGAAGCAGCAGGAGATGCAGAAGCAGATGCACCAGGAGATGCAGATTTAGCAGGAGATGCAGAAGCAGATGCAGCAGTCGTCGATGCAGCAGCAGAACATGCATCAGGAGTCGATGCAGAAGGTGATAGAGGAGCAGGAGATTCAGAAGAAGGAGATGGAGAAAGAGATTCAGCAGCAGGAGATGCAGCAGTAGGAAAGGCAGCAGTATATACAGAAGCAGGATATGCAGCAGGAGGAGATGCAGTAGGAGGAGATAGAGCAGGTAATGAGCAGCAGGAGATGCAGCAGGAGATGCAAGAGCATAAGATGCAGCATCAGACCAATCAGCAGAAGATGAAGCAGCAGAAGATGCAGTAGGAAATGCAGATGAATATGCAGGAGCAGGAGATACAGCAGGAGATTCATCTGCAGGTGATGCAGAAGGAGATGCAGCAGGAGATGCAGAACGAGATGAAGCAGCAATATATGCAGCAGAAGTAGGAGATGCTTCAATAGATGGTGCCACATGAGATACAGCAGGAGATGCAGCAGCAGACGAAGCAAAAGGAGATGCAGAAACAGGAGATGCAGCAGCAGGACATGGATCAAGAGAAAAAGCAGCAGGAGATTCATTAGGATATGCAGTAGGAGGATATGAAACAGCAGGAGATATAGCAGCAGGAGATGCATCAGGATGAGAAGAAGCAGCAGGGGATGTATCAGGAGATGCAGAATCAGCAGATAGAGCAGGATATGCTGTAGTAGGAGATGCAAAGGAGATGTAGCAGAAGGAGATCCAGCAGCAGGAGATGCAGCAGGAGGAGATGGAACAGGAGATGCAGTAGGAGGAGATTCAGCAGGAGATGCAGCAGGAGGAGATGCAACAGGAAATGCAGCAGGAGGAGGTAGAGCAGCACCAGATGCAGCAGTATATGCAGCAGAGGAGATGAATAAGAGATGCAGCAGCAACTGATGAAGCAGGAGATGCTGGAGCCGGAGATGCAGAAGTAGATGCAGAAGCAGGAGATGCAGCAGGACATGCATCAGCAGGAGATGCAGCAAAACATAAATCAGCAAGAGACACAGCAGCAGGATATGGGGCAGGAGATGCAGCAGCAGCAGAAGCAGCAGCAGATGCAGCACCATATGCAGCAGAAGATGCAGAAACATAAGCAGCAGAAGATGCAGAACCATATGCAGCATAAGATACATCATCAGATGAAGCAGCAGATGCAGCTGGAGATGTAGCATCACCAGAAGCAGAAGCAGATGAAGCAGCAGAGGATGAAGGATGAGATGCAGCAGGAATTGCATCAGCACGAGATGCTGCTAGAAATTCAGTAGGATATGCAACAGCAAGAGATTTAGCAACAGCAGATGCAGCTCCATGGGGTTTATCAGCAGGAGATGTAGCAGGAAATGCATATTCAGCAGGTGATGCACCAGGATATGCAGCAGGAGATTCAAGAGAAGGAAATGCAGCAGGAAATCAGCCGGAGATGCAGCAGCAGGAGATGCAGTAAAAGAAGATGAAACCGAACCAGAGGCAGCAGCAGATTCAGCAGGAGTTGCAGCAGCATGGAGATTCAGCAGGAGATGCATCAGCAGGAAATGCATCAGCAGATTCTGCAGCAGGAAATTCCGTAGGAGATTCTGCAGCAGAAGAGTCAGTAGAAAAGGCAGAGGAGATTCACTAGAAAATGCAGCAGGAGATGCAGCAGGAGATGAAATAGCAACATATGCATCAGCAGTTATAGGAGGAAGTGCAGCAAGAGATACAGCAGGAGATATAGCACAGGAGGTGCAGCCACAGATGCCTTCAACAGGTTATGAATCTGAAATGCAGAAGCACTAGATGCATCCATAGAAGATTGAGCAGCAGATGCAGCAGGAAATGGAGATGCTTCTGCAGATGCATCCGCAGATGCATCCGCAGAGGATGCAGCAAGAGATGAAGCAGCAGACGCAGCAGCAGGAGATGCAGGAGGACATCAGGTAGAAGGAGATGCAGCAGCAGCAAAAGTAGCAGGAGATGCAGCAGTACATGAAGCATCAGGAAATGGAGCAGCAGATTAATCAGCGGCAGGAAATGCAGCAGAATATGCAGCAGGGCTTGATGCAGCTGCAGCTGCAGAGGCAGCAGATGAAGCAGCAATAGATGCAGCAGCAATAGATGCAGCAGCAGATGCATCAGGAGATGCTGATTCAGTAGGAGATGTAGCAGCAGAAGATGCTGCAGCAGATGATGCAGCATGAGATGAAGCAGAAGGAAATGCAGCAAGATATGATGCAGGAGAAGATGCAGTAGGACATGAAGCAGGAGATGCAGCAGCAGTAGATGCAGCAGGGGATGCATATTTAGCAGTAGATTCAGCAGGAACATCAGAAGGATATGCAGCAGCAGGAAATTTAGCAGGAGATGCATCAGTAGATGAAGCAGCAGCATATGCAACAGCAGATGCACCAGATGGAGCAGAAAGAGATGCAGCAGGGGATGGAGCAGCAGATGCAACGGGAAATGGTGCATGAGGAGATGCATCCGGAGATGCATGAGCAGAGGATGCATCAGGAGATTTAACAAAAGGATATACCAAACAAGGAGATGAAGCAGCAGATGCAGAAGCAGGAGATGCAGGAGGACATCAAGAAACAGGGGCTGCTCCTGCTTCCTCATTTTTTTCTATATCTCCCACTGCAACTTCTGCTGTTGCCTCTGCTGGTGCATTTCCTGCTGATGCATCTCCTGCTGTATATCCTCCTGGTGTAGCTTCTGATTCATCTCATGCTGATGCATCTTCTGCTGCATCTCCTGCTTCTACATCTACTGTTGCTACATTTCCTGCTGAATTTGCTGCTGAATCTGCTGCTGCATCCTCTGCTGCTGATTCTCCTGCTTCTGCATATCCTGCTGCTTTATGATCTGTTTCATCTACTGCTGCTGCATATCCTCCTACATCTTCTGCTGCTACACTTCCTTCTGCTGCATCTGCTACTGCACCTCCTGCTGAATCTCCTTCTGCTGTATCTCCTGCTGAAAATCCTGCTGTATCTCTTAAGGCTGCATCTCCTGCAGCTGAATCTGCTGCCACAGTGCTGTGGTTGCATCTCCTGCTGCTGCATCTCCTGTTGCTGCATCTCCTTCAGATTATACTGATGGTGCAGATGCAGCAGCTGGAGCAGCAGGAGATGCAGAAGGAGATGCAGCAGGAGATACCCCAGCATCCAGGAGGTGGAGCAGGAGATACAGCATCAGGCCAAGCAGCAGTAGATGCAGCAGCAATATATGCAGCAAAAGGAGATGAAGCAGGATAGGAAGCATCAGGAGACGAAGCAAGAGGAGATGCATTAGGAGATTCTGCAGCAGGCTATGCAGCAGCAGTAGATGCAGCAGAGAATGAAGCAGCACGAGATTCAGCAGTAGGAGATGGCAGAGGAGATGCAGCTGCAGGAGATGTAGCAGAGAATGGAGCAGCAGGAGATACACGAAGACATTCATCAGCAGGAGATGCAGCAGCAGGAAATGCACCAGGAGGCGAATCTACAGCAGATGCAGCTAAAGATGCAGGAGATTCGGCAGCAGGCGATGCAGCAGGTGATGCAGAAGCAGGAGATGCAGCAGCAGATGTGGTATGAGATGCAGAAGCAGGAGATTCAGCAGCAGATGCAGAGGGGTGCAGCACTTGGAGATGCAGGTGCAGGAGATGAAGTATCAGATGCAAGAGCAGGAAATGCAGTAGTAGGAAATGCAGCAAGAAGAGATGCAGCAGGAGTTGCAGCAGAAGTAGATGCAGCAGTAGAAAATATGTCAGGAAATGCATCAGCAGCCGCAGCCGCAGGAGATACAGCAGCAGCAGCTGCGGCTGGAAATGCAGCAGCAGGTGATGCAGCAGAGTTTGCAGTAGCAGGAGATGCAGAAGCAGGATTTCCAGCAAGAATGCACCACCATAAGATGAATCCGCAGATGCAAGATGAATCTGCTGATGCATCAGAGGAAGTTGCAGAAGGAGATGCAGCAGCAGGAGGTTCAGCAGAGGATGCAGCAGCAATAGATGCAGGTGCAGATGCAGAAGGAGGACATAGAGAAGCAGGAGATGCAGCAGCACGTGCAGCAGCAGATGCAGGAGATGAAGTAGTAGGAGAAGCAGCAGGAGGAGATTCAGCAGGAGATGCATCAGGAGGTGCATCAGCAGGAGATGCAGCATTAGGAGATGTAGCAGTGGATGCAGCAGCAGGAGATGCAGCAGGGGATTCAGTAGAAGGTGATGCAGCAGCAGATGCAGCACAAGTAAATTCAGCAGCAGAAGATGCAGCAGTGTATGCAGCAGCAGCAGATGGAGTATCATGTGATGCAGAAGGACATGAAAAAATCAGAAGATGAATCAACAGGAGATGCAGCAGTAGATTAATCTACAGCAGATGCACCAAAAGATGCAAGAGATGCAGAAGCAGGAGATGCAGCTGGAGATGCAGCAGCAGTAGATTGAGCAAGACAGACAGAAGCAGGAGATGCATCAGCGGGAGATGTGGCATGAGAGACAGAAGAAGAAGATCCTGCAGCAGATGCAGTAGCATATACAGCACCAGCAGATGCATCAGCAGGAGATTCAGCAGCAGGACATGCAGCAGTCAGATATGTAGCAGGTTATGCATCAGCAGAAGATGCATCAGCAGGATTTCAACAGCAGGAGGTGCAGCAGGTAGAGATGCAGCATCAGGAGATGCATCAGTAAATGCAGCAGCAGGAGATGCAGCAGGAGATAATGCAGATGGAGCTGCAGCAGCAGGAGATGCAGCAGGAGATTCAGAAGCAGGAGATTCAGCAGCAGCAGATGCAGTAGTAGGAGATGAAGCAGTATATGAAGCAGCAGCAGGTGCAGCAGGAGATGCAGCAGATGCAGCAGTAGGAGATGAATCAGGAGATGCAGCAGGAGATTCAGCAGCAGGAGATGCAGTAGCAGATGATGCAGACGGAGCTGTAGCATCAGGAGATGCAGAATGAGAAGCAGAAGGAGATGCAGTAGTAGAAGATGAAGCAGTATATGAAGCAGCAGCAGATGCAGCAGAAAATACTGCAGATGCAGCAGCAGGAGATGAATCAGGAGATGCAGCAGGAGATGATGCAGAAGCAAGAGATGCAGCAGCAGGAGGTTACACAGAAGATGCATCAGTAGATGATGCAGCAGCAGGAGATGCAGCCGCTGCAAATGCAGGAACATATTCGACAGCAGATTCAGTAGGAGTTGCAGCAGCAGGAGATGAAGCAGCAGCAGATGCTTCAATAGCTGCCTCTTCATCAGGAGATGCGGCAGGAAGAGATGCTTCAGCAGGTACAGCTTCATGAGATGTAGCACGACATACAAAAGGAGATGCTGTAGGAGAAGAGGCAGGAGGAGATGATGCAGCAGACCCAGTAGCAGGAGATGCAGAAGTAGAAGATGCAGCAGCCGGAGATTCTGCAGCAGGAGATGCAGCAGCAGGAGATGCAGCAGGAGATACAGTCACAAGAGATGAGCAGCGGATTCAGCAGGAGATTCTGCAGCAAGAGATGAAGCCTCAGGATCTGCAGAGAAGAAGATGCAGCAGTAGGAGATGCAGCAGGAGATGCAACAGCAGACGAATCAGCAGGAGATGCAGCAGCAGAAGATACAGCAGCAGCAGCAGATGCACAAGAAAATGGAGCAGGAGATGTGACAGGATAAGATGCAGTTCCAACAGATGCAGCAGGAGATGCAGCGTCTGGAGTGGAAGCAGAAGAAGATGCTGCAGAAGATGCAGCAGCAGATGCATCAGGAGAAGCAGGAGCAGGAATTGCAGCAGCAGGAGATGCAGCAGCAGAGATGCAGGAGCAGGAGAGACAGAAGCACGTGATGTGGCAGCAAGACATGCAAAAAGATATGCAGAAGCAGGAGATATGGCAGCAGGAGAGGCACCATGTGATTCAGCAGGAGATGCAGCAGAAGATAGAGAAGCAGGAGATGCACCAACAGATGCAGCCACAGGAGATGCAGGAAATGCATCAGCGGATGCAGGAGGAGCTTTACCAAGAGGAGATTTAGCAGGAGGAGAGCCAGCAGCAGGAGATCCAGCATGAGAGCAGCAGGAGATGCAGCAGAATCTACTGCTGCATCTCCTCTGCTGCCTCTCCTACTGCATCTCCTGCAGAGGCAGCAGCAGGAGAGGCAGCAGCAGGAGATGCAACAGGAGATTCTGCTGCATCTCCTCTGCAGCCTCTCCAACTGCATCTCCTCTTGTTTCATCTTTGGTTGCATCTCCTGCTGCATTATATCATGGTGCATATCCTCATGCTACATCTCCGCCTGCATCTCCTGCTGCATGTCCTGCTGCATCTTTTGCTAGTGCATGTTCTGCTGCATTTCCTCCTGATGCATATCCTGCTGCTGTATTTCCTGATGCATCTCTTTCTGCTTTATCTTTTTCTGCATATCCTGCTGCATCTCTTCCTGCTGGATCTCCCACTTAATCTCATCCTAATACTCAGCATATGCTGCTACATCTGGTGCTGCTTCACCTATTGCTGCATCTCCTGCTATTGCATCTGCTGCTGCAACTCCTGCTACTTCATCTGCTGCTGAATCTACATCTAGTCTTTCGTCTGCTGCCTGCATCTCCTGCTGATGCATCTCCTGCTGATGCATCTCCTGCTACAACTCCTTCTGCGGCATCTACTCTTGCATCTCCTTCTTCTGCATCTCTTGGGGTATATTCTGCTGCATTTCCTTCTGCATCCTCTGCTGCATCTTTTGTGGCTTCATCTCTTGCTGCTGTATCTCCTGCTGAAGAATGGCCTTCTGCTATATCTCCTGCTGCTGCATCTCCTTCTGAATGTGATGCTGAATCTACTGCTGAACATGCATCCCCTCCTGCTGCATTACCTGCTGCATCTCCTCCTGCATCATATCTTGCTGCATTTCCTTCTGCTGCATCTCCTGCTGCAGCATCATCTCCTGTGTCATCTGCAGCAGCATCTTCTGCTGCTGCATCTCCTACTGAATCTGCATCTGCTGATGCATCTCCTGCTGCATCTATTGCTGCTGCATCTGCTGCCTCTGCATCTGCAGCTGCATCTCCTGCTACTGCATCTCCTGCTACTGCATCTCCTCTTGCTGCATCTTCTGCTGCATTTCCGGCTACCGCATCTCCTTAATCTGCTGCTGCATCTGCTGCTGATTCATGTACTGCTGCATCTCCTGCTACAATTCCTGCTGCTACATCTCCTGCCACTTGATGTCCTCCAGCATCTCCTGCTTCTGCATCCCCTTCTCATGCATCTGCGGATGCATCTGCAGAAGTATCTCCATTTCCTGCTGCATCTGCTGCTCAATCTTCTACTGATGCATCTAGTGCTTCTGCATTTCCTCCTGAAGGCATCTGCGGCTGCATCTTCTGCTGCTACATCACCTGCTGAATCTCCTGTTGCACTTCCTGCTGTAACCTCTGATGCATATGTTGCTACTTCATCTCCTGATGCATCTCCTACTGTATCTCCTGCTGAATCTTCTTCTGCAGAATCTCCTTATGCAACTCCTGCTGATGTATCTCCTGCTGCATCTCCTACTATATCTCCTGCTGCTGAATCTCCTTCTATATCTCCTGCTGCATATTCTGCTGAATCTTCCGCTGAATCTCCTGCTGCAGACTCTCCTACGGTGTTTCCTGCTGCAGAATCTCCTGCTACATTTCCTGCTGATGCATCTCCTGCTGAATCTCCTGCCTCTTCATCTCCTGGTGCTGCTTCTACTGCATTTGCTGCGGCTGCATCTTCTTCTACTGCGTCTCCTGCTACTGCATCTCCTTCTGCATCTCCCGCTGCTATATCTCCTTCTGCATTTCCTGCTGCTGCATCTACTGCTACTTCATCTACTGCCGCATCTCCTACATCTCCTGCTGCCTCATACTTTTCTATATGTCCTGCTTCATCTACTGCTGCTGCCTCTGCTGGTGCATCTGCTGCTGATCTATCTCCTGCTCCATCTCTTCCTGCTGCATCCCTTGCTGCATCTCCTACTACTGCATCTGTAGGATACTGCTGCAAGCCCTGCAAAATTTCCTGCTGCTGCATCTGCTGCTGCAACACCTGCTGCAGCATCTCCTGTTTAATCTCCTGAAGCATCTCCTGCTGCATTTTCTGCTGGTGCATCTCCTGCTGCATTTCCGGCTGGTGCATCTCCTGCCTCATATCCTGCTGCTGTGTCTCATGCTGATGTATGTTTTGCTTCATCTCCTGCTGATGCATCTACTCCTGCATCTCCTGCTGATGCATCTACTTCTTCTGCATCTACTTCTTCTGCATCTACTTTTTCGGCATCTCTGGCTCCAGCATCTCCCGCTTCATCAATTGCTGCTTCATCTCTTATGCATCTCCTTCAGCTGCATCTGCTGCTGCATCTGCTGCTGCTGTACCTCCTCCTGCTTCATCTCCTGTTCCACCTCCTCCTGCTGCATCTCCTGCTTAATCTCTTCCTGCTGCATATCCTGCTTAATCTCTAATTGCTGCTCTATCATCTCCTTTTGCATCTCCTATGGCATCTCCGGCTGTATCTGCTGCTTCTGCATCTCCTGATGTATCCCCTGCTGCTTCATCTCATACTGCTGCATTTCATGCTGCATGTCCTGCTGCTATATCTCCTGCTGCTTCATATCCTGCTACTGCATCTCCGAATTAATCTCCTGAAGCTTCATCTCCTGCTGCTGCATCTCTTGATCCATGTCTTGCTGCTGCATCTCCTGTTTCTGCATCTCCTTCTGCTTCGTCTGCTGCTGCATCTTTATCTGCTGTATGTCATGTTGCACCTTCTCTTGAAGAATCTCCTGCGTCATCTCATTCTGCTGCATATCCTGCTGCTGCACCTAGTTCGGCATCTCCTGCTGCATCTCCTTCTGCATCACCTGCTGCATCTCCTTCTGCATCACCTGCAGATGCATCTCCTGCTCCTGCATATTCATCTGCATTTCCTGCTGAAGCTCTTTATGAATCTACGACTGCTGCATCTGCCGAATTTGCTGCTGCATCTCCTGATAAATCTCCTTCTGGTGCATCTCCTGCTGCTGCATCTCCTGCTGCTGCATCTGATGCTGCATCTGATGCTACTTTCTCTCTTGCTGCATTTACTGCGGCTAAATCTCCTGCTATATTTCCTTCTCCTGCATCATCTTCAATTCGTCTACTACTCTACACCTCCTGCTGCTGCATCTCCTCCTTCTGCATCTCCGCTGAATCACCTGTAGCAGCTCCTGCTTCTTCATCTCCTGCTTCTTCATCTCCTGCTGCTACATCTCCTAGTGCATATGATGCTGCTGCATCTCCTGTTACTACTGCTGCTGCTGCATTCCCTGCTGCATCTCCTGATGCTGCAGCTCCTTCTGCATCTCCTTCTGTGTCTCCTGCTACTACATCCCCTGCTGCTGCATTTCCGGCTGAATCTCCTGATGCTGTAAATCCTTCGGCATCTTCTGCTGATGCATCTCCTGCGGAATCTGCTTCTGCTGCATCTCCTGTTGAATCTGCTTCTGATGCATCTGCGTCTACATCTCTGCTGCAGCATCTCTTGCTGCATTTCCTGCTTCATCTGCTGATGCATCTGCTGCTGCTCTATGTCCTGCTACATCTCGTCATGCTGCACATCCTGCTGCATCTGCTGAAGATTCTCTTCCTATTGCTTCTCCTGCTGCATCTGCTTCTGCATTTCCTGCTGCACCTACTGCTGCTGCATTTCCTGCTGCATCTCCTGCTGCTGAATCTCTAGCTGCTGCATCTGCTGCATTATCTCCTCTTTCTCCATAATCTGCTGTATCTCCTGTTGTTGCATCATATCATGCTGCTGCATATGTTGAAGAATCTCTTCGTACTGCATCTTCTGCTGAATCTTCATTTCCTGCTGCATCTGCTTCTGCATCTCCTACTGCTGCTGCATGTCCTGCTTCTTCTCCTTCTTAATATGCATCTCCTGATGCATCTCCACCTGCTGCCACTCCTACTGCTGCGTTTGCTTCTGCATCTCCTGCTGCACCTACTGCTGCTGAATTTCCTGATGCCGTGTCTGCTGCTGTATATCCTTTATCTGCTGCTGAATCTCCTGCTGCTGAATCTCCTGCCCCATCTGCTGCTGCTGAAACTCCTACTGCTGCATCTCCTGTTGCTTCATCTGCTGGTGCTGCACCTGCTGCAACATCTGCTTCTGCATCTCCTGCTGTGCACCTCCTGACGCATCTCCATCTTAATCTCAAATTTTGGCTCTCTATAGGATCCTTTCATGAAGCGCTGTCACTGTCAGCCGCAAAGCAGGAAAAACGCAACGTTTTCACATAGGCTAGTTATTAGTGACTTAATAACGCCTAATAATGCTCTTTAGGAAAAGAGAATATCTTCAGCAGGGAAGATGTTAGCATGGAATGCTTCTGCATCTGTATGTCTTCTCTTAGAGCGCAATCACTACAAACCAAGATTTATCGAACTTCCCGTCTAGGCTAGTGAATGGTAACACCAGCATGGCTAGTAAAGCTTCACTTGAAGTTTAGCAGAACTACCCCTGGGAAGTTGCTAGCATCAAATGGTGGCTCTCGTTAGATTCTTCTCTGGAAGCGCTTTCACTGCAAGCTGCAAACACGAAAGTATTAGCATAGGCAAGTGAAAAGGGACGTATTAGCGTAGGCTAGTGAATAGGGACTTAACACCGTCTATTACGGCGTTGTAGTACAAATTCATATCTGCAGCAGGGAAGATGCTAGCATGGAATGCTTCAGCTTGTGGATGCATTCTCTTAGAGCACTTTCATTGCAGAGCACAACTTGTAGAACTTTCAGTCTAGTCTTGTGTACTCTAAGACCAGAATGGCTACGAAGGCGTTACTTCAAAATTTCAGAGCATTCAGCACAGGTAAACAGGAAAGGTGAACTAAAAGTTCAACAAGTCTTGCCTTGCAGTGAAAGCGCTAAAGATTTTGAAGTGATGCTTTAATAGCCATTCTGATGCTGCAGTGTACAAGCCTAGACTGAAACTTCTACAAGTTTTGCTTTGCAGTGAAAGCGCTCTAAGAGAAGACATTCAGTAGCAGCAGTATTCCACGCTAGCATCTTCACTGCGTCAGTTACTCACTAATCAGAAAGCACCTTCATAAGTCAAAATTCAGTACCCTATAGTAAAACGTTCTGTTAGTCATGCTTTGCATCTTGCAGTGAAAGTGTTTCCAGAGAAGACTCTAACGAGAGCCAACATTTTATCGTAGCTTCTTCCCTGCGGTATTTGTGCTGAACGCTCTGCTATTTTCAAGTGACTCTTTAATAGCCATTCTGATGTTAAAGTACACAAGCATATACTCAAACTTCTACAAGTCTCGCTTTACACTGAAAGCGCTTTAAGAGAAGACATTCAGAAGCATCAGCATTCCAAGCTAGCATCTTCCCTGCGGGCGTTATTCGATTTCCCTAAAGTGCCTCAATAGTGACAGTTAAGTCATAATGAGATGAAGCAGGAGCTGCAACAGCAGAAGATGCAGCACCAAGATATGCAGCAGGAGATGCAGCAGCACATGCAGTATCAGCAGATGCAGCAGCAGGAGATGAAGCAGCAGATGCAGCAGCAGGAGATGCAGCAGCAGGAGTTGATGCAGAACATGCATCAGCAGGAAACGCAGCACCAAGAGATTAAGACGGAGATGCATCAGGAGGTGCACAGCAGGAGATGCAGAAGCAGATGTTGCAGCAGTTGCAGCACCAGAAGTTGAAGCGACAGGAGATGCAGTAGAAGGAGATGCTGCAGCAGCACATGCAGAAGGTGGTGCAGCAGTGGAGATTCAGCAGCAGCAGATGGAGCAGGAGATTCAGCAGCAGGAGATTCAGCAGCAGACAAAGGATATACAGCAGCAGACACGGCATCAGGAGATTCAGCAGCAGTAGGTGCAGCAGGAGATGCAGAAGCAAACTGAGCAGTAGGAGTGGCAGCAGGTGGAGATGCATCAGGAGATGCATATTAAGAAGAAGAAGAAGCAGGAGATGCAGAAGCAGCAGGAGATGCAGCAGCAGAAGAAGATGCAGTAGCAGATGCAGCAGGAAATGAAGATTCAGCAGAAGATGCAGTACGAAGAGATTCTTCAAAATATGCAGCAGCATGATATGATTCAGCAAAAGGAGATACAGCAGATTATGGAGAAAGAGGAGATGATGCAGCAGACGCAGCAGCATGAGATTCAGCAGCAGGAGATGCAGCAGCAGGAGACTCAGCAGCAGGAGAAGCAGCAGGAGATGCATATTCAGAAGGAGATACGTCAGGAGATGTAGCAGGATATGTAGCAGCATGAGATGCTGCCGGTTATTCAGGAGGAGATGCAGCAGAAGGAGATGCAAGAGCAGGAGATGCATCAGCAGGACATGCACCAGGAGTCGATGCAGAAGATAACAGAGCAGCAGGAGATTCAGCATCAGGAGATGCAGAAAGAGATTCAGCATCAGGAGATGCAGCAGCAGGAAAGGCAGCAGTATATACAGAAGCAGGATATGAAGCAGGAGGAGATGCAGTAGGAGGAGATAGAGCAGGTAATGCAGCAGCAGGAGGTGCAGAGTAATAGATGAAGTGAAGAAGATTCAGCAGAATGAAATATAGAAGGAGATGCAGCCACAGTAAATGCAGCTAGAGAGAAAGTAGCATCAGATGCAGCATCAGATGCAGCATCAGGTGCAGCAGCAAGTTCAGCAGAGGCAGCAGTAGGAGATTCATAAATGGATATAAATGAATATGGAGGAGCAGGAGATATAGCAGGAGATGCATCTGCAGGTGATGCAGAAGGAGATGCAGCAGGTGACGCTCAAGGAGATGCAGCAGGAGATGCAGAACGAGATGAAGCAGCAAGATATGCAGCAGAAGGAAATGACGCAGGAGATGCTTCAATAGAAGGTGCAACATGAGATACAGCAGGAGATGTAGCAGCAGATGAAGCAAAAGGAGATACAGAAAGAGGAGATGCAACAGCAGGATATGGATCTAGAGAAGAAGCAGCAGGAGATTCTTTAAGAGATGCAGTAGTAGGATATGAAACAGCAGGAGATATAGCAGCAGGAGATGCAGCCTGAGATGTAGCAGGATGAGATGAAGCAGCAGGGGATGTATCAGGAGATGCAGAATCGGCAGATACAGCAGGAGATGCTGTAGAAGGAGATGTAAATAGAGATGTAGCAGAAGGAGATGCAGCAGCAGGAGATGCAGCAGCAGGAGATGCAGCAGGAGATGTAGGAGAAGGAGATGCAGCAGTAGGAGATGCAGGAGATGCAGTAGGAGGAGATTCAGCAGGAGATGCAGCAGGAGGAGATGGGACAGGAGATGCAGAAGGAGGAGATTCAGCAGGAGATGCAGCAGGAGATGGAGCAGCAGGAGATGGGACAGGAGATGCAGAAGGAGGAGATTCAGCAGGAGATGAAGCAGGAGGAGGTACAGTAACACCAGATGCAGCAGTATATGCAGCAGAAGGAGATGAATAAGAGATGCAGCAGCAATTAATGCAGCAGGAGATGCTGGAGCCGGAGATGCTTCTGCATCTCCGTAGATGCAGAAGAATGTAGATGTAGAAGATGCAGAATAAGGAGATGCAGCAGGACATGCATCAGCAGGAGATACAGCAAAACATATATCAGTAGGAGACACAGCAGCAGGATATGAGGCAGGAGATGCACCAGCAGCAGATACAGCAGCAAAGGATGCAGTATGAGATGCAGCAAGAATTGCATCAGCACGAAATGCTGCTGGAAATTCAGTAGGATATGCAACAGCAAGCGATTTGGCAACAGCAAATGCAGCAGGATATGCAGCAGCAGATGCAGCTGCATGAGGTGTATCATCAGGAGATGTAGCAGGAGATGCATATTCAGGAGGTGATGCACCAGGATATGCAGCAGGAGTTTCAACAGAAGGAAAAGCAGCAGGAAATCAGCCGGAGATGCAGCAGCAGGAGATGCAGGAAAAGAAGATGCAGCCGCACCAGATGCAGCAGCAGATTCAGCAGGAGTTGCAGCAGCAGGAGATGAAGAGGCAAGAGATTCAGCAGCAGGAAATTCTGTAGGAGATTCTGCAGCAGGAGATGTAGTAGGAGATGCAGCAGGAGATACATCAGCAGGAATTGTAGCAGATGCTGGAGGAGTTTGTGCAGAAGAAGATTCAGCAGGAGATGCAGCAGGAGATGAAATAGCAACATAGGCATCAGCAGTTACAGCAGGAAGTGCAGCAGGAGATTCAGCAGGAGATGTAGCAGCAGGAGATGCAGCCGCAGATGCCTTCAACAGGATATGTAGCTGAAATGCAGAAGCACTAGATGCAACCGTAAAAGACTGAGCAGCAGATGCAGCAGGAAATGGAGATAATTCTGCAGATGCTTCCTCAGATGCATCCGCAGAGGATGCAGCAGGAGATGAAGCAGCAGGCTATACAGCAGCAGGAGATGAAGCAGCAGATGCAGCAGCAGGAGATGCAGGAGGACATCAAGCAGAAGGAGATGCCGAATCAGCAAATGTAGCAGGAGATGCAGTAGTAGATGAAGCATCAGAAAACGGAGCAGCAGATTAAGGAGATGCAGCAGTACATGAAGTAGCAGGAAATGGAGCAACAGATAAAGCAGCAGCAGGAAATGCAGCAGGTGATGCAGCAGCAGGTGATGCAGCTGCAGAGGCAGCAGATGCAGCAGTAATAGATTCAGCAGCAGATGCATCAGGAGATGCTGATTCAGTAGGAAATGTAGCAGCAGCAGATGCTGCAGCAGATGATGCAGCAGGAGATGCAGCAGAAGGAAATGCAGCAAGATATGCTGCAGAAGGAGATGCAGTAGGACATGAAGCAGGAGATGCAGCAGCAGGAGATGCAGCAGGGGATGCATGTTCAGCAGTAGATTCAGCAGAAACTTCAGAAGGAGATGTTGCAGCAGGAGATTTAGCAGGAGATGCATCAGTAGATGAAGCAGCAGCATATGCAACAGCAGATGCACCAGATGGAGCAGAAAGAGATGCAGCAGGGGATGGAGCAGCAGATGCAACGGGAAATGGTGCATGAGGAGATGCATCCACAGATGCATGAGCAGAGGATGCATCAGGAGATGAAGCAGCAGGAGATACAGGAGCAGATGATGCCGCATGAGATGCAGCAGGAGATGCAACACCAGAAGATGCAGCACCAAGAGATGCAGCAGGAGATGCAGCAGCACATGCAGTATCATGTGCAGCAGGAGATTCAGTGGAAGATTCAGCAGGAGATGTAGCAGGAGATATAGAAGGAGATTCAGCAGCAGGAGATATAGTAGGAGATGCAGCAGGAGATACATCAGCAGGAGTTGCATAAGGAGATTCTGCAGAAGAAGATTCAACAGGAGATACAGTAGGAGATGCATCAGGAGATGAAGTAGCAACATATGCATCAGAGGTTACAGCAGGAAGTGCAACAGGAGATTCAGCAGGTGATGTAGCAGCAGAAGATGCAGCCGCAGATGCCTTCAGGAGGAAATGCAGAAGCACTAGATGCATCAGTAGAAGATTGAGCAGCAGATGCAGCAGGAAATGGAGATACTTCTGCAGATGCATCCGCAGATGCATGAGAAGGGGATGCAGAAGCAGGAGATGCTGGAGGACATCAAGTGGCAGGAGATGTAGCAGCAGGAATTGTAGCAGGAGATGCAGCAGTACATGAATCAGCAGCAGATGCAGCAGGAAATTAAGGAGATGCAGTAGCCAGAAATGAAGCAGATGATGCAGCAAAAGGAGATGCATATGCAAGAGATGCAAACAGCAGACAAAGGAGGAAATGCATATTCAGCAGCAGATGAAGTAACAGGAGATGCAGCAGCAGACGAAGTAGCAGGAGTTGCAGCAGCAGACGAAGTAGCAGGAGTTGCAGCAGCAGATGCAATAACAGGAGATGCAGCAATAGGTGAAGCAGCACCAGATGCAGCAGCATATGCTGAAGCCGCAGTAAATGCATCAAGAGAGAATGTAGCATCAGATACAGCATCAGATGCAGCAGCAGATGCATCAACAGCATATTTAGAAGCAGGAGATGCAGCAGAAGGAGATATATCTGGAGACGCAGCTGTAGATGAAGCAGCAGCAGATGCAGAAGCAAATTCAGCAGATATAGCAGGAGATGCTGTAGCAGGAGGTGCAGTAGAAGGAGATGGAACAGGAGATTCAGCAGGAGATGTAGCAGCACAAGATGCAGCCGCCTTCAACAGGATATACAGCTGAAACGCAGATACACTAGATGCATGTGTAGAAGACTGAGCAGCAGATGCAGCAGGGAATGGAGATGCTTCTGCAGATGCATCCGCAGATGCATATGCAGAGGTTGCAGGAGGAGATGAAGCAGCAGGCTATACAACAGCAATAGATGATGCAACAGATGCAGTAGCAGGAGATGCAATTGGACATCAAGTAGAAGGAGATGCAGCAGCAGCAAGTGTAGCAGGAGATGCAGCAGTACATGAAGCATCAGGAAATGGAGAAGCAGATTAAGCAGCAGCAGGAAATGCAGCAGAATATGCAGAAGGAGGTAATGCAGCAGGTGATGCAGCAGCAGGTGATGCAGCTGCAGCTGCAGAGGCAGCAGATGCAGCAGCAAGAGATGCAGCAGGGGATGCATATTCAGCAGTAGATTCAGCAGGAATATCAGAAGAAGATGCAGCAGCAGGAGATTTGGCAAGAGATGCAGCAGTAGATGAAGCAGCAGCAGATGCAGCAGCTAATTCAGCAGTTGCAGCAGTAGTAGATACATAAATAGCTGCAGCAGGAAATGCAGATGAATATGCAGTAGCAGGATATACAGCAGGAGATGCATCTGCAGGTGATGCAGAAGGGGATGCAGCAGGTGACGCTCAAGGAGATGCAGAACGAGATGAAGCAGCAAGACATGCAGAAGAAGGAGATGACACAGGAGATGATTCAATAGAAGGTGCAACATGAGATACAGCAGGAGATGCAGCAGCAAACGAAGCCAAAGGAGATGCAGAAACAGGAGATACAACAGCAGGATATGGATCTAGAGAAGAAGCAGCAGGAGATTCTTTAAGAGATGCAGTAGTAGGATATGAAACAGCAGGAGATATAGCAGCAGGAGATGCAGCCGCAGTAGATGCAGCAGCAGGAGATGCAGCAGGAGGAGATGGAACAGGAGATGCAGTAGGAGGAGATTCAGCAGGATATGCAGCAGGAGGAGATGCAACAGGAAATGCAGCAAGAGTAGGTACAGCAGCACCAGATGCAGCAGTATATGCAGCAAAAGGAGATGAATAAGAGATGCAGCAGGAGATGCTGGAGCTGGAGATGCAGAAGATGTAGATGCAGAAACAGGAGATGCAGCAGGACATACATCAGCAGCAGATACAGCAAAACATACATCAACAGGAGACATAGCGGCAGGATATGAGGCAGGATATGCAACAGCAGCAGAAGCAGCAGCAGATGCAGCAACTTATGCAGCAGAAGATGCAGAACCATATGCAGCAGGAGATGCAGAAGCAGATGAAGCAGCAGACGCAGATGGAGATGTAGCATCACCAGAAGCAGAAGCATATGCAGAAGCAAAGAATGCAAGATGAGATGCAGCAGGAATTGCATAAGCAGGAGATGCTGCTGGAAATTCAGTAGGATATGCAACAGCAAGCGATTTGGCAACAGCAAATGCAGCAGGATATGCAGCAGCAGATGCAGCTGCATGAGGTGTATCATCAGGAGATATATCAGGAGATGCATATTCAGCAGGTGATGCACCAGGATATGCAGCAGGAGATTCAACAGAAGGATATGCAGCAAGAAATCAGCCGGAGATGCAGCAGCAGGAGATGCAGGAAAAGAAGATGCAGCCACACCAGATGCAGCAGCATATTCAGCAGGAGTTGCAGCAGCAAGAGATGAAAAGGCAAGAGATTCAGCAACAGGAGATGGAGCATCAGGAGATTCAGCAGGAGAAGCATCAGCAGGAAATGCATCAGCAGACTGTGCAGCAGAAAATTCCGCAGGAGATTCTGCAGCAGGAAATTCCGTAGAAAAGGCAGCAGGAGATGCAGCAGCAGGAGATGTGGTATGAGATGCATCAGCAGGAGATCCAGGCAGCAGACGAAAGAGGAGATGCAGATTCAGCAGCAGATAAAGTAACAGGAGATGCAGCAGCAGATGAAGTAGCAGGAGTTGCAGCAGCAGATGCAATAGCAGGAGATGCAGCAATAGGTGAAGCAGCACATGATGCAGCAGCATATGCTGAAGATATAGTAGAAGGAGATTAAGCAGGAGATCCAGCAGGAAGAGATGCAGCAGGATATGCAGAAAAAGATAAAGCAGAAAGAGATGCATCAGGAAATACAGCAGCAGGATATGCATCAGCAGGAAATGCAGCAGAACATGCACTAGCTGAAGATGCAGCAGAAGATGCAGCAGGAGATACAGACGGAGATGTAGCAAGAGGATATGCACCATGATATACAGCAGCAGGAGATGCAACAAAAGATGAAACAGGAGGAGATGCAGTAGGAGAGGCAGCAGAAGAGATGCAGCAGAATCTACTGCTGCATCTCCTGCTGCATCTCCTGTAGCTGCCTCTCCTCCTGCTAAATCTCCTCCTAAATCTCGTTGTGCATCAGCTGATGCATTTCCTGCATCTCCTGCGGCTGCATCTTCTGCTGGTGCATCTCCTGCTAATGGATCTGCTGCATCATCTCCTCCTGCCTCTTCTCCTACAGCATCTCCTTCTGTATCTCGTGCTACATTTCATGAAGCTGTACCTGCTGGAGCATCTCTTCCTGCTGCATCTACTGATGAATAGGCATCTATTGATGCATCTGCTGCTGCTTCATCTCCTGCTGCTGCAGCTCCTACTGAATCTGCTGTTGAATATCTTCCTGCTACTGCAGCGGCTGCATCTCCTGCTGCTGCATCATCTACTGATGCATCTCCTGTGTAATCTTCTGCTGCTGCATCTCCTGCTGCTGAATCTCCTGCTCATTTCCTGATTCATCTCCTGCTGCTGCATCTGCAGTATTTTCGGCTGCATCTGCTGCTGCTTCATATACTGCTTCATCTCCTACTACTGCATCTCCTGCTGCATCTTTTGCTGCTGCATAATCTGCTGCAGTATCTTCTTCTTCTGCCTCTCATGCCACATCTCCCCCGATGCATCTCCTGCTTCTGTATATCTTGCTCAATCTACTGCTGCTGCATCTCCAGCTGCATCTCCTGCTGCTGCATCTCTTGCATCTTTGGTGCATCTGCTATAGATTAATCTACTGCTGCATCTCCTGTTGCTTCATCTTCTGATTTTTTCATGTCCTTCTGCATCACATGATGCTCCACTGAATCCCCTGCTGCATCTCCTGCTGCTGCATCCACTGGTACATCTCCTAATGCTGCATCTCCTGCTGCTGCACCTCCTGATGCATCTCCTGCTCAATCTCCTCCTGCTGCTTCTCCTACTGCTTCATCTCCTGCATCTGCTGCTGCATGTGCTGCTGCATCTCCTGCTTCTCTATGTCCTCCTCCTGGATCTCCACCTGCATCGATTGCTGCTGCATCCTCTGCTGAACCTCCTGCTGCTGCATCTCCTTCTGCGACTTCCTCTGATGCATCAGCAGATTCATCTGATGATGCATCTCCCCTGCTTCATCTCCTGATGCTGAATCTCCTGCTCTTGCATACCCTACTACATCTACAGCTGCTTCTAAGCCTACTTCGTCTACTGCTGCTGCATTACCTGCTGCTTCTACTGCTGCATCTCCTCCTGAATTTCCTGCTGCTGCCTCTCCTGGTGCTATATCTTTTGCTTATCAATCTCCTGCTGCTGCATATCTTACGGAATCTGCTTCTGAATCTGCTCCTGCATCTACTGCAGCTGCATCTCCTGATGCTGTATCTCCTGATACTGCATCTCTTAATGCATCTCCTGTAGCTTAATCTCCTGCTTTTGCATCTCCTGCTTTATCGCCTATCTTGCTGCTGCATCTACTGCTGCTTTGTCTGCTTCTACATCTCCTGCTGCATTTCCTGCTGCTGCATCTGTTTCATCAGGATACTCTGAAGGAGATGCAGCAACAGGAGATGCAGCAGCAGGAGATGCAACCACAGCACTCTGGCAGCAGATTCAGCTGCAGGAGATGCAGCCGTAGGAGATGCAGCAGGATTTTCAGCAGGAGATAGAGCAGAAGGAGTTACAGCAGGAGATGCAGTAGCAGATGCAGCAGAAGGAAGTGTAGCAGCAGAAGATGTAGGAGGATATGCAGCAGCAGTTAATGAAACAGACCATAAAGCAGCAGGATATGCAGAAGCAGGAGAATAAGCAGCAGGGGATACAGCACCAGATTCGGCAGAAAATTCAGCAGGAAATGTAGCAAAAGTAGATGCAAAATCAGGATATGTAGCAGGAGATGCATCAGCAGGCAATGCACCAGGAGAGGCAGAAGCAGAATATGCAACGGGAGATATAGAAAAAAATGAGGAAGCAGGAACAGCCCTTATTACTTGATGTCCTCCTGCATCTCCTGATACTGCATCTGCTGCTTCATCTCCTGCTTCTATATCTCCTGCTGCTACATCTCCTGATGCATCCTCTGCTCATGCATCTGCGGACGCATCTCCTCATGCACCATTTCCCGTTGCATCTGCTGCTCCATCCCCTGCTGCATCTCTTTCTGCTCCATCTGGTGCATCTGCTGTTGCATATGCTGCCGCTTCATCTACTGCTGCATCTCCTGCTAAATCTCCTGCTGCTGCATCTCCTTCTGAAGTTTCTGCTGAATCTACTGCTGAACATGCATCCCCTGCTGCATCTCCTGCTGCTGCATCTCCTGCTTCATATCCTACTGCATCTCCTCCTGCTGCATATTTTGCTGCATTTCCTTCTGCTTCATCTCCTGCTGCATCATCTGCTACAGCTTCTGCTGCTGCTACATCTCCTACTGAATCTGCATCTCCTGCTGCATCTGCTGCTGCATCTATTGCTGCTGCATCTGCTGCCTCTGCAGCTGCAGCTGCATCACCTGCTGATGCATCACCTGCTGCATTACCTCCTGCTGCTTAATCTGCTGCTCCATATTTTAATGCTTCATGTACTGCTGCATCTCCTGATACACTTGCTGCTGCTGCATCTCCGTCTTCTTGATGTCCCCCTGCATCTCCTACTACTACATCTGCTGCAGCATCTCCTGCTGCTGTATAGCCTGCTGCTTCATCTCCTGCTGCAACCTCTGCCGATGCATCTGCGAATGCATCTGCAGAAGTATCTCCATTTCCTGCTGCATTTGCTGCTCAATCTTCTACGGATGCATCTAGTGCTTCTGAATTTCAGCTGCATATCCTGTTGAAGGCATCTGCGGCTGCATCTCCTGCTGCTACATCTCCTGATGAATCTCCTGCTGCTCTTCCTGCTGTAACTGCTGATGCATATGTTGCTATTTCATCCCCTGCTGCATCTCCTGCTGAATCTTCTTCTGCAGAATCTCCTGCTGCATCTCCTGCTACAATTCCTGCTGATGTATCTCCTGCTGCATCTCCTACTACATCCCCTGCTGCTGAATCTCCTTCTATATCTCCTGCTGCATGTCCTGCTGCCATTTACCCTGAATCTCCAGCTGCATAATCTCCTACGGAATTTCCTGCTGCACAATCTTCTGATACATTTCCGGCTGATGCATCTCTTGCTGAATCTCCTGATGCTGCATCTCCTGCTGCTGAATCTCTTGCCTCTTCCTCTCCTGCTGCTGAAACTCCTGCTGAATCTGCTGCTGCCTCTGGTGCGGTTGCACCTTCTTTTCCTGCATCTCCTGCTGCTGCATCTCCAGCTGATTTCCTGCTGCATTTCCTTCTGCTGAATCTCTTGCTGCATATCCTGGTGCATCACCTGCTGAATATGCATCTCCTGCTACATCTCCTGCTGATACACCTCATGCAGCTGCATCTGCTGCTGCATATCCTGCTGCATCTGCTGTTACCAAATCTCTTGCTGTTTCATAGCCTCCTGAATTTCCAGCAGCATCTCCTGCTGATGTAATTCCTGTTGCATCTCACCCTGCATCCTTTGCTGCTGCATCTTCTGCTGTTTCTGGTGATGCTACATCTCCAGCTGCATCTGATGCTACTTCTGCTGCTGTATCTCCTGCTACATATGGTTCTGCATGTTCTGCTGCATATGGTTCTGCATCTTCTCCTGCATATGTTGCTGCATCTGCTGCTGCTTCTGCTGATGGTGCACCTCCTGCCGCATATCCTGCTGCTGTGTCTCCTGCTGATGTATGTTTTGCTGCATCTCCTGCTGATGCATCTACTTCTTCTGCATCTCGGGCTCCAGCATCTCCTGCTGCATCAATTGCTGCTGCATCACTTATTCATCTCCTTCTGCTACATATATTGCTGTATCTGGTGCTGCTGTACCTCCACCTTCTGCATATCCTGTTGCATCTCCTCCTGCTGCATCTCCTGCTGAATCTCCTCCTCCTGCATCTTCTGTTCCATCTCCTGCTGCTGCATCTCCCGCTGCTACATCTCCTTTTACATCTCCTGATGCTTCATCTGATCCAGCTGCATCTCATGCTGCATCTCCTGCTGCTATATCTCCTGCTTTTTCATATCCTGCTACTACATCTCCAATGAATCTCCTGCTGCTTCATTTCTTGATCCATGTCCTGCTGCTGCATCTCCTGTTTCTGCATCTCCTTTTGCTTCGTCTGCTGCTGCATCTCCTGCTGTATCTCATGTTGCACCTTCTATTGAATCATCTCCTGCGTCATCTCCTTCTGCTGCATATCTTGCTGCTTCATCTCGTTCTGCTTCTCCTGCTGCATCTCCTGGAGCGTCACCTGCTGCATCTCATTCTGCATCACCTGCGGATGCATCACCTGCAAATGCATCTCTTGCTCCTGCATTTTCTTCTGCATTTTCTTGCTGCAGCTCTTTATGAATCTACTACTGCTGCCTCTGCTGAATTTGCTGCTGCATCTGCTGCTGCTTCATCTACTGCTGCATCTCCTGATAGATCTCCTGCTGCTGCATCTCCTTCTGCTACATCTGATGCTGCGTCTGATGCTGCTTTCTCTCTTGCTGCAGGTACTGCTGATGAATCTCCTGCTTTATTTCCTTCTGCTGCATCTATTTCTCTTCATCTACTACTCTGCACCTCCTGCTGCTGCATCTCTTCCTTCTGCATCTCTGGCTGAATCGCCTGTAGCATGTCCAGCTTCTTCATCTCCTGCTGCTACATCTCCTAGTGCATATGATGCTGCTGCATCTCCTGTTTCTTCTGCTGCTGCTGCATTCCCTGCTACATCTCCTGAATCTGCAACTCCTACTTCATCTCCGGCTACTACACCCCCTGCTGCTGCATTTCCTGCTTCATCTCCTGATGCTGCAACTCCTTCTGCATCTCATTTTCTGATGCATCTCCTGCTGCATCTCCTCCGTTATGCCTTTCTACATTTGCTGCCTCATTTCCTCATGCACCTGCTGATGCATCTCGTGCTGCTGAATCTCCTGCTTCATTTTCAGCTGATGCAGCTGTGGCTTCATCACCTGATATGTCATGTCCTGCTGCATCTGCTGCAGTATTTCCTCATGCAGTATCTGCTGATCCTGCATCTACTGCTGCATTTCCTACTGCATCTGCTGCTGCTCTGCTGCTGCTTCATCTCATTCTAAATCTCCTGCTACATATCCTCCTGCTACACCTCTAAATGCACCTCATGATAATGCTTCATCTTCTACTGCTGCATCTCCTGCTGTATCTCCTGCTGCTGCATTACGTGGTCTATCTCCTCATACTGCATCTCCTCCTGCTGCATATCCTGCTTCTGTATATAGTGCTGCCTTTCCTGCTGCTGCATCTCCTGCTCCTGAATCTCTTTCTGAATCTCCTGCTGGTCTGTTACCTTCTGCATCGACTCCTGCTTCATCTCCTGCTGCTGCATCTCCTCCTGATGCATCTGCTTCTGCATCTCTTGCTGATGCATCTCCTGCAAAGCACGACTAACACAAAGTTTTAGAATAGGGTACAGAACAGTTACTTTACTTCGCCGAATAATGCGCTTTATGAATAGTGTACATCGACTGCAGGGAAGGTGATAGCATGAAATGCTGCTGCTTCTGAGTGTCTTCTCTTATAGCACTTTCACGACTTCTAGAAGTTTCATTCTAGTCTTCTGAAGTATATCATCAGCTACTAAAGTGTCACTTCAAAATTTCAGAGCGTTCAGCACAAGTACCGCAGGGAAGCTTCTACCATCAAATGCTGGTTCTCGTTAGAGTCTTCTCTTATAACGCTTTCACTGCAAGCTGTGAAGCACAACTAATACATTTTAGTTTAGGGTAATGAATTGTGACTTAACTGCGCCTGTTAACGCGCTTATGGAAAAGTAAGTATTTCAGGCAGTGCAGATGCTGGCCTGAAACTACACCGCTTATTAATGTTTTCTCTTATAGCGCTGTTACTGCAAAAGACGACTTGTAGAACTTTCACTCTAGGCTTATGTACTGTAAGATTGGAATGGCTATTAAAGCCTCATTTCAAGAGTTGAGATCGTTCAGCACAAGTACCGCAGGGAAGCTGCTACCATAAAATTTTGGCTGACTATAGGATCCTTTCATGAAGCGCTGTCACTGCCAGCCACAAAGCAGGAAAAACGCAACATTTTCGTGCAGGCTAGTTATTAGCGACTTAATAACGCCTAATAATGCTTTTTAGGAAAAGTGAATATCTCCAGCAGGGAAGATGTTAGCATGAAATGCTTCTGCTTGTGGATGTATTCTCTTAGAGAGCTTTCATTGCAGAGCACGACTTGTAGAACTTTCAGTCTAGTCTTGTGTACTCTAAGACCAGAATGGCTACGAAGGCGTTACTTCAAAATTTCAGAGCGTTCGGCACAAGGAACACAGGAAAGTTGTTACCATCAAAAGCTGGCTTTCGTTAGTGTCTTCTATGAAAGTGGTTTCTCTGTAAGATGCAGAGAACGACTAACACAACGTTCTTGTGTTGGCAAATGAATAGAAACTTAATAGCGCCTAATAAGGCACTTTAGGAAAAGTGAATATCTCCAGCAGGGAAGATGTTAGCATGGAATGATTCTGCTTCTGAATGTCTTCTCTTAGAGTGCAATCACTGCAAACCAAGATTTATTGAACTTTCCATCTAGGCTAGTGAACTGTAACATCAGCAAAGCTAGTAAGGCTTCACTTGAAGATTTTGAAAGCGTTCAACAGAAATACCCCTGGGAAGTTGCTAGCATCAGATGTTGTCTCTCGTTAGAATCTTCTCTGGAAGCACTTTCACTGAGAGGTGCAAAACACGATTAATAATGCGTTTAAGTGTAGGTTAAAGAATAGTGACATAATAGCGACTAATAATGAGCTTTAGAAAAAGTGAATATCTCTAACAGCGAAGATGTTAGCAGGGAATGCTGCTGGTTCTGAATGTCTTCTCTTAGAGCGCTTTCACTGCAAAGCAAAACTTGTAGAAGTTTCAGTCTAAGCTTGTGAACTGTAACATCAGAATGGCTGTGAAGGCGTCACTTCCAAATTTCAGAGTGTTCAGCACAAGTACCGCAGGTAAGATGCTACCATGAAATGCTGGCGCTCGTTAGAGTCTTCTGTAGATGCGCTTTCACTGCAAGGTGCAAAGCACGACTAACAGGATGTTTTAATGTAAGAGAATAAATGGTATCTTAATATTCACAAATTACAGCACTTTAAAAAAAGTGAGCAACTGCCGGAGGGAAGATGCTAGCATGGAATGCTGCCTCTTCTGAATGTCTTCTCTTAGAGTGCTTTTTCTGTAAAGCAAGACGTGTAGACCTTTCAGTCTAGTCTTGTATGCTGTAACTTCAGAATTGCTATTAAGGCGTCACTTCAATATTTTCAGATCGTTCAGACCAAGAACAGCAGGAAAGCTGCTACCATCAAATTCTGGCTCTCATCTGAGTCTTCTCTTGAAGTGCTTTGACTGCAAGCTGCAAAACACGACTAGCTGACCGTTTAAGTATAGGGTACTGAATGGTGATTTAACTGCGCCTTTCAAGACGCTTTAGGAGAAGTGAGTAAATTCCGCAGGAAAGAAGCTGGCAAGGAATGCTGCTGCTTCTCAATGTGTTCTCTTAGCTCTTTCACTACAAAGGAAGAATTGTAGAACTATCAGTATAAGCTTGCGTACCGTAACATATAAACGGCAAATAAAGCGTCACTTCCAAAATTCAGATCGTTCAGCACAAGAACCGCAGGGAAGCTGCTATGATCAAATACTGGCTCTCGTTAGCGTCTTCTGTGGAAGCTCTTTCATTGCAACGTGGAAAGCATGACTAACAGTACGATTTAGTGTAGGGTACTGAATTGTGACTTAACTGCACCTAATATGGCGCTTTAGGAAAATGGAAATACGCCCGCAGGGAAGACGCTAGCATGGAAAGCTGCTTCTTCTGAAGGTCTTCTCTTAGAGTGCTTTTTCTCTAAAGCAAGACTTGTAGAGCTTTCAGTGTAGACTTGCGTGCTGTAACATCAGAATTGCTATTCAAGCGTCACTTCAAAATTTCAGAGCATTTAACACACGCACCTGAGGGAAACATGCTACAATTAAATGCTGGCTCTCGTAAGAGACTTTTGTGGAGAGATTTCACTGCAAGCAGCAAAGCAGGACTTAAGGACCGTTTTAGTATAGGGTACTGAATAGTGACTTAACTGCGTCTATTAACCCGCTTTAGGAAAATTAAATTACGCCCGCAGGGAAGCTGCTAGGATGGAATGCTGCTACTTCAGAATGTCCTCCCTCATAGCGCTTTTATTACAAAGCAAGACTTGTAGAAATTTCAGTCTGGGCTTGTATACTGTAGCTTCAGAATTGCTATTAAGGCATCACTTCAATATTTTCATGTCGTTCAGAACGAGTAACGTAGAGAAGTTGCTACCATCAAATGCTGGCTTTAGTTTGAGTCTTCTATGGAAGCACTTTCACTGCAAGCGGCTAAGCAAGACTTATGGACCGTTTTAGTATAGGGTACTGAAATGTGACTGATCTTCGCCTATGAAGGCTCTTTAGGAAAAGTGAGTAATTCTCAGATGGAAGATGCTAGAATGGAATGCTGATGCTTCTGAATGTGCTCTCTTATAGTGCTTTCACTGCAAAAGAAGACTTGTAGAACTTTCAGTTTAGGCTTGTGTACTGCAACATTCGTATGGCTATTAAAGCATCACTTCCAAATTTCAGAGCGTTCAGAACAAGTAACGCAAGGAAGCTGTTACGATCAAATGCTGGCTCTCCTTAGAGTCTTCTGTGGAAACGATTTCAATACAAGCAGCAACAATTTATGGATCATTTTAGTATAGGGTACTGAATTGTGTCTTTATTGTGCCTATGAAGGTGCTCTAGGAAAAGTGAGCAACTCCCGCAGGCAAGATGCTAGCATGGAATGCTGCTGTTGCTGAATCTTTTCTCTTATAGCTCTTTTACTGCAAAGCAATACGTGTAGAACTTTCAGTCTAGGCTTGTGTTCTGTAATATCAGAATCACAGAATCACAGAATAACCAGGTTGGAAGAGACCCACTGGATCATCGAGTACAACCATTCCCACCAATCCCTAAATCATGCTCCTAAGCACCTCATCTATCCTAACCTTAAACACCTCCAGGGATGGTGACTGAACCACGTCCCTTGGCAGACCGTTCCAATGCCTAACCACCCTCTCCGTGAAGAACTTTTTCCTAATCTCAAGCCTAAATCTCCCCTGGCGGAGCTTGAGGCCATTCCCTCTCGTCCTGTCCCCTGTCACTTGGGAGAAGAGGCCAGCACCCTCCTCTCCACAACCTCCCTTCAGGTAGTTGTAGAGAGTAATAAGGTCTCCCCTCAGCCTCCTCTTCTCCAGGCGTGACTTTAAGAGCCTACAACATCTCCTGCTGCATCTCCAGCTGATGCATCTGCTGCTGTATCTCCTGCTATTGCACATCCAGTACCATCTCCTGCTGCATTTTCTGCTCCTGCACCTCCTGCTGAATCTGCCTATGTGGCTACATCTCCTGATGCTGAATCTGCTGCTGCATCTGCTGCTGAATCTCCTGCAGCTGTATCATATGCTGATTCTCCTTCTACTGAATCTCCTTCTGCTGCATCTCCTGCTGCATTTTTGCTGCTTCATCTCCTGCTGAATCTCCTGCTGATGCACCTCCTGCTGCTGCATCCCCTGCTGCTGCTTCCTCTGCTGCTGCATCACCTGCTGCCAAATCTCCTGCATCTTTTGCTGCATCTGCTGTAGATTCGCCTCCTGGTGGATCTCCTTCTGCTGCATCTCCTGCTGATGGATGTCCTCGTGAATGTCCTGATGCTGCATCTGCTGCTGCATCTCCTAAGGCTGCATCTCCTGCAGCTGAATCTGCTGCCGCAGTGCTGTGGTTGCATCTCCTGCTGCTGCATCTCCTGTTGCTGCATCTCCTTCAGAATATCCTGATGATGCAGATGCAGCAGCTGGAGCAGCAGGAGATACAGAAGGAGAGGCAGCAGGAGATGCCCCAGCAGGAGATGGAGCAGGAGATACAGCATCAGGCCAAGCAGCAGTAGATGCAGCAGCAATATATGCAGCAAAAGGAGGTGAAGCAGGATAGGAAGCATCAGGAGACTAAGCAAGAGGAGATGCATTAGGAGATGATGCAGCAGGCTATGCAGCAGCAGTAGATGCAGCAGAGAATGGAGCAGCACGAGATTCAGCAGTAAGAGATGGCACAGGAGATGCAGCTGCAGGAGATGCAGCTGCAGGAGATGCAGCAGCAGATGCAGCAGCAGGAGATGCACGAGGACATCCATCAGCAGGAGATGCAGCAGCAGGAGATGCACCAGGAGACGAATCTACAGCAGATGCAGCAAAAGATGCAGGAGATTCGGCAGCAGGTGATGCACCAGTAGATGCAGCAGCAGCAGCTGCAGCTGGAAAAGCAGCAGCAGGGGATGCAGCAGAGTTTGCAGCAGCAGGAGATGCAGAAGCAGGAGATCCAGCAAAAAAGCACCATCATAAGATGAATCCGCAGATGTATCAGAAGGATATGGAGCAGGAGATGCAGCAGCAAGATTTGCAGCAGCAAGATTCGCAGTCGCAGATGCAGCAGGAGGTGAAGCAGCAGGAGATGCAACAGCAGTTGAAGCAGTATCAGAAGATGCAGAGAATGAGAAGCAGTTGAAGGAGATGCAGCAGGAGAGGTAGCCCCAGTAGATGCAGCAAGAGATAGAGCAGCAGGAGATGTAGCCCCAGTAGATGCAGCAAGAGATATAGCAGCAGCAGATGCAGCAGCAGGATATGTAGTAGGAGATGCAGCAGTATATGAAGCAGCAGTAGATGTAGCAGCAAATGCTGCAGATGCAGCAGTAAGTGATTCAGCAGGAAATGCAGCAAGAAGAGATGCCTCAGGAAACGTGGAAGATGCAGCAGAAAGAGATGCTTAAGGAGATCGATTAGGAGGAGATTCAGCAGCAGGAGATAGAGCAGGAGAGAAAGCCGCAAGAGATGTAGCAGGAGATGCAGCAGGAGATGCAATAGGAGTTGCAGTAGCAGGAGATGTAGCAGCAGGATATGCAGCAGGAGATTGAGAGAGAGGAGATGTACCCTGAGATGCATCATCAGGAGATGCATCATCAGGAGATGCAGCCGCAACAGATGCAGCAGCAGATTCAGAAGCAGATTCCGTAAGAGATACAGCAGCAGGAGATTGATAAGCAAAATATAGCACCAGGAGATGCAGTAGCTGGAAATTCAGGAGGAGACGTAGCAGCAGCAGAAGCAGCAGGTAATGCAGAAGCAGCAGATAATGCAGCAGCAGTAGATGAAGTAGGGTAAGAAGCAGCAGTAAATGCAGCAGCAGTAGATGAAGTAGGGTAGGAAGCAGCAGTAGATGCAGCAGGGTATGCAACAGCAGGAGATTCAGCAGCAGGAGATGAAGCAGGGGAGATGCATCATCAGATGAATCCGCTGATGCATCAGAGGTAGTCGCCGATGGAGGTGCAGCAGCAGTAGGTTCAGCAGAGGATGAAGCAGCAATAGATGTAGGAGGCAATCCAGGAGGAGGAGAAGAGCATCAGGAGATGTAGCAGTAGATGCAGCAGCAGATGCAGAAGATGAAGCAGCAGGCAAATCAGCAGGAGGAGATTCAGCTGGAGATGCATCAGGAGATGCAAGCATCAGGAGATGAAGTATTAGGAGGTGCAGCAGGGGATTCAATAGCAGGAGATGAAGTATTAGGAGGTGCAGCAAGGGATTCAATAGCAGATGATGCAGCAGGAGATGCAGCAGCAGGAGGTGCAGCAGCAGGAGGTGCAGCAGGAATGCAGCAGGGCATTCAGTAGCAGCAGATGCAGTAGCAGATGCAGCAGAAGTAAATTCAGCAGCAGAAGATGTAGCAGGACATGCAGCAGTAGTAGATAAAAGAGAGGATGCAGAAGTAGGGGATACAGCAGCAGAAGATCCATATTCAGCAGGTGGTGCTGCATGAGATGCAGCAGCATATTCAGCAGCACATTCATCAGAAGATGCCGAAGCAGGAGATTCAGCAGCAGGAGATGAAGAAACAGCAGATGCCTCAGCAGATACAGAAGCACATTCAGCAGGAGATGCAGTAGCAGGAGATGCAGCAGTGTATGCAGCAGCAGCAGCTGGAGCTTCAGGTGATGCACGAGGACATCAAAAATCAGAAGGTGAAATAACAGGAGATGCAGCAGTAGATTAATCTACAGCAGATGCACCAAAAGATGCAAGAGATGCATCAGCAGGAGATGCAGCTGGAGATGCAGCAGAAGTAAATTGAGCAAGATATACAGAAGCAGGAGATGCATCAGCAGGAGATGCAGCTGGACATGCAGCAGAAGGAGATCCTGCAGCAGATGCAGTAGCATATACAGAACCAGAGAATGAAGCAGCAGGAGATGAAACAGCAGATGCAGCAGCAGGAGATTCAGCAGCAGGAGATGCAGCAGTCAGAGATGCAGCAGGTTAAGCATCAGCAGGAGATGCAGCAGCAGGAGATTCAGCAGCAGGAGATGCAGAAGGTGGAGATGCAGCATCAGGAGATGCATCAGCAATTGAGGAGGGGATTCCGTAGGAGGTGCTGCAGCAGCAGATGCAGCAGCAGATGCAGGAGATGCAGCAGTCGGAGATGCAGTAGGAGGAGATGCATCAGCAGGAGATGCATCAGCAGGAGTTGTGGTAGGATTTGATTCGGCAGGAGATGCAGCAGGAGATGCAGCAGCTGGAGATGAAGCAGAAGATGCATCAGCAGAAGATGTAGTAGGAGATGCAGCAGCAGCAGATGCAGCAGGAGATAGAGCGTTAGACACTGCAGCAGGAGATGAAGTAGCAGGAGATGCAGCAAGAGATGCTGCAGCAGATGCATCAGGAGGAGATGCATCAGGAGATGACTATTCAGAAGGAGATGCATCAGGAGATGTAACAGGTTATGTAGCAGCATGAGATGTCGCAGGAGATTCAGGCAGAGATTCAGCAGCAGGAGATGCAAGAGCAGGAGATGCCACAGCAAAAGATCCAGCAGCAGATTCAGCAGCAGATTCGTCAGGAAATGCAGTAGCAGCATATGCAGCAGTAGATAAAGCAGGAGATGCAACAGCAGGGGATGCAGCAGCAGATTCAGCAGCAAATTTGCAGGAAATGCAGCAAAATGAGATAGTGAAGCATATGCAGTAAGAGATGCAGATTAAGCAGGAGATGCAGCAGGAAAAGATGCTTCGGCTGATACAGCAATAGGAGATGAGCAGGAGATTGAGTAGGAGATGCAGTAGGAGGCGAGGCAGGAGGTGATGATGCAGCAGAAACAGAAGCAGGAGATGCATCGGTAGTAGATACAGCAGGGGATTCGGCGGCAGGAGATGCGGCAGGAGATACAGCAGGAGATGCAGAGAAAATAGATGAAGCAGCAGGAGATGCAGCGGCAGGAGATGCAGCAGTAGATGCAGATTCAGCAGGAAATTCATCAGCAGAAGAATCTGCAGCAGATTCACAGTAGGACGTCCAGGAGGAGGAGATGCAGGAGGAGATGGGCAGAAATAGATGCAGCAGGAGAAGCCGCAGTAGGAGATGCAACAGAAGATGCAGGAGGAGGAGATGTAGCAGGAAATGCAGAAGGATATGCAGCAGGAGAAGCATCAGGAAGAGATGCAGCAAGACATGCAGTAGCAGCAGATACAGCAGCAGGAGATGCAGCAGCAGAAGATGCAGCAAGATATATAGCAACAGGAATTGCAGCAGAAGATGCAGTAGCAAGAGATGTAGCATTATCATAGGATGCATTATAGGATGCAGCAGCAGGATGTGCAGCAGCAGGAGGTGCAGGAGTATATGCATGAACAGGAGAATCAGTATGAGGTAGAGCAGGAAATGCAGCAGCAGGATATGTATCTGGAGATTCAGCAGTAGATGAAGCAGCAGCAGAGCAGCAGCAGAAGCAGCAGGAAATGCAGCAGGAGATGCAGCAGCAGGAGATGCCCAGCAGATGCAGAAGGAGATGAAATATCAGGAGATGAAGCTACAGTTGCATCAGCTGAAGATGAAGCAGGAGATGCAGCAGAAGGAGATGCATCAGCAGATGGAGCAGGAGACGCAAGAGGAGGTGAGGCAGATGATGTAGCAAGAAATAACATAGAAGATGCAGCAGGAAATATATTCAGCATATGCAGGAGAAGTAGATGAAGCAGGAGATGAAGCAGAAGGAGATGCAGCAGTAGGAGATGCATCAGCAGATGTAGAAGCAGATGCAGCAGGAGAAGCAGGAGGAGATGCAGAAGCAGGAGATGCTGCAGCAGATGTAGCATGAGGAGATGCAGCACCAGGAGACACAGCAGGAGGTGATGCAGCAGGTAATACAGCAGCAGGAGATGCAGCAAAAGATGCAGCTAGAGATACAGCAGCAGGAAATGCAGCAGTATATAAAGAAGCATGGGATGCAGTAGCAGGAGATGCAGCAGGAGTTTCAGCATGAGATTCAGCAGCAGGAGATGCAGCAGCAGGAGATGTAGCAGCAGCAGATGCTGCAGCAGATGTATCAGGAGGAGATGCAGCAGCAGGAGACTTAGCAGGAGGTTATGCAGCAGGAGATGCAGCAGGAGATTCTATAACAGGACTTTCAGCAGGAGATGCAGCAGGAGATTCTATAACAGGAGATTCAGCAGGAGATGCAGCAGGAGTTGCAGCAGCAGGATATGTAGCACCAAGAAATGCAGCAGGAGATGCAGGAGGAGATGCAGCAGCAGGAAATTCAACAGCAGGAGATGCAGGAGGAGATTTAGTAGCAGGAGATACAGCAGCAGCAGATGAAGCAGGAGAGGTGGCAGGAGCTTCAGGAGGAGATTTAGCAGGAGGAAATGCAGCTGCAGGAGATGCAGCAGGAGATTCAGCAGGAGATACAGCAGCAGGAGATACAGCACCAGCAGATGCAGAAGGAGATGCCGCTGCAGATGCAGAAGGAGATGCAGTAACAGGACATTCAGCAGCAGCAGATGCAGCAGGAGATGCAGCAGCAGATGAAGCAAGAGATAGAGAAGAAGACAGAGCAACAGCGGATGCAGCAGCAGGAGATGCAGCAGGATATACATATTCAGCAGGATATGCATCAGGAGATGTAGTAGCAGGAGATGCATCAGGAGATGCATATTCTTAGGGAGATGTAGCGGGATATGTAGCAGCATGAGATGCCGTGGGAGATACAGGAGGAGATACAGCAGATCGAGATGCAAGAGCAGGAGTTGAAGTAGCAGGAAATGCAGTTGCAGCAGATCCAGCAGCAGGTGATTCAGCAGGTTATGCAGCAGAAGGCACAGCAGCAGGAGATGCAAAAGTAGATTCTATAGCAGGAGATTCAGCACGAGTTGCAACAGCAGGATATGTAGCACCAAGAAATGCAGGAGGAGATGCAGGAGGAGATGCAGCAGCAGGAAATTCAGCAGCAGGAGATGCAGCAGGAGATTCAGCAGCAGGAGATACAGCATCAGCAGATGAAGCAGGAGAGGTGGCAGGACCTTCAGGAGGAGATTTAGCAGGAGGAAATGCAGCTGCAGGGGTTGCAGCAAGAGATACAGCAGCAGCAGATGCAGAAGGAGATTCTGCTGCAGATGCAGAAGGAGACACAGCAACAGGAGATACAGCAGCAGCAGATGCAGCAGGAGATGCAGCAGCAGATGAAGCAAGAGATAGAGAAGAAGACAAAGCAACAGAGGGTGCAGCAGCAGGAGATGATGCAGGATATACATATTCAGCAGGAGATGCATCAGGAGATGTAGTAGCAGGAGATGCATCAGGAGATGCATATTCAGAGGGAGATGTAGCAGCATGAGATGCCGTGGGAGATACAGGAGGAGATAGAGCAGATCGAGATGCAAGAGCAGGATTTGAAGTAGTAAGAAATGCAGTCACAGCAGATCCAGCAGCAGGTGATTCAGCAGGTTATGCAGCAGCAGGCACAGCAGCAGGAGATGCAGAAGGAGATGCAGCAAGAGGAAATGCAGCAGGAGATGAAGCATCAGATATAGCAGGTGGAGATGCAGCAGATGCATCAGTAGATGCAGATTCAGCAAGAGATTCAGAAGCAGGAGATGCTGCAGCAGATTCGCAATAGGAGATGCATCAGCAGGAGATGCAGCAGGAAATGCAACAGCAGACGCAGAAGCAGGAGATGCTGCAGCAGGAAATACTGTAGCACATGCAGCAGGAGATGACATATCAGGTGATGAAGCCACAGATGCATCAGCTGAAGATGAAGCAGGAGATGCAGCAGCAGGAGGTGCATCAGCAGATGCATCAGGACATGAGGCAGCAAAAGCAGAACGTTATAACGTACATGTAGAAGCAGATGCAGCAGCAGCTAATTCAGCAGGAGATGCAGAAGCAGATGCATCAGGACATGAGGCAGCAAACACAGAAAGTTATAACGTACATGTAGAAGCAGATGCAGCAGCAGCTAATTCAGCAGGAGATGCAGCAGCAGGAGATGCAGAAGCAGATGCAGCAGGAAATGCAAATTCAGCAGGAGAAGCAATAGGAAGAGAATCTTCAGCAGATGCAGCAGGATGTGAAGGATGACGAGATGTAGCAGGACATAGAGCAGCAGCAGATGCATCAGCAGATGAAGCAGGAAATGCAGCAAGAGATGCAGCAGCAGAGGTGTAGCCGCAGATGCATCAGAAGCAGATGCAACTGGAGATGCAGTAGCAGCAGATTCTGCAGGAGATGCATCAGCAGAAGATGCAGAAGGAGTTGCAGCATCAAGAGATTTAACAGGAAATGCAGCAGTGGGAGATGTAGTAGCAGGAGACACAGAAGGAGATGCAGAAGGAGCTGCAGCATCAGGAGATGCAGCAGGGAATACAGCAGCAGGAGAAGAAACAGGAGATGCAGCAGCATCATATGCACTAGGAGATGTAGCAGCAGGAGATGAAGAAGCAGGAGATGCTACAGGTGATTCAGCCGGAGATGCAGAAGGAGGAGATGCAGCAGCAGGAGGTGCAGAGTAGTAGATGAAGTGAAGAAGATGCAGCAGAAGGAAATATAGCAGGATATGCAGTCGCAGTAAATGTAGCAAGAGAGAAAATAGCATCAGATGCAGTAGCAGGAGATGCACCAGCAGGAGATCTATGAGGAGATGCAGCAGCAAATTCAGCAGATGCAGCAGTAGAAGATTCATGGAAATGCAGATGAATATGCAGGAGCAGGAGATAAAGCAGGAGATGCAGCAGCAGATGAAGTATCAGCAGATGCAGCAGCAGGAGATGAAGCAGGAGATGCAGCAGCAGGAGATGCAGCAGCAGGAGCTGAAGCAGAGGAGTTGAAACAGAATATACATCAGCAAGAGATTCAGACGGAGATGCAGCAGGAGGTGCAGCAGCAGGAGATGCAGTAACAGATGTTGCTGCAGAAGGAGATGCTGCAGCAGCACATGTAGGAGGTGATGCAGCAGTAGGAGATGCAGCAGCAGCAGATGCAGTACGGGATTCAGCAGCAGACAAAGGATTTCAGCAGCAGAAACGGCATCAGGAGATTCAGCAGCAGGAGATGCATCAGGAGATGCAGAAGCAAACGCAGCAGTAGGAGTGCCAGCAGGTGGAGATGAATCAGGAGATGCATATTCAGAAGGAGATGCAAAAGGAGATTCAGCATGATATGTAGAAGCATGAGATGCCGCAGGAGATTCATCAGGAGATTCAGCAGCAACTGATGCAGCAGCAGGAGATGCAGCAGCAGAAGGAGATGCAGAAGCAGATGCAGTAGGAAATGAAGATTCAGCCCAAGATGCAGTAGGAAGATCTTCTTCAACATATGCAGCAGCATGATATGATGCAGCAACAGGAGATACAGCAGGTTATGGAGAAAGAGTAGATGATGCAGCAGACGCAGCAGCAGGAGATGCAGCAGCAGGAGATAAAGCAGCAGGAGAAGCAACAGGAGATGCATATTCAGAAGGAGATACCTCAGGAGATGTAGCAGGATATGTAGCAGCATGAGATGCCACAGGAGATTGAGGAGGAGATTCAGCAGAAGGAGATGCAAGAGCAGGAGATGAAGCAGCAGGAGATGCAGAAGCAGGCTATACAGCAGCAGGAGATGAAGCAGCAGATGCAGCAGCAGGAAATGCAGGAAGACATCAAGTAGAAGGAGATGCAGCAGCAGCAAATGTAGCAGGAGATGCAGCAGTACATGAAGCAGCAGAATAAGGAGATGCAGCATCAGGAATTGCAGCAGAATATGCAGCAGCAGGAAACGCAGCAGGTGATGCAGCAGCAGGTGATGCAGCTGCAGCTGCAGAGGCAGCAGATGCAGCATCAATAGATGCAGCAGCAGATGCATCGGGAGATGCAGATTCAGTAGGAGATGTAGCAGCAGAAGATGCTGCAGCAGATGATGCAGCAGGAGATGCAGCAAAAGGAAATGCAGCAAGATATGCTGTAGGAGGAAATACAGCAGGATATGAGACAGGAGATGCAGAAGCAAGAGATGCAGCAGGGGATGCATATTTAGCAGTAGGTTCAGCAGGAATATCAGAAGAAGATGCATCAGCAGGAGATTTGGCAGGAGATGCAGCAGTAGATGAAGCAGCAGCAGATGCAGCAGCAAATTCAGCAGATGCAACAGTAGTAGATTCATAAACAGCTGCAGCAGGAAATACAGATGAATATGCAAAAGCAGGAGATACTACAGGAGATGAATCTGCAGGTGATGCAGAAGGAGATGCAGCAGGTGACGCTCAAGGAGATGCAGCAGAAGATGCAGAAAAAGATGAAGCAGCAAGACATGCAGCAGAAGGAGATGACGCAGGAGATGATTCAATAGAAGGTGCAACATGAGATAGTGCAGGAGATGTAGCAGCAGACGAAACAAAAGGAGATGCAGAAACAGGAGATGCAGCAGGAGGACATGGATCAAGAGATGAAGCAGCAGGAGATTCATTAGGAGATGCTGTAGCAGGATATGAAAGAGCAGGAGCTATAGCAGCAGGAGATGCAGCCTGAGATGCAGCAGGATGAGACAAAGCAGCAGGGGATGTATCAGGAGATGCAGAATCAGCAGCTACAGCAGGAGATGCTGTAGCAGGACATGCAGAAGGAGATGTAGCAGAAGGAGTTGCAGCAGCAGGAGATGCAGCAGCAGGAGATGCAGCAGGAGGAGATGGAACAGGAGATGCAGTAGGAGGAGATTCAGCAGTATATGGAGAAGAAGGAGATGAATATGAGATGCAGCAGCAATTGATGCAGCAGGAGGTGTTGGAGCCAGAGATGCAGAAGAAGTAGATGCAGAAGAAGTGGATGCAGCAGGAAATGCATCAGCAGGAGATGCAGCAAAAAGTACATCAGCAGGAGACAAAACAACATAATATGAGGCAGGAGATGCACCAGCAGCAGAAGCAGCAGCAGCAGATACAGCAACATATGCAGCAGAAGATGCATAAACATATGCAGCAGAACATGCAGAACCATATGCTGCAGGAGATACAGAAGCAGATGAAGCAGCAGATGCAGCTAGAGATGTAGCATCACCAGAAGCAGCAGCAGATGCAGCAGCAAAGGATGCAGGATGAGATGCAGCAAGAATTGCATCAGCAGGAGATGCTGCTGGAAATTCAGTAAGATATGCAACAGCAAGCGATATGGCAACAGCAGATGCAGCAGAATATGCAGCAGCAGGTGCAGCTGCATGAGGTGTATCATCAGGAGATGTAGCAGGAGATGCATATTCAGCAGGTGATGCACCAGGATATGCAGCAGGAGATTCAACAGAAGGACATGCAGCAGGAATTCAGCCGCAGATGCAGCAACAAGAGATGCAGGAAAAGAAGATGCAGCCGCACCAGATGCAGCAGCAGATTCAGCAGGAGTTGCAGCAGCATGAGATGCATCAGCAGATTTTGCAGCAGGAAATTCCGTAGGAGATACTGCAACAGGAGTTTCTGCAGAAGGTACAAAAGGCAGTAGGAGATGCAGCAGGAGATATAGAAGGAGATTCAGCAGCAGGGGATGTAGTAGGAGATGCAGAAGGAGATATATCAGCAGGAATTGTAGCAGGAGAAGCAGCAGGAGATTCTGCAGAAGAAGATTCAGCAGGAGATGCAGCAGGAGATGAAATAGCAACATAGGCATCAGCAGTTACAGCAGGAAGTGCAGCAGGAAATGGAGATACTTCTGCAGATGCATGAGCAGAGGATGCAGCAGCAGGAGATGCTGGTGGACACCAAGCCGCAGGATATGTAGCAGCAGGAATTGTAGCAGGAGATGCAGCAGTACATGAATCAGCAGCAGATGCAGCAGCAGATTAAGGAGTCAGTAGCCAGAAATGCAGCAGAAGATGCAGCAAGAGGAGATGCATCAGCAGGAGATGCAGGCAGCAGACGAAAGAGGAGATGCAGATTCAGCAGCAGATGAAGTAACAGGAGATGCAGCAGCAGATGAATAGCAGGAGTTGCAGCAACAGGTGCAATAGCAGGAGATGCAGCAATATGTGAAGCAGCACCAGATGCAGCAGCATATGCTGAAGATGTAGTAGGAGGAGATTAAGCAGGAGATCCAGCAGGAAGAGATGCAGCAGGATATGCAGAAAAAGATAAAGAAGAAAGAGATGCATCAGGAAATACAGCAGCAGGATATGCATCAGCAGGAAATGCAGCAGAACATGCACTAGCTGAAGATGCAGCTGGAGATATAGAAGGAGATTCAGCAGCAGGGGATGTAGTAGGAGATGCAGCAGGAGATACATCATCAGGAATTGTAGCAGGAGATGCTGGAGGAGATTCTGCAGAAGAAGATTCAGTAGGAGATGCAGCAGGAGATGAAATAGCAACATAGGCATCAGCAGTTACAGCAGGAAGTGCAGCAGGAGATTCAGCAGGAGATGTAGCAGCACGAGATGCAGCTGCAGATGCCTTCAACATCATATGGAGCTGAAATGCAGAAGCACTAGATGCAGCCGTAGAAGATTGAGCAGCAGATACAGCAGGAAATGGAGATGCTTCTGCAGATGCATCCACAGATGCATCCACAGAGGATGCAGCAGGAGATGAAGCAGCAGGCGATACAGCAGCAGGATATGAAACAGCAGATGCAGCAGCAGGAGATGCAGGAGGACATCAAGAAGAAGGAGATGCAGCAGCAGCAAATGTAGCAGGAGATGCAGCAGTACATGAAGCATCAGGAAATGGAGCAGCAGATTAAGCAGCAGCAGGAAATGCAGCAGAATATGCAGCAGGAGGTAATGCAGCAGGTGATGCATCAGCAGGTGATGCAGCTGCAGGTGCAGAGGCAGCAGATGCAGCAGTAATCGATGGAGCAGCAGATGCATCAGGAGATGCAGATTCAAAAGGAGATGATGTAGCAGAAGATGCTGCAGAAGATGATGTAGCAGGAGATGCAGCCAGAGATGTAGCAAGAGGATATGCACCATGATATACAGCAGCAGGAGTTGCAACAAAAGATGAAACAGGAGGAGATTCAGTAGATTCTGCTGCATCTCCTCTGCTGCCTCTACTCTTGATAAATCTCCTCCTGCTAAATCTCCTCCTGCATCAGCTGATACATTTCCTTCATCTCCTGCGGCTGCATCTGCTGGTGCATCTCCTGCTTCTCTATTTTCTGCTGCATCTCCTGCTGAATCACATGGTGCCTCTCCTGCTGCCGCATCTCCTGCTTCTGCATATCCTTCTGCATTTCTTTCTGCCACATCTTCTGCTTCTGCCTTACCTACTCCTGCATCTCTGCTGCTGCATCTCCTGCTGCTGCATTTCCTGCTCTTGCTTCTCCTGATGCATCTCCTTTTGCTGCATTTCCTTCTGCTGCATTTCCTGCTCCTGCATTTGATATATCATCTCCTGCTGCTGCATCTGCTGGTGCTGCATCTCCTGCTGCATCTGCTGCTGAATCTCCTGCTGATGCATCTCATACTACATCTCCTGCTGCTGCATCTCCTGCTTCTGCATATCTCGCTGCATCTGCTGGTGCTGCATCACCTGCTGCATCACCTACTGCCGAATCTCCTGCATCTTTTGCTGCATCTGCTGTAGATTCGCCTCCTGGTGCGTCTCCTGCTGCTGCATCTCCTGCTGATGGATGTCCTCCTACATCTCCTGATGCTTCATCTGCTGCTGCATCTCCTGCAGCTGCATCTCCTGTGCCATCTCCTACTGCTGAATCTCGTGCTGCTCCATACTCTGCTGCATCTACTGCTGCTGCATAGCCTGCTGCGTAATCTCCTAATGCATCTCCTCTTGCTTAGTCTCCTGATGCTTCCTATCCTGCTTCATCTCCTTTTGCTAAATACATTGCTGCTGCATCTACTGCTGCTTGGCACCCTTCTGCATCCCTTGCTGTTCGTTACCTGCTCTATCTCCTCCTACTGCATCTCCTCCTGCTGCGTATCCTGCTTCCATATATACTGCTGCCTTTCATATTGCTGCATCTCCTGCTGTTTCTCCTACTGCTACGTCAGTTGCTGCTGAATCTGCTGATAAATCTCCTGCGGCATCTCATGCTTCTACATATCATGGTGAATCTTCTGCTGCTGAATCTTCTTACTTCATCTGCTACTGCTGTATCTCCTAATGCTGCATCTCCTAATGCTGCATCACATTCTGCATGTGCTGCTGCAGCATCTCCTTCTGCTGCATCTCCTTCTGCTGCATCTCCTGCTACTGCATCTGCTGCTTCATCTACTCCTGCTGCATCTCTTGCTGCATCTCCCTCTGAATCTCTTTGTGCTGCATTTCCTGCTGATGCATAATCTGCTTCAACTCCTGCTGCTGCATTAACTTCTGCATCTTTCCTATTGTATTTTCTGCTGCTGCATCTCCTGCTGCTGCATTTCCTGCTTCATCTCCTGCTGCTGCATCTGCTGATACTGCATGTGCTGCTGCATCTCCTGCTGCATCTCTTGGTGCTGCATCTTCTGGTGTTGCATCTCCTCCTAAATCTGCTGCTTCATCTCCTGCTTCTGTATCTCCAGCTTATGCATCTCCTGATGCATCCTCTGCTCATGCATCTGCGGATGCATCTCCTCATGCGCCATTTCCCATTGCATCTGCTGCTCCATCACCTGCTGCATCTCATTCTGCTCCATTTGCTGCCTCTGCTGTTGCATATGCTGCTGCTTCATCTACTTCTGCATCTCCTGCTAAATCTCCTGCTGCTGCATCTCCTTCTGAAGATTCTGCTGTATCTACTGCTGAATATGCATCCCCTGCTTCATCTTCTACTGCTGTATCTCCTGCTTCATGTCCTACTGCATCTCCTCCTGCAGCATATCTTGCTGCATTTCCTTTTGCTGCATCTCCTGCTGCATCATCTGCTACATCATCTTCTGCTGCTACTTCTCCTACTGAATCTGCATCTCCTGATGCATCTATTACTGCTGCATCTGCTGCCTCTGCACCTGCAGCTGCATCACCTGCTGATGCATCACCTTCTGCATTACCTCCTGCTGCATATTCTGCTGCATTTCCTGCTGCTGATTAATCTGCTCCTCCATTTCCTGATGCTTCATGTACTGCTGCATCTCCTTAATCTGCTGCTCCATTTCCTGATGCTTCATGTACTGCTGCATCTCCTGCTACATTTGCTACTGCTGCATCTCCTTCTTCTTGATGTCCTCCTGCATCTCCTGCTGCTGCATCTGTTGCTTTATATCCAGCTGTTGTATAGCCTGCTGCTTCATCTCTTGCTGCATCCTCTGCGGATGCATCTGCAGAAGCACCTCCATTTCCTGCTGCATCTGCTGCTCAGTCTTCAACGGATGCATCTAGTGCTTCTGTATTTCAGATGCATAACCTGTTGAAGGCATCTGCGGCTGCATCTCCTGCTGCTACATCTCCTGCTGAATCTCCTGCTGCACTTCCTGCTGTAACTGCTGATGCCTATGTTGCTATTTAATCTCCAGCTGCATTTCCTGCTAAATCTTCTTCTGCAGAATCTCCTCCAGCATCTACTGCTAGTATTCCTGCTGATGTCTCTCCTGCTGCATCTCCTACTACATCCCCTGCTGCTGAATATTTTTCTATATCTCCTGCTGCATCTCCTGCTGCAGAATCTGCTGATACAGTTACTGCTGATGCATCTCCTGCTGAATCTCCTGCTGCTGCAAGTCCTGCTCAATCTGCTGCTGCCTCTGGTGCGCCTGCATCTTCTTTTCCTACATCTCCTGTTGCTGCATCTCTGGCTGATTTCCTGCTGCATTTCCTTCTGTTGAATCTCGTGCTGCATATCCTGCTGCATCACCTGCTGAATATGCATCTCCCGCTACATCTCCTGCTGATACACCTCATGCAGCTGCATCTGCTGCTGCATATTCTGCTGCATCTGCTGTTGCCAAATCTCTTGCTGTTACATATCACACTGAAATTCCAGCAGCATCTCCTGCTGATGCAATATTTGCTGCCTCTCATCCTGAACCCTTTGCTGCTGCATCTGCTGCTGCTTCTGCTGCTGTTGCATCTCCTACCTCATATCCTGCTGCTGTGTCTCCTACTGATGTATGTTTTGCTGTATCTGCTGCTGATGCATGTCCTGCTGCATCTCTTGCTTTTGCATCTACTTCTTCTGCATCTCCGTCTCCAGCATCTCCTGCTGCAACAATTGCTACTGCATCTCTTATTCATCTCCTACTGCTGCATATCCTGCTGCATCTGGTGCTGCTGTACCTCCTCCTGCTGCATTTCCTGCTGAATCTCCCCCTACTGCATGACCTGTACCATCTCCTCCTGCTGCATCTCCTGCTGCTGCATCTCCTTCTGCTACATCTCTTTCTGCATCTCCTGATACATCCCGTGCTGCTTCATCTCATCCTGCTGCATCTCATGCTGCGTTTCTTGCTGCTATATCTCCTGCTGTTTCATATCTTGCTACTGCATCTCCTAATGAATCTCCTGCTGCCTCATCGCTTGATCCATGTCCTGTTGTTTCTGAATCTCCTTTTGCTTTGTCTGCTGCTGCATCTCCTGCTCTATCTCATGTTGCAGCTTCCATTGAGGCATCTCCTGCGTCATCTCCTTCTGCTGCATATCTTGCTGCTTCATCTCGTTCTGCATCTCCTGCTGCATCTCCTGGAGTGTCACCTGCTGCATCTCCTCTGCAACACCTGCAGATTCATCTCCTGCTGTATCTCCTGCTCCTCCATATTCATCTGCATTTCCTGCTGCAGCTCTTTATGAATCTACTACTGCTGCATCTCTTGAATTTTTCTGCTGCATCTGCTGCTGCATCATCTACTGCTGCATCTCCTGATAGATCTCCTGCTGCTGCATCTCCTGCTTCTGCATCTGATGCTGCATCTGATGCTACTTTCTCTCCTTCTATATGATGAATCTCCTGCTATATTTCCTTCTGCTGCATCTTCTTCTCTTCTACTACTACTCTGCACCTCTTGCTGCTGCATCTCCTTCGGCATCTCCGGCTGAATCGACTGTAGCATCTCCTGCTTCTTCATCTCCTGCTGCCACATCTCCTAGTGCATATGATGCTGCTACATCTCCTGTTACTTCTGCTGCTGCTGCATTCCCTGATTCTGCAACTCCTTCTGCATCTCCTGCTACGACATCCCCTGCTGCTGCATTTCCAGCTGAATCTCCTGATGTTGCAACTGCTTCTGCATCTCCTCCTACTACATCCCCTGATGCTGCATTTCCCGCTACATCTCCTTATGCTGCAACTCCTTCTCCATCTCCTTCTGCATCTCATTTCTTAATGCATCTCCTGCTGCATTTCCTGTTGAAACGTCTCCTGCTCTATCTCCTTAGTTATAGCTTTCTACATTTGCTGCCTCGTTTCCTCATGCACCTGCTGCTGCTGCATCTCCTGCTTCATCTTCAACTGATGCATCTGTGGCTTCATCACATGATATGTCATCTCCTGCAGCATCTGCTGCAGTATTTCCTGATGGAGTATCTGCTGATCTAGAATCTACTGCTGCATTTCCTGCTGCCTCTGCTTTTGCTCTGCTGGTGCTTCATCTCCTGCCAAAACTCCTGCTACATATCCTGCTGCAGCATGTCCTAATGCATCTCATGATAATGATTCATCTCCTCTTGCTGCTTTTCTTGCTGCATCTTCTGCTGCTGCATCTCCTGCAGATGGGTCTGATGCTGCATCTCTTGCTCTTGCATCTCCTGCTACATCTCCTGCTGCTGCATTACCTGCTCTATCTCCTCCTACTGCATATCCTCCTGGTGCATATCCTGCTTCTGTATATACTGGTGCCTTTCCTGCTGCTGCATCTCCTCCTGCTGCTGAATCTCTTTCTGCATCTCATTCTTCTGAACCTCCTTCTGCTCTATTACATTCTGTATCGACTCCTGCTGCATGTCCTGCTGATGCATCTCCTGCTCTTGCATCTCCTTCTGCTGAATCTCTTCCTGAATCTCTGGCGGCATCTCATGCTGCTACATATCCTGCTACATCTCCTGACGTATCTCCTTCTGAATATGCATCTCCTGTTGCTTCTCCTGCTGCTGAATCTCCTGCTGCTGCATCTCTTGCTGCTGAATCTCCTGCTGCTGCGTCTGCTGCATCATCTCCTCTTTCTCCATAACCTTCTATATTTCCTGTTGCTGCATATCATATCATGCTGCTGCATATGTTGAAGAATCTCTTCCTACTGCATCTTCTGCGGAATCTTCATTTCCTGCTGCATCTGCTTCTGCATCTCCTGCCGCTTCTCCTGCTGCTTCATCAGTTCCTGATGAATCTCCTGATGAATCTCCTGCGGCATCTCATGCTTCTACATATCATGCTGAATCTCCTGCTGAATCTCCTTCTGAATATGCATCTCTAGATGCATCTCCACCTGCTGGCACTCCTACTGCTGCGTTTGCTTCTGCAACTCCTGCTGCTGAATCTCCTGATGCCGTCTCTGCTGCTGAATATCCTTTGTCTGCTGCTGAATCTCCTGCTGCTGAATCTCCTACTGCATGTGCTGCTGCAGCATCTCCTTCTGCTGCATCTCCTGTTGCTGCATCTACTGCTGCAGCATCTCCTTCTGCTGCATCTCCTGTTGCTGCATCTGCTGCTGCATCTCATGCTGCTGTATCTCCTGCTGCATCTCTTGCTGCTGCATCTCTTGCTGCATCTCTGTCTGAGTCTCTTGGTGCTGCATTTCCTGCTGATGCATATTGTGTTTCAACTCCTGCTGCTTCAACTACTGCTGCTGCATCTCCTGCTAATAACTAGCCTACGAGAAATCGTTGCGTTTTTCCTGCTTTGCGACTGACAGTGAAAGCGCTTCATAAAAAGTTCCTAATGAGAGCCAGAATTTGATGGTAGCAGCTTCCCTGCGGTACATGGGCAGAAATCTCTAATATCTTGACGTGATGCCTCAATAGCCATGCAGATGTTACCGTTCACTAGCCTAGACTGAAACTTCTACAAGTCTCGCTTTGCAGTGAAAGCGCTCTAAGAGAAGACATTCAGAAGCAGCAGCATTCCATGCTAGCATCTTCCCTGTGGGCATTATTCGATTTCCCTAAAGAGTCTCAATAGTGGCAGTTAAGTCATAATGAGATGAAGCAGGAGATGCAACACCAGAAGATGCAGAACCAAGAGATACAGCAGGAGATGCAGCAGCACATGCAATATCAGCAGATGCAGCAGCAGGAGATGCAGCAGCAAGAGATGAAGAATAAGGAAGTACAACAGGAATAGATGGAGAAGGTAATGCAGCAGCAGGAGTTGAAGCAGAATATGCATCAGCAGGAAATGCAGCACCAAGAGATTCAGATGGAGATGCAGCAGCAGGAGGTGTAGAGGCATCAGCAGGAATTGTAGCAGGAGATGCAGCAGGAGATTCTGCAGAAGAAGATTCAGCAGGAGATGCAGCACAAGATGAAATAGCAACATAGGCATCAGCAGTTACAGCAGGAAGTGCAGCAGGAGATTCAGCAGGAGATGTAGGAGCAGGAGATGCAGCCGCAGATGCCTTCAACAGGATATGCAGCTGAAATTCAGAAGCACTAGATGCATCCGTAGAAGATTGAGCAGCAGATGCAGCAGGAAATGGAGATGCTTCTGCAGATGCATCCGCAGATGTATCTGCAGAGGATGCAGCAGGGGATGAATCAGCAGGCGATACAGTTGCAGGAGATGAAGAAGCAGATGCAGCAGCAGGAGATGCAGGAGGACATCAAGTAGAAGTAGATGCAGCAGCAGCAAATGTAGCAGGAGACGCAGCACTGCATGAAGCAGCAAGAGATGCAGCAGCAGGAGATGCAGCAGGAGATGCATCAGGAGGAGATGGAACAGGAGATGCAGTAGGAGGAGATTCAGAAGGAGATGCAGCAGGAGGACATGCAACAGGAAATGCAGCAGGAGGAGTTACAGCAGCACCAGATGCAGCAATATATGCAGCAGAAGGAGATGAGTAAGAGATGCAGCAGCAATTGATCCAGCAGGAGGTGCTGGAGCCAGAGATGCAGAAGAAGAGAATGCATCAGCAGGAGATGCAGCAAAACATACATCAGCAGGAGACACAGCAGCAGGATATGAGGCAAGAGATGCAACAGCAGCAGAAGCAGCAGCAGATGCAGCACCATATGCAGCAGAACATGCAGAACCATATGCAGAAGAACATGCAGAACCATATGCAGCAGGAGATACAGCTGGAGATGTAGCATCACCAGAAGCAGAAGCAGATGCAGCAGCAAAGGATGCAGGATGAGATGCAGCAAGAATTGCATCAGCAGGAGATGCTGCTGGAAATTCAGTAGGATATGCAACAGCAAGACATTTGGCAACAGCAGATGCAGCAGGATATGCAATAACAGATGCAGCTGCATGAGGTGTATCAGCAGGAGATGTATCAGGAGATGCATATTCAGCAGGTGATGCACCAGGATATGCAGCAAGAGATTCAACAAAAGGAAATGCAGCAGGAAATGAGCCGGAGATGCAGCAGCAGGAGATGTAGGAAAAGGAGATGCAACCACACCAGAAGCAGCAGCAGATTCAGCAGGCATTGCAGCAGCAGGAGATGAAAAGGCAAGAGATTCAGCAGCAGGAGATGCAGCATCAGGAGATTCAGCAGGAGATGCATCAGCAGTAAATGCATCAGTAGATCCTGCAGCAGGAAATTCCGTAGGAGATTCTGCAGCAGGAGATTCAGTAGAAAATGCAGTAGGAGATGCAGCAGGAGATGAAATAGCAACATAGGCATCAGCAGTTACAGCAGGAAGTGCAGCAGGAGATTCAGCAGGAGATGTAGCAGCAGGAGATGCAGCCGCAGATGCCTTCAACAGGTTATGCATCTGAAATACAGAAGCACTAGATGCATCCGTAGAAGACTGAGCAGCAGATGCAGCAGGAAATGGAGATGCTTCTGCAGATGCATCCGCAGATGCATCCGCAGAGGATGCAGAAAGAGAGGAAGCAGCAGGCTATCCAGCAGCAATAGATGAAACAGCAGATGCAGCAGCAGGAGATGCAGGAGGACATCAAGGAGAAGGAGATGCAGCAGCAGCAAGTGTAGCAGGAGACGCAGCAGTACATGAAGCATTAGGAAATGAAGGAGCAGAATATGCAGCAGGAGGTAATGCAGCAGGTGATGCAGCTGCAGCTGCAGAGGCAGCAGATGCAGCAGCAATAGATGCAGCAGCAGATGCATCAGGAGATGCTGATTCAGTAGGAAATGTAGCAGAAGAAGGTGATGCAGCAGATGATGTAGCAGGAGATGCAGCAACATGAAATGCAGTAAGATATGCTGCAGGAGGAGATGCAGTAGGATATGAAGCAGGAGATGCAGCAGCAGGAGATGCAGCAGGGGATGCATATTCAGCAGTAGATTCAGTAGGAACATTAGAAGAAGATGCAGCAGCAGGAGATTTAGCAGGAGATGCAGCAGTAGACGAAGCAGCAGCATATGCAACAGCAGATGCACCAGATGGAGCAGAAAGAGATGCAGCAGGGGATGGAGCAGCAGAAGTAACAGGAAATGCATCCGCAGATGCATGAGCAGAGGATGCATCAGCAGATGTAGCATCAGGATATACAGAAGCAGGAGATGAAGCAGCACATGCAACAGTAGGCGATGCAGGAGGACATCAAGTAACAGGGGCTGCTCCTCCTTCCTCATTTCTTTCTATATCTCCCACTGCATCTTCTGCTGCTGCCCCTGCTGGTGCATTTCCTGCTGATTTATGTCCTGCTGCATATCCTCCTGCTGTAGCTTCTGATTCATCTCATGCTGATGCATCTCCTGCTACATATCTTCTGTATCTACTGTTGCTACATTTCCTGCTGAATTTGCTGCTGAATCTGCTGCTGCATCCCCTGCTGCTGATTCTCCTGCTTCTGCATATCCTGCTGCTTTATGATCTGTTTCATCTACTGCTGCTGCATATCCTCCTACATCTTCTGCTGCTACACTTCCTTCTGCTGCATCTCCTACTACATCTCCTGCTGTAACTCTTTCTGTTCTATCTCCTGCTGAAAATCCTGCTGCATCTCCTACGGCTGCATCTCCTGCAGCTGAATCTGCTGCCACAGTGCTGTGGTTGCATCTCCTGCTGCTGCATCTCCCGTCGCTGCATCTCCTATAGAATATCTTGATGATGCAGATGCAGCAGATGGAGCAGCAGGAGATGCAGAAGGAGATACAGCAGGAGATGCCCCAGCATCCAGGAGATGGAGCAGGAGATACAGCATCATTCCAAGCAGCTGTAGATGCAGCAGCAATATATGCAGCAAAAGGAGATGAAGCAGGATAGGAAGCATCAGGAGACTAAGCAAGAGGAGATGCATTAGGAGATGATGCAGCAGGTTATGCAGCAGCAGTAGATGCAGCAGAGAATGGAGCAGCACGAGATTCAGCAGTAAGAGATGGCACAGGAGATGCAGCTGCAGGAGATGCAGTAGCACATGCAGCAGCAGGAGATAGATGAGGACATCCATCATCAGGAGATGCAGCAGCTGGAGATGCACCAGGAGGCGAATCTACAGCAGTTGCAGCAAAAGATGCAGGAGATTCGGCAGCAGGTGATGCAGCAGGTGATGCAGCATCAGGAGATGCAGCGATATATGCAGAAGCAGGAGATGCAGCAGCAGGAGATGTGGTATGAGCAGGAGGTATGCAGCAGCGAGGTATACAGGAGGAGATTCAGCAGCAGATGAAGCGGGAGATGCAGCACCAGCAGATGTAGCAGAAGGAGATGAAGTATCAAATGCAGGAGCAGGAAATGCAGCAGAAGGAAATGCAGCAGAAGGAGATGCAGCAGGAGTTGCAGCAGAAGGAGATGCAGCAGTTAAAAATGCATCAGTAAATGCGTCAGCAGCCGCAGGAGATGCAGCAGAAGCAACTACAGCCTGAAATGCAGCAGCAGGAGATGCAGCAGAGTTTGCAGCAGCAAAAGATGCAGAAGCAGGAGATCCAGCAAGAAAGCACCATCATAAGATGAATCCGCAGATACAACAGAAGGTTATGGAGCAGGAGTTGCAGCCGCAAGAGATGGAGTAGGAGATGCAGCTGCAAGAGATGTAGCAGGAGATTCAGCAGGAGATGCAGTAGCAGGAGATGTAGCAGCAGGATATGCAGCAAGACACTGAGCAAGAGATGTATCCTGAGATGCAGCAGCAGGAGATGCAGCAGGAGATATAGAAGCAGACAAAGCAGCAGTAGATGCAGCAGCAAGATAGGCGTGAGAAGGAGATAAATCAGGAGATGCAAAAGCAGGAGATTAAGCTACAGGAGATGCATTAGGAGATGCAGTAGCAGCAGATACAGCATCAGGAGATGCAGCCACAGTAGATGCAGGAGCAGATTCAGAAGCAGATTCCGTAAGAGATGCAGCAGCAGGAGATTGATAAGCAAAAGATATAGCACCAGGAGATGCAGCAGCAGGAGGTTCAGCAGAGAGTGCAGCAGTAATAGATGCAGGTGGAGATCCAGGAGGAGGATATAGAGAAGCAGGAGATGCAGCAACACATGCAGCAGCAGATGCAGGATATGAAGCAGTAGGAGAAGCAGCAGGAGGAGATTGAGCAGGAGATGCAGCAGGAGGTGCAGCATCAGGAGATGCAGCATTAGGAGATGTACCAGTGGATGCAGCAGCAGGAGATGCAGCAGGGGATTCAGTGGAAGGTGATGCAGCAGCAGATGCAGCAGAAGTGAATTCAGCAGCAGAAGATGCAGCAGTGTATGCAGCAGCAGCAGATGGAGCATAAGGTGATGCTCGAGGACATGAAAAAATCAGAAGATGAAGCAACAGGAGATGCAGCAGTAGATTAATCTACAGCAGATGCACCAAAAGATGCAAGAGATGCAGCAGCAGGAGATGCAGCTGGAGATGCAGCAGCAGTAGATTGAGCAAGATATCATCAGCAGAAGATGCAGGTACATCTCCTTCTGCATTTCCTGCTTCTTCATCTCCTGCTACTTCATCTCCTGCTATGCACTTCATGCTGCTGCATCTGCAGTTGCATATCCTGCTGCATCTCCTGCAGCATCTCCTGCTACTGCAGTTCCTGCTGCATCTCATCCTGCATCACTTGCTGCTGCATATGCTGCTGCTTCTGGTGTTGCTACATCTCCTGCTGCACCTGCTACTGCATCTCCTGCTGCATCTCCAGCTTCATCTTCTGCTGCTGCATCTCCTTCTGTATCTTCTGCAGTTTCATATCCTGCTGCATCTACTCTGCTACATCTCCTGAGTCTGCTCTTGTATCTGCTGCTACTTCAAGTACTCCTGCATCTCCTGCTGCCGTATCTCCTGCTATATGCTCTGCTGATGCATCTGCGGATGCATCTACTGATGCTGCATATCCTGCTACATCTGCTGCTGAATCTCCTGCTACTGAATTACCTGCTGCTGCATCTCCTACTGCATATGCTGCTGAATGCATTTGCGGCTGCACCTCCTGATGCTGCATTTCCTGCTGCTGCATCTCCTGCTGCAACGGCTGCTGCATCTACTGCTACTTCATCTACTGCTACATCTCCTGCTGCCTCATACTTTTCTCTATGTCCTGCTGCATCTACTGCTGCTGCCTCTGCTGGTGCATCTGCTGCTGATCTATCTCCTGCTCCATCTCTTCCTGCTGCATTCCCTCCTGCATCTCCTACTGCTGCATCTGCAGCATATGCTGCTTCATCTAATGCTGCTTCACTTACTGCTGCAAGCCCTGCAAAATTTCCTGCTGCTGTATCTGCTGCTGCATCACCTGCTGCAGCATCTCCTGTTTAATCTCCTGAAGCATCTCCTGCTGCATTTTCTGCTGGTGCATCTCCTGCTGCATTTCCGGCTGGTGCATCTCCTGCCTCATATCCTGCTGCTGTGTCTCCTGCTGATGTATGTTTTGCTGCATCTCCTGCTGATGCATCTACTCCTGCATCTCCTGCTGATGCATCTACTTCTTCTGCATCTACTTTTTCGGCATCTCTGGCTCCAGCATCAATTGCTGCTGCATCTCTTATGCATTTCCTTCTGCTGCATCAACTGCTGCATCTGCTACTGCTGTACCTCCTTTTGCTTCCTCTCCTGTTCCACCTCCTCCTGCTGCATCTCCTGCTTAATCTCTTCTTGCTGCTCCATCATCTCCTTTTGCATCTCCTATGGCATCTCCGGCTGTATCTGCTGCTTCTGCATCTCCTGAAGTATCCCCTGCTGCTTCATCTCATACTGCTGCATCTCGTGCTGCATGTTCTGCTGCTATATCTCCTGCTGCTTCATATCCTGCTACTGCATCTCCTAATTAATCGCAAGAAGCTGCACCTCCTGCTGCTGCATCTCTTGATCCATATCTTGCTGCTGCATCTCCTGTTTCTGCATCTCCTTCTGCTTCGTCTGCTGCTGCATCTTTATCTGCTGTATGTCATGTTGCACCTTCTATTGAAGCATCTTCTGCGTCATCTCCTTCTGCTGCATATCCTGCTCCTGCATCTCGTTCTACATTTCCTGCTGCATCTCCTTGAGCGTCACCTACTGCATCTCCTTCTGCATCACCTGCAGATGCATCTCCTGCTCCTGCATATTCATCTGCATTTCCTGCTGAAGCTCTTTATGAATCTACGACTGCTGCATCTGCTGTATTTGCTGCTGCATCTCCTGATAGATCTCCTTCTGGTGCACCTCCTGCTGCTGCATCTCCTCCTTCTGCATCTCCGGCTGAATCGCCTGTAGCATCTCCTGCTTCTTCATCTCCTGCTGCTACATCTCCTAGTGCATATGATGCTGCTGCATCTCCTGTTTCTTCTGCTGCTGCTGCATTCCCTGCTGCATCTCCTGATGCTGCAGCTCCTTCTGCATCTACTTTGTGTCTCCTGCTACTACACCCCTGCTGCTGCATTTCCGGCTGAATCTCCTGATGCTGCAACTCCTTCTGTATCTTCTGCTGATGGATCTCCTGCGGAATCTGCTGCTGCTGCATCTCCTGTTGCATCTGCTTCTGATGTATCTGCGGCTACATCTCTCTGCTGCATCTCTTGCTGCACTTCCCACTTCATCTTCTGATGCTCTGCTGCTGCTCTATGTCCTGCTACATTTCATCATCCTTCACATCCTGCCGCATCTGCTGAAGATTCTCTTCCTATTGCTTCTCCTGCTGAATCTGCATTTCCTGCTGCATCTGCTTCTGCATCTCCTGCTGCTGCATCTCCTGCCGAATTAGCTGCTGCTGCATCTGCTTCTACATATACGTTATAACTTTCTAATTTTGCTACCTCATCTCCTGATGCATCTGCTGATGCATGCCCTGCTGCTGAATCTCCTGCTTCATCTTCAACTGATGCATCTGTGGCTTGATCACCTGATATGTCATCTCCTGCTGCATGTGCTACAGTATTTCCTGCTGCGGAAACTCCTACTTCTGCGTCTGCTGTTGCATTTCCTGCTGCATCTGCTGCTGCTCTGCTGCTGCTTCATCTCCTGCCAAATCTCCTGCTACATATCCTGCTGCTGTACCTCTTAATTCATCTGATGATAATGCTTCATCTCCTGTGACTGAATCTCCTGCTGCACCTACTGCTGCTGCATTTCCTGCTGCATCTCCTGCTGCTGAATCTCCTGCTGCTGCGTCTGCTGCATCATCTCCTCTTTCTCCACAACCTGCTGAATCTCCTATTGCTGCATCGTATCATGCTGCTGCATATCTTGAAGGATCTCTTCCTACTGCATCTTCTGATGTATCTTCATTTCCTGCTGCATCTGCTTCTGCATCTCCTGCTGCTGCTGCATCTCCTGCTGCTTCTCCTGCTGCTGCATCAGTTGTTTCTGAATCTCCTGATGAATCTCCTGTGGCATCTCATGCTTCTACATATCATGCTGAATGCCCTGCTGCTGAATCTGCTGCTGCATCTCCTACTGCTTCATCACCTTCTGCATGTGCTGCTGCAGCATCTCCTTCTGCTGAATCTCCTGCTGCTGCATCCGCTGCAACATCTTCTGCGGCTGCACCTCCTGCTGAATCTCCTGCTGCATCTCCGTCTGAATCTTATGGTGCTGCATTTCCTGCTAATGCATATTCTGCTTCAACTCCTGCTGCTGCATTACCTTCTGCATCTATTCCTGTTGTATTACCTGCTGCTGCATCTCCTGCTTCATCTCCTGCTGCGGCATCTGCTGATACTGCATGTGGTGCTGCATCTTCTGCTGCATCTCTTGGTGCTGCATCTTCTGGTGTTGCATCTCCTGCTGCATTTCCTGCGGCATCATCTGCTCCTGTATCTCCTGCTGCTACATCTCCTGATGCATCCTCTGCTCATGCATCTGTGGATGTAACTCCTGATGCACCATTTCCAGTTGCATCTGCTGCTCCATCGCCTCCTGCATCTCTTTCTGCTCCATCTGGTGCTTCTATGGTTGCATATGCTGTTGCTTCATCTACTGCTGCATCTCCTGCTAAATCTCCTGCTGCTGCATCTCCTTCTGAAGTTTCTGCTGAATCTACTCCTGAATATGCATCCCCTGCTGCATGTCCTGCTGCTGCATCTCCTCATTCTTCATATCCTACTGCATCTCCGCCGGCAGCATATCTTGCTGCATTTCCTTCTGCTACATCTCCTGCTGCATCATCTGCTGCAGCATCTTCTTCTGCTACATCTCCTACTGAATCTGCATCTCCTGATGCATCTGCTGCTGCATCTATTGCTGCTGCAGCTGCATCACCTACTGCTGCATCACCTGCTGCATTACCTCCTGCTGCATATTCTGCTGCATTTCCTGCTGCTGCTTAATCTGCTGCTCCATTTCCTGCTGCATCTCCTGCTACATTTGCTGCTGCTGCATCTCCTTCTACTTGATGTCCTCCTGCATCTACTGCTGCTGCATCTGCTGCTTCATCTCCTGCTGCTGTATAGCCTGCTGCTTCATCTCTTGCTACATCATCTGCAGATGAATCTGCGGATGCATCTGCAGAAGCATCTCCATTTCCTGCTGCATCTGCTGCTCAATCTTCTACGGATGCATTTAGTCCTTTGCATTTCAGCTGCATATCCTGTTGAAGGCATCTGCGGCTGCATCTCCTTCTCCTACATCTCCTGCTGAATCTCCTGCTGCACTTCCTGCTGTAATTTCTGATGCCTATGTTGCTATTTCATCTTGTGCTGCATCTCCTGCTGAATCTTCTTCTGCAGAATCTCCTCCAGCATCTCCTGCTACAATTCCTGTTGATGTATCTCCTGCTGCATCTCCTACTACATCCCCTGCTGCTGAATCTCCTTCTATATCTTCTGCTGCATCTCCTGCTGAATCTCCTCCTACTGCATCTCCTGTCCCATCTCCTCCTGCTGCATGTCCTGCTGTATCTCCTGCTGCATCTCCTGTTCTTGCACCTCCTTCTGCTGAATCTCCTCCTGAATCTCCGGCGGTATCTCATGCTGCTACATATCCTTCTACATCTCCTGATGTATTTCCTTCTGAATATGCATTTCCTGCTTCTTCTCCTGCTGCTGAATCTCCTGCTGTTGAGTCTGATGCATCATCTCTGCTTTCTCCATAACCTGCTGTATCTCCTGTTGCTACATCATATCATGCTGCTGCATATGTTGAAGAATCTCTTCCTACTGCATCTTCTGCTGAATCTTCATTTCCTGCTGCATCTGCTTCTGCACCTCCTCCTGCATCTCCTTCTGCTTCTCCTTCTGAATATCTCCTGATGCATCTCCACCTGCTGCCACTCCTACTGCTGCGTTTGCTTCTGCATTTCCTGCTGCACCTCCTGCTGCTGAATCTCCTTATGCCGTGTCTTCTGCTGAATATCCTTTGTCTGCTGCTGAATCTCCTGCATGTGCTGCTGCTACTCCTGCTGCATCTCTTGGTGCTGCATCTTCTGCTGTTGCAGCTCCTGCTTCATCTCATTATGACTTCACTGCCACTATTGAGGCGCTTTAGCTAAATCGAATAACTCCCACAGGGAAGATGCTAGCATGAATGCTGCTGCTTCTGAATGTCTTCTCTTAAAGCGCTTTCAGTGCAAAGAGAGACTTTTAGAAGTTTGAGTATACTCTTGTGTACTTTAACATTATCAGAATGGCTATTAAAGCGTCACTTGAAAATAGCAGAGAGTTCAGCACAAGTACCGCAGGGAAGAAGCTACGATGAAATACTGGCTCTTGTTAGAGTCTTCTCTGGAAACGATTTCACTGCAAGCTGCAAAGCATGACGAACAGAACGTTTAGTATTGATTATGGAATTGTGATTTAACTATTAAGGAGCTTTAGGAAAAGTGAGTAAAGCCCATATGTAGGATGGTAGTATGGAATGCTGCTGCTTCTGAATGTCTTCTCTTATAGCAATTTCACTGCAAAGTACGATTTCTAGAAGTTTCATTCTAGTCTTCTGAAGTGTATCATCAGCTACTAAAGTGTCACTTCAAAATTTCAGAGTGTTCAGCACAAGTACCGCAGGGAAGCTTCTACCATCAAATGCTGGTTCTCGTTAGAGTCTTCTCTTGTAGCGCTTTCACTGCAAGCTGTGAAGCACGACTAACACAGTTTAGTTTAGGGTAATGAATTGTGACTTAACTGCGCCTCTTAACGCGCTTATTGAAAAGCAGTGCAGATGCTGGCCTGAATCTACACCGCTTATTAATGTTTTCTCTTATAGCGCTGTTACTGCAAAAGACGACTTGTAGAACTTTCACTCTAGGCTTATGAGCTGTAAGATAAGAATGGCTATTAAAGCCTCATTTCAAGAGTTGAGATCGTTCAGCACAAGTACCGCAGGGAAGCTGCTACCATCAAATATTGGCTCTCGATAGGCTCCTTTCATGAAGCACAGTCACTGCCAGCCGCAAAGCAGGAAAAACCCAACGTTTTCACGTAGGCTAGTTATTAGTGACTTAATAACGCCTAATAACGCTCTTTAGGAAAAGAGAATATCTTCAACAGGGAAGATGTTAGCATGGAATGATTCTGCTTCTGTATGTCTTCTCTTAGAGTGCATTCACTGCAAACCAAGATTTATCGAACTTTCCGTCTAGGCTAGTGAACTGTAACACCAGCATATCTAGTAAAGCTTCACTTGAAGATTTGAAAGCGTTTAGCAGAACTACCCCTGGGAAGTTGCTAGCATCAAATGGTGGCTCTCGTTAGATTCTTCTCTGGAAGCGCTTTCACTGCAAGCTGCAAACACGAAAGTATTAGCATAGGCTACTGAAGAGGGACTTTTTAGAGTAGGCTAGTGAATAGGGACTTAACACCGTCTATTACGGCGTTGTAGTACAAATTCATATCTCCAGCAGGGAAGATGCTAGCATGAAATGCTTCTGCTTGTGGATGTATTCTCTTAGAGAGCTTTCATTGCAGAGCACGACTTGTAGAACTTTCAGTCTAGTCTTGTGTACTCTAAGACCAGAATGGCTACGAAGGCGTTAGTTCAAAATTTCAGAGCGTTCAGCACAGGTAAACTGGAAAGGTGTTACCATCAAAAGCTGGCTTTCGTTAGCATCTGCTATGGAAGCGGTTTCTCTGCAAGATGCAGAGAATGACTAACGCAACGTTCTTGTGTTGGCAAATGAATAGAGACTTAATAGCGCCTAATAAGGCGCTTTAGGAAAAGAGAATATCTCCAGCAGGGAAGATGTTAGCATGGAATGCCTCTGCTTCTGAATGTCTTCTCATAGAGACAGAAAGTTGTACAAGTCGTGCTCTGCAATGAAAGCATTCTAAGAGAATATATCCACAAGCAGAAGCATTCCATGCTAACATCTTCCCTGCACGAGATATTCTCTTTTCCTAAAGAGCGTTGTTAGGCGTTATTAAGTCGCTAATAACTAGCCTCCACGAAAACTTTGCGTTTTTCCTGCTTTGCAGCTGAAAGAGAAAGGGCTTCATTAAAGATCCTAACGAGAGCCAGAATTTGATGGTAGCAGCTTCCGTGAGGTACTTGAGCAGAAATCTCTAAAATCTTGACGTGATGCCTCAATAGCCATGCTGATGTTACTGTTCACTAGCCTAGACTGAAAGTTCGACAAGTCTCGCTTTCCAGTGAAAGTGCTATAAGAGACGACATTCAGAAGCAGCAGCATTCTGTGCTAACATCTTCACTGTTAGAGATAATCACTCTTCCTAAAGCTAGATATTAGTCGCTGTTACGTCACTATTCTTTAACCTACTCTTAAATGCATTGTTAATTGTGTTTTGCACCTCTCAGGGAAAACGCTTCCAGAGCAGATTCTAACGAGAGACACCATTTGATGCTAGCAACTTCCCAGGGGTATTTCTGTTGAACGCTTTCAAATCTTCAAGTGAAGCTTTACTAGCCATGCTGATGTTACAGTTCACTAGCCTAGATGGAAAGTTCGATAAATCTTGGTTTGCATTGATTGCACTCTAAGAGAACACATACAGAAGCAGAGGCATTCCATGCTAACATCTTCCCTGCTGGAGATATTCTCTTTTCCTAAAGAGCGTTATTAGGCGTTATTAAGTCGCTAATAACTAGCCTACGTGAAAACGTTGCGTTTTTTGTGCTTTACAGCTGGCAGTGACAGCGCTTCATGAAAAGATCCTAACGAGAGCCAAAATTTGATGGTAGCAGCTTCCCTGCGGTACTTGTGCTGAACGATCTCAACTCTTGAAATGAGGCTTTAATAGCCATTCTGATCTTACAGCTCATAAGCCTAGAGTGAAAGTTCTACAAGTCGTCTTTTGCAGTAACAGCGCTAGAAGAGAAAACATTAATAAGCGGTCTAGTTTCAGGCCAGCATCTGCACTGCCTGAAATATTTACTTTTCCATAAGCGCGTTAACAGGCACAGTTAAGTCACAATTCATTACCCTAAACTAAAATGTGTTAGTCGTGTTTCACAGCTTGCAGTGAAAGCGCTATAAGAGAAGACTTTAACGAGAACCAGCATTTGATGGTAGAAGCTTCCTTGCGGTACTTGTGCTGAATGCTCTAAAATTTTGAAGTGACATTTTACTAGCTGATGATATACTTCAGAAGACTAGAATGAAACTTCTAGAAGTCGTACTTTGCAGTGAAAGTGCTATAAGAGAAGACATTCAGAAGCAGCAGCCTTCCATACTACCATCTTCCCTGCAGCCGATGTTCATATTCTGAAAGCGCGTTATTCGGCGAAGTAAAGTTACTGTTCTGTACCCTATACTAAAATTTTGTGTTAGTCGTGCTTTGCAGCTTGCAGTGAAAGCGCTTCCATAGGAGACTAACGAGAGCCAGCATGTGATCGTAGCAGCTTCCCTGCCATACTTGTGCTGAACGATTTGAAATTTTGCAGTGACGCTTTAATACCCATTCTGATGTTACAGGACACGAGCCTAGACTGAAAGTTCTACAAGTCTTTCTTTGCAGTGAAAGCGCTATAAGAGAAGACATTCAGAAGCAGCAACAATCCATGCTAGCATCTTCCATACGGGCTTTACTCACCTTTTCTTAAGCTCCTCTATAGTTAAATCACAATTCCGTAATCAATACTAAACATTTTGTTAGACGTGCTTTGCAGCTTGCAGTGAAAGCGCTTCAAGAGAAGATTCTAACGAGAGCTAGCATTTGATCGTAGCAGTGCCCTTGCGGTACTTTTCCTAAACGTCTTCAAATTTTGCAGTGACGCTTTAATAGCCATTCTGATGATGCAGTACACGAGCCTAGACTGAAAGTTCTACAAGTTCTACAAGAGAAGAATTATACGAATTTCAATATTTGATCTTAGCATCTTCCCTGCGGTATTTGCGCTGAACACTCTGATATTTTGAAGCGATGCTTTAATAGCCATTCTGATGTTGCAGTACATAAGCCCACACTAAAAGTTCAACAAGTCTTGCCTTGCAGTGAAAGCGCTAAAGATTTTGAAGTGATGCTTTAATAGCCATTCTGATGTTGCAGTGTACAAGCCTAGACTGAAACTTCTACAAGTTTTGCTTTGCAGTGAAAGCGCTCTAAGAGAAGACATTCAGTAGCAGCAGTATTCCACGCTAGCATCTTCATTGCGTCAGTTACTCACTTATCAGAAAACACCTTCATAAATCACAATTCAGTACCCTATACTAAAACGTTCTGTTAGTCATGCTTTGCAGCTTGCAGTGAAAGCGTTTCCAGAGAAGACTCTAACGAGAGCCAGCACTTCATCTTAGCTTCTTCCCTACAGTATTTGTGCTGAACGCTCTGCTATTTTCAAGTGACACTTAATAGCCGTTCTGATGTTAAAGTACACAAGTATATACTCAAACTTCTTACAAGTCTCGCTTTGCAGTGAAAGCGCTTTAAGAGAAGACATTCAGAAGCATCAGCATTCCATGCTAGGATCTTCCCTGTGGGCGTTATTTGATTTCCCTAAAGCACCTCAATAGTGGCAGTTAAGTCATAATGAGATGAAGCAGGAGATGCAACAGCAGAAGATGCAGCACCAAGAGATACAGCAGGAGCTGCAGCAGCAGCACATGCAGTATCATCAGATGCAGCAGCAGGAGATGAAGCAGCGGATGCAGCAGCAGGAGTTGAAACAGCAGGAGTTAAAGCAGAATCAGCAGGAAATGCAGCACCAAGAGATTAAGACGGAGATGCAGCAGGAGGTGCAGCAGAAGAAGATGCCGAAGCAGATGTTGCAGCAGGTGCAGCACCAGCAGATGAAGCAACAGGAGATGCAGCAGAAGGAGATGCTGCAGCAGCACATGCAGAAGGTGATGCAGCAGAAGGAGATGTAGCAGAAGCAGATGCAGCAGGAGATTCAGCAGCAGGAGTTTCAGCAGCAGACAAAGGATATTCAGCAGCAGACCCGGCATAAATAAATGCAGCAGCATTAGGTGCAGCAGGAGATGCAGAAAAAAACGCTGCAGTAGGAGTGGCAGCAGGTGGAGATGCATCAGGAGATGCATATTCAGAAGGAGAAGCAGCAGGAGAATCAGCAGCTGGAGATTCAGCATGATATGTAGAAGCATGAGATGCTGCAGGAGATTCATCAGGAGATTTAGCAGCAACTGATGCAGCAACAGGAGAAGCCGCAGGAGATGCAGCAGCAGCAGGAGATGCAGAAGCAGATGCAGCAGGAAATGAAGATTCAGCAGAAGATGCAGTAGGAAGAGATTCTTCAAGATATGCAGCAGCATGATATGATGCAGCAACAGGGGATACAGCAGGTTATGGAGAAAGAGGAGATGATGCAGCAGACGCAGCAGCAGGAGATTCAGCAGCAGGAGAAGCAGAAGGAGAAGCATATTCAGAAGGAGATACGTCAGGAGATGTAGCAGGATATGTAACAGCATGAGATGCCGCCAGAGATTCAGGAAGAGATTCAGCAGAAGGAGATGCAAGAGCAGGAAATGCAGCAGCAGGACATGCAGCCAGAGTCGATGCAGAAGGTAATAGAGCAGCAGGAGTTTCAGAAGAAGGAGATGCAGAAAGAGATTCAGCAGCAGGAGATGCAGCAGCAGAAAAGGCAGCAGTATATACAGAAGCAGGATATGCATCAGGAGGAGATGCAGCAGGAGGAGATAGAGCAGGTAATGCAGCAGCAAGAGATGCAGCAGGAGATGCAGGAACACGAGATGCAGCATCACACCCATCTGCAGGAGATGCAGCAGCAGAAGATGCAGCAAGAAAAGCAGCAACAGGAGATGAAGCATTATCATGAGATGCATTAGGAGGTGCAGCAGCAGGATATGTAGCAGGAGTTTTGGCAGGAGATGAAGCAGCAGAAGAGCAGAGGCAGATGCAGCAGGAAAAGCAGCAGTAGATGCAGGATCAGCAGATACTGCAGCAGGAAATATCATATGATCATATCATGTGATGAAGCCACAGATGCATCAGCTGAAGATGAAGCAGGAGATGCAGCAGCAAGAGGTGCATCAGCAGGTGCATGAGGAAATGAGGTAGCAAATGTAGAAAGGTATAACGGAGGAGATAGAGCAGGAGACGTTTCAACATGAAATGCAGCAGGACATGCATTAAGAAAGGAGATGCAATAGGAGATGCAGAAGCAGTTGCAGCATCAGGAGATTCAGCCGGAAATGCAGCAGCAGGGGATGTAGTAGCAGGAGATGCAGAAGGAGTTGCAGAATCAGGGAATGCAGCAGCAGCAGAAGTAACAGGAGATGCAGCAGCATCATATGCACTAGGAGATGTGGCAGCAGGAGATGAAGAAGCAGGAGATGCTACAGGCGATTCAGCCGGAGATGCAGAAGTAGGAGATGCAGCATCAGGAAGTGCAGAGTAATAGATGAAGTGAAGAAGATGCAGCAGAAGGAAATATAGCAGGAGATTCAGCCGCAGTAAATGCAGCAATAGAGCAAGTAGCATCAGATTTAGCATCAGATTTAGAATCAGATGCAGCATCAGGTGCAGCAGCAGGAGATGCAGCAGCAGGAGATCTATCAGGAGATGCAGCAGTAGATGAAGCAGCAGCAGATGCAGCAGCAAATTCAGCAGATGCAGCAGTAGTAGATTCATAAAGAGCTGCAGCAGGAAATGCAGATGAATACGCAGGAGTAGGAGATGCATCTGCAGGTGATGCAGAAGGAGATGCAGCAGGTGACGCTCCAGGAGATGCAGCAGGAGATGCAGAACGAGATGAAGCAGCAAGATATGGAGCAGAAGGAGATGACGCAGGAGGTGATTCAATAGAAGTTGTAACATGAGATACAGCAGGAGATGTAGCAGCAGACGAAGCAGAAGGAGATGCAGAAACAAGAGATGCAGCAGCAGGACATGGATCAAGAGATGAAGCAGCAAGAGATTCATTAGGAGATACAGTAGCAGGATATGAATCAGCAGGAGCTATAGCAGCAGAAGATGCAGCAGGAGATGAAGCAGGATGAGACGAAGCAGCAGGGGATGTATCAGGAGATGCAGAATCAGCAGATACAGCAGGAGATGCTGTAGCAGGAGATGCAGAAGGAGATGTAGCAGAAAGAGATGCAGCAGCAGGAGATGCAGAAGGAGATGCAGCAGCAGCAGAAGTAACAGGAGATGTAGCAGCATCATATGCTGTAGGAGATGTAGCAGCAGGAGATGAAGAAGCAGGAGATGCTACAGGCGATTCAGCAGGAAATGTTGAAGGAGGAGATGCAGTAGCAGGAGGTGCAGCGTAATAGATGAAGAGAAGATGCAGCAGAGGGAATATAGCAGGAGATTCGTCATGTAGAAGGAGAGAAAGCAGCATCAGATGCAGCATCAGATGCAGCAGCAGGAGATCTATCAGGAGATGCAGCAGTAGAAGAAGCAGTAGCAGATGCAGCAGCAGTGTATTCATAAAGATCTGCAGCAGGAAATGCAGATGAGTATACAGGACCAGGAGATACAGCAGGAGATGAATCTGCAGGTGATGCAGAAGGAGACGCAGCAGGTCACACTCAAGGAGGTGCAGCAAAACATGCAGAACGAGATGAAGCAGCAAGATATGCAGCAGAAGGAGATGACGCAGGAGATGATTCAATAGAAGGTGCAACATGAAATACAGCATGACATGCAGCAGCAGACGAAGCAAAAGGAGATGCAGAAACAGGAGATGCATCAGCAGGACATGGATCAAGAGATGAAGCAGCAGGAGATTCATTAGGAGATACAGTAGCAGGATATGAAACAGCAGGAGTTATAGCAGCAGGAGATGCAGCATGAGATGCAGAATGATGAGACGAAGAAAAAGGGGATGTATCAGGAGATGCAGAATCAGCAGATACAGCAGGAGATGCTGTAGCAGGAGATGCAGAAGGAAATGTAGCAGCAAGAGATGCAGCAGCAGGAGATGCAGCAGCAGCAGAAGTAACAGGAGATGTAGCAGCATCATATGCTGTTGGAGATGTAGCAGCAGGAGATAAAGAAGCAGGAGATGCTACAGGCAATTCAGCTGGAAATTTTGAAGGAGGAGATGCAGTAGCAGGAGGTGCAGAGTAGTAGATGAAGAGAAGATGCAGCAGAGGGAATATAGCAGGAGATTCGTCATGCAGAAGGAGAGAAAGCAGCATCAGATGCAGCATCACATGCAGCAGTAGTGTATTCATAAAGATCTTCAGCAGGAAATGCAGATGAATATGCAGGAGTAGGAGATACAGCAGGAGATGCATCTGCAGGTGATGCAGAAGGAGACGCAGCAGGTCACGCTCAAGGAGGTGCAGCAGGAGATGCAGAACGAGATGAAGCAAAAAGATATGCAGCAGAAGGAGATGACGCAGGAGATGCTTCAATAGAAGGTGCAACATGAGATACAGCAGGAGATGCAGCAGCAGACGAAGCAAAAGGAGATGCAGAAACAGGAGATGCATCAGCAGGACATGGATCTAGAGAAGAAGCATCAGGAGATGCAGCAGGATGAGAAGAAGCAGCAGGGGATGTATCAAGAGATGCAGAAACAGCAGCTACAGCAGGAGATGCAGCAGCAGGAGATGAAGCAGGAGATTCAGCAGGAGATGGAGCCGGAGGAGACGGGACAGGAGATGGAGAATGAGGAGCTTTAGCGGGAGATGCAGCAGGAGGATATGCAACAGGAAATGCAGCAGGAGGATGTACAGCAGCACCAGATGCAGCAGTATATGCAGCAGTAGGAGATGAGTAAGGGATACAGCAGTAATTGATTCAGCAGGAGATGCTGGAGCCGGAGATGCAGAAGAAGTAGATGCAGAAGCAGGAGATGCAGCAGGACATGAATCAGCAGGAGATAGAGCACCAAGAGATTCAGTCGGAGATGCAGCAGCAGGAGATGCAGAAGCAGGAAATACAACAGGAATAGATGCAGAAGGTGGTGCAGCAGCATAAGTTGAAGCAGAATATGCATCAACAGGAAATGCAGCACTAAGACATTCAGACAGAGATGCAGAACCAGAAGATACAGACCAGATGTTGCAGCAAGTGCAGCACCAGCAGATGCAGCAACAGGAGATGCAGCAGAAGGAGATGCTGCAGCAGCACATGCAGAAGGTGATTCAGCAGTAGGAGATGCAGCACCAAAAGATGCAGCATCACATGCAATATCAGCAGATGAAGCAGTAGGAGATGAAGCAGCAGATGCAGCAGCAGGAAATACAACAGGAATAGATGCAGAAGGTAATGCAGCAGCAGGAGTTGAAGCAGAATATGCATCAGCAGGAAATGCAGCACCTAGAAATTCAGACGAATATGTAGCAGGAGGTGCAGCAGCAGAAGATGAGAGCAGGACATGCAGCAGCAGATGCAGCAACAGGAGATGCAGCAGAAGGAGATGCTGCAGCAGCACATGCAGTAGGTGATGAAGCAGTACGAGATGCACCAGCAGCAGATGCAGCAGGAGATTCAGCAGCTGGAGATTCAGCATGATATGTAGAAGCATGAGATGCCGCAGGAGATTCATCAGCAGATTCAGCAGCAACTGATGCAGCAGCAGGAGAAGCAGCAGGAGATGAAGCAGCAGGAGTCGATGCAGAAGCAGATGCAGCAGGAAATGCAGATTCAGCAGAAGATGCAGTAGGAAGAGATTCTTCAACATATGCAGCAAGATGATATGATGCAGCAACTGGAGATACAGCAGGTTATGGAGAAAGAGGAGATGATGCAGCAGACGCAGTAGCAGAAGATTCAGCAGGAGAAGATGCATCAGCAGGAGATTCAGCAGCAGGAAAAGCAGAAGGACATGCATATTTAGAAGGAGATACGACAGGAGATGTAGAAGGATATGTAGCAGCATGAGATGCCGCCAGAGATTCAGGAAGAGATTCAGCAGCAGGAGATGCAAGAGCAGGAGATGAAGCAGCAGGAGTTGCAGATTTAGCAGGAGAATCAGAAGAAGGAGATGCAGAAGCTGATGCAGCAGGAGTCGATGCAGCAGCAGAACATGCAGCAGGAGTCGATGCAGAAGGTAATAGAGCAGCAGGAGTTTCAGAAGAAGGACATACAGAAAGAGATTCAGCAGCTGGAGATGCAGTAGCAGGAAAGGCAGCAGTATATAGAGAAGCAGGATATGCAGCAGGAGGAGATGCAGTAGGAGGAGATAGAGAATGTAATGCAGCAGGAGGTGATGCCGCAGAGATGCAAGAGAAAGAGATGCTGCATCAGACCCATCAGCAAGAGATGCAGCAGCAGAAGATGCAGCAGGAAATGCAGCAGCAGTAGGTGCAGCAGGAGAAGCAGTAGCAGGAGATGAAGCATTATCATGAGATGCATTAAGAGGTGCAGCAGAAGGATATGTAGCAAGAGATTTGGCAGGAGATGAAGCAGCAGCAGAGCAGGAGCAGATGCAGCAGGAAATGCAGCAGTAGATGCAGGATCAGCAGATATTGCAGCACGAAATACTGCAGCAGATGCAGCAGGAGATGACATATCAGATGATGAAGCCACAGATGCAGCAGCTGAAGATGAAGCAGGAGATGCAGCAGCAGTAGGTGCATCAGTAGATGCACCAGGACATGAGGCAGCAAACGTAGAAAGTTATAACGTACATGTAGAAGCAGATGCAGCAGCTGCCAATTCAGCAGGAGATGCAGCAGCAGGAGATGCAGAAGCAGATGCAGCAGGAAATGCAGATTCAGCAGGAGAAGCAATAGGAAGAGAATCTTCAGCAGATGCAGCAGGATGTGCAGCATGACGAGATGTAGCAGGACATAGAGCAGCAACAGATGCATCAGCAGATGAAGCATGAAATGCAGCAAGAGATGCTGCAGCAGAGATGTAGACGCAGATGCATCAGAAGCAGATGCAACTGGAGATACAGCAGCAGGAGATTCTGCAGGAGATGCATCAGCAGAAGATGCAGAAGGAGTTGCAGCATCAAGAGATTTAACAGGAAATGCAGCAGTAGGAGATGTAGTAGCAGGAGACACAGAAGGAGATGCAGAAGGAGCTGCAGCATCAGGAGATGCAGCAGGGAATACAGCAGCAGGAGAAGAAACAGGAGATGCAGCAGCATCATATGCACTAGGAGATGTAGCAGCAGGAGATGAAGAAGCAGGAGATGCTACAGGTGATTCAGCCGGAGATGCAGAAGGAGGAGATGCATCAGCAGGAGGTGCAGAGTAGTAGATGAAGTGAAGACGATGCAGCAGAGGGAAATATAGCAGGAGATGCAGCCGAAGTAAATGCAGCAAGAGAGAAAGTAGCATCAGATGCAGCATCAGATGCAATAGCAGGAGATGCAGCAGCTGGAGATCTATCAGGAGATGCAGCAGTAGATGAAGCAGCAGCAGATGCAGCAGCAAATTCAGCAGATGCAGCAGTAGTAGAATCATAAATAGCTGCAGCAGGAAATGCAAATGAGTATGCAGGAGATACTGCAGGAGATGCATCTGCAGGTGATGCAGAAGGAGATGCAGCAGGAGATGCAGAACGAGATGAAGCAGCAAGATATGCAGCAGAATATGATGATGCAAGAGATGCTTCAATAGAAGGTGCAACATGAGATACAGAAGGAGATGTAGCAGCAGACGAAGCAAAAGGAGATGCAGAAACAGGAGATGCAGCAGCAAGACATGGATCAAGAGATGAAGCATCAGGAGATTCATTAGGAGATGCAGTAGCAGGATATAAAACAGCATGAGATATAGCAGCAGGAGATGCAGCCTGAGATGCAGCAGGATGAGACGAAGCAGCAGGGGATATATCAGGAGATGCAGAATCAGCATATACAGGAGGAGATGCTGTAGCAGGAGATGCAGAAGGAGATGTAGCAAAAGGAGATGCAGCAGCAGGAGATGGAGCAGGAGATGCAGCAGGAGGAGATGGAACAGGAGATGCAGTAGGAGGAGATTCAGCAGGATATGCAGCAGGAGGAGATGCAACAGGAGATGAATCAGGATGAGGTACAGCAACATCAGATGCACCAGTATATGCAGCAGAAGGAAATGAAAAAGACGTGCAGCAGCAATTGATGCAGCAGGAGATCCTGGAGATGGAGATGCAGAAGAAACAGATGCAGAAACAGGAGATGCATCAGGACATACATCAGCAGGAGACACAGCAGCAGGATATGAGGCAGCAGATGCACCAGCAGCAGAAGCAGCATCAGATGCAGCAGCAAAGGGTGCAGGATGAGATGCAGGAAGAACTGCATCAGCATGGAGATGCTGCTTGAAATTCAGTAGGATATGCAACAGCAAGCTATTTGGCAACAGCAGATGCAGCAGGATATGCAGCAGCAGATGCAGCTGCATGAGGTGTATCGGCAGGAGATGTAGCAGGAGATGCATATTCAGCAGGTGATGCAGCAGGATATGCAGCAGGAGATTGAACAGAAGGAAATGGAGCATGAATTCAGCAGGAATTGCAGCAGCAGGAGATGAAGAGGCAGGAGATTCAGCAGCAGAAGTTGCAGCATCAGGAGATTCAGAAGGAGAAGCATCAGCAGGAAATGCATCAGTAGATTGTGCAGCAGGAAATTCCGAAGGAGATTCTGCAGCAGGAGATATAGAAGGAGATTCAGCAGCAGGTGATGTGGTAGGAGATGCAGCAGGACATACATCAGCAGGAATAGTAGCAGGAGATGCTGGAGGAGATTCTGCAGAAGAAGATTCAGCAGGAGATGCAGCAGGAGATGAAATAGCAACATATGCATCAGCAGATACAGCAGGAAGTGCAGCAGGAGATGCAGCCGCAGATGCCTTCAACAGGATATGCAGCTGAAATGCAGAAGCACTAGATGCATCAGTAGTAGACTGAGTAGCAGATGCAGCAGAAAATGGAGATACTTCTGCAGATGCATCCGCAGATGCATGAGCAGAGGATGCAGCAGCAGGAGATGCTGGAGGACATCAAATGGCAGGAGATGTAGCAGCAGGAATTGTAGCAGGAGATGCAGCTGTACATGAATCAGCAGCAGATGCAGCAGCAAATTAAGGAGATGCAGTAGCCAGAAATGCAGCAGAAGATGCAGCAAGAGGAGATGCACCAGCAGGAGATGCAGGCAGCAGACGAAAGAGGAGATTCAGATTCAGCAGCAGATGAAGTAACAGGAGATGCAGCAGCAGATGAAGTAGCAGGAGTTGCAGCAGATGTAATAGCAAAAGATGCAGCAATAAGTGAAGCAGCACAAGATGCAGCAGCTTATGCTGAAGATGTAGTAAGAGCAGATTAAGCAGGAGATCCAGCAAGAAGAGATGCAGCAGGATATGCAGAAAAAGATATAGAAGAAAGAGATGCATCAGGAAATACAGCAGCAGGATATGCATGAGAAGGAAATGCAGCAGAACATGCACTAGCTGAAGATGTAGCAGGTTATGGAGGAGATTCAGCAGCCTGAGATATGGAAGGAGATTCAGCAGCAGGGGATGTAGTAGGAGATGCAGCAGGAGATACATCAGCAGGAATTGTAGCAGGAGATGCAGCAGGAGATTCTGCAGAAGAAGATTCAGCAGGAGATGCAGCAGGAGATGAAATAGCAACATAGGCATCAGCAGTTACTGCAGGAAGTGCAGCAGGAGATGCAGCAGGAGATGTAGCAGCACGAGATGCAGCCGCAGATGCCTTCAACAGGATATGCAGCTGAAATGCAGAAGCACTAGATGCATCCATAGAAGACTGAGCAGCAGATGCAGCAGGAAATGGAGATGATTCTGGAGATGCATCCTCAGATGCATCCGCAGAGGATGCAACAGGTGATGAAGCAGCAGATGCAGCAGCAGGAGATTCAGGAGGGTATCAAGTAGCAGGAGATGCAGAAGCAGCAAATGTAGCAGGAGATGCAGCAGTCCATGAAGCATCAGGAAGTGGAGCAGCAAATTAAGTAGATGCAGCAGTACATGAAGCATCAGGAAATGGAGCAGCAGATAAATCAGCAGCAGTAAATGCAGCAGAATATGCAGCAGGAGGTAATGCAGCAGGTGATGCAGCTGCAGGTGATACAGCTGAACCTGCAGAGGCAGCAGGTGCAGCAGCAATAGATTCAGCAGCAGATGCAGCAGCAGATGCAGATTCAGTAGGAGGTGTAGCAGCAGAAGATGCTGCAGCAGATGATGCAGCATGAGATGCAGCAGAAGGAAATGTATCAATATATGCTGCAGGAGGAGACAGAGTAGGATATGAAGCAGGAGATGAAGAAGCAGATGTTACCAGTGATTCAGCCGGACATGCAGGAGGAGATGCAGCATCAGGAAGTGTAGAGTAGTAGATGAAGTAAAGAAGATGCAGCAGAAGGAAATATAGCAGGAGATGCAGCAGCAATAAATGCAGAAAGACAGAAAGTAGCAGCTGGTGCTGCAGCAGATGAAGTGGAAAATGATGCAACAGCAGATGCAGCAGCAGGAGAACTATCTGGGAGATGCAGCAGTAGATGTAGCAACACCAGATGCAGCAGCAAATTCAGCAGATACAGCAGGAGATGCTGTAGCAGGAGATGCAGAAGGAGATGTAGCAGAACGAGATGCAGCAGCCAGAGATGCAGCAGCAGTATATGCAGTAAAAGAAGATGCAGCCCCACCAGAGGCAGCAGCAGATTCTTCAGGAGATGCAGCAGGAGATATAGAAGGAGATTCATCTGCAGGGGATGTAGTAGGAGATGCAGCAGGAGATTCTGCAGAAGAAGATTCAGCAGGAGATGCAGCACAAGATGAAACAGCAACATATGCATCAGCAGTTACAGCAGGAAGTGCAGCAGGAGATGCAGTAAGAGATGTAGCAGCAGGAGATGCAGCCGCAGATGCCTTCAATAGGATATGCAGATGAAATGCAGAAGCACTAGATGCATCAGTAGAAGATTGAGCAGCAAATGCAGCAGGAAATGGAGATGCTTCTGCAGATGCATTCGCAGATGCATCAGCAGAGGATGCAGCAGGAGATGAAGCAGCAGGCTATACAGCAGCAGGAGATGCTGCAGCAGATGTAGTAGCAGGAGATGCAGGAGGACATCAAGAAGACAGAGATGCAGCAGCAGCAAGTGTATCAGGAGATGCAGCAGTACATGAAGCATTAAAAAATGAAGCAGCAGATTAAGGAGCAGGAGGTAATGCAGCAGGTGATGCAGAAGCAGGTGATGCAGATGCACCTGCAGAGGCACCAGATGTAGCAGCAATAGATGCAGCAGCAGGTGCATCAGGAGATGAAGATTTAGTAGGAGATGTAGCAGCAGAAGGTGCTGCAGCAGATGATGCAGCAGGAGATGCACCAGAAGGAAATGCAACAAGATATGCTGAAGAAGGAGATGCAGTAGGATATGAAGCAGGAGACGCAACAGCAGGAGATGCAGCCGGGGATGCATGTTCAGCAGTAGATTCAGCAGAAACTTCAGAAGGAGATGCAGCAGCAGGAGATTTAGCAGGAGATGCAACAGTATATGAAGCAGCAGCATATGCAACAGCAGATGCACCAGATGGAGCAGAAAGATGCAGCAGGGAATGGAGCAGCAGATGCAACGGGAAATGGTGCATCAGGAGATGAATTCGCAGATGCATGAGCAGAGGATGCATCAGGAGATGTAGCAGAAGGAGATACAGGATGCCGCAGGAGATGTAGCAGGAAATGCAACACCAGAAGTTGCAGCACCAAGAGATGCAGCAGATTCAGCAGCAAATTCAGCAGATGGCGCAGTACTAGATTCATAAATAGCTGCAGGAGGAAATGCAGATGAATATGGAGGAGCAGGAGATACAGCAGGATATGCATCTGCAGGTAATGCAGAGGTAGATGCAGCAGGTGACACTCAAGGAGATGCAGTAAGAGATGCAGAACGAGATGAAGCAGCAAGATATGCAGCAGAAGGAGATGACACAGGAGATGCTTCAATAGAAGATGCATCATGAGATACAGCAGGAGATGCAGCAGGAGACGAAGCAAAAGGAGTTGCAGAAACAGGAGATGCAGCAGCAGGACATGGATCAAGAGATGAAGCAGCAGGAGATTCATTAGGAGATGCAGTAGCAGGATATGAAACACAAGGAGATATAGCAGCAGAGGATGCAGCATGAGATGCAGCAGGATGAGAAGAAGCAGCATGGGATGTATCAGGAGATGCAGAATCAGCAGATACAGCAGGATATGCTATAGCAGGAGATGCAGAAGGAGATGTAGCAGAAAGAGATGAAGCAGCAGGAGATGCAGCAGGAAGAGATGCAGCAGGAGGAGATGGAACAGGAAATGCAGTAGGTGGAGGTACAGCAGCACCAGATGCAGCAGTATATGCAGCAGAAGGAGATGAATATGAGATGCAGCAGCAATTGATGCAGCAGGAGATGCTGGAGGCGGAGATGCAGAAGAAGTAGATGCAGAAGCAGGATATGCAGCAGGACATGTATCAGCAGGAGATGCAGCAAAACATACATCAGCAGGAGACACAGCAGCAGGATATGTACCAGCAGCAGAAGCAGCAGCAGATGCAGCATCTTATGCAGCAGAAGATGCAGAAACATATGCAGTAGAAGATGCAGAACCATACGCTGCAGGAGATACAGAAGCAGATGAAGCAGCAGAAAGAGCTGGAGATGTAGCATCACCAGAAGCAGAAGCAGATGCAGCAGCAAAGGATGAAGGATGAGATGAAGCGGCAATTGCATCAGCAGGAGATGCTGCTGGAAATTCAGTAGGATATGCAACAGCAAGAGATTTGACAACAGCATATGCAGCAGGATATGCAGCAGCAGATGCAGCTGCATGAGATGTATCAGCAGGAGATGTAGCAGGAGATGCATATTCAGCAGGTGATGCACCAGGATATGCAGCAGGAGATTCAACAGAAGGAAATGAAGCAGGAAATCAGGCAGAGATGCAGCAGCAGGAGATGCAGGAAAAGAAGATGCAGCCGCACTAGAAGCAGCAGCAGATTCAGCAGGAGTTGCAGCAGCAGGAGATGAAGAGGCAGGAGATGCACCAGCAGGAAATGCATCAGCAGATTCTGCAGCAGGAGATTCAGTAGAAAAGGCAGCAGGAGATATAGAAGGAGATTCATCCGCAGGGGATGTAGTAGGAGATGCAGCAGGAGATACATCAGCAGGAATTGTAGTAGGAGATGCAGCAGGAGATTCTGCAGAAGAAGATTCAGCAGGAAATGCAGCAGGAGATGAAATAGCAACATAGGCATCAGCAGTTACAGCAGGAAGTGCAACAGGAGATGCAGTAGGAGATGTAGCAGCAGGAGATGCAGCCGCAGATGCTTCCAACAGGATATGCAGCTGAAATGCAGAAGCACTAGATGTATCCGTAGAAGATTGAGCAGTAAATGCAGCAGGAAATGGAGATGCTTCTGCAGATGCAACCACTGATGCAGCCACAGAAGATGCAGCAAGAGACGAAGCAGCAGGCTATACAGCAGCAGGAGATGAAGCAGCAGATGCAGCAGCAGGAGATGCAGGACGACTTCAAGTAGAATGAGATGCAGCAGCAGCAAATGTAGCAGGAGTTACAGCAGTACATGAAGCATCAGGAAATGGAGCAGCAGATTAAGCAGCAGCAGAAAATGCAGCAGAATATGCAGCAGTAGGTGATGCAGCTGCAGCTGCAGAGGCAGCAGATGCGGCAGAAATAGATGCAGCAGCAGATGCATCAGGAGATGCAGATTCAGTAGGAAATGTAGCAGAAGGATATGCCTCAAGCTATGCTGCAGAAGGAGATGCAGTAGGATATGAAGCAGGAGATGCAGCAGCAGGAAATGCAGCAGGGGATGCATATTCAGCAGTAGATTCATCAGAAACTTCAGAAGGAGATGCAGCAGCAGGAGATTTAGCCGGAGATGCAGCAGTAGATGAAGCAGCAGCATATGCAACAGCATATGCACCAGATGGAGCAGAAAGAGATGCAGCAGGGGATGGAGCAGAAGATACAATAGTAAATGACACATGAGGAGATGGATCCACAGATGCATGAGCAGAGGATGCATCGGCAGATAAAGTAGCAGGAGATACAAGAGCAGATGATGCCACAGGAGATGCAGCAGTAGGAAATGCAGCAAGATATGCTGCAAGAGGACATGCAGTAGGATATGAAGCAGGAGATGCAGCACCAGGAGATGCAGCAGGGGATGCATATTCAGCAGTAGATTCAGCAGAAACTTCAGAAGGAGATGCAGCAGCAGGAGATTTAGCCGGAGATGCAGCAGTAGATGAAGCAGCAGCATATGCAACAGCAGATGCACCATATGGAGCAGAAAGAGATGCAGCAGGGGATGGAGCAGCAGATGCAATAGGAAATGACACATGAGGAGATGCATCTACAAATACATGAGCAGAGGATGCATCAGGAGATGTAGCAGCAGGAGATACAGGATGCCGCAGGAGATGCAGCAGGAAATGCAACACCAGAAGTTGCAGCACCAAGAGATGCAGCAGAAGATGCTGCAGCTCATGCAGTATCAGCAGATGCAGCAGCCGGAAATACAACAGGAATAGATGCAGAAGGTAATGCAGCAGCAGGAGTTGACGCAGAATATGCATCAGCAGGAAATGCTGCACCAAAAGATTCAGACAGAGATGCAGCAGGAGATGCAGCAGCAGGATATGCAGAAGTAGGAGATTCAGCAGAAGAAGATGCTACAGCAGCACACGCAGAAGGAGATGCAGCAGTAGGAGATGCAGCAGAAGATTCAGCAGCGGGAGATTCAGCAGCAGACAAAGGATATTCAGTAGCAGAAGGATAACTTCAGAAGGAGATGCATCAGCAGGAGATTTAGCAGGAGATGCAGCAGTAGATGAAGCAGCAGCATATGTAACAGCAGATGGAACAGATGGAGCAGAAAGAGATGCAGCAGATTCAACCTAAATGATGCATGAGTAAATGCATCCACAGATGCATGAGCAGAGGATGCATCAGGAGATGTAGCAGCAGGAGATACAGAAGCCGGAGATGAAGCAGCAGATGCAGCATCAGGAGATGCAGGAGGACATCAAGTAATAGGGGCTGCTCCTGCTTCCTCATTTTTTTCTGTATCTCCCGCTGCATCTTCTGCTGCTGCCTCTGCTGGTGCATTTCCTGCTGATGCATCTCCTGCTACATATCCTGCTTCTGCATCTACAGTTGCTACATTTCCTGCTGAATTTGTTGTTGAATCTGCTGCTGCATCCCCTGCTGCTGATTCTCCTGCTTCTGCATATCCTGCTGCTTTCTGGTCTGTTTCATCTACTGCTGCTGCATATCCTCCTACATCTTCTGCTGCTACACTTCCTTCTGCTGCATCTGCTACTGCATCTCCTGCTGCATCTCCTTCTGCTCTATCTCCTGCTGAAAAGCCTGCTACATCTCCTATGGCTGTGTCTCCTGCAGCTGAATCTGCTGCCACAGTGCTGTGGTTGCATCTCCTGCTGCTGCATCTCCTGTTGCTGCATCTCCTTCAGAATATCCTGATGATGCAGATGCAGCAGCTAGAGCAGCAGGAGATGCAGAAGGAGATGCAGCAGGAGATGTCCCAGCAGGAGATGGAGCAGTGGATACAGCATCAGGACTAGCAGCAGTAGATGCAGCAGCAATATATGCAGCAAAAGGAGATGAAGCAGGATAGGAAGCATCAGGAGACTAAGCAAGAGGAGATGCATTAGGAGATTCGGCAGCAGGCTATGCAGCAGCAGTAGATGCAGCAGAGAATGGAGTAGCACGAGATTCAGCAGTAGGAGATGCCACAGGAGATGCAGCTGCAGGAGATGCAGCAGATGCAGCATCAGGAGATGCACGAGGACATCCATCAGCATGAGATGCAGGAGCAGGAAATGCACCAGGAGGCGAATCTACAGCAGATGCAGCAAAATATGCAGGAGATTCGGCAGCAGGTGATGCAGCAGGTGATGCAGCAGCAGTAGATGCAGAGAGATATGCAGAAGCAGGAGATGCAGCAGCAGGAGCTGTGGTATGAGATGCAGAAGCAGGAGATTCAGCAGCAGATGCAGCAGGAGATGCAGCACCAGCAGATGCAGCAGCAGGAGATGACATATCAAATGCAGGAGCAGGAAATGCAGCAGCAGGAGATGCAGCAGTAGAAAATGCATCAGTAAATGCATCAGCAGCCGCAGCCACAGGAAATGCAGCAGAAGCAACTGCAGCATGAAATGCAGCAGCAGGAGATGCAGCAGAGTTTGCAGCAGCAAAAGATGCAGAAGCAGGAGTTCCAGCAAGAAAGCACCATCATAAGATGAATCCGCAGATGCAACAGAAGGTTATGGAGCAGGAGATGCAGCCGCAAGAGATGGAGTAGGAGATGCAGCTGCAAGAGATGCAGCAGGAGATGCAGAAGGAGATGCAGTAGCAGGAGATGTAGCAGCAGGATATGCAGCAAGAGACTGAGCAAGAGAAAATGTACCCTGAGATGCAGCAGCAGGAAATGCAGCGGGAGATGTAGAAGCAGACGAAGCAGCAGTAGATGCAGCAGCAAGATAGGCGTCAGAAGGAGATAAAACAGGAGATGCAAAAGCAGGAGATTAAGCTACAGGAGATGCATTAGGAGATGCAGTAGCAGGAGATACAGCATCAGGAGATGCAGCTGCAGTAGATGCAGGAGCAGATTCAGAAGCAGATTCCGTAAGAGATGCAGCAGCAGGAGATGAAACAGGGGAAATGCAAGATCAGATGAATCTGCTGATGCATCAGAGGAAGTTCCAGAAGGAGATGCAACAGCAGGAGGTTCAGCAGAGGATGCAGTAGCAATAGATGCAAGTGTAGATCCAGGAGGAGGACATAGAGAAGCAGGAGATGCAGCAGCACATGCAGCAGCAGATGCAGGAGATGAAGCAGTAGGAGAAGCAGCAGGAGGAGATTGAGCAGGAGATGCATCAGGAAGTGCATCAGCAGGAGATGCAGCATTAGGAAATGTACCAGTGGATACAGCAGCAGGAGATGCAGCAGGAGATTCATTGGAAGGTGATGCAGCAGCAGATGCAGCAGAAGTGAATTCAGCAGCAGAAGATGCAGCAGTTGTATGCAGCAGCAGCAGATGGAGCATCAGGTGATGCAGAAGGACATGAAAAAATCAGAAGATGAAGCAACAGGAGATGCAACAGTAGATTAATCTACAGCAGATGCACCAAAATATACAAGAGATGCAGCAGCAGGAGATGCAGCTGGAGATGCAGCAGCAGTAGATTGAGCAAGATATACAGAAGCAGGAGATGCATCAGGGAGAGATATGGCATGAGAGGCAGAAGGAGAAGATCCTGCAGCAGATGCAGTAGCATATGCAGCACCAGCAGATGCATCAGCAGGAGATTCAGCAGCAGGAGATGCAGCAGTCAGAGATGCAGCAGGTTATGCATCAGTAGAAGATGCAGTAGCAGGAGTTCAGCAGCAGGAGATGCAGCAAGTGGAGTTGCAGCATCAGGAGATGCATCAGTTATTGCAGCAGGAGATGCAGCAGGAGAAGATGCAGCAGATTATGCAGCAGCAGGAGATGCAGCAGGAGATGTGGTAGGATTAGATTCAGCAGGAGATGCAGCAGGAGATTCAGTAGCAGGAGATGCAGCAGGAGATGCTGCAGATGGAGCTGCAGCAGCAGGAGATGCAGCAGGACATTCAGCAGCAGGAGATGCAGCAGGAGATTCAGTAGTAGGAGATGAAGCAGTATATGAAGCAGCAGCAGATGCAGCAGAAAATACTGCAGGTGCAGCAGTAGTAGATGAATGAGGAGACGCATCAGTAGATGATGCAGCAGTAGGAGATGCAGCCGCTGGAGATGCATCAATAGATGCATATTTATCAGGAGATGCAGCAGGAAGAGATGCTTCAGCAGGTACAGATTCATGTGATGTAGCACGAGATACAGAAGGAGATGCTGTAGGAGATAAGGCAAGAGGAGATGATGCAGCAGACCCAGTAGCAGGAGATGCACCAGCAGAAGATGCAGCCGCAGGAGATGCAGGAAATGCATCAGCTGATGAAGGAGTAGATTTAGAAGGAGGAAATTTAGCAGGAGGAAAGGCAGCAGCAGGAGATGCAGCATGAGATGCAGCAGCAGGAGATGCAGCAGTAGATTCTGCTGCATCTCCTCTGCTGCCTCTCCTACTGCATCTCTTCCTGTTTCATCTTTGGTTGCATCTCCTGCTGCTGTATATCATGATGCATATCCTCTTGCTACATCTCCGCCTGCATCTCCTGCTGCATGTCCTGCTGCATCTTCTGCTAGTGCATGTTCTGCTGCATTTCCTGCTGATGCATATCCTGCTGCTTTATTTCCCGATGCATCTCTTTCTGCTTTATATTTTTCTGCATATCATGCTGCATCTCTTCCTGCTGGATCTCCCGCTTAATCTCCTACTACATCTTCAGCATATGCTGCTGCATCTGGTGCTGCTTCACATATTGCTGCATCTCCTGCTATTGCATCTGCTGCTGCAACTACATCTCCTCTTTCATCTGCTGCCTCGATCTCCTGCTGATGCATCTCCTGCTGATGCATCTCCTGCTGATGCATCTCCTGCTACAACTCCTTCTGCAGCATCTACTCTTGCATCTCCTTCTTCTGCATCTCTTGAGGTATATTCTGCTGCATTTCCTTCTGCATCCTCTGCTGCATCTTTTGTGGCTTCATCTCCTGCTGCTGTATCTCCTGCTGAAGAATCGCCTTCTGTAATATCTCCTGCTGCTGCATCTCCTTCTGAATGTGATGCTGAATCTACTGCTGAACATGCATCCCCTGCTACTGCATTACCTGCTGCAATCTTCTCCTGCAGCATATCTTGCTGCATTTCCTTCTGCTGCATCTCCTGCTGCATTTCCTTCTGCAGCATCTCCTGCTGTGTCATCTGCAGCAGCATCTTCTGCTGCTGCATCTCCTACTGAATCTGCATCTGCTGATGCATCTCCTGCTGCATCTATTGCTGCTGCATCTGCTGAATCTGCAGCTGCATCTACTGCTGCTGCATCTTCTGCTGCTGCATCTTCTGCTGCATTTCCGGCTACTGCATCTCCTTAATCTGCTGCTGCATCTGCTGCTGATTCATGTACTGCTGCATCTGCTGCTGATTCATGTACTGCTGCATCTCCTGCTACAATTCCTGCTGCTACACCTCCTGCCACTTGATGTCCTCCAGCATCTCCTGCTGCTGCATCCTCTGCTCATGCATCTGCGGATGCATCTGCAGAAGTATCTACATTTCCTGCTGCATCTGTGACTCAGTCATATACGGATGCATCTAGTGCTTCTGCATTTCCTCCTGAAGGCATCTGCGGCTGCATCTCCTGCTGCTACATCACCTGCTGAATCTCCTGTTGCACTTCCTGCTGTAACCTCTGATGCCTATGTTGCTATTTCATCTCCTGCTGCATCTCCTGCTGAATCTTCTTCTGCAGAATCTCCACCTGCCACTCCTGCTGATGTATGTGCTGCTGTATCTCCTAATACATCTCCTGCTGCTGGATCTCTTTCTATATCTCCTGCTGCATCTTCAGCTGAATCTTCCGCTGCAGACTCTCCTACGGTGTTTCCTGCTGCAGAATCTCCTGCTACATTTTCTGCTGCTGCATCTCCTGCTGAATCTCCTGCCTCTTCATCTCCTGGTGCTGCTTCTCCTGCCTCTGCTGCGGCTGCATCTTATTCTACTGCATCTCCTGCTACTGCATCTCCTTCTGCATCTCCTGCTGCTACATCACCTGCTGAATCTCCTGTTGCACTTCCTGCTGTAACCTCTGATGCATATGTTGCTATTTCATCTCCTGCTGCATCTCCTGCTGAATCTTCTTCTGCAGAATCTCCACCTGCCACTCCTGCTGATGTATCTGCTGCTGTATCTCCTAATACATCTCCTGCTGCTGGATCTCTTTCTATATCTCCTGTTGCATCTTCAGCTGAATCTTCCGCTGCAGACTCTCCTACGGTGTTTCCTGCTGCAGAATCTCCTGCTACATTTTCTGCTGCTGCATCTCCTGCTGAATCTCCTGCCTCTTCATCTCCTGGTGCTGCTTCTCCTGCATCTGCTGCGGCTGCATCTTATTCTACTGCATCTCCTGCTACTGCATCTCCTTCTGCATCTCCTGCTGCTACATCTCCTTCTGCATTTCCTGCTTCTGCATCTCCTGCTACTTCATCTCCTGCTGCATCTTCTGCTATGCACCTCATGCTGCTGCATCTGCTGTGGCATATCCTACTGAATTTCCAGCAGCATCTCCTGCTGCTGCAGTTCCTGCTGCATCTCATCCTGCATCACCTGCTGCTGCATCTGCTGCTGCATCTGGTGTTGCTACATCTCCTGCTGCACCTGCTGCTGCATCTCCTGCTGCATCTCCAGCTGCATCTTCTGCTGCTGCATCTCCTTCTGTATCTTTTGCTGTTTCATATCTTGCTGAATCTACTCTGCTACATCTCCTGACTGTGCTGTTGTATCTCCTGCTACTTGTACATGTACTGCTGCATCTCTTGCTACATCTCCTACTTCTGCATCTCCTGCTGCACTTGTATCTACATTTCTACTTCATCTCCTGCTGCATTTCCAGCTGGTGCATCTCCTGCCTCATATCCTGCTGCTGTGTCTCCTGCTGATGTATGTTTTGCTGCTTCTCCTGCTGATGCATCTACTCCTGCATCTCCTGCTTCTGCATCTACTTCTTCTGCATCTACTTCTTCTGAATCTACTTCTTCGGCATCTCTGGCGCCAGCATCTCCTGCTTCATCAATTGCTGCTGCATCTCTTATGCATCTCCTTCTGCTGCATCGACTGCTGCATCTGCTGCTGCTGTACCTCGTCCTACTTCATCTCCTGTTCCACCTCCTCCTGCTGCATCTCCTGCTTAATCTCTTCGTGCTGCATCTCCTGCTTAATCACTTCTTGCTGCTCCATCATCTCCTTTTGCATCTCCTATGGCATATCCGGCTGTATCTGCTGCTTCTGCATCTCCTGATGTATCCCCTGCTGCTTCATCTCATACTGCTGCATTTCATGCTGCATGTCCTGCTGCTATATCTCCTGCTGCTTCATATCCTGCTACTGCATCTCCTAATTAATCTCCAGAAGTTTCATCTCTTGCTGCTGCATCTCTTGATCCATGTCTTGCTGCTGCATCTCTTCTTTCTGCATCTCCTTCTGCTTCGTCTTCTGCTGCATCTTTATCTGCTGTATTTCATGTTGCACCTTCTATTGAAGCATCTCCTGCGCCATCTCTTTCTGCTGCATATCCTGCTGCTTCATCTCGTTCTGCATCTCCTGCTGCATCTGCTTGAGCGTCACCTACTGCATCTCCTTCTGCATCACCTGCAGATACATCTCCTGCTGCTGCATATTCATCTGCATTTCCTGCTGCATCTCTTTATGAATCTACTACTGCTGCATCTGCTGTATTTGCTGCTGCATCTCCTGATAGATCTCATTCTGGTGCATACACGGCTGCTGCATCTCCTGCTGCTGTATCTGATGCTGCATCTGATGCCGCATCTGATGCTACTTTCTCTCTCGCTGCATTTACTGTGGCTACTTCTCCTGCTATATTTCCTTCTGCTTCTTCTTCTTCACTTCATCTACTACTCTGCACTTCCTGCTGTTGCATCTCCTCCTTCTGCATCTACAGCTGAATCGCCTGTAGCATCTCCTGCTTCTTCATCTCCTGCTGCTACATCTCCTAGTGCATATGATGCTGCTGCATCTCCTGTTACTACTGCTGCTGCTGCATTCTCTGCTGCATCTCCTGATGCTGCAGCTCCTTCTGCATCTCCTTCTGTGTCTCCTGCTACTACATCCCCTGCTGCTGCATTTCCTGCTGAATCTCCTGATGCTGCAACTCCTTCTGCATCTTCTGCCAATGCATCGCCAGCGGAATCTGCTGCTGCTGCATCTCCTGTTGCATCTGCTTCTGATGCATCTGCTGCTACATCTCTGCTGCTGCATCTCTTGCTGTATTTCCTGTTTCATCTGCTGATGCATCTGCTGCTACTATATATCCTGCTACATCTCGTCATCCTGCACATCCTGCTGCACCTGCTGAAGATTCTCTTCCTACTGCATCTTCTGCTGAATCTTCATTTCTTGCTGCATCTGCTTCTGCATCTTCTGCTGCTGCTGCATCTCCTGCTGCTTCTCCTGCTGCTGCATCAGTTGCTGCTGAATCTCCTGATGAATCTCCTGTGGCATCTCATGCTTCTATATATCACGCTGAATCTCCTGCTGCTGAATCTACTGCTGCATCTTCTGCTGCTGCATCTCCTACTGCTGCATCACCTTCTGCATGTGCTGCTGCAGCATCTCCTTCTGCTGCATCTCCTGCAGCTGCATCTGCTGCTTCATCTCCTGCTGCTGCATCTCCTGCTGCATCTCCGTCTGAATCTCTTGGTGCAGCATTTCCTGCTGATACATATTCTGCTTCAACTCCTGCTGCCGCATTACCTTCTGCATCTATTCCTGTTGTATTTGTGGCTACTGCATCTCCTGCTGCTACATCTGCTGATACTGCATGGGCTGTTGCATCTCCTACTGCATCTCTTGATGCTGCATCTTCTGGTGTTGCATCTCTTTCTGCATCTCCTGCGGCATCACCTGCTCCTCTATCTCCTGCTGCTACATCTCCTGATGCATCCTCTGATCATTCATCTGCGGATTCATCTCCTGATTCACCATTTCCCTTTGCATCTGCTCCTCCATCCCCTGCTGCATCTCTTTCTGCTCCATCTGGTGCATCTGCTGTTGCATATGCTACTGCTTCATCTACTGCTACATCTCCTGCTAAATCTCCTGCTGCTGCATCTCCTTCTGAAGTTCCTGCTGAATCTACTGCTTAATATGCACTCCGGCTGTAACTCCTGCTCCTGCATCTCCTGATTCATATTCTACTGAATCTCCTTCTGAATTTCCTGCTGAATCTACTGCTGAATATGCATCCCCGGCTGCATCTCCTGATGCTGCACCTCCTGCTTCATATTCTACTGCATCTCCTCCTGCAGCATATTTTGATGCATTTCCTTCTGCTGCATCTCCTGTTGCATCATCTGCTGCAGCATTTTCTGATGCTACATCTCCTACTGAATCAGCATCTCATGATGCATCTGCTGCTGCATCTATTGCTGCTGCAATTGCTGCCTCTGCAGATGCAACTGCATCACCTCCTGCTGCATCACCTGCTGAATTACCTCCTGCTGCATATTCTGCTGCATTTCCTGGTGCTGCATCTCCTTAATCAGCTGCTCCATTTCCTGCTGCTTCATGTACTGCTGCATCTCCTGCTACACTTGCTGCTGCTGCATCTCCTTCTACTTGATGTACTCCTGCATCTCCTGCTGCTGCATCTGCTGCTTCATCTCCTGCTGCTGTATAGCCTGCTGCTTCATCTATTGCTGCATCCTCTCCGGATGCATCTCCAGAAGCATTTCAATTTCCTGCTGCATCTTCTGCTCAGTCTTCTATGGATGCATCTAGTGCTTCTGCTTTTCAGCTGCATATCCTGTTGAAGGCATCTGCGGCTGCATCTCCTTCTGCTACATCTCCTTCTGCATCTCCTGCTACATCATCTCCTGCTGTATCTGCTGATTCTGCATCTCCTGATACATCCCCTGCTGCTTCATCTCATCCTGCTGCATCTCGTGCTGCATCTCCTGCTGCTATAGCTCCTGCTGGTTTATATCCTGCTACTGCATCTCTTAATGACTCTCCTGCTGCTTCATCTCTTGATCCATGTCCTGCTGATGCATCTCCTGTTTCTGCATCTCCTTTTGTTTCGTCTGCTGCTACATCTTCTGCTGTATCTCATGTTGCACCTTCTATTGAAGCATCTCCTGTGTCATCTCCTTCTGCTGCATATCTTGCTACTTCATCTCGTTCTGCATCTTCTGCTCTATCTCATGTTGCACCTTCTATTGAAGCATCTCCTGCGTCATCTCCTTCTGCTGCATATCTTGCTGCTTCATCTCGTTCTGCATCTCCTGCTGCATCTGCTTGAGCGTCACCTGCTACATCTCCTTCTGCATCACCTGCAGATGCATCTCCTGCTGCTGCATATTCATCTGCATTTCCTGCTGCAGCTCTTTATGAATCTACTACTGCTGCATCTGCTGAATTTGCTGCTGCATCTGCTGCTGCTTCATCTACTGCTGCATCTCCTGATAGATCTCCTGCTGCTGCATCTCCTGCTTCTGCATCTGATGCTGCATCTGATGCTACTTTCTCTATTGCTGCATTCACTGCGGCTGCATATCCTGCTATATGTCCTTCTGCTGCATCTTCTTCACTTCATCTACTACTCTGCACCTCCTGCGGCTGCATCTCCTGCTGCTACATCTCTTGTTACTTCTGCTGCTGCTGCATTCCCTGCTGCATCTGCTTCTGATGCATCTGTGGCTACATCTCTGCTGCTGCATCACTTGCTGCATTTCCTGCTTCATCTGCTGATGCATCTGCGGCTGCTGTATGTCCTGCTACATCTCGTCATGCCGCAAATCCTGCTGCATCTGCTGAAGATTCTCTTCCTATTGCTTCTCCTGCTGAATCTGCATTTCCTACTGCATCTGCTTCTGCATCTCCTACTGCTGCAACACCTGCTTAATTAGCTGCTGCTGCATCTGCTTCTACATGTACGTGATAACTTTCTACATTTGCTGCCTCATCTCCTAGTGCATCTGCTGATGCACCTCCTGCTGCTGCATCTACTGCTTCATCTTCAGCTGCTTCATCTGTGGCTTCATCACCTGATATGTCATCTCCTGCTGCATCTCCTGCAGTATTTCCTGCTGCAGTATCTGCTGATCTTCATCTACTGCTGCATTTCCTGCTGGCTGGAGAACAAATCTTATGAGGAGCGGCTGAGAGACCTGGGGTTGTTCAGCGTGGAGAAGAGGTGGCTGAGGGGAGACCTTATTACTCTCTACAACTACCTGAAGGGAGGTTTTGGAGAGGAAGGTGCTGGCCTCTTCTCTAAGTGACAGGGGACAGGACGAGAGGGAATGGCCTCAAGCTCCACCAGGGGAGATTTAGGCTTGAGATTAGGAAAAAGTTCTTCATGGAGAGGGTGGTTAGGCATTGGAACGGTCTGCCAAGGGAGATGGTTGAGTCACCGTCCCTGGAGGTGTTTAAGTTTAGGGTAGATGAGGTGCATAGGAGCATGATTTAGGGATTGGTGGGAATGGTTGGACTCGACGATCCAGTGGGTCTCTTCCAACCTGGTTATTCTGTGATTCTGTGATCTGCTGCTGCTCTGCTGCTGCTTTATCTCCTGCCAAATCTCCTGCTACATATTTTGCTGCTGCACCCCTTAATGTATCTCATGATAATGCTTCATCTCCTGCTACTGCATCTCCTGCTGCATTTACTGCTGCTGCATTTCCTGCTGCATCTTCTGCTGCTGCATCTCTTGCTGATGGGTCTGATGCTGCATCTCTTCCTCTTGCATCTCCTGCTACATCTCCTGCTGCTGCATTACCTGCTCTATCTCCTCCTACTGCATCTCCTCCTGCTGCATATCCTGCTTCTCTATATACTGCTGCCTTTCCTGCTGCTGCATCTCCTGCTGCTGAATCTCTTTCTGCATCTCCTTCTTCTGAATCTCCTACTGCTGAATCTCTTTCTGCATCGACTCCTGCTGCATGTCCTGCTGCTGCAACTCCTCCTGCTTCATGTGCATCTCCTGGTGATGCATCTCCTGCTAAATCTGCATCTCCTGCTGCATCTGCTTATGCATCTCCTGCTGCTTCATCTCCTGCTCTTGCATCTCCTTCTGCTGAATCTCCTCCTGAATCTCCGGTGGCATCTCATGCTGCTACATATCCTACTACATCTCCTGACGTATCTCCTTCTGAATATGCATCTCCTGCAGCTGAATCTCCTGCTGCTGCATCTCCTGCTGCTGCATCTCCTGATGTTGAATCTCCTGCTACTGCGTCTGCTGCATCATGTCCTCTTTCTCCATAACCTGCTGTATCTCCAGTTGCTGCATCATATCATGCTGCTGCATATGTTGAAGAATCTCTTCCTACTGCATCTTCTGCTGAATCTTCATTTCCTGCTGCATCTGCTTCTGCATCTCCTGCTGCTGCTGCATCTCCTGCTGCTTCTCCTTCTGAATATGCATCTCCTGATGCATCTCAACATGCTGCCACTCCTACTGCTGCGTTTGCTTCTGCATCTCCAGCTGCACCTCCCGCTGCTGAATCTCCTGATGCCGTGTGTGCTGCTGAATATCATGTCTGCTGCTGCATCTCCTGCTGCTGAATCTCCTGCTGCATCTGCTGCTGCTACATCTCCTACTGCTGCATCACCTTCTGAATGTGCTGCTGCAGCATCTCCTTCTGCTGCATCTTTTGTTGCTGCATCTGCTGGTGCTGCACCTGCTGCAACATCTCCTTCTCCATCTCCTGCTGTTGTACCTCCCGCTGCATTTCTGTCTTAATCTCTTGGTGTTGCATTTCCTGCTGCTGCATTACCTTCTGCATCTATTCCTGTTGTATTTCCTGCTGATACTGCATGTGCTGCTGCATCTCTTCGTGCTGCATCTTCTGCTGTTGCATCTCCTTCATCTCATTATGACTTAACTGCCACTATTGAGGTGCTTTAGGGAAATCGAATAACGCCCACAGGGAAGATGCTAGCATGGAATGCTGCTGCTTTAGAATGTCTTCTCTTAAAGCGCTTTCACTGCAAGGTAAGACTTGTAGAACTTTCTGTCTAGGCTCGAGTACTGCATCATCAGAATGGCTATTAAAACGTCACTGCAAAATTTGAAGACTTTTAGAAAAAGTACCGCAAGGGCGCTGCTACGATCAAATGCTAGCTCTCGTTAGAATCTTCTCTTGAAGCGCTTTCACTGCAAGCTGCAAAGCACGTCTACCAAAACGTTTAGTATTGATTACGGAATTGTGATTTAACTATTGAGGAGCTTTAGGAAAAGTGAGTAAAGCCCGTATGGAAGATGCTAGCATGGAATGCTGCTGCTTCTGAATGTCTTCTCTTATAGCGCTTTCACTGCAAAGAAAGACTTGTAGAACTTTCAGTCTAGGCTCGTGTCCTGTAACATCAGAATGGGTATTAAAGCGTCACTGCAAAATTTCAAATCGTTCAGCACAAGTATGGCAGGGAAGCTGCTACGATCACATGCTGGCTCTCGTTAGTCTTCTATGGAAGCGTTTTCACTGCAAGCTGCAAAGCACGACTAACACAAAATTTTAGTATAGGGTACAGAACAGTAACTTTACTTTGCCGAATAACGAGCTTTCGGAACAGTGAACATCGGCTGCAGGGAAGATGGTAGTATGGAATGCTGTTGCTTCTGAATGTCTTCTCTTATAGCACTTTCACTGCAAAGTACGACTTCTAGAAGTTTCATTCTAGTCTTCTGAAGTGTATCATCAGCTACAAAAGTGTCACTTCAAAATTTCAGAGCGTTCAGCACAAGTACCGCAGGGAAGCTTCTACCATCAAATGCTGGTTCTCGTTAGAGTCTTCTCTTATAGCGCTTTTGCTACAGGCTGTGAAGCACGACTAACACATTTTAGTTTAGGGTAATGAATTGTGACTTGACTGCTCCTGTTAACGCACTTATGGAAAAGTAAGTATTTCAGGCAGTGCAGATGCTGGCCTGAAACTACACCGCTTATTAATGTTTTCTCTTATAGCGCTGTTACTGCAAAAGACGACTTGTAGAACTTTCACTCTAGGCTTATGAGCTGTAAGATCAGAATGGCTATTAAAGCCTCATTTCAAGAGTTGAGATCGTTCAGCACAAGTACCGCAGGGAAGCTGCTACCATCAAATTTTAGCTCTCATTAGGATCCTTTCATGAAGGTCACTGCCAGCTGTAAAGCACGAAAAATGCAATGTTTTCGCGTAGGCTAGTTATTAGCGACTTAATAACGCCTAATAATGCTCTTTAGGAAAAGAGAATATCTCCAGCAGGGAAGATGTTAGCATGGAATGATTCTGCTTCTGTATGTCTTCTCTTAGAGCGCAATCACTGCAAACCAAGATTTATCGAACTTTCCGTCTAGGCTAGTGAACTGTAACACCAGCATATCTAGTAAAGCTTCACTTGAAGATTTGAAAGCGTTTAGCAGAACTACCCCTAGGAAGTTGCTAGCATCAAATGGTGGCTCTCATTAGATTCTTCTCTGGAAGCGCTTTCACTGCAAGCTGCAAACACGAAAGTATTAGCATAGGCTAGTGAATAGGGAAGTTTTAGCTTAGGCTAGTGAATAGGGACTTAACACCGTCTATTACGGCGTTGTAGTACAAATTCATATCTGCAGCAGGGAAGATGCTAGCATGGAATGCTTCTGCTTGTGGATGTATTCTCTTAGAGAGCTTTCATTGCTGAGCACGACTTGTAGAACTTTCAGTCTAGTCTTGTGTACTCTAAGACCAGAATGGCTACAAAGGTGTTACTTCAAAATTTCAGAGTGTTCAGCACAAGAAAACTGGAAAGGTGTTACCATCAAAATATGGCTTTCGTTAGCGTCTTCTATGGAAGTGGTTTCTCTGCAAGATGCAGAGAATGACTAACGCAACGTTCTTGTGTTGGCAAATGAATAGAGACTTAATAGCGCCTAATAAGGCGCTTTAGGAAAAGAGAATATCTCCAGCAGGGAAGATGTTAGCATGGAATGCTTCTGCTTCTGAATGTCTTCTCTTAGAGCGCAATCACTGCAAACCAAGATTTATCGAGCTCTCCGTCTAGGCTAGTGAACGGTAACATCAGCAATGCTAGTGAAGCTTCACTTGACGATTTGAAAGCGTTCAACAGAAATACCCCTGGGAAGTTGCTAGCATCAAATGGTGTCTCTCATTAGAATCTTCTCTGGAAGAGCTTTCACTGAGAGGTGCAAAACACGATTAACAATGTGTTTAAGTGTAGGTTAAAGAATAGTGACATAACAGCGACTAATAACGAGCTTTAGAAAAGTGACTATCTCTAACAGCGAAGATGTTAGCACAGAATGCTGCTGCTTCTGAATGTCGTCTCTTATAGCATAACTACCGAGGGAATGCTGAAACCATCAAATGGTGTCTCTCGTTAGAGTCTTCTCTGGAAGCGCTTTTGCTGCAAGCTGCAAACACGACTAAAAGAACTTATTAGCATAGGCTAGTGAATAGGGACTTAACACCGTCTATTAAGGAGTTTTAATAAAAATTCACATCTCCAGCAGGGAAGATGCTAGCATGGAATGCTTCTGCTTGTGGATGTATTCTCTTAGAGCGCTTTCACTGCAGAGCACGACTTGTAGAACTTTCAGGGGTATTTCTGCTAAACGCTTTCAAATCTTCAAGTGAAGCCTTACTAGCCATGCTGATGTTACTGTTCAGTAGTCTAGACGGAAAGTTCTACAAGTCGTGCTCTGCAGTGCTTGTGCTCTAAGAGAATACATCCACAAGCAGAAGCATTCTATGCTAACATCTTCCCTGCTGGAGATATTCTCTTTTCCTAAAGCATATTATTAGGCTTTATTAAGTCGCTAATAACTAGCCTCCGCAAAAACTTTGTGTTTTTCCTGCTTTGCGGCTGACAGTGAAAGCGCTTCATAAAAAGATCCTAACGAGAGCCAGAATTTGATGGTAGCAACTTCCGTGCGGTACTTAAGCAGAAATCTCTAAAATCTTGACGTGATGTCTCAATAGCCATGCTGATGTTACTTTTCATAAGCCTAGAGTGAAAGTTCGACAAGTCGTGCTTTGTAGTTGTAGTGCTTTAAGAGAACACGTTCATAAGCGGAATCATTCCATGCTAAGCATCGTCCTTGCTGGAGATATTAATTCCAAATATAGCAACGTATAAGGCGTTTTAAAGTCACTATTAACAAGCCTAAACTAAAACATTCTTTTAGTCGTGTTTGCAACTTGCAGTGAAAGTCTATCCAGGAAGACTCTAACGTGAGCCAGTATTGGATGGTAGCAGCTTTCCTGAAGTACTTATGCCGAATGCTCTGAAATTTTGACGTGACGCCTTCATAGCTATTTTGATGTTACCGTTCACAAACCGAAAATGAAAGTTCTACAAGTCCCCCTTTCCAGTGAAACCGCTATAAGAGAAGACATTCAGAAGCAGCAGCATTCTGTGCTAACATCTTCACAGTTAGAACGTTCACTAGCCTAGAGAGAAAGTTACATAAATCTTGGTTTGCATGATTGTGCTCTAAGAGAAGACATTCAGAAGCAGAAGCATTCCATGCTAGCAACTTCCCTGTGGGCGTTGTTCAATTTCCCTAAAGCACCTCAATAGTGGCAGTTAAGTCATAATGAGATGAAGCAGGAGATACAACACCAGAAGATGCAGCATCAAGAGATACACCAGGAGATGCAGCAGCACATGCAGTATCAGCAGATGCAGCAGCAGGAGTTGAAGCAGAATATGCATCAGCAGGAAATGCAGCACCATGAGATTAAGACGGAGATGCAGCAGGAGGTGCAGCAGCAGCAGATGCAGAAGCAGATGTTGCAGCAGGTGTAGCACCAGCAGATGAAGCAACAGGAGATGCAGCAGAAGGAGATGCTGCAGCAGCACATGCAGTAGGTGATGCAGCAGTAGGAGATGTAGCAGCAGCAGATGCAGCAGGAGATTCAGCAGCAGGAGATGCAGCAGCAGATAAAGGATATACAGCAGCAGACACGGCATCAGGAGATTCAACAGCAGGAGGTGCAGCTGGAGATGCAGGAGCAAATGAAGCAGTAGGAGTGGCAGCAGCAGCAGATGCATCAGGAGATGCATATTCAGAAGGAGAAGCAGCAGGAGATGCAGCAGCAGAGGCAGCAGGAAATGATTCAGCAGAAGATACAGTAGGAAAAGATTCTTCAACATATGCAGTAGCATGATATGATGCAGCAACAGCAGATACAGCAGGTTATGGAGAAAGAGGAGATGATGCAGCAAGCGCAGCAGCAGGAGATTCAGCAGGAGCAGACACAGCAGCAGTAGGTTCAGCAGAAACAGAAGTAGAAGGAGATGCATATTCAGAAGGAGATACGTCAGGAGATGTAGCAGGATATGTAACAGCATGAGATGCCGCCGGAGATTCAGGAGGCGATTCAGAAGAAAGAGCCGCAAGAGCATGAGATGAATCAGTAGGACATGCAGCTGGATTCGATGCAGAAGGTAACAGAGCAGCAGGAGATTCAGAAGAAGGAGATGCAGAAAGAGATTCAGCAGCAGGAGATGCAGCAGCAGGAAAGGCAGCAGTATATAGAGAAGCAGGATATGCAGCAAGAGGAGATGCAGTAGGAGGAGATAGAGCAGGTAATGCAGCAGCAGGAGATGCAATAGCAAGAGATGCAGCATCAGACCCATCAGAAGGAGATGAAGCAGCAGAAGATGCAGCAAGAAAAGCAGCAAGAGGAGATGAAGCATTACCATGAGATGCATTAAGAGATGCAGCAGCAGGATCTGTAGCAGGAGTTCTGGAAGGAGATGAAGCAGCAGCAGAGCAGCAGTAGATTCTAAGTCAGCAGATACTCGATCAGGAAATACTGAAACATATACAGCAGGAGATGACATATCATCTGATAAAGCCACAGATGCATCAGTTGAAGATGAAGCAGGAGATGCAGCAGCACGACGGGCATCAGAAGGTGCATGAGGAAATGAGGCAGCAAATGTAGAAAGGTATAACGGAGGAGATAGAGCAGGAGACGTTTCAACAGGAAATGCAGCAGGACATGCATTAAGAAATGAGATGCAATAGGAGATGGAGAAGGAGTTGCAGCATCAGGAGATGTAGCAGGAAATGCAGCATCAGGGGATGTAGTAGGAGGAGATGCAGAAGCAGTTGCAGCATCAGGAGATTCAGCCGGAAATGCAGCAGCAGGGGATGTAGTAGCAGGAGATGCAGAAGGAGTTGCAGAATCAGGGAATGCAGCAGCAGCAGAAGTAACAAGAGATGCAGCAGCATCATATCCACTAGGAGATATGGCAGCAGGAGATGAAGAAGCAGGAGATGCTACAGGCGATTCAGCCGGAGATGCAGAAGTAGGAGATGCAGCATCAGGAAGTGCAGAGTAATAGATGAAGTGAAGAAGATGCAGCAGAAGGAAATATAGCAGGAGATGCAGCTGCAGTGAATGCAGCAATAGAGAAAGTAGCATCAGATTTAGAATCAGATGCAGCATCAGGTGCAGCAGCAGGAGATGCAGCAGCAGGAGATCTATCAGGAGATGCAGCAGTAGATGAAGCAGCAGCAGATGCAGCAGCAAATTCAGCAGATGCAGCAGTAGTAGATACATAAAGAGATGCATCAGGAAATGCAGATGAATATGCAGGAGTAGGAGATACAGCAGGAGATGCTGTAGCAGGAGATGCAGCAGTAGATGCAGCAGCAGCAGAAGTAACAGGAGATGCAGCAGCATCATATGCAGAAGGAGATGTAGCAGCAGGAGATGAAGAAGCAGGAGATGCTACAGGCGATTCAGCCGGAAATGTTGAAGGAGAAGATGCAGTAGTAGGAGGTGCAGCGTAGTAGATGAAGAGAAGATGCAGCAGAAGGAAATATAGCAGGAGATTCATCATGCAGAAAGAGAGAAAGCAGAAACAGATGCAGCAGCAGGAGATGAAGCAGCAGGAGATCTATCAGGAGATACGGCAGTAGATGAAGCAGCAGCAGATGCAGCAGTCATTCATAAAGATCTTCAGCAGGAAATGCAGATGAATATGCAGGAGTAGGAGATACAGCAGTAGATGCATCTGCAGGTGATGCAGAAGGAGATGCAGCAGGAGATGCAGAACGAGATGAAGCAGCAAGATATGCAGCAGAAGGAGATGACGCAGGAGATGCTTCAATAGAAGGTGCAACATGAGATAGAGCAGGAGATGTAGCAGCAGACGAAACAAAAGGAGATGCAGAAACAGGAGATGCAGCAGCAGGACATGGATCTAGAGAAGAAGCATCAGGAGATTCATTAGGAGATGCAGTAGCAGGATATGAAACAGCAGAAGATATAGCAGCAGGAGATGCAGCAGGATGAGACGAAGCAGCAGGGGATGTATCAGGAGATGCAGCAGGAGGAGATGGGACAGGAGATGCAGAAGGAGGAGATTCAGCAGGAGATGCAGCAGGAGGGTATGCAAGAGGAAATGCAGCAGGAGGAGGTACAACAGCACCAGATGCAGCAGTATATGCAGCAGTAGGAGATGAATAAGGGATGCAGCAGCAATTGATTCAGCAGGAGATGCTGGAGCCGGAGATGCAGAAGAACTAGATGAAGAAGCAGGAGATGCAGCAGGACATGCATCAGCAGGAGATGCAGCATGAAGAGATTCAGACGGAGATGCAGCAGCAGGAAATACAACAGGAATAGATGCAGAAGGTTGTGTAGCAGAAGTAGTTGAAGCAGAATATGCATCAGCAGGAAATACAGCACCAAGAGATTCAGACGGAGATGCAGCAGCAGGAGATGCAGAAGGAGATGTTGCAGCGAGTGAAGCACCAGCAGATACAGCAACAGGAGATGCAGCAGAAGGAGATGCTGCAGCAGCACATGGAGAAGGTGATGCAGCTGTAGGAGATGTAGCAGCAGCAGAGGCATCAGGAGATTCAGCAGCAGGAGATTCGGCATGATATGCAGAAGCATGAAATGCCCCAGGAATTTCATCAGGAGATTCAGCAGCAAATGATGCAGCAACTGGAGATGAAGCAGGAGATGCAGCAGTAGATGAAGCAGCAGCATATTCAACAGCAGATGCACTAGATGGAGCAGAAAGAGATGCAGAAAGGGAATGGACCAGCAGATGCAATGGGAAATGGTGCATCAGGAGATGTATCCGCAGATGCATGAGCAGAGGATGCATCAGGAGATGTAGCAGCAGAAGGCACAGGAGCAGGTGATGCCACAGGAGATGCAGCAGGAGATGCAACACCAGTAGATGCAGCACCAAGAGATGCAGCAGCACATGAAATATCAGCAGATTCAGCAGTAGGAGATGAAGCAGCAGATGCAGCAGCAGGAGATGCAGCAGCAGGAAATACAACAGGAATAGATGCAGAATGTAATGCAGCAACAGGATTTGAAGCAGAATATGCATCAGCAGGAAACGCTGCACCAAGAGATTCAGACGGAGATGCAGCAGGAGGTGTAGCAGCAGAAGATGAAGTAGCAGATGCAGCAGCACATGCAGCAACAGCAGATGCAGCAGAAGGAGATGCTGCAGCAGCATATGCAGAAGTTGATGCAGCAGTAGGAGATGCAGTAGCAGCAGATGCATCAGGAGATTCAGCATCAGGACATTCAGCATGATATGTAGAAGCATGAGATGCCGCAGGAGATTCAGCAGCAACTGATGCAGCAGCAGGAGAAGCAGCAGGAAATGCAGCAGCAGCAGGAGATGCAGAAGCAGATGCAGCAGGAAATGCAGCAGCACATGCAGTATCAGCATATGCAGCAGCAGGAGATGAAGCAGCAGATGCAGCAGCAGGAGTTGAAACAGCAGGAGTTGAAGCAGAATATGCATCAGCAGGAAATGTAGCACCATGAGATTAAGATGGAGATGCAGCAGGAGGTGCAGGAGATGCAGAAGCAGATGTTGCAGCAGGTGCAGCACCAGCAGATGAAGCAACAGGAGATGCAGCATTAGGAGATGTAGCAGCAAACAAAGGATATTCAGGAGCAGAAACGGCATCAGGAGATTCAGCAGCAGGAGATGCATCAGGAGATGCAGAAGGAAACGCTGCAGTAGGAGTGGCAGCAGATGGAGATGCATCAGGAGATGCATATTCAGAAGGAGAAGCAGCAGGAGATGCAGCAGCAGCAGGAGATGCAGAAGCAGATGCAGCAGGAAATGAAGATTCAGCAGAACATGCACTAGGAAGAGATTCTTCAACATCTTCAGCAGCATGATATGATGCAGCAACTGGAGATACAGCAGGTTATGGAGAAAGAGGAGATGATGCAGCTGACGCAGCAGCAGGAGATTCAACAGCAGGAGATGCAGCAGCAGGAGATTCAGCAGCAGGAAATTCAGCAGCAGGAGAAGCAGCAGGAGATGCATATTTAGAAGGAGATACGTCAGGAGATGTAGCAGGATATGTAGCAGCATGAGATGTCGCCAGAGATTAAGGAGGAGATTCAGCAGAAGGAGATGCAAGAGCAGGAGATGAAGCAGCAGGAGTTGCAGCAGGAGATGCATATTTAGGAGATACGTCAGGCGATGTAGCAGGATATGTAGCAGCATGAGATGCCGGCCGGAGATTAAGGAGGAGATTCAGAAGAAGGAGATGCAGAAGCAGATGCAGCAGGAGTCGATGCAGCAGCAGGACATGCAGCAGGAGTCGATGCAGAAGGTAATTAGAGCAGCAGGAGTTTCAGAAGAAGGAGATAGAGAAAGAGATTCAGCAGCAGCAGATGCAGTAGCAGGAAAGGCAGCAGTATATAGAGAAGCAGGATATGCAGCAGGAGGAGATGCAGTAGGAGGAGATAGAGCAGGTAATGCATCAGGAGGACATGCAGCAGGAGATGCAAGAGCAAGAGATGCAGCATCACACCCATCAGCAGGAGATGCAGCAGCAGAAGATGCAGCAGGAAATGCAGCAGCAGTAGGTGCAGCAGGAGATGCAGTAGCAGGAGATGAAGCATTATCATGAGATGCATTAGGAGGTGCAGCAGCAGGATATGTAGCAGGAGATTTGGCAGGAGATGAAGCCGCAGCAGAGCAGAAGCAGATGCAGCAGGAAATGCAGCAGTAGATGCAGGATCAGCAGATACTGCAGCAGGAAATACTGCAGCAGATGCAGCAGGTAATGACATATGAGGTGATGAAGCCACAGATGCAGCAGCTGAAGTTGAAGCAGGAGATGCAGCAGCATGATGTTCATCAGCAGATGCACCAGGAGATGAGGCAGCAAAAGTAGAAAGTTATAATGTACATGTAGAAGCAGATGCAGCAGCAGCAGCTTATTCAGCAGGAGATGCATCAGTAGGAGATGCTAAAGCAGATGCAGCAGGAAATGCAGATTCAGCAGGAGAAGCAATAGGAAGAGAATCTTCAGCAGATGCAGCAGGATGTGAAGGATGACGAATTGTAGCAGGACATAGAGCAGCAGCAGATGCATTGGCAGATGAAGCAGGCAATACAGCAAGAGAAGCAGCAGAGAGATGTAGCCGCAGATATATCAGAAGCAGAAGTAAAAGGAGATGCATCAGCAGAAGATGCAGAAGGAGTTGCAGCATCAGGAGATTCAGCAGGAAATGCAGCAGCAGGGGATGTAGTAGCAGGAGACACAGAAGGAGATGCAGAAGGAGCTGCAGCATCAGGAGATGCAGCAGGGAATGCAGCAGCAGCAGAAGTAACAGGAGATGCAGCAGCATCATATGCAGAAAGAGATGTAGCAGTAGGAGATGAAGAAGCAGGAGCTGCTACAGGCGATTCAGCCAGGGATGCAGGAGAAGATGCAGCAGCAGGAGGTGCAGACTAGTAGAAAAAGTGAAGAAGATGCAGCAGAAGGAAATATAGCAGGAGATGCAGCTGAAGTGAATGCATCAAGAGAGAAAGTATCATCAGATGCACCATCAGATGCAGTAGCAGGTGATCCAGCAGGTGATCTATCAGGAGATGCAGCAGTAGATGAAGCAGCAGCAGATGCAGCAGCAAATTCAGCAGATGCAGCAGTAGTAGAATCATAAAGAGCTGCAGCAGGAAATGCAGATGAGTATGCAGGAGCAGGAGATACAGCAAGAGATGCATCTGCAGGTGATGCAGAGGAGATACAGCAGGTGACGCTCCAGGAGATGCAGCAGGAGATGCAGAACGAGATGAAGCAGCAAGATATGCAGCAGAAATAGATGACGCAGGAGATGCTTCAATAGAAGGTGCAACATGAGATACAGCAGGAGATGCAGCAGCAGACGAATCAAAAGGAGATGCAGAAATAGGAGATGCAGCAGCAGGACATGGATCAAGAGATACAGCAGGAGGAGATTCATTTGGAGATGCAGTAGCAGGATATGAAACAGCAGGAGATATAGCAGCAGGACATGCAGCCTGAAATGCAGCAGGATGAGATAAAGCAGCACGGGATGTATCAGGAGATGCAGAAGCAGCCAATACAGCAGGAGATGCTGTAGCAGGAGATGCAGAAGGAGATGCAGCAGCAGGAGCTGCAGCAGCAGGAGATTTAGCAGGTGATGCAATAGAAGGTGATGGGTCAGGAGAGGCAGAAGGATGAGATTCAGCAGTAGATGCAGCAGGAGGAGATGCAAGAGGAGATGAATCAGGAGGAGGTACAGCAACATCAGATGCAGCAGTATATGCAGGAGAAGGAGATGAATAAGACGTGCAGCAGCAATTGATGCAGCAGGAGATGCTGCAGCTGGAGATGCAGAAGAAGTAGATGCAGAAGCAGGAGATGCAGCAGGACACGCATCAGCAGCAGATGCAGCAAAACATACAGCAGCAGGAGACATAGCAGCAGGATATGAGGCAGGAGATGCACCAGCAGCAGAAGCAGCAGCAAATGCAGCAGCAAAGGCTGCAGAATGACATGCAGAAAGAATTGCATCAGCATGGAGATGCTGCTGGAAATTCAGTAGGATATGCAACAGCAAGCGATTTGGTAATAGCAGATGCAGCAATATATGCAGCAGCAGATGCAGCTGCATGTGTTGTATCAGCAGGAGATGTAGCAAGAGATGCATATTCAGCAGGTTATGCACCAGGATATGCAGCAGGAGATTAAACAGAAGGAAATGCAGCAGGAAATCAGCCGGAGATGCAGCAGCAGGAGATGCAGGAAAAGTAGATGAAGGCGAACTAGAGGAAGCAGCAGGTTCAGCAGGAGTTACAGCAGCAGGAGATGAAGAGGCAGGAGATTCAGCAGGAGATGCATCAGCAGGATATGCATCAGCAGATTGTGCAGCAGGAAATTTTGTAGGAGATTCTGCAGCAAGACATTCAGTAGAAAATGCTGCAGGAGATGCAGCAGGAGATATAGAAGGAGATTCAGCAGCAGGGGATGTAGTAGGAGATGCAGCAGGATATACATCAGCAGGAATAGTAGCAGGAGATGCTGGAGGAGATTCTGCAGAAGAAGAATTAGCAGGAGATGCAGGCAGCAGACGAAAGAGGAGATTCAGATTCAGCAGCAAATGAAGTAAAAGGAGATGCAGCAGCAGATGAAGTAGCAGGAGTTACAGCAGCAGAATATGCAGCAGGAGATGCAGCAATATGTGAAGCAGCACCAGATGCAGCAGCATATACTAAAAATGTAGTAGGAGGATATTAAGCAGGAGATCCAGCAGGAAGAGATGCAGCAGGATATGCTGCAGGAGGAGATGCAGTAGGATATGAAGCAGGAGATGCAGCAGCAGGAGATGCAGCCGGGGATGCTTATTCCGTAGTAGATTCAGCAAGAACTTCAGAAGGAGATGCAGCAGCAGATTTAACAGGAGATGCAGCAGTAGATGAAGCAGCAGCATATGCAACAGCAGATGCACCAGATGGAGGAGAAAGAGATGCAGCAGGGGATGGAGCAGCAGATGCAACGGGAAATGGTGCATCAGGAGATGCATCCGCAGATGCATGAGCAGAGGATTCATCAGGAGATGTAGCAGAAAGAGATAGAGGAGCAGGTGATTCCGCAGGAGATGCAACACCAGAAGATGCAGCACCAAAAGATGCAGCAGGATATGCAGCAACACATGCAGTATCAACAGATGCAGCAGAAGGAGATGCAGCAGCAGGAAATACAAGAGGAATAGATGCAGAAGGTAATGCAGCAGCAGGAGTTGAAGCAGAAGATGCATCAGCAGGAAATGCAGCACCAAGAGATTTAGACGGAGATGCAGCAGCATAAGATGAAGAAGGAGATGCAGCAGCAGGAGATGCAGCATCAGATGCAGCAACAGGAGTTGCAGCATTAGGAGATGCTGCAGCAGCACATGCAGAAGGTGATGCAGCAGTTGGAGATGCATCAGCAGCAGATGCTGCAGGAGATTCAGCAGGAGGAGATTCAGCATGATATGTAGAAGCATGAGATGCCACAGGAGATTCATCAGGAGATTCAGCAGCAACTGGTGCAGCAGCAGGAGAAGCAACAGGAGATGAGCAGCAGCAGGAGATGCAGAAGAAGATGCAGCAGGAAATGAAGATTCAGCAGAAGATGCAGTAGGAAGAGATTCTTCAACATATGCAGCAGCATAATATGATGCAGCAACAGAAGATACAGCAGGTTATGGAGAAAGAGGAGATGATGCAGAAGACTCAGCAGCAGCAGACGCAGCAGGAGGAGATGCAGCAGCAGGAGATTCAGCAGCAGGAGATTCAGCAGCAGGAGAAGCATATATAAAGAAGGAGATACGTCAGGAGATGTAGCAGGATATGCAGCAGCATGAGATGCCGCCAGAGATTCAGGAAGAGATTCAGCAGAAGGAGATGCAAGAGCAGGAGATGAAGCAGCAGAAGATGCAGATGCAGATGCAGCAGAAGATGCAGATTTAGCAGGAGATGCAGCAGCAGGAGATGAAGAAGCAGATGCAGCAGGATTAGACGCAGCAGAAGGACATGCAGCAGGAGTCGATGCAGAAGGTAATAGAGCAGCAGGAGATTTAGAAGAGGAGATGCAGAAAGAGATTAGGCAGCAGGAGATCCAGCAGCAGGAAAGGCAGCAGTATATATAGAAGCAGGATATGCAGCAGGAGGAGATTCAATAGGAGGACACAGAGCAGGTAATGCAGCAGCAGGAGATGCTAGAGCAAGAGATGCTGCATCAGACCCGTCAGCAGGAGATGCAGCAGCAGAAGTTGCAGCAGGAAATGCTGCAGCAGTAGGTGAAACAGGAGATGCAGTAGCAGGAGATGAAGCATTATCATGAGATGCATTAGGAGGTGCAGCAGCAGGATCTGTAGCAGGAGATTTGGCAGGAGGTGAAGCAGCAGCAGAGCAGCAGCAGATGCAGCAGGAAATGCAGCAGTAGATGCAGGACCAGCAGACACTGCATCAGGAAATACTGCAGCAGATGCAGCAGGAGATGACTTATCATGTGATAAAGCCGCAGATGCAGCAGCTGAAGATGAAGCAGGAGATGCAGCAATAGGAGATGCAGAAGAAGATGCAGCAGAAAATGCAGATTCAGCAGGAGAAGCAATAGCAAAAGAATCTTCAGCAGATGCAGCAGGATGTGCAGCATGACGAGATGTAGCAGGACATAGGGCAGCCACAGATGCATCAGCAGATGAAGCAGGCAATGCAGCAAGAGATGCAGCAGCAGAGGTGTAGCCGCAGATGCATCAGAAGCAGATTCAACAGGAGATGCAGCAGCAGCAGATTCTGCAGGAGATGCATCAGCAGAAGATGCAGAAGGAGTTGCAGCATCAGGAGATGAAGCAGGAAATGCAGCAGCAGGGGATGTAGTAGCAGGAGACACAGAAGGAGATGCAGAAGGAGCTGCAGCATCAGGAGATGCAGCAGGGAATGCAGCAGCAGCAGAAGTAACAGGAGATGCAGCAGCATCATATGCAGTAGGAGATGTAGCAGCAAGAGATGAAAAAGCAGAAGCTGCTTCAGGCGATTCAGCCGGAGATGCAGAAGGAGGAGATGCAACAGCTAGAAGTGCATAGTAGATGAAGTAAAGAAGATGCAGCAGAAGGAAATATAGCAGGAGATGCAGCCGCAGTAAATGCATCAAGAGAGAAAGTAGCAGCTGATGCAGCAGCAGATGCAGCAGCAGGAGACCTATCAGGAGATGCAACAGTAGATGAAGCAGCAGCAGATGCAGCAGCAAATTCAGCAGATACAGCAGGAGATGCTGTAGCAGGAGATGCAGAAGGAGATGTATAAGAACGAGATATAGCAGCCGGATATGCAGCAGCAGAATATGCAGTAAAAGAAGATGCAGCCGCACCAGAGGAAGCAGCAGATTCAGCAGGAGATGCAGCAGGCGATGTAGAAGGAGATTCAGCAGCAGGGGATGTAGTAGGAGATGCAGCAGGAGATACATCAGCAGGAATTATAGCAGGAGATGCTGGAAGAGATTCTGCAGAAGAAGATTCAGCAGGAAATGCAGCAGGAGATGAAATAGCAATATATGCATCAGCAGTTACAGCAGGAAGTGTAGCAGGAGATTCAGCAGGAGATGTAGCAGCAGGAGATGCAGCCGCAGATGCTTTCAACAGAATATGCAGCTGAAATACAGAAGCACTAGATGTATCCGTAAAAGATTGAGCAGCAGATGAAACAGGAAATGGAGATAATTCTGCAGATGCTCCTCAGATTCATCCGCAGACGATGCATCAGGAGATGAAGGAGAAGGCTATACATCAGCAGAAGATGAAGCAGCAGATGCAGCAGCAGGAGATGCAGGAGGACATCAAGTAGAAGGAGATGCAGCAGCAGCAAATTAGCAGGAGATGCAGCAGTACATGAAGCATCAGGAAATGGAGCAGCAGATTAAGGAGATGCAGCAGTGCATGAAGCATCAGAAAATGGAGCAACAGATCAAGCAGCAAAAGGCAATGCAGAAGGTGATGCAGCAGCAGGTGATGCAGCTGCAGATGCAGAGGCAGCAGGTGTAGCAGCAATAGATGCAGCAGCAGATGCATCAGGAGATGCTGATTCAGTAGGAGATGTAGCAGCAGAAGGTGCTGCAGCAGATGATGCAGCAGATGCAGCAGAAGGAAATGCATCAAGATATGCTGCAGGAGGATGCAGTAGGATATGAAGCAGAAGATGCAGCAGCAGGAGATGCAGCCGGGGATGCATGTTCAGCAGTAGATTCAGCAGAAACTTCAGAAGGAGATGAAGCAGCAAGAGATTTAACAGGAGATGCAGCAGTAGATGAAGTAGCAGCATATGCAACAGCAGATGCACCAGATGGAGCAGAAAGATGCAGCAGGGAATGGAGCAGCAGTTGCAATGGGAAATGGTGCATCAGGAGATGCATCCGCAGATGCATGAGCAGAGGATGCATTAGGAGATGTAGCAGCAGGAGATACAGGATGCCGCAGGAGATGCAGCAGGAGATGCAACACCAGAAGATGCAGCACCAAGAGATGCAGCAGCACATGCAGTATCAGCAGATGCAGCAGCAGGAAATACAACAGGAATAGATGCAGAAGGTACTGCAGCAGCAGGAGTTGAAGCAGAATATGCATCAGCAGGAAATGCAGCAGCAAGTAATTCAGATGGAGATGCAGCAGGAGATGCAGCAGCAGGAGATGCAGAAGTAGGAGATGCAGCAGAAGAAGATGCTACAGCAGCACATGCAGAAGGAGATGCAACAGTAGGAGATGCAGCAGAATATTCAGCAGTAGGAGATTCAGCAGCAGACAAAGGATATTCAGTAGCAGACACGGCATCAGGAGATTCAGCAGCTGGAGGTGCAGCAGGAGATGCAGCAGCAAACGCAGCAGTAGGAGTGGCAGCAGGTGGAGATGCATTAGGAGATTCAGCATGATATGTAGAAGCATTAGATGCCAAAGGAGATTCAGCAGCAACTGATGCAGCAGCAGGAGAAGCAACAGGAGATGCAGCAGCAGATGCAGCAGGAAATGAAGATTCAGCAGAAGATGCAGTAGGAAGAGATTCTTCAACATATGCAGCAGCATGATATGATGCAGCAACTGGAGATACAGCAGGTTATGGAGAAAGAGTAGATGATGCAGAAGACGCAGCAGCAGAAGATTCAGCATGAGCAGATGCAGCAGCAGGAGATACAGCAGCAGCAGATTCAGCAGTAGGAGAAGCAGCAGGAGATGCATATTCAGAAGGAGATAAGTCAGCAGATGTAGCAGGATATGTAGCAAGGTGAGATGCCACCAGAGATTTAGGAGGAGATTCAGCAGAAAGAGATGCAAGAGCAGGTGATGAAGCAGCAGGAGATGCAGAAGCAGGCTATACAGCAGCAGGAGATGAAGCAGCAGATGCAGCAGCAGGAAATGCAGGAAGACATCAAGTAGAAGGAGATGCAGCAGTAGCAGATTCCAGAGGCAATGCATTGGCAGAAGATGCAGAAGGAGTTACAGCATCATGAGATTCAGCAGGAAATGCACCAGCAGGGGATGTAGTAGCAGGAGGCACAGAAGGAGATGCAGAAGGAGATGCAGCATCAGGAGATGCAGCAGGGAATGCAGCAGCAGCAGAAGTAACAGCAGATGCAGCAGCACTAAGAGATGTAGCAGCAGGTGATGAAGAAGCAGGAGATGATACAGGCGATTGAGCCGGAGATGCAGAAGGAGGAGATGCAGCAGCAGGAGGTGCAGAGTAGTAGATGAAGTGAAGAAGATGCAGCAGAAGGAAATAAAGCAGGAGATGCAGCAGCAGTAAATGCAGCAAGAGAGAAAGTAGCAGCAGATGCAGCATCAGGAGATGCAGCAGTAGGAGATGCAGCAGCAAGAGATCTATCAGGAGATGCAGCAGCAAATTCAGCAGATGCAGCAGTAGTAGATACATAAAGAGCTGCAGCACGAAATGCAGTTGAATATGCAGGTACAGGAGATGCATCTGCAGGTGATGCAGAAGGAGATGCAGCAGGTGAAGCTCAAGGAGATGCAGCAGCAGATGCAGAACGAGATGAAGCAGCAAGATATGCAGCAGAAGGAGATGACGCAGGAGATGCTTCAATAGAAGGTGCAACATGAGATACAGCAGGAGATGCAGCAGCAGACGAATCAAAAGGAGATGCAGAAATAGGAGATGCAGCAGCAGGACATGGATCAAGAGATACAGCAGGAGGAGATTCATTTGGAGATGCAGTAGCAGGATATGAAACAGCAGGAGATATAGCAGCAGGACATGCAGCCTGAAATGCAGCAGGATGAGATGAAGCAGCAGGGGATGTATCAGGAGATGCAGAAGCAGCAGATACAGGAGGAGATGCAGTAGCAAGTGATGCAACAGGAGATGTAGCAGAAGGAGAAGCAGTAGCAGCAGATGCTGCATTAGATGTAGAAAGAAGAGATAGGACAGGAGATGCATCAAAAGGAGATTCAGCAATAAATGCAGCACTAGGAGATGCAACAGGAAATGCAGCAGGAGGAGGTACAGAAGCACCAGATGCAGCAGTATATGCAGCAGAAAGAGATGAAAAAGAGGTACAACAGCAATTGATGCAGCAGGAGATGCTGGAGCCGGAGATGAGGAAGAAGTAGATGCAGAAGCAGGAGATGCAGCAGGACATGCATGAACAGGCTATGCAGCAAAACACACATCAGAAGGAGACACAGCAGCAGGATATGAGACAGGAGATGCACCAGCAGCAGAAGCAGCAGCAGATGCAGCAGCAAAGGGTGCAGGATGAGATGCAGCAAGAATTGCATCAGCAGGAGATACTGCTGAAAATTCAGTAGGATATGCAATAGCAAGTGATTTGGCAACAGCAGATGCAGCAGGATATGCAGCAGCAGATGCAGCTGCATGAGGTGTATCAGCAGGAGATGTAGCAGGAGATGCAAATTCAGCAGGTGATGCACCAGGATATGCAGCAGGAGATTCAAGAGAAGGAAATGCAGCATGAAATCAGCCGGATATGCAACAGCAGGAGATGCAGTAAACGATGCAGCAGCAGATGCATCAGGAGATGCTAATTCAGTAGGAGATGTAGCAGCAGAAGGTGCTGCAGCAGATGATGCAGCAGATGCAGCAGAAGGAAATGCATCAAGATATGCTGCAGGAGGAGCTGCAGTAGGATATGAAGCAGAAGATGCAGCAGCAGGAGATGCAGCAGGGGATGCATATTCAGCAGTAGATTCAGCAGAAACTTCAGAAGGACATGCAGCAGCAGGAGATTTAGCAGGAGATGCAGCAGTAGATGAAGCAGCAGCATATGCAACAGCAGATGCACCAGATGGAGCAAAAAGAGATGCAGTAGGTGATGGAGCAGCAGATGCAACGGGAAATGGTGCATCAGGATATGTATCTGCAGATGTATCCGCAGATGCATGAGCAGAGGATGCATCAGCAGATGTAGCAGCAGGAGATACAGGAGCAGGTGATGCCGCAGGAGATGCAGCAGGAGATGCAACACCAGAAGATGCAGCAACAAGAGATGCAGCAGGAGAGGCAGCAGCACATGCAATATCAGCATATGCAGGAGCAGGAGATGAAGCAGCAGATGCAGCAGCAGGAAATGCAGCAGCAGGAAATACAACAGTAATAGATACAGAAGGTAATGCAGCAGCAGGAGTTGAAGTATAATATGCATCAGCAGGAAATGCAGCACCAACACATTCAGACGGAGATGCAGCAGGAGGTGCAGCAGCAGGAGATTCAGCAGGAGACAAAGAATATTCATCAACAGACAAAGGATATTCATCAGCAGACAAAGGATATTCATCAGCAGACAAAGGATATTCATCAGCAGTCAAAGGATATTCAGCAGCAGACACGGCATCAGGAGGTTCAGCAGCAGGAGATGCATCAGAAGATGCAGAAGCAAACGCAGCAGTAAGAGTGTTAGCAGGTGGAGATGCATCAGGAGATGCATATTCACAAGGAGATGCAAAAGGAGATTCAGCATGATATGTAGAAGCAGGAGATGCCGCAGGAGATTCATCTGGAGATTCAGCAGGAACTGATGAAGCAGCAGGAAAAGCAGCACCATATGCAGCAGAAGATGCAGAACCATATGCAGCAGGAGATACAGCAGCAGATGAAGCAGCAGATGCAGCTGGAGATGTAGCATCACCAGAAGCAGAAGCAGATGCAGCAGCAAAGGATGCAGGATGAGATGCAGCAAGAATTGCATCAGCACGAGATGCTGCTAGAAATTCCGTAGGATATACTGCAGCAAGAGATTTGGCAAGGGCAGATGCAGCAGGATATGCAACAACAGATGCAGCTGCATGAGGTGTATCAGCAGGAGATGTAGCAGGAGATGCATATTCAGCAGGTGATGCACCAGGATATGAAGCAGGAGATTCAAGAGAAGGAAATACAGCAGGAATTCAGCCGGAGATGCAGCAGCAGGAGATGCAGTGAAAGAAGATGCAGCCGCACCAGAGGCAGCAGCAGATTCAGCAGGAATTGCAGCAGCAGGAGATGAAGAGGCAGGAGATTCAGCAGGAGATGCATCAGCAGATTGTGCAGCAGGAAATTCCGTAGGAGATTGTGCAGCAGGAGATTCAGTGGTAAAGGCAGCAGGAGATTCAGTAGAAAATGCAGCTGAAGGTAATGCAGCAGCAGGAGTTGAAGGAGAATATGCATGAGCAGGAAATGCAGCACCAAAAGATTCAGACGAAGATTCAGCAGGAGGTGCAGCAGCAGGAGATCACACAGAAACACAGAATCACAGAATAACCAGGTTGGAAGAGATCCACTGGATCGTCGAGTACAACCATTCCCACCAATCCGTAAATCATGCTCCTAAGCACCTCGTCTACCCTAACTTAAACACCTCCAGGGACAGTTACTCAACCACCTCCCTTGGCAGACCGTTCCAGTGCCTAACCACCCTCTCCGTGAAGAACTTTTTCCTAATCTCAAACCTAAATCTCCCCTGGCGGAGCTTGAGGCCATTCCCTCTGGTCCTGTCCCCTGTCACTTGGGAGAAGAGCCCAGCTCCCTCCTCTCCACAAACTCCCTTCAGGTAGTTGTAGAGAGTAATAAGGTCTCCCCTCAGCCTCCTCTTCTCGAGGCTGAACAACCCCAGCTCTCTCAGCCGCTCCTCATAAGATTTGTTCTCCAGCCCCTTCACCAGCTTTGTTGCCCTTCTCTGGACTCGCTCCAGAGCCACAACATCCCTCTTGTGGTGAGGGGCCCAGAACTGAACACAGGACTCGAGGTGCGGTCTCACCAGTGCCGAGTACAGGGGGAGAATAACCTCCCTGGACCTGCTGGTCACGCCGTTCCTAATACAAGCCAAGATGCCATTGGCCTTCTTGGCCACCTGGGCACACTGCTGGCTCATGTTCAGTCGGTTGTCAACCAACACCCCCAGGTCCTTCTCCTCCTGGCAGCCTTCCAGCCAGGTCTCTCCTGGTTTGTACCTCTGCTTAGGGTTGTTGTGTCCCAAGGGCAGGACCCGGCATTTGGCCTTGTTAAACCTCATGCCGTTGGTCTCAGCCCAGCAGTCCAGCCTGTTCAGGTCCCTTTGCAGAGCCTCCCGACCCTCCAGCAGATCGACACTTCCTCCCAGCTTGGTGTCATCTGCAAACTTGCTAAGGGAGGACTCAATGCCTTCATCCAGGTCGTTGATAAAGACATTAAACAGGACTGGACCCAGGACTGAGCCCTGGGGAACCCCACTTGTCACTGGCCTCCAGCTGGATTTAACTCCATTTACCACCAACCACTGCGCCCGGTCATTCAACCAGTTTTTCACCCAGGAGAGTGTGCACCCGTCCAGGCCAGAGGCCGACAGTTTCCGAAGCAGAATGCTATGAGAAACTGTATCAAAGGCTTTACTGAAGTCCAGGAAGACCACATCCACAGCCTTTCTCTCGTCCAAGAGTTTAGTCACTTGGTCATAGAAGGTGATCAGATTGCTCTGGCAAGACCTGCCTTTCATGAACCCGTGTTGACTGGGCCTGATCACCCGGTTCTCTTGCAAGTGCTTCATGATCGCACTCAAGGTCACCCACTCCATGACTTTCCCTGGTACCGAGGTCAGGCTGACAGGCCTGTAGTTCCCCGGATCCTCCCTGCACCCCTTCTTATAGATGGGCACGACATCAGCCAGCCTCCAGTCCAGCGGAACCTCCCCAGTCATCCAGGACTGCTGGAAGATGATGGAAAGGGGTTTGGCCAGCACATCCGCCAGTTCCCTCAAAACTCTTGGGTGGACTCCATCCGGCCCCATAGACTTGTGGGCATCTAGCTGGGCAAGCAAGTCTCTAACCACCTCCTCTTGGACCTTGGGAATCTCATACTTCTCTTCCAACCCTTGGGGTTGTGCACAGAGGGAACAATTTTCCTTACTGTTAAAGACTGAGGCAAAGTAGGCATTGAGTACTTCAGCCTTCTCTTCGTCCCCTGTTACTGTTGTTCCTTCTGCATCTACTAGGGACTGGAGATTCTCCCTAGCCCTCCTTTTGCTGTTGATGTATTTGTAGAAAGACTTTTTGTTGTCTTTCACAGTCTTGGCCAATCGCATTTCTAGTTGGGCCTTAGCCCTCCTGATTGTTTCCCTGCACAATCTCACTTCCTCCCTATAGTCCACCCAGGATGCCTGCCCCTTCCTCCACAGGTCGTAGACCCTCCTCTTCCTATTGGTGTCTCTTAGGACCTCCCTACTCAATCATGCTGGTTTCTTACCCCTCCGGCTACTTTTCCGGAACTTGGGGACGGCTTTCTCCTGAGCTGCTAGGAGTTCCTTCTTGAAGAGCACCCAGCCCTCATGGACACCTTTGCCCTCAAGGAGCGCCTCCCATGGGACTTTTCCAACCAGCCTTCTTAACACCCCAAAGTCTGCTCTCTGAAAGTTGAGGGCGACTGTTCTGCTAACCTCCTTCTTCATTTTACCCTGCACTGAGAACTCTATCATCTCATGATCGCTTTGCCCCAAGCGTCCTCCAACCTTCACATCCCCCACCAATCCTTCTCTGTTCACCAACAGCAGGTCCAGGAGGGCACCGTCCCTTGTCAGTTCGCTCACCAGCTGTGTGAGGAAGTTGTCTTCCACACACTTCAGGAACCTCCAGGACTGCTTCCTTTCTGCTGTATTATACTCCCAGCCTATATCTGGGAAATTGAAGTCTCCCACAAGGACTAGAGGTAGCGAAAGTAGATGGAGCATCAGGTGATGCACGAGGACATCAAAAATCAGAAGGTGAAATAACAGGAGATGCAGCAGTAGATTAATCTACAGCAGATGCACCAAAAGACACAGGAGATGCAGCAGCAGGAGATGCAGCTGTAGATGCAGCAGCAGTAGATTGAGCAAGATATACAGAAGCAGGATATGCATCAGAGGGAGATGTGGCATGAGAGGCAGAAAGAGATCCTGCAACAGGTGCAGTAACATATACAGCACCAGAGAATGCAGCAGCAGGAGATGAAACAGCAGATGCAGCAGCAGGAAATTCAGCAGCAGGAGATGCAGCAGTCAGAGATGCAGCAGGTTAAGCATCAGCAGGAGATGCAGCAGCAGGAGATTCAGCAGCAGGAGATGCAGCAGGTGGAGATGCAGCATCAGGAGATGCATCAGCAATTGAGGAGGGGATTCCGTAGGAGGTGCTGCAGCAGCAGATGCAGCAGCAGATGCAGGAGATGCAGCAGTCGGAGATGCAGTAGGAGGAGATGCATCAGCAGGAGATGCATCAGCAGGAGTTGTGGTAGGATTTGATTCGGCAGGAGATGCAGCAGGAGATGCAGCAGCTGGAGATGAAGCAGAAGATGCATCAGCAGAAGATGTAGTAAGAGATGCAGCAGCAGCAGATGCAGCAGGAGATAGAGCGTTAGACACTGCAGTAGGAGATGAAGTAGCAGGAGATGCAGCAGGAGATGCTGCAGCAGATGCATCAGGAGGAGATGCATCAGGAGATGACTATTCAGAAGGAGATGCATCAGGAGATGTAACAGGTTATGTAGCAGCATGAGATGTCGCAGGAGATTCAGGCAGAGATTCAGCAGCAGGAGATGCAAGAGCAGGAGATGCCACCGCAAAAGATCCAGCAGCAGATTCAGCAGCAGATTCATCAGGAAATGCAGTAGCAGCATATGCAGCAGTAGATAAAGCAGGAGATGCAACAGCAGGGGATGCAGCAGCAAATTCAGCAGCAAAATTCCACAGGAAATGCAGCAAAATGAGATACAGAAGCAGATGCAGTAAAAGATGCAGATTAAGCAGTAGATGCAGCAGGAAAAGATGCTTCGGCTGATACAGCAGCAGGAGATGAGCAGGAGACTGAGTAGGAGATTCAGTAGGAGGCGAGGCAGGAGGTGATGATGCAACAGAAACAGAAGCAGGAGATGCAGACGCAGAAGATGCAGCAGGAGATGCAGAAGCAGAAACAGAAGCAGGAGATGCATCAGTAGTAGGTACAGCAGGGGATTCGGCGGCAGGAGATGCAGCAGGAGATACAGCAGGAGATGCATAGAAAAGAGATGAAGCAGCAGGAGATGCAGCGGCAGGAGATGCAGCAGTAGATGCAGATTCAGCAGGAGATTCATCAGCAGAAGAATCTGCAGCAAATTCACAGTAGGACTTGCAGGAGCAGGAGATGCAGAAGGAGATGGGCAGAAATAGATGCAGCAGGAGAAGCCGCAGTAGGAGATGCAACAGAAGATGCAGGAGGAGGAGATGTAGCAGGAAATGCAGAAGGATATGCAGCAGGAGAAGCATCAGGAAGAGATGCAGCAAGACATGCAGTAGCAGCAGATACAGCAGCAGGAGATGCAGCAGCAGAAGATGCAGCAAGATATATAGCAGCAGGAATTGCAGCAGGAGATGCAGTAGGAAGAGATGTAGCATTATCATAGGATGCATTATAGGATGCAGCAGCAGGATGTGCAGCAGCAGGAGGTGCAGGAGGATATGCATGAACAGGAGAATCAGTATGAGGTAGAGCAGGAAATGCAGCAGCAGGATATGTATCTGGAGATTCAGCAGTAGATGAAGCAGCAGCAGAGCAGCAGCAGATGCAGCAGGAAATGCAGCAGGAGATGCAGCAGCAGGAGATGCCCAGCAGATGCAGAAGGAGATGAAATATCAGGAGATGAAGCTACAGATGCATCAGCTGAAGATGAAGCAGGAGATGCAGCAGAACGAGATGCATCAGCAGATGCAGCAGGAGATGCAAGAGGAGGTGAGGCAGATGATGTAGAAAGAAATATCGTAGAAGATGCAGCAGGAAGTATATTCAGCATATGCAGGAGAAGTAGATGAAGCAGAAGATGAAGCAGAAGGAGATGCAGCAGTAGGTGATACATCAGCAGATGTAGAAGCAGATGCAGCAGGAGAAGCAGGAGGAGATGCAGAAGCAGGAGATGCTGCAGCAGATGTAGCATGAGGAGATGCAGCACCAGGAGACACAGCAGGAGGTGATGCAGCAGGTAATACAGCAGCAGGAGATGCAGCAAAAGATGCAGCTAGAGATACAGCAGCAGGAAATGCAGCAGTATATAAAGAAGCAGAGGATGCAGTAGCAGGAGATGCAGCAGGAGTTTCAGCAGGAGATTCAGCAGCAGGAGATGCAGCAGAAGGAGATGTAGCAGCAGGAGATGAGCAGTAGGTGATGTAGCAGTAGAAGATGCTGCAGCAGATGTATCAGGAGGAGATGCAGCAGCAGGAGACTTAGCAGGAGGTTATGCAGCAGGAGATGCAGCAGGAGATTCTATATCAGGAGATTCAGCAGGAGATGCAGCAGGAGTTGCAGCAGCAGGATATGTAGCACCAAGAAATGCAGCACGAGATGCAAGAGGAGATGCAGCAGCAGGAAATTCAGCAGAAGGAGATGCAGCAGGAGATTCAGCAGCAGGAGATACAGCAGTAGCAGATGAAGCAGGAGAGGTGGCAGGAGCTTCCGGAGGAGATTTAGCAGGAGGAAATGCAGCTGCAGGAGATGCAGAAGGAGATACAGCAGCAGGAGATACAGCAGCAGCAGATGCAGAAGGAGATGCCGCTGCAGATGCAGAACGAGATGCAGTAACAGGACATTCAGCAGAAGCAGATGCAGCAGGAGATGCAGGAGATGCAGCAGGATATACATATTCAGCAGGATATGCATCAGGAGAGGTAGTAGCAGGAAATGCATCAGGAGATGCATATTCTTAGGGAGATGTAGCGGGATATGTAGCAGCATGAGATGCCGTAGGAGATACAGGAGGAGATACAGCAGATGGAGATGCAAGAGCAGGAGTTGAAGTAGCAGGAAATGCAGTCGCAGCAGATCCAGCAGCAGGTGATTCAGCAGGTTATGAAGCAGCAGGCACAGCAGCAGGAGATGCAGAAGGAGATGCAGCTAGAGGAAATGCAGCAGGAGATGAAGCATCAGATACAGCAGGTGGAGATGCAGCAGCAGATGCATCAGTAGATGCATATTCAGCAAGAGATTCAGAAGCAGGAGATGCTGCAGCAGATTCGCAATAGGAGATGCATCAGCAGGAGATGCAGCAGGACATGCAGCAGTAGACGCAGAAGCAGGAGATGCTGCAGCAGGAAATACTACAGCAGATGCAGTAGGAGATGACATATCAGGTGATGAAGCCAGAGATGCATCAGCTGAAGATGAAGCAGGAGATCCAGCAGCAGGAGGTGCATCAGCAGATGAACCAGGAGATAAGGCAGCAAAAGTAGAAAGTGATAACATACATGTAGAAGCAGATGCAGCAGCAACTAATTCAGCAGAAGATGCAGCAGCAGGAGATGCAGAAGCAGATGCAGCAGGAAATGCAGATTCAGCAGGAGAAGCAATAGCAAGAGAATCTTCAGCAGATGCAGCAGGATGTGAAGGATGACGAGATGTAGCAGGACATAAAGCAGCAGCAGATGCATCAGCAGATGAAGCAGGAAATGCAGCAAGAGATGCAGCAGCAGAGGTGTAGCCGCAGATGCATCAGAAGCAGATGCAACAGGAGATGCAGCAGCAGCAGATTCCGCAGGAGATGCATCAGCAGAAGATGCAGAAGGAGTTGCAGCATCAGGAGATTCAGCAGGAAATGCAGCAGCAGGGGATGTAGTAGCAGGAGACACAGAAGGAGATGCAGAAGGAGCTGCAGCATCAGGAGCTGCAGCAGGGAATGCAGCAGCAGCAGAAAAAACAGGAGATGCAGCAGCATCATATGCACTAGGAGATGTAGCAGCAGGAGATGAAGAAGCAGGAGATGCTACAGGCGATTCAGCCGGAGATGCAGAAGGAGGAGATGCAGCAGCAGGAGGTGCAGAGTAGTAGATGAAGTGAAGAAGACGCAGCAGAAGAAAATATAGCAGGAGATGCAGCCGCAGTAAATGCATCAAGAGAGAAAGTAGCAGCAGATGCAGCATCAGATACAGCATCAGGAGATGCAGCATCATATTCAGCAGATGCAGCATTAGTAAATGCATAAAGAGCTGCAGGAAGAAATGCAGATGAATATGCAGCAGCAGGAGATACAGCAGGAGATGCAGCAGCATATGCAGTATCAGCAGAAGCCGCAGCAGGAGCTGAAGCAGCAGGATTTGAAGGAGAATATGCATCAGCAGGAAATGCAGCACCAAGAGATTCAGACAGAGATGCAGCAGGAGGTGCAGCAGCAGCATATGCAGAAGCAGATCTTGCAGCAGATGCAGCACCAGCAGATGAAGCAACAGGAGATGCATCAGAAGGAGATGCTGCAGCAGCACATGCAGAAGGTGCTGCAGCAGTAAGAGATGCAGCAGCAGCAGATGCAGGAGGAGATTAAGCAGCAGGAGATTCAGCAGCAGGAGATTCAGCAGCAGACAAAGGATATTCAGCAGCAGACACGACATCAGCAGATTCAGCAGCAGGAGATGCAGCAGGAGATGCAGAAGCAAACACAGCAGTAGGAGTGGCATCAGGTGTAGATGCATCAGGAGATGCATATTCAGAAGGAGATGCAGCAGGAGATTCAGCATGATATGTAAAAGCATGAGATGCTGCAGGAGATTAATCAGGCGATTCAGCAGCAACTGATGCAGCAGCAGAAGAAGCAGCAAGAGATGCAGCAGCAGAATGAGATGCAGAAGCAGCTGCAGCAGGAAATGAAGATTCAGGAGAAGATGCAGTAGGAAGAGATTCTTCAACATAGTCAGTAGTATGATATGATGCAGCAACATAAGATACAGCAGCTTATGGAGAAAGAGGAGATGATGCAGAAGACGCAGCAGCAGGAGATTCAGCAGCAGGAGATGCATCAGTAGGAAATGCATTAGCAGATTCTGCAGCAAGAAATTCCGTAGGAGATTCTGCAGCAGGAGATTCAGTAGAAAACGCAGCAGGAGATTCAGTAGAAAATGCAGCACAAGGTAATGCAGCAGTAGGAGTTGAAGCAGAATATGCATCAACAGAAAATGCTGAACCAAAAGATTCAGACAGAGATGCAGCAGGAGGTGCAGCAGCAGGAGATGCAGAAGCAGATGTTGCAGCAGGTGCAGCACCAGCAGGTGAAGCAACAGGAGATGCAGCAGAAGGAGATGCTGCAACAGTACATGTACAAGGTAATGCAGCAGTAGGAGATGCAGCAGCAGCAGATGCAGCATGAGATTCAGCAGCAGGAGGTGCAGCAGGAGATGCAGAAGCAAACACAGCAGTAGGAGTGGCAGCAGATGGAGACGCCTGAGGAGATGCATATTCAGAAGGAGATGCAGCAGGAGATTCAGCAGCAACTGATGCAGCAGCAGGAGAAGCAGCAAGAGATGCAGCAGCAGAAGGAGATGCAGAAGCAGATGCAGCAGCAAATGAAGATTCAGCAGAAGATGCAGTAGGAAGAGATTCTTCAACATATGCAGCAGCATGATATGATGCAGCAACAGGAGATACAGCAGGTTATGGAGAAAGAGATGATGCAGAAGACACAGCAGCATGAGATTCAGCAGCAGGAGGTGCAGCAGCAGGAGGAGATGCAGCAGTAGGAGATTCAGCAGGAGGAGATTCATCAGTAGGAGAAGCAAGAGGAGATGCATATTCAGAAGGAGATAAGTCAGTAGATGTAGCAGGATATGCAGCAGCATGAGATGCCACCAGAGATTCAGGAGGAGATTCAGCAGGAGATGCAAGAGCAGGAAATGAAGCAGCAGGAGATGCAGAAGCAGGCTATACAGCAGCAGGAGATGAAGAAGAAGATGCAGCAGCAGGAAACGCAGGAAGACATCAAGTAGAAGGAGATGCAGCAGCATCAAATCCAGCAGGAGATGCAGCAGTACATGAAGCATCAGGAAATGGAGCAACAGATTAAGGAGATGCAGAATCAGGAAATGCAGCAGAATATGCAGCAGGAGGTAATGCAGCAGGTGATGAAGCAGCAGGTGATGCAGATGCAGAAGCAGAGGCAGCAGATGCAGCAGCAGTAGATGCAGCAGCAGATGCACCATGAGATGCTGATTCAGTAGGAGATGTAGCAGCAGAAGATGCTGCAGCAGATGATGCAGCAAGAGATGCAGCAGAAGGAAATGCAGCAAGATATGCTGCAGGAGGAGATGCAGCAGGATATGAAGCAGTAGATGCAGAAGCAAGAGATGCAGCAGAGGATGACTATTCAGCAGTAGATTGCGCAGGAACATCAGAAGAAGATGCAGCAGCAGGAGATTTAGCAGGAGATGCAGCAGTAGATGAAGCAGCAGATGCAGCAGCAAATTCAGCAGATGCAGCAGTAGTAGATTCATAAATAGCTGCAGCAGGAAATGCAGATGAATATGGAGAAGCACGAGATACAGCAGGAGATGCATCTGCAGGTGATGCAGAAGGAGATGCAGCAGGTGATGCTCAAGGAGATGCACCAGGAGATGCGGAAAGACATGAAGCAGCAAGATATGCAGCAGAAGGAGATGACGCAGGAGATGCTTCAATAGAGGGTGCAACATGAGATATAGCAAAAGATGCAGCAGCAAACAAAGGAAAAGGCGATGCAGAAACAGGAGATGCAGCAGCAGGACATGGATCAAGAGATGATGCAGCAGGAGATTCATTAGGAGATGCAGAATCAGCAGGATATGAAACAACAGGAGATATAGCAGCAGGATATGCAGCATGAGATGCAGCAGGATGAGATGAAGCAGCAGGGGATGTATCAGGAGATGCAGAATCAGCAGATACAGCAGGATATGCTGTAGCAGGAGATGCAGAAGGAGATGTAGCAGAAGGAGATGTAGCAGCAGGAGATGCAGTAAAATATGCAGCAGGATATGCAGCAGGAGGAGGAACAGCAGCACCAGATGCAGCAGTATATGCATCAGAAGGAGATGAATAAGGGATACAGCAGCAATTGGTGCAGCAGGAGATGTTAGAGCCGAAGATGGAGAAGTAGATGCAGAAGCAGGAGATGCAGCAGGACATGCATCAGCAGGAGATGCAGCAAAACATACATCAGCAGGAGACACAACAGCAAGATATGAGGCAGGAGATGCATCAGCAGCAGAAACAGCAGCAGATGCAGCACCATATGCAGCAGGAGATACAGCAGCAGATGCAGCTGGATATGTAGCATCACCAGAAGCAGCAGCAGATGCAGCAGCAAATGATGCAGGATGAGATGCAGCAGGAATTGCATCAGCAGGAGATGCTGCTGGAGATTCAGTAGGATATGCAACAGCAAGAGAATTGGCAACAGCAGATGCAGCAGAATATGCAGCAGCAGCTGCAGCTGCATGAGGTGTATCAGCAGGACATGTAGCAGGAGATGCATATTAAGCAAGTGATGCACCAGGATATGCAGCAAGAGATTCAACAGAAGGACATGCAGCAGGAAATGAGCTCGAGATGCTGCAGCAGGAGATGCAGGAAAAGAGGATGCAGGCGCACCAGAGGCAGCAGCAGATTCAGCAGGAGATGCAGCAGCAGGAGATGAAGAGGCAAGAGATTCAGCAGCAGGAGATGCATCAGCAGATTGTGCAGCAGGAAATTCCCTAGGAGATTCTGAAGTAGGAGATTCAGTAGAAAATGCAGCAGTAGATGCAGCAGGAGATATAGAAGGAGATTGAGCAGCAGGAGATGTAGTAGGAGATGCAGCAGGAGATTCTGCAGAAGATTCAGCAGGAAATGCAGCACAAGATAAAATAGCAATATATGCATCAGCAGTTACAGCAGGAAGTGCAACAGGAGATTCAGCAGGAGATGTAGCAGCAGGAGATGAAGCCACAGATGCCTTCAACAGGATATGCAGCTGAAATGCAGAAGCACTAGATGCATCCATAGAAGACTGAGCAGCAGATGCAGCAGGAAATGGAGATGCTTCTGCAGATGCATCCGCATGTGCATCCGCATAGGATGCAGCAGGAGATGAAGCAGCAGGCTATACAGCAGCAGGAGATGCTGCAGCAGATGCAGCAGCAGGAGATGCAGGAGGACATAAAGTAGAAGATGATGCAGCAGCAGCAAATGTAGCAGGAGATGCAGCAGTACATGAAGCATCAGGAAATGGAGCAGCAGATTAAGGAGCAGCAGGAAATGCAGCAGAATATGCAGCAGGAGGTGATGCAGCTGTAGCTGCAGAGGCAGGTGATGCAGCAGTAATAGATGCAGCACCAGATGCATCAGGAGATGCTGATTCAGTAGGAGATGATGCAGCAGAAGATGCTTCAGAAGATGATGCAGCAGGAGATGCAGCAGAAGGAAATGCAGCAAGATATGCTGCAGCAGGAGATTCAGTAGGATATGAAGCAGGAGATGCAGCAGCAGGAGATGCAGCAGGGGATACATATTCAGCAGTAGATTCAGCAGGAACATCAGAAGAAGATGCAGCAGTAGGAGATTTAGCAGAAGATGCAGCAGTAGATGAAGCAGCAGCATATGCAACAGCAGATGCACCAGATGGAGCAGAAAGAGATGCAGCAAGGGATGGAGCACCAGATGCAATAGGAAATGGTGCATCAGGAGATGTATCCGCAGATGCATGAGCAGAGGATGCATCAGCAGATGTAGCAGCAGGAGATAAAGGAGCAGGTGATGCTGCAGAAAATGCAGCATCAGTAAATGCAGGACGAATTCAAGTAATAGGGGCTGCTCCTGGTTCCTCATTTTTCTCTATATCTCCCGCTGCAACTTCTGCTGCTGCCTCTCCTGGTGCATTGCCTGCTTATGCATCTCCTGCTACATATCCTGCTTCTGTATCTTCTGATTCATCTCATGCTGATGCATCTTCTGCTGCTTCTCCTGCTTCTGCATCTACTGTTGCTACATTTCCTGCTGAATTTGCTGCTGAATCTGCTGCTGCATCCTCTGCTGCTGATTCTCCTGCTTCTGCATATCCTGCTGCTTTATGGTCTGTTTCATCTACTGCTGCTGCATATCCTCCTACATCTTCTGCTGCTACACTTCCTTCTGCTGCATCTGCTACTGCATCTCCTGCTGTATCTCCTTCTGCTCTATCTCCTGCTGAAAATCCTGCTGCATCTCCTACGGCTGCATCTCCTGCAGCTGAATCTGCTGCCACAGTGCTGTGGTTGCATCTCCTGCTGCTGCATCTCCTGTTGCTGCATCTCCTTCAGAATATCCTGATGATGCAGATGCAGCAGCTGGTGCAGCAGGAGATGCAGAAGGAGATGCAGCCGGAGATGCCCCAGCAGGAGATATAGCAGGGGATACAGCAGCAGGACAAGCAGCAGTAGATGCAGCAGCAATATATGCAGCAAAAGGAGATGAAGCAGGATAGGAAGCATCAGGAGACTAAGCAAGAGGAGATGCATTAGGAGATTCCACAGCAGGCTATGTAGCAGCAGTAGATTCAGCAAAGCACGAGAGTAGAGCAGCACGAGATTCAGCAGTAGGAGATGGCACAGGAGATGCAGCTGCAGGAAATGCAAGAGGACATCCATCAGCAGGAGATGCAGGAGCAGGAGATGCACCAGGAGGCGAATCTACAGCAGATGCAGCAAAAGATGCAGGAGATTCGGCAGCAGGTGATGCAGCAGCAGGAGATGCAGCGAGATATGCAGAAGCAGGAGATGCAGCAGTAGGAGATGTGGTATGAGATGCAGAAGCAGGAGATTCAGCAGCAGATGCAGCAGGAGATGCAGCACCAGCAGATGCAGCAGCAGGAGATGAAGTATCAGATGCAGGAGCAGGAAATGCAGCAGTAGGAAATGCAGCAAGAGGACATGCAGCAGGAGTTTGTAGCAGAAACAAATGCAGCAGTAGAAAATGCATCAGGAAATGCATCAGCAGCCGCAGCCGCAGGAGATAAAGCAGCAGCTGCTGCAGCTTGAAATGCAACAGCAGGAGATGCAGCAGAGTTTGCAGCAGCAAGAGATGCAGAAGCAGGAGATCCAGCAAGAAAGCACTATCATAAGATGAATCCGTAGATGCAACAGAAGCATATGGAGCAAGAGATGCAGCTGCAAGAGATGCAGCAGGAGATGCAGATGGAGATGCAGTAGCAGGAGATGTAGCAGCACGATATGCAGAAAAAGACTGAACAAGAGGAGATGTATCCTGAGATGCAGCAGCAGGAAATGCAGAGGGAGATGTAGAAGCAGACGAAGCAGCAGGAGATGCAGCAGCAAGATTAGCATCAGAAGGAGATAAAGCAGGAGATGCAAAAGCAGGAGATTAAGCTACAGGAGATGCATTAGGAGATGCAGTAGCAGCAGATACAGCATCAGGAGATGCAGCTGCAGTAGATGCAGGAGCAGATTCAGAAGCAGATTCCGTAACAGATGTAGCAGCAGGAGATGAAGCAGGGGAGATGCATCATGAGATGAATCTGCTGATGCATCAGAGGAAGTTGCAGAAGGAGATGCAGCAGCAGGAGGTTCAGCAGAGGATGCAGCAGCAATAGATGCAGGTGCAGATCCAGGAGGAGGACATAGAGAAGCAGGAGATGCAGCAGCACATGCAGCAGCAGATGCAGGAGATGAAGCAGTAGGAGAAGCAGCAGGAGGAGATTGAGCAGGAGATGCATCAGGAGGTGCAGCAGCAGGAGATGCAGCATTAGGAGATGTACCAGTGGATGCAGCAGCAGGAGATGCATCAGGGGATTCAGTAGAAGGTGATGCAGCAGCAGATGCAGCAGAAGTGAATTCAGCAGCAGAAGATGCAGCAGTTGTATGCAGCAGCAGCAGATGGAGCATCAGGTGATGCAGGAGAACATCAAAAAATCAGAAGATGAAGCAACAGGAGATGCAGCAGTAGATTAATCTACAGCAGATGCACCAAAAGATGCAAGAGATGCAGCAGCCGGAGATGCAGCTGGAGATGCAGCAGCAGTAGATTGAGCAAGATATACAGAAGCAGGAGATGCATCAGCGGGAGATGTGGCATGAGAGGCAGAAGAAGAAGATCCTGCAGCAGATGCAGTAGCAGATGCATCAGCAGGAGATTCAGCAGCAGGAGATGCAGCAGTCATAGATGCAGCAGGTTATGCATCAGCAGAAGATGCAGCAGCAGGAGTTCAGCAGCAGGAGATGCAGCAGGTGGAGATTCAGCATCAGGACATGCATCAGTAAATGCAGCGGCAGGAGATGCAGCAGGAGATTTGGTAGGATTAGATTCAGCAGGAGGTTCAGCACGTGGATATGCAGCAGGAGATGATGCAGATGGAGCTTCAGCAGCAGGAGATGCAGCAGGAGATTCAGCAGCAGGAGATTCAACAGAAGGTGTTGCAGCAGGAGATGCTGTAGTAGGAGATGAAGCAGTATATGAAGCAGCAGCAGATGCAGCAGAAAATACTGCAGGTGCAGCAGTAGGAGATCAATCAGGAGATGCAGCAGGAGATGATGCAGAAGAAAGGGGTGCAGTAGCAGGGGATTACGCAGGAGATGCATCAGTAGATGATGCAGCAGCAGGAGATGCAGCCGCTGCAGATGCATCAATAGATGCATATTCATCAGGAGATGCAGCAGGATGAGATGCTTCAGCAGGTACAGATTCATGTGATGTAGCACGAGATACAGAAGCAGATGGTGTAGGAGAAGAAGCAGAGGAGATGATGCAGTAGACACAGCAGCAGGAGATGCACAAGCAGAAGATGCAGCGGCAGGAGATGCAGGAAATGCATCAGCTGATGCAGGAGGAGATTTAGCAAGAGGAGATTTAGCACGATGAGAGGCAGCAGAAGGAGATGCAGCATGAGACACAGCAGTAGGAGATGCAGCAGTAGATTCTGTTGCATCTCCTCTGCTGCCTCTCCTACTGCATCTCCTCCTGTTTCATTTTTGTTGCATCTCCTGCTGCTGTATATCATGGTGCATATCCTCTTGCTACATCTCCGCCTGCATCTCTGGCTGCATCTCCTGCTGCATCTCCTGCTTCATCTCCTGCTGCATCTTCAGCTAGTGCATGTTCTGCTGCATTTCCTACTGATGCATATCCTGCTGCTGTATTTCCTGATGCATCTCTTTCTGCTTTATCTTTTTCTGCATATCCTGCTGAATCTCTTCCTGCTGGCTCTCCCACTTAATCTCGTCCTAATACATCTTCAGCAAATGCTGCTGCATCTATTGCTGCTTCACCTATTGCTGCATCTCCTGCTATTGCATCTGCTGCTGCAACTCCTGCTACTTCATCTGCTGCTGAATCTACATCTCCTCTTTCGTCTGCTGCCTTAATCTCCTGCTGATGCATCTCCTGCTGATGCATCTCCTGCTACAACTTCTTCTGCAGCATCTACTCTTGCATCTCCTTCTGCATCTCTTGAGGTATATTCTGCTGCATTTCCTTCTGCATCCTCTGCTGCATCTTTTGTGGCTTCATCTCCTGCTGCTGTATCTCCTGCTGAAGAATCGCCTTCTGCTATATCTCCTGCTGCTGCATCTCCTTCTGAATGTGATGCTGAATCTACTGCTGAACATGCATTCCCTGCTGCTGCATTACCTGCTACAATCTCCTCCTGCAGCATATCTTCTGCATTTCTTTCTGCTGCATCTCCTTCTGCAGCATCTCCTGCTGTATCATCTGCAGCAGCATATTCTGCTGCTGCATCTCCTACTGAATCTGCATTTGCTGATGCATCTGCTGATGCATCTATTGCTGCCGCATCTGCTGCCTCTGCAGCTGCATCTCCTGCTGATGCATATTCTGCTGCTGCATCTGCTGCTGATTCATGTACTGCTGCATCTCCTGCTACAATTCCTGCTGCTACACCTCCTGCCACTCTATGTCCTCCAGCATCTCCTGCTGCTGCATCCTCTGCTCATGCATCTGCGGATGCATCTAGTGATTCTGCATTTCCTCCTAAAGACATCTGCGGCTGCATCTCCTGCTGCTACATCTCCTGCTGAATCTCCTGCTGCACTTCCTGCAGTAACTGCTGATGCCTATGTTGCTATTTCATCTCCTGCTGCATCTCCTGCTGAATCTTCTTCTGCAGAATCTCCTGCTGCATCTCCTGCTACATTCCCTGCTGCTGAATCTCCTTCTATATCTCCGGCTGCATTTTCTGCTATTGCATGTTCTGCTGCATTTCCTGCTCATGCATATTATTGTGCTGTATTTCCTGATGCATCTCTTTCTGCTTTATCTTTTTCTGCATATCCTGCTGCATGTCTTCCTGCTGGTTCTCCTGCGTAATCTCCTCCTACTACATCTTCAGCATATGCTGCTGCATCTGCTGGTGCTTCACCTATTGCTGCATCTCCTGCTATTGCATCTGTTGCTGCAACTCCTGCTACTTCATCTGCTGCTGCATCTCCTGTTACTTCATCTGCTGCTGAATCTGCATCTCCTCTTTCGTCTGCTGCCTGCATCTCCTGCTGATGCATCTCCTCTTGCTGCATCTTCTGCTGCATTTCCGGCTACCGCATCTCCTTAATCTGCTGCATCTGCTGCTGATTCATGTACTGCTGCATCTCCTGCTACAATTCCTGCTGCTACACCTCCTGCCACTTAATGTCCTCCACCATCTCCTGCTGCTGCATCCTCTGCTCATGCATCTGCAGATGCATCTGCAGAAGTACCTCCATTTCCTGCTGCATCTGCTGCTCAATCTTCTACTGATGCATCTAGTGCTTCTGCATTTCCTCCTGAAGGCATCTGCGGCTGCATCTCCTGCTGCTACATCACCTGCTGAATCTCCTGTTGCACTTCCTGCTGTAACCTCTGATGCCTATGTTGCTATTTCATCTCCTGCTGCATCTCCTGCTGAATCTTCTTCTGCAGAATCTCCACCTGCCACTCCTGCTGATGTATCTGCTGATGTATCTCCTACTACATCTCCTGCTGCTGAATCTCCTTCTATATCTCCTGCTGCATCTTCTGATGAATCTTCCGCTGCAGACTCTCCTACTACATTTTCTGCTGAGGCATCTCCTGCTGAATCTCCTGCCTCTTCATCTCCTGCTGCTGCTTCTCCTGCATCTACTGCGGCTGCATCTTCTTCTACTGCGTCTCCTGCTACTGCATCTCTTCTGCATCTCCTATTGCTACATCTCCTTCTGCATTTCCTGCTTCTGCATCTCCTGCTACTTCATCTCATGCTGCATCTCCTGCTATGCACCTCATGCTGCTGCATCTGCTGTTGCATATCCTGATGTATCTCCTGCAGCATCTCCTGCTGATGCAGTTCCTGCTGCATCTCATCCTGCATCACCTGCTGCTGCATCTGCTGCGGCTTCTGGTGTTGCTATATCTCCTGCTGCATCTGCTGCTGCATCTCCTGCTGCAGCATCTCCTTCTGTATCTTCTGCAATTTCATATCCTGCTGCATCTACTCTGCTACATCTCCGGAATCTGCTGTTGTATCTGCTGCTACTTCATCTACTACTGCATCTCCTGCTACATCTCCTGCTGCTGCATCTCCTGCTGCACTTGTATCTACATTTCTACTTCATCTCCTGCTGCATCTCCCGCTGCATCTCCTGCTGCTGCATCTCCTGAATTTGCTCTTGTATCTGCTGCTATTTCATGTACTCCTGCATCTCCTGCTGCTGTATCTTCTGCTACATGCTCTGCTGATGCATCTGCGGATGCATCTACTGATGCTGAATATCCTGCTGCATCTCCTGCTGCATCTCCTGCTGCAGCACCTCCTTCTGTATCTTCTGCAATTTCATATCCTGCTGCATCTACTCTGCTACATCTCCGGAATCTGCTGTTGTATCTGCTGCTACTTCATCTACTGCTGCATCTCCTGCTACATCTCCTGCTACTGAATCACCTGCTGCTGCATCTCCTACTGCATATGCTGCTGAATGCATTTCCTGCTGCACCTCCTGCTGCCGCATTTCCTGCTGCTGCATCTCCAGCAGCATTTCCTGCTGCAAGGGCTGTTGCATCTACTGCTACTTCATCTACTGCTGCATCTCCTACATCTCCTGCTGCCTCATACTTTTCTCTATGTCTTGCTGCATCTACTGCTGCTGCCTCTGCTGGTGCATCTGCTGCTGATCTATCTTTTGCTCCATCTCTTCCTGCTGCATCCCCTGCTGCATCCCCTACTGCTGCATCTGCAGCATGTGCTGCTTCATCTAGTGCTGCTTCACCTATTGCTGCAAGCCCTGCAAAATTTCCTGCTGCTGCATCTGCTGCTGCATCACCTGCTGCACCATCTCCTGTTTAATCTCCTGAAGCATCTCCTGCTGCATTTCCTGCTGGTGCATCTCCTGCCTCATATGCTGCTGCTGTGTCTCCTGCTGATGTATGTTTTGCTGCATCTCCTGCTGATGCATCTACTCCTGCATCTCCTGCTGATGCATCTACTTCTTCTGCATCTACTTCTTCTGCATCTACTTCTTCGGCATCTCTGGCGCCAGCATCTCTTGCTTCATCAATTGCTGCTCCATCACTTATGCATCTCCTTCTGCTGCATCGACTGCTGCATCTGCTTTTGCTGTACCTCCTCCTGCTTCATCTCCTGTTCCACCTCCTCCCTCTGCATCTCCTGCTTAATCTCTTCGTGCTGCATCTCCTGCTTAATCTCTAATTGCTGCTGCTTCATCTCCTTTTGCATCTCCTGTTATGGCATCTCCTGCTGTATCTGCTGCTTCTGCATCTCCTGATACATCCCTTGCTGCTTCATCTCATACTGCTGCATCTCCTGCTGCATGTCCTGCTGCTATATCTCCTGCTGCTTCATATCCTGCTTCTGCATCTCCTAATTAATCTCCAGAAGCTTCATCTCATACTGCTGCATCTCCTGCTGCATGTCCTGCTACAGCATCTCCTGCTGCTTCATATCCTGCTTCTGCATCTCCTAATTAATCTCCAGAAGCTTCATCTCCTGCTGCTGCATCTCTTGATCCATGTCTTGCTGCTGCATCTCCTGTTTCTGCATCTCCTTCTGCTTCGTCTGCTGCTGCATCTTTATCTGCTGTATCTCATGTTGCACCCTCTATTGAAGCATCTCCTGCGTCATCTCCTTCTGCTGCATATCCTGCTGCTGCATCTCGTTCTACATCTCCTGCTGCATCTCCTTGAGCGTCACCTACTGCATCTCCTTCTGCATCACCTGCAGATGCATATCCTCTTGCTGCATCTCCTGCCAAATTAGCTGCTGCTGCATCTGCTTCTACATGTATGTTATAACTTTCTACTTTTGCTGCCGCATCTCCTGATGCATTTGCTGATGCACTTCCTGCTGCTGCATCTCCTGCTTCATCTTCAATTGATGCATCTGTGGCTTCATCACCTGATATGTCATCTCCTGCTGCATGTGCTACAGTATTTCCTGCTGCAGCATCTCCTGCTTCTGCGTCTGCTGTTGCATTTCCTGCTGCATCTGCTGCTGCTCTGCTACTGCTTCATCTCCTGCCAAATCTCCTGCTACATATCCTGCTGCTGCACCTCTTAATGCATCTGATGATAATGCTTCATCTCCTGTTGCTGCATCTCCTGCTTCACTTACTGCTGCTGCATTTCCTGCTGCATCTCCTGCTGCTGAATCTCCTGCTGCTGCGCTTGCTGCATCATCTCCTCTTTCTCCATAACCTGCTGTATCTCCTGTTGCTGCATCATATCATGCTGCTGCATATCTTGAAGAATCTCTTCCTACTGCATTTTCTGCTGAATCTTCATTTCCTGCTGCATCTGCTTCTGCATCTCCTGCTGCTGCTGCATCTCCTGCTGCTTCTCCTGCTGCTGCATCAGTTGCTGCTGAATCTCCTGACCAATCTCCTGCTGCATCTCCTTCTGAATATGCATCTCCTGATGCATCTCCACCTGCTGCCACTCCTACTTCTGCGTTTGCTTCTGCATCTCCTGCTGCACCTCTAGCTGCTTAATCTCCTGATGCCTCTATCTCCTGATTTCCTGCTGTATCTGCTTCTGCATCTCCTCCTGCATCTCCTGCTGCTGCATCAGTTGCTGCTGAATCTCCTGATGAATCTCCTGCGGCATCTCATGCTTCTACATATCATGCTAAATGTCCTGCTGCTGAATCTCCTACTGCATCTGCTGCTGCTGCATCTCCTACAGCTGCATCACCTTCTGCATGTGCTGCTGCAGCATGTCCTAATGCTGCAACTCCTGTTGCTGCATCTGCTGGTGCTGCACCTGCTGCAACATCTGCTTCTGAATCTCCTGCTCCTGCACCTCCTGCTGCATCTCCGTCCGAATCCCTTGGTGCTGCATTTCCTGCTGCTGCATATTCTGCTTCAACTCCTGCTGCTGCATTACCTTCTCCCTCTATTTGATGTCCTACTGCATCTCCTTCTTCATCACCTGCAGATGCATCTCCTGCTGCTGCATATTCATCTGAATTTCCTGCTGCAGCGCTTTATGAATCTATTACTGCTTCACCTGCTGAATTTGCTGCTGCATCTGCTGATGCTTCATCTACTGCTGCATCTCCTAATAGATCTCCTGCTGCTGCATCGCCTGCTGAATTAGCTGCTGCTGCATCTGCTTCTACATGTACGTTATAACTTTCTACATTTGCTGCCTCATCTGGTGCATCTGCTGATGCACGCCCTGCTGCTGCATCTCCTGCTTCATCTTCAGCTGCTGCATCGGTGGCTTCATTACCTCATATGTCATCTCCTGCTGCATCTGCTGCAGTATTTCATGCTGCAGTATCTGCTGATCCTGCATCTACTGCTGCATTTTCTTCAAAACAATTCTTATGAGGAACGGCTGAGAGAGCTGAGGCTGTTCAGCCTCGAGAAGAGGAGGCTGAGGGGAGACCTTATTACTCTCTACAACTAACTGAGGGGAGGTTGTGGAGAGGAGGGTGCTGGCCTCTTCTCCCAAGTGACAGGGGACAGGACGAGAGGGAATGGCCTCAAGCTCCGCCAGGGGAGATTTAGGCTTGAGATTAGGAAAAAGTTCTTCACGGAGAGGGTGGTTAGGTATTGGAACGGTCTGCCAAGGGAGGTGGTTGAGTCACCGTCCCTGGAGGTGTTTAAGATTAGGGTAGACGAGGTGCTTAGGAGCATGATTTAGGGATTGATGGGCATGGTTGGACTCGACGATCCAGTGGGTCTCTTCCAACGTGGTTATTCCGTGTTTCTGTGGTCTGCTGCTGCTCTGCTGCTGCTTCATCTCCTGACAAATCTCCTGCTACATATCCTGCTGCTGCACCTCCTAATGCATCTCATAATAATGCTTCATCTCCTGCTACTGCATCTCCTGCTGCATTTAGTGCTGCTGCATTTCCTGCTGCATCTTCTGCTGCTGCATCTCCTGCTGATGGGTCTGATGCAGCATCTCTTGCTCTTGCATCTCCTGCTGCTGCATTACCAGCTCTATCTCCTCCTACTGCATCTCCACCTGCTGCATATCCTGCTTCTCTATATACTGCTGCATTTCCTGCTGCTGCATCTGCTGCTGCTGAATCTCTTTCTGCATCTACTTCTTCTAAATCTCCTGCTGTTCTATCACCTTCTGCATCGACTCCTGCTGCATGTCCTGCTGCTGCATCGACTCCTGCTGCATCTGCTTATGCATCTCCTGCTGCTGCTGCATCTCCTGCTGCTTCTCCTGCTGCTGCATCAGTTGCTGCTGAATCTCCTGATGAATCTCCTGCATCATGTCATGCTTCTACATATCGTGCTGAATCTCCTGCTGCTGAATCTCCTGCTGCTGAATCTCCTGCTGCATCTGCTGCTACTACATCTCCTACTGCTGCATCACCTACTGCATGTGCTGCTGCAGCATCTCCTTCTGCTGCATCTCCTGTTGCTGCATCTGCTGGTGCTGCACCTGCTGCAACATCTGCTTCTGAATCTCCTGCTCCTGCACCTCCTGCTGCATCTCCGTCTGAATCTCTTGCTGCTGCATTTCCTGCTGCTGCATCTGCTGATACTGTATGTGCTGTTGCATCTCCTGCTGATGCATCTCTTGGTGCGGCATCTTCTTGAGTTGCATCTCCTGCTGCACCTCCTGCAGCATCCTGCATCTCCTGCTGCTACATCTCCTGATGCATCCTCTGCTCATGCATCTGCGGATGCTATTTATGAATCTACTACTGCTGCATCTGCTGAATTTGCTGCTGCATCTGCGGCTGCTTCATCTACTGCTGCATCTCCTGCAAAATCTCCTGCTGCTGCATCTTCTTCTGATGTTCCTGCAGAATCTACTGCTGAATAGTCATCCTCTGCTGCATCTCCTGCTGCTGCATCTCCTGCTTCATATCCTAATGCATCTCCTCCTGCAGCATATCTTGCTGCATTTCTTTCTGCTGCATCTCCTGCTGCATCATCTGCTGCAGCATCTTCTGCTGCTACATCTCCTACTGAATCTGCATCTCCTGATGCATCTGCTGCTGCATCACCTTCTGCATTACCTCCTGCTGCATATTCTGCTGCATATCCTGCTGCTGCTTAATCTGCTGCTCCATTTCCTGATGCTTCATGGACTGCTGCATCTCCTGCTACATTTGCTGCTGCTGCATCTCCTTCTCCTTGACGTCCTCCTGCATCTCCGGCTGCTGCATCAGCTGCTTCGTCTCCTGCTGCTTTATAGCCTGATGCTTCATCTCCTGCTATATCCTCTGCGGATGCATCTGCAGAAGCATCTCTATTTCCTCCTGCATCTGCTGCTCAATTTTCTACGGATGCATCTAGTGCTTCTGCATTTCAGCTGCATATCCTATTGAAGGCATCTGCGTCTGCATCTCCTGCTGCTACATCTCCTGCTGAATCTCCTCCTGCAACTCCTGCTGTAACTGCTGATGCATATGTTGCTATTTCGTCTCCTGCTGCATCTCCTGCTGAATCTTCTTCTGCAGAATCTCCTGCTGCATCTCCTGCTACAATTCCTGCTGATGTATCTCCTGCTGCATCTCCTACTACATCCCCTGCTGCTGAATCTCCTTCTATATCTCCTGCTGCATCTCATGATGCTGCATCTCCTTCTGCTACATCTCCTTCTGCATCTCCTGCTACAGCATCTCCTGCTGAATCTCCTCCTACTGCATCTTCTGTCCCATCTCCTCCTGCTGCATGTCCTGCTGAATCTCCTGCTGCTGCATCTCTAGCTCTTGCATCTCCTTCTGCTGAATCTCCTCCTGAATCTCCGGCGGCATCTCATGATGCTTCATATCCTTCTACGTCTCTTGACGTATTTCCTTCTGAATATGCATCTCCTTCTGCTTCTCCTGCTGCTGAATCTCCTGCTGCTGAGTCTGCTGTATCATCTCCTTTCTCCATAACCTGCTGTATCTCCTGTTGCTGCATCATTTCATGCTGCTGCATATGTTGAAGAATCTCTTCCTACTGCATCTTCTGCTGAACCTTAATTTCCTGCTGCATCTGCTTCTGCATCTCCTCCTGTTGCATCTCCTGCTTCTTCTCCCTCTGAATATGCATTTCCTAATGCATCTCCACCTGCTGCCTCTCCTACTGCAGCGTTTGCTTCTGCATCTCCTGCTGGAGCTCCTGCTGCTGAATCTCCTGATGCCGTGTCTGCTGCTGAATATCCTGTCTGCTGCTGAATCTCCTGCTGCTGAATCTCCTGCTGCATCTGCTGCTGCTACATCTCCTACTGCTGCATCACCTTCTACATTTGCTGCTGCAGCATTTTTTCTGCTGCATCTCCTGTTGCTGCATCTCCTGCTGCTGCACATGCTGCAACATCTCGTTCTGCATCTCCTGCTGTTGTACCTCCTGCTGCATTACCTTCTGTGTCTATTCCTGTTTTATTTCCTGCTGCTGCGTCTGCTGCTTCATCTCCTGCTGCTGCATCTGCTGATACTGCATGTGCTGCTGCACCTCCTGCTGTATCTCTTGGTGCTGCATCTTCTGCTGTTGCATCTACAGCTTCATCTCATTATGACTTAACTGCCACTATTGAGGTGCTTTAGGGAAATCGAATAATGCCCACAGGGAAGATGCTAGCACGGAATGCTGCTGCTTCTGAATGTCTTCTCTTATAGTGGTTTCACTGGAAAGGGAGACTTGTAGAACTTTCATTCTCGGTTTGCGAACGGTAACATCAAAATAGCTATGAAGGCATCACGACAAAATTTCAGAGCATTTTTCATAAGTACCGCAGGAAACCTGCTACCATCCAATACTGGCTCAAGTCAGAGTCTTCCTGGAAAGGCTTTCACTGCAAGTTGCAAACACGACTAAAAGAATGTTTTAGTTTAGGCTTGTTAATAATAACTAGCCTAGGCAAAAACATTGGTTTTCGTGCTTTGCGGCTGGCAGTGACAGCGCGTCATGAAAGGATCCTATAGAGAGCCAAAATTTGATGGTAGCAGCTTCCCTGCGGTACTTGGGCTGAACGATCTCAACTCTTGAAATGAGGCTTTAATAGCCATTCTGATCTTACAGCTCATAAGCCTAGAGTGAAAGTTCTACAAGTCGTCTTTTGCAGTAACAGCGCTATAAGAGAAAACATTAATAAGCGGTCTAGTTTCAGGCCAGCATCTGCACTGCCTGAAATACTTACTTTTCCATAAGCGCGTTAACAGGCACAGTTAAGTCACAATTCATTACCCTAAACTAAAATGTGTTAGTCGTGCTTCACAACCTGCAGCAAAAGCGCTATAAGAGAAGACTCTAACGAGAACCAGCATTTGATGGTAGAAGCTTCCCTGCGGTACTTGTGCTGAACGCTCTGAAATTTTGAAGTGACACTTTTGTAGCTGATGATATACTTCAGAAGACTAGAATGAAACTTCTACAAGTCATACTTTGCAGTGAAAGTGCTATAAGAGAAGACATTCAGAAGCAACAGCATTCCATACTACCATCTTCCCTGCAGCCGATGTTCACTGTTCCGAAAGCTCGTTATTCGGCAAAGTAAAGTTACTGTTCTGTACCCTATACTAAAATTTTGTGTTAGTCGTGCTTTGCAGCTTGCAGTGAAAGCGCTTCCATAGGAGACTAACGAGAGCCAGCATGTGATCGTAGCAGCTTCCCTGCCATACTTGTGCTGAACGATTTGAAATTTTGAAGTGACGCTTTAATACCCTTTCGGATGTTACAGGACACGAGCCTAGACTGAAAGTTCTACAAGTCTTTCTTTGCAGTGAAAGCACTATAAGAGAAGACATTCAGAAGCAGCAGCATTCCATGCTAGCATCTTCCATACGGGCTTTACTCACTTTTTCTTAAGCTCCTCAATAGTTAAATCACGATTCCGTAATCAATACTAAACATTTTGTTAGACGTGCTTTGCAGCTTCCAGTGAAAGCGCTTCAAGAGAAGATTCTAACGAGAGCTAGCATTTGATCGTAGCAGCGCCCTTGCGGTACTTTTCCTAAACGTCTTCAAATTTTGCAGTGACGCTTTAATAGCCATTCTGATGATGCAGTACACGAGCCTAGACTGAAAGTTCTACAAGTCTTACCTTGCAGTGAAAGCGCATCCAGAGAAGAATTATACGAATTTCAATATTTGATCATAGCATCTTCCCTGCGGTATTTGCGCTGAACACTCTGCTATTTTGAAGCGACGCTTTAATAGCCATTCTGATGTTGCAGTACATAAGCCCAGACTAAAAGTTCAACAAGTCTTGCCTTGCAGTGAAAGCGCTAAAGATTTTGAAGTGATGATTTAATAGCCATTCTGATGTTGCAGTGTACAAACGTAGACTGAAACTTCTACAAGTTTTGCTTTGCAGTGAAAGCGCTCTAAGAGAAGACATTCAGTAGCAGCAGTATTCCACACTAGCATCTTCATTGCGTCAGTTACTCACTTATCAGAAAGCACCTTCATAGCCGTTCTGATGTTAAAGTACACAAGTATATACTCAAACTTCTTACAAGTCCGGCTTGCAGTGAAAGCTCTTTAAGAGAAGACATTCAGAAGCATCAGCATTCCATGCTAGCATCATCCCTGTGGGCATTATTCGATTTCCCTAAAGCACCTCAATAGTGGCAGTTAAGTCATAATGAGATGAAGCAGTAGATGCAACAGCAGAAGATGCAGCACAAAGAGATACATCAGGAGCTGCAGCAGCACATGCAGTATCAGCAGATGCAGCAGCAGGAGATGAAGCAGCAGATGCAGCAGCAGGAGTTGAAGCAGCAGGAGTTGAAGCAGAATATGCATCAGCAGGAAATGCAGCACCATGAGATTCAGGCGGAGATGCAGCAGGAGGTGCAGCAGCAGGAGATGCCGAAGCAGATGTTGCAGCAGGTGCAGCACCAGCAGATGAAGCAACAAGAGATGCAGCAGAAGGAGATGCAAGAGCAGGAGATGCATCAGCAGGACATGCAGCCGGAGTCAATGCAGAAGGTAATAGAGCAGCAGGAGATTCAGAAGAAGGAGATGCAGAAAGAGATGCAGCAGGAGGAGATGCTGCAGCAGGAAAGGCAGCAGTATATACAGAAGCAGGATATGCAGCAGCAGGAGATGCAGCAGGAGGAGATAGAGCATGTAATGCAGCATCAGACCCATCAGCAGGAGATGCAGCAGCAGAAGATGCAGCAAGAAAAGCAGCAACAGGAGATGAAGCATTACCATGAGATGCATTAAGAGATGCAGCAGCAGGATATGTAGCAGGAGTTTTGGCAGGAGATGAAACAGCAGCAGATGCAGCAGGAAATGCAGCAGTAGATTCTAGGTCAGCAGATACTCCATCAGGAAATACTGAAGCAGATGCAGCAGGAGATGACATATCAGGTGATGAAGCCACAGATGCATCAGTTGAAAATGAAGCAGGAGATGCAGCAGCACGAGGGGCATCAGCAGGTGCATGAGGAAATGAGGCAGCAAATGCAGAAAGCTATAACGGAGGAGATAGAGCAGGAGACGTTTCAACAGGAAATGCAGCAGGAGATGCATTAAGAAATGAGATGCAGTAGGAGATGGAGAAGGAGTTGCAGCATCAGGAGATGTAGCAGGAAATGCAGCATCAGGGGATGTAGTAGGAGGAGATGCAGGAGCAGTTGCAGCATCAGGAAATTCAGCCGGAAATGCAGCAGCAGGGGATGTCGTAGGAGGAGATGCAGAAGGAGTTGCAGAATCAGGGAAAGTAACAGGAGATGCAGCAGCATCATATGCACTAGGAGATGTAGCAGCAGGAGATGAAGAAGCAGGAGATGCTACAGGCGATTCAGCTGTAGATGCAGAAGGAGGAAATGCAGCATCAGGAAGTGCAGAGTAATAGATGAAGTGAAGAAGATGCAGCAGAAGGAAATATAGCAGGAGATGCAGCCGCAGTAAATGCAGCAAGAGAGAAAGTAGCATCAGATGCAGCATCAGATGCAGCATCAGGTGCAGCAGCAGGAGGTGAGCAGCAGGAGATCTATCAGGAGATGCAGCAGTAGATGAAGCAGCAGCAGATGCAGCAGTAGTAGATTCATAAAGAGCTGCAACAGGAAATGCAGATGAATATGCAGGAGCAGGAGATACAGCAGGAGATGCATCTGCAGGTGATGCAGAAGAAGATGCAGCAGGAGATGCAGAACGAGATGAAGGAGCAAGATATGCAGCAGAAGGAGATGACACAGGAGATGCTTCAATAGAAGATGCAACATGAGATAGAGCAGGAGATGCAGCAGCAGACGAAGTAAAAGTCGATGCAGAAACAGGAGATGCAGCAGCAAGATATGGATCAAGAGATGAAGCAGCGGGAGATTCATTAGGAGATGCAGTAGCAGGATATGAAAGAGCAGGAGCTATAGCAGCAGGAGATGCAGCCTGAGATGCAGCAGGATGAGATGAAGAAGAAGGGGATGTATCAGGAGATGCAGAAGCAGAAGATACAGGAGGAGATGCTGTAGCAGGAGATGCAAAAGGAGATGTAGCAGAAGGAGATGCAGCAGCAGGAGATGCAGAAGGAGGTGCAGCAGCAGCAGAAGTAACAGGAGATTCAGCAGCATCATATGCACTAGGAGATGTAGCAGCAGGAGATGAAGAAGCAGGAGAAGTTACTAGCTATTCAGCCGCAAATGTAGAAGGAGGAGATGCAGTAGCAGGAGGTGCAGCGTAGTAGATGAAGAGAAGATGGAGCAGAAGGTAATATAGCAGGAGATTCATCATGCAGAAAGAGAGAAAGCAGCACCAGATGCAGCAGCAGATGCAGCAGCAGGAGATGGAGTAGCAGGAGATCTATCAGGAGATGCAGCCGTAGATGAAGCAGCAGCAGATGCAGCAGTAGTGTATTCATAAAGATCTGCAGCACGAAATGCAGATGAATATGCAGGAGCAGGAGATACAGCAGGAGATGCATCTGCAGGTGATGCAGAAGGAGATGCAGCATGTGACGCTCAAGGAGATGCAGCAGGAGAAGCAGAACGAGATGATATAGCAGCATGAGATGCAGCAGGAGGAGATGAAGCAGCAGGGGATGTATCAGGAGATGCAGAATCAGCAGATACAGAAGCAGATGCTGTAGCAGGAGATGCAGAAGGAGATGTAGCAGAAGGAGATGTAGCAGAAGGAGATGCAGCAGCAGGAGATGAAGCAGGAGATTCAGCAGGAGATGCAGCAGGAGGAGATGGGACAGGACATGCAGAAGGAGGAGATTAAGCGGGAGATGCAGAAGGAGAGTATGCAAGAGGAAATGCAGCAGGAGGAGGTACAGCAGCACCAGATGCATCAGTATATGCAGCAGTAGGAGATGAATAAGAGATGCAGCAGCAATTGATTCAGCAGGAGATGCTGGAGTCGGAGATGCAGAAGAAGCAGATGCAGAAGCAGGAGATGCAGCAGGACATGCATCAGCAGGAGATGCAGCTCCAAGAGATTCAGACTGAGATGCAGCAACAGGAGATTCAGAAGCAGATGTTGCAGCAGGTGCAGCACCAGCAGATGCAGCAACAGGAGTTGCAGCAGAAGGAAATCCTGCAGCAGCACATGCAGAAGGTGATGCAGCTGTAGGAGATGCAGCAGCAGCTGAGGCATCAGGAGATTCAGCAGCAGGACATTTAGCATGATATGCAGAAGCATGAAATGCCGCAGGAGATTCATCAGGAGATTCATCAGCAACTGATGCAGCAACTGGAGATGAAGCAGGAGATGCAGCAGTAGATGAAGCAGAAGCATATGCAACAGCAGATGCACTAGATGGAGCAGAAAGAGATACAGAAGGGGATGGAGCAGCAGATGCAACGGGAAATGGTGCATCAGGAGATGTATCCGCCGATGCATGAGCAGAGGATGCATCAGGAGATGTAGCAGCAGGAGACACAGGAGCAGGTGATGCCGCAGGAGATGCAGCAGGAGATGCAACACCAGAAGATGCAGCACCAAGAGATGCAGCAGCACATGCAATATCAGCAGATTCAGCAGTAAGAGATGAAGCAGCAGATGCAGCAACAGGAGATGCAGCAGCAGGAAATACAACAGGAATAGATGCAGAAGGTAGTGCAGCAGCAGGAGTTGAAGCTAAATATACACCAGCAGGAAATGCTGCACCAAGAGATCCAGACGGAGATGCAGCAGGAGGTGCAGCAGCAGAAGATAAAGCAGCAGATGATGAAGCAGAAGGAGATGCTGCAGCAGCACATGCAGAAGGTAATGCAGCAGTAGGAGATGCAGTAGCAGCAGATGCAGCAGGAGATTCAGCAGCAGGAGATTCAGTATGATATGAAGAAGCATGAGATGCAGCAGGAGATTCATCAGGAGATTCATCAGCAACTGATGCAGCAGCAGGAGAAGCAGCAGGAGATGCAGCAACAGCAGGAGATGCATAAGCAGATGCAGCAGGAAATGAAGATACATCAGAAGATGCAGTAGGAAGAGATTCTCAACATATGCAGTAACAGGAGATACAGCAGGTTATGGAGAAAGAGGAGATGATGCAGCAGACGCAGCAGCAGGAGATGCAGTAGGAGGAGATTCAGCAGAAGGAAATTCAGAAACAGGGGAAGCAGCAGGAGATGCATATTAGGAAGGAGATATGTCAGGAGATGTAGTAGGATATGGAGCAGCATGAGATGCTGCCGGAGATTCAGGAGGAGATTCAGCAGAAGGAGATGCAAGAGCAGGAGATTCAGCAGCAGGAGATGCAGCAGCAGGAAAGGCAGCAGTATATAGAGAAGCAGTATATGCAGCAGGAAGAGATGCAATAGGAGGAGATAGAGCAGGTAATGCAGTAGCAGGAGATGCCACAGGAGATGCAACAGCAGAAGATGCAGCAGGAAATGCAGCAGCAGTAGGTGCAGCAGGAGATGCAGAAGCAGGAGATGAAGCATTATCATGAGATGCATTAGGAGGTGCAGCAGCAGGATATGTAGCAGGAGATTTGGCAGGAGATGAAGCAGCAGCAGAGCAGCAGCAGATGCAGCAGGAAATGCAGCAGTAGATGCAGGATCAGCAGATACTACAGCAGGAAATACTGCAGCAGATGTAGCAGGAGATGACATATCATGTGATGAAGCCACAGATTCATCAGTTGAAGATGAAGCAAGAGATGCAGCAGCAGGAGGTGCATCAGCAGATGCACCAGGAGATGAGGCAGCAAACGTAGAAAGTTATAACGTACATGTAGAAGCAGATGCAGCAGCAGCTAATTCCGCAGGAGATGCAGCAGCAGGAGATGCAGAAGCAGATGCAGCAGGAAATGCAGATTCAGCAGGAGAAGCAATAGCAAGAGAATCTTCAGCAGATGTAGCAGGATGTGAAGGATGACAAGATGTAGCAGGACATAGAGCAGCCACAGATGCATCAGCAGATGAAGCAGGAAATGCAGGAAGAGATGCAGGAGCAGAGGTGTAGCCGCAGATGCATCAGAAGCAGATGCAACAGGAGATGCAGCAGCAGCAGATTCCGCAGGAGATGCATCAGCAGAAGATGCAGAAGGAGTTGCAGCATCAGGAGATTCAGCAGGAAATGCAGCAGCAGGGGATGTAGTAGCAGGAGACACAGAAGGAGATGCAGAAGGAGCTGCAGCATCAGGAGATGCAGCAGGGAATGCAGCAGCAGCAGAAGTAACAGGAGATGCAGCAGCATCATATGCACTAGGAGACGTAGCAGCAGGAGATGAAAAAGCAGGAGCTGCTACAGGCGATTCAGCCGGAGATGCAGCAGCAGGACGTGCAGAGTAGTAGATGAAGTGAAGAAGATGCAGCAGAAAGAATTATAGCAGGAGATGCAGCCGCAGTAAATGCAGCAAGAGAGAAAGTAGCATCAGATGCAGCATTAGATGCAGCAGCAGGAGATGCAGCAGCTTGAGATTTATTAGGAGATGTAGCAGTAGATGAAGCAGTAGCAGATGCAGCAGCAAATTCAGCAGATGCAGCAGTAGTACATTTATAAAGATCTTCAGAAGGAAATGCAGATGAATATGCAGGAGCAGGAGATACAGCAGGAGATGCATCTGCAGGTGATGCAGGAGATGCAGCAGGTGACGCTCAAGGAGATGCAGCAGGAGATGCAGAACGAGATGAAGCAGCAAGATATGCAGCAGAAGGAGATGACGCAGGAGATGATCCAATAGAAGCTGCAACATGAGATAGAGCAGGAGATGCAGCAGCAGACGAAGCAAAAGTCGATGCAGAAACAGGAGATGCAGCAGCAAGACATGGATCAAGAGATGAAGCAGCAGGAGATTCATTAGGAGATGCAGTAGCAGGATATGAAAAAGCAGGAGCTATAGCAGCAGGAGATGCAGCCTGAGATGCAGCATGATGAGACGAAGCAGCAGGGGATGTATCAGGAGATGCAGAAGCAGAAGATACTGCAGGAGATGCAGCAGCAGGAGATGCAGAATGAGATGTAGCAGAAGGAGATGCAGCACCAAGAGATGCTGTTGCAGCAGATGCAGCAGGAGATGTAGCAGAAGCAGATGCAGAAGCAGGAGATACAGCAGCAGGAGATGCAGCAGGTGATGCAACAGGAAGAGATGGGTCAGGAGATGCAGAAGGAGGACATTCAGCAGGAGATGCTGGAGCCGGAGATGAGGAAGAAGTAGATGCAGAAGCAGGAGATGCAGCAGGACATGCATGAACAGGCTATGCAGCAAAACATACATCAGCAGGAGACACAGCAGCAGGATATGAGGCAAGAGATGAGAGATGCACCAGCAGCAGAAGCAGCAGCAGATGCAGCAGCAAAGGGTGCAGGATGAGATGCAGCAAGAATTGCATCAGTATGGATATGCTGCTGGAAATTCATCAGGATATGCAACAGCAAGCGATTTGGCAACAGCAGATGCAGCAGGATATGCGGCAACAGAAGATGCAGCAGGTTATGCAGCAGCAGATGCAGCTGCAGCAGGTGATGCACCAGGATATGCAGCAAGAGATTCAACAGAAGGAAATGCAGCAGGAAATCAGCCGGAGATGCAGCAGCAGGAGACGAAGGAAAAGAAGATGCATGGGAACCAGAGGCAGCAGCAGGTCCAGCAGGAGTAGCAGCAGCTGGAGATGAAGAGGCAGGAGATTCAGCAGCAGGAGATGCAGCATCAGGAGATTCAGCAGGAAATGCATCAGCAGGAAACGCATCAGCAGATTCTGCAGCAGGAAATTCCGTAGGAGATTATGCAGCAGGAGATTCAGTAGAAAATGCAGCAGGAGATATAGAAGGAGATTCAGCAGCAGGGGATGCAGTAGGAGATGCAGCAGGAGATACATCAGCAGGAATTGTAGCAGGAGGTACAGCAGGAGATTCTGCAGAAGATGATTCAGCAGGAGATGCAGCACAAGATAAAATAGCAACATATGCATCAGCAGTTACAGCAGGAAGTGGAGCAGGAGATGTGGCAGCAGGAGATGCAGCCGCAGATGCCTTCAACAGGATATGCCGCTGAAATGCAGAAGCACTAAATGCATCAGTAGAAGATTGAGCAGCAGATGCAGCAGGAAATGGAGATACTTCTGCAGATGCATCTGCAGATTCATGAGCAGAGGATGCAGCAGCAGGAGATGCTGGAGGACACCAAGTGGCAGGACATGTAGCAGCAGGTATTGTAGCAGAAGATGCAGCAGTACATGAATCAGCAGCAGATGCAGCAGCAGATGCAGTAGCCAGAAATGCAGCAGAAGATGCAGCAAGAGGAGATGCATCAGCAGGAGATGAAGGCAGAAGACGAAAGAAGAGATTCAGATTCAGCAGCAGATGAAGTAACAGGAGATGCAGCAGCAGATGAAGTAGCAGGAGTTGCAGCAGCAAATGCAATAGCAGGAGATGCAGCAATATGTGAAGTAGCATTAGATGCAGCAGCATATGCTGAAGATGTAGTAGGAAGAGATGCAGCAGGATATGCAGAAAAAGATAAAGCAGAAAGAGATGCATCAGGAAATACAGCAGCAGGATATGCATCAGCAGGAAATGCAGCAGAACATGCACTAGCAGAAGATGCAGCAGGAGATGCAGCAGGAGATGCAGCAGGAGATATAAAGGAGATTCAGCAGCACGGGATGTAGTAGGAGATGCAGCAGGAGATACATCAGCAGGAATTGTAGCAGGAGATGCAGCAGGAGATTCTGCAGAAGAAGATTCAGTAGGAGATGCAGCAGGAGATGAAATAGCAGCATAGGCATCAGCAGTTACAGCAGGAAGTGCAGCAGGAGATTCAGCAGGAGATGTAGCAGCAGGAGATGCAGCCGCAGATGCCTTCAACAGGATATGCAGCTGAAATGCAGAAGCACTAGATGCATCCGTAGAAAACTGAGCAGCAGATTCAGGAGGAAGTGGAGATGCTTCTGCAGATGCATCCGCAGAGGTTACAGCAGGAGATGAAGCAGCATATACAGCAGCAGGAGATGCAGGAGGACATCAAGTAGAAGGAGATGCAGCAGCAGCAAATGTAGCAGGAGATGCAGCAGTCCATAAAGCATCAGGAAATGGAGAAGCAGATTAAGCAGCAGCAGGATATGCAGCAGAATATTCAGCAGGATGTAATGCAGCGGGTGATGCATCAGCAGGTGATGCAGCTGCAGCTGCAGAGGCAGCAGATGCAGAAGCAATAGCTGCAGCAGCAGATGCATCATGAGATGTGTAATGGCGCATGAGGAGATGCATCCGCAGATGCATGAGCAAAGGATGCATCAGGAGATGTAGCAGCAGGAGATACAGGAGCAGGTGATGCTGCAGGAGATGCAACCCCAGAAGATGCAGCACCAAGTAGTGCAGCAGGAGATGCAGCAGCACATACAATATCAGCAGATGCAGCAGTAGGAAATGAAGCAGCAGATGCAGCAGCAGGAGATGCAGCAGCAGGAATTACAACAGGAATAGATGCAGAATGTAATGCAGCAGCAGGAGTTGAAGCAGAATATGCAGCAGCAGGAAATGCAGATCCAAGAGATCCAGACGGAGATGCAGCAGCAGATGCAGCAACAGGAGATTCAGCAATAGGAGATGCTGCAGCAGCACATGCAGAAGGTGATGCAGCAGTAGAAGATGCAGCAGCAGCAGTTGCAGCAGGAGATTCATCAGCAGGAGTTTCAGCATGATATGTAGAAGCAGGAGATGCCGCAGGAGATTGATCTGGAGATTCAGCAGTAACTGATGCAGCAGCAGGAGATACAGAAGCAGATGCAGTAGCAGCAGGAGATGCAGAAGCAGATGCAGCAGGAAATGAAGATTCAGCAGAAAATGCAGTAGGAAGAGATTCTTCAACATATGCAGCAGCATGATATGATGCAGCAACTGGAGATACAGCAGGTTATGGAGAATGAGGAGATGATGCAGAAGACGCAGCAGGAGATATAGAAGGAGATTCAGCAGCAGGAGATGTAGTAGGAGATGCAGCAGGAGATACATCAGCAGGAGTTGCAGGAGGAGATTCTGCAGAAGAAGATTCAGCAGGAGATGCATCAGGAGATGAAGTAGCAACATATGCATCAGAGGTTACAGCAGGAGTTGCAGGAGGAGATTCAGCAGGTGATGTAGCAGCAGGAGATGCAGCCGCAGATGCCTTCAGGAGGAAATGCAGAAGCACTAGATGCATCAGTAGAAGATTGAGCAGCAGATGCAGCAGGAAATGGAGGTACTTCTGCAGATGCATCTGCAGATGCATGAGCAGAGGATTCATCAGTAGATGTAGCAGCAGGAGATACAGGAGCCCGTGATGCCGCGGGAGATGCAACACCAGAAGATGCAGCACCAAGAGATGCAGCAGGAGATACAGCAGCACATGCAGTATCAGCAGATGCAGCAGCAGGTGATGCAGCAGCCTGAAATATAACAGGAATAGATGCAGAAGGTAAAGCAGCAGCAGGAGTTGAAGCAGAATATGCATCAGGAGGAAATGCTGCACCAAAGATTCATACAGAGATGCAGCAGGAGGTGCAGCAGCAGCATATGCAGAAGCAGATGTTGCAGAAGGTGCAGCACCAGCGGATGGAGCAACAGGAGATGCAGCAGAAGGAGATGCTGCAACAGCACATGCAAAAGGTGATGCAGCTGTAGGAGATGCAGCAGCAGCAGATGCAGCATGAGATTCAGCAGCATGAGATTCAGCAGCAGGAGATTCAGAAGGAGACAAAGGATATTCATCAGCAGACAAAGGATATTCATCTGCAGTCAAAGGATATTCAGCAGCAGACACGATATCAGCAGATTGAGCAGCTGGAGGTGCAGCAGGAGATGCAGAAGCAAACGCGGCAGTAGGAGTGGCAGCAGGTGGAGATGCATCAGGAGATGCATATTCAGAAGGAGATGCATTAGGAGATTCAGCATGATATGTAGAAGCAGGAGATGCTGCAGGAGATTCATCTAGAGATTTAGCAGCTACTGATGCAGCAGCAGGAGAAGCAGCACAACATGCAGCAGAAGATGCAGAACCATTTACAGCAGAAGATGCAGAACCATATGCAGCAGGAGATACAGCAGCAGATGAAGCAGCAGATGCAGCTGGAGATGTAGCATCACCAGAAGCAGCAGCAGATGCAGCAGCAAAGGATGCAGGATGAGATGCAGCAAGAATTGCATCAGCACGAGATGCTGCTGGAAATTCAGTAGGATATGCAGCAGCAAGAGATTTGGCAACAGCAGATGCAGCAGGATATGCAGCAGCAGCTGCAGCTGCCTGAGGTGTATCAGCAGGAGATGTAGCAGGAGATGCATATTCAGCAGGTGATGCACCAGGATATGCAGCAGGAGATTCAACAGAAGGAAATGCAGCAGGAAATCAGCCGGAGATGAAGCAGCAGGAGATGCAGGAAAAGAAGATGCAGCCGCACCAGATGCAAGAGCAGATTCAACAGGCGTTGCAGCAGCAGGAGATGAAGAGGCAGGAGATTCAGAAGAAGGACATGAAGAGGCAGGAGATTCAGCAGGAGATGCACCAGCAGGAAATGCATCAGCAGATTTTGCAGCAGGAAATTCAGTAGGAGATTGTGCAGCAGGAGATTCAGTAGAAAATGCAGCTGAAGCAGCAGCAGGAGTTGAAGCAGCAGGAGTTGAAGCAGAATATGCATCAGCAGGAAATGCTGCACGAAAAGATTCAGACGATGATGCAGCAGCAGCAGATGCAGCAGGAGATTCAGCAGCAGGAGATTCAGCAGCAGACACGATATCAGCAGATTGAGCAGCTGGAGGTGCAGCAGGAGATGCAGAAGCAAACGCAGCAGTAGGAGTGGCAGCAGGTGGAGATGCCTGAAGAGATGCATATTCAGAAGGAGATACAGCAGGAGATTGATCAGGAGATTCAGCAGCAACTGATGCAGCAGCAGGAGAAGCAGCAGGAGATGCAGCAGCAGCAGGAGATGCAGAAGCAGATGCAGCAGGAAATGAAGATTCAGCAGAAGATGCAGTAGGAAGAGATTCTTCAGCATATGCAGCAGCATGATAAGATGCAGCAACTGGAGATACAGCAGGATATGGAGAAAGAGGAGATGATGCAGCAGATGCAGCAGCAGGAGATTCAGCAGCAGGAGATTAAGAAGCAGGAGATTCAACTGCAAAAGAAGCAGCAGGAGATGCAGATTCAGAAGGAGATATGTCAGGAGATGTAGCAGGATATGTAGCAGCATGAGATGCCAACAGAGATTCAGGAGGAGATTCAGCAGAAGGAGATGCAAGAGCAGGAGATGCATCAGCAGGAGATGAAGAAGCAGATGCAGCAGGAGGAGATGCAGCAGGAGTCGATGCAGAAGGTAATAGAGCAGCAGGAGATTCAGAAAAAGGAGATGCAGAAAGAGATTCACCAGCAGAAGATGCAGCAGCAGGAAAGGCAGCAGTATATACAGAAGCAGGATATGCAGTTGGAGGAGATGCAATAGGAGGAGATAGAGCAGGTAATGCAGCAGCAAGAGATGCAGCTGGATATGCAAGAGCAAGAGACCCATCAGCATAAGATGCAGCAGCAGCAGATGCAGCAGGAAATGCAGCAGCAGTAGGTGCAGCAGGAGATGCAGTAGCAGGAGATGAAGCATTATCATGAGATGCATTAGGAGGTGCAGCAGCAGGATATGTAGCAGAAGATAGGATGACGAGATGTAGCAGGACATAGAGCAGCAGCAGATGCATCAGCAGATGAAGCAGGAAATGCAGCAAGAGATGCAGCAGCAGAGATGTAGCTGCAGATGCATCAGAAGCAGATTCAACAGGAGATGCAGCAGCAGCAGATTCAACAGGAGATGCAGCAGCAGCAGATTCTGCAGGAGATGCATCGGCAGAAGATGCAGAAGGAGCTGCAGCATCAGGAGATGCAGTAGGAAATGCAGCAGCAGCAGAAGTAACAGGAGATGCAGCAGCATCATATGCACTAGGAGATGTGGCAGCAGGGGATGACGAAGCAGGAAATGCTACAGGCGATTCAGCCAGAGATGTAGAAGGAGAAGATGCAGCAGCAGGAAGTGCAGAGTAGTAGATGAAGTGAAGAAGATGTAGCAGAAAGAAAAATAGCAGGAGATGCAGCCGCAGTAAATGCAGCAAGAGAGAAAGTAGCAGTTGATGCAGCTGCAGATGCAGTGGAAGAGGATGCAAGAGCAGATGCAGCAGCAGGAGATCTATCAGGAGATGCAGCAGTAGATGAAGCAGCAGCAGATGCAGCAGCAAATTCAGCAGATACAGATAGAGATGCTGTAGCAGGAGATGCAGAAGGAGATGTAGCCGAATGAGATGCAGCAGACGCAGATGGAGTAAAAGAAAACGCAGGCGAACCAGAGGCAGCAGCAGATTCAGCAGGAGTTGCAGCAGCAGGATATTCAGCAGCAGGAGATGTAGCATCAGGAGATTGAGCTGGAGATGCATCAGCAGGAAATGCATCAGCAGATTGTGCAGCAGGAAATTCCGTGGGAGATTCTGCAGCAGGAAATTCAGTAGAAAAGGCAGCAGGAGATGCAGCAGGAGATATAGAAGGAGATTCAGCAGCAGGGGATGCAGTAGGAGATGCAGCAGGAGATATATCAGCAGGAATTTTAACAGGAGATGCTGGAGGAGATTCTGCAGAAGAAGATTCTCTAGGAGATGCAGCATTAGATGAAATAGCAACATATGCATCAGCAGTTACAGCAGGAAGTGGAGCAGGAGATTCAGCAGGAGATGCAGCCGCAGATGCCTTCAACAGGATATGCAGCTGAAATGCAGAAGCACTAGGTGCATATGTAGAAGACTGAGCAGCAGATGCAGTAGGAAAAGGAGATGCTTCTGCAGATGCATCCGCAGATGCATCCGCAGGGGATACAGCAGGAGATGAAGCAGCATGCTATACAGCAGCAGCTGAATCTGCTGCCACACTGCTGTGGTTGCATCTCCTGCTGCTGCATCACCTGTTGCTGCATCTCCTTCAGAATATACTGATGATGCAGATGCAGCAGCTGGAACAGCAGGAGATGCAGAAGGAGATGCAGCAGGAGATGCCCCAGCAGGAAATGGAGCAGGGGATACAGCAGCGTGCCAAGTAGCAGTAGATGCAGCAGCAATATATGCAGCAAAAGGAGATGAAGCAAGATAGGAAGCATCAGGAGACTAAGCAAGAGGAGATGCATTAGGAGATTCCGCAGCAGGCTATGCAGCAGCAGTAGATGCAGCACGAGATTCAGCAGTAGGAGATGGCACAGGAGATGCAGCTGCAGGAGATGCAGCAGCAGATGCAGCAGCAGGAGATGCACGAGGACATCCATCAGCAGGAGATGCAGCAGCAGGAGATGTACCAGGAGGCGAATCTACAGCAGATGCAGTAAAAAATGCAGGAGATTCGGCAGCAGGTGATGCAGCAGGTGATGCAGCATCAGGAGATGCAGCGAGATATGCAGAAGCAGGAAATGCAGAAGCAGGAGATTCAGCAGCAGATGCAGCAGGAGATGCAGCAGCAAGATAAGCATCAGAAGGAGATAAAACAGGAGATGCAAAAGCAGGAGATTAAGCTACAGGAGATGCATTAGGAGATGCAGTAGCAGCAGATATAGCATCAGGAGATGCAGCTGCAGTAGATGCAGGAGCAGATTCAGAAGCAGATTTCGTAAGAGATGCAGCAGCAGGAGATTCATAAGCAAAAGATATAGCAGCAGGAGATGCAGCAGCAGGAAATTCAGGAGGAGATGCAGCAGCAGAAGCAGCAGATAATGCAGCAGCAGTAGATGAAGTAGGGTTAGAAGCAGCTGTAGATGCAGCATGGTATGCAAGAGCAGGAGATTCAGCATCAGGAGATGAAGCAGGGGAGATGCATCATCAGATGAATCTGCTGATGCATCAGAGGAAGTTGCAGAAGGAGATGCAGCAGGGGATTCAGTAGAAGGTGATGCAGCAGCAGATGCAGCAGTTGTATGCAGCAGCAGCAGATGGAGCATCAGGTGATGCAGAAGGACATAAAAAAATCAGAAGATAAAGCAACAGGAGATGCAACAGTAGATTAATCTACAGCAGATGCACCAAAAGATGCAAGAGATGCAGCAGCAGGAGATGCAGCTGGAGATGCAGCAGCAGTAGACTGAGCAAGATATACAGAAGCAGGAGATGCATCAGCGGGAGATGTGGCATGAGAGGCAGAAGAAGAAAATTCTGCAGCAGATGCAGTAGCATATGCAGCACGAGCAGATGCAGCAGCAGGAGATTCAGCAGCAGGAGATGCAGCAGTCAGAGATGCAGCAGGTTATGCATCAGCAGAAGGAGATCCACAAAATATGGAGAAGGAGATGCGGCAGGATAAGATGCAGTACCAGCAGATGCAGCAGGAGATGCAGCAGGAGATGTAGAAGGAGATTCAGCAGCAGGGGATGTAGTAGGAGATGCAGCAGGAGATACATCAGCAGGAATTGTAGCAGGAGATGCAGCAGGAGATTCTGCAGAAGAAGATTCAGCAGGAGATTCAGCAGGAGATGAAATAGCAACCTATGCATCAGCAGTTACAGCAGGAAGTGCAGCAGGAGATTCAGCAGGAGATGCAGCCGCAGATGCAGCTGCAGATGCCTTCAACAGCATATGGAGCTGAAATGCAGAAGCACTAGATGCATCCGCAGAAGATTGAGCAGCAAATGCAGCAGAAAATGGAGATACTTCTGCAGATGCATTCGCAGATGCATCCACGGAGGATGAGGCAGGAGATGAAGCAGCAGGCTATACAGCAGCAGGAGATGAAGCAGCAGATGCAGCTGCAGGAGATGCAGGAGGACATCAAGTAGTAGGAGATGCAGTAGCAGCAAGTGTAGCAGGAGATGCAGCAGTACATGAAGCATCAGGAAATGGAGCAGCAGATTAAGGAGATGCAGCAGTACAGGAAGCATTAGAAAATGGAGCAGCAGGTGATGCAGCAGAAGGTGATGCAGATGCAGATGCAGAGGCAGCATATGTAGCATCAATAGATGCAGCAGCAGATGCATCAGGAGATGCAGATTTAGTAGGAGATGTAGCAGCAGAAGGTACTGCAGCAGATGATGCAACAGGAGATGCAACAGAAGGAAAAGGATCAAGATACGCTGCAGCAGGAGATGCAGTAGGATATGAAGCAGGAGATGCAGCAGCAGGAGATGCAACCGGGGATTGCATGTTCAGCAGTAGATTCAGCAGAAACTTCAGAAGGAGATAAAGCAGCAGGAGATTTGGCAGGAGATGCAGCAGTAGATGAAGCAGCAGAAGATGCAGCACCAAGAGATGCAGCAGGAGATGCAGCAGCACATGCAGTATCAGCAGATGCAGCAGCCGGAAATACAACAGGAATAGATGCAGAAGGCAATGCAGCAGCAGGAGTTGAAGCAGAATATGCATCAGCAGGAAATACAGCAGCAAGAAATTCAGATGGAGATGCAGCAGGAGGTACAGCAGTAGGAGGTGCAGCAGAAGATTCAGCAGCAGGAGATTCAGCAGCAGACAAAAAATATTCAGTAGCACACACGGCATCAGGAGATTCAGCAGCTGGAGGTGCAGTTGGAGATGCAGAAGCAAACGCAGCAGTAGGAGTGGCAGCAGGGGGAGATGCATTAGGAGATTCAGCATGATATGTAGAAGCATTAGATGCCACAGGAGATTCATCAGGAGATTCAGCAGCAACTGATGCAGCAGCAGGAGACACAACAAGAGATGCAGCAGCAGCAGGAGATGCAGAAGCAGATGCAGTAGGAAATGAAGATTCAGCAGAAGATGGAGTAGGAAGAGATTCTTCAACATAAGCAGCAGCATGAAATGATGCAGCAACAGGAGATAGAGCAGGTTATGGCGAAAGAGGAGATGATGCAGAAGACGCAGCAACAGGAGATTCAGCGAAGGAGATTCAGCAGCAGAGATGGATATTCAGAAGGAGATACGTCAGGAGATTTAGCAGGATATGTAGCAGCATGAGATGCCACCAGAGATTCAGGAGGAGATTCAGCAGAAGAAGATGCAAGAGCAAAAGATGAAGCAGCAGGAGATGCAGAAGCAGGCTATACAGCAGCAGGAGATGCAGCAGCAGATGCAGCAGCAGGAAATGCAGGAAGACATCAAGTAGAAGGAGATGTGGAAGCAGCAAATGTAGCAGGAGATGCAGCAGGACATGAAGCAGCAGGAAATGGAGCAGCAGAATACGGAGATGCAGCATCAGGAAATGCAGCAGAATATGCAGCAGGATGTAATACAGCAGGTGATGCAGCAACTGGTGATGCAGCTGCAGCTGCAGCTGCAGCTGCAGCAGATGAAGCAGCAATAGATGCAGCAGCAGATGCATCATGAGATGCTCTTTCAGTAGGAGATGTAGCAGCAGAAGTTGCTGCAGCAGATGATGCAGCAGGAGATGCAGCAGAAGGAAATGCAGCAAGATATGCTGCAGGAGGAGATGCAGTAGGATATGAAGCAGGAGATGCAGCAGGGAATGCATATTCAGCAGTAAATTGCGCAGGAACATCAGAAGAAGATGCAGCAGGAGGAGATTTATCAGGAGATGCAGCAGTAGATGAAGCAGCAGCAGATGCAGCAAAAATTCAGCAGATGCCGCAGTAGTAGATTCATAAATAGCTGCAGCAGGAAATGCAGATGAATATGGAGGAGCAGGAGATACAGCAGGAGATGTATCTGCAGGTGATGCAGAAGGAGATGCAGCAGGTGACTCTCAAGGAGATGCAGCAGGAGATGCAGAACGAGATGAAGCAGCAAGATATACAGCAGAACGAAATGACGCAGGAGATGCTTCAATAGAAGGTGCAACAGGAGATAGAGCAGGAGATGCAGCAGCAGACGAAGCAAAAGTCGATGCAGAAACAGGAGATGCAGCAGCACGACATGGATCAAGAGATGAAGCAGCAGGAGATTCATTAGGAGATGCAGTAGCAGGATATGAAGCAGCAGGAGATATAGCAGGATGAGATGCAGCATGAGATGCAGCATGATGAGACGAAGCAGCAGGGGATGTATCAGGAGATGCAGAATCAGCATATACAGCAGCAAATGCTGTAGTAGGAGATGCAGAATGAGATGTAGCAGAAGGAGATACAGCAGCAGGAGATGCAACAGGAAATGGAGCAGGACGAGATAGAACAGTAGATGCAGTAGGAGGAGGTACAGCAGCACCAGATGCAGTAGTATATGCAGCAGAAGGAGATGAATAAGAGGTGCACTAGTAATTGATGCAGCAGGAGATGCTGGAGTCGGAGATGCAGAAGAAGTAGATGCAGAAGCAGGAGATGCAGCAGGACATGCATCAGTAGGAGATACAGAAAAACATACATTACAGGAGACACAGCAGCAGGATATGAGGCAGGATATGCACCAGCAGCAGAAGCAGAAGCAGATGCAGCAACTTACGCAGCAGAAGATGCAGAACCGTATGCAGCAGGAGATAAAGAAGCAGATGAAGCAGCAGATGCAGCTGGAGATGTAGCATCACCAGAAGCAGAAGCAGATGCAGCAGCAAAGGATGCAGGATGAGATGCAGCAGGAATTGCATCAGCACGAGATGCTGCTGGAAATTCAGTAGGATATGCAACAGCAAGAGAATTGGCAACAGCAGATGCAGCAGCAGATGCAGCAGCAGATGCATCTGCATGAGGTGTATCAGCAGGAGATGTAGCAGGAGATGCATATTCAGCAGGTGATGCACCAGGATATGAAGCAGGAGATTCAAGAGAAGGAAATGCAGCAGGAAATCAGGCGGAGATGAAGCAGCAGGAGATGCAGTAAAAGAAGATGCAGCCGCACCAGATGCAAGAGCAGATTCAATAGGCGTTGCAGCAGCAGGAGATGCAGCATCAGGAGATTCAGCAGCAGGAGATGCAGCATCTGGAGATTCAGCAGGAAGAGATGCATCAGCAGGAAATGCATTAGCAGATTGTGCAGCAGGAAATGACGTAGGAGATTCTGCAGCAGGAGATTCAGTAGAAAAGGCAGCAAGAGATTCATTAGATAATTCAGCAAGAGATATAGAAAGAGATTAAGCAGCAGGGGATGTAGTAGGTGATGCAGCAGGAAAGACATCGGCAGGAATTGTAGCAGGAGATGCTGGAGGAGATTCTGCAGAAGAAGATTCAGCAGGAGATGCAACAGGAGATGAAATAGCAACATTTGCATCAGCAGTTACAGCAGGAAGTGCAACAGGAGATTCAGCAGGAGATGCAGCCGCAGATACCTTCAACAGGATATGCAGCTGAAATGCAGAAGCACTAGATGCATCCGTAGAAAATTGAGCAGCAGGTGCAGCAGGAAATGGACATGCTTCTGAAGATGCATCCACAGATGCATCCACAGATGCATCCACAGAATATGAAGCAAGAGATGAAGCAGCAGATGCAGCAGCAGGAGGTGCAGGAGGACTTCAAGTAGAATGAGAGGCAGCAGCAGCAAGTGTAGCAGGAGATGCAGCAGTACATGAAGCATCAGGAAATGGAGCAGCATATTAAGGAGATGCAGCAGTACATGAAGCATCAGGAAATGGAGCAGCAGATTAAGCAGCAGCAGGAAATGCAGCAGAATATGCAGCAGGAGGTGATGCATCTGTAGCTGCAGAGGCAGCAGATGCGGCAGCAATATATGCAGCGGGAGCTGATGCAGCTGTAGCTGCAGAGGCAGCAGATGTAGCAGCAATAGATGCAGCAGCCGATGCATAAGGAGATGCTGATTCAGTAGGAGATGTAGCAGCAGCAGATGCTGCAGCAGATGATGCAGCAGGAGATGAAGCAGAAGGAAATGCAGCAAGATATGCTGAAGAAGGAGATGCAGTAGGATATGAAGCAGGAGTTGCAGCAGCAGGAGATGCAGCCGGGGATGCATATTCAGCGGTAGATTCAGCAGAAACTTCAGAAGGAGATGCAGCAGCAGGAGATTTAGCAGGAAATGCAGCAGTAGATGAAGCAGCAGCATATGCAACAGCAGATGCACCAGATGGAGGAGAAAGAGATGCAGCATGGGATGGAGCAGCAGATGCAATGGGAAATGACGCATGAGGAGATGCATCTGCAGATGCATGAGCAGAGGATGCATCAGGAGATGTAGCAGCAGGAGATACAGAAGCAGGAGATGAAGCAGCAGATGCAGCATCAGGAGATGCAGGAGGACATCAAGTAATAGGGGCTGCTCCTGCTTCCTCATTTTTTTCTGTATCTCCCGCTGCATCTTCTGCTGCTGCCTCTGCTGGCACATTTCCTGCTGATGCATCTCCTGCTACATATCCTTCTTCTGCATCTGCTGTTGCTACATTTCCTGCTGAATTTGCTGCTGAATCTGGTGCTGCATCCCCTGCTGCTGATTCTCCTGCTTCTGCATATCCTGCTGCTTTATGGTCTGTTTCATCTACTGCTGCTGCATATCCTCCTACATCTTCTGCTGCTGCACATCCTTCTGCTACATCTGCTACTGCATCTCCTGCTGCATCTCCTTCCGCTCTATCTCCTGCTGAAAATCCTGCTGCATCTCCTATGGCTGCATCTCCTGCAGCGGAATCTAATGTCAGAGTGCTGTGGTTGCATCTCCTACTGCTGCATCTCCTGTTGCTGCATCTCCTTCAGAATATCCTGATGATGTAGATGCAGCAGCTGGAGCAGCAGGAGATGCAGAAGGAGATGCAGCAGGACATGCCCCAGCAGGAGATGGAGCAGGGGATACAGCAGCAGGCTAAGCAGCAGTAGATGCAGCATTAATATATGCAGCAAAAGGAGATGAAGATAGGAAGCATCAGGAGACTAAGCAAGAGGAGATGCATTAGGGTAATTCCGCTGCAGGCTATGCAGCAGCAGTAGATGCAGCAGAGAATGGAGCATCACGAGATTCAGCAGTAGGAGATGGCAAAGGAGATGCAGCAGCAGGAGATGCACCAAAAGGTGAATCTACAGCAGATGCAGCAAAAGATGCAGGAGATTCGGCAGCAGGTGATGCAGCAGGTGATGCAGCAGCAGGAGATGTGGTATGAGATGCAGAAGCAGGAGATTCAGCAGCAGATGCAGCAGGAGATGCAGTTTCTGCAGATGCAGCAGCAGGAGATGAAGTATCAGATGAAGGAGCAGGAAATGCAGGAGTAGGAAATGCAGCAAAAAAGATGCAGCAGGAGTTGCAGCTGCAAAAGATGCAGCACTAGAAAATGCATCAGGAAATGCATCAGCAGCTTCAGTTGCAGGAGATACTGCAGCAGCAGCTGCAGCCTGAAATGCAGCAGCAGGAGATGCAGCAGGGTTTGTAGTAGCAAAAGATGCAGAAGCAGGAGATCCAGCAAGAAAGCACCATCATAAGATGAATCCACAGATGCATCAGAATGATATGGAGCAGGAGATGCAGCCGCAAGAGATGGAGCAGGAGATGCAGCTGCAAGAGATGCAGCAGGAGATGCAGTAGCAGGAGATGTAGCAGCAGGATATGCAACAAGAGACTGAGCAAGAGAAGATGTACCCTGAGATGCAGCAGCAGGAAATGCAGCGGGAGATATAGAAGCAGACGAAGCAGCAGTAGATGCAGCAGCAAGATAGGCATCAGAAGGAGATAAAACAGGAGATGCAAAAGAAGGAGATTAAGCTACAGGAGATGCATTAGGAGATGCAGTAGCAGCAGATACAGCATCAGGAGATTCAGCTGCATTAGATGCAGGAGCAGATTCAAAAGCAGATTCCGTAAGAGATGCAGCAGCAGGAGATTGATAAGCAAAAGATATAGCAGCAGGAGATGCAGCAGCAGGAAACTCAGGAGGAGATGCAGCAGCAGAAGCAGCAGGTAATGCAGCAGCAGTAGATGAAGTAGGCTTAGAAGCAGCTGTAGATGGAGCAGGGTATGCAAGAGCAGGAGATTCAGCAGCAGGAGATGAAACAGGGGAGATGCATCCTGAGATGAATCTGCTGATGCATCAGAGGAAGTTGCAGAAGGAGATGCAGCAGCAGGAGGTTCAGCAGAGGATGCAGCAGCAATAGATGCAGGTGCAGATCCAGGAGGAGGACATAGAGAAGCAGGAGATGCAGCAGCACATGCAGCAGTAGATGCAGGAGATGAAGCAGTAGGAGAAGCAGCAGGAGGAGATTGAGCAGGAGATGCATCAGGAGGTGCATCAGCAGGAGATGCAGCATTAGGAGATGTACCAGTGGATGCAGCATCAGGAGATGCATCAGGGGATTCAGTAGAAGGTGATGCAGCAGCAGATGCAGCAGAAGTGAATTCAGCAGCAGAAGATGCAGCAGTTGTATGCAGCAGCAGCAGATGGAGCATAAGGTGATGCTCGAGGACATGAAAAAATCAGAAGATGAAGCAACAGGAGATGCAGCAGTAGATTAATCTACAGCAGATGCACCAAAAGATGCAAGAGATGCAGCAGCATAAGATGCAGCTGGAGATGCAGCTGCAGTAGATTGAGCAAGATATACAAAAGCAGGAGATGCATCAGTGGGAGATGTGGCATGAGAGGCATTAGAAGATGATCCTGCAGCAGATGCAGTAGCATATACAGCACCAGCAGATGCAGAAGCAGGAGATTCAGCAGCAGGAGATGCAGGCAGCAGGCGAAAGAAGAGATGCAGATCAGCAGCAGATGAAGTAACAGGAGATGCAGCAGCAGATGAAGTAGCAGGAGTTGCAGCAGCAGATGCAATAGCAGGAGATGCAGCAATAGGTGAAGCAGCACCAGATGCGGCAGCATATGCTTAAGATGTAGTAGGAGGAGATTAAGCAGGAGATCCAGCAGGAAGAGATGCAGCAGGATATGCAGAAAAAGATAAAGCAGAAACAGATGCATCAGGAAATACAGCTGCAGGATATGCATAAAAACATAAAGCAGAAAGAGATGCATCAGGAAATACAGCAGCAGGATATGCATCAGGAGGAAATGCAGCAGAACATGCACTAGCAGAAGATGCAGCAAGAGATGCAGCCGGAGATATAGAATGAGATTCAGCAGCAGGGGATGCAGTAGGAGATGCAGCAGGAGATACATCAGCCGGAATTGTAGCAGGAGATGCAGCAGGAGATTCTGTAGAAGAAGATTCAGCAGGAGATGCAGCAGGAGATGAAATAGCAACATAGGCATCAGCAGTTACAGCAGGAAGTGCAGCAGGAGATTCAGCAGGAGATGCAGCCGCAGATGCCTTCAACAGGATATACAGGTGAAATACAGAAGCACTAGATGCATCCGTAAAAGATTGAGCAGCAAATGCAGCAGGAAATGAAGATGATTCTGGAGATCCATCCTCAGATGCATCCGCAGAAGGTGCAGCAGCAGATGCAGCAGCAGGAGATGCAGGAGGACATCAAGTAGAAAGAGATGCAGCAGCAGCAAGTGTAGCAGGAGATGCAGCAGTCCATGAAGCATCAGGAAATGGAGCAGCAGATTAAGCAGCAGCAGGAAATGCAGCAGAATATTCAGCAGGAGGTAATGCAGCAGGTGATGCTTCAGCAGGTGATGCAGCTGCAGCTGCAGAGGCAGCAGATGCAGCAGTAATAGATGGAGCAGCAGATGCATCAGGAGATGCATATTCAGTAGGAGATATAGCAGCAGAAGTTGCTGCAGCAGATGATGTAGCAGGAGATGCAGCCGGAGATGTAGCAAGAGGATATGCACCATGATATACAGCAGCAGGACATGCAACAAAAGATGAAGCAGGAGGAGATGCAGTAGGAGAGGCATCAGAGGAGTTGCAGCAGAATCTACTTCTGCATCTCCTGCTGCTGCCTCTCCTCCTGCTAAATCTCCTCTTGCTAAATCTCCTCCTGCATCAGCTGATGCATTTCCTGCATCTCCTGCGGCTGCATCTTCTGCTGCATCTCCTGCTGAATCACATGGTGCCTCTCCTGTTGCCGCATCTCCTGCTTCTGCATATCCTTTTGCATGTCTTGCGTCCACATCTCCTGCTTCTGTCTCTCCTACTCCTGCATCTCTGCTGCTGCATCTCCTGCTCCTGCATTTCCTGCTCCTGCTTCTCCTGATGCATCTGCGGAAGCATCTTCTGGAGCATCTTCTAGTGCTTCAACTCCAGACGCTGCATCTCCTGCTGCACCTGCTAGTACTGCATCTTATCCTGCCGCATCTCCTGCTCCATTTTCTTGTGCATCTGCTGCTGCTGCGGTATCTTCTGCTGCTGCATCTCCTGTTGATGCGTCTGCTGTTGCATCTCCTGCTGCATCTCCTACTGCTGCATCTTCTTCTCTGCAGATCCTGAGGCTTCATCTCTTGCTGCAGAATCTCCTGCTGAATCCGTTGCTCATCTCTTGCGACTGTATCTCCTGCTGCATCTCCTGCTGCTGCATCTCCTGCTGCAGAATCTCCGGCTGCATCTTCTGCTTCTGCATCTCCTGCTACTGGGTCTGCTGCATTATCTCCTCCTGCCTCTTCTCCTACAGCATCTCCTTCTGTATCTCGTGCTACATCTCATGAAGCTGTACCTGCTGAAGCATCTCTTCCTGCTGCATCTCCTGATGAATACGCATCTATTAATGCATCTGCTGCTGCTTCATCTCCTGCTGCTGCAGCTCCTACTGAATCTGCTGTAGAATATCTTCCTGCATCTGCAGTGGCTGCATCTCCTGCGGCTGCATCTCCTGCTGCTGCATCATCTACTGATGCATCTCCGGCGTAATCTCCTGCTGCTACATCTCTTGCTTCTGCATCATCTCCTGCTGCATCTCCTCATTCATCTCCTACTGCTGCATCTGCTCCTGCTTCATATACTGCTTCATCTCCTACTACTGCATCTCCTTCTGCTTCTCATTCTGCATCTCCTGATGCTAGAGCTCCAGCTGCACCATCTCCTACTGCATCTCCTGCTGCTGAATCTCCGGCTGCATCTCCTGATTCATCTCCTACTGCTGCATTTGCAGTATTTTCTGCTGCATCTGCTGCTGCTTCATATACTGTTTCATCTCCTACTACTGCATCTCCTGCTGCATCTCCTGCTGCTGCACCTCCTGCTCCATCTCCTGCTGAATCTAATCCTACCACATCTCCTGCTGCATCTCCTGCTGCTGCATAAACTGCTGCATCTCCTCTTGCTGTACCTCCTGCCGCTGCATTTACTGATGAATGTCCTGATGCTGCATCTCCAACTGCTGCATCTCCTGCTGCTGAACTCCTGCTGCTGCATCTTCTGCTGATGCATAACCTGCTGCATCTCTGACTGCTGCATCTCCTGCTGATGAATCTCCTGCTGCTGCATCTGCTGGTGCTGTATATTCTACTGCATCTGCTGCAGGATCTTCTTCTGCCTCTCATGCCACATCTCCCGCTAATGCATCTCCTGCTTCTGTATATCTTGCTCAATCTACTGCTGCTGCATCAGTTGCTGCTGAATCTCCTGATGAATCTCCTGTGGCATCTAATGCTTCTACATATCATGCTGAATCTCCTAATGCATCTCAACCTGCTGCCACTCCTACTGGTGCGTTTGCTTCTGCATCTCCAGCTGCACCTGCAGCTGCTGAATCTCCTGATGCCGTGTCTGCTACTGAATATCTTTGTCTGCTGCTGAATCTCCTGCTGCTGAATCTCCTGCTGAATCTCCTACTGCTGCATCTCCTTCTGAAGGTGCTGCTGCAGCATCTCCTTCTGCTACATCTCCTACTTCTGCAACTCTGGCTGCTGCATCTCCTGCTGCATCTCCATCTGAATTTCTTGCTGCTGCATGTCCTGCTGATGCATATTCTGCTTCAACTCCTGCTGCTGCATTACCTTCTGCATCTATTCCTGTTGTATTTCCTAGTGCTGCATATTCTGCTTCAACTCCTGCTGCTGCATTACCTTCTGCATCTATTCCTGTTGTATTTCCTGCTGCTGCATCTGCTGATACTGCATGTGCTGCTGCATCTCCTGCTGCATCTCTTGGTGCTGCATCTTCTGGTACGCATCTCCTGCTGCATCTCCTGCGGCATCACCTGCTCCTGTATCTCCTGCTGATACATCTCCTGATGCATCCTCTGCTCATGCATCTGTGGATGCATCTCCTGATGCACCATTTCCCGTTGCATCTGCTGTTCCATCCGCTGCTGCATCTCTTTCTGTTCCATCTGGTGCATCTGCTGTTGCATATGCTGCTGCTTCATCTACTGCTGCATCTCCTGTTAAATCCCCTGCTGCTTCATCTCCTTCTGAATTTTCTGCTGAATCTACTGCTGAACATGCATCCCCGGCTGCATCTCCTGCTGCTGCATCTCCTGCTTCATATCCTACCGAATCTCCTCTTGCAGCATCTCTTGATGCATTTCATTCTGCTGCATCTCCTTCTGCTGCATCATCTGCTGCATCATCTTCTGCTGCTACATCTCCTATTAAATATGCATCTCCTGATGCATCTGCTGCTGCATCTATTGCTGCTACATCTGCTGCCTCTGCATCTTCTGCTGCTGCATCACCTGCTGCTGCATCACCTGCTGCATTACCTCCTGCTGCTTAATCTGCTGCTCCATTTTCTAATGCTTCATGTACTGCTGCATCTCCTTAATCTGCTGCTCCATTTCCTGATGCTTCTTGTCCTGCTGCATCTCCTGCTACACTTGCTGCTGCTGCATATCCTTCTACTTGATGTCCCCCTGCATCTCCTGCGGCTGCATCTGCTGCTTCATCTCCTGCTGCTGTATTACATTCTGCTTCATCTCCTGCCTCATCCTCCATGGATGCATCTGCGAATGCATCTGCAGAATTATCTCCATTTTCTGCTGCATTTGCTGCTCAGTCTTCTACGGATGCATCTAGTGTATCTGCATTTCAGCTTCATATCCTGTTGAACGCATCTGCGACTGCATCTCCTGCTGAATATACTGCTGCATCTCCGGCTGCCTCATCTCATTCTGCTTCATCTCCTTCTGCATCTCCTGCTACAGCATCTCCTGCTCTATCTGCTGAATTTGCTGCTGCATCTGCTGCTGCTTCATCTACTGCTGCATCTCCTGATAGATCTCCTGCTGCTGCATATGCTGTTGCATCCTCTTCCACTGCATCTGCTGCTTCATCTGCTGCTACTTTCTCTCTTGCTGCATTTACTGCGGCTGCATCTCCTGCTATATTTCCTTCTGCTGCATCTTCTTTACTTCATCTACTACTCTGGACTTCCTGCTGCTGCATCTCCTCCTTCTGCATCTCCGGCTGAATCGCCTGTAGCAGCTTCTGCTTTTTCATCTCCTGCAGCTACATCTCCTAGTGCATATGATGCTGCTGCATCTCCTGTTACTTCTGCTGCTGCTGCATTCCCTGCTGCATCTCCTGATGCTGCAGTTCCTTCTGCATCTCCTTCTGTGTCTCCTGCTACTGCATCCCCTGCTGCTGCATTTCCTGCTGAATCCACTGATGCTGCAACTCCTTCTGCATCTTCTGCCGATGCATCTCCTGCAGAATCTACTGCTGCTGCATCTCCTGTTGCATCTGCTTTTGATGCATCTGCGGCTACACCTCTGCTGCCTCATCTCTTGCTGCATTTACTGCTTCATCTGCTGATGCATCTGCTGCTGCTCTATGTTCTGCTACATCTCGTCATCCTGCACATCCTGCTGCATGTGCTGAATCTTCTCTTCCTATTGATTCTCCTGCTGAATCTGCATTTCCTGCTGCATTTCCTGCTGCACTCCTGCTGCTGCATCTCTTGCTGAATTAGCTGCTGCTGCATCTGCTTCTACATGTACGTTATAACTTTCTACGTTTCCTGCCTCATCTCCTGGTACATCTGCTAATGAACATCCTGCTACTGCATCTCCTGCTTCATCTTCAACTGATGCATCTGTGGCTTCATCACCTGATATGTCATCTCCTGCTGCATCTGCTGCAGTATTTCCTGCTGCATTTTCTGCTGATCCTGCATCTAATGCTGCATTTCCTGCTGCATCTGCTGCTGCTCTGCTGCTGCTTCATCTCCTGCCAAATCTCCTGCTACTTATCCTGCTGCTGCACCTCCTAATGCATCTCATGATAATGCTTCATCTCCTGCTTCTGCATCTCCTGCTGCACCTACTGCTGCTGCATCTTCTGCTGCTGCATCTCCTGCTGATGGGTCTGATGTAGCATCTCTTGCTCTTGCATCTCCTGCTGCAACTCTTGCTGCTGCATTACCTGCTCTATCTCCTCCTACTACATCTCCTCCTGCTGCATATCCTGCTTCTCTATATACTGCTGCCTTTCCTGCTGCTGCATCTTCTGCTGGTGAATCTTTTTCTGCATCTCCTTCTTCTGAATCTCCTGCTGCTCTATTACCTTCTGCATCGACTCCTGCTGCATCTCCTCCTGCTGCATCTGCTTCTTCATCTCCTGCTGATGCATCTCCTGCTCTTGCATCTCCTTCTGCTGAATCTCCTCCTGAATCTCTGGCGGCATCTCATGCTGCTACATATCCTGCTACATCTCCTGACATATCTCCTTCTGAATCTGCATCTCCTGCTGCTTCTTTTGCAGTTGAATCTCCTGCTTCTTAATCTCCTGCTGCTGAATCTCCTGCTGCTGCGTCTGCTGCATCATCTCCTCGTTCTCCATAACGTGCTGTATCTCCAGTTGCTGCATCTTATCATGCTGCTGCATATGCTAAAGAAGCTCTTCCTACTGCATCTTCTGCTGAATCTTCATTTCCTACTGCATCTGCTTCTGCATCTCCTGCTGCTGCTGCATCTCCTGCTGCTTCTCCTGCTGCTGCATCAGTTGCTGCTGAATCTCCTGATGAATCTCCTGCTGCATCACCTTCTGAATATGCATCTCCTTCTGAATATGCAGCTCCTCAGGCATCTCCACCTGCTGCCACTCCTACTGCTGCGTTTGCTTCTGCATCTCCTGCTGCTGCACCTCCTGCTGCATCTTCATCTGAATATTTGGTGCTGCATTTCCTGCTCATGCATATTCTCCTTCAACTCCTGCTGCTGCATTACCTTCAGCTGCATTTTCTACTGAATCTCCTGCTGCCTTTACCACTGAATCTCCTGCTGCACAATTTCCTACGGAATTTCCTGCTGCACAATCTGCTGATGCATTTCCTGCTGGTGCATCTCCTGCTGAATCTCCTGCCTCTTCATCTACTGCTGCTGCAACGCCTGCTGAATCTGCTGCTGCCTCTGGTGCGGCTGCATCTTCTTTTCCTGCATCTCCTGCTGCTTCATCTCCGACTGATTTCCTGCTGCATTTCCTTCTGTTGAATCTCCTGCTGCATATCCTGGTGCATAACCTGCTGAATATGCATCTCCTGCTACATCTCCGGCTGATACACCTCATGCAGCTGCATCTGCTGCTGCATGTCCTGCTGCATCTGCTGTTGCCAAATCTCTTGCTGCTGCATATCCTACGGAATTTCCAGCAGCATCTCCTACTAATGCAATTCTTCCAGCATCTAATCCTGCATCCTTTGCTGCTGCATCTGCTTCTGCTTCTGGTGATGCTACATCTCCAGCTGCATCTGCTGCTTCATCTGCTGCTGTATCTCCTGCTGCATATGGTTCTGCATCTTCTGCTGCATATGGTGCTGCTTCTCCTGCTGCTGCATGAGTTCCTGATGAATCTCCTGATGAATCTCCTGTGGGATGTCATGCTTCTACATATCATGCTGAATCTCCTAATGCATCTCCTTCTGAATATGCATCTCCTGATGCATCTCCACCTGCTGCCACTCCTACTGCCGCGTTTGCTTCTGCATCTCCTGCTGCACCTCCAGCTGCTCAATCTGCTGATATCGTGTCTGCTGCTGAATATCCTTTGACTGCAGATGAATATCCTTTGTCTGCTGATGAATATCCTTTGTCTCCTTCTGAATCTCCTGCTGCTGAATCTCATGCTGCTGAATCTCATGCTGCATCTGCTGCTGCTGCATCTCCTACAGCTGCATCACCTTTTGCATGTGCTGTTGCAGCATCTCCTTCTGCTGCATCTCCTGTTGCTCCATCCGCTGGTGCTGCACCTTCTGCAACATCTGCTTCTGCATATGCTGCTGCTGCACCTCCTGCTGCATCTCTGTATGAATCTTTGGTGCAGCATTTCCTCCTGATGCATATTCTGCTTCAACTCCTGCTGCTGCTTTACCTTCTGCATCTATTCCTGTTATATTTCAGGCTGCTGCATCACCTGCTGCTGCATCTGCTGATACTGCATGTGCTGCTGTATCTCCTGCTGCATCTCTTGGTGCTGCATCTTCTGGTGTTGCATCTCCCGCGGCATCACGGGCTCCTGTATCTCCTGCTGCTACATCTACTGATGAATCCTCTGCTCATGCATCTGCAGATGCATCTGCAGAAGTACCTCCATTTCCTGCTGCATCTGCTGCTCAATCTTCTACTGATGCATCTAGTGCTTCTGCATTTCCTCCTGAAGGCATCTGCGGCTGCATCTCCTGCTGCTACATCACCTGCTGAATCTCCTCCTGCAACTCCTGCTGTAACCTCTGATGCATATGTTGCTACTTCATCTCCTGATGCATCTCCTGCTGAATCTTCTTCTGCAGAATCTCCTCCTGCAACTCCTGCTGATGTATCTCCTGCTGCATCTCCTACTACATCTCCTGCTGCTGAATCTCCTTCTATATCTCCTGCTGCGTCTTCTGCATCATCTCCTCATTCTCCATAACCTGCTGTATCTCCAGTTGCTGCATCATATCATGCTGCTGCATATGTTGAAGAATCTCTTCCTACTGCATTTTCTGCTGAATCTTCATTTCCTGCTGCATCTGCTTCTGCATCTCCTGCTGCTACTGCATCTGCTTCTGTATCTCCTGCTGCTGCATCAGTTACTGCTGAATCTCCAGATCAATCTCCTGCGGCATCTCCTGCTTCTACATATCATGCTGAAACTCCTGCTGATGAATCTCCTGCTGCAACTGCTGCTGCTGCATCTCCTACTGCTGCATCACCTTCTGCATGTGCTGCTGCAGCATCTCCTATTGCTGAATCTCCTGTTGCTGCATCTGCTGCTGCATCTCCGTCTGGATCTCTTGGATCTGCATTTCCTGCTGCTGCATATTCTGCTTCAACTCCTGCTGCTGCATTACATTCTGCATCTATTCCTGTTGTAATTCCTGCTGCTGCATCTCCTGCTGCTGCATCTGCTGCTTCATTTCCTACTGCTGCATCTGCTGATATTGTATGTGCTGCTGCATCTCCTGCTGCACTACTTGGTGCTGCATCTTCTGGGGTTGCATCTCCTGCAGCATCACCTGCTCCTGTATCTCCTGCTGCTACATCTCCTGATGCATCCTTTGCTCATGCATCTGCGGATGCATCTCCTCATGCGCCATTACACATCTCATGATGCATCTGCTGCTGCAGCTATTGCTTCTGCATCTGCTGCCTCTGCAGCTGCAGCTGCATCACCTGCTGATGCATCACCCGCTGCATTACATCCTGCTGAATATTCTGCTGCATATCCTGCTGCTGCTTAATCTGCTTCTCCATTTCCTGATGCTTTATGGACTGCTGCATCTCCTGCTACATTTGCTGCTGCTGCATCTCCTTCTACTTGATGTCCTCCTGCATCTCCTGCTGCTGTATATGCTGCTTCATCTCCTGCTGTAACCTCTGCGGATGCATCTGCAGAAGCATCTCCACTTCCTCCTGAATCTGCTGCTCAGTTTTCTACGGATGCATCTAGTGCTTCTGCATTTCAGCTGCATATCCTGTTGAAGGCATCTGCGGCTGCATCTCCTGCTGCTACATCTCCTGCTGAATCTCCTGCTGCACTTCCTGCTGTAACTGCTGATGCCTATGCTGCTATTTCATCTCCTGCTGCATCTCCTACTGAATATTCTTCTGCAGAATCTCCTGCTGCATCTCCTGCTACAATTCCTGCTGATGTATCTCCTGCTGCATCTCCTACTACATCCCGTGCTGCTGAATCTCCTTTATATCTCCGGCTGCATCTCCTGCTGCATCTCCTGCTGCATCTTCTGCTAGTGCATGCTCTGCTGCATTTCCTGCTGATGCATATCCTGCTGCTGTATTTCCTGATGCATCTCTTTCTGCTTTATCTTTTTCTGCATATCCTGCTGCATCTCTTCCTACTACATCTTCAGCATATGCTGCTGCATCTAATGCTACTTCACATATTGCTGCATCTCCTGCTATTGCATTTGCTGCTGCAACTCCTGCTACTTCATCTGCTGCTGCATCTCCTGTTACTTCATCTGCTGCTGAATCTGAATCTCTTCTTTCGTCTTCTGCCTTCATCTCCTGCTGATGCATCTCCTCTTGCTGCATCTTCTGCTGCATTTCTGGCTACTGCATCTGCTGCTGCTGCATCTGCTGATACTGCATGTGCTGTTGTATCTCCTGCTGTATCTCTTGGTGCTGCATCTTCTGGTGTTGCATCTCCTGCTGCATCTCCTGCGGCATCACCTTCTCCTGTATCTCCTGCTGCTACATCTCCTGATGCATCCTCTGCTCATGCATCTGCGGATGCATCTGCAGAAGTATCTCCATTTCCTGCTGCATCTGCTGCTCAATCTTCTACTGATGCATCTAGTGCTTCCGCATTTCCTCCTGAAGGCATCTGCAGCTGCATCTCCTGCTGCTACATCACCTGCTGAATCTCCTCCTGCAACTCCTGCTGATGTATCTCCTGCTGCATCTCCTACTACATCTCCTGCTGCTGAATCTCCTTCTATATCTCCTGCTGCATCTTCTGATGCATCTCCTGCTGAATCTCCTGCCTCTTCATCTCCTGGTGCTGCTTCTACTGCATCTGCTGCAGCTGCATCATCTTCTACTGCGTCTCCTGCTACTGCATCTCCTTCTTCTGAATCTCCTGCTGCTCTATTACCTTCTGCATCGACTCCTGCTGCATGTGTTTCTGCATCTCCTGCTGATGCATCTCCTACTAAATCTGCATCTCCTGCTGCATCTACTTCTGCATCTCCTGCTGATGCATCTCCTGCTCTTGCATCTCCTTCTGCTGAATCTCCTCCTGAATCTCTGTTGGCATCTCCTGCTGCTACATATCCTGCTACATCTTCTGACATATCTCCTTCTGAATATGCATCTCCTGCTGCTTCTTTTGCAGTTGAATCTCCTGCTTCTTAATCTCCTGCTGCTGAATCTCCTGCTGCAGACTCTCCTGCAGTGTTTCCTGCTGCAGAATCTCCTGCTACATTTCCTGCTGTTGCATCTCCTGCTGAATCTCCTGCCTCTTCATCTCCTGCTGCTGCTTCTCCTGCATCTGCTGCAACTGCATCATCTTCTACTGCGTATCCTGCTACTGCATCTCCTTCTTCTGAATCTCCTGCTGCTCTATTACCTTCTGCATCGACTCCTGCTGCATCTGTTTCTTCATCTCCTACTAAATCGGCATCTCCTGCTGCATCTGCTTCTGCATCTGCTGCTGCTGCATCTCCTGCTCTTGCATCTTTTTCTGATGAATCTCCTGATGAATCTCCTGTGGCATCTCATGCTTCTACATAGCATGCTACATCTCCTGACGTATCTACTTCTATATATATGCTTCTCTTGCTGCTGAATCTCCTCCTACTGCATCTGCTGCTGCTGCATCTTCTGCATCATCTCCTCTTTCTCCATAACATGCTGTATCTCCAAATGCTGCATCATATCATGCTGCTGCATATCTTGAAGAATCTCTTCCTACTGCATCTTCTGCTGAATCTTCATTTCCTGCTGCATCTGCTTCTGCATCTCCTGCTGCTGCTGCGTCTCCTGCTGCTTCTCCTGCTGCTGCATCAGTTGCTGCTGAATCTCCTTCTGCATCTCCTGCTGGTGCATCTGCTGCTTCATCTTCTGTTGCTGCACCTCCTGCTGCATCTTCATCTGAATCTCTAGGTGCTGCATTTCCTGCTGCTGCATATTCTGCTTAAATTCCTGCTGCTGCATTATACCTTCTGCATCTATTCCTGTTGTATTTCCTGCTGCTGATGCAGCAGTAGGAGATGAAGCAGCAGGAGATGAAGCAGCAAATTCAGCAGCAAGAGATGCAGCAGAAGGTGATGACCTTCTGCATCTATTCCTGTTGTATTTCCTGCTGCTGCATCTCTTGCTGCTGAATTTGCTGCTTCATCTCCTACTGCTGCATCTGCTAATATTGCATGTGCTGCTGCATCTCTTGGTGCTGCATCTTCTGGTGTGCATCTCCTGCTGCATCTCCTGCGGCATCACCTGCTCCTGTATCTCCTGCTGCTACATCTCTCCCTGCTCATGCATCTGCGGATGCATCTCCTGATGCACCATTTCCCGTTGCATCTGCTCTTCCATCCGATGCTGCATCTCTTTCTGCTCCATCTGGTGCATCTGCTGTTGCATATGCGGCTGCTTCAACTACTGCTGCATCTCCTGCTTCATCTCCAGCTGCTTCATCAGTTGCTGCGAATCTCCTGATGAATCTCCTGGGGCATCTCATGCTTCTACATATCATGCTGAATCTCCTGCTGCTGAATCTCCTGATGCCTCTGCTGCTGCTGCATCACATACAGCTGCATCACCTTCTGCATGTGCTGCTGCAGCATCTCCTTCTACTGCATCTCCTGTTGCTGCATCTGCTGGTGCTGCACCTGCTGCAACATCTGCTTCTGCATCTCCTGCTACTGCATCTCCGTCTGAATCTCTTGGTGCTGCATCTCCTGCTTATGCATGTCCAGCTGCATCTCCTGCTTCTGCATCTGCTTCTTCTGCATCTCCAGCTACAGTATCTCCTGCTGAATCAATTGCTGCTGCATCCCTTACTCATCTCCTACTGCTGCATATACTGATGCATCTGGTGCTGCTGTACCTCCTCCTGTTGCATTTCCTCTCGCATACCCTCCTGCTGCATCTCCCGCTGAATCTCCTTCTTCATCTCCTGCTGCTGCATCTCCTTCTGCTACATCTCCTTCTGCATCTCCTGCTACAGCATCTCCTGCTGTATCTGTTGTTTCTGCATCTCCTGATACATCCCCTGCTGCTTCGTCTCATCCTGCTGCATCTCCTGATGCATCTCCTGCTACTATAGCTCCTGCTCTTTCATATCCTGCTACTGCATCTCCTAATGAATGTCCTGCTGCTTAATCTCTTGATCCATGTCCTGCTGCTGCATCTCCTGTTTCTGCATCTCCTTTTGCTTCGTCTGCTGCTACATTTCATGCTCTATCTCATGTTGCACCTTCTATTGAAGAATCTCCTGCGTCATTTCCTTCTGCTGCATATCTTGCTGCTTCATCTCGTTCTGCATCTCCTTGAGCATCACCTGTTGCATCTCCTGCTGTATCTCCTGCTCCTGCATATTCATCTGCATTTCCTGCTGCAGCCCTTTATCAATCTACTACTGCTGCATTTGCTGAATTTGCTGCTGCATCTGCTGCTGCTTCATCTACTGCTGCATCTCCCCATAGATCTCCTGCTGCTCCACCTCCTGCTGCTGCAGCTGCTGCTGCATCTGATGCTGCATCTGAATGTCTTCTCTTAAAGCACTTTCACTGCAAAGCGAGACTTGTAAGAAGTTTGAGTATACGCTTGTGTACTTTAACATCAGAACGGATATTGTGCGTCACTTGAAAGTAGCAGAGCCTTCAGCACAAGTACAGCAGGGAAGAAGCTACGATGAAATGCTGGCTCTCGTTAGAGTCTTCTCTGGAAACGCTTTCAGTGCAAGCTGCAAAGCATGACTAACAGAACGTTTTAGTATAGGGTACTGAATTGTGATTTATGAAGGTGCTTTCTGATAAGTGAGTAACTGACGCAGTGAAGATGCTAGCGTGGAATACTGCTGCTACTGAATGTCTTCTCTTAGAGCGCTTTCACTGCAAAGCAAAACTTGTAGGAGTTTCAGTCTGGGCTGGTACACTGCAACATCAGAATGGCTATTAAAGCATCACTTCAAAATCTTTAGCGCTTTCACTGCAAGGCAAGACTTGTAGAACTTTCAGTCTAGGCTCGTGTACTGCATCATCAGAATGGCTATTAAAGCGTCACTGCAAAATTTGAAGACGTTTAGGAAAAGTACCTCAAGGGCGCTGCTACGATCAAATGCTAGCTCTCGTTAGAATCTTCTCTTGAAGCGCTTTCACTGCAAGCTGCAAAGCACGTCTAACAAAATGTTTAGTATTGATTACGGAATTGTGATTTAACTATAGAGGAGCTTAAGAAAAGGTGAGTAAAGCCCGTATGGAAGATGCTAGCATGGATTGTTGCTGCTTCTGAATGTCTTCTCTTATAGCGCTTTCACTGCAAAGAAAGACTTGTACAACTTTCAGTCTAGGCTCGTGTCCTGTAACATCAGAATGGGTATTAAAGCGTCACTGCAAAATTTCAAATCGTTCAGCACAAGTACGGCAGGGAAGCTGCTACGATCACATGCTGACTCTCATTAATCTTCTCTGGAAGTGCTTTCACTGTAAGCTGCAAAGCACGACTAACACAAAATTTTAGTATAGGGTACAGAACAGTTACTTTACTTTGCCGAATAACGCGCTTTCGGAACAGTGAACATCGGCTGCAGGGAAGATGGCAGTATGGAATGCTGTTGCTTCTGAATGTCTTCTCTTATAGCACTTTCACTGCAAAGTACGACTTCTAGAAGTTTCATTCTAGTCTTCTGAAGTATATCATCACCTAGTAAAGTGTCGCTGCAAAATTTCAGAGCCTTCAGCACAAGTACCGCAAGGGAAGCTTCTACCATCAAATGCTGGTTCTCGTTAGAGTCTTCTCTTCTAGCGCTTTCACTGCAGGCTGTGAAGCACGACTAATACATTTTACTTTAGGGTAATGAATTGTGACTTAACTGCGCCTGTTAACGCGCTTATGGAAAAGTAAGTATTTCAGGCAGTGCAGATCCTGGCCTGAAACAATACCGCTTATTAATGTTGTTTCACTGCAAGCTGAAACATGGAAGTATTAGCATAGGCTAGTGAATAGGGAAGTTTTAGAGTAGGCTAGTGAATAGGGACTTAACACCGTCTATTACGGAGTTTTCGTACAAATTCACATCTCCAGCAGGGAAGATGCTAGCATGGAATGCTTCTGCTTGTGGATGTATTCTCTTAGAGAGCTTTCATTGCAAAGCACGACTTGTAGAACTTTCAGTCTAGTCTTGTGTACTGTAAGATCAGAATGGCTATGAAGGCGTTACTTCAGATTTTTCAGAGTGTTCAGCACAAGAAAACTGGAAAGTTGTTACCATCTAAAGCTGGCTTTCGTTAGCGTCTGCTATGGAAGCAGTTTCTCTGCAAGATGCAGAGAACGACTAACACAACTTTCTTGTGTTGGCAAATGAATAGAGACTTAATAGAGCCTAATAAAGCGCTTTAGGAAAAGAGGCTAGTGAATAGGGACTTAACACCGTCTATTACGGAGTTTTAGTACAAATTCATATCTCCAGCAGGGAAGATGTTAGCATGGAATGCTTCTGCTTCTGAATGTCTTCTCTTAGAGCGCAACCACTGCAAACCAAGATTTATCGATCTCTCCGTCTAGGCTAGTGAACTGTAACATCAGCAAGGCTAGTAAAGCTTCACTTGACGATTTGAAAGCGTTCAAGAGAAATACCCCTGGGAAGTTGCTAGCATCAAATGGTGGCTCTCGTTAGAATCTTCTCTGGAAGAGCTTTCACTGAGAGGTGCAAAACAGGATTAACAATGCGTTTAAGTGTAGGTTAAAGAATAGTGACATAACAGCGACTAATAAGGAGCTATGGAAAAGTGACTATCTCTAACAGCGAAGATGTTAGCACGGAATGCTGCTGCTTCTGAATGTCGTCTCTTATAGCATAACTACCGAGGGAATGCTGAAACCATCAAATGGTGTCTCTCGTTAGAATCTTCTCTGGAAGCGCTTACACTGCAAGCTGCAAACACGACTTAAAGAACTCATTATCATAGGCTAGTGAATAGGGACTTAACACCGTCTATTATGGAGTTTTAGTAAAAATTCACATCTCCAGCAGGGAAGATGCTAGCATGGAATGCTTCTGCTTGTGGATGTATTCTCTTAGAGCGCTTTCACTGAAGAGCACGACTTGTAGAAATTTCAGGGGTATTTCTGCTAAAGGCTTTCAAATCCTCAAGTCTTTTCAAATCTTCCTTACTAGCCATGCTGATGTTACTGTTCACTAGTCTAAACGAAATGTTCTGCAAGTCGTGCTCTGCAGTGAAGTCCTTAATAATTAGCCTCAGCGAAAAGGTTGCGTTTTCCCTGCTTTGCGGATGACAGTGAAAGCGACTCACGAAAAGATCCTAACGATAGTCAGAATTTGATGGTAGCAGCTTCTGTGAGGTACTTGATCAGAAATCTCTAAAATCTTGAATAGCCAGGCTGATGTTACTTTTCACAAGCCTAGAGTGAAAGTTCGACAAGTCATGCTTTGTAGTTGTAGTGCTTTAAGAGAACACGTTCATAAGCGGAATCATTCCATGCTAGCATCGTCCTTGCTGGAGATATTAATTCCAACTATAGCGACGTAACAGGCGTTTTAAAGTCGCTATTAACAAGCCTAAACTAAAACATTCTTTTAGTCATGCTTGCAACTTGCAGTGAAAGTCTATCCAGAAAGACTCTAACATGAGCCAGTATTGGATGGTAGCAGCTTTCCTGCGGTACTTATGCCGAATGCTCTGAAATATTGCCGTTACGCATTCATAGCTATTTTGATGTTACAGTTTACAAACCGAGAATGAAAGTTTTACAAGTCTCCCTTTCCAATGAAATCGCTGTAAGGGAAGACATTCAGAAGAAGCAGCATACATCTACAAGATGTCCATCCATCCAGAGAATACATCCACAAGAAGAAGCAGTCCATGTTAACATCTTCCCTGCTGGAGATATTCTAGTTTTCTAAAGCGCGTTATTGGCGTTATTAAGTCTCTAATAACTAGCCTAGACGAAAAAGTTGCGTTTTTCCTGCTTTGCGGCTGACAGTGAAAGGGCTTCATGAAAAGATCCTAACGACAGCCAGAATTTGAAGGTAGCCACTTCGGTGAGGTACTGCAGATGTTACCGTTCACTAGCCTAGACTGAAAGTTCGACAAGTCTCGCTTTCCAGTGAAAGTGCTATAAGAGACGACATTCAGAAGCAGCAGCATTCCGTGCTAATGTCTTTCCTGTTGGAGGTAGTCATTTTTCTAAAGCTCGTTATTAGTCGCTGTTATGTCACTATTCTTTAAGCTACTCTTAAACCATTGTAAATCGTGTTTTACACCTCCAAGTGAAAGCGCCTAGACGGAAAAGTTAGATAAATCTTGGTTTGCAGTGATTGCTCTCTAGGAGTAGATATACAGAAGCAGAATCATGCCATGCTAACATCTTCCCTGCTATAGATATTCTCTTTTCCTAAAAAGCGTTATTAGGCGTTATTAAGTCGCTTATAACTAGCCTACGCGAAAAAGTTGCGTTTTCGTGCTTTGCGGATGGCAGTGACAGCGCTTCAAGAAAGGATCCTAACGAGAGCCAAAATTTGATGGTAGCAGCTTCCCTGCCGTACTTGTGCTGAACGATCTCAAATCTTGAAATGAGATTTTAATAGCCATTCTGATCTTACAGTTCATAAGCCTAGAGTGAAATTTCTACAAGTCGTCTTTTGCAATAACAGCGCTAGAAGAGAAAACATTAATAAGCGGTGTAGTGTCAAGCCAGCATCTGCACTGCCTGAATTACTTACTTTTCCATAAGAGCGTTAACAGGGGCAGTTAAGTCACAATTCAATACCCTAAACTAAAATGTGTTAGTCGTGCTTCACAGCCTGCAGCGAAAGCGCGATAAGAGAAGACTTAACGAGAACGAGCATTTGATGGTAGAAGCTTCCCTGCGGTACTTGTGCTGAAGGCTCTGAAATTTTGAAACGACACTTTACTAGGTGATGATATACTTCAGAAGACTAGTATGAAACTTCTAGAAGTCGTACTCTGCAGTGAAAGTGCTATAAGAGAAGACATTCAGAAGCAGCAGCATTCCATACTACCATCTTCCCTGTAGCCGATGTTCAGTGTTCGAAAGCGCGGCATTCGGCGAAGTAACTGTTCTGTACCCTATACTAAAATTATGTGTTAGTCGTGCTTTGCAGCTTGCGGTGAAAGCACTTCCAGAGAAGACTAACGGGAGCCAGCATGTGATCGTAGCAGCTTCCCTGCCGTACTTGTGCTGAACGATTTGAAATTTTGAAGTGACGCTTTAATACCCATTCTGATGTTACAGGACACGAGCCTAGACTGAAAGTTCTACAAGTCTTTCTTTGCGTGAAAGCGCTATGAGAGAAGATATTCAGTAGCAGCAGCATTCCGTGCTAACATCTTCGCTGTTAGACCGTTCACTAGCCTAGACGGAAAGTTAGATAAATCTTGGTTTGCATGATTGCACTCGAAGAGAAGACATTCAGAAGCACAAGCAGTCATTCTGATCTGACAGTACACAAGAGTAGACACAAGTCGTGTTCTGCAATAAAAGCGCTCTAAGAGAATACATCCAGAACAGAAGCATTCCATGCTAACATCTTCCCTGCTGGAGATATTCTCTTTTCGTAAAGCGCGTTGTTAGGCGTTATTAAGTCTCTAATAACTAGCCTCCGCGAAAATGTTGCGTTTTTCCTGCTTTGGGCTGACAGTAAAAGCGCTTCATAAAAAGATCCTAACGAGAGCCAGAATTTGATGGTAGCAGCTTCCTTTCGGTACTTGAGCAGAAATCTCTAAAATCTAGACGTGATGCCTCAATAGACTTACAGATGTTACCGTTCACTAGCCTAGACTGAAAGTTCGACAAGTCTCGCTTTACAGTGAAAGTGTTATAAGAAACGACATTCAGAAGCAGCAGCATTCCGTGCTAACGTCTTCGCTGTTAGAGATAGTCACTTTTCCTAAAGCTCGTTATTAGTCGCTGTTACGTCACTATTCTTTAACCTACCCTCAAACGCATTGTTAATCATGTTTTGCACCTCTCAGTGAAAGCGCTTCCAGAGAAGCGTCTAACGAGAGCCACCATTTGATGCTAGCACCATCCCGAGGATAGTTCTGCTAAACGCTTCCCAATTATCAAGTCGAGCTCTACTAGATATGCTGGTGTTACAGTTCACTAGCCTAGACGGAAAGTTCGATAAATCTTGGTTTGCAGTGATTGCGCTCTAAGAGAAGGCATACAGAAGCAGAATCATTCCATGCTAACATCTCCCCTGCTGGAGATATTCTCTTTTCCTAAAAAGCGTTATTAGGCGTTATTAAGTCGCTTATAACTAGCCTACGCGAAAAAGTTGCGTTTTTCGTGCTTTGCGGCTGGCAGTGACAGCGCTTCAAGAAAGGATCCTAACGAGAGCCAAAATTTGATGGTAGCAGCTTCCCTGCCGTACTTGTGCTCAACGATCTCAAATCTTGAAATGAGATTTTAATAGCCATTCTGATCTTACAGTTCATAAGCCTAGAGTGAAAGTTCTACAAATCGTCTTTTGCAGTAACAGCGCTAGAAGAGAAAACATTAATAAGCGGTGTAGTGTCAAGCCAGCATCTGCACTGCCTGAATTACTTACTTTTCCATAAGAGCGTTAACAGGCGCAATTAAGTCACAATTCATTACCCTAACCTAAAATGTGTTAGTCGTGCTTCACAGCCTGCAGCGAAAGCGCGATAAGAGAAGACTTAACGAGAACGAGCATTTGATGGTAGAAGCTTCCCTGCGGTACTTGTGCTGAAGGCTCTGAAATTTTGAAACGACACTTTACTAGGTGATGATATACTTCAGAAGACTAGTATGAAACTTCTAGAAGTCGTACTCTGCAGTGAAAGTGCTATAAGAGAAGACATTCAGAAGCAGCAGCATTCCATACTACCATCTTCCCTGTAGCCGATGTTCAGTGTTCGAAAGCGCGGTATTCGGCGAAGTAACTGTTCTGTACCCTATACTAAAATTATGTGTTAGTCGTGCTTTGCAGCTTGCGGTGAAAGCGCTTCCAGAGAAGACTTAACGGGAGCCAGCATGTGATCGTAGGAGCTTCCCTGCCGTACTTGTGCTGAACGATTTGAAATTTTGCAGTGACGCTTTAATACCCATTCTGATGTTACAGGACACGAGCCTAGACTGAAAGTTCTACAAGTCTTTCTTTGCAGTGAAAGCGCTATGAGAGAAGATATTCAGTAGCAGCAGCATTCCGTGCTAACATCTTCGCTGTTAGACCGTTCACTAGCCTAGACGGAAAGTTAGATAAATCTTGGTTTGCATGATTGCACTCGAAGAGAAGACATTCAGAAGCACAAGCAGTCATTCTGATCTGACAGTACACAAGACTAGACGGAAAGTTCTACAAGTCGTGTTCTGCAATAAAAGCGCTCTAAGAGAATACATCCAGAACAGAAGCATTCCATGCTAACATCTTCCCTGCTGGAGATATTCTCTTTTCGTAAAGCGCGTTGTTAAGCGTTATTAAGTCTCTAATAACTAGCCTCCGCGAAAATGTTGCGTTTTTCCTGCTTTGGGCTGACAGTAAAAGCGCTTCATAAAAAGATCCTAACGAGAGCCAGAATTTGATGGTAGCAGCTTCCTTTCGGTACTTGAGCAGAAATCTCTAAAATCTAGACGTGATGCCTCAATAGACTTACAGATGTTACCGTTCACTAGCCTAGACTGAAAGTTCGACAAGTCTCGCTTTACAGTGAAAGTGTTATAAGAAACGACATTCAGAAGCAGCAGCATTCCGTGCTAACGTCTTCGCTGTTAGAGATAGTCACTTTTCCTAAAGCTCGTTATTAGTCGCTGTTACGTCACTATTCTTTAACCTACCCTCAAACGCATTGTTAATCATGTTTTGCACCTCTCAGTGAAAGCGCTTCCAGAGAAGCGTCTAACGAGAGCCACCATTTGATGCTAGCACCATCCCGAGGATAGTTCTGCTAAACGCTTCCCAATTATCAAGTCGAGCTCTACTAGATATGCTGGTGTTACAGTTCACTAGCCTAGACGGAAAGTTCGATAAATCTTGGTTTGCAGTGATTGCGCTCTAAGAGAAGGCATACAGAAGCAGAATCATTCCATGCTAACATCTCCCCTGCTGGAGATATTCTCTTTTCCTAAAAAGCGTTATTAGGCGTTATTAAGTCGCTTATAACTAGCCTACGCGAAAAAGTTGCGTTTTTCGTGCTTTGCGGCTGGCAGTGACAGCGCTTCAAGAAAGGATCCTAACGAGAGCCAAAATTTGATGGTAGCAGCTTCCCTGCCGTACTTGTGCTGAACGATGTCAAATCTTGAAATGAGATTTTAATAGCCATTCTGATCTTACAGTTCATAAGCCTAGAGTGAAAGTTCTACAAATCGTCTTTTGCAGTAACAGCGCTAGAAGAGAAAACATTAATAAGCGGTGTAGTGTCAAGCCAGCATCTGCACTGCCTGAATTACTTACTTTTCCATAAGAGCGTTAACAGGCGCAATTAAGTCACAATTCATTACCCTAACCTAAAATGTGTTAGTCGTGCTTCACAGCCTGCAGCGAAAGCGCGATAAGAGAAGACTTAACGAGAACGAGCATTTGATGGTAGAAGCTTCCCTGCGGTACTTGTGCTGAAGGCTCTGAAATTTTGAAACGACACTTTACTAGGTGATGATATACTTCAGAAGACTAGTATGAAACTTCTAGAAGTCGTACTTTGCAGTGAAAGTGCTATAAGAGAAGACATTCAGAAGCAGCAGCATTCCATACTACCATCTTCCCTGTAGCCGATGTTCAGTGTTCGAAAGCGCGGTATTCGGCGAAGTAACTGTTCTGTACCCTATACTAAAATTATGTGTTAGTCGTGCTTTGCAGCTTGCGGTGAAAGCGCTTCCAGAGAAGACTTAACGGGAGCCAGCATGTGATCGTAGGAGCTTCCCTGCCGTACTTGTGCTGAACGATTTGAAATTTTGCAGTGACGCTTTAATACCCATTCTGATGTTACAGGACACGAGCCTAGACTGAAAGTTCTACAAGTCTTTCTTTGCAGTGAAAGCGCTATGAGAGAAGATATTCAGTAGCAGCAGCATTCCGTGCTAACATCTTCGCTGTTAGACCGTTCACTAGCCTAGACGGAAAGTTAGATAAATCTTGGTTTGCATGATTGCACTCGAAGAGAAGACATTCAGAAGCACAAGCAGTCATTCTGATCTGACAGTACACAAGACTAGACGGAAAGTTCTACAAGTCGTGTTCTGCAATAAAAGCGCTCTAAGAGAATACATCCAGAACAGAAGCATTCCATGCTAACATCTTCCCTGCTGGAGATATTCTCTTTTCGTAAAGCGCGTTGTTAAGCGTTATTAAGTCTCTAATAACTAGCCTCCGCGAAAATGTTGCGTTTTTCCTGCTTTGGGCTGACAGTAAAAGCGCTTCATAAAAAGATCCTAACGAGAGCCAGAATTTGATGGTAGCAGCTTCCTTTCGGTACTTGAGCAGAAATCTCTAAAATCTAGACGTGATGCCTCAATAGACTTACAGATGTTACCGTTCACTAGCCTAGACTGAAAGTTCGACAAGTCTCGCTTTACAGTGAAAGTGTTATAAGAAACGACATTCAGAAGCAGCAGCATTCCGTGCTAACGTCTTCGCTGTTAGAGATAGTCACTTTTCCTAAAGCTCGTTATTAGTCGCTGTTACGTCACTATTCTTTAACCTACCCTCAAACGCATAGTTAATCATGTTTTGCACCTCTCAGTGAAAGCGCTTCCAGAGAAGCGTCTAACGAGAGCCACCATTTGATGCTAGCACCATCCCGAGGATAGTTCTGCTAAACGCTTCCCAATTATCAAGTCGAGCTCTACTAGATATGCTGGTGTTACAGTTCACTAGCCTAGACGGAAAGTTCGATAAATCTTGGTTTGCAGTGATTGCGCTCTAAGAGAAGGCATACAGAAGCAGAATCATTCCATGCTAACATCTCCCCTGCTGGAGATATTCTCTTTTCCTAAAAAGCGTTATTAGGCGTTATTAAGTCGCTTATAACTAGCCTACGCGAAAAAGTTGCGTTTTTCGTGCTTTGCGGCTGGCAGTGACAGCGCTTCAAGAAAGGATCCTAACGAGAGCCAAAATTTGATGGTAGCAGCTTCCCTGCCGTACTTGTGCTCAACGATCTCAAATCTTGAAATGAGATTTTAATAGCCATTCTGATCTTACAGTTCATAAGCCTAGAGTGAAAGTTCTACAAATCGTCTTTTGCAGTAACAGCGCTAGAAGAGAAAACATTAATAAGCGGTGTAGTGTCAAGCCAGCATCTGCACTGCCTGAATTACTTACTTTTCCATAAGAGCGTTAACAGGCGCAATTAAGTCACAATTCATTACCCTAACCTAAAATGTGTTAGTCGTGCTTCACAGCCTGCAGCGAAAGCGCGATAAGAGAAGACTTAACGAGAACGAGCATTTGATGGTAGAAGCTTCCCTGCGGTACTTGTGCTGAAGGCTCTGAAATTTTGAAACGACACTTTACTAGGTGATGATATACTTCAGAAGACTAGTATGAAACTTCTAGAAGTCGTACTCTGCAGTGAAAGTGCTATAAGAGAAGACATTCAGAAGCAGCAGCATTCCATACTACCATCTTCCCTGTAGCCGATGTTCAGTGTTCGAAAGCGCGGTATTCGGCGAAGTAACTGTTCTGTACCCTATACTAAAATTATGTGTTAGTCGTGCTTTGCAGCTTGCGGTGAAAGCGCTTCCAGAGAAGACTTAACGGGAGCCAGCATGTGATCGTAGGAGCTTCCCTGCCGTACTTGTGCTGAACGATTTGAAATTTTGCAGTGACGCTTTAATACCCATTCTGATGTTACAGGACACGAGCCTAGACTGAAAGTTCTACAAGTCTTTCTTTGCAGTGAAAGCGCTATGAGAGAAGATATTCAGTAGCAGCAGCATTCCGTGCTAACATCTTCGCTGTTAGACCGTTCACTAGCCTAGACGGAAAGTTAGATAAATCTTGGTTTGCATGATTGCACTCGAAGAGAAGACATTCAGAAGCACAAGCAGTCATTCTGATCTGACAGTACACAAGACTAGACGGAAAGTTCTACAAGTCGTGTTCTGCAATAAAAGCGCTCTAAGAGAATACATCCAGAACAGAAGCATTCCATGCTAACATCTTCCCTGCTGGAGATATTCTCTTTTCGTAAAGCGCGTTGTTAAGCGTTATTAAGTCTCTAATAACTAGCCTCCGCGAAAATGTTGCGTTTTTCCTGCTTTGGGCTGACAGTAAAAGCGCTTCATAAAAAGATCCTAACGAGAGCCAGAATTTGATGGTAGCAGCTTCCTTTCGGTACTTGAGCAGAAATCTCTAAAATCTAGACGTGATGCCTCAATAGACTTACAGATGTTACCGTTCACTAGCCTAGACTGAAAGTTCGACAAGTCTCGCTTTACAGTGAAAGTGTTATAAGAAACGACATTCAGAAGCAGCAGCATTCCGTGCTAACGTCTTCGCTGTTAGAGATAGTCACTTTTCCTAAAGCTCGTTATTAGTCGCTGTTACGTCACTATTCTTTAACCTACCCTCAAACGCATTGTTAATCATGTTTTGCACCTCTCAGTGAAAGCGCTTCCAGAGAAGCGTCTAACGAGAGCCACCATTTGATGCTAGCACCATCCCGAGGATAGTTCTGCTAAACGCTTCCCAATTATCAAGTCGAGCTCTACTAGATATGCTGGTGTTACAGTTCACTAGCCTAGACGGAAAGTTCGATAAATCTTGGTTTGCAGTGATTGCGCTCTAAGAGAAGGCATACAGAAGCAGAATCATTCCATGCTAACATCTCCCCTGCTGGAGATATTCTCTTTTCCTAAAAAGCGTTATTAGGCGTTATTAAGTCGCTTATAACTAGCCTACGCGAAAAAGTTGCGTTTTTCGTGCTTTGCGGCTGGCAGTGACAGCGCTTCAAGAAAGGATCCTAACGAGAGCCAAAATTTGATGGTAGCAGCTTCCCTGCCGTACTTGTGCTGAACGATGTCAAATCTTGAAATGAGATTTTAATAGCCATTCTGATCTTACAGTTCATAAGCCTAGAGTGAAAGTTCTACAAATCGTCTTTTGCAGTAACAGCGCTAGAAGAGAAAACATTAATAAGCGGTGTAGTGTCAAGCCAGCATCTGCACTGCCTGAATTACTTACTTTTCCATAAGAGCGTTAACAGGCGCAATTAAGTCACAATTCATTACCCTAACCTAAAATGTGTTAGTCGTGCTTCACAGCCTGCAGCGAAAGCGCGATAAGAGAAGACTTAACGAGAACGAGCATTTGATGGTAGAAGCTTCCCTGCGGTACTTGTGCTGAAGGCTCTGAAATTTTGAAACGACACTTTACTAGGTGATGATATACTTCAGAAGACTAGTATGAAACTTCTAGAAGTCGTACTTTGCAGTGAAAGTGCTATAAGAGAAGACATTCAGAAGCAGCAGCATTCCATACTACCATCTTCCCTGTAGCCGATGTTCAGTGTTCGAAAGCGCGGTATTCGGCGAAGTAACTGTTCTGTACCCTATACTAAAATTATGTGTTAGTCGTGCTTTGCAGCTTGCGGTGAAAGCGCTTCCAGAGAAGACTTAACGGGAGCCAGCATGTGATCGTAGGAGCTTCCCTGCCGTACTTGTGCTGAACGATTTGAAATTTTGCAGTGACGCTTTAATACCCATTCTGATGTTACAGGACACGAGCCTAGACTGAAAGTTCTACAAGTCTTTCTTTGCAGTGAAAGCGCTATGAGAGAAGATATTCAGTAGCAGCAGCATTCCGTGCTAACATCTTCGCTGTTAGACCGTTCACTAGCCTAGACGGAAAGTTAGATAAATCTTGGTTTGCATGATTGCACTCGAAGAGAAGACATTCAGAAGCACAAGCAGTCATTCTGATCTGACAGTACACAAGACTAGACGGAAAGTTCTACAAGTCGTGTTCTGCAATAAAAGCGCTCTAAGAGAATACATCCAGAACAGAAGCATTCCATGCTAACATCTTCCCTGCTGGAGATATTCTCTTTTCGTAAAGCGCGTTGTTAAGCGTTATTAAGTCTCTAATAACTAGCCTCCGCGAAAATGTTGCGTTTTTCCTGCTTTGGGCTGACAGTAAAAGCGCTTCATAAAAAGATCCTAACGAGAGCCAGAATTTGATGGTAGCAGCTTCCTTTCGGTACTTGAGCAGAAATCTCTAAAATCTAGACGTGATGCCTCAATAGACTTACAGATGTTACCGTTCACTAGCCTAGACTGAAAGTTCGACAAGTCTCGCTTTACAGTGAAAGTGTTATAAGAAACGACATTCAGAAGCAGCAGCATTCCGTGCTAACGTCTTCGCTGTTAGAGATAGTCACTTTTCCTAAAGCTCGTTATTAGTCGCTGTTACGTCACTATTCTTTAACCTACCCTCAAACGCATAGTTAATCATGTTTTGCACCTCTCAGTGAATGCGCTTCCAGAGAAGCGTCTAACGAGAGCCACCATTTGATGCTAGCACCATCCCGAGGATAGTTCTGCTAAACGCTTCCCAATTATCAAGTCGAGCTCTACTAGATATGCTGGTGTTACAGTTCACTAGCCTAGACGGAAAGTTCGATAAATCTTGGTTTGCAGTGATTGCGCTCTAAGAGAAGGCATACAGAAGCAGAATCATTCCATGCTAACATCTCCCCTGCTGGAGATATTCTCTTTTCCTAAAAAGCGTTATTAGGCGTTATTAAGTCGCTTATAACTAGCCTACGCGAAAAAGTTGCGTTTTTCGTGCTTTGCGGCTGGCAGTGACAGCGCTTCAAGAAAGGATCCTAACGAGAGCCAAAATTTGATGGTAGCAGCTTCCCTGCCGTACTTGTGCTGAACGATGTCAAATCTTGAAATGAGATTTTAATAGCCATTCTGATCTTACAGTTCATAAGCCTAGAGTGAAAGTTCTACAAATCGTCTTTTGCAGTAACAGCGCTAGAAGAGAAAACATTAATAAGCGGTGTAGTGTCAAGCCAGCATCTGCACTGCCTGAATTACTTACTTTTCCATAAGAGCGTTAACAGGCGCAATTAAGTCACAATTCATTACCCTAACCTAAAATGTGTTAGTCGTGCTTCACAGCCTGCAGCGAAAGCGCGATAAGAGAAGACTTAACGAGAACGAGCATTTGATGGTAGAAGCTTCCCTGCGGTACTTGTGCTGAAGGCTCTGAAATTTTGAAACGACACTTTACTAGGTGATGATATACTTCAGAAGACTAGTATGAAACTTCTAGAAGTCGTACTTTGCAGTGAAAGTGCTATAAGAGAAGACATTCAGAAGCAGCAGCATTCCATACTACCATCTTCCCTGTAGCCGATGTTCAGTGTTCGAAAGCGCGGTATTCGGCGAAGTAACTGTTCTGTACCCTATACTAAAATTATGTGTTAGTCGTGCTTTGCAGCTTGCGGTGAAAGCGCTTCCAGAGAAGACTTAACGGGAGCCAGCATGTGATCGTAGGAGCTTCCCTGCCGTACTTGTGCTGAACGATTTGAAATTTTGCAGTGACGCTTTAATACCCATTCTGATGTTACAGGACACGAGCCTAGACTGAAAGTTCTACAAGTCTTTCTTTGCAGTGAAAGCGCTATGAGAGAAGATATTCAGTAGCAGCAGCATTCCGTGCTAACATCTTCGCTGTTAGACCGTTCACTAGCCTAGACGGAAAGTTAGATAAATCTTGGTTTGCATGATTGCACTCGAAGAGAAGACATTCAGAAGCACAAGCAGTCATTCTGATCTGACAGTACACAAGACTAGACACAAGTCGTGTTCTGCAATAAAAGCGCTCTAAGAGAATACATCCAGAACAGAAGCATTCCATGCTAACATCTTCCCTGCTGGAGATATTCTCTTTTCGTAAAGCGCGTTGTTAGGCGTTATTAAGTCTCTAATAACTAGCCTCCGCGAAAATGTTGCGTTTTTCCTGCTTTGGGCTGACAGTAAAAGCGCTTCATAAAAAGATCTTAACGAGAGCCAGAATTTGATGGTAGCAGCTTCCTTTCGGTACTTGAGCAGAAATCTCTAAAATCTAGACGTGATGCCTCAATAGACTTACAGATGTTACCGTTCACTAGCCTAGACTGAAAGTTCGACAAGTCTCGCTTTACAGTGAAAGTGTTATAAGAAACGACACTCAGAAGCAGCAGCATTCCGTGCTAACGTCTTCGCTGTTAGAGATAGTCACTTTTCCTAAAGCTCGTTATTAGTCGCTGTTACGTCACTATTCTTTAACCTACCCTCAAACGCATAGTTAATCATGTTTTGCACCTCTCAGTGAATGCGCTTCCAGAGAAGAGTCTAACGAGAGCCACCATTTGATGCTAGCACCATCCCGAGGATAGTTCTGCTAAATGCTTTCAAATTATCAAGTCGAGCTCTACTAGATATGCTGGTGTTACAGTTCACTAGCCTAGACGGAAAGTTCGATAAATCTTGGTTTGCAGTGATTGCGCTCTAGGAGTAGATATACAGAAGCAGAATCATTCCATGCTAACATCTTCCCTGCTGGAGATATTCTCTTTTCCTAAAAAGCGTTATTAGGCGTTATTAAGTCGCTTATAACTAGCCTACGCGAAAAAGTTGCGTTTTTCGTGCTTTGCGGCTGGCAGTGACAGCGCTTCAAGAAAGGATCCTAACGAGAGCCAAAATTTGATGGTAGCAGCTTCCCTGCCGTACTTGTGCTGAACGATGTCAAATCTTGAAATGAGATTTTAATAGCCATTCTGATCTTACAGTTCATAAGCCTAGAGTGAAAGTTCTACAAGTCGTCTTTTGCAGTAACAGCGCTAGAAGAGAAAACATTAATAAGCGGTGTAGTTTCAGGCCAGCATCTGCACTGCCTGAATTACTTACTTTTCCATAAGAGCGTTAACAGGCGCAGTTAAGTCACAATTCATTACCCTAACCTAAAATGTGTTAGTCGTGCTTCACAGCCTGCAGCGAAAGCGCGATAAGAGAAGACTTAACGAGAACGAGCATTTGATGGTAGAAGCTTCCCTGCGGTACTTGTGCTGAACGCTCTGAAATTTTGAAACACTTTACTAGCTGATGATATACTTCAGAAGACTAGAATGAAACTTCTAGAAGTCGTACTTTGCAGTGAAAGTGCTATAAGAGAAGACATTCAGAAGCAGCAGCATTCCATACTACCATCTTCCCTGTAGCCGATGTTCAGTGTTCGAAAGCGCGGTATTCGGCGAAGTAACTGTTCTGTACCCTATACTAAAATTATGTGTTAGTCGTGCTTTGCAGCCTGCGGTGAAAGCGGTTCCATAGAAGACTAACGAGAGACAGCATGTGATCGTAGGAGCTTCCCTGCCGTACTTGTGCTGAACGATTTGAAATTTTGCAGTGACGCTTTAATACCCATTCTGATGTTACAGTACACGAGACTAGACTGAAAGTTCTACAAGTCTTTCTTTGCAGTGAAAGCGCATCCAGAGAAGAATTATACGAATTTCTATATTTGATCGTAGCATCTTCCCTGCAGTATTTGCGCTGAACACTCTGATATTTTGAGGGGACGCTTTAATAGCCGTTCTGATGTTAAAGTACACAAGCGTATACTCAAACTTCTTACAAGTCTCGCTTTACAGTGAAAGCGCTTTAAGAGAAGACATGCAGCAGTTGGAGATGTAGCAGCAGCAGATGCAGCAGGAGATTCAGCAGCAGGAGGTGCAGCAGCAGACAAAGGATATTCAGCTGCAAACACGGAATAAGGAGATTCAGCAGCAGGAAGTGCAGCAGGAGATGCGCAAGCAAACGCAGCAGTAGAAGTGGCAGCAGGTGGAGATGCATCAGGAGATGCATATTCAGAAGGAGAAGCAGCAGGAGATGCAGCAGCAGCAGGAGATGCAGAAGCAGAGGCAGCAGGAAATGAAGATTCAGCAGAACATGCAGTAGGAAGAGATTCTTCAACATCTGCAGCAGCTTGATATGATGCAGCAACAGGAGATACAGCAGGTTATGGAGAAAGAGGAGATGATGCAGCAGACGCAGCAGCAGGAGATTCAGCAGCAGGAGAAGCAGAAGGAGATGCATATTCAGAAGGAGATACGTCAGGAGGTGTAGCAGGATATTTAACAGCATGAGATGCCGCCAGAGATTCTGGAGGAGATTCAGCAGAAGGAGATGCAAGAGCAGGAGATATATCAGCAGGACATGCAGCCGGAGTCGATGCAGAAGGTAATAGAGCAGCAGGAGATTCAGAAGAAGGAGATGCAGAAAGAGATTCAGCAGCAGGAGATGCAGTAGCAGGAAAGGCAGCAGTATACACAAAAGCAGGATATGCAGCAGGAGGAGATGCAGTAGGAGGAGATAGAGCAGGTAATGCAGCAGCAGAAGCTGCAGCAGGAGATGCAAGAGCAAGAGATGTTGCATCAGACCCATCGGCAGGAGATGCAGCAGCAGAAGATGCAGCAAGAAAAGCAGCAACAGGAGATGAAGCATTACCATGTGATGCATTAAGAGATGCAGCAGCAGGATATGTAGCAGGAGTTTTGAGAGGTGATGAAACAGCAGCAGTGCAGCAGCAGATGCAGCAGGAAATGAAGCAGTAGATTCTAGGTCAGCAGATATTACATCAGGAAATACTGAAGCAGATGCAGCAGGAGATGACATATCAGGTGATGAAGCCACAGATGCATCAGTTGAAGATGAAGCAGGAGATGCAGCAGCACGAGGGGCATCAGCAGGTGCATGAGGAAATGAGGCAGCAAATGTAGAAAGGTATAACGGAGGAGATAAAGCAGGAGACGTTTCAACAGGAAATGCAGCAGGAGATGCATTAAGAAATGAGATGCAGTAGGAGATGGAGAAGGAGTTTCAGCATCAGGAGATGTAGCAGGAAATGCAGCATCAGGGGATGTAGTAGTAGGAGATGCAGGAGCAGTTGCAGCATCAGGAGATTCAGCCGGAAATGCAGAAGGAGGAGATGCAGCAGCAGGAGGTGCAGAGTAATAGATGAAGTGAAGAAGATGCAGCAGCAGGAAATATAGCAGGAGATGCAGCCGCAGTAAATGCATCAAGAGAGAAAGTAGCATCAGATGCAGCATCAGATGCAGCTGCAGGAGATGCAGCAGCAGGAGATCTATCAGGAGATGCAGCAGTAGATGAAGCAGCAGCAGATGCAGCAGCAAGTTCAGCAGATGCAGTAGTAGATTGATAAAGGGCTGCAGCAGGAAATGCAGATGAATATGCAGGAGCAGGAGATACAGCAGGAGATGCATCTGCAGGTGATGCAGAAGGAGATGCAGCAGGTGACGCTCAAGGAGATGCAGCAGGAGATGCAGAACGGGATGAAGCAGCAAGATATACAGCAGAAGGAAATGACGCAGGAGATGATTCAATAGAAGGTGCAACATGGGATAGAGCAGGAGATGCAGCAGCAGACTAAGCAAAAGGAGATGCAGAAACAGGAGATGCAGCAGCAAGACATGGATCAAGAGAAGAAGCAGCAGGAGATTCATTAGGAGATGCAGTAGCAGGATATGAAACAGCAGGAGGTATAGCAGCAGGAGATGCAGCCTGAAGTGCAGCAGGATGAGACGAAGCAGCAGAGTATGTATCAGGAGATGCAGAAGCAGCAGATACAGCAGGAGATGCTGTAGCAGGAGCTGCAGAAGGAGATGTAGCAGAAGGAGATGCAGCAGCAGGCGATGAAGCAGAAGATGCAGCAGAAGGAGATGGGACAGGAGATGCAGAAGGAGGAGATGAAGCGGGGGATGCAGCAGGAGGGTATGCAAGAGGAAATGCAGCAGGAGGATGTACAGCAGCACCAGATGCAGCAGTATATGCTGCAGTAGGAGATGAGTAAGGGATGCAGCAGCAATTGATTCAGCAGGAGATGCTGGAGCCGGAGATGCAGAAGAAGTAAATGCAGAAGCAGGAGATGTAGCAGGACATGCATCAGCAGGAGATGCAGCACCAAGAGATTCAGACGGAGATGCAGCAGCAGGAGATGCAGAATCAGGAAATACAACAGGAATAGTTGCAGAAGATAACGCAGCAGCAGGAGTTGAAGCAGAATATGCTGTAGCAGGAGATGCAGCACCAAGAGATTCAGACGGAGATGCAGCAGCAGGAGATGCAGAAGCAGATGTTGTAGCAGGTGCAGCACCAGCAGATGCAGCTACAGGAGATGCAGCATTAGGAGATGCTGCAGCAGCACATGGAGAAGGTGATGCAGCTGTAGGAGATGTAGCAGCAGCAGAGACATCATTTGATTCAGCAGCAGGAGATTCAGCATGATATGTAGAAGCATGAGATGCCGCATGAAATTCATCAGGAGATTCATCAGCAACTGATGCAGCAACTGGAGATGAAGCAGGTGATGTAGCAGCAGCAGGAGATGCAGAATCAGATGAAGCAGGAAATGAAGATTCAGCAGAAGATGCAGTAGGAAGAGATTCTTCAACATATGCAGCAGCATGATATGATGCAGCAACAGGAGATACAGCAGGTTATGGAGAAAGAGGAGATGATGCAGCAGATGCAGCAGCAGGAGATTCAACATCAGGAGATGCAGCAGTAGGAGATTCAGCAGAAGGAAATTCAGCAGCAGGAGAAGCAGCAGGAGATGCATATTCAGAAGGAGATATGTCAGGAGATGTAGCAGGATATCTAGCAGCATGAGATGCCACCTAGGATTCAGGAGGAGATTCAGCAGAAGGAGATGCAAGAGCAGGAGATGCAGATTTAGAAGTGATTCAGAAGAAGGAGATGCAGAAGCAGATGCAGCAGGTGAAGATGCAGCAGCAGGACATGCAGCAGGAATCGATGCAGAAGGTAATAGAGCAGCAGGAGAATCAGAAGAAGGAGATGCAGAAAGAGATTCAGCAGCAGGAGAAGCAGCAGCAGGAAAGGCAGCAGTATATAGAGAAGAAGGATATGCAGCAGGAGGAGATGCAGTAGGAGGAGATAGAGCAGGTAATGCATCAAGAGGACATGCAGCAGGAGATGCAAGAGCAAGAGATGCTGCATCAGACCCATCAGCAGGAGATGCAGCAGAAGAAGATGCAGCAGGAGATGCAGTAGCAGGAGATGAAGCATTATCATGAGATGCATTAGGAGCTGCAGCAGCAGGATAAGTAGCAGGAGATTTGGCAGGAGATGAAGCAGCAGCAGAGCAGCAGCAGATGCAGCAGAAAATGCAGCAGTAGATGCTGGATCAGCAGATACAACAGCAGGAAATACTGCAGCAGATGCAGCAGGAGATGACACATGAGGTGATGAAGCCACCGATGCATCAGTTGAAGATGAAGCAGGAGATGCAGCAGCATGAGGTGCAGAAGGAGTTGCAGCATCAGGAGATTCAGCAGGAAATGCAGCAGTAGGGGATGTAGTAGCAGGAGACACAGAAGGAGATGCAGAAGGAGCTGCAGCATCAGGAGATGCAGCAGGGAATGCAGCAGCAGCAGAAGTAACAGGAGATGCAGCAGCATCATATGCACTAGGAGATGTAGCAGCAGGAGATGAAAAAGCAGGAGATGCTACAGGCGATTCAGCCGGAGATGCAGAAGGAGGAGATGCAGCAGCAGGAGGTGCAGAGTAGTAGATGAATTGAAGAAGATGCGGCAGAAGAAAATATAGCAAAAGATGCAGCCGCAGAAAATGCAGCAAGAGAGAAAGTAGCATCAGATGCAGCATCAGATGCAGTAGCAGGAGATGCAGCAGCAGGAGACCTATCACGAGATGCAGCAGCAGATGAAGCAGCAGCAGATGCAGCAGCAAATTCAGCAGATGCAGCAGTAAAGAAGATGCAGCAGAAAGATATATAGCAGGATATGCAGCCGCAGTAAATGCAGCAAGAGAGAAAGTAGCAGCTGATGCAGCAGCAGATGCAGTGAAAGAGGATGCAACAGCAGATGCAGCAGAAGGAGACCTATCAGGAGATGCAGCAATAGATGAAGCAGCAGCAGATGCAGCAGCATATTGCGCAGATACAGCAGGAGATGCTGTAGCAGGATATGCAGTAAAAGAAGATGCAGCCGCACCAGAGGTAGCATGAGATGCAGCAGGAGATGTAGAATGAGATTCAGGAGCAGGGGATGTAGTAGGAGATGCAGCAGGAGATACATCAGCAGGAATTGTAGCAGGAGATTCTGCAGAAGATTCAGCAGGAGATGCAGCAGGAGATGAAATAGCAACATATGCATCAGCAGTTACACCAGGAAGTGCAGCAGGAGATTCAGCAGGAGATGTAGGAGCAGGAGATGCAGCCGCAGATGCCTTCAACAGGATATGCAGCTGAAATGCAGAAGCACTAGATGCATCCGTAAAAGATTGAGCAGCAGATGCAGCAGGAAATGGAGATACTTCTGCAGATGCATTAGCAGATGCATCCAGAGAGGATGCAGCAGGACTTGAATCAGCAGACTATACAGCAGCAGGAGATGAAGCAGCAGATACAGCTGCAGGAGATGCAGGAGGACATCAAGTACAAGGAGATGCAGAAGCAGCAAATGTAGCAGGAGATGCAGCAGTACATGAAGCATCAGAAAATGGAGCAGCAGATTAAGCAGCAGGAGGTAATGCAGCAGGTGATGCAGCAGAAGGTGATGCAGCTGCAGCTGCAGAGGCAGCATATGTAGCAGCAATAGATGCAGCAGCAGATGCATAAGGAGATGCAGATTTAGTAGGAGATGTAGCAGCAGAAGGTACTGCAGCAGATGATGCAGCAGGAGATGAAACAGAAGGAAATGGATCAAGATATGCTGCAGCAGGAGATGCAGTAGGATATGAAGCAGGAGATACAGCAGCAGGAGATGCAGCCGGGGATGCATGTTCAGCGGTAGATTCAGCAGAAACTTCAGAAGGAGATAAAGCAGCAGGAGATTTGGCACGAGATGCAGCAGTAGATGAAGCAGCAGCATATGCAACAGCAGATGCACCAGATGGAGTAGGAGATGCAGCAGGTGATGGAGCAGCAGATGCAACGGGAAATGGTGCATCAGGAGATGTATCCACCGATTCATGAGCAGAGGATGCATCAGGAGATGTAGCAGCAGGAGATCCAAGAGCAGGTGATGCTGCAGGAGATGCAGCAGGAGATGCAACACCAGAAGATGCAGCACCAAGAGATGCAGCAGGGGATGAAGCAGCACGTGCAGTATCAGCAGATGCAGCAACCGGAAATACAACAGGAATAGATGCAGAAGTTAAAGCAGTAGCAGGAGTTGAAGCATAATATGCATCAGCAGGAAATGCAGCAGCAAGAAATTCATACAGCGATGCAGCAGGAGATGCAGAAGTAGGAGATGCAGCAGAAGAAGATGCTGCACATGCAGAAGGAGATGAAGCAGTAGGAGATGCAGCAGAAGATTCAGCAGCAGGAGATTCAGCAGCAGACAAAGGATATTCAGTAGCAGACACGGCATCAGGAGATTCAGCAGCTGGAGGTGCAGATGGAGATGCAAAAGCAAACGCAGCAGTAGGAGTGGCAGCAGGTTGAGATGCATTAGGAGATTCAGCATGATATGTAGAAGCATTAGATGCCACAGGAGATTCATCAGGAGATTCAGCAGCAACTGATGCAGCAGCAGGAGAAGCAGGAGGAGATGCAGCAGCAGCAGGAGATGCAGAAGCAGATGCAGCAGGAACTGAAGATTCAGCAGAAGATGCAGTAGGAAGAGATTCTTCAACATATGCAGCAGTATGATATGATGCAGCAACAGGAGATAGAGCAGGTTATGGAGAAAGAGGAGATGATGCAGCAGACGCAGCAGCAGGAGATTCAGCAGGAGAAGATGCAGCAGCAGGAGATTCAGCAGCAGGAGAAGCAGCAGGAGATGCATATTCAGAAGGAGATACTTCAGGAGATGTAGCAGGATATGTCATGAGATGCCACCATAGAATCAGGAGGAGATTCAGCAGAAGGAGATGCAAGAGCAGGAGATGAAGCAGCAGGAGATGCAGAAGCAGGCTATACAGCAGCAGGAGATGAAGCAGCCAGACATGCAGCATAAAATGCAAGAAGACATCAAGTAGAAGGAGATGCAGCAGCAGGAGATTCCGCAGGAGATGCATTGGCAGAAGATGCAGAAGTAGTTGCAGCATCAGGAGATTCAGCCGGAAATGCAGCAGCAGGGGATGTATTAGCAGGAGACACAGAAGGAGATGCAGAAGGAGCTGCAGCATCAGGAGACGCAGCAGGGAATGCAGCAGCAGCAGAAGTAACAGGAGATGCAGCAGCACTAGGAGATGTAGCAGCAGGGGATGAAGAACCAGGAGCTGCTACAGTCGATTCAGCCGGAGATGCAGAAGGAGGAGATGCAGCAGCAGGAGGTGCAGAGTAATAGATGAAGTGAAGAAGATGCAGCAGAAGGAAATATATCAGGAGATGCAGCCGCAGTAAATGTAGCAAGAGAGAAAGTAGCATCAGATGCAGCAGCAGATGCAGCAGCAGCTGCAGCAGCAGGAGATCTATCAAGATATGCCGCAGTATATGAAGCAGCAGCAAATGCAGCAGCAAATTCAGCAGATGCAGCAGTAGTAGATACATAAAGAGCTGCAGCAGGAAATGCAGATGAATATGCAGGAGCAGGAGATACAGCAGGAGATACATCTGCAGGTGATGCAGAAGGAGATGCAGCAGGTGACGCTCAAGGAGATGCAGCAGGAGATGCAGAACGAGATGAAGCAGCAAGATATGCAGCAGACGGAGATGACACAGGAGATGATTCAATAGAAGGTGCAACATGAGATACAGCAGGAGATGCAGCAGCAAACAAGGCAAAAGGAGATGCAGAAACAGGAGATGCAGCAGGAGGACATGGATCAAGAGATGAAGCAGCAGGAGATTCATTAGGAGATGCAGTAGCAGGATATGAAACAGCAGGAGGTATAGCAGCAGGAGATGCAGCCTGAGATGCAGCAGGATGAGATTAAGGAGAAGGGGATGTATCAGGAGATACGGAATCAGCAGATACAGCAGGAGATGCTGTAGCATGAGATGCTAAAGGAGATGTAGCAGAATGAGATGCAGCAGCAGGAGATGCAGAAGCAGGAGATGTAGCAGGAGATGTAGCAGAAGGAGATGCAGCAGGAGATGAAGCAGGAGATGCAGCAAGAAGAGATGTGACAGGAGATGCAGCATAAGGAGTTTCAGCAGGAAATGCAGCAGGAGGAGGTACAGCAGCACCAGATGCAGCACTATATGCAGTAGAAGGAGATGAATAAGAGATGCAGCAGCAATTGATGCAGCAGGAGATGCTGGAGCCGGTGATGCAGAAGAAGTAGATGCAGAAGCAGGAGATGCAGCAGGACGTGCATCAACAGGCGATGCAGCAAAACATACATCAGCAGGAGACACAGCAGCAGGATATGAGGCAGGAGATGCCCCAGCAGCAGAAGCAGCAGCAGATGCAGTAGAAGGGGGCAGGATGAGATGCAGCAGGAATTGCATCAGCAAGAGATACTTCTAGAAATTCAGTAGGATATGCAACAGGAAGAGATTTGGCAGCAGGATATGCAGCAGCAGATGCAGCTGCATGAGGTGTATCAGCAGGAGATGTAGCAGGAGATGCATATTCAGCAGGTGATGCACCAGGATATGAAGCAGGAGATTCAACAGAAGGAAATGCAGCAGGAAATCAGCCGGAGATGAAGCAGCAGGAGATGCAGGAAAAGAAGATGCAGCCGCACCAGAGGCAGCAGCAGATTCAGCACGAGTTGCAGCAGCAGGAGATGAAGAGGCAAGAGATTTAGCAGCAGGAGATGCAGCATAATGAGATTGAGCAGGAGAAGCATCAGCAGGAAATGCATCAGCAGATTGTGCAGCAGGAAATTCCGTAGGAGATTGTGCAGCAGGAGATTCAGTGAAAAATGCAGCTGGAGATATAGAAGGAGATTAAGCAGCAGGGGATGTAGTAGGAGATGCAGCTGGAGATACATCAGCAGGAATTGTAGCAGCAGATTCTGGAGGAGATGCTGCAGAAGAAGATTCAGCAGGAGATACAGCAGGAGATGAAATAGCAACATATGCATCAGCAGTTACAGCAGGAATTGCAGCAGGAGATTCAGCAGGAGATGTAGCAGCAGGAGATGCAGTCACAGATGCCTTCAACAGGTTATGCAGCTGAAATGCAGAAGCACTAGATGCATCTGTAGAATATTGAGCAGGAGATGCAGCAGGAAATAAAGATGCTTCTGCAGATGCTTCCACAGATGCATACGCAGAGGATGCAGCAGGAGATGCTGCAGCAGATGCAGCAGCAGGAGATGCAGGAGGACATCAAGTAGAAGGAGATGCAGAAGCAGCAAGTGTAGTAGGAGATGCAGCAGTACATGAAGCATCATGAAATGGAGCAGCAGATTAAGCAGCAGCAGGATATGCAGTAGAATATGTAGCGGGAGGTAATGCAGCAGGTGATGCATCAGCAGGTGATGCAGCTGCAGCTGCAGAGGCAGCAGATGCAGCAGCAATAGATGCAGCAGCAGATGCATCAGGAGATACTGATTCAGTAGGAGATGTAGCAGCAGAAGATGCTGCAGCAGATGATGCAGCAGGAGATGCAGCAGAAGGAAATGCAGCAAAATAATGCTGCAGGAGGAGATGAAGTAGGATATGAAGCAGGAGATGCAACAGCAGGAGATGCAGCAGGGGATGCATATTCAGCAGGAGATTCAGCAGAAATTTCAGAAGGAAATGCAGCAGCAGGAGATTTATCAGCAGATGCAGCAGTAGATGAAGCAGCAGCATATGCAACAGCAGATGCACCAGATGGAGCAGAAAGAGATGCAGCAGGGGATGGAGCAGCAGATGCAATGGGAAATGGTGCATCAGGAAATGTATTCGCAGATGTATCCACAGATACATGATCAGCGGATGCATCAGGAGATGTAGCAGCAGGAGATACAGGAGCAGGTGATGCCGCAGGAGATGCAGCAGCCGGAAATACAACAGGAATAGATGCAGAAGGTAATGCAGCAGCAGGAGTTGAAGCAGAATATGCATCAGCAGGAAATGCTGGACCAAAAGATTCAGACAGAGATGCAGCAGGAGGTGCAGCAGCAGGATATGCAGAAGCAGATGTTGCAGCAGGTGCAGCAGCAGATGCAGAAACAGGAGATTCAGCAGAAGGAGATGCTGCAAGAGCACATGCAAAAGGTGATGCAGCTTTAGGAGGTGCAGCAGAAGCAGATGTTGCAACAGGTGCAGCAGCAGCAGATGCAGCAACAGGAGATGCAGCAGAAGGAGATGTTGCAACAGCATATGCAAAAGGTGATGCAGCTGTAGGAGGTGCAGCAGCAGAAACGCCATCAGGAGATTTAGCAGCAGGAGATGCATCAGGAGATGCAGAAGCAAACGCAGCAGTAGTATTGGTAGAAGGTGGAGATGCATCAGTTGATGCATATTCAGAAGGAGATGAAAAAGGAGATTCAGCATGATATAAAGAAGCATGAGATGCTGCAAGAGATTCATCTGGAGATTCAGCAGGAACTGATGTAGCAGCAGGAGAAGCAGCACCATATGCAGCAGAAGATGCAGAACCATGTGCAGCAGGAGATACAGCAGCAAATGAAGCAGCAGATGCAGCTGGAGATGTAGCATCACAAGAAGCAGCAGCAGATGCAGCAGCAATAGATGCAGGATGAGATGCAGCAAGAATTGCATCAGCACGAGATGCTGCTGGAAATTCCATTGGATATGCAGCAGCAAGCGATTTGGCAACAGCAGATGCAGCAGCAGATGCAGCTGCATGAAGTGTATCATCAGGAGATGTAGCAGGAGATGCATATTCAGCAGGTGATGCACCAGGATATGCAGCAGGACATTCAAGAGAAGGAAATGTAGCAGGAAATCAGCTGGAGATGAAGCAGCAGGAGATGCAGGAAAAGCAGATGCAGCCGCACCAGAGGCAGCAGCAGATTCAACAGGAATTGCAGCAGCAGGAGATGAAGAGGCAGGAGATTCAGCAGTAGGAGATGCAGCATCAGGAGATACAGCAGGAGATGCATCAGCAGGAAATGCATTAGCAGATTGTGCAGCAGGAAATTCCGTAGGAGATTGTGCAGCAGGAGATTCAGTAGAAAAGCCAGCTGAAGGTAATGCAGCAGCAGGAGTTGAAGGAGAATATGCATCAGCAGGAAATGCTGCACCAAAAGATTCAGACGAAGATGCAGCAGGAGATGCAGAAGCAGATGTTGCAGCAGGTGCAGCACCAGCAGATGAAGCAACAGGAGATGCAGTATTAGGAGATGCTGCAGCAGCACATGCAGAAGGTGATGCAGCAGTAGGAGATGCAGCAGCAGCAGATGCAGAAGGAGATTCAGCAGCAGGTGATTCAGCAGCAGATAAAGGATATTCAGTAGCAGACACGGCATCAGGAGATTCAGCAGATACAGGTGCAGCAGGAGATGCAGAAGCAAAAGCAGCAGTAGGAGTGGCAGCAGGAGATTCATCAGGAGATTCAGAAGCAACTGATGCAGCAACTGGAGATGAAGCAGTAGATGCAGCAGCAGAAGGAGATGCAGAAGCAGATGCAGCAGGAAATAAAGATTCAGCAGAAGATGCAGTAGGAAGAGATTCTTTAGCATATGTAGCAGCATGATATGATGCAGCAACTGGAGATACAGCACGTTATGGAGAAAGAGGAGATGATGCAGCAGACGCAGCAGCAGGAGATTCAGCAGCAGGAGATTAAGAAGCAGGAGATTGTACTACAAAACAAGCAGCAGGAGATGCATATTCAGAAGGAGATATGTCAGGAGATCTAGCAGGATATGTAGCAGCATGAGTTGCCGCCTGAGATTAAGGAGGAGATTCAGCAGAAGGAGATGCAAGAGCAGGAGATGAAGCAGCAGGAGATGCAGAAGCAGATGTAGCAGGAGATGCAGATTTAGCAGGAGATGCATCAGCAAAAGATGCAGAAGCAGATGCAGAAGGAGTCGATGCAGCAGCAGGAAATGCAGCAGGAATCTATGCAGAAAGTAATAGAGCAGCAGGAGAATCAGAAGAAGGAGATGCAGAAAGAGATTCAGCAGAAGGAGATGCAGCAGCAGGAAAGGCAGCAGTATATAGAGAAGCAGGATATGCAGCAGGAGGCGATGCAGTAGGAGGAGATAGAGCAGGTAATGCAGCAGCAGGAGATGCAGCAGGAGATGCAAGAGCACGAGATGCATCATCAGACCCATCAGCAAGAGATGCAGCAGCAGAAAATGCAGCAGGAGATGCAGTAGCAGGAGATGAAGAATTGCCATGAGATGCATTAGGAGGTGCAGCAGCAGGATATGTAGCAGGAGTTTTGGCAGGAGATGAAGTAGCAGCAGAGCAGCAGCAGATGCAGCAGGAAATGCAGCAGTAGATGCACGATCAGCAGATACTACAGCAGGAAATACTGCAGCAGATGCAGCAGGAGATGACACATGAGGTGATGAAGCCACCGATGCATCAGTTGAAGATGAAGCAGGAAATGCAGCAGCAGGATGTTCATTAGCAGTTGTACCAGGAGGTGAGGCAGCAAACGTAGAAAGTTATAACGTACATGTAGAAGCAGATGCAGCAGCAGCTAATTCAGGAGGGGATACAGCAGCAGGAGATGCAGAAGCAGATGCAGCATGAAATGCAGATTCAGCAGGAGAAGCAATAGGAAGAGAATCTTCAGCAGATGCAGCAGGATGTGCAGCATGACGAGATGTAGCAGGACATAGAGCAGCAGCAGATGCATCAGCAGATGAAGCAGGAAATGCAGCAAGAGATGCAGCAGCAGAGGTGTAGCCGCAGATGCATCAGAAGCAGATTCAACAGGAGATGCAGCAGCAGCAGATTCTGCAGGAGATGCATCAGCAGAAGATGCAGAAGGAGTTGCAGCATCAGGAGATGAAGCAGGAAATGCAGCAGCAGGGGATGTAGTAGCAAGAGACACAGAAGTAGATGCAGAAGGAACTGCAGCATCAGGAGATGCAGCAGGGAATGCAGCAGCAGCAGAAGTAACAGGAGATGCAGCAGCATCATATGCACTAGGAGATGTAGCAGCAGGGGATGAAGAAGCAGGAGCTGCTACAGGCGATTCAGCCGGAGATGCAGAAGGAGAAGATGCAGCAGCAGGAAGTGCAGAGTACTAGATGAAGTGAAGGAGATGCAGCAGAAAGAAATATAGCAGGAGATTCAGCCGCAGTAAATGCAGCAAGAGGGAAAGTAGCATCAGATGCAGCAGCAGATGCAGTGGAAGAGGATGCAACAGCAGATGCAGCAGCAGGAGACCTATCAGGAGATGCAGCAGTAGATGAAGCAGCAGCAGATGCAGCATCAAATTCAGTAGATAGAGCAGGAGATGCTGTAGCAGGAGATGCAGAAGGAGATGTAGCGGCAGGATATGCAGTAAAAGAAGATGCAGTTGCACCAGAGGCAGCAGCAGATTCAGCAGGAGTTTCAGCAGGAGATATAGAAGGAGATTCAGCAGCACGGGATGTAGTAGGAGATGCAGCAGGAAAGACATCAGCAGGAATTGTAGCAGGAGATGCAGCAGGAGATTCTGCAGAAGATAATTCAGCAGGAGATGCAGCAGGAGATGAAATACCAACATATGTATCAGCAGTTACAGCAGGAAGTGCAGCAGGAGATTCAGAAGGAGATGTAGGAGCAGGAGGTGTAGCAGCAGGAGTTGCAGCCGCAGATGCCTTCAACAGGATATGCAGCTGAAATGCAGAAGCACTAGATGCATGCGTAGAAGACTGAGCAGCAGATGCAGCAGGAAATGGAGATGCTTCTGCAGATGCGTCCGCAGATGCATTCACAGAGGATGCAGCAGGAGATGAAGCAGCAGGCTATACAGCAGCAGGAGATGAAGCAGCAGATGCAGCAGCAGGAGATGCAGGACGACATCAAGTAGAAGGAGATGCAGCAGCAGCAAGTGTAGCAGGAGATGCAGCAGTACATGAAGCATCAGGAAATTCAGCAGCAGATTAAGCAGCAGGAGGTAATGCAGCAGGTGATGCAGCATCAGGTGATGCAGCATCAGGTGATGCAGCTGCAGCTGCAGAGGCAGCAGATGTAGCAGCAATAGATGCAGCAGCAGATGCATCAGGAGATGCAGATTCAGTAGGAGATGTAGCAGCAAAAGATGCTGCCGGAGATGATGCAGCAGGAGATGCAGTAGAAGGAAATGCATCAAGATATGCTGCAGGAGGAGATGCGGTAGGCTATGAAGCAGGAGATGCAGCAGTAGGAGAAGCAGCCGGGGATGCAAATACAGCGGTAGATTCAGCAGAAACTTCAGAAGGAGATGAAGCAGCAGATTTAACAGGAGATGCAGCAGTAGATGAAGCAGCAGCATATGCAACAGCAGATGCACCAGATGGAGCAGAAAGAGATGCGCAGGGGATGGAGCAGCAGATGCAACGGGAAATGGTGCATCAGGAGATGAATCCACTAATGCAGGATCAGAGGATGCATCAGGAGATGTAGCAGCAGGAGATTACAGGATGCCGCAGGAGATGCAGCAAGTAATGCAACACCAGAAGATGCAGCACCAAGAGTATAGCAGGAGATGCAGCAGCACATGCAGTATCAGAAGATTCAGCAGCCGGAAATACAACAGGAATAGATTCAGAAGGTAATGCAGCATCGGGAGTTGAAGCAGAATATGCATCAGCAGGAAATACAGCAGCAAGAAATTCAGATGGAGATGCAGCAGGAGATGCAGCAGCAGGAGATGCAGAAGTAGGAGATGCAGCAGAAGGAGATGCTGCAGCAGCACATGCAGAAGGAGATGCAGCAGTAGTAGATGCAGCAGAAGATTCAGCAGAAGGAGATGCAGCAGTAGGAGATGCAGCAGAAGATTCAGCAGCAGATTCAGCAGCTGGAGGTGCAGCAGGAGATGCAGAAGCGAATGCAGCAGTAGGAGTGGCAGCAGGTTGAGATGCATTAGGAGATTCAGCATGATATGTAGAAGCATGAGATGCCGCAAAAGATTCATCAGGAGATTCAGCAGCAACTGATGCAGCAGCAGGAGAAGCAGCAGGAGATGCAGCAGCAGCAGGAAATGCAGAAGCAGATGCAGAAGGAAATGCAGATTCAGCAGAACATGCACTAGGAAGAGATTCTTCAACATCTTCAGCAGCATGATATGATGCAGCAACTGGAGATACAGCAGGTTATGGAGAAAGAGGAGATGATGCAGCACACGCAGCAGCAGGAGATTGAGCAGGAGCAGACGCAGCAGCAGGAGATTCAGCAGCAGGAGAAGCTGCAGGAGATGCAAATTCAGAAGGAGATACGTCAGGAAATGTAGCAGGATATGTAGCAGCATGAGATACCACCAGAGATTCAGGAGGAGACTCAGCAGAAGGAGATGCAAGAGCAAGAGATGAAGCAGCATGAGATGCAGAAGCAGGCTATACAGCAACAGCAGGAAATGCAGGAAGACATCAAGTAGAAGGAGATGCAAAAGCAGCAAATGTAGCAGGAGATGCAGCACGAAATAGAGCAGCAGAATAAGGAGATGCAGCATCAGGAAATGCAGCAGAATATGCAGCAGGATGTAATGCAGCAGGTGATGCAGCAGGTGATGCAGCTGCAGCTGCAGAGGCAGCATATGCAGCAGCAATAGATGCAGCAGCAGATGCATCATGAGATGCTGATTCAGTAGGAGATGTAGCAGCAGAAGATGCTGCAGCAGATGATGCAACATGAGATGCAGCAAAAGGAAATTCATCAAGATATGCTGCAGGAGGAAATGCAGTAGGATATTAAGCAGGAGATGCAGAAGGATGAGATTCAGCTGGAGACGCAGCAGGAGAATATGCAACAGGAAATACAGCAGGAGGAGGTACAGCAGCTCCAGATGCAGCAGTATATGCAGCAGTAGGAGATGAATAAGGGATACAGCACCAATTGATTCAGCAGGAGATGCTGGAGCTGGAGATGCAGAAGTAGATGCAGAAGCAGGAGATGCAGCAGGACATGCATCAGCAGGAGATACAGCAAAACATATATCAGCAGGAGGCACAGCAGCAGGATATGAGGCAGGACATGCACCAGAGGCAGAAGCAGCAGCAGATGCAGCAACTTGTGCAGCAGAAGATGCTGAACCATATGCAGCAGCAAAGGATGCAGGATGATATGCAGCAGTAATTGCATCAGCAGGAGATGCTGCTGGAAACTGAGTAGGATATGCAACAGCAAGAGATATGCAGCAGCAGCTGCAGCTGCATGAGGTGTATCAGCAGGAGATGTAGCAGTAGATGAAGCAGCAGCATATGCAACAGCAGATGCACCAGATGGAGCAGAAAGAGATGCAGTAGGGGATGAAGCAGCAGATGCAACGGGAAATGATGCATGAAGAGATGCAACAGCAGAGGATGTATCAGGAGATGTAGCAGCAGGAGATACAGAAGCAGGAGATGAAGCAGCAGATGCAGCATCAGGAGATGCAGAAGGACATCAAGTAATAGGGGCTGCTCCTGCTTCCTCATTTTTTTCTATATCTCCCACTGCAACTTCTGCTGCTGCCTCTGCTGGCGCATTTCCTGCTGATGCATCTCCTGCTACATATCCTTCTTCTTGCAGCAAAAGGAGATGAAGCAAGATAGGAAGCATCAGGAGACTAAGCCAGAGGAAATGCATTAGGAGATTCCGCAGCAGGCTATGCAGCAACAGTAGATGCAGCAGAGAATGGAGCAGCACGAGATTCAGCAGTAAGAGATGGCACAGGAGATGCAGCTGCAGGAGATGCAGCAGCAGATGCAGCATCAGGAGATGCACGAGGACATCCATCAGCAGGAGATGCAGCAGCTGGAGATGCACCAGGAGGCGAATCTACAGCAGATGCAGCAAAAGATGCAGGAGAGTCGGCAGCAGGTGATGCACCAGGTGATGCAGCAGCAGGAGATGCAGCAAGATATGCAGAAGCAGGAGATGCAGCAGCAGGAGATGTGGTATGAGATGCAGAAGCACGAGATTCAGCAGCAGATGCAGCAGGAGATGCAGCAGCAAGATAGGCATCAGAAGGAGATAAAACAGGAGATGCAAAAGCAGGAGATTAAGCTACAGGAGATGCATTAGGAGATGCAGTAGCAGCAGATACAGCATCAGGAGATACAGCTGCAGTAGATGCAGGACCAGATTCAGAAGCAGATTCCGTAAGAGATGCAGCAGCAGGAGATTGATAAGCAAAAGATATAGCAGCAGGAGATGCAGCAGCAGGAAATTCAGGAGGAGATGCAGCAGCAGAAGCAGCAGGTAATGCAGCAGCAGTAGATGAAGTAGGGTTAGAAGCAGCTGTAGATGCAGCAGGGTATGCAAGAGCAGGAGATTCAGCAGCAGGAGATGAAACAGGGGAGATGCATCCTGAGATGAATCTGCTGGTGCATCAGAGGAAGTTGCAGAAGGAGATGCAGCAGCAGGAGGTTCAGCAAAGGATGCAGCAGCAATAGATGCAGGTGTAGATCCAGGAGGAGGACATAGAGAAGCAGGAGATGCAGCAGCACATGCAGCAGCAGATGCAGGAGATGAAGCAGTAGGAGAAGCAGCAGGAGGAGATTGAGCAGGAGATGCATCAGGAGGTGCGGCAGCAGGAGATGCAGCATTAGGAGATGTACCAGTGGATGCAGCAGCAGGAGATGCAGGAGGAGATGTGCTAGGATTAGATTCAGCAGGTGATGCAGCAGCAGATGCACCAGAAGTGAATTCAGCAGCAGAAGATGCAGCAGTTTTATGCAGTAGCCGCAGCTGGAGCATCAGGTGATGCAGAAGGACATCAAAAAATCAGAAGATGAAGCAACAGGAGATGCAGCAGTAGATTAATCTACAGCAGATGCACCAAAAGATGCAAGAGATGCAGCAGCAGGAGATGTAGCTGGAGATGCAGCAGCAGTAGATTGAGCAAGATATACACAAGCAGGAGATGCATCAGCGGGAGATGTGGCTTGAGAGGCAGAAGAAGATCCTGCAGCAGATGCAGTAGCATATGCAGCACCAGCTGATGCAGCAGCAGGAGATTCATCAGCAGGAAATGCAGCAGTCAGAGATGCAGCAGGTTATGCATCAGCAGAAGATGCAGCAGCAGGAGTTCAGCAGCAGGAGATGCAGCAGGTGGAGATGCAGCATCAGGAGATGCATCAGTAAATGCAGCGGCAGGAGATGCAGCAGGAGATGTGGTAGGATTAGATTCAGCAGAAGATGCAGCAGGAGATGCAGCAGAAGGAGATGCAGCAGGAGTTGCAGTAGTAGGAGATGAAGCAGTATATGAGCAGCAGCAGATGCAGCAGAAAATACTGCAGATGCAGCAGTAGGAGATGAATCAGGAGATGCAGCAGGAGATGATGCAGATGGAGCTGTAGCATCAGGAGATGCAGAATGAGAAGCAGAAGGAGATGCAGTAGTAGGAGATGAAGCAGTATATGAAGCAGCAGCAGATGCAGCAGTAGGAGATGAATGAGGAGATGCAGCAGGAGATGATGCAGAAGCAAGAGATGCAGCAGCAGGAGATTACGCAGGAGATGCATCAGTAGATGATGCAGCAGCAGGAGATGCAGCGGCTGCAGATGCAGGAAGATATTCAACAGCAGATTCAGTAGGAGCTGCAGCAGCATGAGATGAAGCAGCAGCAGATGCATCAATAGATGCGTATTCATCAGGAGATGCAGCAGGAAGAGATGCTTCAGCAGGTACAGCTTCATGAGATGTAGCACGAGATACAGAAGGAGATGCTGTAGAAGAGGCAGGAGGAGATGATGCAGCAGACCCAGTAGCAGGAGATGCAGCAGCAGAAGATGCAGCAGGAGATACAGTCGCAAGAGATGAGCAGCGGATTCAGCAGGAGATTCTGCAGCAGGAGATGAAGCCTCAGGATCTGCAGGGAAGAAGATGCAGCAGTAGGAGATGCAGCAGGAGATGCAACAGCAGACGCATCAGCAGGAGACGCAGCAGCAGAAGATACAGCAGCAGCAGCAGATGCACAAGAAAATGGAGCAGGAGATGTGACAGGATAAAATGCAGTACCAGCAGATGCAGCAGGAGATGCAGCGTCTGGAGTTGAAGCACTAGAAGATGCTGCAGAAGATGCAGCAGCAGATGCATCAGGAGAAGCAGGAGCAGGAAATGCAGCATCAGGAGATGCAGCAGCAGAGATGCAGGAGTAGGAGAGGCAGAAGCAGGAGATGTGGCAGTAAGACATACAAAAGGATATGCAGAAGCAGGAGATGCGGCAGCAGGAGAGGCAACATGTGATTCAGCAGGAGATGCAGCAGAAGATAGAGAAGCAGGAGATGCAACAGCAGATGCAGCCGCAAGAGATGCAGGAAATGCATCAGCTGATGCAGGAGGAGGTTTAGCAGGAGGAGATTTAGCAGGAGGAGAGGCAGCAGCAGGAGATGCAGCAGTAGATCCTCTGCTGCCTCTCCTACTGCATCTCCTCCTGTTTCATTTTTTGTTGCATCTCCTGCTGCTGTATATCATGGTGCATATCCTCTTGCTACATCTCCAGCTGCATCTCCTGCTGCATCATCTCATACTGAATCAGCATCTCCTGATGCATTTGCTGCTGCATCTATTACTGCTGCATCTGCTGCCTCTGCAGCTGCAGCTGCATCACCTTCTGATGCATCACCTGCTGCATTACCTCCTGCTGCATATTCTGCTGCATTTCCTGCTGCTGCTTAATCTGCTGCTCCATTTCCTGATGCTTCATGTACTGCTGCATCTCCTGCTACATTTGCTGCTGCTGCATCTCCTTCTACTTGATGTCCTGCTGCATCTCCTGCTGCTGCATCTGCTGCTTCATCTCCTGCTGCTGTATAGCCTGCTGCTTCATCTCCTGCTGCATCTCCTCCTGTTTCATTTTTTGTTGCATCTCCTGCTGCTGTATATCACGGTGCATATCCTCTTGCTACATCTCCAGCTGCATCTCCTGCTGCATCATCTGCTGCAGCATCTTCTGCTGCAGCATCTCATACTGAATCTGCATCTCCTGATGCATCTGCTGCTGCATCTACTACTACTGCATTTGCTGCCTCTGCAGCTGCAGCTGCATCACCTCCTGATGCATCACCTGCTGCATTACCTCCTGCTGAATATTCTGCTACATTTCTGGATGCTGCTTAATCTGCTGCTCCATTTCATGATGCTTCATGTACTGCTGCATCTCCTACTACACTTGCTGCTGCTGCATCTCCTTCTACTTGATGTCCTCCTGTATCTCCTGCTGCTGCATCTGCTGCTTCATCTCCTGCTGGATCCTCTGTAGATGCATCTGAGGATGCATCTGCAGAAGCATCTCCTTTTCCTGCTGCATCTGCTGCTCAAACCTCTACGGATGCATCTAGTGCTTCTGCATTTCAGCTGCATATCCTGTTGAAGGCATCTGTGGCTGCATCTCCTGCTCCTACATCTCCTGCTGAATCTCCTGCTGCACTTCCTGCTGTAACTGCTGATGCATATGTTGCTATTTCATCTCCTGCTGCATCTCCTGCTGAATTATCTTCTGCAGAATCTCCTGCTGCATCTCCTGCTACAATTCCTGCTGATGTCTTTCCTGCTGCATCTCCTACTACATCCCGTGCTGCTGAATCTCCTTCTATATCTCCGGCTGCATCTCCTGCTGCATCTTCTGCTAGTGCATGTTCTGCTGCATTTCCTGCTGATGCATATCCTGCTGCTGTAATTCCTGATGCATCTCTTTCTGCTTTATCTTTTCCGGCATATCCTGCTGCATCTTTTTCTGCTGGATCTGCTGCTTAATCTCCTCCTACTACATCTTCAGCATATGCTGCTGCATCTGGTGCTGCTTCACATATTGCTGCATCTCCTGCTATTGCATCTGCTGCTGCAACTCCTGCTACTTCATCTGCTGTTGCATCTCCTGTTACTTCATCTGCTGCTGAATCTGCATGTCCTCTTTTGTCTGCTGCCTGCATCTCCTGCTGATGCATCTTCTCTTGCTGCTTCTTCTGCTGCATTTCTGGCTACTGCATCTCCTTAATCTGCTGCTGCATCTGCTGCTGATTCATGTACTGCTGCATCTCCTGCTACAATTCCTGCTGCTACATCTCCTGCCACTTGGTGTCCTCCAGCATCTCCTGCTGCTGCATCTTCTGCTCATGCATCTGCAGATGCATCTGCAGAAGTATCTCCATTTCCTGCTGCATCTGCTGCTCAATCTTCTACTGATGCATCTAATGCTTCTGCATTTCCTCCTGAAGGCATCTGCGGCTGCATCTCCTGCTGCTACATCACCTGCTGAATGTCCTGTTGCCCTTACTGCTGTAACCTCTGATGCATATGTTGCTATTTCATCTCCTACTATATCTCCAGCCAAATCTTCTTCTGCAGAATATCCACCTGCCATTCCTGCTGATGTATCGGCTGCTGTATCTCCTACTACATCTCCTGCTGCTGTATCTCCTTCTATATCTCCTGCTGCATCTTCTGCTGAATCTTCCGCTGCAGACTCTCCTACGTTGTTTCCTGCTGCAGAATCTCCTGCTACATTTCCTGCTGATGCATCTCCTGCTGAATCTCCTGCCTCTTCATCTCCTGCTGCTGCTTCTCCTGCATCTGCTGCGGCTGCATCTTCTTCTACTGCGTCTCCTGCTACTGCATCTCCTTCTGCATCTCCCATTGCTACATCTCCTTCTGCATTTCCTGCTTCTGCATCTCCTGCTACTTCATCTCCTGCTGCATCTCCTGCTCTGCACCTCATGCGGCTGCATCTGCTGTTGTATATCCTGATGTATCTCCTGCAGCATCTCCTGCTGCTGCAGTTCCTGCTGCATCTCATCCTGCATCACCTGCTGCTGCTTCTGTTGTTGCTACATCTCCTGCTGCATCTCCTGCTGCATCTCATTCTGCTGCATCTCATTCTGCTGCATCTCTTTCTGTATCTTCTGCAGTTTCATATCCTGCTGCATCTACTCTGCTACATCTCCGGAATCTGCTGTTGTATCTGCTGCTACTTCATCTACTGCTGCATCTCCTGCTACATCTCCTACTGCTGCATCTCCTGCTGCACTTGTATCTACATTTCTACTTCATCTCCTGCTGCATCTCCTGCTGCATCTCCTGCTGCATCTCCTGCTGCTGCGTTTCCTGAATCTGCCCTTGTATCTGCTGCTATTTCATGTACTCCTGCATCTCCTGCTTCCGTATCTCCTGCTACATGCTCTGCTGATGCATCTGCAGATGCATCTACTGATGCTGAATATCCTGCTACATCTGCTGCTGAATCTCCTGCTACTGAATCACCTGCTGCTGCATCTCCTACTGCATATGCTGCTGAATGCATTTGCGGCTGCACCTCCTGCTGCTGCATCTCCTGCTGCATTTCCTGCTGCAACGGCTGCTGCATCTACTGCTTCTTCATCTACTGCTTCTTCATCTACTGCTGCATCTCCTACATCTCCTGCTGCCTCATACTTTTCTATATGTCCTGCTGCATCTACTGCTGCTGCCTCTGCCTGGGCATCTGCTGCTGATCTATCTCCTGCTCCATCTCTTCCTGCTGCATCCCCTTCTGCTGCATCTGAAGCATATGCTGCTTCATCTAGTGCTGCTTCACCTACAGCTGCAAGCCCTGCAAAATTTGCTGCTGCTGCATCTGCTGCTGCAGCATCTCCTGTTTAATCTCCTGAAACATCTTCTGCTGAATTTTCTGCTGGTGCATCTCCTGCTGCATTTCCGGCTGGTGCATCTCCTGCCTCATATGCTGCTGCTGTGTCTCCTGCTGATGTATGTTTTGCTGCATCTCCTGCTGATGCATCTACTCCTGCATCTCCTGCTGATGCATCTACTTCTTCTGCATCTACTTTTTCGGCATCTCTGGCTCCAACATCTCCTGCTTCATCAATTGCTGCTGCATCTCTTATGCATCTCCTTCTGCTTCATCTCTTATGCATCTCCTTCAGCTGCATCTGCTGCTGCACCTGCTGCTGCTGTACCTCCTCCTGCTTCATCTCCTGTTCCACCTCCTCCTGCTGCATCTCCTGCTTAATCTCTTCCTGCTGCATATCCTGCTTAATCTCTAATTGCTGCTGCATCATCTCCTTTTGCATCTCCTGTTATGGCATCTCCGGCTGTATCTGCTGCTTCTGCAACTCCTGATATATACCCTGCTGCTTCATCTCATACTGCTGCATCTCATGCTGCATGTCCTGCTGCTATATCTCCTGCTGCTTCATATCCTGCTACTGCATCTCCTAATTAATCTCAAGTAGCTTCATCTCCTGCTGCTGCATCTCTTGATCCATGTCTTGCTGCTGCATCTCCTGTTTCTGCATCTCCTTCTGCTTCGTCTGCTGCTGCATCTTTATCTGCTGTATCTCATGTTGCACCTTCTCTTGAAGAATCTCCTGCGTCATCTCCTTCTGCTGCATATCCTGCTGCTGCATCTCGTTCTGCATCTCCTTCTGCATCTCATTGAGCGTCACCTACTGCATCTCCTTCTGCATCACCTGCAGATGCATCTCCTCCTGCTGCATCTCCTGCCGAATTAGCTGCTGCTGCATCTGCTTCTACATGTATGTTATAACTTTCTACATTTGCTGCCGCATCTCCTCATGCATCTGCTGATGCACCTCCTGCTGTTGCATCTCCTGCTTCATCTTCAACTGATGCATCTGTGGCTTCATCACATGATATGTCATCTCCTGCTGCATGTGCTACAGTATTTCCTGCTGCAGCATCTCCTGCTTCTGCGTCTGCTGTTACATTTCCTGCTGCATCTGCTGCTGCTCTGCTACTGCTTCATCTTCTGCCAAATCTCCTGCTACATATCCTGCTGCTACACCTCTTAATGCATCTGATGATAATGCTTCATCTCCTGTTGCTGCATCTCCTGCTGCATCTCCTGCTGCTGAATCTCCTGCTGCTGCGTCTGCTGCATCATCTCCTCTTTCTCCATAACCTGCTGTATCTCCTGTTGCTGCAACATATCATGCTGCTGCATATCTTGAAGAATCTCTTCCTACCGCATCTTCTGCTGAATCTTCATTTCCTGCTGCATCTGCTTCTGCATCTCCTGCTGCTTCTGCTGCTGCTGCATCAGTTGCTGCTGAATCTCCTGATGAATCTCCTGCGGCATCTCATGCTTCTACATATCATGCTGAATCTCCTGCTGCTTAATCTCCTGCTGCATCTGCTGCTGCTGCATCTCCTAATGCTGCATCACCTTCTGCACGTGCTGCTGCAAGCATCTCCTTCTGCTGCATCTCTTGTTGCTGCATATGCTGCTGCATTACCTGCTGCTTCATCTGCTGCTTCATCTCCTGCTGCTGAACCTCCTGCTGCATTTCCATCTGAATCTCTAGGTGCTGCATTTCCTACTGATGCATATTCGTCTTCAAATACTGCTGCTGCATTACCTTCTGCATCTATTCCTGTTGTATTGCCTGCTGCTGCATCTCCTGCTGCTGCATCTGCTGATACTGCATGTGCTGTTGCATCTCCTGCTGCATCTCTTGGTGTTGCATCTTCTGGTGTTGCATCTCCTGCTGCATCTCCTGTGGCATCACATGCTCCTGTATCTCCTGCTGCTACATCTCCTGATGCACGATTTCCCGTTGCATCTGCTGCTCCATCCCCTGCTGCATCTCTTTCTGCTCCATCTGCCTCATCTGCTGTTGCATATGCTGCTGCTTCATCTACTGCTGCATCTCCTACTAAATCTCCTGCTGCTGCATCTCCTTCTGAAGATCGTGCTGAATCTACTGCTGAATATGCATCCCCTGCTGCATCTCCTGCTACTGCATCTCCTGCTTCATATCCTACTGCATCTCCTCCTGCAGCATATCTTGATGCATTTCCTTCTGCTGCATCTCCTGCAGCTGCACCTGCTGCAGCATATTCTGCTGCATCATCTCCCACTGAAAGAGCATCTCATGATGCATCTGCTGCTGCATCTATTGCTGCATCTGCTGCCTCTGCAGCTGCAGCTGCATCACCTGCTAATGCATCACCCGCTGCATTACCTCCTGCTGCATATTCTGCTGCATTTCCTGCTGCTGCTTAATCTGCTGCTCCATTTCCTGATACTTCATGTACTGCTGCATCTCTGCTACATTTGCTGCTTCTGCATCTCCTTCTACTTGACGTCCTCCTGCATCTCCTGCTGCTGCATCTGCTGCTTCATCTCCTGCTGCTGTATAGCCTGCTGATTCATCTCCTGCTATATCCTCTGCGGATGCAACTGTAGAAGCATCTACATTTCCTGCTGCATCTGCTGCTCAATTTCTACAGATGCATCTAGTGCTTCTGCATTTCAGCTGCATATCCTGTTGAAGGCATCTTCAGCTGCATCTCCTGCTGCTACATCTCCTGCTGAATCTCCTGCTGCACTTCCTGCTGTAACTGCTGATGCATATGTTGCTATTTCATCTGCTGCTGCATCTCCTGCTGAATCTTCTTCTGCAGAATCTCCTGCTGCATCTGCTGCTCCAGTTCCTGCTGATGTATTTCCTGCTGCAGCCTCTGCTGCTGAATCTCCTTCTATATCTCGTGCTGCATCTCCTGCTGCTGCATCTCCTTCTGCTACATCTCCTTCTGCATCTCCTGCTACAGCATCTCCTGCTGAATCTTTTCCTACTGCATCTCCTGTCCCATCTCCTCCTGCTGCATGTTCTGCTGAATCTCCTGCTGCATCTCCTGCTGCTGCATCTCCTGCTCTTGCATCTCCTTCTGCTGAATCTCCTCCTGAATCTCCAGCGGCATCTCATGCTTCTTCATATCCTTCTACATCTCCAGACGTATCTCCTTCTGAATATGCATCTCCTGCTGCTTCTCCTGCTGCTGAATCTCCTGCTGCTGCATCTTCTCCTGCTGAATCTTCTGCTGCTGCATTTGCTGCATCATCTCCTCTTTCTCCATAACCTGCTGTATCTCCTGTTGCTGCATCATATCATGCTGCTGCATATCTTGAAGAATCTCTTCCTACTGCATCTTCTACTGAATCTTCATTTCCTGCTGCATCTGCTTCTGCATCTCCTGCTGCTGCATCTCCTGCTGCATCTCCTTCTGAATATGCATCTCGTCAGGCATCTCCACCTGCTGCCATTCCTACTGCAGCGTTTGCTTCTGCAGCTCCTGCTGCAGCTCCTGCTGCTGAATCTCCTGATGCCGTGTCTGCTGCTGAATATCCTGTCTGCTGCTGCATCTCTTGGTGCTGCATCTTCTGCTGTTGCATCTACTGCTTCATCTCATTATGACTTAACTGGCACTACTGAGGTGCATGTGCTGCTGCAGCTCCTGCTGTATCTCTTTGTGCTGCATCTTCTGCTGTTGCATCTCTTGCTTCATCTCATTATGACTTAACTGCCACTTTTGAGGTGCTTTAGGGAAATCGAATAACACCCACAGGGAAGATGTTAGCACGGAATGCTGCTGCTTCTGAATGTCTTCTCTTATAGCGGTTTCACTGGAAAGGGAGACTTGTAGAACTTTCATTCTCGGTTTGTGAACGGTAACATCAAAATAGCTATGAAGGCGTCACGTCAAAATTTCAGAGCATTCGGCATAAGTACCGCAGGAAAGCTGCTACCATCCAATAGCGGCTCATGTTAGAGTCTTCCTGGAAAGGCTTTCACTGCAAGTTGCAAACACGACTAAAAGAATGTTTTAGTTTAGGCTTGTTAATAATAACTAGCCTACGAGAAAACATTGCGTTTTTCGTGCTCTGCGGCTGACAGTGACAGCGCTTCATGAAAGGATCCTAACGAGAGCCAAAATTTGATGGTAGCAGCTTCCCTGCGGTACTTGTGCTGAACGATCTCAAATCTTGAAATGAGGCTTTAATAGCAATTCTGATCTTACAGCTCATAAGCCTAGAGTGAAAGTTCTACAAATCGTCTTTTGCAGTAACAGCGCTCTAAGAGAAAACATTAATAAGCGGTGTAGTTTCAGGCCAGCATCTGCACAGCCTGAAATGCTTACTTTTCCATAAGCGCTTTAACAGGCGCAGTTAAGTCACAATTCATTACCCTAAACTAAAATGTGTTAGTCGTGCTTCACAGCTTCAAGTTTTGCTTTGCAGTGAAAGCGCTCTAAGAGAAGACATTCAGTAGCAGCAGTATTCCACGCTAGCATCTTCACTGCGTCAGTTACTCACTTATCAGAAAGCACCTTCATAAGTCACAATTCAGTACCCTATACTAAAACGTTCTGTTAGTCATGCTTTGCAGCTTGCACTGAAAGCGTTTCCAGAGAAGACTCTAACGAGAGCCAGCATTTCATCGTAGCTTCTTCCCTGCGGTATTTGTGCTGAATGCTCTGCTATTTTCAAGTAACGCTTTAATAGCCGTTCTGAAGTTAAAGTACACAAGCGTATACTCAAACTTCTTACAAGTCTCACTTTGCAGTGAAAGCGCTTTAAGAGAAGACATTCAGAAGCAGCAGCACTCCAAAAAGTGCCACCTCAAAAGTGGCAGTTAAGTCATAATGAGATGAAGCAAGAGATGCAACAGCAGAAGATGCAGCATAAAGAGATACACCAGGAGCTGCAGCAGCACATGCAGTATCAGCAGATGCAGCAGCAGGAGATGAAGCAGCAGATGCAGCAGGAGGAAATGCAGCAGCAGGAGCTGAAGCAGCAGAGTTTAAGCAGAATATGCATCAGCAGGAAATGCAGCAGGAGGAGTTGCAGTAGGAGGAGATAGAGCAGGTAATGCAGCAGCAGAAGATGCAGCAGGTGATGCAACAGGAGGAGTTGAAGCAGAATATGCATCAGCAGGAAATGCAGCACCATGATAATAAGATGCAGCAGGAGGTGCAGAAGCAGGAGATGCAGAAGCAGTTGTTGCAGCAGGTGCAGCACCAGCAGATGAAGCAACAGGAGATGCAGCAGAAGGAGATGCTGCAGCAGACAAAGGATATTCAGCAGCAGACACGGCATAAGGAGATTCAGCAGCAGAAGTGCAGCAGGAGATGCAGAAGCAAACGCAGCAGTAGGAGTGGCAGCAGGTGGAGATGCCTGAGGAGATGCATATTCCGAAGGAAAAGCAGCAGGAGATGCAGCAGCAGCAGGAGATGCAGAAGCAGAGGCAGCAGGAAATGAAGATTCAGCAGAACATGCACTAGGAAGAGATTCTTCAACATCTGCAGCAGCATGATATGATGCAGCAACAGGAGATACAGCAGGTTATGGAGAAAGAGGAGATAATGCAGCACACGCAGCAGCAGGAGATGGAGCAGGAGCAGACGCAGCAGCAGTAGATTCAGCAGCAGGAGAAGCAGAAAGAGATGCATATTCTGAAGGAGATACGTCAGGAGATGTAGCAGGATATGTAACAGCATGAGATGCCACCGGAGATTCAGGAGATTCAGCAGAAGGAGATGCAAGAGCAGGAGATGCATCAGCAGGACCTGCAGCCGGAGTCGATGCAGAAGGTAATAGAGCAGCAGGAGATTCAGAAGAAGGAGATGCAGAAAGAGATTCAGCAGAAGGAGATGCAGTAGCAGGAAAGGCAGCAGTATATAGAGAAGCAGGATATGCAGCAGCAGGAGATGCAGCAGGAGGAGATAGAGCAGGTAATGCAGCAGCAGGAGATGCAGCAGGACATGCAAGAGCAAGAGATGCTACATCAGACCCATCGGCAGGAGATGCAGCAGCAGAAGATGCAGCAAGAAAAGCAGCAACAGGAGATGAAGCATTACCATGAGCTGCATTAAGAGATGCAGCAGCAGGATATGTAGCAGGAGTTTTGGCAGGAGATGAAGCAGCAGCAGAGCAGCAGCAGATGCAGCAGGAAATGAAGCAGTAGATTCTAGGTCAGCAGATACTACATCAGGAAATACTGAAGCAGATGCAGCAGGAGATGACATATCAGGTGATGAAGCCACAGATGCATCAGTTGAAGATGAAGCAGGAGATGCAGCAGCACGAGGGACATCAGCAGGTGCATGAGGAAATGAGGCAGCAAATGTAGAAAGGTATAATGGAGGAGATAGAGCAGGAGACGTTTCAACAGGAAATGCAGCAGGACATGCATTAAGAAATGAGATGCAGTAGTAGATGGAGAAGGAGTTGCAGCATCAGGAGATGTAGCAGGAAATGCAGCATCAGGGGATGTAGTAGGAGGAGATGCAGGAGCAGTTGCAGCATCAGGAGATTCAGCTGGAAATGCAGCAGCAGCAGAAGTAACAGGAGATGCAGCAGCATCATATGCACTAGGAGATGTAGCAGCAAGAGATGAAGAAGCAGGAGATGCTACAGGCGATTCAGCCGGAGATGTAGAAGGAGGAGATGCAGCAGCAGGAGGTGCAGAGTAATAGATGAAGTGAAGAAGATGCAGCAGAAGGAAATATAGCAGGAGATGCAGCCGCAGTAAATGCATCAAAAGAGAAAGCAGCATCAGATGCAGCTACAGATGCAGCAGGATCTGCAACAGCAGGAGATGCAGCAGTAGATGAAGCAGCAGCAGATGCAGCAGTAGTAGATTCATAAAGAGCTGCAGCATGAAATGCAGATGAATATGCAGGAGCAGGAGATACATCAGGAGATGCATCTGCAGGTGATGCAGAAGGAGATGCAGCAGGTGACGCTCAAGGAGATGCAGCAGGAGATGTAGAACGAGATGAAGCAGCAAGATATGCAGCAGAAGGAGATGATGCAGGAATGCTTAAATAGAAGGTGCAACATGAGATACAGCAAAAGATGTAGCAGCAGACGAAGCAAAAGGAGATGCAGAAACAGGAGATGCAGTAGCAGGACATGGATCAAGAGAAGAAGCAGCAGGAGATTCATTAGGAGATGCAGTAGCAGGATATGAAAGAGCAGGAGCTATAGCAGCAGGAGATGCAGCAGGACATGCATCAGCAGGAGATGCAGCACCAAGAGATTCAGACGGAGATGCAGCAGCAGGAGATGCATAAGCAGGAAATACAACAGGAATAGACACAGAAGGTGGTGCAGCAGCAGGAGTTGAAGCATAATATGCATCAGCAGGAAATGCAGCACCAAGCGATTCAGATGCAGATGCAGCAGCAGGAGATGCAGAAGCAGATGTTGCAGCAGGTGCAGCACCAGCAGATGCAGCAACAGGAGATGCAGCAGGAGATGCTGCAGCAGCACATGCAGAAGGTGATGCAGCTGTAGGAGATGCAGCAGCAACTGAGGCATCATTTGATTCAGCAGCTGGAGATTCAGCATGATATGTAGAAGCATGAGATGCCCCAGAAGATTCATCAGGAGATTCGCAGCAACTGATGAAGCAGCTGGAGATGAAGCAGGATATGCAGCAGTAGATGAAGCAGAAGCATATGCAACAGCAGATGCACCAGATGGAGCAGAAAGAGATGCAGAAGGGGATGGAGCAGCAGAGTCAACGGGAAATGGTGCATCAGGAGATGTATCCGCCAATGCATGAGCAGAGGATGCATCAGGAGATGTAGCAGCAGGAGATACAGGAGCAGGTGATGCCGCAGGAGATGCAGCAGGAGATGCAACACCAGAAGATGCAGCACCAAGAGATGCAGCAAGAGATGCAGCAGCACATGCAATATCAGCAGATGCAGCAGTAGGAGATGAAGCAGCAAACGCATCAGATGGAGATGCATAAGCAGAAATACAACAGGAATAGATGCAGAAGGTAATGCAGCAGCAGGAGTTGAAGCAGAATATGCAGCACCAGGAAATGCAGCACCAAGAGATTAAGACAGAGGTGCAGCAGGAGGTGCAGCAGCAGAAGATGAAGCAGCAGATGCAGCAGCAGATGAAGCAACAGGAGATGCAGCAGAAGTAGGTGCTTGCAGCAGCACATGCAGAAGGTGATGCACCAGTAGGATATGCAGAAGCAGAAGAGGCATCAGGAGATTCAGCAGCAGCAGATTCAGCATGATATGTAGAAGCATGAGATGCTGCAGGAGACTCATCAGGACATTCAGCAGCAATTGATGCAGAAGCAGGAGAAGCAGCAGGAGATGCAGCAGCAGGAGTCGATGCAGAAGCAGATGCAGCAGGAAATGCAGATTCAGCAGAAGATGCAGTAGGAAGAGATTTTTCAACATATGCATCTACATGATATGTTGCAGCAACAGGAGATACAGCAGGTTATGGAGAAAGAGGAGATGATGCAGCAGACACAGCAGCATGAGATTCAGCAGCATGAGATTCAGCAGCAGGAGATGCAGCAGCAGGAGATTCATCAGAAGGAAATTCTGCAGCAGGAGAAACAGCAGGAGATGCATATTCAGAAGGAGATAGGTCAGGAGATGTAGCAGGATATGTAGCAGAATGAGATGCCGCCGGAGATTGAGGAGGAGATTCAGCAGAAGGAAATGCAAGAGCAGGAGATGCATCAGCAGGCCATGCAGCAGGAGTCGTTGCAGAAGGTAATAGAGCAGCAGGAGATTCAGAAGAAGGAGCTGCAGAAGCAGATGCAGCAGAGGATGCAAATTTAGCAGGAGATGCATCAGCAAAAGATGCAGAAGCAGATGCAGCAGGAGTTGATGCAGCAGCAGCAGATGCAGCATTAGTAGATTCATAAATAGCTGCAGCAGGAAATGCAGACGAATATGCAGGAGCAGAAGATACAGCAGGAGATGCATCTGCAAGTGATGCAGAAGGAGATGCAGCAGGTGACGCTCAAGGAGATGCAGCAGGAGATGCAGAACGAGATGAAGCAGCAAGATATGCAGCAGAAGGAGATCACGCAGGAGATGATTCAATAGAAGGTGCAACATGAGATAGTGCAGGAGATGTAGCAGCAGACGAAACAAAAGAAGATGCAGAAACAGGAGATGCAGCAGGAGGACATGGATCAAGAGATGAAGCAGCAGGAGATTCATTAGGAGATGCAGTAGCAGGATATGAAAGAGCAGGAGCTATAGCAGCAGGAGATGCAGCCTGAGATGCAGCAGGATGAGACAAAGCAGCAGGGATGTATCAGGAGATGCAGAATCAGCAGCTACAGCAGGAGATGCTGTAGCAGGACATGCAGAAGGAGATGTAGCAGAAGGAGATGCAGCAGCAGGAGATGCAGCAGGAGATGCAGTAGCAGCAGAAGTAACAAGAGATGCAGCAGTATCATATGCACTAGGAGATGTAGCAGCAGGAGATGAAGAAGCAGGAAAAGTAGAGAGAGGAGATGCAGTAGCAGGAGGTGCAGCTTAGTAGATGAAGAGAAGATGCAGCAGAAGGAAATATAGCAGGAGATTCATCATGCAGAAAGAGAGAAAGCAGCATCAGATGCAGTAGCAGGAGATGCAGCAGCAGGAGATCTATCAGGAGATGCAGCAGTAGATGAAGCAGCAGCAGATGCAGCAGTAGTAGATTCATAAAGATCTTCAGCAGGAAAAGCAGATGAATATGCAGGAGCAGAAGATACATCAGGAGATGCATCTGCAGGTGATGCAGAAAGAGATGCAGCAGGTGACGCTCAAGGAGATACAGCAGGAGATGCAGAACGAGATGAAGCAGCAAGATATGCAGCAGAAGGAGATGACGCAGGAGATGATTCAATAGAAGGTGCAACATGAGATACAGCAGGAGATGTAGCAGCAGACGAAGCAAAAGGAGATGCAGAAACAGGAGATGCAGCAGCAGGATATGGATCTAGAGAAGAAGCAGCAGGAGATTCATTAGGAGATGCAGTAGCAGGATATGAAACAACAGGAGCTATAGCAGCAGGAGATGCAGCAGAATGAGACGAAGCAGCAGGGGATGTATCAGGAGATGCAGAAGCAGAAGATACAGCAGGAGATGCTGTAGAAGGAGATGCAGAAGGAGATGTAGCAGAAGGAGATGCAGCAGCAGGAGATGAAGCAGGAGATTCAGCAGGAGATGCAGCAGGAGGAGATGGGACAGGAGATGCAGAAAGAAGAGATGAAGCGGGAGATGCAGCAGGATGGTATGCAAGAGGAAATGCAGCAGGAGAAGGTACAGCAGAACCAGATGCAGCAGTATATGCAGCAGTAGTAGATGAATGAGGGATGCAGCAGCAATTGATTCCGCAGGAGATGCTGGAGCCGGAGATGCAGAAGAAATAGATGCAGAAGCAGGAGATGCAGCAGGACATGCATCAGCAGGAGATGCAGAAACAAGAGATTCAGACGGAGATGCAGAAGCAGGAAATACAAAAGGAATAGATGCAGAAGGTGGTGCAGCAGCAGGAGTTGAAGCAGAATATGCATCAGCAGGAAATGCAGCACCAAGAGATGCAGACGGAGATGCAGCAGCAGGAGATGCAGAAGCAGATGTTGCAGCAGGTGAATCACCAGCAGATGCAGCAACAGGAGATGCAGCAGAAGGAGATGCTGCAGCAGCACATGCAGAAGCTGATGCAGCTGTAGGAGATTCAGCAGCAGCAGATGCAGCAGGAGATTCAGCAGCAGGAGATTCAGTAGCAGGAGATTCAGCAGGAGACAAAGGATATTCATCAGCAGACAAAGGATATTCATCAGCAGTCAAAGGATATTCAGGAGCAGAAACGGCATCAGGAGATTCAGCAGCAGGAGATGCAGCAGGAGATGCAGAAGCAAACGCAGCAGTAGGAGTGGCAGCAGGTGGAGATGCATCAGGAGATGCATATTCAGAAGGAGATGCAAAAGGAGATTAAGCATGATATGAAGAAGCATGAGATGCTGCAGTAGATTCATCTGGAGATTCAGCAGGAACTGATGCAGCAGCAGGAGAAGCAGCACCATATGCAGCAGAAGATGCAGAACCATATGCAGCACGGGATACAGCAGCAGATGAAGCAAGAGATGCAGCTGGAGATGTAGCATCACCAGAAGCAGCAGCAGATGCAGCAGCAAAGGATGCAGGATGAGATGCAGCAAGAATTGCATAAGCACGAGATGCTGCTAGAAATTCAGTAGGATATGCAGCAGCAAGCTAATCGGCAACAGCAGATGCAGCAGGATATGCAGCAGCAGATGCAGATGCATGAGGTGTATCAGCATGAGATGTAGCAGGAGATGCATATTCAGCAGGTGATGCACCAGGATATGCAGCAGGAGATTCAACAGAAGGAAATTCAGCAGGAAATCAGCCGGAGATGCAGCAGCAGGAAATGGATCAGAACATTGTGCAGTAGGAAATTCCTTAGGAGATTGTGCAGCAGGAGATTCAGTAGAAGAGGCAGCAGGAGATTCAGTAGAAAAGGCAGCAAGAGATTCAGTAGAAAATGCAGCGGAAGGTAATGCTGCAGTAGGAGTTGAAGGAGAATATGCATCAGCAGGAAATGCAGCACCAAAAGATTCATACAAAGATGCAACAGGAGGTGCAGCAGCAGGAGATGCAGAAGCAGATGTTGCAGCAGGTGCAGCACCAGCAGATGCAGCAGCAGGAGATTCAGCAGCAGACTAAGGATATTCAGCAGCAGACAAAGGATATTCAGTAGTAGACACAATATCAGGAGATTCAGCAGCAGACTAAGGATATTCAGCAGCAGACAAAGGATATTCAGTAGTAGACACAATATCAGGAGATTCAGCAGCAGACTAAGGATATTCAGCAGCAGACAAAGGATATTCAGTAGCAGACACGGCATCAGGAGATTCAGCAGCTGGAGGTGCAGCAGGAGATGCAGAAGCAAACGCAGCAGTAGGAGTGGCAGCAGGTGGAGATGCCTGAGGAGATGCATATTCAGAAGGAGATGCAGCAGGAGATTCATCAGGAGATTCAGCAGCAACTGATGCAGCAGCAGGAGAAGCAGCAGGAGATGCAGCAGCAGCAGGAGATGCAGAAGCAGATGCAGCAGGAAATGAAGATTCTGCAGAAGATGCAGGAGGAAGAGATTCTTCAACATCTGCAGCAGCGTGATATGATGCAGCAACAGGAGATACAGCAGGTTATGGAGAAAGAGGAAATGATGCAGCAGTAGGAGATTCAGCTGCAGGAGATAAAGAAGAAGGAGATGGTACTGCAAAAGAAGCAGCAGGAGATGCATATTCAGAAGGAGATATGTCAGGAGATGTAGCAGGATATGTAGCAGCATGAGATGCCGCCGGAGACTGAGGAGGAGATTCAGCAGAAGGAGATGCAAGAACAGGAGATGCATCAGCAGGAGATGCAGAAGCAGATGCAGCAGAGGATGCAGATTTAGCGGGAGAAGCATCAGCAGTAGATGCAGAAGCAGATGCAGCAGGAGTTGATGCATCAGCAGGACATGCAGCAGGAGTCGATGCAGAAGGTAATAGAGCAGCAGGAGATTCAGAAGAAGGAGATGCAGAAAGAGATTCAGCAGCAGGAGATGCAGCAGCATGAAAGGCAGCAGTATATACAGAAGCAGGAAATACAGCAGGAGGAGATGCAGTAGGAGGAGATAGAGCAGGTAATGCAGTAGGTAAGAGATGCAGCAGGAGATGCAAGAGCAAGAGATGCTGCATCAGACCCATCAGCAGGAGATGCAGCAGCAGAAGATGCAGCAGGAAATGCAGCAGCAGTAGGTGCAGCAGGAGATGCAGTAACAGAAGATGAAGCATTATCATGAGATGCATTAGGAAGTGCAGCATCAGGATATGTAGCAGGAGATTTGGCAGGAGATGAAGCAGCAGCACAGCAGCAGCAGATGCAGCAGGAAATGCAGCAGTAGATGCAGGATCAGCAGATACTGCATCAGGAAATACTGCAGCAGAAGCAGCAGGAGATGACATATCAGGTGATGAAGCCACAGATGCATCAGTTGAAGATGAAGCAGGCAATGCAGCAGCAGGATGTTCATTAGCAGATGTACCAGGAGATGAGGCAGCAAATGTAGAAAGTTATAACGTACATGTAGAAGCAGATGCAGCAGCAGCTAATTAAGCAGGAGATGCAGCAGCAGGAGATGCAGAAGCAGATGCATCAGGAAATGAAGATTCAGGAGGAGAAGCAACAGGAAGAGAATCTTCAGCACATGCAGCAGGATGTGCAGGATGACGAGATGTAGCAGGACATAGAGCAGCAGCAGATGATTCAGCAGATGAAGCAGGAAATGCAGCAAGAGATGCAGCAGCAGAGGTGTAGCCGCAGATGCATCAGAAGCAGATGCAACAGGAGATGCAGCAGCAGGAGATTCTGCAGGAGATGCATCAGCAGAAGATGCAGAAGGAGTTGCAGCATCAGGAGATGAAGCAGGAAATGCAGCAGCAGCAGAAGTAAAAGGAGATGCAGCAGCAACATATGCACTAGGAGATGTAGCAGCAGGAGATGAAGAAGCAGGAGCTGCTACAGGCGATTCAGCCGGAGATGCAGAAGGAGGAGATGCAGCAGCAGAAGGTGCGGAGTAATAGATGAAGTAAAGAAGATGCAGGAGAAGGAAATATAGCAGGATATGCAGCCGCAGTAAATGCAGCAAGAGAGAAAGTAGCATCAGATGCAGCAGCAGATGCATTGGAAGAGGATGAAACAGTAGATGCAGCAGCAGGAGACCTATCGGGAGATGCAGCAGTAGATGAAGCAGCAGCAGATGCAGCAGCAAATTCAGCAGATAGAGCAGGAGATGCTGTCGCAGGAGATGTAGAAGGAGATGTAGCAGAACGAGATGCAGCACCCGGAGATGCAGCAGCAGGGTATGCAGTTAAAGAAGATGCAGCCGCACCAGAGGCAGCAGTAGATTCAGCAGGAGTTGCAGCAGCAGGAGATTCAGCAGCAGGAGATGCAGCATCAGGAGTTTGAACAGGAGATGCATCAGCAGGAAATGCATCAGCAGATTCTGCAGCAGGAAATTCCGTAGGAGATTCTGCAGCAGGAGATTCAGTAGAAAATGCAGTAGGAGATGCAGCAGGAGATACATCAGCAGGAATTGTAGCAGGAGATGCAGCAGGAGATTCTGCAGAAGAAGATTCAGCAGGAGATTCAGCAGGAGATGCAGTTGCAGATACCATCAGGAGGATATGCAGCTGAAATGCAGAGGCACTAGATGTATCCGTAGAAATTTGACCAGCAGATGCAGCAGGAAAAAGAGATGCTTCTGCAGATGCATCCGCAGATTCATCCGCAGAGGATGCAGAAGGAGATGAAGCTGCAGGCTATAGAGCAGCAGGAGATGCTGCAGCAGATGCAGCAGCAGGAGATACAGGAGGACATCAAGTAGAAGGAGATGCAGCAGCAGCAAGTGTAGCAGGAGATGCAGCAGTACATGAAGCATCAGAAAATGGTGCAGCTGCTTAAGGAGATGCAGCAGTACATGAAGCATCAGGAAATGGAGCAGCAGATTAAGCAGCAGGAGGTAATGCAGCAGGTGATGCATCAGCAGGTGATGCAGCTGCAGCTGCAGAGGCAGCAGATGTAGCAGCAATAGATGCAGCATCAGATGCATCAGGAGATGCAGATTCAGTAGGAGATGTAGCAGCAGAAGATGCAGCAGATGATGCAGCATAAGATGCAGCAGAAGGAAATGCATCAAGATATGCAGCAGGAGGAGATGCAGTAGGATATGAAGCAGGAGATGCAGCAGCAGGAGATTTATCAGCAGATGCAGCAGTAGATGAAGCAGCAGCATATGCAACAGCAGATGCACCAGATGGAGCAGAAAGAGATGCAGCAGGGGATGGAGCAGCAGATGCAACGGGAAATGATGCATCAGGAAATGCATCCGCAGATGCATGAGCAGAGGATGCATCAGGAGATGTAGCAGCAGGAGATACAGAAGCAGGAGATGAAGCAGCAGATGCAGCATCAGGAGATGCAGGAGGACATCAAGTAATAAGGGCTGCTAATGCTTCGTCATTTTTTTCTATATCTCCCGCTGCATCTTCTGCTGCTGCCTCTGCTGCTGCATTGCCTGCTTCTGCATCTCCTGCTACATATCCTTCTTCTGCATCTACTGTTGCTACATTTCCTGCTGAATTTGCTGCTGAATCTGCTGCTGCATCCCCTGCTGCTAATTCTCCTGCTTCTGCATATCCTGCTGCTTTATGGTCTGTTTCATCTACTGCTGCTGCATATCCTCCTACATCTTCTGCTGCTACGCTTCCTTCTGCTGCATCTCCTTCTGCTGTATCTCCTGCTGAAAATCCTGCTGCATCTCCTACGGCTGCATCTCCTACAGCTGAATCTGCTGCCACAGTGCTGTGGTTGCATCTCCTGCTGCTGCATCTCCTGTTGCTGCATCTCCTTCAGAATATCCTGATGATGCAGATGCAGCAGCTGGAGCAGCAGGAGATGCAGAAGGAGATGCAGCAGGAGATGCCCCAGCAGGAGATGGAGCAGGGGATACAGCAGCAGGACAAGCAGCAGTAGATGCAGCAGCAAGATATGCAGCAAAAGGAGATGAAGGAGGATAGGAAGCATCAGGAGACTAAGCAAGAGGAGATGCATTAGGAGATTCGGCAGCAGGCTATGCAGCAGCAGTAGATGCAGCAGAGAAAGGAGCAGCACGAGATTCAGCAGTAGGAGATGGCACAGGAGATGCAGCTGCAGGAGATGCAGCAGCAGATACAGCATCAGGAGATGCACGAGGACATCCATCAGCAAGAGATGCAGCAGCAGGAGATGCACCAGGAGGCGAATCTACAGCAGATGCAGCAAAAGATGCAGGAGATTCGGCAGCAGGTGATGCAACAGGTGATGCAGCAGCAGGCGATGCAGCGAGATATGCAGAAGCAGGAGATGCAGCAGCAGCAGATGCAGCGAGATATGCAGAAGCAGGAGATGCAGCACCAGCAGATGCAGCAGCAGGAGATGAAGTATTAGATGCAGGAGCAGGAAATGCAGTAGAAGGAAATGCAGCAAAAGGAGATACAGCAGGAGTTGCAGCAGATGGAGATGCAGCAGTAGAAAATGAATCAGGAAATGCATGAGCAGTCGCAGCCACAGGAGATGCAGCAGAAGCAACTGCAGCAGGGTTTGCAGCCACAGGAGATGCAGAAGCAGGAGATCCAGCAAGAAAGCACCATCATAAGATGAATCCAACGATGCAACAGGAGGATATGTAGCAGGAGATGCAGCCGCAAGAGATGGAGCAGGAGATGCAGCTGCAAGAGATTCATCAGGAGATGCAGCAGGAGATGCAGTAGCAGGAGATGTAGCAGCAGGATATGCAGCAAGAGACTGAGCAAGAGAAGATGTATCTTGAGATGCAGCAGCAGGAAATGCTGCAGGAGATGTAGAAGCAGACGAAGCAGCAGTAGATGCAGCAGCAAGATAGGCATCAGAAGGAGATAAAACAGGAGATGCAAAAGCAGGAGATTAAGCTACAGGAGATGCATTAGGAGATGCAGTAGCAGCAGATACAGCATCAGGAGATTCAGCTGCAGTAGATGCAGGAGCAGATTCAGAAGCAGATTCCGTAAGAGATGCATCAGCAGGAGATTGATAAGCAAAAGATGTAGCAGCAGGAGATGCAGCAGCAGGAAATTCAGGAGGAGATGCAGCAGCAGAAGCAGCAGGTAATGCAGCAGCAGTAGATGAAGTAGGCTTAGAAGAAGTTGTAGATGCAGCAGGGTATACAAGAGCAGGAGATTCAGCAGCAGGAGATGAAGCAGTGGAGATGCATCATCAGATGAATCCGTTGATGCATCAGAGGTAGTTGCCGACGGAGGTGGAGCAGCAGGAGGTTCAGCAGAGGATGCAGCAGCAATAGATGCAGGTGTAGATCCAGGAGGAGGACATAGAGAAGCAGGAGATGCAGCAGCACATGCAGCAGCAAATGCAGGAGATGAAGCAATAGGAGAAGCAGCAGGAGGAGATTGAGCAGGAGATGCATCAGGAGGTGCATCAGCAGGAGATGCAGCTTTAGGAGATGTACCAGTGGATGCAGCAGCAGGAGATGCATCAGGGGATTCAGTAGAATGTGATGCAGCAGCAGATGCACCAGAAGTGAATTCAGCAGCAGAAGATGCAGCAGTGTATGCAGCAGCAGCAGATGGAGCATCAGGTGATTCAGGAGGACATCAAAAAATCAGAAGATGAAGCAACAGGAGATGCAGCAGTAGATTAATCTACAGCAGATTCACCAAAAGATGCAAGAGATGCAGCAGCAGGAGATGCAGCTGGAGATGCAGCAGCAGTAGATTGAGCAAGATATATAGAAGCAGGAGATGCATCAGCGGGAGATGTGGCATGAGAGGCAGAAGAAGAAGATCCTGCAGCAGATTCAGTAGCAGATGCAGCAGCAGGAGATGCAGATGCTGCTACTGAATGTCTTCTCTTATAGCACTTTCACTGCAAAGTATGAATTCTAGAAGTTTCATTCTAGTCTTCTGAAGTATATCGTCAGCTAGTAAAGTGTCGCTTCAAAATTTCCTAGCGTTCAGCACAAGTACCGCAGGGAAGCTTCTACCATCAAATGCTCGTTCTCGTTAGAGTCTTCTCTTATAACGCTTTCACTGCAAGCTGTGAAGCACGACTAATACACTTTAGTTTAGGGTAATGAATTGTGACTTAACTGCGCCTGTTAATGCGCTTATGGAAAAGTAAGTATTTCAGGCAGTGCAGATGCTGGCCTGAAACTACACCGCTTATTAATGTTTTCTCTTCTAGCGCTGTTACTGCAAAAGACGACTTGTATAACTTTCACTCTAGGCTTATGTACTGTAAGATTGGAATGGCTATTAAAGCCTCATTTCAAGAGTTGAGATCGTTCAGCACAAGTACGGTAGGGAAGCTGCTACCATCAAATTTTGGCTCTCTATAGGATCCTTTCTTGAAGCGCTGTCACTGCCAGGCGCAAAGCACGAAAAACGCGACCTTTTCTCGTAGGCTAGTTATTAGCGGCTTAATAACGCCTAATAACGCTTTTTAGGAAAAGAGAATATCTCCAGCAGGGAAGATGTTAGCATGGAATGCTTCTGTATGTCTTCTCTTAGAGCGCAATCACTGCAAACCAAGATTTATCGAACTTTCCGTCTAGGCTAGTGAACTGTAACACCAGCATGGCTAGTATAGCTTCACTTGAAGATTTGAAAGCGTTTAGCAGAACTACCCCTGGGAAGTTGCTAGCATCAAATAGTGGCTCTCATTAGATTCTTCTCTGGAAGCGCTTTCACTGCAAGCTGCAAACACGAAAGTATTAGCATAGGCTACTGAAGAGGGACTTTTTAGAGTAGGCTAGTGAATAGGGACTTAACACCGTCTATTACGGCATTGTAGTACAAATTCATATCTCCAGCAGGGAAGATGCTAGCATGAAATGCTTCTGCTTGTGGATGTATTAGAGAGCTTTCATTGCAGAGCACGACTTGTAGAACTTTCAGTCTAGTCTTGTGTACTGTAAGACCAGAATGGCTACGAAGGCATTACTTCAAAATTTCAGAGCCTTCAGCACAAGTAAACAGGAAAGGTGTTACCATCAAAAGCTGGCTTTCGTTAGCGTCTTCTATGGAAGCCGTTTCTCTGCAAGATGCAGAGAACGACTAACACAACGTTCTTGTGTTGGCAAATGAATAGAGACTTAATAGCGCCTAATAATGCGCTTTAGGAAAAGTGAATATCTCCAGCAGGGAAGATGTTAGCATGGAATGCTTCTGCTTCTGAATGTCTTCTCTTAGAGCCCAATCTCTGCAAACCAAGATTTATCGATCTCTCCGTCTAGGCTAGTGAACGGTAACATCAGCAATGCTAGTAAAACTTCACTTGACGATTTGAAAGCGTTCAACAGAAATACCCCTGGGAAGTCGCTAGCATCAAATGGTGTCTCTCGTTAGAATCTTCTCTGGAAGCGCTTTCACTGAGAGGTGCAAAACACGATGAACAATGCGTTTAAGTGTAGGTTAAAGAATAGTGACATAACAGCGACTAATAACGAGCTTTAGAAAAGTGACTATCTCTAACAGCGAAGATGTTAGCACAGAATGCTGCTGCTTCTGAATGTCGTCTCTTATAGCACAACTACCGAGGGAATGCTGAAACCATCAAATGGTGTCTCTCATTAGAATCTTCTCTGGAAGCGCTTTCACTGCAAGCTGCAAACACGACTAAAAGATCTTATTACCATAGGTTATTGAATAGGGACTTAACACCGTCTATCACGGAGTTTTAGTAAAAATTCACATCTCCAGCAGGGAAGATGCTAGCATGGAATGCTTCTGCTTGTGTATATATTCTCTTAGAGCACTTTCACTGCAGAGCACAACTTGTAGAACTTTCAGGGGTATTTCTGCTAAACGCTTTCAAATCTTCAGGTGAAGCCTTACTAGCCATGCTGATGTTACTGTTCACTAGTCTAGACGGAAAGTTCTACAAGTCGTGCTCTGCAGTGCTTGTGCTCTAAGAGAATACATACACAAGCAGAAGCATTCTAGGCAAACATCTTCCCTCCTGGAGATATTCTCTTTTCCTAAAGCGCGTTGTTAGGCGTTATTAAGTCGCTAATAACTAGCCTCCTCGAAAAAGTTGGGTTTTTCCTGCTTTGCGGCTGACAGTGAAAGCGCTTCATGAAAAGATCCTAACGAGAGCCAGAATTTGATGGTAGTAGCTTCCGTGAGGTACTTGAGCAGAAATCTCTAAAATCTTGACGTGATGCCTCAATAGCCATGCTGATGTTACCTTTCACTGGCCTAGACTGAAAGTTCGACAAGTCTCACTTTCCAGTGAAAGTGCTATAAGAGACGACATTCAGAAGCAGCAGCATTCCGTGCTAACGTCTTCGTTGTTGGATACAGTCACTTTTAAAAAAGCACCTTATGTCACTATTCTTTAAACTACACTGAAACGCAGAGTTAATCGTGTTTTGAACCTCTCAGTGAATGCGCTCCCAGAGAAGAATCTAATGAGAGACACCATTTGATGCTAGCAACTTCTACAAGTTTTGCTTTGCAGTGAAAGCGCTCTAAGAGAAGACATTCAGTAGCAGCAGTATTCCACGCTAGCATCTTCACTGCGTCAGTTACTCACTTATCAGAAAGCACCTTCATAAGTCACAATTCAGTACCCTATACTAAAACGTTCTGTTAGTCATGCTTTGCAGCTTGCACTGAAAGCGTTTCCAGAGAAGACTCTAACGAGAGCCAGCACTTCATCGTAACTTCTTCCCTGCGGTATTTGTGCTGAATGCTCTGCTACTTTCAAGTGACGCTTTAATAGCCGTTCTGATGTTAAAGTACACAAGCATATACTCAAACTTCTTACAAGTCTCGCTTTGCAGTGAAAGCGCTTTAAGAGAAGACATTCAGAAGCAGCAGCACTCCATGCTAGCATCTTCCCTGTGGGCGTTATTCGATTTCCTTAAAGCACCTCAATAGTGGCAATTAAATCATGAGATGAAGCAGTAGATGCAACAGCAGAAGATGCAGCACCAAGAGATGCAGCAGGAACTGCAGCAGCACATGCAGTATCAGCAGATGCAGCAGCAGGAGATGAAACAGCAGATGAAGCAGCAGGAGTTGAAGCAGCAGGAGTTGAAGCAGAATATGCATCAGCAGGAAATGCAGCACCATGAGATTAAGATGGAGATGCAGCAGGAGGTGCAGCAGCATGAGATGCAGAAGCAGTTGTTGCAGCAGGTGCAGCACCAGCAGATGAAGCAACAGGAGATGCAGCATTAGGACATGTATCAGTAGACAAAGGATATTCAGGAGCAGAAACGGCATCAGGAGATTCAGCAGCAGGAGATGCATCAGGAGATGCAGAAGCAAACGCTGCAGTAGGAGTGGCAGCAGATGGAGATGCATCAGGAGATGCATATTCAGAAGGAGAAGCAGCAGGAGATGCAGCAGCAGCAGATGCAGAAGCAGATGCAGCAGGAAATGAAGATTCAGCAGAACATGCACTAGGAAGAGATTCTTCAACATCTTCAGCAGCATGATATGATGCAGCAACTGGAGATACAGTAGGTTATGGAGAAAGAGGAGATGATGCAGCACACGCAGCAGCAGGAGATTGAGCAGGAGCAGATGCAGCAGCAGTAGATTCAGCAGCAGGAGAAGCAGAAGGAGATGCATATTCAGAAGGAGATACGTCAGGAGATGTAGCAGGATATGTAGCAGCATGAGATGCCGCCGGAGATTCAGGAGGAGATTCAGCAGAAGGAGATGCAAGAGCAGGAGATGTAGCAGCAGGACATGCAGCAGGAGTCGTAGGAGTCGTTGCAGAAGGCAATAGAGCAGCAGGAGATTCAGAAGAAGGAGATGCAGAAAGAGATTCAGCAGCAGGAGATGCAGCAGCACGAAAGGCAGCAGGAGATGCATCAGCAGGACATGCAGCCGGAGTCGATGCAGAAGGTATTAGAGCAGCAGGAGATTCAGAAGGAGATGCCAAATGAGATTCAGCAGCAAGAGATGCAGCAGCAGGAAAGGCAGCAGTATATAGAGAAGCAGGACATGCAGAAGCAGGAGATGCAGCAGGAGATGCAATAGCAAGAGATGCTGCATCAGACCCATCAGCAGGAGATGCAGCAGCAGAAGATGCAGCAAGAAAAGCAGCAACAGGAGATGAAGCATTACCATGAGCTGCATTAAGAGATGCAGCAGCAGGATATGTAGCAGGAGATTCTAGGTAAGCAGATACTACATCAGGAAATACTGCAGCAGATGCAGCAGGAGATGACATATCAGGTGATGAAGCCACAGATGCATCAGTTGAAGATGAAGCAGGAGATGCAGCAGCACGAGGGGCATCAGCAGGTGCATGAGGAAATGAGGCAGCAAATGTAGAAAGGTATAACGGAGGAGATAGAGCAGGAGACATTTCAACAGGAAATGCAGCAATACATGCATTAAGAAATGAGATGCAGTAGTAGATGGAGAAGGAGTTGCAGAATCTGGAGATGTAGCAGGAAATGCAGCATCAGGGGATGTAGTAGGAGGAGATGCAGGAGCAGTTGCAGCATCAGGAGATTCAGCCAGAAATGCAGCAGCAGGGGATGTCGTAGCAGGAGATGCAGAAGGAGTTGCAGAATCAGGGAATGCAGCAGCAGCAGAAGTAACAGGAGATGCAGCACCATCATATGCACTAGTAGATGTAGCAGCAGGAGCTGAAGAAGCAGGAGATGTTACAGGCGATTCAGCCGGAGATGCAGAAGGAGGAGGAGATGCAGTAGGAGGAGATAGAGCAGGTAATGCAGCAGCAAGAGATGCAGCAGGAGATGCAAGAGCAAGAGATGCTGCATCAGAACCATCAGCAGGAGATGCAGCAGCAGAAGATGCAGCAGGAAATGCAGCAGCAATAGGTGCAGCAGGAGATGCAGTAGCAGGAGATGAAGCATTATCATGAGATGCATTAGGAGGTGCAGCAGCAGGATATGTAGCAGGAGATTTGGCAGGAGATGAAGCAGCAGCAGAGCAGCAGCAGATGCAGCAGGAAATGCAGCAGGAGATGCAGGATCAGCAGATACTACAGCAGGAAATACTGCAGCAAGTGCAGCAGGAGATGACATATGACGTAATGAAGCCACAGATGCATCAGTTGAAGATGAAGCAGGAGATGCAGCAGCAGGAGGTTCATTAGCAGATGTACCAAGAGATGAGGCAGCAAACGTAGAAAGTTATAACGTACATGTAGAAGCAGATGCAGCAACAGCTAATTCAGCAGGAGATGCAGCAGCAGGAGATGCAGAAGCAGATGCAGCAGGAAATGCAGATTCAGCAGGAGAAGCAATAGGGAGAGAATCTTCAGCACATGCAGCAGGATGTGCAGGATGACGAGATGTAGCAGGACATAGAGCAGCAGCAGATGATTCAGCAGATGAAGCAGGAAATGCAGCAAGAGATGCAGCAGCAGAGGTGTAGCCGCAGATGCATCAGAAGCAGATGCAACAGGAGATGCAGCAGCAGCAGATTCCGCAGGAGATGCATCAGCAGAAGATGCAGAAGGAGTTGCAGCATCAGGAGATGAAGCAGGGAATGCAGCAGCAGCAGAAGTAACAGGAGATGCAGCAGCAACATATGCACTAGGAGATGTAGCAGCAGGAGATGAAAAAGCAGGAGCTGCTACAGGCGATTCAGCCGGAGATGCAGAAGGAGAAGATGCAGCAGCAGGAAGTGCAGAGTAGTAGATGAAGTAAAGAAGATGCAGGAGAAGGAAATATAGCAGGATATGCAGCCGCAGTAAATGCAGCAAGAGAGAAAGTAGCAGCTGATGCAGCAGCAGTTGCAGTGGAAGAGGATGCAACAGCAGATGCAGCAGCAGGAGACCTATCAGGAGATGCAGCAGTAGATGAAGCAGCAGCAGATGCAGCAGCAAATTCAGCAGATAGAGCAGGAGATGCTGTAGCAGGAGATGCAGAAGGAGATGTAGCAGAACGAGATGCAGCAGCCGGAGATGCAGCAGCAGGATATGCAGTAAAAGAAGATGCAGCCGCACCAGAGGCAGCAGCAGATTCAGCAGGAGTTGCAGCAGCAGGAGATTCAGCAGCAGGAGATGCAGCATCCGGAGATTGAGCAGGAGTTGCATGAGCAGGAAATGCATCAGCAGATTCTGCAGCAGGAAATTCCGTAGCAGATTCTGCAGCAGGAGATTCAGTAGAAAATGCAGCAGGAGATGCAGCAGGAGATATAGAAGGAGATTCAGCAGCAGGGGATGCAGTAGGAGATGCAGCAGGATATACATCAGCAGGAATTGTAGCAGGAGATTCTGGAGGACATTCTGCAGAATAAGATTCCCTAAGAGATGCAGCAGGAGATGAAAAAGCAACATATGCATCAGCAGTTACAGCAGGAAGTGCAGCAGGATATTCAGCAGGAGATACAGCTGAAATGCAGAAGAACTAGATGCATCAGTAGAAGATTGAGCATCAGATGCAGTAGGAAATGGAGATAATTCTGCAGATGCATCCGCAGAGGATGCAGCAGGAGATGAACCAGCAGGCTATACAGCAGCAGGAGATGCTGCAGCAGATGCAGCAGCAGGAGATGCAGGATGACATCAAGTAGAAGGAGATGCAGAAGCAGCAAGTGTAGCAGGAGATGCAGCAGTACATGAAGCATCAGGAAATGGAGCAGCAGATTAAGCAGCAGCAGGAGGTAATGCATCAGAATATGCAGCATCAGGTGATGCCGCTGCAGATTCAGATGCAGATTCAGTAGGAGATGTAGCAGCAGAAGATGCTGCAGCAGATGATGCAGCAGGAGATGCAGCAGAAAGAAATGCATCAAGATATGCTGCAGAAGGAGATGCAGTAGGATATGAAGCAGGAGATTCAGCAGCAGGAGATGCAGCCAGGGATGCATGTTCAGCAGTAGATTTAGCAGAAACTTCAGAAGGAGATGAAGCAGCAGGAGATTTAACAGGAGATGCATCAGTAGATGAAGCAGCAGCATATGCCACAGCAGATGGAGCAGAAAGAGATGCAGCAGGGGATGGAGCAGCAGATGCAACGAGAAATGGTGCATCAGGAGATGCATCCGCAGATGCATGAGCAGAGGATGCATCAGGAGATGTAGCAGCAGGAGATACAGGATGCTGCAGGAGATGCAGCAGGAGATGCAACACCAGAAGATGCAGCACCAAAAGATGCAGCTAGAGATACAGCAGCACATGCAGTATCAGCAGATGCAACAGCAGGAAATACAACAGGAATAGATGCAGAAGATGATGCAGCAGTAGGAGTTGAAGCAAAATATGCATCAGCAGGAAATGCAGCATGAACAAATTCAGTCGGTGATGCAGCAGGAGATGCAGAATTAGGAGATGCTGCAGAAGAAGATGCTGCAGCAGCACATGCAGAAGGAGATGCAGCAGTAGGAGATGCAGCAGGAGATGCAGCAGCAGGAGATTCAGCAGCAGATAAAGGATATTCAGAAGCAGACACGGCATCAGGAGATTCAGCAGCTGGAGGTGCAGATGGAGATGCAGAAGCTAACGCAGCAGTAGGAGTGGCAGCAGGTGGAGATGCATTAGGAGATTCAGCATGGTATGCAGAAGCATTAGATGCCACAGGAGATTCATCAGGAGATTTAGCAGCAACTGATGCAGCAGCAGGAGAAGCAGCAGGAGACGCAGCAGCAGTTGATTGAGTAAGATATACACAAGCAGGAGATGCATCAGCGGGAGATGTGGCATGAGAGGCAGAAGAAGAAGATCCTGCAGCAGATGCAGTAGCATATGCAGCACCAGCAGATGCAGCAGCAGGAGATTCAGCAGCAGGTGATGCAGCAGTCAGAGATGCAGCATCAGGAGATGCATCAGTAAATGCAGCAGCAGGATATGCAGCGGCAGGAGATGCAGCAGGAGATGCAGTAGCAGGAGATGCAGCAGGAGATGTGGTAGGATTAGATTCAGCAGGTGATGCAGTAGGAGCTGAGCAGCAGGAGATGCAGCAGGAGATGCAGTAGTAGGAGATGAAGCAGTATATGAAGCAGCAGCAGATGCAGCAGAAAATACTGCAGATGGAGCAGTAGGAGATGAATCAGGAGATGCAGCAGGAGATTCAGCCGCAGGAGATGCAGTGGGAGATGATGTAGATGGAGCTGTAGCATCAGGAGCTGCAGAATGAGAAGCAGAAGGAGATGCAGTAGTAGGAGATGAAGCAGTATATGAAGCAGCAGCAGATGCGGCAGCAGGAGATGAATGAGGAGATGCAGCAGGAGATGATGCAGAAGCAAGAGATGCAGCAGCAGGAGATTACGCAGGAGATGCATCAGTAGATGATGCAGCAGCAGGAGATGCAGCCGCTGCAGATGCAGGAAGATATTCTACAGCAGATTCAGTAGGAGCTGCAGCAGTAGGAGATGAAGCAGCAGCAGATGCATCAATAGATGCCTATTCATCAGGAGATGCAGCAGGAAGAGATGCTTCAGCAGGTACAGCTTCATGAGATGTAGCATGAGATACAGAAGGAGATGCTGTAGGAGAAGAGGCAGGAGGAGATGATGCAGCAGACTCAGTAGCAGGAGATGCAGAAGCAGAAGATGCAGCCGGAGATTCTGCAGCAGGAGATGCAGCAACAGGAGATGCAGCAGGAGATACAGTCGCAAGAGATGAGCAGCGGATTCAGCAGGAGATTCTGCAGCAAGAGATGGAGCAGCCGGAGATGCAGCAGGCGATTCTGCAGCAAGAGATGAGCAGCGGATTCAGCAGGAGATTCTGCAGCAAGAGATGAAGCCTCAGGATCTGCAGAGAAGATGCAGCAGTAGGAGATGCAGCAGGAGATGCAACAGCAGACGCATCTGCAGGAGATGCAGCAGCAGAAGATACAGCAGCAGCAGCAGATGCGCAAGGAAATGGAGCAGGAGATGCGGCAGGATAAGATGCAGTACCAGCAGGTGCAGCAGGAGATGCAGCGTCTGGAGTTGAAGCACTAGAAGATGCTGCAGAAGATGCTTCCGCAGATGCATCAGGAGAAGCAGGAGCAGGAGATGCAGCAGCAGAGATGCAGGAGTAGGAGAGGCAGAAGCAGGAGTTGTGGACGCAAGACATGCAAAAGGATATGCAGAAACAGGAGATGCGGCAGCAGGAGAGGCACCATGTGATTCAGCAGGAGATGTGGTAGGATTAGATTCAGCAGGAGATGCAGTAGGATCTGAGAAGCAGGAGATGCAGCAGGAGATGCAGTAGTAGGAGATGAAGCAGTATATGAAGCAGTAGATTCTGCTGCATCTCCTCTGCTGCCTTTCCTACTGCATCTCCTCCTGTTTCATCTTTTGTTGCATCTCCTGCTGCTGTATATCACGGTGCATATCCTCTTGCTACTTCTCCGGCTGCATCTCCTGCTGCATCATCTGCTGCAGCAAATTCTGCTGCTACATCTGCTGCAGCAACTTCTGCTGCATCATCTCATACTGAATCTGCATCTCCTGATGCATCTGCTGCTGCATCTACTACTACTGCATTTGCTGCCTCTGCAGCTGCAGCTGCATCACCTCCTGATGCATCACCTGCTGCATTACCTCCTTCTGCTGAATATTCTGCTACATTTCTGGATGCTGCTTAATCTGCTGCTCCATTTCATGATGCTTCATGTACTGCTGCATCTCCTACTACACTTGCTGCTGCTGCATCTCCTTCTACTTGATGTCCTCCTGTATCTCCTGCTGCTGCATCTGCTGCTTCATCTCCTGCTGGATCCTCTGTAGATGCATCTGAGGATGCATCTGCAGAAGCATCTCCATTTCCTGCTGCATCTGCTGCTCAATCTTCTACGGATGCATCTAGTGCTTCTGCATTTCAGCTGCATATCCTGTTGAAGGCATCTGCGGCTGCATCTCCTGCTGCTACATCTCCTGCTGATTCTCCTGCTGCACTTCCTGCAGTAACTGCTGATGCCTATGTTGCTATCTCATCTCCTGCTGCATCTCCTACTGAAACGTCTTCTGCAGAATCTGTTCCTGCAACTCCTGGTAAAATTCCTGCTGATGTATCTCCTACTGCATCTCCTACTACATCCCCTGCTGCTGCATCTCCTTCTCTATCTCCGGCTGCATCTCCTGCTGCATCTCCTGCTGCATCTTCTGCTAATGCATGTTCTGCTGCATTTCCTGCTGATGCATATCCTGCTGCTGTATTTCCTGATGCATCTCTTTCTGCTTTATCTTTTTCTGCATATCCTGCTGCATCTCTTCCTGCTGGATCTCCTGCTTAATCTCCTCCTACTACATCTTCAGTATATGCTGCTGCATCTGCTGCTGCTTCACCTATTGCTGCATCTCCTGCTATTGCATCTGCTGCTGCAACTCCTGCTACTTCATCTGCTGCTCCATCTCCTGTTACTTCCTCTGCTGCTGAATCTGCATCTCCTCTTTTGTCTGCTGCATCTGCTCGTGCTGCATATGCTACTGCATCTGCTGCAGGATCCCCTTCTTCTGCCTCTCATGCCACATCTCCCGCTGATGCATCTCCTGCTTGTGTATATCTTGCTCAATCTACTGCTGCTGCATCTCCAGCTGCATCTCCTGCTGCTGCATCTCTTGCATCTTTTGGTGCATCTGCTGTAGATTAATCTACTGCTGCATCTCCTGTTGCTTCATCTTCTGATTTTTTGATGTCCTCCTGCATCACCTGATGCTCCATCTGCTGCTGCTGCATACACTGCTGCATCTTCTGCTGCTGAATTCACTTCTGCTGCATCTGCCGCTGCATCTCCTGCTGCTGCACCTCCTGATGCATCTCCTGCTCAATCTCCTCCTGCTGCTTCTCCTACTGCTTCATCTCCTGCATTTGCTGCTGCATGTGCTGCTGCATCTCCTGCTTCTCTATGTCCTCCTCCTGGATCTACACCTGCATCTATAGCTGCTGCTGCACCTCCGTCGGCAACTACCTCTGATGCATCAACGGATTCATCTGATGATGCATCTCCCCTGCTACATCTCCTGCTGCTGAATCTCCTGCTCTTGCATACCCTGCTGCATCTACAACTTCTTCTAAGCCTACTTCATCTACTGCTGCTGCATTACCTGCTGCTTCTGCTGCTGCATCTCCTCCTGAATTTCCTGCTGCTGCATCTCTTGCTGCTATATCTTTTGCTTATCAATCTCCTGCTGCTGCATCTCTTACGGAATCTGCTTCTGAATCTGCTCCTGCATCTACTGCTGCTGCATCTCCTGATGCTGTATCTGCTGCATCTCCTAATGCATCTCCTGTAGCTTAATCTCTTGCTTTTGCATCTCCTGTTTTATCTCCTTCTGATGCCTATCTTGCTGCTGCATCTACTGCTGCTTCGTCTGCTTCTACATCTCCCGCTGCATCTCCTGTTGCTGCATCTCAAGATACATCTTCTCTTGCTCAGTCTCTTCCTGCATATCCTGCTGCTACATAACCTGCTACTGCATCTCCTGCTGCATCTCCTGATGAATCTCTTGCAGCTGCATCTCCTGCTCCATCTCTTGCGGCTGCATCTCCTGCTCCATATCCTCCTGTTGCATCAGCGGATTCATCTTATGATGGTGCTTTCTTGCTGGATCTCCTGCTTCTGCATCTCATGCTGCTGCAAATTCTGCTGCATCTCCTGCTGCTGCATTTCAAGCTGCAGTTGCTGATGCTGTATCTCCTGTGGCTGCAGCTGCTGATGCATTTCCTGATGCATTTTCTACTGCTGCATCTCCTTCTGCTGCAACTCCTGCTGCATCTCCTTTTGCTGCATTTCCTGCTGCATTTCCTGCTCCTGCATCTGATACTTCATCTGCTGGTGCTGCATCTGCTGGTGCTGCATCTCCTGCTGCATCTGCTGATGCTGCATCTCCTGCTGCATCTGCTGGTGCTGCATCTCCTGCTGCATCTGCTGCTTAATCTCCTGCTTCTGCATCTCATACCACATCTCCTGCTGCTGCATCACCTGCTGCAACACCTGCTGCCGAATCTCCTGCATCTTTTGCTGCATCTGCTGTAGATTCGCCTCCTGGTGCATCTCCTGCTGCTGCATCTCCTGCTGCGAATACTTCTGTTGCACAGGCTGCAGTGGAATCTCCTAATGCATCTCCTCTTGCTTAGTCTCCTGATGCTTCCCATCCTGCTTCATCTCCTCTTGCTGCATATCTTGCTGCTGCATCTACTGCTGCTTGTCCTGCTGCTGTATCCCCTGCTCCATCTCCTGCTGGGGCACCTCCTGCTGCATCTCCTTCTGCATCTCCTGCTGCTCCAGCTGCTGCATCTGCATCATCAGGATATTCTGAAGGAGATGCAGCAACAGGAGATGCAGCAGCAGGAGATGCAACCACAGCACTGTGGCAGCAGATTCAGCTGCAGGAGATGCAGCCGTAGGAGATGCAGCAGGATTTTCAGCAGGAGATACAGCAGAAGGAGATGCAGCAGAAGATGCAGTAGTAGATGCAGCAGAAGGAAGTGTAGCAGCAGAAGATGTAGGAGGATATGCAGCAGCAGTAGATGAAACAGACCATAAAGCAGCAGGATATGCAGAAGCAGGAGAATCAGCAGCAGGGGATGCAGCAGCAGATTCAGCAGCAAATTCAGCAGGAAATGTAGCAACAGTAGATGCAGAAGAAGGATATGTAGCAGGAGATGCAGAAGCAGGCAATGCAGCAGCAGAGGCAGCAGCAGAAGATGCAGCGGGAGATATAGAAAAAAATGAGGAAGCATTAGCAGCCCTTATTACTTGATGTCCTCCTGCATCTCCTGATGCTGCATCTGCTGCTTCATCTCCTGCTTCTGTATCTCCTGCTGCTACATCTCCTGATGCATCCTCTGCTCATGCATCTGCGGATGCATCTCCTGATCACCATTTCTCGTTGCATCTGCTGCTCCATCCCCTGCTGCATCTCTTTCTGCTCCATCTGGTGCATCTGCTGTTGCATATGCTGCTGCTTCATCTACTGCTGCATCTCCTGTTAAATCTCCTGCTGCTTCATCTCCTTCTAAAGTTCCTGCTATAATCTACCGCTGAATATGCATCCCCTGCTGCATCTCCTGCTTCATATCCTACTGCATCTCCTCCTGCAGCATATCTTGCTGCATTTCCTACTGCTGCATCTCCTGTGGCATCATCTGCTCCGGTATCTCCTGCTGCTACACCTCCTGATGCATCGTCTGCTCATGCATCTGTGGATGCATCTCCTGATGCACCATTTTCCTTTGCATCTGCTGCTCCTCCCCCTGCTGCATCTCTTTCTGCTCCATCTGGTGCATCTACTGTTGCGTATGCTGCTGCTTCATCTACTGCTGCATCTCCTGTTAAATCTCATGCTGCTGCATCTCCTTCTGAACTTTCTGCTGAATAACCTGCTGAATATGCATCCCCTGCTGCATCTCCTGTTAAATCTCATGCTGCTGCATCTCCTTCTGAACTTTCTGCTGAATAACCTGCTGAATATGCATCCCCGGCTGCATCTCCTGCTGCTGCATCTCCTGCTTCATATCCTACTGCATCTCCTGCTGCAGCATATCTTCATGCATTTCCTTCTGCTGCATCTCCTGCAGCTGCATCTGCTGCAGCATTCGCTCCTGCTACATCTCCTACTGAATCTGCATCTCCTGATGCATCTGCTGCTGCATCTATTGCTGCCACATCTGCTGCCTCTGCAGCTACAGATGCATCACCTCCTGCTGCATATTCTGCTGCATTTCCTGCTGCTGCTTAATCTGCTGCTCCATTTCCTGATGCTTCATGTACTGCTGCATCTCCTTAATCTGCTGCTCCATTTCCTGATGCTTCATGTATTGCTGCATCTCCTGCTACATTTGCTGCTGCTGCATCTCCTTCTACTTGAAGTCCTCCTGCATCTCCTGCTGCTGCACCTGCTGCTTCATCTCTTGCTGCTGTATAGCCTGCTGATACATCTCTTGCTGCATCGTCTGTGGATGCATCTGAGGATGCATCTGCAGAAGCACTCCATTTCTGCTGCATCTGCTGCTCAATCTTTTACAGATACATCTAGTGCTTCTGCATTTCAGCTGCATATCCTGTTGAAGGCATCTGCGGCTGCATCTCCTGCTGCTACATCTCCTGCTGCATCTCCTGCTGCATCTCCTGCTACAATTCCTGCTTATGTATCTCCTGCTGCATTTCCTACTACATCCCCTGCTGCATCTCCTTCTATATCTCCTGCTGCATTTTCTACTGAATCTCCTGCTGCCTTTTCTACTGAATCTCCTGCTGCACAATCTCCTATGGAATTTCCTGCTGATGCATCTCCTGCTGAATCTCCTGATGCTGCATCTCCTGCTGCTGAATCTCTTGCCTCTTCATCTCCTGCTGATGCAACTCCTGCTGAATCTGCTGCTGCCTCTGGTTCGGCTGCATCTTCTTTTCCTGCATCTCCTGCTGCTGCATCTCCGCCTGATTTCCTGCTGCATTTCCTTCTCTTGAATCTCCTGCTGCATATTCGGGTGCATAACCTGCTGAATATGCATCTCCTGCTACATCTCCTGCTGATACACCTCATGCAGCTGCTGCTGCATATCCTGCTGCATCTGCTGTTGCCAAATCGCTTGCTGTTGCATATCCTACTGAATTTACAGCATGCATCTCGTGCTGATGCAATTCTTGCTGCATCTCATCCTGCATCCTTTGCTGCTGCATCTGCTGCTGCTTCTAGTGATGCTACATCTCCAGCTCCGTCTGCTGCTTCATCTCCTGCTTTATCTCCTGCCGCATATAGTTAGGAGCATGATTTAGGGATTGGTGGGAATGGTTGGACTCGACGATCCAGTGGGTCTCTTCCAACCTGTTCATTCTGTGATTCTGTGATATGGTTCTGCATCTTCTGCTGCATATGGTTCTTCATCTTCTGCTGCATAAGTTGCTGCATCTGCTGCTGGTGCATCTCCTGCCTCATATCCTGCTGCTGTGTCTCCTGTGGATGTATGTTTTGCTATATCTCCTGCTGATGCATGTCCTGCTTCATCTCCTGCTTCTGCATCTACTTCTTCTGTATCTCTGGCTTCAGCATCTCCTGCTGCATCAATTACTGATGCATCTCTTATTCATCTCCTTCTGCTGCATATACTACTGCATCTGGTGCTGCTGTACCTCCTCCTACTGCATCTCCTCTTCTATTTCCTCCTGCTGCATCTCCTGCTGCATGTCCTGCTGCTGCATCTCCTTCTGCTACATCTCCTTCTGCATCTCCTGCTACAGCATTTTCTGCTGTATCTGCTGATTCTGCATCTCCTGATACATCCCCTGCTGCTTCTTCTCGTCCTGCTGAATCTCATGCTGCATCTCCTGCTGCTATAGCTCCTGCTGCTTCATATCCTGCTACTGCATCTCCTAATGAATCTCCTGCTGCTTCATCTCTTGATCCATGTCCTGCTGCTGCATCTCCTGTTTCTGCAACTCCTTTTGCTTCGTCTGCTGCTGCATCTCCTGCTGTATCTCATGAGGAACCTTCTACTGAATCATCTCCTGCGTCATCTCCTTCTGCTGCATATCTTGCTGCTTCATGTCGTTCTGCATCTCCTGCTGCATCTCCTTGAGCGTCACCTGCTGCATCTCCTTCTGCATCACCTGCAGATGCATCTCCTGCTATATCTCCTGCTCCTCCATATTCATCTGCATTTCCTGCTGCAGCTCTTTATGAATCTACTACTGCTGCATCTGCTGAATTTGCTGCTGCATCTGCTGCTGCTTCATCTACTGCTGCATCTCCTGCTAAATCTCCTGCAGCTGCATCTTCTTCTGATGTTCCTGCTCGATCTACTGCTAAATATGCATCCCCTGCTGCATCTCTTGCTTCTGCATCTCCTGCTTCATATCCTACTGCATCTCCTCCTGCAGCATATCTTGCTGCATTTCCTTTTGCTGCATCTCCTGCTGCATCATCTGCTGCAGCAAATTCTGCTACTACATCTCCTACGGAAAGAGCATCTCATGATGCATCTGCTGCTGCATCTATTGCTGCTACATCTATTGCTGCTACGTCTGCTGCCTCTGCAGCTGCAGCTGCATCACCATTTGCTGCATCACCTGCTGCATTACGTCCTGCTGCATATTCTGCTGCATTTCCTGATGCTGCATCTCCTTATTCTGCTGCTCCATTTCCTGATGCTTGATGTACTGCTGCATCTCCTGCTGCATTTGCTGCTGCATCTCTTTCTACTTGATGTCTTCCTGCATTTCCTGATGCTGCATTTGCTGCTTCTTCCCCTGCTGCTGTATAGCCTGCTTCTGCATCTCCTGCTGCTTCATCTCCTGCTTTTGCATCTCCTTCTGCTGAATCTCCTCCAGAATCTCTGGTGGCATCTCATGCTGCTACATATCCTACTATATCTCCTAACGTATCTCCTTCTGAATATGCATCTCCTGCTGCTGAATCTTCTCCTACTGAATTTCCTGCTGCTGAGTCTTCTCCTACTGAATCTTCTGCTTCTGCTTCTGCTGCTTCATCACCTCTTTCTCCATAACCTGCTGTATCTCCTGTTGCTGCATCATAACATGCTGCTGCATATGTTGAAAAATCTCTTCCTCCTGCATCTTCTGCTGAATTTTCATTTCCTGTTGCATCTGCTTCTGCATCTCCTGCTGCTGCTGCGTCTCCTGCTGCTTCTCCTGCTGCTGCATCAGTTGCTGCTGAATCTCCTGATGAATCTCCTGTGACATCTCATGCTTCTACATATCATGCTGAATCTCCTAATGCATCTCCACCTGCTGCCACTCCTACTGCTGCGTTAGCTTCTGCATCTCCTGCTGCACCTCCAGCTGCTGAATCTCCTGATGACGTGTCTGCTACTGAATATCCTTTATCTGCTGCTGAATCTCCTGCTGCTGCATCTCCTTCTGCATGTGCTGCTGCAGCATCTTCTTCTGCAGCATCTTCTAATTCTGCATCTCCTGCTGCTGCATACCCTGCTGTATCACAGACTGAATTTCTTCATGCTGCATTTCCTGCTGATGCATATTTTGCTTCAACTCCTGCTGCTGCATTAACTTCTGCATCTATTCCTGTTGTATTTCCTGCTGTTGCATCTGCTGATACTGCATGTGCTGCTGCATCTCCTGCTGCATCTTTTGGTGCTGCATCTTCTGGTGTTGCATATCCTGCTGCATCTCCTGCAGCATCCTGTATCTCCTGCTGCTACATCTCCTGATGCATCCTCTGCTCATGCATCTGCGGATGCATCTCCTGATGCACCATTTCTCGTTGCATCTGCTGCTCCATCCCCTGCTGCATCTCTTTCTGCTCCATCTGGTGCATCTGCTGTTGCATATGCTGCTGCTTCATCTACTGCTGCATCTCCTGTTAAATCTCCTGCTGCTTCATCTCCTTCTAAAGTTCCTGCTATAATCTACCGCTGAATATGCATCCCCGGCTGTATCTCCTACTGCTGCATCTCCTGCTTCATATCCTACTGCATCTCCTGCTGCAGCATATCTTGATGCATTTCCTTCTGCTGCATCTCATGCTTCATCATCTGTAGCAGAATTTTCTGCTGCTACATCTCCTACTGAATCTGCATCTCCTGATGCATCTGCTGCTGCATCTATTTCTGCCGCATCTGCTGCCTCTGCATCTGCAGCTGCATCACCTGATGCTGCATCTCCTGATGCATTACCTCCTGCTGCTTACTCTGCTGCTCCATTTCCTGATGCTTCATGTACTGCTGCATTACCTGCTACATTTTCTGCTGCTGCATCTCCTTCTACTTGATGTCCTCCTGCATCTCCTGCTGCTGCACCTGCTGCTTCATCTCCTGCTGCTGGATAGCCTGCTGCTTCATCTATTGCTGCATCCTCTGCGGATGCATCTGCAGAAGCATCTCCATTTCCTGCTGCATCTGCTGCTCAATCTTCTACGGATGCATCTAGTTCTTCTGCATTACAGCTGCATATCCTGTTGAAGGCATCTGCGGCTGCATCCCCTGCTGCTACATATCCTGCTGAATCTCCTGCTGCACTTCCTGCTGTAACTGATGATGCATATGTTGCTATTTCATCTCCTGCTGCATCTCCTAGATAATCTTTTTCTGCAGAATCTCCTGCTGCATCTCCTGCTACAATTCCTGCTGATGTATCTCCTGCTGCATCTCCTACTGCATCACCTGCTGCTGAATCTCCTTCTATATCTCCTGCTGTATCTCCTGCTTCATTTTCTACTGAATCTCCTGCTGCAGAATCTCCTACGGAATTTTCTGCTGCACAATCTGCTGATGCATTTCCTGCTGATTCATCTCCTGCTCAATCTCCTGATGCTGCATCTGCCTCCTCTGAGTCTCCTGCTGCTGCAACTACTGTTGAATCTGCTGCTGCCTCTGGTGCGGCTGCATCTTCTTTAACTGCATCTCCTTCTGCTGCATCTCCGGCTGCTGCATCTCGTTCTGCTACATCTCCTTCTGCATCTCCTGCTACAGCATCTCCTGCTCTATCTGCTGAATTTGCTGCTGCATCTGCTGCTGCTTCATCTACTGCTGCATCTCCTCCTAGGTCTCCTGCTGCTGCATCTGCTGTTGCATCCTCTTCCACTGCAACTGCTGCTGCATCTGATGCTACTTTCTCTCTTGCTGCATTTACTGCAGCTGCGTCTCATGCTATATTTCTTTCTGCTGCATCTTCTTCACTTCATCTACTACTCTGCACTTCCTGCTGCTGCATCTTCTCCTGCATCTCCGGCTGAATCGGCTGTAGCAGCTCCTATTTTTTCATCTCCTGCTGCTACATCTCCTAGTGCATATGATGCTGCATCTCCTGTTACTTCTGCTGCTGCTGCATTCTCTGCTGCATCTCCTGATGCTGCAGCACCTTCTGCATCTCCTTCTGTGTCTCCTGCTACTACATCCCCTGCTGCTGCATTTCCTGCTTCATATCCTGATGCTGCAACTCCTTCTGCATCTTCTGCTGATGCATCTCCTGCAGTATCTGCTGCTGCTGCATCTCCTGTTGAACCTGCTTCTGATGCATCTGCGGCTACACCTCTGCTGCTGCATCTCTTGCTGCATTTCCTGCTTTATCTGCTGCTGCTCTGCTGCTGCTTCATCTCCTGCCAAATCTCCTGCTTCATATCCTGCTGCTGCGCCCCCTAATGCATCTCATGATAATGCTTCATCTCCTGCTACTGCATCTCCTGCTGCACCTACTGCTGCTGAATTTCCTGATGCATTTTCTTCTGCTGCATCTCCTGCTGATGGGTCTGATGCAGCATCTCTTACTCTAGCATCTCCTGCTGCATCTCTTGCTGCTGCATTAGCTTCTCTATCTCCTCCTACTGCATCTCCTCATACTGCATATCCTGCTTCTGTATATACTGCTGCCTTTCCTGCTGCTGCATCTCCTGCTGCTGAATCTCTTTCTGCATCTCCTTCTTCTGAATCTCCTGCTGCTCTATCACCTTCTGCATCGACTCCTGCTGCATGTCCTGCTGATGCATCGACTCCTGCTGCATCTGCTTCTGCATCTCCTGCTGATGCATCTCCTGCTCTTGCATCTCCTTCTGCTGAATCTCCTCCTCAGTCTCCGGCGGCATCTCATACTGCTACATATCCTGCTACATCTCCTGACATATCTCCTTCTGAATATGCATCTCCTGCTGCTTCTTTTGCAGTACCATCTCCTTCTTCTTAATCTCCTGCAGCTGAATCTCCTACTGCTGCATCATGTCCTCTTTCTCCATAACCTGCTGTATCTCCAGTTGCTGCATCATATCATGCTGCTGCAGATGTTGAAGAATCTCTTCCTACTGCATCTTCTGCTGAATCTTCATTTCCTGCTGCATCTGCTTCTGCATCTCCTGCTGCTGCTGCATCTCCTGCTGCTTCTCCTGCTGCTGCATCAGTGGCTGATAAATCTCCTGATGAATCTCCTGCTGCATATCCTTCTGAATATGCATCTCGTCAGGCATCTCCACCTGCTGCCACTCCTACTGCTGCATTTGCTTCTGCATCTCCTGCTGCACCTCTAGCTGCTGAATCTCCTGATGCCGTGTCTGCTACTGAATATCCTTTGTCTGCTGCTGCATCTCCTACTGCTGCATCTCCTTCTGCATGTGCTGCTGCAGCATCTCCTAATGCTGCATCTCCTGTTGCTGCATCTGCTGGTGCTGCACCTGCTGCAACTTCTGCTTCTGCATCTCCTGCTGCTGCACATCCTTCTGGATCTTTGTCTGAATCTTTTGGTGCTGCATTTCCTGCTGATGCATATTCTCCTTCAACTCCTGCTGCTGCATTACATTTAGCTGCATTTTCCACTGAATCACCTGCTGCCTTTTCTACTGAATCTCCTGCTGCACACTCTCCTACTGAATTTCCTGCTGCAGAATCTGCTGATGCATTTTCTGCTGATGCATCTCCTGCTGAATCTCCTGGTGCTGCATCTCCTGCTGCTGAATCTCTTGCCTCTTCATCTCCTGCTGCTGCAATTCCTGCTGAACCTCCTGCTGCCTCTGGTTCGCATGCATCTTCTTTTCCTGCATCTCCTGCTGCTTCATCTCCGCCTGATTTCCTGCTGCATTTCCTTCTCTTGAATCTCCTGCTGCATATCCTGGTGCATCACCTGCTGAATATGCATCTCCTGCTACATCTCCTGCTGATACACCTCATGCAGCTGCATCTGCTGCTGCATATCCTGCTGCATCTGCTGTTGCCAAATCTCTTGCTGTTGCATATCCTACTGAATTTCCAGAAGTATCTCGTGCTGATTCAATTCCTGCTGCATCTCATCCTGCATCCTTTGCTGCTGCATCTCCTGCTGCTTCTGGTGATGCTACATCTCCAGCTGCATCTGCTGCTTCATCTGCTGCTGTATCCCCTGCTGCATATGGTTCTGCATGTTCTGCTGGATATGGTTCTGCATCTTCTGCTGCATATGGTTCTGCATCTTCTGCTGCATATGGTGCTGCTTCTCCTGCTGCTGCATCAGTTCCTGCTGAATCTCCAGATGAATCTCCTGCAGCATTTCATGCTTCTACATATCATGCTGAATCTCCTTCTGCATCTCCTTCTGAATATGCATCTCCTGATGCATCTCCACCTGCTGCCACTACTACTGCTGCGTTTGCTTCTGCATCTCCTGCTGCATCTCCTGCTGAAGTTTCTGCTGCTGAATATCCTTTGTCTCCTGCTGATGAATGTCCTTTGTCTGCTGATGAATATCCTTTGTCTCCTGCTGAATCTCCTGCTGCTGAATCTCCTGCTGCATCTGCTGCTGCTGCACCTCCTACAACTGCATCACCTTTTGCATGTGCTGTTGCAGCATCTCCTTCTGCTGCATCTCCTGTTGCTGCATTTGCTGGTGCTGCACCTGCTGCAACATCTTCTTCAGCATCTCCTGCTGCACCTCCTGCTGCATCTCTGTCTGAATCTTTTGGTGCAGCATTTCCTGCTGATGCATATTCCGCTTCAACTCCTGCTGCTGCATTACCTTCTGCATCTATTCCTGTTGCATTTCCGGCTGCTGCATCTCCTGCTACTTCATCTCCTGATACTGCATGTGCTGCTGCATCTCTTGGTGCTGCATCTTCTGGTGTTGCATCTCCTGCTCCATCTCCTGCGGCATCACCTGCTCCTGTATCTCCTGCTGCTATATCTACTGATGAATCCTCTGCTCATGCATCTGCAGATGCATCTGCAGAAGTATCTCCATTTCCTGCTGCACCTGCTGCTCAATCTTCTACTGATGCATCTAGTGCTTCTGCATTTCCTCCTGAAGGCATCTGCGGCTGCATCTCCTGCTGCTACACCACCTGCTGAATCTCCTCTTGCCCTTCCTGCTGTAACCTCTGATGCATATGTTGCTACTTCATCTCCTGATGCATCTCCTACTGTATCTCCTGCTGAATCTTCTTCTGCAGAATCTCCTCCTGCAACTCCTGCTGATGTATCTCCTGCTGCATCTCCTACTACATCTTCTGCTGCTGAATCTCCTTCTATATCTCCTGTTGCATCTTCTGCTGAATCTTCCGCTGAATCTCCTGCTGCAGCTTCTCCTACGGTCTTTCCTGCTGCAGAATCTCCTGCTACGTTTCCTGCTGATGCATCTCCTGCTGAATCTCCTGCCTCTTCATCTCCTACTGCTGCTTCTCCTGCATCTGCTGCGGCTGCATCATCTGCTACTGTGTCTCCTGCTACTGCGTCTCCTTCTTCTGAATCTCCTGCTGCTCTATTACCTTCTGCATCGACTCCTCCTGCATGTCCTGCTGCTGCATCGACTCCTGCTGCATCTGCTTCTGCATCTCCTGCTGCTGCATCTCCTGCTAAATCTGCATCTCCTGCTGCATCTGCTTCTGCATGTCCTGCTGATTCATCTCCTGCTCTTCCATCTCCTTCTGCTGAATCTCCTCCTGTATCTCCGGCGGCATCTCATGCTGCTACATATCCTGCTACATCTCCTGACATATCTCCTTCTGAATATGCAACTCCTGCTGCTTCATTTAAAGTTGAATCTCCTGCTTCTTAATCTCCTGCTGCTGTGTCTGCTGTATCATCTCCTCTTTCTCCATAACCTGCTGTATCTCCTGTTGCTGCATCATATCATGCTGCTGCATTTGTTGAAGAATCTCTTCCTACTGCATCTTCTGCTGAATCTTCATTTCCTGCTGCATCTGCTTCTGTATCTCCTGCTGCTGCTGCGTCTCCTGCTGCGTCTCCTGCTGCTGCATCAGTTGCTGCTGAATCTCCTGATGAATCTCCTGCGGCATCTCATGCTTCTACATATCATGCTGAATCTCCTACTGCTGCATCACTTTCTGCATGTGCTGCTGCACCATCTCCTTCTGCTGCAACTCCTGTTGCTGCACCTGCTTATGCCCCTCGTGCTGCTGCATCTCCTGCTTAATCTTCTGCTGCTGCATCTACTGCTGCATCTCTGTCTGAATCTCTTGGTGCTGCATTTCCTGCTGATGCATATTCTGCTTCAAATCCTGCTGCTGCATTACCTACTGCATCTGTTCCTGTTGTATTTCCTGCTGCTGCATCTCCTGCTGCTGCATCTGCTGCTTCTTCTCTTACTGCTGCATCTGCTGATACTGCATGTACTGCTGCATCTCCTGCTACATCTCTTGGTGCTGCATCTTCTGGTGTTGCATCTCCTGCTGCATCTGCTGCAGCATTACCTGCTCCTGTATCTCCTGCTGCTACATCTCTTGATGCATCCTCTGCTCATGCATCTGTGGATGCATCTCCTGATGAACCATTTCCCGTTGCATCAGCTGCTCCATCACCTGCTGCATCTCTTTCTGCTCTATTTTCTGGTTCTGCTGTTGCATATGCTGCTGCTTCATCTACTGCTGCATCTCCTGCTAAATCTCCTGCTGCTGCATCTCCTTCTGATGTATCTGCTGAATCAGCATCTCATGATGCATCTCATGATGCTTCTATTGCTGCTGCATCTGCTGCCTCTGCAGCTGCAGCTGCATCACGTGCTGCTGCATCACCTGCTGCATTACCTCTTGCTGCATATTCTGCTGCATTTCCTGCTGCTGCTGACTCTGCTGCTCCATTTCCTGATGCTTCATGTACTGCTGCATCTCCTTAATCTGCTGCTCCATTTCCTGGTGCTTCATGTACTGCTGCATCTCCTGCTACATTTGCTGCTGCATCTCCTTCTACTTGATGTCCTCCTGCATCTCCTGCTGCTGTATAGCCTGCTGCTTCATCTCCTGCTCCATCCTCTGCGGATGCATCTGCAGAAGCATCTCCATTTCCTGCTTCATCTGCTGCTCAATCGTTTATGGATACATCTAGAACTTCTGCATTTCAGCTGCATATCCTGTTGAAGGCATCTGCGGCTGCATCTCCTGCTGCTACATCTCCTGCTGAATCTCCTGCTGCACTTCCTGCTGGAACTGCGCATGCCTATGTTGCTATTTCATCTCCTGCTGCATCTCCTGCTGAATTATTATCTGCAGAATCTCCTGCTGCATCTCCTGCTACATTTCCTGCTGATGTATCTCCTACTGCATCTCCTACTACATCCCCTGCTGCTGAATCTCCTTCTACATCTCCTGCTGCAACTCCTGCAGAATCTGCTGCTGCCTCTGGTGTGGCTGCATCTTCTTTTCCTGCAGCTCCTGCTGCTGCATCTCCGGCTGATTTCCTGCTGCATTTCCTTCTGTTGAATATCCTGCTGCATATCCTGGTGCATAACCTGCTGAATATGCATCTCCTGCTACATCTCCTGCTGAAACACCTCATGCAGCTGCATCTGCTGCTGCATATCCTACTGCATCTGCTCTTGCCAAATCGCTTGCTGTTTCATATCCTACTGAATTCCAGAAGTATCTTCTGCTGATGCATTTCTTGCTGCATCTCATCCTGCACCCTTTGCTGCTGCATCTGCTACTGCTTCTGCTACTGGTGTGTCTCCTGCCTCATATCCTGCTGCTGTGTCTCCTGCTGGTGTATGTTTTGATGCATCTCCTGCTGATGCATGTCCTGCTGCATCTACTTCTTCTGCATCTCCCGCTCCAGCATCTCCTGCTACATCAGTTGCTGCTGCACCTCTTATTCATCTTCTTCTGCTGCATATACTGCAGCATCTGGTGCTGCTGAATCTCCTTTTGCTGCATTTCCTGTCCCATCTCTTCCTGCTGCATGTCCTGCTGAGTCTCCTGCTGCATCTCCTGCTGCTGCATCCCGTTCTGCTACATCTCCTTCTGCATCTGCTGCTACAGCATATCCTGCTGTATCTGCTGCTTCTGCATCTCCTGATACATCCCCTCCTGCTTCATCTCATCCTGATGCATCTCAGGCTGCATCTCCTGCTGCTTCATATCCTGCTACTGTATCTCCAAATGAATCTCTTGCTGCTTCATCTCTTGAACCATGTCTTGCTGCTTCATCTCCTGTTTCTGCATCTCCTTTTGCCTTGTCTTCTGCTGCATTTCCTGCTGTATCTCATGTTGCACCTTCTATTGAATCATCTCCTGCGTTATCTCCTTCTGCTGCATATCTTGCTGCTTCATCTCGTTCTGCATCTCCTGATGCATCTCCTTGAGCATCACCTGCTGCATCTCCTTCTGCACCACCTGCAGATGCATCTTCTGCTCCTGCATATTCGTCAGCATTTCCTGGTGAAGCTCTTTATGTATATACTACTGCTGCATCTGCTGAATATGCTGCTGCATCCGCTGCTGCGGCATATCCTGATAGATCTCCTGATGATGCATCTCCTGCTGCTGCACCTGCTGCTGCATCTCCTGCTACTGCACCTTCTGCTGCATCTGATGCTGCATCTGATGCAATTTTCTCTCTTGATGCATTTACTGCGGCTGAATCTCCTGCTATATTTCTATCTGCTGCATCTTCTTCACTTCATCTATTACTCTGCACCTCTTGCTGCTGCATCTCCTCCTTCTGCATCTCCAGCTGAATCGCCTGTAGCATCTCCTGCTTCTTCATGCCCTGCTGCTACATCTCCTAGTGCTGCTGCATCTGCTGTTACTTCTGCTGCTGCTGCATTCCCTGCTGCATCTCCTGATGCTGCAGCTCCTTCTGCATCTCCTTCTGTGTCTCCTCCTACTACATCCCCTGCTGCTGCATTTCCTGCTGCATCTCCTGATGCTGCAACTACTTCTGCATCTTCTGCCAATGCATCTCCTTCGGAATCTCCTGCTGCTGCATCTCCTTCTACTTAATGTCTTCCTGCATTTCCTGCTGCTGCATCTGCTGCTGCTTCATATACTGCTTCATCTCCTACTACTGCATTTCGTTCTGCTTCTCATTCTGCATCTCCTGATGCTACAGCTCCATCTGCATCATCTCCTACTGCATCTCCTGCTGCTGAATCTCTTGCTGCATCTCTTGATTCATCTCCTACTGCTGCATCTGCAGTATTTTTTGCTGCATCTGCTGCTGCTTCATATACTGCTTCATCTCCTACTACTGCATCTCCTGCTGCATCTCCTGCTGCTGCAGCTCCTACTGCATCTACTGCTGAATCTAATCCTACTGCATCTCCTGCTGCATCTCCTGCTGCTGCATAAACTGCTGCATCTCCTCTTGCTGCATCTCCTGCCGCTGCATTTACTGATGCATCTCCTGATGCTGCATCTCCACCTGCTGCATCTCCTGCTGCTGAAATCCTGCTGCTGCATCTTCTGATGATGCATAACCTGCTGCATCTCTGACTGCTGCATACACTGCTGCTGAATCTCCTGCTGCTGCATCTGCTGCAGGATCTTCTACTTCTGCCTCTCATGCCACATCTCCCGCTGATGCATCTCCTGCTTCTATATATCTTGCTCAATCTACTGCTGCTGCATCTCCAGCTGCATCTCCTGCTGCTGCATCTCTTGCATCTTTTGGTGCATCTGCTGTAGATTAATCTACTGCTGCATCTCCTGTTGCTTCATCTTCTGATTATTTTATGTCCTCCTGCATCACCTGATGCTCCATCTGCTGCTGCTGCATACACTGCTGCATCTTCTGCTGCTGAATTCACTTCTGCTGCATCTGCTGCTGCATCACCTTCTACTGAATCCCCTGATGCATCTCCTGCTGCTGCATCCACTGGTACATCTCCTAATGCTGCATCTCCTGCTGCTGCACCTCCTGATGCATCTCCTGCTCAATCTCCTCCTGCTGCTTCTCCTACTGCTTCATCTCCTGCATCTGCTGCTGCATGTGCTGCTGCATCTCCTGCTTCTCTATGTCCTCCTCCTGCATCTCCACATGCATCTATTGCTGCTGCATCCTCTGCTGAACCTCCTGCTGCTGCATCTCCTTCTGCAACTTCCTCTGATGCATCAGCAGATTCATCTGATGATGCATCTCCCCTGTTTCATCTCCTGCTGCTGAATCTCCTGCTCTTGCATACCCTGCTGCATCTACAGCTGCTTCTAACCCTACTTCATCTACTGCTGCTGCATTACCTGCTGCTTCTGCTGCTGCATCTCCTCCTGAATTTCCTGCTGCTGCATCTCCTGCTGCTATATCTTTTGCTTATCAATCTCCTGCTGCTGCACCTCTTAGGGAATCTGCTTCTGAATCTGCTCCTGCATCTACTGCAGATGAATCTCCTGATGCTGTATCTGCTGCTACTGCATCTACTAATGCATCTCCTGTAGCTTAATCTCCTGCTTTTGCATCTCCTGTTTTATCTCCTTCTGATGCCTATCTTGCTGCTGCATCTACTGCTGCTTCGTCTGCTTCTACATCTCCTGCAGCATTTCCTGCTGCTGCATCTCAGGATACATCTGCTCTTGCTCAGTCTCTTGCTGCATATCATGCTGCTACATCTCCTGCTACTGCATCTCCTGCTGCATCTCTTGTGGCTGCATCTCCTGCTCCATATCCTCCTGTTGCATCGGCGGATTCATCTTTTGATGGTGCTTTCTTGCTGGAACTCCTGCTTCTGCATCTCCTGCTGCTGCAAAATCTGCTGCATCTCCTGCTGCTGCATTTCCAGCTGCAGTTGCTGATACTGCATCTCCTGTGGCTGCGACTGCTGATTCATTTCCTGATGCATTTTGTACTGCTGCATCTCCTACTGCTGCAACTCCTGCAGCATCTCTTTTTGCTGCATTTCCTACTGCTGCATTGCCTGCTCCTGCATCTAATACTTCATCTCCTGCTTCTGCATCTCCTGCTGCTGCATCTCCTGTGCAATCTCCTACTGCTGAATCTCGTGCTGCTCCATTCTCTGCTGCATCTACTGCTGCTGCATCACCTGCTGCCGAATCTCCTAATGCAACTCCTCTTGCTTAGTCTCCTGATGCTTCCCATCCTGCTTCATCTCCTTTTACTGCATATCTTGCTGCTGCATCTACTGCTGCTTGTCCTGCTGCTATATCCCCTGCTCCATCTCCTGCTGGGGCACCTCCTGCTGCATCTCCTTCTGCATCTCCTGCTGCTCCAGCTGCTGCATCTGCATCATCAGGATATTCTGAAGGAGATGCAGCAACAGGAGATGCAGCAGCAGGAGATGCAACCACAGCACTGTGGCAGCAGATTCAGCTGCAGGAGATGCAGCCGTAGGAGATGCAGCAGGATTTTCAGCAGGAGATACAGCAGAAGGAGATGCAGCAGGAGATGCAGTAGCAGATGCAGCAGCAGAAGATGTAGGAGGATATGCAGCAGCAGTAGAAGAAACAGACCATAAAGCATCAGGATATGCAGAAGCAGGAGAATCAGCAGCAGGGGATGCAGCAGCAGATTCAGCAGCAAATTCAGCAGGAAATGTAGCAACAGTAGATGCAGAAGAAGGAGATGTAGCAGGAGATGCATCAGCAGGAAATACGCCAGCAGAGGCAGCAGCAGAAGATGCAGCGGGAGATATAGAAAAAAATGAGGAAGCAGGAGCAGCCCCTATTACTTGATGTCCTCCTGCATCTCCTGATGCTGCATCTGCTGCTTCATCTCCTGCTTCTGTATCTCCTGCTGCTACATCTCCTGATGCATCCTCTGCTCATGCATCTGCGGATGCATTTCCTGATGCATCATTTCCCGTTGCATCTGCTGCTCCTTCCCCTGCTGCATCTCTTTCTGCTCCATCTGGTGCATCTGCTGTTGCATATGCTGCTGCTTCATCTACTGCTGCATCTCCTGCTAAATCTCCTGCTGCTGCATCTATTTCTGAAGTTTCTGCTGAATCTACTGCTGAATATGCATCCCCTGCTGCATCTCCTGCTTCATATCCTACTGCATCTCCTACTGCAGCATATCTTGCTGCATTTCCTACTGCTGCATCTCCTGCGGCATCATCTGCTCCTGTATATCCTGCTGCTTCATCTCCTGATGCGTCCTTTGCTCATGCATCTGTGGATGCATCTCCTGATGCACCATTTCCCGTTGCATCTGCTGCTCCATCCCCTGCTGCATCTCTTTCTGCTCCATCTGGTGCATCTGCTGTTGCATATGCTGCTGCTTCATCTACTGCCGCATCTCCGGCTATATCTCCTGCTTCTGTATCTCCTGCTGAATCTCCTGCTGCACTTCCTGCTGGAACTGCTGATGCATATGTTGCTATTTCATCTCCTGCTGCATCTCCTGATGAATCTTCTTCTGCAGAATCTCCTGCTGCATCTCCTGCTACAATTCCTGCTGATGTCTTTCCTGCTGCATCTCCTACTACATCCCCTGCTGCTTAATCTCCTTCTATATCTCCTGCTGCATTTTCTACTGAATCTCCTGCTGCACACTCTCCTACGGAATTTCCTGCTGCAGAATCTGCTGATGCATTTCCTGCTGATGCATCTCCTGCTGAATCTCCTGGTGCTGCATCTCCTGCTGCTGAATCTCTTGCCTCTTCATCTTCTGCTGCTGCAACCCCTGCTGAATCTGCTGCTGCCTCTGGTTCGCATGCATCTTCTTTTCCTGCATCTCCTGCTGCTGCATCTCCGGCTGATTTCCTGCTGCATTTCCTTAGTTGAATCTCCTGCTGCATATCCTGGTGCATCACCTGCTGAATATGCATCTCCTGCTACATCTCCTGCTGATACACCTCATGCAGCTGCATCTGCTGCTGCATATCCTGCTGCATCTGCTGTTGCCAAATCTCTTGCTGCTGCATATCCTACTGAATTTCCAGCAGCATCTCCTGCTGATGCAATTCCTGCTGCATCTCAGCCTGCATCCTTTGCTGCTGCATCTGCTGCTGCTTCTGGTGATGCTACATCTCCAGCTGCATCTGCTGCTTCATCTGCTGCTGTATCTCCTACTGCATATGGTTCTGCATCTCCTGCTGCATATGGTTCTGCATCTTCTGATGCATATGGTTCTGCATCTTCTGCTGCATATGGTGCTGCTTCTCCTGCTGCTGCATCAGTTCCTGCTGAATCTCCAGATGAATCTCCTTCTGCATCTCCTTCTGAATATGCATCTCCTGATGCATCTCCACCTGCTGCCACTCCTACTGCTGCGTTTGCTTCTGCATCTCCTGCTGCATCTCCTGCTGCTGAATCTCCTGATGACATTTCTGTTGCTGAATATCCTTTGTCTGCTGATGAATATCCTTTGTCTCCTGCTGGATCTCCTGCTGCTGAATCGCCTGCTGCTGAATCTCCTGCTGCATCTGCTGCTGCTGCATCTCCTACAACTGCATCACCTTTTGCATGTGCTGTTGCAGCATCTCCTTCTGCTGCATCTCCTGTTGCTGCATCTGCTACTGCTGCACCTGCTGCAATATCTGCTTCTGCATCTCCTGCTGCTGCACCTCCTGCTGCATCTCTGTCTGAATCTTTTGGTGCAGCATTTCCTGCTGATGCATATTCTGCTTCAACTCCTGCTGCTGCATAACCTTCCGCCTCTATTCCTGTTGTATTTCCGGCTGCTGCATCTCCTTCTGCTGCTGTATCTCCTGCTTCTGCATCTCCTGCTGCATCTGCGTCTCCTGCTGCTTCTCCTGCTGCTGCATCAGTTGCTGCTGAATCTCCTGATGAATCTCCTGCGGCATCTCATGCTTCTACATATCATGCTAAATCTCCTGCTGCTGAATCTCCTGCTGCATCTGCTGCTGATGCATCTCCTACAGCTGCATCACCTTCTGCATGTGCTGCTGCAGCATCTCCTAATGCTGCATCTCCTGTTGCTGCATCTGCTGCTGCATCTCCTGCTTCTGCATCTCCTGCTTCATCTCCTGCTGTTGCATCTCCTGCTGCATCTCCATCTGAATCTCTTGCTGCTGCATGTCCTCCTGCTGCATATTCTGCTTCAACTCCTGCTGCTGCATTACCTTCTGCATCTATTCCTTTTGTATTTCCGGCTGCTGCATCTGCTGCTTCATCTCCGGCTGCTGAATCTGGTGATACTGCATGGGTTGCTGCATCTCCTGCTGCATCTCTTGGTGCTGCATCTTCTGGTGTTGCATCACCTGCTGCATCTCCTGCAGCATCACCTTCTCCTGTATCTCCTGCTGCTACATCTCCTGATGCATCCTCTGGTCATGCATCTGCGGAAGCATCTACGGATACATCTCCTGATGCACCATTTCCCGTTGCATCTGCTGCTCCATCCCCTGCTGCATCTCTTTCTGCTCCATCTGGTGCATCTGCTGTTGCATATGCTGCTGCTACATCTCCTACTGAATCAGCATCTCCTGATGCATCTGCTGCTGCATCTATTGCTGCTGTATCTGCTGCCTCTGCATCTGCAGCTGCATCACCTGTTGATGCATCACCTGCTGCATTATCTCCTGCTACATATTCTACTGCAATTACTGCTGCTTAATCTGCTGCTCCTTTTCCTGATGCTTCATGTACTGCTGCATCTCCTTAATCTGCTGCTCCATTTCCTGGTGCTTCATGTAGTACTGCATCTCCTGCTACATTTCCTGATGCTGCATCTCCTTCTACTTGATGTCCTCCTGCATCTCCTGCTGCTGCATCTGCTGCTTCATGTCCTGCTGCATCCTCTGCGGAAGCATCTGCAGAAGTATCTCCATTTCCTGCTGCATCTGCTGCTCAATCTTCTACAGATGCATCTAGTGCTTCTGCGTTTCAGCTGCATATCCTGTTGAAGGCATCTGCGGCTGCATCTCCTGCTTCTACATCTCCTTCTGAATCTCCTGCTGCAATTCCTGCTGTAACTGCTGATGCATATGTTGCTATTTCATCTCCTGCTGTATCTCCTAGAGAATCTTCTTCTGCAGAATCTCCTCCAGCATCTCCTGCTAAAATTCCTGCTGATGTATCTCCAGCTGCATCTCCTACTACATCCCCTGTTGCTGAGTCTCCTTCTACATCTCCTGCTGCATCTCCTGCTGCCTTTTCTACTGAATCTCCTGCTGCACAATCTCCTACGGAATTTCCTGCTGCACAATCTGCTGATGCATTTCCTGCTGATGCATCTCTTGCTGAATCTCCTGATGCTGCATCTCCTCCTGCTGAATCTCCTGCCTCTTCATCTTCTGCTGCTGCAACTCCTGCTGAATCTGCTGCTGCCTCTGGTGCGGCTGCATCTTCTTTTCCTGCATCTCCTGCTGCTGCATCTCTGGCTGATTTCCTGCTGCATTTCCTTCTCTTGAATCTCCTGCTGCATATCCTGGTGCATCACCTGCTGAATATGCATCTCCTGCTACATCTCCTGCTGATACACCTCATGCAGCTGCATCTGCTGCTGCATATCCTGCTGCATCTGCTGTTGCCAAATCTCTTGCTGTTGCATATCCTACGGAATTTCCAGAAGTATCTCTTGCTGATGCAATTCTTCCAGCATCTCATCCTGCACCCTTTGCTGCTGCATCTGCTGCTGCTTCTGCTGCTGGTGCATCTCCTGATACATATCCTGCTGCTGTTTCTTCTACTGATGTATGTTTTAATGCATCGCCTGTTGATGCATGTCCTGCTGCATCTCCTGCTTCTGCATCTACTTCTTCTGCATCTCCGGCTCCAGCATCTCCTGCTGCATCAATTGCTGCTGCACGTCTTATTCATCTCTTTCTGCTGCATATACTGCAGCATCTGGTGCTGATGTACCTCCTCCTGCTGCATTTCCTGTTGCATCTCCTCCTGCTGCATTTCATGCTGAATCTTCTTTTGCTGCATCTCCTGTCCTATCTCTTCCTGCTGCATCTCCTGTTGCATCTCCTGCTGCTGCATCTCCTTCTGCTACATCTCCTACTGCATCTCCTGCTACAGCATCTCCTGCTGTATCTGCTGATTCTGCATCTCCTGATACATCCCCTGCTGCTTCATCTCATCCTGCTGCATCTCAGGCTGCATCTCATGCTGCTATATCTCCTGCTGCTTCATATCCTGCTACTGCATCTCCAAATGAATCTCCTGCTGCTTCATCTCTTGATCCATGTCCTGCTGCTTCATCTCCTGTTTCTTCATCTCCTTTTGCCTTGTCTTCTGCTGCATCTCCTGCTGTATCTCATGTTGCACCTTCTATTGAATCATCTCCTGTGTCATTTCCTTCTGCTGCATATCTTGATGCTTCATCTCGTTCTGCATTTCCTGCTGCAGCTCTTTATGTATTTACTACTGCTGCATCTGCTGAATTTGCTGCTGCATCATCTACTGCGGAACATCTTTATAGATCTCCTGCTCCTGTATCTCCTGCTGCTGCACCTGCTGCTGCATCTCCTGCTGCTGCACCTGATGGTACATCTGATGATGCATCTGATGGTGCATCTGATGGTGCATCTGATGCTACTTTCTCTCTTGATGCGTTTACTGCTGCTGCATCTCCTGCTATATTTCCTTCTGCTGCATCTTCTTCACATCATCTATTACTCTGCACCTCCTGCTGCTGCATCTTCTCCTTCTGCATCTCCAGCTGAATTACCTGTAGCATCTCCTGCTTCTTCATCCCCTGCTGCTACATCTCCTAGTGCTGCTGCATCTCCTGTTACTTCTGCTGCTGCTGCATTCCCTGCTGCATCTCCTGATGCTGCAGCTCCTTCTGCATCTCCTTCTGTGCCTCCTGCTACTCCATCCCCTGCTGCTGCATTTCCTGCTTCATCTCCTGCTGCTGCAACTCCTTCTGCATCTTCTGCCAATGCATCTCCTGCAGAATCTCCTGCTGCTGCATCTCCTTCTACTTGATGTCTTCCTGCATTTCCTGCTGATGCATCTGCTGCTTCATCTCCTACTGCTGTATAGCCTGCTGATGCATCTCCTGCTCTTGCATCTCCTTCTGCTGAATCTCCTCCTGAATTTCTGGTGGCATCTCATGCTGCTACATATCCTGCTACATCTCCTGATGTATCTCCTTCTGAATATGCATCTCCTGATTAATCTCCTGCTGCTGAATCTCCTTCTGCTGAATATCCTGCTGCTACATCTTCTCCTGCTTCAACTCCTGCTGCTACATTAACTTCTGCATCTATTCCTGTTGTATTTCTGGCTGCTGCATCTCCTGCTGCTGCATGTGCTGCTGCATCTCCTGGTGCTGCATCTTCTGGTGTTGCATCTCCTGCTGCATCTCCTGCGGCATCCTGTATCTCCTGCTGATACATCTCGTGATGCAACCTCTCCTCATGCATCTGTGGATACATCACCTCATGCGTCATTTCCCGTTGCATCTGCTGCTCCATCCCCTGCTTCTCTTTCTGCTCCATCTTGTGCATCTGCTGTTGCATATGCTGCTGCTTCATCTACTGCTGCATCTCCTGTTAAATCCCCTGCTGCTTCATCTCCTTCTGAATTTTCTGCTGAATCTACTGCTGAACATGCATCCCCGGCTGCATCTCCTGCTGCTGCATCTCCTGCTTCATATCCTACCGAATCTCCTCTTGCAGCATCTCTTGATGCATTTCATTCTGCTGCATCTCCTTCTGCTGCATCATCTGCTGCATCATCTTCTGCTGCTACATATCCTACTGAATCTGCATCTCCTGATGCATCTGCTGCTGCATCTATTGCTGCTACATCTGCTGCCTCTGCAGCTGTAGCTGCATCACCTGCTGCTGTATCACCTGCTGTATTACCTCCTGCTGCTTAATCTGCTGCTCCATTTTCTGATGCTTCATGTACTGCTGCATCTCCTACTACACTTGCTGCTGCTGCATCTCCTTCTACTTGATGTCCTCCTGCATCTCCTGCTGCTGCATCTGCTGCTTCATCTCCTGCTGCTCTAGAGCCTGCTGATTCATCTCCTGCTGCATCCTCTCCAGATGCATCTGCGAATGCATCTGCAGAAGTATCTCCATTTCTGCTGCATCTGCTGCTCAATCTTTTACAGATACATCTAGTGCTTCTGCATTTCAGCTGCATATCCTGTTGAAGGCATCTGCGGCTGCATCTCCTGCTGCTGCATCTACTGCTGAATCTCCTGCTGCACTTCCTGCAGTAACTGCTGATGCCTATGTTGCTATTTCATCTCCTGATGCATCTCCTGCTGAATCTTCTTCTGCAGAATCTCCTGCTACAATTCCTGCTGATGTATCTCCTGCTGCATCTCCTACTACATCCCCTGTTGATGAATCTCCTGCTGCATCTCTTGCTGAATCTGCCTCTGGTGCGGCTGTATCTTCTTTTACTGCATATCCTTCTGCTGCATCTCCTGCTGCTGCATCTCGTTCTTCTACATCTCCTTCTGCATCTCCTGCTACAGCATCTCCTGCTGTATCTGCTGAATTTGCTGCTGCATCTGCTGCTGCTTCATCTACTGCTGCATCTCCTGATAGGTCTCCTGCTGCTGCATCTGCTGTTCCATCCTCTTCCACTGCATCTGCTGCTTCATCAGCTGCTACTTTCTCTCTTGCTAATTTACTGCGGCTGCATCTCCTACTATATTTCCTTCTGCTGCATCTTCTTTACTTCATCTACTACTCTGAACCTCCTGCTGCTGCATCTCCTCCTTCTGAATCTCCTCCTTCTGCATCTCCGGCTGAATCACCTGTAGCATCTCATGCTTCTTCATCTCCTGCTGCTACATCTTCTAGTGCTTATGATGATGCTGCATCTCCTGTTACTTCTCCTGCTGCTGCATTCCCTGATGCTGCAACTCCTTCTGCATCTCCTGCTACGACATCTCCTGCTGCTGCATTTCCTGCTGAATCTCCTGATGCTGCAACTCCTTCTCCATCTCCTACTGCATCTCATTTCTTAATGCATGTCCTGCTGCATTTCCTGTTGAAACGTCTCATGCTCTATCTCATCCGTTATACCTTTCTACATTTGCTGCCTCATTTCCTCATGCACCTGCTAATGCCCCTCGTGCTACTGCATCTCCTGCTTCATCTTACACTGATGCATCTGTGGCTTCATCACATGATATGCCATCTCCTGCAGCATCTGTTTCAGTATTTCCTGATGGAGAATCTGCTGACCAAGAAACTACTGCTGCATCTCCTGCTGCTGCATTACCTGCTCTATCTCCTCCTGCTGCATCTCCTCCTGCTGCATCTCCTGCTTCTCTATATACTGCTGCCTTTCCTGCTGCTGCATCTCCTGCTGATGCATCTCCTCTTGCATCTCCTTCTGCTGAATCTCCTGCTGCTCTATTACCTTCTGCTTCAACTCCGGCTGCATGTCCTGCTGATGCATCTCCTCTTGCATCTCCTTCTGCTGAATCTCCTCCTGAATCTCCGGTGGCATCTCATGCTGTTACATATCCTGCTACATCTCCTGACATATCTCCTTCTGAATATGCATCTCCTGATGCATCTCCACCTGCTGCCCCTATTGAGGTGCTTTAGGGAAATCGAATAGCACCCACAGGGAAGATACTAGCATGGAGTGCTGCTGCTTCTAAATGTCTCCTCTTAAAGCGCTTTCACTGCAAAGCGAGACTTGTGAGAGGTTTGAGTATACGCTTGTGTACTTTAACATCAAGCGTCACTTGAAAGTAGCAGAGCGTTCAGCACAAATACCGCAGGGAAGAAGCTACGATGAAATGCTGGCTCTCGTTAGAGTCTTCTCTGGTAACGCTTTCACTGCAAGCTGCAAAGCATGACTAACAACGTTTTAGTATAGGGTACTGAATTGTGACTTATGAAGGTGCTTTCTGATAAGTGAGTAACTGACGCAGTGAAGATGCTAGCGTGGAATACTGATGCTACTGAATGTCTTCTCTTAGAACGCTTTCACTGCAAAGCAAAACTTGTAGAAGTTTCAGTCTAGGTTTGTACGCTGCAACATCAGAATGGCTATTAAAGCATCACTTCAAAATCTTTAGCGCTTCACTGCAAGGCAAGACTTGTTGAACTTTTAGTCTGGGCTTATGTACTGCAACATCAGAATGGCTATGAAAGCGTCGCTTCCAAATATCAGAGTGTTCAGCGCAAATACGCAGGGAAGATGCTACGATCAAATATTGAAATTCGTATAATTCTTCCCTGGATGCGCTTTCATTGCAAGCTGCAAAGCACGTCTAACAAAACGTTTAGTATTGATTACGGAATTGTGATTTAACTGTTGAGGAGCTTTAGGAAAAGTGAGTAAAGCCCGGATGGAAGATGCTAGCATGGAATGCTGCTGCTTCTGAATGTCTTCTCTTATAGCGCTTTCACTGCAAAGAAAGACTTGTAGAACTTTCAGTCTAGACTCGTGTCCTGTAACATCAGAATGGGTATTAAAGCGTCGCTGCAAAATTTCAAATCGTTCAGCATAAGTACGGCAGAGAAACTGCTACGATCACATGCTGGCTCTCGTTAGTCTTCTCTGGAAGCGCTTTCATTGCAAGCTGCTAATCACGAGTAACACAAAATTTTAGTATAGTGTACAGAACAGTTACTTTACTTTGCCGAATAAAGCGCTTTAGGAACAGTGAACATCGGCTGCAGGGAAGATGGTAGTATGGAATGCTGCTGCTTCTGAATGTCTTCTCTTATAGCACTTTCACTGCAAAGTACGACTTCTAGAAGTTTCATTCTAGTCTTCTGAAGTATATCGTCAGCTAGTAAAGTGTCACTTCAAAATTTCAGAGCGTTCAGGACAAGTACCGCTGTGAAGCTTCTACAATCAAATGCTGGTTCTCATTAGTCTTCTCTTATCGCGCTTTCGCTGCAGGCTGTGAAGCACGACTAACACATTTTAGTTTAGGGTAATGAATGCTAACTTAACACGCCTGTTAACGCGCTCACAGAATAGTAAGTATTTCAGGCAGTGCAGATGTTGGCCTGAAACTACAGCGCTTATTAATATTTTCTCTTATAGCACTGTTACTGCAAAAGACGACTTGTAGAACTTTCACTCTAGGCTTATGAACTGTAAGATCAGAATGGCTATTAAAGCCTCATTTCAAGAGTTGAGATCGTTCAGCACAAATACCGCAAGGAAGCTGCTGCCATCAAATTTTGGCTCTCTATAGGATCCTTTCATGAAGCGCTGTCACTGCCAGCCGCAAAGCTCGAAAAACGCGACCTTTTCGCGGAGGCTAGTTATTAGCGACTTAATAACCCTAATAACGCTTTTTAGGAAAAGAGCAGGGAAGATGTTAGCATGGAATGCTTCTGCTTCTGAACGTCTTCTAAGAAAAGTGCAATCACTTCTAAGAGAGCGCAATCACTGCAAACCAAGATTTATCGAACTTTCAGTCTAAGCTAGTGAATTGTAACATCAGCATATCTAGTAAAGCTTCACCTGAAGATTTGAAAGTGTTTAGCAGAACTACCCTCGGGAAGTTGCTAGCATTAAATGGTGACTCTCGTTAGATTCTTCTCTGGAAGAGCTTTCACTGCAAGCTGCAAACACGAAAGTATTAGCAGAGGCTAGTGAATAGGGAAGTTTTAGCGTATGGAATGCTTCTGTTTCTGAATGTCTTCTCTTAGAGCGCAATCACTGCAAACCATGATTTATCGAACTTTCCATCTTGGCTATTGAACGGTAACATCAGCAGGGCTAGTAATGCTTCACTTGAAGATTTGAAAGCGTTCAACAGAAACCCCTGGGAAGTTGCTAGCATCAAATGGTGGCTCTCGTTGGGGTCCTCTCTGGATGCGCTTTCACTGAGAGGTGCAAAACACGAAGAAAAATGCTTTTAAGTGTAGGTTAAAGAATAGTGACATAAAAGCGACTAATAACGAGCTTTAGAAAAGTGACTACCTCCAACAGCGAAGATGTTAGCACGGAATGCTGATGCTTCTGAATGTCGTCTCTTATAGCACTTTAACTAGAATGCGAGACATGTCGAACTTTCAGTCTAGGCTAGTGAATCGGTAACATCAGCATGGCTATTGAGGCGTCACGTCAAGAGTTTAGAGATTTCTGCTCAAGTACCTCACGAAAGCTGCTACCATCAAATTCTGGTTCTCGTTAGGATCTTTTCATGAAGCCCTTTCTCTGTCAGCCGGAAAGCACGACAAACGCAACGTTTTCGCGGAGGCTAGTTATTAGAGACTTAATAACTCCTAACAAGGCTCTTTAGGAAAAGAGAATATCTTGTTCAGGGAAGATGTTAGCATGGAATGCTTCTGCTTGTGGATGTATTCTCTTAGAGCGCAATCACTGCAGAGCACGACTTGCAGAACTTTCCGTCTATTCTTGTGTTCTGTCAGATCAGAATGACTGCTTCTGCTTCTGAATGTCTTCTCTTCGAGCGCAATCATGCAAACCAAGATTTATCGAACTTTCTGTCTAGGCTAGTGAACGGTCTAACTGCGAAGATGTTAGCACAGAATGCTGCTGCTTCTGAATGTCTTCCCTTACAGCGATTTCACTGGAAAGGGAGACTTGTAGAACTTTCATTCTCAGTTTGTGAACGGTAACATCAAAATAGCTATGAAGGCGCCATGTCAAAATTTCAGAGAATTCGGCATAAGTACCGCAGGAAAGCTGCTACCATCCAATACTGGCTCACGTTAGAGTCTTCCTGGATAGACTTTCACTGCAAGTTGCAAACACGACTAAAAGAATGTTTTAGTTTAGGCTTGTTAATAGTGACTTTAAAACGCCTGTTACGTCGCTATAGTTGGAATTAATATCTCCAGCAAGGACGATTCTTAGCATGGAATGTTTCCGCTTATGAACGTGTTCTCTTAAAGCGCTACAACTACAAAGCACGACTTGTCGAACTTTCACTCTAGGCTTGTGAAAAGTAACATCAGCATGGCTATTGAGACATTACGTCAAGATTTTAGAGATTTCTGATCAAGTACCTCACGGAAGCTGCTACCATCAAATTCTGGCTCTCGTTAGGATCTTTTCGTGAAGCGCTTTCACTGTCAGCCGCAAAGCAGGAAAACCGCAACGTTTTAGCGGAGGCTAGTTATTAACGACTTAATAACGCCTAACAACGCGCTTTAGGAAAAGAGAATATCTCCAGCAGGGAAGATGTTAGCAATCACTGCAGAGCACGACTTGCAGAACTTTTCGTCTAGACTAGTGAACAGTAACATCAGCATGGCTAGTAAGGCTTCGCCTGAAGATTTGAAAGCGTTTAGCAGAAATACCCCCGAAAGTTCTACAAGTCGTGCTCTGCAGTGAAAGCGCTCTAAGAGAATACATCCACAAGCAGAAGCATTCCATGCTAGCATCTTCCCTGCTGGAGATGTGAATTTTTACTAAAACTCCGTAATAGAGGGTGTTAAGTCCCTATTCACTAGCCTATGATAATGAATTCTTTTAGTCGTGTTTGCAGCTTGGAGTGAAAGCGCTTCCAGAGAAGATTGTAACGAGAGACACCATTTGATGGTTTCAACATTCCCTCGATAGTTGTGCTATAAGAGACGACAGAAGCAGCAGTATTCCGTGCTAACATCTTCGCTGTTGGAGATAGTCACTTTTCTAAAGCTCGTTATGTCATTATTCTTCAACCTACACTTAAACGCATTGTTCATCGTGTTTTGCACCTCTCAGTGAAAGCGCTTCCAGAGAAGATTCTAACGAGAGACACCATTTGATGCTAGCAACTTCCCAGGGGTAGTTCTGCTAAACGCTTTCAAATCGTCAAGTGAACCTTTACTAGCATTGCTGATGTAACCGTTCACTAGCCTAGACGGAGAGATCGATAAATCTTGGTTTGCAGAGATTGCGCTCTAAGAGAAGACATTCAAAAGCAGAAGCATTCCATGTTAACGTCTTCCCTGCTGGAGATATTCACTTTTCCTAAAGCGCCTTATTAGGCACTATTAAGTCTCTATTCATTTGCCAACACAAGAACGTTGCGTTAGTCGTTCTCTGCATCTTGCAGAGAAACCGATTCCATAGCAGACGCTAACGAAAGCCAGTTTTTGATGATAACACCTTTCATGTTTACTTGTGCTGAAGGCTCTGAAATTTTGAAGTAATGCCTTCGTAGCCATTCTGGTCTTACAGTACACAAGACTAGACTGAAAGTTCTACAAGTCGTGCTCTGCAATGAAAGCTCTCTAAGAGAATACCTCCACAAGCAGAAGCATTCCATGCTAGCATCTTCCCTGCTGGAGATATGAATTTGTACTACAACGCCGTAATAGACGGTGTTAAGTCCCTATTCACTAGCCTACTCTAAAAAGTCCCTCTTCAGTAGCCTATGCTAATACTTTCGTGTTTGCAGCTTGCAGTGAAAGCGCTTCCAGAGAAGAATCTAATGAGAGCCACCATTTGATGCTAGCAACTTCCCAGGGGTAGTTCTGCTAAACGCTTTCAAATCTTCAAGTGAAGCTTTACTAGATATACTGGTGTTACAGTTTACAAGCCTAGGCTGAAAGTTCGATAAATCTTGGTTTGCAGTGATTGCGCTCTAAGAGAAGACATAACAGAAGCAGAAGCATTCCATGCTAACATCTTCCCTGCTGGAGATATTCTCTTTTCCTAAAAAGTGTTATTAGGCGTTATTAAGTCTCTAATAACTAGCCTATGCGAAAGGGTCGCGTTTTTCGTGTTTTGCTGCTGGCAGTGACAGCGCTTCAAGAAAGGATCCTATAGAGAGCCAAAATTTGATGGTAGCAGCTTCCCTGCCGTACTTGTGCTGAACGATTTGAAATTTTGAAGTGACGCTTTAATATCCATTCTGATGTTACAGGACACGAGCCTAGAGTGAAAGTTCTACAAGTCTTTCTTTGCAGTGAAAGCGCTATAAGAGAAGACATTCAGAAGCAACAGCATTCCATACTAGCATCTTCCATACGGGATTTACTTACTTTTCCTAAAACTCCTCAATAGTTAAATCACAATTGCATAATCAATACTAAATGTTTTGTTAGACGTGCTTTGCAGCTTGCAGTGAAAGCGCTTCAAGAGAAGATTCTAACGAGAGCTAGCATTTGATCGTAGCAGCGCCCTTGCGGTACTTTTTCTAAACGTTTTCAAATTTTCAAGTGACGCTTTAATAGCCATTCTGATGATGCAGTACACGAGCCTAGATTGAAAGTTCTACAAGTCTTACCTTGCAGTGAAAGCGCATCCAGAGAAGAATTATAGGAATGTCAATATTTGGTCGTAGAACTTCCCTGCGGTATTTGCGCTGAACACTGATATTTTGAAGGGACGCTTTAATAGCCATTCTGATGTTGCAGTACATAAGCCCAGACTAAAAGTTCAACAAGTCTTGCCTTGCAGTGAAAGCGCTAAAGATTTTGAAGTGATGCTTTAATAGCCATTCTGATGTTGCTGTGTACAAGCCTAGACTGAAACTTCTACAAGTTTTGCTTTGCAGTGAAAGCCCTCTAAGAGAAGACATTCAGTAGCATCAGTATTCCACGCTAGCATCTTCACTGCGTCAGTTACTCACTTATCAGAAAGCACCTTCATAAGTCACAATTCAGTACCCTATACTAAAACGTTCTGTTAGTCATGCTTTGCAGCTTGCACTGAAAGCGTTTCCAGAGAAGACTCTAACGAGAGCCAGCATTTCATCGTAACTTCTTCCCTGCGGTATTTGTGCTGAACGCTCTGCTACTTTCAAGTGACGCTTTAATAGCCGTTCTGATGTACACAAGCGTATACTCAAACTTCTTACAAGTCTCACTTTACAGTGAAAGCGCTTTAAGAGAAGACATTCAGAAGCAGCAGCATTCCATGCTAGGATCTTCCCTGTGGGCGTTATTCGATTTCCCTAAAGCACCTCAATAGTGGCAATTAAGTCATAATGAGATGAAGCAGTAGATGCAACAGCAGAAGATGCAGCACCAAGAGATGCAGCAGTAACTGCAGCAGCAGATGCAGTATCAGCATATGCAGCAGCAGGAGATGAAGCAGCAGATGCAGCAGCAGGAGTTGAAACAGCAGGAGTTGAAGCAGAATATGCATCAGCAGGAAATGTAGCACCATGAGATTAAGATGGAGATGCAGCAGGAGGTGCAGGAGATGCAGAAGCAGATGTTGCAGCAGGTGCAGCACCAGCAGATGAAGCAACAGGAGATGCAGCATTAGGAGATGTAGCAGCAAACAAAGGATATTCAGGAGCAGAAACGGCATCAGGAGATTCAGCAGCAGGAGATGCATCAGGAGATGCAGAAGGAAACGCTGCAGTAGGAGTGGCAGCAGATGGAGATGCATCAGGAGATGCATATTCAGAAGGAGAAGCAGCAGGAGATGCAGCAGCAGCAGGAGATGCAGAAGCAGATGCAGCAGGAAATGAAGATTCAGCAGAACATGCACTAGGAAGAGATTCTTCAACATCTTCAGCAGCATGATATAATGCAGCAGCTGGAGATACAGCAGGTTATGGAGAAAGAGGAGATGATGCAGCAGACGCAGCAGCAGGAGATTGAGCAGGAGCAGACACAGCAGCAGTAGATTCAGCAGCAGGAGAAGCAGAAGGAGATGCATATTCAGAAGGAGATACGTCAGGAGATGTAGCAGGATTTGTAGCAGCATGAGATGCCGCCGGAGATTCAGGAGGAGATTCAGCAGAAGGAGATGCAAGAGCAGGAGATGCAGTAGCAGGACATGCAGCCGGAGTCGATGCAGAAGGTAATAGAGCAGTAGGAGATTCAGAAGAAGGAGATGCAGAAAGCGATTCAGCAGCAGGAGATGCAGCAGCACGAAAGGCAGCAGTATATAGAGAAGCAGGATATGCAGCATGAGGAGATGCAGCAGGAGGAGATAGAGCAGGTAATGCAGCAGCAAGAGATGCAGCAGGAGATGCAAGAGCAAAAGATACTGCATCAGACCCATCAGCAGGAGATGCAACAGCAGAAGATGCAGCAGGAAAAGCAGCAACAGGAGATGAAGCATTACCATGAGATGCATTAAGAGATGCAGCAGCAGGATATGTAGCAGGAGTTATGGCAGGAGATGAAGCAGCAGCAGATGCAGCAGGAAATGCAGCAGTAGATTCTAGGTCAGCAGAGGAGATAGAGCAGAAGACGTTTCAACAGGAAATGCAGCAGGACATGCATTAAGAAATGAGATGCAGTAGGAGATGGAGAAGAGTTGCAGCATCAGGAGATGTAGCAGGAAATGCAGCATCAGGGGATGTAGTAGGAGGAGATGCAGGAGCAGTTGCAGCATCAGGAGATTCAGCTGGAAATGCAGCAGCAGGGGATGCAGCAGCAGGAGATGCAGAAGGAGTTGCAGCATCAGGGAATGCAGCAGCAGCAGAAGTAACAGGAGCTGTAGCAGCATCATATGCACTAGTAGATTTAGCAGCTGGAGATGAAGAAGCAGGAGATGAAGAAGCAGGAGATGCTACAGGCGATTCAGCCGGAGATGCAGAAGGAGGAGATGCAGCAGCAGGAGGTGCAGAGTAATAGATGAAGTGAAAAAGATGCAGCAGAAGGAAATATAGCAGGAGATGCAGCCGCAGTAAATGCATCAAGAGAGAAAGTAGCATCAGATGCAGCATCAGATGCACCATCAGATGCAGCATCAGATGCATCAGCAGGAGATGCAGCAGCAGGAGTTCTATCAGGAGATGCAGCAGTAGATGAATCAGCAGCAGATGCAGCAAGAAATTCAGCTGATGCAGTAGTAGATTCATAAAAAGATGCAGCAGGAAATGCAGATGAATATAGAGCAGCAGGAGACACAGCAGGAGATGCATCTGCAAGTGATGCGGAAGGAGATGCGGCAGGAGATGCAGAACGACATGAAGCAGCAAGATATGCAGCAGAAGGAGATTGAGCAGGAGATGTAGCAGCAGACAAAGCAAAAGGAGATGCAGAAACAGGAGATGACATATCAAGACATGGATCAAAAGTTGAAGCAGCAGGAGATTCATTAGGAGATGCAGTAGCAGGATATGAAACAGCAAGAGATATAGCAGAAGGAGATGTAACTGGATGAGACGAAGCAATAGGGGATGTATCAGGAGATGCAGAAACAGCATGTACAGCAAAAGATGCTGTAGCAGGAGATGCAGAAGGAGATGTAGCAGAAGGAGATGCAGCAGCAGGAGATGAAGCAGGAGATTCAGCAGGAGATGCAGCAGGAGAAGATGGGACAGGAGATGCAGAAGGAGGAGATTCAGTGGGAGATGCAGCAGGAGGGTATGTAGCAGGAGATTCTGCAGCAGGAAACACCGCAGCAGGAGATTCAGCGGAAGATTCAGCAGAAGATGCAGCAGGAGATATAGAAGGAGATTCAGCAGCAGGAGATGTAGTAGGAGATGCAGCAGGAGATACATCAGCAGGAGTTGCAGGAGGAGATTCTGCAGAAGGAGATTCAGCAGGAGATACAGTAGGAGATGCATCAGGAGATGAAGTAGCAACATATGCATCAGAGGTTACAGCAGGAGTTGCAGGAGGAGATTCAGCAGGTGATGTAGCAGCAGGAGATGCAGCCGCAGATGCCTTCAGGAGGAAATGCAGAAGCACTAGATGCATCATTAGAAGATTGAGCAGCAGATGCAGCAGGAAATGGAGATACTTCTGCAGATGCATCCGCAGATGCATGAGCAGAGGATGCATCAGTAGATGTAGCAGCAGGAGATACAGGAGCCCGTGATGCCACAGGAGATGCAGCAGGAAATGCAACACCAGAAGATGCAGCACCAAGAGATGCAGCAGCAGATGCAGCAGCACATGCAGTATCAGCAGATGCAGCAGCAGGAGATGCAGCAGCCAAAAATACAACAGGAATAGATGCAGAAGGTAATGCAGCAGCAGAAGTTGAAGCAGAATATGCATCAGCAGGAAATGCTGCACCAAAAGATTCAGACAGAGATGCAGCAGGAGATGCTGAAGAAGATGTTGCAGCAGGTGCAGCACCAGCAGATGCAGTAACAGGAGATGCAGCAGAAGGAGATGCTTCAACAGCACATGCAAAAGGTGATGCAGCAGTAGGAGATGCAGCAGCAGCAGCAGCAGCATGAGATTCAGCAACAGGAGATTCAGCAGCAGGAGATTCAGCAGGAGACAAAGGATATTCATCAGCAGACAAAGGATATTCAGCAGCAGAAACGGCATCAGGAGATTCAGCAGCAGGAGATGCATCAGGAGATGCATATTCAGAAGGAGATGCAAAAGCAGATTCCGCATGATATGTAGAAGCAGGAGATGCCGCAGGAGATTCATCTGGAGATTCAGCAGGAACTGATGCAGCAGCAGGAGAAGCAGCACCATATGCAGCAGAAGATGCAGAACCATATGCAGCAGAAGATGCAGAACAATATGCAGCAGGAGATACAGCAGCAGATGAAGCAGCAGATGCAGCTGGAGATGTAGCATCACCAGAAGCAGCAGCAGATGCAGCAGCAAAGGGTGCAGGCTGAGATGCAGCAAGAATTGCATCAGCACGAGATACTTCTGGAAATTCAGTAGGATATGCAGCAGCAAGAGACTTGGCAACAGCAGATGCAGCAGGATATGCAGCAGCAGCTGCAGCTGCATGAGGTGTATCAGCAGGAGATGTAGCAGGAGATGCATATTCAGCAGGTGGTGCACCAGGTTATGCAGCAGGAGATACAAGAGAAGGAAATGCAGCAGGAAATCAGCCGGAGATGCAGCAGCAGGAGATGCAGTAAAAGAAGATGTAACCGCACCAGAGGCAGCAGAAGATTCAGCAGGAATTGCAGCAGCAGGAAATGCAGCATCAGGAGATTCAGCAGAAGGAGATGAAGAGGCAGGAGATACAGCAGGAGATGCATCAGCAGGAAATGCATCAGCAGATTGTGCAGCAGGAAATTCCGTAGGAGATTGTGCAGCAGGAGATTCAGTAGATAAGGCAGCAGGAGATTCAGTAGAAAATGCAGCTGAAGGTAATGCAGCAGCAGGAGTTGAAGGAGAATATGCATGAGGAGGAAATGCAGCACCAAAAGATTCAGACGAAGATGCAGCAGGAGGTGCTGCAGCAGGAGATGCAGAAGCAGATGTTTCAGCAGGTGCAGCACCAGCAGATGCAGCAACAGGAGATGCAGCAGAAGGAGATGCTGCAACAGCACATGCAGAAGGTGATGCAGCAGTAGAAGATGCAGCAGCAGCAGCAGCAGGAGATTCAGCAGCAGACAAAGGATATTCAGTAGCAGACACGGCATCAGGAGATTCAGCAGCTGGAGGTGCAGCTGGAGATGCAGAAGCAAACGCAGCAGTAGGAGTGGCAGCAGGTGGAGATGCCTGAGGACATGCATATTCAGAAGGATATGCAGCAGGAGATTAATCAGGAGATTTTTCAGCAACTGATGCAGCAGCAGGAGAAGCAGCAGGAGATGCAGCAGCAGCAGGAGATGCAGAAGCAGATGCAGCAGGAAATGAAGATTCAGCAGAAGATGCAGTAAGAAGAGTTTCTTCAACATATGCAGCAGCATGATATGATGCAGCAACAGGAGATACAGCAGGTTATGGAGAAAGAGGAGATGATGCAGAAGACGCAGAAGCAGAAGATTCAGCAGCAGGAGATTCAGCAGCAAGAGAAGCAGCAGGAGATGCATATTCAGAAGGAGATACGTCAGCAGATGTGTCAGGATATGTGGCAGCATGAGATGCCACCATAGATTCAGGAGGAGATTCAGCAGAAGGAGATGCAAGAGCAGGAGATGAAGCAGCAGGAGATGCAGAAGCAGGCTATACAACAGCAGGAGATGAAGCAGCAGATGCAGCAGCAGGAAATGCAGGAAGACATCAAGTAAAAGGAGATGCAGAAGAAGATGCAGCAGGAGATGCATATTTAGCAGGAGATGCATCAGCAAAAGATGCAGTAGCAGATGCAGCAGGAGTCAATGCAGCAGCAGGACATGCAGCAGGAGTCGTTGCAGAAGGTAATAGAGCAGCAGGAGATTCAGAAGAAGAGATGCAGAAAGAGATTCAGCAGCAGGAGATGCAGCAGCATGAAAGGCAGCAGTATTTACAGAAGCAGGATATGCAGCAGGAGGAGATGCAGTAGGAGGAGATAGAGCAGGTAATGCAGCAGCAAGAGATGCAGCGGGAGATGCAAGAGCAATAGATGCTGCATCAGACCCATCAGCAGGAGATGCAACAGCAGAAGATGCAGCAGGAAATGCAGCAGCAGTGGGTGTAGCAGGAGATGCAGTAGCAGGAGATGAAGCATTATCATGACATGCATTAGGAGGTGCAGCAGCAGGATATGTAGCAGGAGATTTGGCTGGAGATGAAGCAGCAGCAGAGCAGCAGCAGATGCAGCAGGAAATGCAGCAGTAGATGCAGGATCAGCAGACACTGCATCAGTAAATACTGCAGCAGATGCAGCAGGAGATGACATATGAGGTGATGAAGCCACAGATACATCGGTTGAAGATGAAGCAGGAAATGCAGCAGGAGGAGGTTCATTAGCAGATTAACCAGGAGATGAGGCAGCAAACGTAGAAAGTTATAACGTACATGTAGAAGCAGATGAAACAGCAGCTAATTCAGCAGGAGATGCAGTAGCAGGAGATGCAGGAGCAGATGCAGCAGGAAATGCAGATTCAGCAGGAGAAGCAATAGGAAGAGAATTTTCAGCGCATACAGCCTTATGTAAAGGATGACGAGATGTAGCAGGACATAGAGCAGCAGCAGATGCATCAGCAGATGAAGCAGGAAATGCAGCAAGAGATGCAGCAGGAGAGATGTAGCCGCAGATGCATCAGAAGCAGATTCAACAGGAGAGGCAGCAGCAGCAGATTCTGCAGGAGATGCATCAGCAGAAGATGCAGAAGGAGTTGCAGCATCAGGAGATTCAGCAGGAAATGCAGCAGTAGGGGATGTAGTAGCAGGAGACACAGAAGGAGATGCAGAAGGAGCTGCAGCATCAGGAGATGCAGCAGGGAATGCAGCAGCAGCAGAAGTAACAGGAGATGCAGCAGCAACATATGCTGTAGGAGATGTAGCAGCAGGAGATGAAAAAGCAGGAGCTGCTACAGGCGATTCAGCTGGAGATGCAGGAGGAGATGCAGCAGAAGAGGTGCAGAGTAGTAAATGAAGTAAAGAAGATGCGGCAGAAGGAAATATAGCAGGATATGCAGCGGCAGTAAATGCAGCAAGAGAGAAAGTAGCATCAGATGCAGCAGCTGTTGCAGTGGAAGAGGATGCAACAGCAGATGCAGCAGCAGGAGACCTATCAGGAGATGCAGCAGTAGATGAAGCAGCAGCAGATGCAGCAGCAAATTCAGCAGATAGAGCAGGAGATGCTGTAGCAAGAGATGCAGAAGGAGATGAAGCAGAACGAGATGCAGCAGCCGGAGATGCAGCAGCCGGAGATGCAGCAGCAGGATATGCAGTAAAAGAAGATGCAGCCACACCAGAGGCAGCAGCAGATTCAGCAGGAGTTGCAGCAGCAGGAGATTGAGCAGGAGTTGCATCAGCAGGAAATACATCAGCAGATTCTGCAGCAGGAAATTCCGTAGGATATTCTGCAGCAGGAGATTCAGTAGAAAATGCAGCAGGAGATGCAGCAGGAGATATAGAAGGAGATTCAGCAGCAGGGGATGCAGTAGGAGATGCAGCAGGATATACATCAGCAGGAATTGTAGCAGGAGATGCTGGAGGAGATTCTGCAGAAGAAGATTCCCTAGGAGATGCAGCAGGAGATGAAATAGCAACATATGCATCAGCAGTTACAGCAGGAAGTGCAGCAGGAGATTCAGCAGGAGATGCAGCTGAAATGCAGAAGCACTAGATGCATCAGTAGAAGATTGAGCAGCAGATGCAGCAGGAAATGGAGATAATTCTGCAGATGCATCCGCAGAGGATGCAGCAGGAGATGAAGCAGCAGGCTATACAGCAGCAGGAGATGCTGCAGCAGATGCAGCAGCAGGAAATGCAGGACGACATCAAGTAGAAGGAGATGCAGAAGCAGCAAGTGTAGCAGGAGATGCAGCAGTACATGAAGCATCAGGAAATGGAGCAGCAGATTAAGCAGCAGCAGGAGGTAATGCAGCAGAATATGCAGCAGAATGTGATGCAGCTGCAGCTGCAGAGGCAGCAGATGTAGCAGCAATAGATGCAGCAGCAGATGCATCAGGAGATGCAGATTCAGTAGGAGATGTAGCAGTAGAAGGTGCTGCAGCAGATGATGCAGCAGGAGATGCAGCAGAGGGAAATGCATCAAGATATGCTGCAGCAGGAGATGCAGGAGGATATGAAGCAGGAGATGCAGCAGCAGGAGATGCAGATTCAGTAGGAGATGTAGCAGCAGAAGATGCTGCAGCAGATGATGCAGCAGGAGATGCAGCAGAGGGAAATGCATCAAGATATGCTGCAGCAGGAAATGCAGTAGGATATGAAGCAGGAGATGCAGCAGCAGGAGATGCAGCCAGGGATGCATGTTCAGCAGTAGATTTAGCAGAAACTTCAGAAGGATGAAGTAGCAGGAGATTTAACAGGAGATGCAGCAGTAGATGAAGCAGCAGCATATGCAACAGCAGATGCACCAGATGGAGCAGAAAGACATGCAGCAGGAGATGGAGCAGCAGATGCAACAAGAAAAGACGCATCAGAAGATGCATCCGCAGATGCATGAGCAGAGGATGCATCAGGAGACGTAGCAGCAGGAGATACAGGATGCCGCAGGAGATGCAGCAGGGGATGCAACACAAGAAGATTGAGCACCAAGAGATGCGGCAGGAGATGCAGCAGCACATGCAGTATCAGCAGATGCAGCAGCAGGAAATACAACAGGAATAGATGCAGAAGTTAATGCAGCAGGAGGAGTTGAAGCAGAATATGCATCAGCAGGAAATGCAGCAGCAAGAGATTCAGACGGAGATGCAGCAGGAGATGCAGCAGCAGGAGATGCAGAAGTAGGAGATGCAGCAGAAGAAGATGCTGCAGCAGCACATGCAGAAGGAGATGCAGCAGTAGGAGATGCAGCAGGAGATTCAGCAGCAGGAGATTCAGCAGCAGACAAAGGATATTCAGTAGCAGACACGGCATCAGGTGATTCAGCAGTTGGAGGTGCAGATAGAGATGCACAAGCAAACGCAGCAGTAGGAGTGGCAGCAGGTGGAGATGCATTAGGAGATTCAGCATGATATGCAGAAGCATTAGATGCCACATGAGATTCATCAGGAGATTCAGCAGCAACTGATGCAGCAGCAGGAGAAGCAGCAGGAGATGCAGCAGCAGCAGGAGATGCAGAAGCAGATGCAGCAGGAAATGCAGATTCAGCAGAAGATGCAGTAGGAAGAGATTCTTCAACATATGCAGCAGCATGATATGCAGCAACAGGAGATACAGCAGGTTATGGAGAAAGAGGAGATGATGCAGCAGACGCAGCAGCAGGAGATTCAGCAGGAGAAGATGCAGCAGCAGGATATTCAGCAGCAGGAGATTCAGAAGCAGGAGAAGCATATTCAGAAGGAGATACATCAGGAGATGTGTCAGGATATGTGGCAGCATGAGATACCACCAGAGATTCAGGAGGAGATGCAGCAGAAGGAGATGCAAGACCAGGAAGATTAATCTACAGCAGATGCACCAAAAGATGCAAGAGATGCAGCAGCAGGAGATGCAGCTGGAGATGCAGCAGCAGTTGATTGAGTATGATATACACAAGCAGGAGATGCATCAGCGGGAGATGTGGCATGAGAGGCAGAAGAAGAAGATCCTGCAGCAGATGCAGTAGCATATGCAGCACCAGCAGATGCAGCAGCAGGAGATTCAGCAGCAGGTGATGCAGCAGTCAGAGATGCAGCAGGTTATGCATCAGCAGAAGATGCATCAGCTAGAGTTCAGCAGCAGGAGATGCAGCAGGTGGAGATACAGCATCAGGAGATGCATCAGTAAATGCATTGGCAGGAGATGCTGCAGTTTATGCAGCAGCAGGAGATGCAGCAGGAGATGTGGTAGGATTAGATTCAGCAGGAGATGCAGTAGGAGCTGAGCAGCAGGAGATGCAGCAGGAGATGCAGTAGTAGGAGATGAAGCAGTATATGAAGCAGCAGCAGATGCAGCAGAAAATACTGCAGATGGAGCAGTAGGAGATGAATCAGGAGATGCAGCAGGAGATTCAGCCGCAGGAGATGCAGTGGGAGATGATGTAGATGGAGCTGTAGCATCAGGAGCTGCAGAATGAGAAGCAGAAGGAGATGCAGTAGTAGGAGATGAAGCAGTATATGAAGCAGCAGCAGATGCAGCAGCAGGAGATGAATGAGGAGATGCAGCAGGAGATGATGCAGATGCAAGAGATTCAGCAGCAGGAGATTACGTGGGAGATGCATCAGTAGATGATGCAGCAGCAGGAGATGCAGCCGCTGCAGATGCAGGAAGATATTCAAGAGCAGATTCAGTAGGAGCTGCAGCAGCAGGAGATGAAGCAGCAGCAGATGCATCAATAGATGCCTATTCATCAGGAGATGCAGCAGGAAGAGATGCTCCAGCAGGTACAGCTTCATGAGATGTAGCACGAGATACAGAAGGAGATGCTGTAGGAGAAGAGGCAGGAGGAGATGATGCAGCAGACTCAGTAGCAGGAGATGCAGAAGCAGAAGATGCAGCCGGAGATTCTGCAGCAGGAGATGCAGCAACAGGAGATGCAGCAGGAGATACAGTCGCAAGAGATGAGCAGCGGATTCAGCAGGAGATTCTGCAGCAAGAGATGAAGCCTCAGGATCTGCAGAGAAGAAGATGCAGCAGTAGGAGATGCAGCAGGAGATGCAACAGCAGACGCATCAGCAAGAGATGCAGCAGCAGAAGATACAGCAGCAGCAGCAGATGCGCAAGGAAATGGAGCAGGAGATGCGGCAGGATAAGATGCAGTACCAGCAGGTGCAGCAGGAGATGCAGCGTCTGGAGTTGAAGCACTAGAAGATGCTCCAGAAGATGCTTCCGCAGATGCATCAGGAGAAGCAGGAGCAGGAAATGCAGCAGCAGGAGATGCAGCAGCAGAGATGCAGGAGTAGGAGAGACAGAAGCAGGAGATGTGGACACAAGACATGCAAAAGGATATGCAGAAGCAGGAGATGGCACCATGTGATTCAGAAAAAGATGCAGCAGAAGATAGAGAAGCAGGAGATGCACCAGCAGATGCAGCCACAGGAGATGCAGGAAATGCATCAGCTGATGCAGGAGGAGGTTTAGCAGGAGGAGATTTAGCAGGAGGAGAGGCAGCAGCAGGAGATGCAGCAGTAGATTCTGCTGCAAATCCTCTGCTGCCTTTCCTACTGCATCTCCTCCTGTTTCATCTTTTGTTGCATCTCCTGCTGCTGTATATCATGGTGCATATCCTCTTGCTACTTCTCCGGCTGCATCTCCTGCTGCATCATCTGCTGCAGCAAATTCTGCTGCTACATCTCCTACTGAATCTGCATCTCCTGATGCATCTGCTGCTGCATCTATTACTGCTGCATCTGCTGCCTCTGCAGCTGCAGCTGCATCACCTCCTGATGCATCATCTGCTGCATTACCTCCTGCTGAATATTCTGCTACATTTCTGGATGCTGCTTAATCTGCTGCTCCACTTCCTGCTGCTTCATGTACTGCTGCATCTCCTGCTACATTTGCTGCTGCTGCATCTCATTCTACTTGATGTCTTCCTGTATCTCCTGCTCCTGCATCTGCTGCTTCATCTCCTGCTGCATCCTCTGTAGATGCATCTGAGGATGCATCTGCAGAAGCATCTCCATTTCCTGCTGCATCTGCTGCTCAATCTTCTACGGATGCATCTAGTGCTTCTGCATTTCAGCTGCATATCCTGTTGAAGGCATCTGCGGCTGCATCTCCTGCTGCTACATCTCCTGCTGAATCTCCTGCTGCACTTCCTGCAGTAACTGCTGATGCCTATGTTGCTATCTCATCTCCTGCTGCATCTCCTACTGAATCTTCCTCTGCAGAATCTCCTGCTGCATCTCCTGCTACAATTCCTGCTGATATATCTCCTGCTGCATCTCCTACTACATCCCCTGCTGCTGCATCTCCTTCTATATCTCCTGCTGCTGCATCTCCTTCCATATCTCCTGCTGCATCTCCTGATGCATCTTCTTCTAGTGCATGTTCTGCTGCATTTCCTGCTGATGCATATCCTGGTGCTGTATTTCCTGATGCATCTCTTTCTTCTTTATCTTTTTCTGCATATCCTGCTGCATCTCTTCCTGCTGGATTTCCTGCTTAATTTCCTCCTACTACTACGTCTTCAGCATATGCTGCTGCATCTGCTGCTGCTTCACCTATTGCTGCATCTCCTCCTATTGCATCTGCTGCTGCAACTCCTGCTTCTTCATCTGCTGCTGCATCTCCTGTTACTTCATCTGCTGCTGAATCTTCATCTCTTCTTTCGTTTGCTGCCTGCATCTCCTGATGCTGAATCTCCTGCTGCTGCATCTGCTGGTGCTGCATATGCTACTGCATCTGCTGCAGGATCTTCTTCTTCTGCCTCTCATGCCACATCTCCCGCTGATGCATCTCCTGCTTGTGTATATCTTGCTCAATCTACTGCTGCTGCATCTCCAGCTGCATCTCCGGCTGCTGCATCTCTTGCATCTTTTGGTGCATCTGCTGTAGATTAATCTACTGCTGCATCTCCTGTTGCTTCATCTTCTGATTTTTTGGTGTCCTCCTGCATCACCTGATGCTCCATCTGCTGCTGCTACATACACTGCTGCATCTTCTGCTGCTGAATTCACTTCTGCTGCATCTGCTGCTGCATCACCTTCTACTGAATCCCCTGCTGCATCTCCCGATGCTGCATCCACTGGTACATCTCCTAATGCTGCATCTCCTGCTGCTGCACCTCCTGATGCATCTCCTGCTCAATCTCCTCCTGCTGCTTCTCCTACTGCTTCATCTCCTGCATCTGCTGCTGCATGTGCTGCTGCATCTCCTGCTTCTCTATGTCCTCCTCCTGCATCTCCACATGCATCTATTGCTGCTGCATCCTCTGCTGAACCTCCTGCTGCTGCATCTCCTTCTGCAACTTCCTCTGATGCATCAGCAGATTCATCTGATGATGCATCTCCCCTGCTTCATCTCCTGCTGCTGAATCTCCTGCTCTTGCATACCCTGCTGCATCTACAGCTGCTCCTAAGCCTACTTCATCTACTGCTGCTGCATTACCTGCTGCTTCTGCTGCTGCATCTCCTCCTGAATTTCCTGCTGCTGCATCTCCTGCTGCTATATCTTTTGCTTATCAATCTCCTGCTGCTGCACCTCTTAGGGAATCTGCTTCTGAATCTGCTCCTGCATCTACTGCAGCTGAATCTCCTGATGCTGTATCTGCTGCTACTGCATCTCCTAATGCATCTCCTGTAGCTTAATCTCCTGCTTTTGCATCTCCTGTTTTATCTCCTTCTGATGCCTATCTTGCTGCTGCATGCATCTACTGCTGCTTTGTCTGCTTCTACATCTCCCGCTGCATCTCTTGCTGCTGCATCTCAAGATGCATCTGCTCTTGCTCAGTCTCTTGCTGCATATCCTGCTGCTACATCTCCTGCTGCATCTCCTGCTGCATCTCTTGCAGCTGCATCTCCTGCTCCATCTCTTGCAGCCACATCTCCTCTCGATATCCTCCTTTTGCATCGGCGGATTCATCTTATGATGGTGTTTTCTTGCTGCACCTCCTGCTGCTGCAAACTCTGTAGCATCTCCTGCTGCTGCATTTCAAGCTGCAGTTGCTGCTGCTCCATCTCCTGCGGCTGCGGCTGCTGATGCATTTCCTGATGCATTTTCTACTGCTGCATCTCCTTCTGCTGCAACTCCTGCTGCATCTCCTTTTGCTGCATTTCCTACTGCTGCATTTCCTCCTCCTGCATCTGATACTTCATCTCCTGCTGCTGCATCTGCTGGTGCTGCATCTCCTGCTGCATCTGCTGCTTAATCTCCTGCTTCTGCATCTCATACCACATCTCCTGCTGCTGCATCACCTGCTGCAACACCTGCTGCCGAATCTCCTGCATCTTTTGCTGCATCTGCTGTAGATTCGCCTACTGGTGCACCTCCTGCTGCTGCATCTCCTGCTGATGGATGTCCTCGTGCATCTCCTGATGCTGCATCTGCTGCTGCATCTCCTGCAGCTGCATCTCCTGTGCCATCTCCTACTGCTGAATCTCGTGATGCTCCTTTCTCTGCTGCGTCTACTTCTGCTGCACAGCCTGCTGCCGAATCTCCTAATGCATCTCCTTTTGCTTAGTCTCCTGATGCTTCCTATCTTGCTTCATCTCCTTTTGCTGCATATCTTGCTGCTGCATCTACTGCTGCTTGTCCTGCTGCTGTATCCCCTGCTCCATCTCCTGCTGGGGCATCTCCTGCTGCATCTCCTTCTGCATCTCCTGCTGTTCCAGCTGCTGCATCTGCATCATCAGGATATTCTGAAGGAGATGCAGCAACAGGAGATGCAGCAGCAGGAGATGCAACCACAGCACTGTGGCAGCAGATTCAGCTGCAGGAGATGCAGCCGTAGGAGATGCGGCAGGATTTTCAGCAGGAGATAGAGCAGAAGGAGATGCAGTAGCAGATGCAGCAGCAGAAGATGTAGGAGGATATGCAGCAGCAGTAGATGAAACAGACCATAAAGCAGCAGGATATGCAGAAGCAGGCGAATCAGCAGCAGAGGATGCAGCAGCAGATTCAGCAGCAAATTCAGCAGGAATTGTAGCAACAGTAGATGCAGAAGAAGGATATGTAGCAGGAGATGCATCAGCAGGAAATGCGCCAGCAGAAGCAGCAGCAGAAGATGCAGCGGGAGATATAGAAAAAAATGAGGAAGCAGGAGCAGCCCCTATTACTTGATGTCCTCCTGCATCTCCTGATGCTGCATCTGCTGCTTCATCTCCTGCTTCTGTATCTCCTGCTGCTACATCTCCTGATGCATCCTCTGCTCATGCATCTGCAGATGCATCTCCTCATGTGTCATTTCCCGTTGCATCTGCTGCTCCATCCCCTGCTGCATCTCTTTCTCCTCCATCTGGTGCTTCTGCTGTGGCATATGCTGCTGCTTCATCTACTGCTGCATCTCCTTCTAAATCTCTTGCTGCTGCATCTATTTCTGAAGTTTCTGCTGAATCTACCGCTGAATATGCATCCCCTGCTGCATCTCCTGCTTCATATCCTACTGCCTCTCCTCCTGCAGCATATCTTGATGCATTTCCTTCTGCTGCATCTCCTGCATCTGCATCTGCTGAAGCATTCGCTCATGCTACATCTCCTACTGAATCTGCATCTCATGATGCATCTGCTGCTGCATCTATTGCTGCCGCATCTGCTGCCTCTGCAGCTACAGCTGCATCACCTCCTGCTGCATATTCTGCTGCATTTCCTGCTGCTGCTTAATCTGCTGCTCCATTTCCTGATGCTTCATGTACTGCTGCATCTCCTGCTACATTTGCTGCTGCTGCATCTCATTCTACTTGAAGTCCTCCTGCATCTCCTGCTGCTGCACCTGCTGCTTCATCTCATTCTGCTGTATAGCCTGCTGATACATCTCTTGATGCATGTTCTGTGGATGCATCTGCGAATGCATCTGCAGAAGCATCTCCTTTTCCTGCTGCATCTGCTGCTCAATCTTCTACGGATGCATCTAGTGCTTCTGCATTTCAGCTGCATATCCTGTTGAAGGCATCTGCGGCTGCATCTCCTGCTGCTACATCTCCTGCTGAATCTCCTGTTGCACTTCCTGCTGTAACTGCGGATGCCTATGTTGCTATTTCATCTCCTGCTGCATCTCCTTCTGAATCTTCCTCTGCAGAATCTCCTGCTGCATCTCCTGCTACAATTCCTGCTGATGTATCTCCTGCTGCATCTCCTACTACATCCCCTGCTGCTGAATCTCCTTCTATATCTCCTGCTGCATTTTCTACTGAATCTCCTGCTGCCTTTTCTACTGAATCTCTTGCTGCACAATCTCCTATGGAATTTCCTGCTGATGCATTTCCTGCTGAATCTCCTGATGCTGCATCTCCTGCTGCTGAATGTCTTGCCTCTTCATCTCCTGCTGCTGCAACTCCTGCTGAATCTGCTGCTGCCTCTGGTTCGGCTGCATCTTCTTTTCCTGCATCTCCTGCTGCTTCATCTCCGGCTGATTTCCTGCTGCATTTCCTTCTCTTGAATCTCCTGCTGCATATCCTGGTGCATCACCTGCTGAATATGCATCTCCTCCTACATCTCCTGCTGATACACCTCATGCAGCTGAATCTGCTGCTGCATATCCTCCTGCACCTGCTGTTGCCAAATCGCTTGCTGTTGCATATCCTACTGAATTTCCAGCAGCATCTCGTGCTGATGCAATTCTTGCTGCATCTCATCCTGCATCCTTTGCTGCTGCATCAGCTTCTGCTTCTGGTGATGCTACATCTCCAGCTCCGTCTGCTGCTTCATCTGCTTCTGTATCTCCTGCTGCATATGGTTAGGAGGATGATTTAGGGATTGGTGGGAATGGTTGGACTCGACGATCCAGTGGATCTCTTCCAATCTGTTCATTCTGTGATTCTGTGATATGGTTCTTCATCTTCTGCTGCATAAGTTCCTGCATCTGCTGCTGGTGCATCTCCTGCCTCATATCCTGCTGCTGTGTCTCCTGCGGATGTATGTTTTGCTATATCTCCTGCTGATGCATGTCCTGCTTCATCTCCTGCTTCTACATCTACTTCTTCTGTATCTCCGGCTTCAGCATCTCCTGCTGCATCAATTACTGATGCATCTCTTATTCATCTCCTTCTGCTGCATATACTACTGCATCTGGTGCTGCTGTACCTCCTCCTACTGCATCTCCTGTTCTATTTCCTCCTGCTGCATCTCCTGCTGCATGTCCTGCTGCTGCATCTCCTTCTGCTACATCTCCTTCTGCATCTCCTGCTACAGCATTTCCTGCTGTATCTGCTGATTCTGCATCTCCTGATACATACCCTGCTTCTTCTTCTCGTCCTGCTGAATCTCATGCTGCATCTCCTGCTGCTATATCTCCTGCTGCTTCATATCCTGCTACTGCATCTCCTAATGAATCTCCTGCTGCTTCATCTCTTGATCCATGTCCTGCTGCTGCATCTCCTGTTTCTGCAACTCCTTTTGCTTCGTCTGCTGCTGCATCTCCTGCTGTATCTCATGAGGAACCTTCCATTGAGGCATCTCCTGCGTCATCTCCTTCTGCTGTATATCTTGCTGCTTCATGTCGTTCTGCATCTGCAGGTGCTGCATCTCCTTGAGCGTCACCTGCTGCATCTCCTTCTGCATCACCTGCAGATGCATCTCCTGCTGTATCTCGTGCTTCTCCATATTCATCTGCATTTCCTGCTGCAGCTATTTATGAATCTACTACTGCTGCATCTGCTGAATTTGCTGCTGCATCTGCTGCTGCTTCATCTACTGCTGCATCTCCTGCTAAATCTCGTGCTGCTGCATCTTCTTCTGATGTTCCGGCTGAATCTACTGCTGAATATGCATCCCCTGCTGCATCTCTTGCTGATGCATCTCCTGCTTCATATCCTACTGCATCTCCTCCTGCAGCATATCTTGCTGCATTTCCTTTTGCTGCATCTCCTGCTGCATCATCTGCTGCAGCAACTTCTGCTGCTACATCTCCTACTGAAAGAGCATCTCATGATGCATCTGCTGCTGCATCTATTTCTGCTGCATCTATTGCTGCTAAGTCTGCTGCCTCTGCAGCTGCAGCTGCATCACCATTTGCTGCATCACCTGCTGCATTACGTCCTGCTGCATATTCTGCTGCATTTCCTGATGCTGCATCTCCTTATTCTGCTGCTCCATTTTTTGCTACTTCATGTACTGCTGCATCTCATGCTACATTTGCTGCTTTTGCATCTCCTTCTACTTGATGTCTTCCTGCATTTCCTGATGCTGCATTTGCTGCTTCATCCCCTGCTGCTGTATAGCCTGCTTCTGCATCTCCTGCTGCTTCATCTCCTGCTTATGCATCTCCTTCTGCTGAATCTCCTCCAGAATCTCTGGTGGCATCTCATGCTGCTACATATCGTACTACATCTCCTAATGTATCTCCTTCTGAATATGCATCTTCTGCTGCTGAATCTTCTGCTACTCAATCTCCTGCTGCTGCGTCTTCTCCTACTGAATCTTCTGCTTCTGCTTCTGCTGCTTCATCGCCTCTTTCTCCATAACCTGCTGTATATCCATTTACTGCATCATAACATGCTGCTGCACATGTTGAAGAATCTCTTCCTCCTGCATCTTCAGCTGAATCTTCATTTCCTGCTGCATCTGCTTCTGCATCTCCTGCTGCATCTCCTGCTGCTTCTCCTGCTGCTGCATCAGTTGCTGATAAATCTCCTGATGAATCTTCTGCTGCAAATCCTTCTGAATATGCATCTCCTCAGGCATCTCCACCTGCTGCCACTCCTACTGCTGCGTTTGCTTGTGCATCTCAATCTGCACCTCCAGCTGCTGAATCTCCTGATTCCGTGTCTGCTACTGAATATCCTTTGTCTGCTGCTGAATCTCCTGCTGCTGAATCTCCTGCTGCATCTCCTACTGCTGCATCTCCTTCTGCATGTGCTGCTGCAGCATCTTCTTCTGCTGCATCTCCTACTTCTGCATCTCCTGCTGCATCTCCGTCTGAATCTCTTGGTGCTGCATTTCCTGCTGATGCATATTCTGCTTCAACTCCTCCTGCTGCATTAACTTCTGCATCTATTCGTGTTGTATTTCCGGCTGCTGCATCTGCTGATACTGCATGTGCTGCTGCATCTCCTGCTGCATCTCTTGGTGCTGCATCTTCTGGTGTTGCATCTCCTGCTGCATCTCCTGCGGCATCCTGTATCTCCTGCTGCTACGTCTCCTGATGCATCCTCTCCTCATGCATCTGCGGATGCATCTCCTGATGCAACATTTCCCTTTGCATCTGCTGCTCCATCCCCTGCTGCATCTCTTTCTGCTCCATCTGGTGCTGCTACATCTACTGCTGCATCTCCGGCTAAATCTCCTGCTGCTGCATCTCCGGATTCATAACCTACTGCATCTCCTACTGCAGCATATCTTGCTGCATTTCCTACTGCTGCACTTCCTGCGGCAACATCTGCTCCTGTATCTTCTGCTGCTTCATCTCCTGATGCATCCTCTGCTCATGCATCTGCAAATGCATCTCCTGATGCACCATTTCCCGTTGCATCTGCTGCTCCGTCCCGTGCTGCATCTCTTTCTGCTCCATTGGGTGCATCTGCTGTTGCATATGCTGCTGCTCAATCTACTGCTGCATCTCCTGTTAAATATCCTGCTGCTTCATCTCCTTCTAAAGTTCCTGCTAAATCTACCACTGAATATGCATCCCCAGCTGCATCTCTTGCTGCTGCATCTCCTGCTTCATATCCTACTGCAACTCCTCCTGCAGCATATCTTTATGCATTTCCTTCTCCTGCATCTCATGCTTCATCATCTGTAGCAGCATCTTCTGCTGCTACATCTCCTACTGAATCTGCATCTCCTGATGCATCTGCTGCTTCATCTATTGCTGCTACATCTGCTGCCTCTGAAGCTGCATCACCTGATGCTGCATATTCTGCTGCATTACCTGCTGCTGCTTTATCTGCTGCTCCATTTCCTGATGCTTCATGTACTGCTGCATTACCTGCTAAACTTGCTGCTGCTGCATCTCCTTCTACTTGATGTTGTCCTGCATCTCCTGCTGCTGCATCTGCTGCAGCATCTCCTGCTGCTGTATAGCCTGCTGCTTCATCTTCTGCTGCATCCTATTCGGATGCATATGCGGATGCATCTGCAGAAGTATCTCCTTTTCCTGCTGCATCTGCTGCTCAATCTTCTACGGATGCATCTAGTGCTTCTGCATTTCAGCTGCATATCCTGTTGAAGGCATCTGCGGCTGCATCTCCTGCTGAATTTCCTGCTGCACTTCCTGCTGTAACTGCTGATGCCTATGTTGCTATTTCATTTCCTGCTGCATCTCCTGCTGAATCTTCTTCTGCAGAATCTCCTGCTGCATCTCCTGCTACAATTCCTGCTGATGTATATCCTGCTGCATCTTATACTGCATCCCCTGCTGCTGAATCTCCTTCTATATCTCCTGCTGTATCTCCTGCTTCATTTTCTACTGAATCTCCTGCTGCAGAAACTCCTACAGAATTTTCTGCTGCACAATCTGCTGATGCATTTCCTGCTGATGCATCTCCTGCTCAATCTCCTGATGCTGCATCTGCCGCCTCTGAGTCTCATGCTGTTGCAACTCCTGTTGAATCTGCTGCTGCCTCTGGTGCGGCTGCATCTTCTTTAACTGCATATCCTGCTGCTGCATCTTCGGCTGCTGCATCTCGTTCTGCTACATCTCCTGCATCTCCTGCTACAGCATCTCCTGCTCTATCTGCTGAATTTGCTGCTGCATCTGCTGCTGCTTCATCTACTGCTGCATCTCCTGATAGGTCTCCTGCTGCTGCATCTGCTGTTGCATCCTCTTCCACTGCATCTGATGCTGCATCTGCTGCTACTTTCTCTTGCTGCATTTACGGCGGCTGCATCTCCTGCTATATTGCTGCATCTTCTTCACTTCATCTACTACTCTGCAATTCCTGCTGCTGCATCTCCTCCTTCTGCATCTCTGGCTGAATCGCCTGTAGCATCTCCTGCTTTTTCATCTCCTGCTGCTACATCTCCTAGTGCATATGATGCTGCTGCATCTCCTGTTACTTCTGCTGCTGCTGCATTCCCTGCTGCATCTCCTGATGCTGCAGCTCCTTCTGCATCTCCTTCTGTGTCTCCTGCTACTACATCCCCTGCTGCTGCATTTCCTGCGGAATCTCCTGATGCTGCAACTGCTTCTGCATCTTCTGCTGATGCATCTCCTGCAGAATCTGCTGCTGCTGCATCTCCTATTGAATCTGATGCATCTGCGGCTACACCTCTGCTGCTGCATCTCTTGCTGCATTTCCTGCTTTATCTGCTGCTGCTCTGCTGCTGCTTCCTCTCCTGCCAAATCTCCTGCTTCATATCCTACTGCTGCACCGCCTAATGCATCTCATGATAATGCTTCATCTCCTGCTACTGCATCTCCTGTTTCACCTACTGCTGCTGAATTTCCTGCTGCATCTTCTGCTGCTGCATCTCCTGCTGACGGGTCTGATGCAGCATCTCTTGCTCTAGCATCTCCTGCTGCATCTCTTGCTGCTGCATTACCTGCTCTATCTCCTCCTACTGCATCTTCTCCTGCTGCATATCCTGCTTCTGTATATACTGCTGCCTTTCCTGCTGCTGCATCTCCTGCTGCTGAATCTCTTTCTGCATCTCCTTCTTCTGAATCTCCTGCTGCTCTATTACCTTCTGCATCGACTCCTGCTGCATGTCCTGCTGCTGCATCGACTCCTGCTGCATCTGCTTCTGCATCTCCTGCTGATGCATCTCCTTCTGCTGAATCTCCTCCTGAATCTCTGTCGGCATCTCATGCTGCTATATATCCTGCTACATCTCCTGACATATCTCCTTCTGAATCTGCATCTCCTGCTGCTTCATTTGCAGTTGAATCTCCTGCTTCTTAAACTCCCGCTGCTGCGTCCGCTGCATCATCTTCTCTTTCTGCATAACGTGCTGTATCTCCAGTTGCTGCATCTTATCATGCTGCTGCATATGTTGAAGAATCTCTTCCTCCTGCATCTTCTGCTGAATCTTCATTTCCTGCTGCATCTGCTTCTGCATCTCCTGCTGCTGCTGCATCTCCTGCTGCTTCTGCTACTGCTGCATCAGTTGCTGCTGGATCTCCTGATGAATCTCCTGCTGCATCTACTGCTGCTGCATCTCCTACGGCTGCATCACCTTCTGCATGTGCTGCTGCAGCATCTCCTAATGCTGCATCTTCTGTTGCTGCATCTTCTGTTGCTGCACCTGCTGCAACATCTGCTTCTGCATCTCCTGCTGCTGCACCTCCTGCTGCATCTTTGTCTGAATCTTTTGGTGCTGCATTTCCTGCTCATGCATATTCTCCCTCAACTCCTGCTGCTGCATTACCTTCAGCTGAATATTCTACTGAATCTCCTGCTGCACAATCTCCTACAAAATTTCCTGCTGCACAATCTGCTGATGCATTTCCTGCTGATGCATCTCCTGCTGAATCTCCTGATGCTGCATCTCCTGCTGCTGAATCTCTTGCCTCTTCATCTCCTGCTGCTGCAACTCCTGCTGAATCTGCTGCTGCCTCTGGTGTGGCTGCATCTTCTTTTCCTGCATCTCCTGCTGCTGCATCTCCGCCTGATTTCCTGCTGCATATCCTTCTGTTGAATCTCCTACTGCATATCCTGGTGCATCACCTGCTGAATATGCATCTTCTGCTACATCTCCTGCTGATACACCTCATGCAGCTGCAGCTGCTGCTGCATATCCTCCTGCACCTGCTGTTGCCAAATCTCTTGCTGCTGCATATCCTACTGAATTTACAGCAGCATATCCTGCTCATTGAATTCTTGTTGCATCTCATCCTGCATTCTTTGCTGCTGCATGTGCTGCTGCTTCTACATCTCCAGCTGCATCTGCTGCTTCATCTGCTGCTGTATCTCCTGCTGCATATGGTTCTGCATGTTCTGCTGTTATGGTTCTGCATGTTCTGCTCTTATGGTTCTGCATGTTCTGCTCTTATGGTTCTGCATCTTCTGCTGCATATGGTGCTGCTTCTCCTGCTGCTGCATCAGTTCCTGCTGAAACTCCAGATGAATCTCCTGCAGCATCTCCTGCTTCTACATATCATGCGGAATCTGCTTTTGCATCTCCTTCTGAATATACATCTCCTGATGCATCTCCACCTGCTGCCACTACTACTGCTGCGTTTGCTTCTGCATCTCCTGCTGCATCTCCTGTTGCTGAATCTCCTGATGACGTTTCTGCTGCTGAATATCCTTTGTCTGCTGATGAATATCCTTTGTCTGCTGATGAATATCCTTTGTCTCCTGCTGAATCTCCTGCTGCTGAATCTCCTGTTGCTGAATCTCATGCTGCTGCTGCTGCTGCTGCATCTCCTACTGCTGCATCACCTTTTGCATGTGCTCTTGAAGCATCTCCTTCTGCTGCATCTCCTGTTAACTGCATCTGCTGGTGCTGCACCTGCTGCAACATCTTCTTCAGCATCTCCTGCTGCTGCACCTCCTGCTGCATCTCTGTCTGAATCTTTTGGTGCAGCATTTCCTGCTGATGCATATTCTGCTTCAACTTCTGCTGCTGCATTACCTTCTGCATCTATTCCTGTTGTATTTTTGGCTGCTGCATCTCCTGCTGCTGCATCTGCTGATACTGCATGTGCTGCTGCATCTGCTGCTGCATCTCTTGGTGCTGCATCTTCTGGTGTTGCATTTCCTGCTGCATCTCCTGTGGCATCACGGGCTCCTGTATCTCCTGCTGCTACATCTACTGATGCATCCTCTGCTCATGCATCTGCGGATGCATCTGCAGAAGTATCTCCATTTCCTGCTGCATCTGCTGCTCAATCTTCTACTGATGCATCTAGTGCTTCTGCATTTCCTCCTGAAGGCATCTGCGGCTGCATCTCCTGCTGCTACATCACCTGCTGAATCTCCTCCTGCAACTCCTGCTGTAACCTCTGATGCATATGTTGCTACTTCATCTCCTGATGCATCTCCTACTGTATCTACTGCTGAATCTCCTTCTGCAGAATCTCCTCCTGCAACTCCTGCTGATGTATCTCCTGCTGCATCTCCTACTACACCTCCTGCTGCTGAATCTCCTTCTATATCTCCTGCTGCATCTTCTGCTGTATCTTCCACTGAATCTCCTGCTGCAGCTTCTCCTACGGTGTTTCCTGCTGCAGAATCTCCTGCTACGTTTCCTGCTGATGCATCTCCTGCTGAATCTCCTGCCTCTTCATCTCCTGGTGCTGCTTCTCCTGCATCTGCTGCAGCTGCATCATCTTCTACTGCGTCTCCTGCTACTGCGTCTCCTTCTTCTGAATCTCCTGCTGCTCTATTACCTTCTGCATCGACTCCTCCTGCATGTCCTGCTGCTGCATCTCCTCCTACTGCATCTGCTTCTGCATCTGCTGCTGCGGCATCTCCTGCTAAATCTGCATCTCCTGCTGCATCTGCTTCTGCATGTCCTGCTGCTTCATCTCCTGCTCTTGCATCTCCATCTGCTGAATCTCCTCCTGAATCTCTGGTGGCATCTCATGCTGCTACATATCCTGCTACATCTCCTGACATGTCTCCTGAATATGCATCTCCTGCTGCTTCATTTGCAGTTGAATCTCCTGCTTCTTAATCTCCTGCTGCTGTGTCTGCTGCATCATCTCCTCTTTCTCCATAACCTGCTGTATCTCCTGTTGCTGCATCATATCATGCTGCTGCATATGTTGAAGAATCTCTTCCTACTGCATCTTCTGCTGAATCTTCATTTCCTGCTGCATCTGCTACTGTATCTCCTGCTGCTGCTGCGTTTCCTGCTGCTTCTCCTGCTGCTGCATCAGTTGCTGCTGAATCTCCTGATGAATCTCCTGTGGCATCTCATGCTTCTACATATCATGCTGAATCTCCTACTGCTGCATTACTTTCTGCATGTGCTGCTGCAGCATCTCCTTCTGCTGCAACTCCTGTTGCTGCACCTGCTTATGCCCCTCGTGCTGCTGCATCTCCTGCTTAATCTCCTGCTGCTGCATCTACTGCTGCATCTCCGTCTGAATCTCTTGGTGCTGCATTTCCTGCTGATGCATATTCTGCTTCAAATCCTGCTGCTGCATTACCTACTGCATCTATTCCTGTTGTATTTCCTGCTGCTGCATCTGCTGCTTCATCTCTTGCTGCTGCATCTGCTGATACTGCATGTACTGCTGCATCTCCTGCTACATCTCTTGGTGCTGCATCTTCTGGTGTTGCATCTCCTGCTGCATCTCCTGCTGCATCACCTGCTCCTGTATCTCCTGCTGCTACATCTCCTGATGCATCCACTGCTCATGCGTCTGCGGATACATCTGCGGATACATCTCCTTATGCACAATTTCCAGTTGCATCAGCTGCTCCATCACCTGCTGCATCTCTTTCTGCTCTATTTGCTGGTTCTGCTGTTCCATATGCTGCTGCTTCATCTACTGCTGCATCTCCTGCTAAATCTCCTGCTGCTGCATCTCCTTCTGATGTTTCTGCTGAATCAGCATCTCATGATGCATCTGCTGCAGCATCTATTGCTGCTGCATCTGCTGCCTCTGCAGCTGCATCACCTGCTGCTGCATCACCTGCTGCATTACCTCTTGCTGCATATTCTGCTGCATTTCCTGCTGCTGCTTAATCTGCTGCTCCATTTCCTGATGCTTCATGTACTGCTGCATCTCCTTAATCTGCTGCTCCATTTCCTGGTGCTTCATGTACTGCTGCATCTCCTGCTACATTTGCTGCTGCTGCATCTCCTTCTACTTGATGTCCTCCTGCATCTCCTGCTGCTGTATAGCCTACTGCTTCATCTCCTGCTGCATGCTCTCCAGATGCATCTGCGAATGCATCTGCAGAAGCATCTCCATTTCCTGCTTCATCTACTGCTCAATCTTTTATGGATACATCTAGAGCTTCTGCATTTTAGCTGCATATCCTGTTGAAGGCATCTGCGGCTGCATCTCCTGCTGCTACATCTCCTGCTGAATCTCCTGCTGCACTTCCTGCTGTAACTGCTGATGCCTATGTTGCTATTTCATCTCCTGGTGCATCTCCTGCTGAATTATCTTCTGCAGAATCTCCTGCTGCATCTTCTGCTACAATTCTTGCTGATGTATTTCCTGCTGCATCTCCTACTACATCCCCTGCTGCTGAATCTCCTTCTACATCTCCTGCTGCAACTCCTGCTGAATCTGCTGCTGCCTCTGTTGCGGCTGCTTCTTCTTTTCCTGCAGCTCCTGCTGCTGCATCTCCGGCTGATTTCCTGCTGCATTTCCTTCTGTTGAATATCCTGCTGCATGTTCTGGTGGATCACCTGCTGAATATGCATCTCCTGCTACATCTCCTGCTGAAACACCTCATTCAGCTGCATCTGCTGCTGCATATCCTCCTGCATCTGCTGTTGCCAAATCGCTCCTGACTCATATCCTGCTGCTGTCTTTCCTGCTGATGTATGTTTTGATGCATCTCCTGCTGATGCATGTCCTGCTGCATCTACTTCTTCTGCATCTCCCGCTCCAGCATCTCCTGCTACATCAGTTGCTGCTGCACCTCTTATTCATCTTCTTCTGCTGCATATACTGCAGCATCTGATGCTGCTGTACCTCCTCCTGCTGCATTTCCTGTCCCATCTCTTCCTGCTGCATGTCCTGCTGAGTCTCCTGCTGCATCTCCTGCTGCTGCATCTCCTTCTGCTACATCTCCTGCTGCATCTCCTGCTACAGCATATCCTGCTGTATCTTGTGCTTCTGCATCTCCTGATACATCCCCTCCTGCTTCATCTCATCCTGATGCATCTCCTGCTTCATCTCCTGCTGCTTCATATCCTGCTACTGCATCTCCAAATGAATCTCCTCCTGCTTCATCTCTTGATCCATGTCCTGCTGCTTCATCTCCTGTTTCTGCATCTCCTTTTGCCTTGTCTTCTGCTGCATTTCCTGCTGTATCTCATGTTGCACCTTCTATTGAATCATTTCCTGCATTATCTCCTTCTGAGGCATATCTTGCTGCTTCATCTCGTTCTGCATATCCTGCTGCATCTCCTTCTGCATCACCTGTAGATGCATCTCCTGCTCCTGCATATTCATCTGCATTTCCTGGTGCAGCTCTTTATGTATATACTACTGCTGCATCTGCTGAATATGCTGCTGCATCCGCTGCTGCGCCATATCCTGATAGATCGCCTGATGATGCATCTCCTGCTGCTTCTGCTGCTGCTGCATCTCCTGCTGCTTCTCCTGCTGCTGCATCAGTTGCTGCTGAATCTCCTGATGAATCTCCTGTGGCATCTAATGCTTCTACATATCATGCTGAATCTCCTAATGCATCTCCACCTGCTGCCACTCCTACTGCTGCGTTTGCTTGTGCATCTCCATCTGCACCTCCAGCTGCTGAATCTCCTGATGCCGTGTCTGCTACTGAATATCCTTTGCCTGCTGCTGAATCTCTTGCTACTGAATCTTTCTGCATCTGCTGCTGCTGCATCTCCTACTGCTGCATCACCTTCTGCATGTGCTGCTGCAGCATCTCCTTCTGCTGCATCTCCTGTTGCTGCATCTGCTGGTGCTGCACCTGCTGCAACATCTGCTTCTGCATCTCCTGCTGCTGCACCTCCTGCTGCATCTTCGTCTGAATCTTTTGGTGCTCCATTTCCTGCTCATGCATATTCTCCTTCAACTCCTGCTGCTGCATTACCTTCAGCTGCATTTTCTACTGAATCTCCTGCTGCCTTTTCTACTGAATCTCCTGCTGCACAATCTCCTACGGAATTTCCTGCTGCACAATCTGCTGATGCATTTCCTGCTGATGCATCTCCTGCTGAATCTCCTGCCTCTTCATCTCCTGCTGCTGCAACGCCTGTTGAATCTGCTGCTGCATCGGGTGCGGCTGCATCTTCTTTTACTGCATCTCCTGCTGCTGCATCTCCGCCTGATTTCCTGCTGCATTTCCTTCTCTTGAATCTCTTGCTGCATATCCTGGTGCACCACCTGCTGAATATGCATCTCCTGCTACATCTCCGGCTGATTCACCTCATGCAGCTGCAGCTGCTGCTGCATGTCCTGCTGCATCTGCTGTTGCCAAATCTCTTGCTGCTGCATATCCTGTGAATTTCCAGCAGCATTTCGTGCTGATGCAATTCTTGCTGCATCTCAGCCTGCATCCTTTGCTGCTGCATCTGCTGCTGCTTCTGGTGATGCTACATCTCCAGCTGCATCTGCTGCTTCATCTGCTGCTGTATCTCCTGCTGCATATGGTTCTGCATCTTCTGCTGCATATGGTTCTGCATCTTCTGCTGCATATGGTTCTGCATCTTCTGCTGCATATGGTGCTGCTTCTCCTGCTGCTGCATCAGTTCCTGCTGAATCTCCTGATGAATCTCTATTTCCATCTCCTTCTGAATATGCATCTCCTGATGCATCTCCTGCTGCTGAATCTCCTGATGCCGTTTCTGTTGCTGAATATCCTTTGTCTGCTGATGAATATCCTTTGTCTCCTGCTGGATCTCCTGCTGCTGAATCTCCTGCTGCTGAATGTCCTGCTGCATCTGCTGCTGCTGCATCTCCTACAGTTGCATCACATTTTGCATGTGCTGTTGCAGCATCTCCTTCTGCTGCATCTCCTGCTGCTGCACCTCCTGCTGCATCTCTGTCTGAAACTTTTGGTGCAGTATTTCCTGCTGATGCATATTCTGCTTCAACTCCTGCTGCTGCATTACCTTCCGCCTCTTTTCCTGTTGTATTTCCGGCTGCTGCATCTCCAGCTGCTGCATCTGCTGATACTGCATGTGCTGCTGCATCTCCTGCTGCATCTCTTTGTGCTGCATCTTCTGGTGTTGCATCTCCTGCTGCATCTCCTGTGGCATCACCTGCTCCTGTATCTCCTGCTGCTACATCTCCTGATGCATCCTCTGCTCATGCATCTGCAGATGCATCTGCAGAAGTACCTCCATTTCCTGCTGCATCTGCTGCTCAATCTTCTAATGATGCATCTAGTGCTTCTGCATTTCCTCCTGAAGGCATCTGCGGCTGCATCTCCTGCTGCTACATCACCTGCTGAATCTCCTCCTGCAACTCCTGCTGTAACCTCTGATGCATATGTTGCTACTTCATCTCCTGATGCATCTCCTACTGTATCTCCTGCTGAATCTCCTTCTGCAGAATCTCCTCCTGCAACTCCTGCTGATGTATCTCCTGCTGCATCTCCTACTACACCTCCTGCTGCTGAATCTCCTTCTATATCTCCTGCTGCATCTTCTGCTGAATCTTCCGCTGAATCTCCTGCTGCAGACTCTCCTACGGTCTTTCCTGCTGCAGAATCTCCTGCTACGTTTTCTGCTGATGCATCTCCTGCTGAATCTCCTGCCTCTTCATCTCCTGGTGCTGCTTCTACTGCATCTGCTGCGGCTGCATCATCTTCTACTGCGTCTCCTGCTACTGCGTCTCCTTCTTCTGAATCTCCTGCTGCTCTATTACCTGCTGCATCGACTCCTCCTGCATGTCCTGCTGCTGCATCGACTCCTGCTGCATCTACTTCTGCATCTCCTGCTGCTTCATCTCCTGCTCTTGCATCTCCTTCTGCTGAATCTCCTCCTGAATCTCCGGCGGCATCTCATGCTGCTACATATACTGCTACATCTCCTGACATATCTCCTTCTGAATATGCATCTCCTGCTGCTTATTTTGCAGTTGTATCTCCTGCTTCTTAATCTCCTGCTGCTGAATCTCCTGCTGCTGCGTCTGCTGCATCATCTCCTCTTTCTCCATATACTGCTGTATCTCCTTTTGCTGCAACATATCATGCTGCTACATACGTTGAAGAATCTCTTCCTGCTGCATCTTCTGCAGAATCTTCATTTCCTGCTGCATCTGCTTCTGCATCTCCTGCTGCTGCTGCGTCTCCTGCTGCTTCTCCTGCTGCTGCAGCAGTTGCTGCTGAATCTCCTGATGAATCTCCTGCGGCATCTCAAGAGTCTACATATCATGCTGAATCTCCTGCTGCTGCATCTCGTGCTGCATCTTCATCTGAATCTCTTGCTGCTGCATTTCCTGCTGCTGCATATTCTGCTTCAACTCCTGCTGCTGCATTACCTTCTGCATCTATTCCTGTTGTATTTCCGGCTGCTGTATCTGCTGCTTCATCTCCTGCTGCTGCATCTTCTTGTGTTGCATCACCTGCTGCATCTCCTGCATCATCACCTTCTCCTGTATCTCCTGCTGCTACATCTCCTGATGCATCCTCTGCTCATGCACCTGCGGATACATCTCCTGATGCACCATTTCCCGTTGCATCTGCTGCTCCATCCCCTGCTGCATCTCTGTCTGCTCCAACTGGTGCATCTGCTGTTGCATATGCTGCTGCTTCATCTACTGCTGCATCTCCGGCTAAATCTCCTGCTGCTGCATCTCCTTGTGAAGTTTCTCCTGAATCTCCTGCTGAATATGCATCCTCTGCTGCATCTCCTGCTGTTGCATCTCCTGCTTCATATCCTACTGCATCTCCTACTGCAGCACTATCTTGCTGCGTTTCCTTCTGCTGCATCTCCTGCTGCAGCATCTTCTGCTGCTACATCTCCTACTGAATCAGCATCTCCTGATGCATCTGCTGCTGCATCTATTGCTGCTGTATCTGCTGCCTCTGCATCTGCAGCTGCATCACCTGTTGATGCATCACCTGCTGCATTACCTCCTGCTGCATCTTCTGCTGCATTTCCTGCTGCTGTTTAATCTGCTGCTCCAATTTCATGACGCTTCATGTACTGCTGCATCTCCTTAATCTGCTGCTCCATTTCCTGCTGCTTCATGTGCTGCTGCATCTCTTGCTACATTTCCTGCTGCTGCATCTCCTTCTACTTGATGTCCTCCTGCATCTCCTGCTGCTGTATCTGCTGCTTCATGTCCTGCTGCGTCCTCTGCGGATGCATCTGCGGAAGCATCTCCATTTCCTGCTGCATCTGCTGCTCAATCTTCTACAGATGCATCTAGTGCTTCTGCATTTCAGCTGCATATCCTGTTGAAGGCATCTGCGGCTGCATTGCCTGCTGCTACATCTCCTGCTGAATCTCCTGCTGCACTTCCTGCTGTAACTGTTGATGCATATGTTGCTATTTCATCTCCTGCTGTATCTCCTGCTGAATCTTCTTCTGCAGAATCTCCTCCAGCATCTCTTGCTAAAATTCCTGCTGATGTATCTCCTGCTGCATCTCCTACTACATCCCCTGTTGCTGAGTCTCCTTCTACATCTCCTGCTGCATCTCCTGCTGCCTTTTCTACTGAATCTCCTGCTGCACAATCTCCTACGGAATTTCCTGCTGCAGAATCTGCTGATGCATTTCCTGCTGATGCATCTCTTGCTGAATCTCCTGATGCTGCATCTCCTCCTGCTGAATCTCCTGCCTCTTCATCTTCTGCTGCTGCAACTCCTGCTGAATCTGCTGCTGCCTCTGGTGCGGCTGCATCTTCTTTTCCTGCATCTCCTGCTGCTTCATCTCCGGCTAATTTCCTGCTGCATTTCATTCTGTTGAATCTCCTGCTGCATATCCTGGTGCATAACCTGCTGAATATGCATCTCCTACTACATCTCCTGATGATACATCTGATGCAGCTGCATCTGCTGCTGCATATCCTGCTGCATCTGCTGTTGCCAAATCGCTTGCTGTTGCATATCCTACTGAATTTCCAGAAGTATCTCTTGCTGATGCAATTCCTGCTGCATCTCATCCTGCACCCTTTGCTGCTGCATCTGCTGCTGCTTCTGCTGCTGGTGCATCTCCTGATACATATCCTACTGATGTATGTTTTGCTACATCGCCTGTTGATGCATGTCCTGCTGCATCTCCTGCTTCTGCATCTACTTCTTCTGCATCTCCAGCTCCAGCATCTCCTGCTGCATCAATTGCTGCTGCACGTCTTATTCATCTCTTTCTGCTGCATATCCTACTGCATCTGCTGTTGCCAAATCGCTTGCTGTTGCATATCCTACTGAATTCCAGAAGTATCTTCTGCTGATGCATATCTTGCTGCATCTCATCCTGCATCCTTTGCTGCTGCATCTGCTACTGCTTCTGCTACTGGTGTGTCTCCTGCCTTATATCCTGCTGCTGTGTCTCCTGCTGGTGTATGTTTTGATGCATCTCCTGCTGATGCATGTCCTGCTGCATCTACTTCTTCTGCATCTCCCGCTCCAGCATCTCCTGCTACATCAGTTGCTGCTGCACCTCTTATTCATCTTCTTCTGCTGCATATACTGCAGCATCTGGTGCTGCTGTACCTCCTCCTGCTGCATTTCCTGTTGCATCTCCCCCTGCTGCATTTCCTGCTGAATCTCCTTTTGCTGCATCTCCTGTCCCATCTCTTCCTGTTGCATCTCCTGCTGCATCTCCTTCTGCATCTCCTGTTGCATCTCCTGCTGCTGCATCTCCTTCTGCTACATCTCCTTCTGCATCTCCTGCTACAGCATCTCCTGCTGTATCTGCTGATTCTGCATCTCCTGATACATCCCCTGCTGCTTCATCTCATCCTGCTGCATCTCATGCTGCATCTCCTGCTGCTATATCTCTTGCTGCTTCATATCCTGCTACTGCATCTCCAAATGAATCTCCTGCTGCTGCATCTCTTGATCCATGTCCTGCTGCTTCATCTCCTGTTTCTGCATCTCCTTTTGCCTTGTCTGCTGCTGCATCTCCTGCTGTATCTCATGTTGCACCTTCTATTGAATCATCTTCTGTGTCATCTCCTTCTGCTGCATATCTTGCTGCTTCATCTCGTTCTGCATTTCCTGCTGCAGCTCTTTATGTATTTACTACTGCTGCATCTGCTGAATTTGCTGCTGCATCTGCTGCTGCATCATCTACTGCGGAACATCTTGATCAATCTCCTGCTCCTGCATCTCCTGCTGCTGCATCTCCTGCTGCTGCACCTGATGGTGCATCTGATGCTACTTTCTCTCTTGATGCGTTTACTGCTGCTGCATCTCCTGCTATATTTCCTTCTGCTGCATCTTCTTCACATCATCTATTACTCTGCACCTCCTGCTGATGCATCTCCTCCTTCTTCATCTCCAGCTGAATCGATTGTAGCACCTCCTGCTTCTTCATCCCCTGCTGCTACATCTCCTAGTGGTGCTGCATCTGCTGTTACTTCTACTGCTGCAGCATTCCCTGCTGCATCTCCTGATGCTGCAGCTCCTTCTGCAGCTCCTTCTGTGCCTCCTGCTACTCCATCCCCTGCTGCTGCATTTCCTGCTTCATCTCCTGATGCTGCAACTCCTTCTGCATCTTCTGCCAATGCATCTCCTGCGGAATCTCCTGCTGCTGCATCTCCTTCTACTTGATGTCTTCCTGCATTTCCTGCTGATGCATCTGCTGCTTCATCTCCTGCTCTTGCATCTCCTTCTGCTGAATTTCTGGTGTCATCTCATGCTGCTACATATCCTGCTACATCTGCTGATGTATCTCCTTCTGAATATGCATCTCCTGCTCCTTCTCCTGCTGCTGAATCTCCTTCTGCTGAATATCCTGCTGCTACATCTTCTCCTGCTGAATCTCCTGCTGCTGCGTCTGCTGCATCATCTCCTCTTTCTCCATAACCTGCTCTATCTCCTGTTGCTGCATCATATCACGCTGCTGCATATCTTGAAGAATCTCTTCCTACTGCATCTTCTGCTGAATCTGCATTTCCTGCTGCATCTGCTTCTGCATCTCCTGCTGCTGCATCTCCTGCTGCTTCTGCTGCTGCTGCATCAGTTGCTGCTGAATCTCCTGATCAATCTCTTGTGGCATCTAAAGCTTCTATGGTTTTGTCCCAGAGTATCTCCTACCCACAAGTCTCCCAGGTATACAGAGTTTACTTGTGCTTATGTCACATGAGGGGGTTTGTGTTTGGATAGAAGAGACTGGACAATCGAACATTTTAGCTAATTTATGGAGTGTAATACATGTTGATTAGGAGGTTTTCCTTTCTTGCTGCTCCATTTCCTGCTGATGCATATTCTGCTTCAACTCCTGCTGCTGCATTACCTTCTGCATCTATTCCTGTTGTATTTCCGGCTGCTGCATCTGCTGATACTGCATGTGCTGCTGCATTTCCTGCTGCATCTCTTGGTGCTGCATCTTCTGGTGTTGCATCTCCTGCTGCATTTCCTGCGGCATCCTGTATCTCGTGCTGATACCTCTCGTGATGAATCCTCTGCTCATGCATCTGCGGATGCATCTCCTCATGTGTCATTTCTCGAGGCATCTGCTGCTCCATCCCCTGCTGCATCTCCTTCTGCTCCATCTTGTGCATCTGCTGTTGCATATGCTGCTGCTTCATCTACTGCTGCATCTCCTGATAAATCTCCTGCTGCTTCATCTCCTTCTGAAGATTCTGCTGAATCTACTGCAGAACATGCATCCCCGGCTGCATCTCCTGCTGCTGCATCTCCTGCTTCATATTCTACTGAATCTCCTCCTGCAGCATCTCTTGATGCATTTCCTTCTGCTCCATCTCCTGCTGCATCATCTGCTGCAGCATCTTCCGCTGCTACAACTCCTACTGAATCAGAATCTCATGATGCATCTTCTGCTGCATCTATTGCTGCTACATCTCCTACTGAATCAGCATCTCATGATGCATCAGCTGCTGCATCTATGGCTGCTACATCTGTTGCCTCTGCAGCACCTGCTGCATTACCTCTTGCTGCATATTCTGCTGCATTTCCTGCTGCTGCTTAATCTGCTGCTCCATTTCCTGATGCTTCATGTACTGCTGCATCTCCTTAATCTACTGCTCCATTTTCTGATGCTTCATCTACTGCTGCATCTCCTACTACACTTGCTGCTGCTGCATCTCCTTCTACTTGATGTCCTCCTGCATCTCCTGCTGCTGCATCTGCTGCTTCATCTCCTGCTGCTCTAGAGCCTGCTGATTCATCTCCTGCTGCATCCTCTCCAGATGCATCTGCGAATGCATCTGCAGAAGTATCTCCATTTCTGCTGCATCTGCTGCTCAATCTTTTACAGATACATCTAGTGCTTCTGCATTTCAGCTGCATATCCTGTTGAAGGCATCTGCGGCTGCATCTCCTGCTGCTACATCTCCTGCTGAATCTCCAGCTGCACTTCCTGCTGTAACTGCGGATGCCTATGTTGCTATTTCATCTCCTGATGCATCTCCTGCTGAATCTTCTTCTGCAGAATCTCCTCCAGCATCTCCTGCTACAATTCCTGCTGATGGATCTCCTGCTGCATTTCCTACTACATCCCCTGTTGATGAATCTCCTTCTACATATCCTGCTGCATCTCTTGCTGAATCTGCCTCTGGTGCGGCTGTATCTTCTTTTACTGCATATCCTGCTGCTGCATCTCCGGCTGCTGCATCTCGTTCTGCTACGTCTCCTTCTGCATCTCCTGCTACAGCATCTCCTGCTGTATCTGCTGAATTTGCTGCTGCATCTGCTGCTGCTTCATCTACTGCTGCTGCATCCTCTTCCACTGTATCTGCTGCTTCATCAGCTGCTACTTTCTCTCTTGCTGCATTTACTGCGGCTGCATCTCCTACTATATTTCCTTCTGCTGCATCTTCTTTACTTCATCTACTACCCTGAACCTCCTGCTGCTGCATCTCCTCCTTCTGAATCTCCTCCTTCTGCATCTCCGGCTGAATCGCCTGTAGCATCTCCTGCTTCTTCATCTCCTGCTGCTACATCTTCTAGTGCTTATGATGATGCTGCATCTCCTGTTACTTCTCCTGCTGCTGCATTCCCTGATGCTGCAACTCCTTCTGCATCTCCTGCTACGACATCTCCTGCTGCTGCATTTCCTGCTGAATCTCCTGATGCTGCAACTCCATTTGCTGCCTCATTTCCTCATGCACCTGCTAATGCCCCTCGTGCTACTGAATCTCCTGCTTCATCTTACACTGATGCATCAGTGGCTTCATCACATGATATGCCATCTCCTGCAGCATCTGCTTCAGTATTTCCTGATGGAGTATCTGCTGACCTAGAAACTACTGCTGCATCATCTCCTGTTGCTGCACTACCTGCTCTATCTCCTCTTATTGCATCTCCTCCTGCTGCATCTCCTGCTTCTCTATATACTGCTGCCTTTCGTGCTGCTTCATCTCCTGCTGCTGAATCTCTTTCTGCATCTCCTTCTTCTGAATCTCCTGCTGCTCTGTTACCTTCTGCTTCGACTCCGGCTGCAGGTCCTGCTAATGCATCTCCTGCTCTTGCATCTCCTTCTGCTGAATCTCCTCCTGAATCTCCGGCGGCATCTCATGCTGTTAAATATCCTGCTACACCTCCTGACGTATCTCCTTCTGAATATGCATCTCCTTCTGCTTCTCCTGCTGCTGAATCTCCTGCTACTGCCTCTGCTCCTGCTGAATCTCCTGCTACTGCGTCTGCTCCTGCTGAATCTCCTGCTGCTGCGTCTGCTGCATCACCTCCTCTTTCTCCATAACCTGCTCTATCTCCAGTTGCTTCATCATATCATGCTGCTGCAAATGTTGAAGAATCTCTTCCTACTGCATCTTCTTCTGAATCTTCATTTCCTGCTGCCTCTGCTTCTGCATCTCCTGCTGCTGCTCTATTTCCTGCTGCTTTTCCTTCGGAATATGCATCTCCTCAGGCATCTCCACCTGCTGCCACTCCTACTGCTGCGTTTGATTCTGCATCTCCTGCTGCACCTCCTGCTGCTGAATCTCCTGATGCCGTGTCTGCTGCTGAATATCCTTTGTCTGCTGCTGCATCTCTTGCTGCTGAATCTCCTGCTGCATCTGCTGCTGCTACATCTTCTACTGCTGCATCACCTTCTGAATGTGCGGCTGCAACATCTCCTTCTAATGCATCTCCTGTTATTTCATCTGCTGGTGCTGCACCTGCTGCAACATCTGCTTCTGCTGCATCTTCGTGTGAATCTTTTGGTGCTGCGTTTCCTGCTGATGCATATTCTGCTTCAACTCCTGCTGCTTCAACTCCTGCTGCTGCATCTGCTGCTTCATCTCCTGCTGCTGCATATGCTGATACTGCATCTGCTGCTGCAGTTCCTGCTGTATCTCTTGGTGCTGCATCTTCTGCTGTTGCATCTACTGCTTCATCTCATTATGACTTAAGTGCCACTATTGAGGCGCTTTTGGGAAATCCAATAACACCCACAGGGAAGACGCTAGCATGGAGTGCTGCTGCTTCTGAATGTCTTCTCTTATAACGCTTTCACTGCAAAGCGAGACTTGTAAGAAGTTTGAGTATACGCTTGTGTACTTTAACATCAGAACGGCTATTAAAGCGTCACTTGAAAGTAGCAGAGCGTTCAGCACAAATACCGCAGGGAAGAAGCTACGATGAAATGCTGGCTCTCGTTAGAGTCTTCTCTGGAAATGCTTTCACTGCAAGCTGCAAAGCATGACTAACAGAACGTTTTAGTATAGGGTACTGAATTGTGACTTATGAAGGTGCTTTCTGATAAGTGAGTAACTGACGCAGTGAAGATGCTAGCGTGGAATACTGCTGCTACTGAATGTCTTCTCTTAGAGCGCTTTCACTGCAAGCTGTGAAGCACGACTAACACATTTTAGTTTAGGGTAATGAATTGTGACTTAATTGCGCCTGTTAACGCGCTTATGGAAAAGTAAGTATTTCAGGCAGTGCAGATGCTGGCCTGAAACTACACCGCTTATTAATGTTTTCTCTTCTAGCGCTGTTACTGCAAAAGACGACTTGTAGAACTTTCACTCTAGGCTTATGAGCTGTAAGATCAGAATGGCTATTAAAGCCTCATTTCAAGAGTTGAGATCGTTCAGCACAAGTACCTCAGGGAAGCTGCTACCATCAAATTTTGGCTCTCATTAGGATCCTTTCATGAAGCTCTGTCACTTCCAGCCGCAAAGCTCGAAAAACGCGACCTTTTCTCGTAGGCTAGTTATTAGAGACTTAATAACGCCTAATGACGCTCTTTAGGAAAAGAGAATATCTATAGCAGGGAAGATGTTAGCATGGAATGCTTCTGCTTCTGAATGTCTTCTCTTAGAGCGCAATCACTGCAAACCAAGGTTTATCGAACTTTCCATCTTGGCTATTGAACGGTAACATCAGCAGGGCTAGTAAAACTTCACTTGAAGATTTGAAAGCTTTCAACAGAAATACCCCTGGGAAGTTGCTAGCATCAAATGGTGGCTCTCGTTGGGGTCCTCTCTGGATGCGCTTTCACTGAGAGGTGCAAAACACGAAGAAAAATGCTTTTAAGTGTAGGTTAAAGAATAGTGACATAAAAGCGACTAATAACGAGCTTTAGAAAAGTGACTACCTCCAACAGCGAAGATGTTAGCACGGAATGCTGATGCTTCTGAATGTCGTCTCTTATAGCACTTTAACTAGAATGCGAGACATGTCGAACTTTCAGTCTAGGCTAGTGAACGGTAACATCAGCATGGCTATTGAGGCATCAGTCAAGAGTTTAGAGATTTCTGCTCAAGTACCTCACGGAAGCTGCTACCATCAAATTCTGGTTCTCGTTAGGATCTTTTCATGAAGCCCTTTCACTGTCAGCCGCAAAGCACGAAAAACGCAACGTTTTCGCGGAGGCTAGTTATTAGCTACTTAATAACGCCTAACAACGCGCTTTAGGAAAAGAGATTATCTCCAGCAGGGAAGATGTTAGCATGGAATGCTTCTGCTTGTGGATATATTCTCTTAGAGAGCAATCACTGCAGAGCACGACTTGCAGAACTTTTCGTCTAGACTAGTGAACAGTAACATCAGCATGGCTAGTAAGGCTTCGCCTGAAGATTTGAAAGCGTTTAGCAGAAATACCCCCGAAAGTTCTACAAGTCGTGCTCTGCAGTGAAAGCGCTCTAAGAGAATACATCCACAAGCAGAAGCATTCCATGCTAGCATCTTCCCTGCTGGAGATGTGAATTTTTACTAAAACTCCGTAATAGAGGGTGTTAAGTCCCTATTCACTAGCCTATGATAATGAGTTCTTTAAGTCGTGTTTGCAGCTTGGAGTGAAAGTGCTTCCAGAGAAGATTCTAACGAGAGACACCGTTTGATGGTTTCAGCATTCCCTCGGTAGTTATGCTATAAGAGACGACATTCAGAAGCAGCAGTATTCCGTGCTAACATCTTCGCTGTTGGAGATAGTCACTTTTCTAAAGCTCGTTATGTCATTCTTTAACATACTCTTAAACGCATTGTTCATCGTGTTTTGCACCTCTCAGTGAAAGCGCTTCCAGAGAAGATTCTAACGAGAGACACCATTTGATGCTAGCAACTTCCCAGGGGTATTTCTGTTGAACGCTTTCAAATCGTCAAGTGAAGCTTTACTAGCATTGCTGATGTAACCGTTCACTAGCCTAGACGGAAAGTTCGATAAATCTTGATTTGCAGAGATTGGGCTCTACTAGAAGACATTCAGAAGCAGAAGCATTCCATGCTAACGTCTTCCCTGCTGGAGATATTCACTTTTCCTAAAGCGCCTTATTAGGCGCTATGAAGTCTCTATTCGTTTGCCAACACAAGAAACTTGCCTTGTCGTTCTCTGCATCTTGCAGAGAAACTGCTTCCATAGAAGACGCTAACGAAAGCCAGCTTTTGATGGTAACACCTTTCCTGTTTACTTGTGCTGAAGGTTCTGAAATTTTGAAGTAATGCCTTCGTAGCCATTCTGGTCTTACAGTACACAAGACTAGACAGAAAGTTCTACAAGTCGTGCTCTGCAATGAAAGCTCTCTAAGAGAATACCTCCACAAGCAGAAGCATTCCATGCTAGCATCTTCCCTGCTGGAGATATGAATTTGTACTACAACGCCGTAATAGACGGTGTTAAGTCCCTAGTCACTAGCCTACTCTAAAAAGTCCCTCTTCAGTAGCCTATGCTAATACTTTCGTGTTTGCAGCTTGCAGTGAAAGCGCTTCCAGAGAACAATCTAACGAGAGTCACCATTTGAGGCTAGCAACTTCCCAGGGGTAGTTCTGCTAAACGCTTTCAAATCTTCAAGTGAAGCTTTACTAGATATGCTGGTGTTACAGTTCACTAGCCTAGACGGAGAGTTCGATAAATCTTGCTTTGCAGTGATTGCGCTCTAAGAGAAGACATACAGAAGGAGAAGCATTCCATGCTAACATCTTCCCTGCTGGAGATATTCTCTTTTCCTAAAAAGCGTTATTAGGCGTTATTAAGTCTCTAATAACTAGCCTACGCGAAAACGTGGCGTTTTTCGAGCTTTGCGGCTGGCAGTGACAGCGCTTCAAGAAAGGATCCTAATGAGAGCCAAAATTTGATGGTAGCAGCTTCCCTGCGGTACTTGTGCTCAACGATCTCAAATCTTGAAATGAGGCTTTAATAGCCATTCTGATCTTACAGTTCATAAGCCTAGAGTGAAAGTTCTACAAGTCGTCTTTTGCAGTAACAGCGCTAGAAGAGAAAACATTAATAAGCGGTGTAGTTTCAGGCCAGCATCTGCACTGCCTGAAATACTTACTTTTCCATAAGCGCGTTAATAGGCGCAGTTAAGTCACAATTCATTACTCTAAACTAAAATGTATTAGTCGTGCTTCACAGCCTGCAGCGAAAGCGCGATAAGAGAAGACTAACGAGAACCAGCATTTGATGGTAGAAGCTTCACAGCGGTACTTGTGCTGAACGCTCTGAAATTTTGAAGCGACACTTTACTAGCTGACGATATACTTCAGAAGACTAGAATGAAACTTCTAGAAGTCGTACTTTGCAGTGAAAGTGCTATAAGAGAAGACATTCAGAAGCAGCAGCATTCCATACTACCATCTTCCCTGCAGCCGATGTTCACTGTTCCGAAAGCTCGTTATTCGGCGAAGTAAAGTAACTGTTCTGTACCCTATACTAAAATTTTGTGTTAGTCGTGCTTTGCAGCTTGCAGTGAAAGCGCTTCCAGAGAAGACTAACGGGAGCCAGCATGTGATCGTAGCAGCTTCCCTGCCGTACTTGTGCTGAACGATTTGAAATTTTGAAGTGACGCTTTAATACCCATTCTGATGTTACAGGACACGAGTCTAGACTGAAAGTTCTACAAGTCTTTCTTTGCAGTGAAAGCGCTATAAAAGAGAAGACATTCAGAAGCAGCAGCATTCCATGCTAGCATCTTCCTTACGGGCTTTACTTACTTTTCCTAAAGCTCCTCAATAGTTAAATCACAATTCCGTAATCAATACTAAACGTTTTGTTAGACGTGCTTTGCAGCTTGCAATGAAAGCGCTTCAAGAGAAGATTCTAACGAGAGCTAGCATTTGATCATAGCAGCGCCCTTGCGGTACTTTTTCTAAACGTTTTCAAATTTTCAAGTGACATCTTCACTGCGTCAGTTACTCACTTATCAGAAAGCACCTTCATAAGTCACAATTCAGTACCCTATACTAAAACGTTCTGTTAGTCATGCTTTGCAGCTTGCACTGAAAGCGTTTCCAGAGAAGACTCTAACGAGAGCCAGCATTTCATCGTAACTTCTTCCCTGCGGTATTTGTGCTGAACGCTCTGCTACTTTCAAGTGACGCTTTAATAGCCGTTCTGATGTTAAAGTACAGAAGAGTATACTCAAACTTCTTACAAGTCTCACTTTACAGTGAAAGCGCTTTAAGAGAAGACATTCAGAAGCAGCAGCATTCCATGCTAGGATCTTCCCTGTGGGTGTTATTCGATTTCCCTAAAGCACCTCAAGTAACAGGAGATGCAGCAGCAACATATGCTGTAGGAGATGTAGCAGCAGGAGATGAGGAAACAGGAGCTGCTACAGGCGATTCAGCCGGAGATGCAGAAGGAGGAGATGCAGCAGCAGGAAGTGCAGAGTAGTAGATGAAGTAAAGAAGATGCGGCAGAAGGAAATATAGCAGGAGATTCAGCCGCAGTAAATGAAGCAAGAGAGAAAGTAGCATCAGATGCAGCAGCAGTTGCAGTGGAAGAGGATGCAGCAGCAGGAGACCTATCAGGAGATGCAGCAGTAGATGAAGCAGCAGCAGATGCAGCATCAAATTCAGCAGATAGAGCAGGAGATGCAGCATCAGGAGATGCAGAAGTAGGAGATGCAGCAGAAGAAGATGCTGCAGCAGCACATGCAGTATCAGCAGATGCAGCAGCAGGAGATGAAGCAGCAGATGCAGCAGCAGGAGTTGCAGCAGCTGAAGTTGAAGCAGCAGGAACTGAAGCAGAATATGCATCAGCAGGAAATGCAGCACCATGAGATTAAGATGGAGATGCAGCAGGAGGTGCAGCAGCAGGTGATGCAGAAGCAGATGTTGCAGCAGGTGCACCACCAGCAGATGAAGCAACAGGAGATACAGCAGCAGGAGATGTAGCAGCAGACAAAGGATATTCAGGAGCAGAAACGGCATCAGGAGATTCAGCAACAGGAGATGCAGCATTAGGAGATGTAGCAGCAGACAAAGGATATTCAGGAGCAGAAACGGCATCAGGAGATTCAGCAGCAGGAGATGCATCAGGAGATGCAGAAGTAAACGCAGCAGTAGGAGTGGCAGCAGGTGAAGATGCATCAGGAGATGCATATTCAGAAGGAGAAGCAGCAGGAGATGCAGCAGCAGCAGGGGATGCAGAAGCAGAGGCAGCAAGAAATGAAGATTCAGCAGAACATGCACTAGGAAGAGATTCTTCAACATCTTCAGCAGCATGATATGATGCAGCAACTGGAGATACAGCAGGTTATGGAGAAAGAGGAGATGATGCAGCAGACGCAGCAGCAGGAGATTCAGCAGGAGCAGACGCAGCAGCAGGAGATTCAGCAGCAGGAGAAGCAGAAGGAGATGTATATTCAGAAGGAGATACGTCAGGAGATGTAGCAGGATATGTAGCAGCATGAGATGCCGACGGAGATTCAGCAGAAGGAGATGCAAGAGCAGGAGATGCAGCCGGAGTCGAGGCAGAAGGTAATAGAGCAGTAGGAGATTCAGAAGAAGGAGATGCAGAAAGAGATTCAGCAGCAGGAGATGAAGCAGCACGAAAGGCAGCAGTATATAGAGAAGCAGGAGATGCAGCAGGAGGAGATGCAGTAAGAGGAGATAGAGCAGGTAATGCAGCAGCAAGAGATGCAGCAGGAGATGCAAGAGCAAGAGATGCTGCACCAGACCCATCAGCAGGAGATGCAACAGCAGAAGATGCAGCAGATAAAGCAGCAACAGGAGATGAAGCATTACCATGAGATGCATTAAGAGATGCAGCAGCAGGATATGTAGCAGGAGTTATGGCAGGAGATGAAGCAGTAGCAGATGCAGCAGGAAATGCAGCAGTAGATTCTAGGTCAGCAGAGGAGATAGAGCAGAAGACGTTTCAACAGGAAATGCAGCAGGACATGCATTAAGAAATGAGAATGCAGTAGGAGATGGAGAAGAGTTGCAGCATCAGGAGATGTAGCAGTAAATGCAGCATCAGGAGATGTAGCAGTAAATGCAGCATCAGGGGATGTAGTAGGAGGAGATGCAGGAGCAGTTGCAGAATCAGGGAATGCAGCAGCAGCAGAAGTAACAGGAGCTGTAGCAGCATCATATGCACTAGTAGATTTAGCAGCTGGAGATGAAGAAGCAGAAGATGCTACAGGCGATTCAGCCGGAGATGCAGAAGGAGGAGATGCAGCAGCAGGAGGTGCAGAGTAATAGATGAAGTGAAAAAGATGCAGCAGAAGGAAATATAGAAGGAGATGCAGCCGCAGTAAATGCATCAAGAGAGAAAGTAGCATCAGATGCAGCATCAGATGCAGCATCAGATGCAGCAGCAGGAGATGCAGCAGCAGGAGATCTATCAGGAGATGCAGCAGAAGATGAAGCAGCAGCAGATGCAGCAAGAAATTCAGCTGATGCAGTAGTAGATTCATAAAGAGCTGCAGCAGGAAATGCAGATGAATATGCAGCAGCAGGAGACACAGCAGGAGATGCATCTGCAAGTGATGCGGAAGGAGATGCAGAAGGAGATGCAGAACGACATGAAGCAGCTAGATATGCAGCAGAAGGAGACTGAGCAGGAGATGTAGCAGCAGACGAAGCAAAAGGAGATGCAGAAACAGGAGATGAAGTAGCAAGACATGGATCAAAAGATGAAACAGCAGGAGATTCATTAGGAGATGCAGTAGCAGGATATGAAACAGCAAGAGATATAGCAGCAGGAGATGCAACAGGATGAGACGAAGCAGTAGGGGATGTATCAGGAGATGCAGAAACAGCATGTACAGCAAAAGATGCTGTAGCAGGAGATGCAGAAGGAGATGTAGCAGAAGGAGATGCAGCAGCAGGAGTTGAAGCAGGAGATGCAGCAGGAGGAGATGGGACAGGAGATGCAGAAGGAGGAGATTCAGTGGGAGATGCAGCAGGAGGGTATGTAGCAGGAGATTCTGCAGCAGGAAACACCATAGGAGAGTCTGCAGCAGGAGATTCAGCGGAAGATTCAGCAGAAGATGCAGCAGGAGATATAGAAGGAGATTCAGCAGCAGGAGATGTAGTAGGAGATGCAGCAGGAGATACATCAGCAGGAGTTGCAGGAGGAGATTCTGCAGAAGAAGATTCAGCAGGAGATACAGTAGGAGATGCATCAGGAGATGAAGTAGCAACATATGCATCAGAGGTTACAGCAGGAAGGGCAAGAGGAGATTCAGCAGGTGATGTAGCAGCAGGAGATGCAGCCGCAGATGCCTTCAGGAGGAAATGCAGAAGCACTAGATGCATCAGTAGAAGATTGAGCAGCAGATGCAGCAGGAAATGGAGGTACTTCTGCAGATGCATCTGCAGATGCATGAGCAGAGGATGCATCAGGAGATGTAGCAGCAGGAGATACAGGCGCAGGTGATGCCGCAGGAGATGCAGCAGGAGATGCAACACCAGAAGATGCAGCACCAAGAGATGCAGCAGCACATGCAGTATCAGGAGATGAAGTAGCAGGAGATGCAGCAGCCGGAAATACAACAGGAATAGATGCAGAAGGTAATGCAGCAGCAGGAGTTGAAGCAGAATATGCATTAGCAGGAAATGCTGCACCAAAAGATTCAGACAGAGATGCAGCAGGAGGTGCAGCAGCAGGAGATTCTGAAGAAGATGTTGCAGCAGGTGCAGCACCAGCAGATGCAGCAACAGGAGATGCAGCAGAAGGAGATGCTGCAACAGCACATGCAAAAGGTGATGCAACTGTAGGAGATGCAGCAGCAGCAGATGCAGTAGGAGATTCAGCAGCAGGAGATTCAGCAGCAGGAGATTCAGCAGGAGACAAAGGATATTCATCAGCAGACAAAGGATATTCAGCAACAGAAACGGCATCAGGAGATTCAGCAGCAGGAGATGCATCAGGAGATGCATATTCAGAAGGAGATTCAAAAGGAGATTCCGCATGATATGTAGAAGCAGGAGATGCCGCAGGAGATTCATCTGGAGATTCAGCAGGAACTGATGCAGCAGCAGGAGAAGCAGCACCATATGCAGCAGAAGATGCAGAACCATATGCAGCAGGAGATACAGCAGCAGATGAAGCAGCAGATGCAGCTGGAGATGTAGCATCACCAGAAGCAGAAGCAGATGCAGCAGCAAAGGATGCAGGATGAGATGCAGCAAGAATTGCATCAGCACGAGATACTTCTGGAAATTCAGTAGGATATGCAGCAGCAAGAGATTTGGCAACAGCAGATGCAGCAGGATATGCAGCAGCAGATGCAGCTGCATGAGGTGTATCAGCAGGAGATGTAGCAGGAGATGCATATTCAGCAGGTTGTGCACCAGGATATGCAGCAGGAGATTCAAAAGAAGGAAATGCAGCAGGAAATCAGCCGGAGATGCAGCAGCAGGAGATGCAGTAAAAGAAGATGCAGCCGCACCAGAGGCAGCAGAAGATTCAGCAGGAATTGCAGCAGCAGGAAATGCAGCATCAGGAGATTCAGCAGAAGGAGATGAAGAGGCAGGAGATACAGCAGGAGATGCATCAGCAGGAAATGCATCAGCAGATTGTGCAGCAGGAAATTCCTTAGGAGATGGTTCAGCAGGAAATTCAGTAGAAAAGGCAGCAGGAGATTCAGTAGAAAATGCAGCTGAAGGTAATGCAGCAGCAGGAGTTGAAGGAGAATATGCATGAGCAGGAAATGCAGCACCAAAAGATTCAGACGAAGATGCAGCAGGAGGTGCAGCAGCAGGAGATGCAGAAGCAGATGTTGCAGCAGGTGCACCACCAGCAGATGAAGCAACAGGAGATACAGCAGCAGGAGATGCTGCAGCAGCACATGCAGAAGTTGATGCAGCAGTAGAAGATGCAGCAGCAGCAGCAGCAGCAGGAGATTCAGCAGCAGGAGATTCAGCAGCAGACAAAGGATATTCAGTAGCAGACACGGCATCAGGAGATTCAGCAGCTGGAGGTGCAGCTGTAGATGCAAGAGCAAACGCAGCAGTAGGAGTGGCAGCAGGTGGAGATGCCTGAGGAGATGCATATTCAGAAGGATTTGCAGCAGGAGATTCATCAGGAGATTTATCAGCAACTGATGCAGCAGCAGGAGAAGCAGCAGGAGATGCAGCAGGAGATGAAGATTCAGCGGAAGATGCAGTAGGAAGAGATTCTTCAACACATGCAGCAGCATGTTATGATGCAGTAAATGGAGATACAGCAAGTTATGGAGAAAGAGGAGATGATGTAGCAGACGCAGCAGCAGGAGATTCAGCAGCAGGGGATTAAGAAGCAGGAGATTCAACTGCAAAAGAAGCCGCAGGAGATGCAGATTCAGAAGGGGATATGTCAGGAGATGTAGCAGGATATGAAGCAGAATGAGATGCCGCCGGAGATTGAGGAGGAGATTCAGCAGAATGAGATGCAAGAGCAGGAAATACATCAGCAGGAGATGCAGAAGCAGATGCAGCAGGAGATGCAGATTTAGCAGGAGATGCATCAGCAAAAGATGCAGAAGCAGATGCAGCAGGAGTCGATGCAGCAGCAGGACATGCAGCAGGAGTCGTTGCAGGAGGTAATAGAGCAGCAAGAGATTCAGAAGAAGGAGATGCAGAAAGAGATTCAGCAGTAGAAGATGCAGCAGCAAGAAAGGCAGCAGTATATACAGAAGCAAGATATGCAGCAGGAGGAGATGCAGTAGGAGGAGATAGAGCAGGTAATGCATCAGGAGGACATGCAGCAGGAGTTGCAAGAGCAAGAGATGCAGCATCAAACCCATCAGCAGGAAATGAAGCAGCAGCAGATGCAGCAGGAAATGCAGTAGCAGTAGGTGCAGCAGGAGATGCAGTAGCAGGAGATTAAGCATTATCATGAGATGCATTAGGAGGTGCAGCAGCAGGATATGTAGCAGGAGATTTGGCAGGAGATGAAGCAGCAGCAGCGCAGCAGCAGATGCAGCAGGAAATGCAGCAGTAGATGCAGGATCAGCAGATACTACAGCAGGAAATACTGCAGCAGATGCAGCAGGAGATGACATATGAGGTGATGAAGCCACAGATGCATCAGTTGAAGATGCTGCAGGAAATGCAGCAGCAGTAGGTGCAGCAGGAGATGCAGTAGCAGGAGATGAAGCATTATCATGAGATGCATTAAGAGATGCAGCAGCAGGATATGTAGCAGGAGATTTGGCAGGAGATGAAGCAGCAGCAGAGCAGCAGCAGATGCAGCAGGAAATGCAGCAGCAGTAGGTGCAGCAGCAGATGCAGCAGGATGTGCAGGATGACGAGATGTAGCAGGACATAGAGCAGCAGCAGATGCATCAGCAGATGAAGCAGGAAATGCAGCAAGAGATGCAGCAGCAGAGGTGTAGCCGCAGATGCATCAGAAGCAGATGCAACAGGAGATGCAGCAGCAGCAGATTCTGCAGGAGATGAATCAGCAGAAGATGCAGAAGGAGTTGCAGCATCAGGAGATTCAGCAGGAAATGCAGCAGCAGCAGAAGTAACAGGAGATGCAGCAGCAACATATGCTGTAGGAGATGTAGCAGCAGGAGATGAAGAAGCAGGAGCTGCTACAGCCGATTCAGCCGGAGATGCAGAAGGAGGAGATGCAGCAGCAGGAAGTGCAGAGTAGTAGATGAAGTAAAGAAGATGCGGCAGAAGGAAATATAGCAGGAGATTCAGCCGCAGTAAATGAAGCAAGAGAGAAAGTAGCATCAGATGCAGCAGCAGTTGCAGTGGAAGAGGATGCAACAGCAGATGCAGCAGCAGGAGACATATCAGGAGATGCAGCAGTAGATGAAGCAGCAGCAGATGCAGCATCAAATTCAGTAGATAGAGCAGGAGATGCTGTAGCAGGAGATGCAGAAGGAGATGAAGCACAACGAGATGCAGCAGCAGGATATGCAGTAAAAGAAGATGCAGCCGCACCAGAGGCAGCAGCAGGTTCAGCAGGAGTTGCAGCAGCAGGAGATTCAGCAGCAGGAGATGCAGCATCAGGAGATTGAGCAGGAGATGCATCAGCAGGAAATGCATCAGCAGATTCTGCAGCAGGAAATTCCATAGGAGATTCTGCAGCAGGAGATTCAGTAGAAAATGCAGCAGGAGATGCAGCAGGAGATATAGAAGGAGATTCAGCAGCAGAGGATGCAGTAGGAGATGCAGCAGGATATACATCAGCAGGAATTGTAGCAGGAGATTCTGGAGGAGATTCTGCAGAAGAAGATTCCCTAGGAGATGCAGCAGGAGATGAAATAGCAACATATGCATCAGCAGTTACAGAAGGAAGTGCAGCAGGAGATTCAGAAGGAGATGCAGCTGAAATGCAGAAGAACTAGCTGCATCAGTAGAAGATTGAGCAGCAGATGCAGTAGGAAATGGAGATAATTTTGCAGATGCATCGCAGAGGATGCAGCAGGAGATGCTGCAGCAGATGCAGCAGCAGGAGATGCAGGACGACATCAAGTAGAAGGAGATGCAGAAGCAGCAAGTGTAGCAGGAGATGCAGCAGTACATGAAGCATCAGGAAATGGAGCAGCAGATTAAGCAGCAGCAGGAGGTAATGCAGCAGAATATGCAGCAGGAGGTGATGCAGCTGCAGCTGCAGAGGCAGCAGATGTAGCAGCAATAGATACAGCAGCAGATGCATCAGGAGATGCAGATTCAGTAGGAGATGTAGCAGTAGAAGGTGCTGCAGCAGATGATGCAGCAGGAGATGCAGCAGAGGGAAATGCATCAAGATATGCTGCAGCAGGAGATGCAGTAGGATATGAAGCAGGAGATGCAGCAGCAGGAGATGCAGCCGGGGATGCATGTTCAGCAGTAGATTTAGCAGAAACTTCAGAAGGAGATGAAGTAGCAGGAGATTTAACAGGAGATGCAGCAGTAGATGAAGCAGCAGCATATGCCACAGCAGATGCACCAGATGGAGCAGCAAGACATGCAGCAGGGGATGGAGCAGCAGATGCAATGAGAAAAGACGCATCAGGAGATGCATCCGCAGATGTATGACCAGAGGATGCATCAGGAGACGTAGCAGCAGGAGATACAGGATGCCGCAGGAGATGCAGCAGGAGAAGCAACACCAGAAGATGCAGCACCAAGAGATGCAGCAGGACATGCAGCAGCACATGCAGTATCAGCAGATGCAGCAGCAGGAAATACAACAGGAATAGATGCAGAAGGTAATGCTGCAGCAGGAGTTGAAGCAGAATATGCATCAGCAGGAAATGCTGCAGCAAGAGATTCAGACGGAGATGCAGCAGGAGATGCAGAAGTAGGAGATGCAGCAGAAGAAGATGCTGCAGCAGCACATGCAGAAGGAGATGCAGCAGTAGGAGATGCAGCAGGAGATTCAGCAGCAGGAGATTCAGCAGCAGACAAAGGATATTCAGTAGCAGACATGGCATCAGGAGATTCAGCAGCTGGAGGTGCAGCTGGAGATGCAGAAGAAACGCAGCAATAGGAGTGGCAGCAGGTGGAGATGCATTAGGAGATTCAGCATGGTATGCAGAAGCATTAGATGCCACATGAGATTCATCAGGAGATTCAGCAGCAACTGATGCAGCAGCAGGAGAAGCAGCAGGAGATGCAGCAGCAGCAGGAGATGCAGAAGCAGATGCAGCAGGAAATGAAGATTCTGCAGAAAATGCAGTAGGAAGAGATTCTTCAACATGTGCAGCAGCACGATATGATGCAGCAACAGGAGATAGAGCAGGTTATGGAGAAAGAGGAGATGATGCAGCAGACGCAGCAGCAGAAGATTCAGCAGGAGAAGATGCAGCAGCAGGATATTCAGCAGAAGGAGATTCAGCAGCTGGAGAAGCAGCAGGAGATGCATATTCAGAAGGAGGTACGTCAGCAGATGTGTCAGGATATGTGGCAGCATGAGATGCCACCAGAGATTCAGGAGGAGATGAAGCAGAAGGAGATGCAAGACCAGGAAGATTAATCTACAGCAGATGCACCAAAAGATGCAAGAGATGCAGCAGTAGGAGATGCAGCTGGAGATGCAGCAGCAGTTGATTGAGTAAGATATACACAAGCAGGAGATGCATCAGCGGGAGATGTGGCATGAGAGGCAGAAGAAGAAGATCCTGCAGCAGATGCAGTAGCATATGCAGCACCAGCAGATGCAGCAGCAGGAGATTCAGCAGGTGGAGATGCAGTATCAGGAGATGCATCATTAAATGCAGCGGCAGGAGATGCAGCAGTTTATGCAGCAGCAGGAGATGTGGTAGGATTAGATTCAGCAGGAGATGCAGCAGGAGCTGAGCAGCAGGAGATGCAGCAGGAGATGCAGTAGTAGGAGATGAAGCAGTATATGAAGCAGCAGCAGATGCAGTAGAAAATACTGCAGATGGAGCAGTAGGAGATGAATCAGGAGATGCAGCAGGAGATTCAGCAGCAGGAGATGCAGTGGGAGATGATGCAGATGGAGCTGTAGCATCAGGAGATGCAGAATGAGAAGCAGAAGGAGATGCAGTAGTAGGAGATGAAGCAGTATATGAAGCAGCAGCAGATGCAGCAGCAGGAGATGAATGAGGAGATGCAGCAGGAGATGATGCAGATGCAAGAGATTCAGCAGCAGGAGATTACGTGGGAGATGCATCAGTAGATGATGCAGCAGCAGGAGATGCAGCCGCTGCAGATGCAGGAAGATATTCAAGAGCAGATTCAGTAGGAGCTGCAGCAGCAGGAGATGAAGCAGCAGCAGATGCATCAATAGATGCCTATTCATCAGGAGATGCAGCAGGAAGAGATGCTCCAGCAGGTACAGCTTCATGAGATGTAGCACGAGATACAGAAGGAGATGCTGTAGGAGAAGAGGCAGGAGGAGATGATGCAGCAGACTCAGTAGCAGGAGATGCAGAAGCAGAAGATGCAGCCGGAGATTCTGCAGCAGGAGATGCAGCAACAGGAGATGCAGCAGGAGATACAGTCGCAAGAGATGAGCAGCGGATTCAGCAGGAGATTCTGCAGCAAGAGATGAAGCCTCAGGATCTGCAGAGAAGAAGATGCAGCAGTAGGAGATGCAGCAGGAGATGCAACAGCAGACGCATCAGCAAGAGATGCAGCAGCAGAAGATACAGCAGCAGCAGCAGATGCGCAAGGAAATGGAGCAGGAGATGCGGCAGGATAAGATGCAGTACCAGCAGGTGCAGCAGGAGATGCAGCGTCTGGAGTTGAAGCACTAGAAGATGCTCCAGAAGATGCTTCCGCAGATGCATCAGGAGAAGCAGGAGCAGGAAATGCAGCAGCAGGAGATGCAGCAGCAGAGATGCAGGAGTAGGAGAGACAGAAGCAGGAGATGTGGACGCAAGACATGCAAAAGGATATGCAGAAGCAGGAGATGCGGCAACAGGAGAGGCACCATGTGATTCAGCAGGAGATGCAGCAGAAGATAGAGAAGCAGGAGATGCACCAGCAGATGCAGCCGCAGGAGATGCAGGAAATGCATCAGCTAATGCAGGAGGAGGTTTAGCAGGAGGAGGTTTAGCAGGAGGAGATTTAGCAGGAGGAGAGGCAGCAGCAGGAGATGCAGCAGTAGATTCTGCTGCAAATCCTCTGCTGCCTTTCCTACTGCATCTCCTCCTGTTTCATCTTTTGTTGCATCTCCTGCTGCTGTATATCATGGTGCATATCCTCTTGCTACTTCTCCGGCTGCATCTCCTGCTGCATCATCTGCTGCAGCAAATTCTGCTGCTACATCTCCTACTGAATCTGCATCTCCTGATGCATCTGCTGCTGCATCTATTACTGCTGCATCTGCTGCCTCTGCAGCTGCAGCTGCATCACCTGATGCTGCATCACCTGATGCTGCATCACCTGATGCATTACCTCCTGCTGCTTAATCTGCTGCTCCATTTCCTGATGCTTCATGTACTGCTGCATTTCCTTACTCTGCTGCTCCATTTCCTGCTGCTTCATGTACTGCTGCATCTCCTGCTACATTTGCTGCTGCTGCATCTCCTTCTACTTGATGTCCTCCTGTATCTCCTGCTGCTGCATTTGCTGCTTCATCTCCTGCTGCATCTTCTGTAGATGCATCTGAGGATGCATCTGCAGAAGAATTATCTCCATTTCCTGCTGCATCTGCTGCTCAATCTTCTACGGATGCATCTAGTGCTTCTGCATTTCAGCTGCATATCCTGTTGAAGGCATCTGCGGCTGCATCTCCTGCTGCTACATCTCCTGCTGATTCTCCTGCTGCACTTCCTGCAGTAACTGCTGATGCCTATGTTGCTATCTCATCTCCTGCTGCATCTCCTACTGAATCTTCCTCTGCAGAATCTCCTGCTGCATCTCCTGCTACAATTCCTGCTGATGTATCTCCTGCTGCATCTCCTACTACATCCCCTGCTGCTGAATCTCCTTCTATATCTCCGGTGACAACTCCTGCTGCATCTCCTGCTGCATCTTCTGCTAGTGCATGTTCTGCTGCATTTCCTGCTGATGCATATCCTGCTGCTGTATTTCCTGATGCATCTCTTTCTGCTTTATCTTTTTCTGCAAATCCTGCTGCATCTCTTCCTGCTGGATCTCCTGCTTAATCTCCTCCTACTACATCTTCAGTATATGCTGCTGCATCTGCTGCTGCTTCACCTATTGCTGCATCTCCTGCTATTGCATCTGCTGCTGCAACTCCTGCTACTTCATCTGCTGCTGCATCTCCTGTTACTTCATCTGCTGCTGAATCTGCATCTCCTCTTTCGTCTGCTGCCTGCATCTCCTGCTGCTGAATCTCCTGCTGCTGCATCTGCTGGTGCTGCATATGCTACTGCATCTGCTGCAGGATCTTCTTCTTCTGCCTCTCATGCCACATCTCCCGCTGATGCATCTCCTGCTTGTGTATATCTTGCTCAATCTACTGCTGCTGCATCTCCAGCTGCATCTCCGGCTGCTGCATCTCTTGCATCTTTTGGTGCATCTGCTGTAGATTAATCTACTGCTGCATCTCCTGTTGCTTCATCTTCTGATTTTTTGGTGTCCTCCTGCATCACCTGATGCTCCATCTGCTGCTGCTGCATACACTGCTGCATCTTCTGCTGCTGAATTCACTTCTGCTGCATCTGCTGCTGCATCACCTTCTACTGAATCCCCTGCTGCATCTCCTGATGCTGCATCCACTGGTACATCTCCTAATGCTGCATCTCCTGCTGCTGCACCTCCTGATGCATCTCCTGCTCAATCTCCTCCTGCTGCTTCTCCTACTGCTTCATCTCCTGCATCTGCTGCTGTATGTGCTGCTGCATCTCCTGCTTCTCTATGTCCTCCTCCTGCACCTCCACCTGCATCTATTGCTGCTGCATCCTCTGCTGAACCTCCTGCTGCTGCATCTCCTTCTGCAACTTCCTCTGATGCATCATCAGATGAATCTGCTGATGCATCTCCCCTGCTTCATCTCCTGCTGTTGAATCTCCTGCTCTTGCATACCCTGCTGCATCTACAGCTGCTCCTAAGCCTACTTCATCTACTGCTGCTGCATTACCTGCTGCTTCTGCTGCTGCATCTCCTCCTGAATTTCCTGCTGCTGCATCTCCTGCTGCTATATCTTTTGCTTATCAATCTCCTGCTGCTGCACCTCTTAGGGAATCTGCTTCTGAATCTGCTCCTGCATCTACTGCAGCTGAATCTCCTGATGCTGTATCTGCTGCTACTGCATCTCCTAATGCATCTCCTGTAGCTTAATCTCCTGCTTTTGCATCTCCTGTTTTATCTCCTTCTGATGCCTATCTTGCTGCTGCATGCATCTACTGCTGCTTTGTCTGCTTCTACATCTCCCGCTGCATCTCCTGCTGCTGCATCTCAAGATACATCTGCTCTTGCTCAGTCTCTTGCTGCATATCCTGCTGCTACATCTCCTGCTACTGCATCTCCTGCTGCATCTCTTGCAGCTGCATCTCCTGCTCCATCTCTTGCGGCCACATCTCCTGCTCCATATCCTCCTGTTGCATCGGCGGATTCATCTTATGATGGTGTTTTCTTGCTGCATCTCCTGCTGCTGCAAACTCTGTAGCATCTCCTGCTGCTGCATTTCAAGCTGCAGTTGCTGCTGCTCCATCTCCTGCGGCTGCGGCTGCTGATGCATTTCCTGATGCATTTTCTACTGCTGCATCTCCTTCTGCTGCAACTCCTGCTGCATCTCCTTTTGCTGCATTTCCTACTGCTGCATTTCCTCCTCCTGCATCTGATACTTCATCTCCTGCTGCTGCATCTGCTGGTGCTGCATCTCCTGCTGCATCTGCTGCTTAATCTCCTGCTTCTGCATCTCATACCACATCTCCTGCTGCTGCATCACCTGCTGCAACACCTGCTGCCGAATCTCCTGCATCTTTTGCTGCATCTGCTGTAGATTCGCCTACTGGTGCACCTCCTGCTGCTGCATCTCCTGCTGATGGATGTCCTCGTGCATCTCCTGATGCTGCATCTGCTGCTGCATCTCCTGCAGCTGCATCTCCTGTGCCATCTCCTACTGCTGAATCTCGTGATGCTCCTTTCTCTGCTGCGTCTACTTCTGCTGCACAGCCTGCTGCCGAATCTCCTAATGCATCTCCTTTTGCTTAGTCTCCTGATGCTTCCTATCTTGCTTCATCTCCTTTTGCTGCATATCTTGCTGCTGCATCTACTGCTGCTTGTCCTGCTGCTGTATCCCCTGCTCCATCTCCTGCTGGGGCATCTCCTGCTGCATCTCCTTCTGCATCTCCTGCTGTTCCAGCTGCTGCATCTGCATCATCAGGATATTCTGAAGGAGATGCAGCAACAGGAGATGCAGCAGCAGGAGATGCAACCACAGCACTGTGGCAGCAGATTCAGCTGCAGGAGATGCAGCCGTAGGAGATGCAGCAGGATTTTCAGCAGGAGATACAGCAGAAGGAGATGCAGCAGGAGGTGCAGTAGCAGATGCAGCAGAAGGAAGTGTAGCAGCAGAAGATGTAGGAGGATATGCAGCAGCAGTAGATGAAACAGACCATAAAGCAGCAGGATATGCAGAAGCAGGAGAATCAGCAGCAGGGGATGCAGCAGCAGATTCAGCAGCAAATTCAGCAGGAAATGTAGCAACAGTAGATGCAGAAGAAGGAGATGTAGCAGGAGATGCATAAGCAGGCAATGCACCAGCAGAGGCAGCAGCAGAAGATGCAGCGGGAGATATAGAAAAAAATGAGGAAGCAGGAGCAGCCCCTATTACTTGATGTCCTCCTGCATCTCCTGATGCCGCATCTGCTGCTTCATCTCCTGCTTCTTATCTCCTGCTGCTACATCTCCTGATGCATCCTCTACTCATGCATCTGCAGATGCATCTCCTCATGTGTCATTTCCCGTTGCATCTGCTGCTCCATCCCCTGCTGCATCTCTTTCTCCTCCATCTGGTGCTTCTGCTGTGGCATATGCGGCTGCTTCATCTACTGCTGCATCTCCGGCTAAATCTCCTGCTGCTGCTGCATCTCCTTCTGAAGTTTCTGCTGAATCTACCGCTGAATATGCATCCCCTGCTGCATCTCCTGCTTCATATCCTACTGCATCTCCTCCTGCAGCATATCTTGCTGCATTTCCTACTGCTGCATCTCCTGTGGCATCATCTGCTCCTGTATCTCCTGCTGCTTCATCTTCTGATGCATCCTCTGCTCATGCATCTGCAAATGCATCTCCTGATGCACCATTTCCCATTACATCTGCTGCTCCATCCCCTGCTGCATCTCTTTCTGCTCCATCTGGTGCATCTGCTGTTGCATATGCTGCTGCTTCACATACTGCTGCATCTCCTGATAATCTCATGCTGCTGCATCTCCTTCTGAACTTTCTGCTGAATAACCTGCTGAATTTGCATCCCCTTCTGCATCTCCTGCTGCTGCATCTCCTGCTTCATATCCTACTGCATCTCCTGCTGCAGCATATCTTGATGCATTTCCTTCTGCTGCATCTCCTGCAGCTGCATCTGCTGCAGCATTCTCTCCTGCTACATCTCCTACTGAATCTGCATCTCCTGATGCATCTGCTGCTGCATCTATTGCTGCTACATCTGCTGCCTCTGCAGCTGCAGCTGCATCACCTGATGCTGCATCACCTGATGCATTACCTCCTGCTGCTTAATCTGCTGCTCCATTTCCTGATGCTTCATGTACTGCTGCATTTCCTTACTCTGCTGCTCCATTTCCTGATGCTTCATGTACTGCTGCATTACCTGCTAAACTTGCTGCTGCTGCATCTCCTTCTACTTGATGTCCTCCTGCATCTCCTGCTGCTGCATCTGCTGCAGCATCTCCTGCTGCTGTATAGCCTGCTGCTTCATCTTCTGCTGCATCCTATGTGGATGCATATGCAGATGCATCTGCAGAAGCATCTCCTTTTCCTGCTGCATCTGCTGCTCAATCTTCTACGGATGCATCTAGTGCTTCTGCATTTCAGCTGCATATCCTGTTGAAGGCATCTGCGGCTGCATCTCCTGCTGCTACATCTCCTGCTGCATCTCCTGTTGCACTTCCTGCTGTAACTGCGGATGCCTATGTTACTATTTCATCTCCTGCTGCATCTCCTGCTGAATCTTCTTCTGCAGAATCTCCTGCTGCATCTCCTGCTACAATTCCTGCTGATGTATCTCCTGCTGCATCTCCTACTACATCCCCTGCTGCTGAATCTCCTTCTATATCTCCTGCTGCCTTTTCTACTGAATCTCCTGCTGCACAATCTCCTACAGAATTTCCTGCTGATGCATCTCCTGCTGAATCTCCTGATGCTGCATCTCCTGCTGCTGAATCTCTTGCCTCTTCATCTCCTGCTGATGCAACTCCTGCTGAATCTGCTGCTGCGTCTGGTGCGGCTGCATCTTCTTTTCCTGCATCTCCTGCTGCTTCATCTCCGGCTGATTTCCTGCTGCATTTCCTTCTCTTGAATCTCCTGCTGCATATCCTGGTGCATAACCTGCTGAATATGCATCTCCTGCTACATCTCCTGCTGATACACCTCATGCAGCTGCATCTGCTGCTGCATATCCTCCTGCACCTGCTGTTGCCAAATCGCTTGCTGTTGCATTTCCTACTGAATTTCCAGCAGCATCTCCTGCTGATGCAATTATTGCTGCATCTCATCCTGCATCATTTGCTGCTGCATCTTCTTCTGCTTCTGGTGTTGCTACATCTCCAGCTGCGTTTGCTGCTTCATCTGCTGCTGTATCTCCTGCAGCATATGGTTCTGCATCTTGTGCTGCATAATTTGCTGATCTGCTGCTGCTTCTGCTGCTGGTGCATCTCCTGCCTTATATCCTGCTGCTGTGTCTCCTGCTGATGTATGTTTTGCTGTATCTCCTGCTGATGCATGTCCTGCTGCATCTACTTCTTCTGGATCTACTTCTTCTGCATCTCCGGCTCCAGCATCTCCTGCTGCATCAATTGCTGCTGCACGTCTTATTCATCTCCTTCTGCTGTATATACTGCAGCATCTGGTGCTGCTGTACCTCCTCCTGCTGCATTTCCTGATCAATCTCATCCTGCTGCATATTGTGCTGCATCTCCTGCTGCTGCATCTCCTGCTGTTGCATCTCCTTCTGCTACATCTCCTTCTGCATCTCCTGCTACAGCATATCCTGCTGTATCTGCTGATTCTGCATCTCCTGATACATCCCCTGCTGCTTCATCTCATCCTGCTGCATCTCATGCTGCATCTCCTGCTGTTTCATATCCTGCTACTGCATCTCTTAATGAATCTCCTGCTGCTTCATCTCTTGATCCATGTCCTGCTGCTGCATCTCCTGTTTCTGCAACTCCTTTTGCTTCGTCTGCTGCTGCATCTCCTGCTGTATCTCATGTTGAACCTTCTATTGAAGCATCTCCTTGCGTCATCTCCTTCTGCTGCATATCTTGCTGCTTCATGTCTTTCCACATCTCCTGGTGCATCTCCTTGAGCGTCACCTGCTGCATCTCCTTCTGCATCACCTGCAGATGCATCTCCTGCTGTATCTCGTGCTTCTCCATATTCATCTGCATTTCCTGCTGCAGCTATTTATGAATCTACTACTGCTGCATCTGCTGAATTTGCTGCTGCATCTGCTGCTGCTTCATCTACTGCTGCATCTCCTGCTAAATCTCCTGCTGCTGCATCTTCTTCTGATGTTCCTGCGCAATCTACTGCTGAATAGGCATCCCCTGCTGCATCTCTTGCTGCTGCATCTCCTGCTACATATCCTACTGCATCTCTTCCTGCAGCATATCTTGCTGCATTTCCCTTTTGCTGCATCTCCTGCTGCATCATCTTCCGCAGCATCTTCTGCTGCTTCATCTCCTACTGAATCAGCATCTCATGATGTGTCTGCTGCTGCATCTATTGCTGCTGCATCTGCTGCCTCTGCAGCTGCAGCTGCATCACCTGCTGCTGCATCAACTGCTGCATTACATCCTGCTGCATATTCTGCATTTCCTGATGTAGCATCTCCTTAATATGCTGCTCCATTTCCAGCTGCATCTCCTGCTGAATCTCCTGCTGCTGCATCTCCTTCTACTTGATGTCTTCCTGCATTTCCTGCTTCTGCATCTCCTGCTGCTTCATCTCCTGCTCTTGCATCTCCTTCTCCTGAATCTCCTCCTGAATCTCTGGTGGCATCTCATGCTGCCACATATCCTGACACATCTCCTGACATATCTCCTTCTGAATATGCATCTTCTGCTGCTTCTCCTGCTGGTGAATCTCCTGCTGCTGAATATCCTGCTGCTGCGTCTGCTGCATCATCTCCTCTTTCTCCATAACCTGCTGTATCTCCTGTTGCTGCATCATATCATGCTGCTGCATATCTTGAAGAATCTCTTCCTACTGCATCTTCTGCTGAATCTTCATTTCCTGCTACATCTGCTTCTGCATCTCCTGCTGCTGCTGCATCTCCTGCTGCTTCTCCTGCTGCTGCATCACTTGCTGCTGAATCTCCTGATGAATCTCCTGTGGCATCTAATGCTTCTACACATCATGCTGAATCTCCTAATGCATCTCCACCTGCTGCCACTCCTACTGCTGCGTTTGCTTCTGCATCTCCAGCTGCACCTCCAGCTGCTGATTCACCTGATGCCGTGTCTGCTACTGAATATCCTTTATCTGCTGCTGAATCTCCTGCTGCTGAATCTCCTGCTGCATCTCCTACTGCTGCATCTCCTTCTGCATGTGCTGCTGCAGCATCTTCTGCTGCTGCATCTCCTACTTCTGCATCTCCTGCTACTGCATCTCCATCTGCATCTCCTACTACAGCATCTCCTGCTCTATCTACTGAATTTGCTGCTGCATCTGCTGCTGCTTCATCTACTGCTGCATCTCCTGATAGGTCTCCTGCTGCTGCATCTGCTGTTGCATCCTCTTCCACTGCAACTGCTGCTGCATCTGATGCTACTTTCTCTCTTGATGCATTTACTGCGGCTGCATCTCCTGCTATATTTCCTTCTGCTGCATCTTCTTCACTTCATCTATTACTCTGCACCTCCTGCTGATGCATCTCCTCCTTCTGCATCTCCGGCTGAATCGGCTGTAGCAGCTCCTGCTTTTTCATCTCCTGCTGCTACATCTCCTAGTGCATATGATGCTGCTGCATCTCCTGTTACTTCTGCTGCTGCTGCATTCCCTGCTGCATCTCCTGATGCTGCAGTTCCTTCTGCATCTCCTTCTGTGTCTCCTGCTACTACATCCCCTGCTGCTGCATTTCCTGCTGAATCTCCTGATGCTGCAACTCCTTCTGCATCTTCTGCTGATTCATCTCCTGCAAAATCTGCTGCTGCATCTCCTGTTGCATCTGCTTCTGATGCATCTGCGGCTACATCTCTGCTGCAGCATCTCTTGCTGCATTTCCTGCTTCATCTGCTGATGCATCTGCTGCTGCTCTATGTCCTGTTACATCTCGTCATGCTGCACATCCTGCTGTATCTGCTGAAGATTCTCTTCCTATTGCTTCTACTGCTGAATCTGCATTTCCTGATGCATCTGCTTCTGGATCTCCTGCTGCTGCACCTCCTGCTGAATTAGCTGCTGCTGCATCTGCTTCTACATGTACATTATAACTTTCTACGTTTGCTGCCTCATCTCTTGGTACATCTGCTAATGAACATCCTGCTGCTGCATGTCCTGCTTCATCTTCAACTGATGCATCTGTGGCTTCATCACCTGATATGTCATCTCCTGCTGCTTCTGCTGCAGTATTTCCTGATGCAGGATCTGCTGATCTGCTGATCTGCTGATCCTGCATCTACTGCTGCATTTCCTGCTGCATCTGCTGCTGCTCTGCTGCTGCTTCATCTCCTGCCAAATCTCCTGCTACATATCCTGCTGCTGCACCTCCTAATGCATCTCATGATAATGCTTCATCTCCTGCTACTGCATCTCCTGTTTCACCTACTGCTGCTGAATTTCCTGCTGCATCTTCTGCTGCTGCATCTCTTGCTGATGGGTCTGATGCAGCATCTCTTGCTCTTGCATCTCCTGCTGCATCTCCTGCTGCTGCATTACCTGCTCTATCTCCTCCTACTGCATCTCTTCCTGCTGCATATCCTGCTTCTGTATATACTGCTGCCTTTCCTGCTGCTGAATCTCTTTCTGCATCTCCTTCTTCTGATTCTCCTGCTGCTCTATTACTTTCTCATCGATTCCTGCTGCATGTCCTGCTGCTGCATCGACTCCTGCTGCATCTTCTTCTGCATATTTTGCTGATGCATCTCCTGCTAAATCTGCATCTCCTGCTGCATCTGCTTCTGCATCTCCTGCTGCTTCATCTCCAGCTCTTGCATCTCCTCCTGAATCTCCAGCGGCATGTCATGCTGCTACATATCCTGCTAAATCTCCTGACATATCTCCTTCTGAATCTGCATCTCCTGCTGCTTCTTTTGCAGTACAATCTCCTGCTTATAATCTCTTGCTGCTGAATCTCCTGCTGCTGCGTCTGCTGCATCATCTCCTCTTTCTCCATAACCTGCTCTATCTCCTGTTGCTGCATCATATCATGCTGCTGCACATGTTGAAGAATCTCTTCCTACTGCATCTGCTTCTGCATCTCCTGCTGCTGCTGCATCTCCTGCTGCTTCTGCTGCTGCTGCATCTCCTGCTGCTTCTCCTGCTGCTGCATCAGTTGCTGCTGAATCTCCTGATGAATCTCCTGGGGCATCTAATGCTTCTACATATCATGCTGAATCTCCTAATGCATCTCCACCTGCTGCCACTCCTACTACTGCGTTTGCTTCTGCATCTCCATCTGCACCTCCAGCTGCTGAATCTCCTGATGCCGTGTCTGCTACTGAATATCCTTTGCCTGCTGCTGAATCTCTTGCTACTGAATCTCTTTCTGCATCTGCTGCTGCTGCATCTCCTACTGCTGCATCACCTTCTGCATGTGCTGCTGCAGCATCTCCTTCTGCTGCATCTCCTGTTGCTGCATCTGCTGGTGCTGCACCTGCTGCAACATCTGCTTCTGCATCTCCTGCTGCTGCACCTCCTGCTGCATCTTCGTCTGAATCTTTTGGTGCTGCATTTCCTGCTCATGCATATTCTCCTTCAACTCCTGCTGCTGCATTACCTTCAGCTGCATTTTCTACTGAATCTCCTGCTGCCTTTTCTACTGAATCTCCTGCTGCACAATCTGCTGATGCATTTCCTGCTGATGCATCTCCTGCTGAATCTCCTGCCTCTTCATCTCCTGCTGCTGCAACGCCTGTTGAATCTGCTGCTGCATCGGGTGCGGCTGCATCTTCTTTTACTGCATCTCCTGCTGCTGCATCTCCGCCTGATTTCCTGCTGCATTTCCTTCTCTTGAATCTCCTGCTGCATATCCTGGTGCACAACCTGCTGTATATGCATCTCCTGCTACATCTCCGGCTGATTCACCTCATGCAGCTGCAGCTGCTGCTGCATGTCCTGCTGCATCTGCTGTTGCCAAATCTCTTGCTGCTGCATATCCTGTGAATTTCCAGCAGCATTTCGTGCTGATGCAATTCTTGCTGCATCTCAGCCTGCATCCTTTGCTGCTGCATCTGCTGCTGCTTCTGGTGATGCTACATCTCCAGCTGCATCTGCTGCTTCATCTGCTGCTGTATCTCCTGCTGCATATGGTTCTGCATCTTATGCTGCATATGGTGCTGCTTCTCCTGCTGCTGCATCAGTTCCTGCTGAATCTCCTGATGAATCTCTATTTCCATCTCCTTCTGAATATGCATCTCCTGATGCATCTCCTGCTGCTGAATCTCCTGATGCCGTTTCTGTTGCTGAATATCCTTTGTCTGCTGATGAATATCCTTTGTCTCCTGCTGGATCTCCTGCTGCTGCACCTCCTGCTGCATCTCTGTCTGAATCTTTTGGTGCAGTATTTCCTGCTGATGCATATTCTGCTTCAACTCCTGCTGCTGCATTACCTTCCGCCTCTATTCCTGTTGTATTTCCGGCTGCTGCATCTCCAGCTGCTGCATCTGCTGATACTGCATGTGCTGCTGCATCTCCTGCTGCATCTCTTTGTGCTGCATCTTCTGGTGTTGCATCTCCTGCTGCATCTCCTGTGGCATCACCTGCTCCTGTATCTCCTGCTGCTACATCTCCTGATGCATCCTCTGCTCATGCATCTGCAGATGCATCTGCAGAAGTATCTCCATTTCCTGCTGCATCTGCTGCTCAATCTTCTACTGATGCATCTAGTGCTTCTGCATTTCCTCCTGAAGGCATCTGCGGCTGCATCTCCTGCTGCTACATCACCTGCTGAATCTCCTCCTGCAACTCCTGCTGTAACCTCTGATGCATATGTTGCTACTTCATCTCCTGATGCATCTCCTACTGTATCTCCTGCTGAATCTTCTTCTGCAGAATCTCCTCCTGCAACTCCTGCTGATGTATCTCCTGCTGCATCTCCTACTACATCTCCTGCTGCTGACTCTCCTTCTATATCTCCTGCTGCATCTTCTGCTGAATCTTCTGCTGAATCTCCTGCTGCAGACTCTCCTACGGTGTTTCCTGCTGCAGAATCTCCTGCTACGTTTTCTGCTGATGCATCTCCTGCTAAATTTCCTGCCTCTTCATCTCCTGGTGCTGCTTCTCCTGCATCTGCTGCGGCTGCATCATCTTCTACTGCGTCTCCTGCTACTGCGTCTCCTTCTTCTGAATCTCCTGCTGCTCTATTACCTGCTGCATCGACTCCTCCTGCATGTCCTGCTGCTGCATCGACTCCTGCTGCATCTACTTCTGCATCTCCTGCTGCTTCATCTCCTGCTCTTGCATCTCCTTCTGCTGAATCTCCTCCTGAATCTCCGGCGGCATCTCATGCTGCTACATATACTGCTACATCTCCTGACATATCTCCTTCTGAATATGCATCTCCTGCTGCTTATTTTGCAGTTGTATCTCCTGCTTCTTAATCTCCTGCTGCTGAATCTCCTGCTGCTGCGTCTGCTGCATCATCTCCTCTTTCTCCATATACTGCTGTATCTCCTTTTGCTGCAACATATCATGCTGCTACATACGTTGAAGAATCTCTTCCTGCTGCATCTTCTGCAGAATCTTCATTTCCTGCTGCATCTGCTTCTGCATCTCCTGCTGCTGCTGCGTCTCCTGCTGCTTCTCCTGCTGCTGCAGCAGTTGCTGCTGAATCTCCTGATGAATCTCCTGCGGCATCTCAAAAGTCTACATATCATGCTGAATCTCCTGCTGCTGCATCTCGTGCTGCATCTTCATCTGAATCTCTTGCTGCTGCATTTCCTGCTGCTGCATATTCTGCTTCAACTCCTGCTGCTGCATTACCTTCTGCATCTATTCCTGTTGTATTTCCGGCTGCTGTATCTGCTGCTTCATCTCCTGCTGCTGCATCTTCTTGTGTTGCATCACCTGCTGCATCTCCTGCATCATCACCTTCTCCTGTATCTCCTGCTGCTACATCTCCTGATGCATCCTCTGCTCATGCACCTGCGGATACATCTCCTGATGCACCATTTCCCGTTGCATCTGCTGCTCCATCCCCTGCTGCATCTCTGTCTGCTCCAACTGGTGCATCTGCTGTTGCATATGCTGCTGCTTCATCTACTGCTGCATCTCCGGCTAAATCTCCTGCTGCTGCATCTCCTTCTGAAGTTTCTCCTGAATCTCCTGCTGAATATGCATCCTCTGCTGCATCTCCTGCTGTTGCATCTCCTGCTTCATATCCTACTGCATCTCCTACTGCAGCACTATCTTGCTGCGTTTCCTTCTGCTGCATCTCCTGCTGCAGCATCTTCTGCTGCTACATCTCCTACTGAATCAGCATCTCCTGATGCATCTGCTGCTGCATCTATTGCTGCTGTATCTGCTGCCTCTGCATCTGCAGCTGCATCACCTGTTGATGCATCACCTGCTGCATTACCTCCTGCTGCATCTTCTGCTGCATTTCCTGCTGCTGTTTAATCTGCTGCTCCAATTTCATGACGCTTCATGTACTGCTGCATCTCCTTAATCTGCTGCTCCATTTCCTGCTGCTTCATGTGCTGCTGCATCTCTTGCTACATTTCCTGCTGCTGCATCTCCTTCTACTTGATGTCCTCCTGCATCTCCTGCTGCTGTATCTGCTGCTTCATGTCCTGCTGCGTCCTCTGCGGATGCATCTGCGGAAGCATCTCCATTTCCTGCTGCATCTGCTGCTCAATCTTCTACAGATGCATCTAGTGCTTCTGCATTTCAGCTGCATATCCTGTTGAAGGCATCTGCGGCTGCATTGCCTGCTGCTACATCTCCTGCTGAATCTCCTGCTGCACTTCCTGCTGTAACTGTTGATGCATATGTTGCTATTTCATCTCCTGCTGTATCTCCTGCTGAATCTTCTTCTGCAGAATCTCCTCCAGCATCTCTTGCTAAAATTCCTGCTGATGTATCTCCTGCTGCATCTCCTACTACATCCCCTGTTGCTGAGTCTCCTTCTACATCTCCTGCTGCATCTCCTGCTGCCTTTTCTACTGAATCTCCTGCTGCACAATCTCCTACGGAATTTCCTGCTGCAGAATCTGCTGATGCATTTCCTGCTGATGCATCTCTTGCTGAATCTCCTGATGCTGCATCTCCTCCTGCTGAATCTCCTGCCTCTTCATCTTCTGCTGCTGCAACTCCTGCTGAATCTGCTGCTGCCTCTGGTGCGGCTGCATCTTCTTTTCCTGCATCTCCTGCTGCTTCATCTCCGGCTAATTTCCTGCTGCATTTCATTCTGTTGAATCTCCTGCTGCATATCCTGGTGCATAACCTGCTGAATATGCATCTCCTACTACATCTCCTGATGATACATCTGATGCAGCTGCATCTGCTGCTGCATATCCTGCTGCATCTGCTGTTGCCAAATCGCTTGCTGTTGCATATCCTACTGAATTTCCAGAAGTATCTCTTGCTGATGCAATTCCTGCTGCATCTCATCCTGCACCCTTTGCTGCTGCATCTGCTGCTGCTTCTGCTGCTGGTGCATCTCCTGATACATATCCTACTGATGTATGTTTTGCTACATCGCCTGTTGATGCATGTCCTGCTGCATCTCCTGCTTCTGCATCTACTTCTTCTGCATCTCCAGCTCCAGCATCTCCTGCTGCATCAATTGCTGCTGCACGTCTTATTCATCTCTTTCTGCTGCATATCCTACTGCATCTGCTGTTGCCAAATCGCTTGCTGTTGCATATCCTACTGAATTCCAGAAGTATCTTCTGCTGATGCATATCTTGCTGCATCTCATCCTGCATCCTTTGCTGCTGCATCTGCTACTGCTTCTGCTACTGGTGTGTCTCCTGCCTTATATCCTGCTGCTGTGTCTCCTGCTGGTGTATGTTTTGATGCATCTCCTGCTGATGCATGTCCTGCTGCATCTACTTCTTCTGCATCTCCCGCTCCAGCATCTCCTGCTACATCAGTTGCTGCTGCACCTCTTATTCATCTTCTTCTGCTGCATACACTGCAGCATCTGGTGCTGCTGTACCTCCTCCTGCTGCATTTCCTGTTGCATCTCCCCCTGCTGCATTTCCTGCTGAATCTCCTTTTGCTGCATCTCCTGTCCCATCTCTTCCTGTTGCATCTCCTGCTGCATCTCCTTCTGCATCTCCTGTTGCATCTCCTGCTGCTGCATCTCCTTCTGCTACATCTCCTTCTGCATCTCCTGCTACAGCATCTCCTGCTGTATCTGCTGATTCTGCATCTCCTGATACATCCCCTGCTGCTTCATCTCATCCTGCTGCATCTCATGCTGCATCTCCTGCTGCTATATCTCTTGCTGCTTCATATCCTGCTACTGCATCTCCAAATTAATCTCCTGCTGCTGCATCTCTTGATCCATGTCCTGCTGCTTCATCTCCTGTTTCTGCATCTCCTTTTGCCTTGTCTGCTGCTGCATCTCCTGCTGTATCTCATGTTGCACCTTCTATTGAATCATCTTCTGTGTCATCTCCTTCTGCTGCATATCTTGCTGCTTCATCTCGTTCTGCATTTCCTGCTGCAGCTCTTTATGTATTTACTACTGCTGCATCTGCTGAATTTGCTGCTGCATCTGCTGCTGCATCATCTACTGCGGAACATCTTGATCAATCTCCTGCTCCTGCATCTCCTGCTGCTGCATCTCCTGCTGCTGCACCTGATGGTGCATCTGATGCTACTTTCTCTCTTGATGCGTTTACTGCTGCTGCATCTCCTGCTATATTTCCTTCTGCTGCATCTTCTTCACATCATCTATTACTCTGCACCTCCTGCTGCTGCATCTCCTCCTTCTTCATCTCCAGCTGAATCGATTGTAGCACCTCCTGCTTCTTCATCCCCTGCTGCTACATCTCCTAGTGGTGCTGCATCTGCTGTTACTTCTACTGCTGCAGCATTCCCTGCTGCATCTCCTGATGCTGCAGCTCCTTCTGCAGCTCCTTCTGTGCCTCCTGCTACTCCATCCCCTGCTGCTGCATTTCCTGCTTCATCTCCTGATGCTGCAACTCCTTCTGCATCTTCTGCCAATGCATCTCCTGCGGAATCTCCTGCTGCTGCATCTCCTTCTACTTGATGTCTTCCTGCATTTCCTGCTGATGCATCTGCTGCTTCATCTCCTGCTCTTGCATCTCCTTCTGCTGAATTTCTGGTGTCATCTCATGCTGCTACATATCCTGCTACATCTGCTGATGTATCTCCTTCTGAATATGCATCTCCTGCTCCTTCTCCTGCTGCTGAATCTCCTTCTGCTGAATATCCTGCTGCTACATCTTCTCCTGCTGAATCTCCTGCTGCTGCGTCTGCTGCATCATCTCCTCTTTCTCCATAACCTGCTCTATCTCCTGTTGCTGCATCATATCACGCTGCTGCATATCTTGAAGAATCTCTTCCTACTGCATCTTCTGCTGAATCTGCATTTCCTGCTGCATCTGCTTCTGCATCTCCTGCTGCTGCATCTCCTGCTGCTTCTGCTGCTGCTGCATCAGTTGCTGCTGAATCTCCTGATCAATCTCTTGTGGCATCTAAAGCTTCTACATATCATGCTGAATCTCCTAATGCATCTCCACCTGCTGCCACTCCTACTGCTGCGTTAGCTTCTGTATCTCCTGCTGCATCTCCTACTGCTGCATCTCCTTCTGCATGTGCTGCTGCAGCATCTTCTTCTGCTGCATCTCGTGCTGCTGCATCTCCGTCTGAATTTCTTGCTGCTCCATTTCCTGCTGATGCATATTCTGCTTCAACTCCTGCTGCTGCATTACCTTCTGCATCTATTCCTGTTGTATTTCCGGCTGCTGCATCTGCTGATACTGCATGTGCTGCTGCATTTCCTGCTGCATCTCTTGGTGCTGCATCTTCTGGTGTTGCATCTCCTGCTGCATTTCCTGCGGCATCCTGTATCTCGTGCTGATACCTCTCGTGATGAATCCTCTGCTCATGCATCTGCGGATGCATCTCCTCATGTGTCATTTCTCGAGGCATCTGCTGCTCCATCCCCTGCTGCATCTCCTTCTGCTCCATCTTGTGCATCTGCTGTTGCATATGCTGCTGCTTCATCTACTGCTGCATCTCCTGATAAATCTCCTGCTGCTTCATCTCCTTCTGAAGATTCTGCTGAATCTACTGCAGAACATGCATCCCCGGCTGCATCTCCTGCTGCTGCATCTCCTGCTTCATATTCTACTGAATCTCCTCCTGCAGCATCTCTTGATGCATTTCCTTCTGCTCCATCTCCTGCTGCATCATCTGCTGCAGCATCTTCCGCTGCTACAACTCCTACTGAATCAGAATCTCATGATGCATCTTCTGCTGCATCTATTGCTGCTACATCTCCTACTGAATCAGCATCTCATGATGCATCAGCTGCTGCATCTATGGCTGCTACATCTGTTGCCTCTGCAGCACCTGCTGCATTACCTCTTGCTGCATATTCTGCTGCATTTCCTGCTGCTGCTTAATCTGCTGCTCCATTTCCTGATGCTTCATGTACTGCTGCATCTCCTTAATCTACTGCTCCATTTTCTGATGCTTCATCTACTGCTGCATCTCCTACTACACTTGCTGCTGCTGCATCTCCTTCTACTTGATGTCCTCCTGCATCTCCTGCTGCTGCATCTGCTGCTTCATCTCCTGCTGCTCTAGAGCCTGCTGATTCATCTCCTGCTGCATCCTCTCCAGATGCATCTGCGAATGCATCTGCAGAAGTATCTCCATTTCTGCTGCATCTGCTGCTCAATCTTTTACAGATACATCTAGTGCTTCTGCATTTCAGCTGCATATCCTGTTGAAGGCATCTGCGGCTGCATCTCCTGCTGCTACATCTCCTGCTGAATCTCCAGCTGCACTTCCTGCTGCAACTGCGGATGCCTATGTTGCTATTTCATCTCCTGATGCATCTCCTGCTGAATCTTCTTCTGCAGAATCTCCTCCAGCATCTCCTGCTACAATTCCTGCTGATGGATCTCCTGCTGCATTTCCTACTACATCCCCTGTTGATGAATCTCCTTCTACATATCCTGCTGCATCTCTTGCTGAATCTGCCTCTGGTGCGGCTGTATCTTCTTTTACTGCATATCCTGCTGCTGCATCTCCGGCTGCTGCATCTCGTTCTGCTACGTCTCCTTCTGCATCTCCTGCTACAGCATCTCCTGCTGTATCTGCTGAATTTGCTGCTGCATCTGCTGCTGCTTCATCTACTGCTGCATCTCCTGATAGGTCTCCTGCTGCTGCATCCTCTTCCACTGTATCTGCTGCTTCATCAGCTGCTACTTTCTCTCTTGCTGCATTTACTGCGGCTGCATCTCCTACTATATTTCCTTCTGCTGCATCTTCTTTACTTCATCTACTACCCTGAACCTCCTGCTGCTGCATCTCCTCCTTCTGAATCTCCTCCTTCTGCATCTCCGGCTGAATCGCCTGTAGCATCTCCTGCTTCTTCATCTCCTGCTGCTACATCTTCTAGTGCTTATGATGATGCTGCATCTCCTGTTACTTCTCCTGCTGCTGCATTCCCTGATGCTGCAACTCCTTCTGCATCTCCTGCTACGACATCTCCTGCTGCTGCATTTCCTGCTGAATCTCCTGATGCTGCAACTCCATTTGCTGCCTCATTTCCTCATGCACCTGCTAATGCCCCTCGTGCTACTGAATCTCCTGCTTCATCTTACACTGATGCATCAGTGGCTTCATCACATGATATGCCATCTCCTGCAGCATCTGCTTCAGTATTTCCTGATGGAGTATCTGCTGACCTAGAAACTACTGCTGCATCATCTCCTGTTGCTGCACTACCTGCTCTATCTCCTCTTATTGCATCTCCTCCTGCTGCATCTCCTGCTTCTCTATATACTGCTGCCTTTCGTGCTGCTTCATCTCCTGCTGCTGAATCTCTTTCTGCATCTCCTTCTTCTGAATCTCCTGCTGCTCTGTTACCTTCTGCTTCGACTCCGGCTGCAGGTCCTGCTAATGCATCTCCTGCTCTTGCATCTCCTTCTGCTGAATCTCCTCCTGAATCTCCGGCGGCATCTCATGCTGTTAAATATCCTGCTACACCTCCTGACGTATCTCCTTCTGAATATGCATCTCCTTCTGCTTCTCCTGCTGCTGAATCTCCTGCTACTGCCTCTGCTCCTGCTGAATCTCCTGCTACTGCGTCTGCTCCTGCTGAATCTCCTGCTGCTGCGTCTGCTGCATCATCTCCTCTTTCTCCATAACCTGCTCTATCTCCAGTTGCTTCATCATATCATGCTGCTGCAAATGTTGAAGAATCTCTTCCTACTGCATCTTCTTCTGAATCTTCATTTCCTGCTGCCTCTGCTTCTGCATCTCCTGCTGCTGCTCTATTTCCTGCTGCTTTTCCTTCGGAATATGCATCTCCTCAGGCATCTCCACCTGCTGCCACTCCTACTGCTGCGTTTGATTCTGCATCTCCTGCTGCACCTCCTGCTGCTGAATCTCCTGATGCCGTGTCTGCTGCTGAATATCCTTTGTCTGCTGCTGCATCTCTTGCTGCTGAATCTCCTGCTGCATCTGCTGCTGCTACATCTTCTACTGCTGCATCACCTTCTGAATGTGCGGCTGCAACATCTCCTTCTAATGCATCTCCTGTTATTTCATCTGCTGGTGCTGCACCTGCTGCAACATCTGCTTCTGCTGCATCTTCGTGTGAATCTTTTGGTGCTGCGTTTCCTGCTGATGCATATTCTGCTTCAACTCCTGCTGCTTCAACTCCTGCTGCTGCATCTGCTGCTTCATCTCCTGCTGCTGCATATGCTGATACTGCATCTGCTGCTGCAGTTCCTGCTGTATCTCTTGGTGCTGCATCTTCTGCTGTTGCATCTACTGCTTCATCTCATTATGACTTAAGTGCCACTATTGAGGCGCTTTTGGGAAATCCAATAACACCCACAGGGAAGACGCTAGCATGGAGTGCTGCTGCTTCTGAATGTCTTCTCTTATAACGCTTTCACTGCAAAGCGAGACTTGTAAGAAGTTTGAGTATACGCTTGTGTACTTTAACATCAGAACGGCTATTAAAGCGTCACTTGAAAGTAGCAGAGCGTTCAGCACAAATACCGCAGGGAAGAAGCTACGATGAAATGCTGGCTCTCGTTAGAGTCTTCTCTGGAAATGCTTTCACTGCAAGCTGCAAAGCATGACTAACAGAACGTTTTAGTATAGGGTACTGAATTGTGACTTATGAAGGTGCTTTCTGATAAGTGAGTAACTGACGCAGTGAAGATGCTAGCGTGGAATACTGCTGCTACTGAATGTCTTCTCTTAGAGCGCTTTCACTGCAAGCTGTGAAGCACGACTAACACATTTTAGTTTAGGGTAATGAATTGTGACTTAATTGCGCCTGTTAACGCGCTTATGGAAAAGTAAGTATTTCAGGCAGTGCAGATGCTGGCCTGAAACTACACCGCTTATTAATGTTTTCTCTTCTAGCGCTGTTACTGCAAAAGACGACTTGTAGAACTTTCACTCTAGGCTTATGAGCTGTAAGATCAGAATGGCTATTAAAGCCTCATTTCAAGAGTTGAGATCGTTCAGCACAAGTACCTCAGGGAAGCTGCTACCATCAAATTTTGGCTCTCATTAGGATCCTTTCATGAAGCTCTGTCACTTCCAGCCGCAAAGCTCGAAAAACGCGACCTTTTCTCGTAGGCTAGTTATTAGAGACTTAATAACGCCTAATGACGCTCTTTAGGAAAAGAGAATATCTATAGCAGGGAAGATGTTAGCATGGAATGCTTCTGCTTCTGAATGTCTTCTCTTAGAGCGCAATCACTGCAAACCAAGGTTTATCGAACTTTCCATCTTGGCTATTGAACGGTAACATCAGAAGGCTAGTAAAACTTCACTTGAAGATTTGAAAGCTTTCAACAGAAATACCCCTGGGAAGTTGCTAGCATCAAATGGTGGCTCTCGTTGGGGTCCTCTCTGGATGCGCTTTCACTGAGAGGTGCAAAACACGAAGAAAAATGCTTTTAAGTGTAGGTTAAAGAATAGTGACATAAAAGCGACTAATAACGAGCTTTAGAAAAGTGACTACCTCCAACAGCGAAGATGTTAGCACGGAATGCTGATGCTTCTGAATGTCGTCTCTTATAGCACTTTAACTAGAATGCGAGACATGTCGAACTTTCAGTCTAGGCTAGTGAACGGTAACATCAGCATGGCTATTGAGGCATCAGTCAAGAGTTTAGAGATTTCTGCTCAAGTACCTCACGGAAGCTGCTACCATCAAATTCTGGTTCTCGTTAGGATCTTTTCATGAAGCCCTTTCACTGTCAGCCGCAAAGCACGAAAAACGCAACGTTTTCGCGGAGGCTAGTTATTAGCTACTTAATAACGCCTAACAACGCGCTTTAGGAAAAGAGATTATCTCCAGCAGGGAAGATGTTAGCATGGAATGCTTCTGCTTGTGGATGTATTCTCTTAGAGAGCAATCACTGCAGAGCACGACTTGCAGAACTTTTCGTCTAGACTAGTGAACAGTAACATCAGCATGGCTAGTAAGGCTTCGCCTGAAGATTTGAAAGCGTTTAGCAGAAATACCCCCGAAAGTTCTACAAGTCGTGCTCTGCAGTGAAAGCGCTCTAAGAGAATACATCCACAAGCAGAAGCATTCCATGCTAGCATCTTCCCTGCTGGAGATGTGAATTTTTACTAAAACTCCGTAATAGAGGGTGTTAAGTCCCTATTCACTAGCCTATGATAATGAGTTCTTTAAGTCGTGTTTGCAGCTTGGAGTGAAAGTGCTTCCAGAGAAGATTCTAACGAGAGACACCGTTTGATGGTTTCAGCATTCCCTCGGTAGTTATGCTATAAGAGACGACATTCAGAAGCAGCAGTATTCCGTGCTAACATCTTCGCTGTTGGAGATAGTCACTTTTCTAAAGCTCGTTATGTCATTCTTTAACATACTCTTAAACGCATTGTTCATCGTGTTTTGCACCTCTCAGTGAAAGCGCTTCCAGAGAAGATTCTAACGAGAGACACCATTTGATGCTAGCAACTTCCCAGGGGTATTTCTGTTGAACGCTTTCAAATCGTCAAGTGAAGCTTTACTAGCATTGCTGATGTAACCGTTCACTAGCCTAGACGGAAAGTTCGATAAATCTTGATTTGCAGAGATTGGGCTCTACTAGAAGACATTCAGAAGCAGAAGCATTCCATGCTAACGTCTTCCCTGCTGGAGATATTCACTTTTCCTAAAGCGCCTTATTAGGCGCTATGAAGTCTCTATTCGTTTGCCAACACAAGAAACTTGCCTTGTCGTTCTCTGCATCTTGCAGAGAAACTGCTTCCATAGAAGACGCTAACGAAAGCCAGCTTTTGATGGTAACACCTTTCCTGTTTACTTGTGCTGAAGGTTCTGAAATTTTGAAGTAATGCCTTCGTAGCCATTCTGGTCTTACAGTACACAAGACTAGACAGAAAGTTCTACAAGTCGTGCTCTGCAATGAAAGCTCTCTAAGAGAATACCTCCACAAGCAGAAGCATTCCATGCTAGCATCTTCCCTGCTGGAGATATGAATTTGTACTACAACGCCGTAATAGACGGTGTTAAGTCCCTAGTCACTAGCCTACTCTAAAAAGTCCCTCTTCAGTAGCCTATGCTAATACTTTCGTGTTTGCAGCTTGCAGTGAAAGCGCTTCCAGAGAACAATCTAACGAGAGTCACCATTTGAGGCTAGCAACTTCCCAGGGGTAGTTCTGCTAAACGCTTTCAAATCTTCAAGTGAAGCTTTACTAGATATGCTGGTGTTACAGTTCACTAGCCTAGACGGAGAGTTCGATAAATCTTGCTTTGCAGTGATTGCGCTCTAAGAGAAGACATACAGAAGGAGAAGCATTCCATGCTAACATCTTCCCTGCTGGAGATATTCTCTTTTCCTAAAAAGTGTTATTAGGCGTTATTAAGTCTCTAATAACTAGCCTACGCGAAAACGTGGCGTTTTTCGAGCTTTGCGGCTGGCAGTGACAGCGCTTCAAGAAAGGATCCTAATGAGAGCCAAAATTTGATGGTAGCAGCTTCCCTGCGGTACTTGTGCTCAACGATCTCAAATCTTGAAATGAGGCTTTAATAGCCATTCTGATCTTACAGTTCATAAGCCTAGAGTGAAAGTTCTACAAGTCGTCTTTTGCAGTAACAGCGCTAGAAGAGAAAACATTAATAAGCGGTGTAGTTTCAGGCCAGCATCTGCACTGCCTGAAATACTTACTTTTCCATAAGCGCGTTAATAGGCGCAGTTAAGTCACAATTCATTACTCTAAACTAAAATGTATTAGTCGTGCTTCACAGCCTGCAGCGAAAGCGCGATAAGAGAAGACTAACGAGAACCAGCATTTGATGGTAGAAGCTTCACAGCGGTACTTGTGCTGAACGCTCTGAAATTTTGAAGCGACACTTTACTAGCTGACGATATACTTCAGAAGACTAGAATGAAACTTCTAGAAGTCGTACTTTGCAGTGAAAGTGCTATAAGAGAAGACATTCAGAAGCAGCAGCATTCCATACTACCATCTTCCCTGCAGCCGATGTTCACTGTTCCGAAAGCTCGTTATTCGGCGAAGTAAAGTAACTGTTCTGTACCCTATACTAAAATTTTGTGTTAGTCGTGCTTTGCAGCTTGCAGTGAAAGCGCTTCCAGAGAAGACTAACGGGAGCCAGCATGTGATCGTAGCAGCTTCCCTGCCGTACTTGTGCTGAACGATTTGAAATTTTGAAGTGACGCTTTAATACCCATTCTGATGTTACAGGACACGAGTCTAGACTGAAAGTTCTACAAGTCTTTCTTTGCAGTGAAAGCGCTATAAAAGAGAAGACATTCAGAAGCAGCAGCATTCCATGCTAGCATCTTCCTTACGGGCTTTACTTACTTTTCCTAAAGCTCCTCAATAGTTAAATCACAATTCCGTAATCAATACTAAACGTTTTGTTAGACGTGCTTTGCAGCTTGCAATGAAAGCGCTTCAAGAGAAGATTCTAACGAGAGCTAGCATTTGATCATAGCAGCGCCCTTGCGGTACTTTTCCTAAACGTTTTCAAATTTTCAAGTGACATCTTCACTGCGTCAGTTACTCACTTATCAGAAAGCACCTTCATAAGTCACAATTCAGTACCCTATACTAAAACGTTCTGTTAGTCATGCTTTGCAGCTTGCACTGAAAGCGTTTCCAGAGAAGACTCTAACGAGAGCCAGCATTTCATCGTAACTTCTTCCCTGCGGTATTTGTGCTGAACGCTCTGCTACTTTCAAGTGACGCTTTAATAGCCGTTCTGATGTTAAAGTACAGAAGAGTATACTCAAACTTCTTACAAGTCTCACTTTACAGTGAAAGCGCTTTAAGAGAAGACATTCAGAAGCAGCAGCATTCCATGCTAGGATCTTCCCTGTGGGTGTTATTCGATTTCCCTAAAGCACCTCAAGTAACAGGAGATGCAGCAGCAACATATGCTGTAGGAGATGTAGCAGCAGGAGATGAGGAAACAGGAGCTGCTACAGGCGATTCAGCCGGAGATGCAGAAGGAGGAGATGCAGCAGCAGGAAGTGCAGAGTAGTAGATGAAGTAAAGAAGATGCGGCAGAAGGAAATATAGCAGGAGATTCAGCCGCAGTAAATGAAGCAAGAGAGAAAGTAGCATCAGATGCAGCAGCAGTTGCAGTGGAAGAGGATGCAGCAGCAGGAGACCTATCAGGAGATGCAGCAGTAGATGAAGCAGCAGCAGATGCAGCATCAAATTCAGCAGATAGAGCAGGAGATGCAGCATCAGGAGATGCAGAAGTAGGAGATGCAGCAGAAGAAGATGCTGCAGCAGCACATGCAGTATCAGCAGATGCAGCAGCAGGAGATGAAGCAGCAGATGCAGCAGCAGGAGTTGCAGCAGCTGAAGTTGAAGCAGCAGGAACTGAAGCAGAATATGCAGCAGCAGGAAATGCAGCACCATGAGATTAAGATGGAGATGCAGCAGGAGGTGCAGCAGCAGGTGATGCAGAAGCAGATGTTGCAGCAGGTGCACCACCAGCAGATGAAGCAACAGGAGATACAGCAGCAGGAGATGTAGCAGCAGACAAAGGATATTCAGGAGCAGAAACGGCATCAGGAGATTCAGCAACAGGAGATGCAGCATTAGGAGATGTAGCAGCAGACAAAGGATATTCAGGAGCAGAAACGGCATCAGGAGATTCAGCAGCAGGAGATGCATCAGGAGATGCAGAAGTAAACGCAGCAGTAGGAGTGGCAGCAGGTGGAGATGCCTGAGGAGATGCATATTCCGAAGGAAAAGCAGCAGGAAATAGAGCAGCAGCAGGAGATGCAGAAGCAGAGGCAGCAGGAAATGAAGATTCAGAAGAAGATGCAGTAGGAAGAGATTCTTCAACATTTGCAGCAGCATGATATGATGAAGCAACTGGAGATAGAGCAGGTTATGGAGAAAGAGGAGATGATGCAGCAGACGCAGCAGCAGGAGATTGAGCAGGAGCAGACGCAGCAGCAGGAGATTCAGCAGCAGGAGAAGCAGAAGGAGATGTATATTCAGAAGGAGATACGTCAGGAGATGTAGCAGGATATGTAGCAGCATGAGATGCCGACGGAGATTCAGCAGAAGGAGATGCAAGAGCAGGAGATGCAGTAGCAGGACATGCAGCCGGAGTCGAGGCAGAAGGTAATAGAGCAGTAGGAGATTCAGAAGAAGGAGATGCAGAAAGAGATTCAGCAGCAGGAGATGAAGCAGCACGAAAGGCAGCAGTATATAGAGAAGCAGGAGATGCAGCAGGAGGAGATGCAGTAAGAGGAGATAGAGCAGGTAATGCAGCAGCAAGAGATGCAGCAGGAGATGCAAGAGCAAGAGATGCTGCACCAGACCCATCAGCAGGAGATGCAACAGCAGAAGATGCAGCAGATAAAGCAGCAACAGGAGATGAAGCATTACCATGAGATGCATTAAGAGATGCAGCAGCAGGATATGTAGCAGGAGTTATGGCAGGAGATGAAGCAGTAGCAGATGCAGCAGGAAATGCAGCAGTAGATTCTAGGTCAGCAGAGGAGATAGAGCAGAAGACGTTTCAACAGGAAATGCAGCAGGACATGCATTAAGAAATGAGAATGCAGTAGGAGATGGAGAAGAGTTGCAGCATCAGGAGATGTAGCAGTAAATGCAGCATCAGGAGATGTAGCAGTAAATGCAGCATCAGGGGATGTAGTAGGAGGAGATGCAGGAGCAGTTGCAGAATCAGGGAATGCAGCAGCAGCAGAAGTAACAGGAGCTGTAGCAGCATCATATGCACTAGTAGATTTAGCAGCTGGAGATGAAGAAGCAGAAGATGCTACAGGCGATTCAGCCGGAGATGCAGAAGGAGGAGATGCAGCAGCAGGAGGTGCAGAGTAATAGATGAAGTGAAAAAGATGCAGCAGAAGGAAATATAGAAGGAGATGCAGCCGCAGTAAATGCATCAAGAGAGAAAGTAGCATCAGATGCAGCATCAGATGCACCATCAGATGCAGCAGCAGGAGATGCAGCAGCAGGAGATCTATCAGGAGATGCAGCAGAAGATGAAGCAGCAGCAGATGCAGCAAGAAATTCAGCTGATGCAGTAGTAGATTCATAAAGAGCTGCAGCAGGAAATGCAGATGAATATGCAGCAGCAGGAGACACAGCAGGAGATGCATCTGCAAGTGATGCGGAAGGAGATGCAGAAGGAGATGCAGAACGACATGAAGCAGCTAGATATGCAGCAGAAGGAGACTGAGCAGGAGATGTAGCAGCAGACGAAGCAAAAGGAGATGCAGAAACAGGAGATGAAGTAGCAAGACATGGATCAAAAGATGAAACAGCAGGAGATTCATTAGGAGATGCAGTAGCAGGATATGAAACAGCAAGAGATATAGCAGCAGGAGATGCAACAGGATGAGACGAAGCAGTAGGGGATGTATCAGGAGATGCAGAAACAGCATGTACAGCAAAAGATGCTGTAGCAGGAGATGCAGAAGGAGATGTAGCAGAAGGAGATGCAGCAGCAGGAGTTGAAGCAGGAGATTCAGCAGGAGATGCAGCAGGAGGAGATGGGACAGGAGATGCAGAAGGAGGAGATTCAGTGGGAGATGCAGCAGGAGGGTATGTAGCAGGAGATTCTGCAGCAGGAAACACCATAGGAGAGTCTGCAGCAGGAGATTCAGCGGAAGATTCAGCAGAAGATGCAGCAGGAGATATAGAAGGAGATTCAGCAGCAGGAGATGTAGTAGGAGATGCAGCAGGAGATACATCAGCAGGAGTTGCAGGAGGAGATTCTGCAGAAGAAGATTCAGCAGGAGATACAGTAGGAGATGCATCAGGAGATGAAGTAGCAACATATGCATCAGAGGTTACAGCAGGAAGGGCAAGAGGAGATTCAGCAGGTGATGTAGCAGCAGGAGATGCAGCCGCAGATGCCTTCAGGAGGAAATGCAGAAGCACTAGATGCATCAGTAGAAGATTGAGCAGCAGATGCAGCAGGAAATGGAGGTACTTCTGCAGATGCATCTGCAGATGCATGAGCAGAGGATGCATCAGGAGATGTAGCAGCAGGAGATACAGGCGCAGGTGATGCCGCAGGAGATGCAGCAGGAGATGCAACACCAGAAGATGCAGCACCAAGAGATGCAGCAGCACATGCAGTATCAGGAGATGAAGTAGCAGGAGATGCAGCAGCCGGAAATACAACAGGAATAGATGCAGAAGGTAATGCAGCAGCAGGAGTTGAAGCAGAATATGCATTAGCAGGAAATGCTGCACCAAAAGATTCAGACAGAGATGCAGCAGGAGGTGCAGCAGCAGGAGATTCTGAAGAAGATGTTGCAGCAGGTGCAGCACCAGCAGATGCAGCAACAGGAGATGCAGCAGAAGGAGATGCTGCAACAGCACATGCAAAAGGTGATGCAACTGTAGGAGGTGCAGCAGCAGCAGATGCAGTAGGAGATTCAGCAGCAGGAGATTCAGCAGCAGGAGATTCAGCAGGAGACAAAGGATATTCATCAGCAGACAAAGGATATTCAGCAACAGAAACGGCATCAGGAGATTCAGCAGCAGGAGATGCATCAGGAGATGCATATTCAGAAGGAGATTCAAAAGGAGATTCCGCATGATATGTAGAAGCAGGAGATGCCGCAGGAGATTCATCTGGAGATTCAGCAGGAACTGATGCAGCAGCAGGAGAAGCAGCACCATATGCAGCAGAAGATGCAGAACCATATGCAGCAGGAGATACAGCAGCAGATGAAGCAGCAGATGCAGCTGGAGATGTAGCATCACCAGAAGCAGCAGCAGATGCAGCAGCAAAGGATGCAGGATGAGATGCAGCAAGAATTGCATCAGCACGAGATACTTCTGGAAATTCAGTAGGATATGCAGCAGCAAGAGATTTGGCAACAGCAGATGCAGCAGGATATGCAGCAGCAGATGCAGCTGCATGAGGTGTATCAGCAGGAGATGTAGCAGGAGATGCATATTCAGCAGGTTGTGCACCAGGATATGCAGCAGGAGATTCAAAAGAAGGAAATGCAGCAGGAAATCAGCCGGAGATGCAGCAGCAGGAGATGCAGTAAAAGAAGATGCAGCCGCACCAGAGGCAGCAGAAGATTCAGCAGGAATTGCAGCAGCAGGAAATGCAGCATCAGGAGATTCAGCAGAAGGAGATGAAGAGGCAGGAGATACAGCAGGAGATGCATCAGCAGGAAATGCATCAGCAGATTGTGCAGCAGGAAATTCCTTAGGAGATGGTTCAGCAGGAAATTCAGTAGAAAAGGCAGCAGGAGATTCAGTAGAAAATGCAGCTGAAGGTAATGCAGCAGCAGGAGTTGAAGGAGAATATGCATGAGCAGGAAATGCAGCACCAAAAGATTCAGACGAAGATGCAGCAGGAGGTGCAGCAGCAGGAGATGCAGAAGCAGATGTTGCAGCAGGTGCACCACCAGCAGATGAAGCAACAGGAGATACAGCAGCAGGAGATGCTGCAGCAGCACATGCAGAAGTTGATGCAGCAGTAGAAGATGCAGCAGCAGCAGCAGCAGCAGGAGATTCAGCAGCAGGAGATTCAGCAGCAGACAAAGGATATTCAGTAGCAGACACGGCATCAGGAGATTCAGCAGCTGGAGGTGCAGCTGTAGATGCAAGAGCAAACGCAGCAGTAGGAGTGGCAGCAGGTGGAGATGCCTGAGGAGATGCATATTCAGAAGGATTTGCAGCAGGAGATTCATCAGGAGATTTATCAGCAACTGATGCAGCAGCAGGAGAAGCAGCAGGAGATGCAGCAGGAGATGAAGATTCAGCGGAAGATGCAGTAGGAAGAGATTCTTCAACACATGCAGCAGCATGTTATGATGCAGTAAATGGAGATACAGCAAGTTATGGAGAAAGAGGAGATGATGTAGCAGACGCAGCAGCAGGAGATTCAGCAGCAGGGGATTAAGAAGCAGGAGATTCAACTGCAAAAGAAGCCGCAGGAGATGCAGATTCAGAAGGGGATATGTCAGGAGATGTAGCAGGATATGAAGCAGAATGAGATGCCGCCGGAGATTGAGGAGGAGATTCAGCAGAATGAGATGCAAGAGCAGGAAATACATCAGCAGGAGATGCAGAAGCAGATGCAGCAGGAGATGCAGATTTAGCAGGAGATGCATCAGCAAAAGATGCAGAAGCAGATGCAGCAGGAGTCGATGCAGCAGCAGGACATGCAGCAGGAGTCGTTGCAGGAGGTAATAGAGCAGCAAGAGATTCAGAAGAAGGAGATGCAGAAAGAGATTCAGCAGTAGAAGATGCAGCAGCAAGAAAGGCAGCAGTATATACAGAAGCAAGATATGCAGCAGGAGGAGATGCAGTAGGAGGAGATAGAGCAGGTAATGCATCAGGAGGACATGCAGCAGGAGTTGCAAGAGCAAGAGATGCAGCATCAAACCCATCAGCAGGAAATGAAGCAGCAGCAGATGCAGCAGGAAATGCAGTAGCAGTAGGTGCAGCAGGAGATGCAGTAGCAGGAGATTAAGCATTATCATGAGATGCATTAGGAGGTGCAGCAGCAGGATATGTAGCAGGAGATTTGGCAGGAGATGAAGCAGCAGCAGCGCAGCAGCAGATGCAGCAGGAAATGCAGCAGTAGATGCAGGATCAGCAGATACTACAGCAGGAAATACTGCAGCAGATGCAGCAGGAGATGACATATGAGGTGATGAAGCCACAGATGCATCAGTTGAAGATGCTGCAGGAAATGCAGCAGCAGTAGGTGCAGCAGGAGATGCAGTAGCAGGAGATGAAGCATTATCATGAGATGCATTAAGAGATGCAGTAGCAGGAGATTTGGCAGGAGATGAAGCAGCAGCAGAGCAGCAGCAGATGCAGCAGGAAATGCAGCAGCAGTAGGTGCAGCAGCAGATGCAGCAGGATGTGCAGGATGACGAGATGTAGCAGGACATAGAGCAGCAGCAGATGCATCAGCAGATGAAGCAGGAAATGCAGCAAGAGATGCTGCAGCAGAGGTGTAGCCGCAGATGCATCAGAAGCAGATGCAACAGGAGATGCAGCAGCAGCAGATTCTGCAGGAGATGAATCAGCAGAAGATGCAGAAGGAGTTGCAGCATCAGGAGATTCAGCAGGAAATGCAGCAGCAGCAGAAGTAACAGGAGATGCAGCAGCAACATATGCTGTAGGAGATGTAGCAGCAGGAGATGAAGAAGCAAGAGCTGCTACAGCCGATTCAGCCGGAGATGCAGAAGGAGGAGATGCAGCAGCAGGAAGTGCAGAGTAGTAGATGAAGTAAAGAAGATGCGGCAGAAGGAAATATAGCAGGAGATTCAGCCGCAGTAAATGAAGCAAGAGAGAAAGTAGCATCAGATGCAGCAGCAGTTGCAGTGGAAGAGGATGCAACAGCAGATGCAGCAGCAGGAGACCTATCAGGAGATGCAGCAGTAGATGAAGCAGCAGCAGATGCAGCATCAAATTCAGTAGATAGAGCAGGAGATGCTGTAGCAGGAGATGCAGAAGGAGATGAAGCACAACGAGATGCAGCAGCAGGATATGCAGTAAAAGAAGATGCAGCCGCACCAGAGGCAGCAGCAGGTTCAGCAGGAGTTGCAGCAGCAGGAGATTCAGCAGCAGGAGATGCAGCATCAGGAGATTGAGCAGGAGATGCATCAGCAGGAAATGCATCAGCAGATTCTGCAGCAGGAAATTCCATAGGAGATTCTGCAGCAGGAGATTCAGTAGAAAATGCAGCAGGAGATGCAGCAGGAGATATAGAAGGAGATTCAGCAGCAGAGGATGCAGTAGGAGATGCAGCAGGATATACATCAGCAGGAATTGTAGCAGGAGATTCTGGAGGAGATTCTGCAGAAGAAGATTCCCTAGGAGATGCAGCAGGAGATGAAATAGCAACATATGCATCAGCAGTTACAGAAGGAAGTGCAGCAGGAGATTCAGAAGGAGATGCAGCTGAAATGCAGAAGAACTAGCTGCATCAGTAGAAGATTGAGCAGCAGATGCAGTAGGAAATGGAGATAATTTTGCAGATGCATCGCAGAGGATGCAGCAGGAGATGCTGCAGCAGATGCAGCAGCAGGAGATGCAGGACGACATCAAGTAGAAGGAGATGCAGAAGCAGCAAGTGTAGCAGGAGATGCAGCAGTACATGAAGCATCAGGAAATGGAGCAGCAGATTAAGCAGCAGCAGGAGGTAATGCAGCAGAATATGCAGCAGGAGGTGATGCAGCTGCAGCTGCAGAGGCAGCAGATGTAGCAGCAATAGATACAGCAGCAGATGCATCAGGAGATGCAGATTCAGTAGGAGATGTAGCAGTAGAAGGTGCTGCAGCAGATGATGCAGCAGGAGATGCAGCAGAGGGAAATGCATCAAGATATGCTGCAGCAGGAGATGCAGTAGGATATGAAGCAGGAGATGCAGCAGCAGGAGATGCAGCCGGGGATGCATGTTCAGCAGTAGATTTAGCAGAAACTTCAGAAGGAGATGAAGTAGCAGGAGATTTAACAGGAGATGCAGCAGTAGATGAAGCAGCAGCATATGCCACAGCAGATGCACCAGATGGAGCAGCAAGACATGCAGCAGGGGATGGAGCAGCAGATGCAATGAGAAAAGACGCATCAGGAGATGCATCCGCAGATGTATGACCAGAGGATGCATCAGGAGACGTAGCAGCAGGAGATACAGGATGCCGCAGGAGATGCAGCAGGAGAAGCAACACCAGAAGATGCAGCACCAAGAGATGCAGCAGGACATGCAGCAGCACATGCAGTATCAGCAGATGCAGCAGCAGGAAATACAACAGGAATAGATGCAGAAGGTAATGCTGCAGCAGGAGTTGAAGCAGAATATGCATCAGCAGGAAATGCTGCAGCAAGAGATTCAGACGGAGATGCAGCAGGAGATGCAGAAGTAGGAGATGCAGCAGAAGATGCTGCAGCAGCACATGCAGAAGGAGATGCAGCAGTAGGAGATGCAGCAGGAGATTCAGCAGCAGGAGATTCAGCAGCAGACAAAGGATATTCAGTAGCAGACATGGCATCAGGAGATTCAGCAGCTGGAGGTGCAGTGGAGATGCAGAAGAAACGCAGCAATAGGAGTGGCAGCAGGTGGAGATGCATTAGGAGATTCAGCATGGTATGCAGAAGCATTAGATGCCACATGAGATTCATCAGGAGATTCAGCAGCAACTGATGCAGCAGCAGGAGAAGCAGCAGGAGATGCAGCAGATTCTGCAGAAAATGCAGTAGGAAGAGATTCTTCAACATGTGCAGCAGCACGATATGATGCAGCAACAGGAGATAGAGCAGGTTATGGAGAAAGAGGAGATGATGCAGCAGACGCAGCAGCAGAAGATTCAGCAGGAGAAGATGCAGCAGCAGGATATTCAGCAGAAGGAGATTCAGCAGCTGGAGAAGCAGCAGGAGATGCATATTCAGAAGGAGGTACGTCAGCAGATGTGTCAGGATATGTGGCAGCATGAGATGCCACCAGAGATTCAGGAGGAGATGCAGCAGAAGGAGATGCAAGACCAGGAAGATTAATCTACAGCAGATGCACCAAAAGATGCAAGAGATGCAGCAGTAGGAGATGCAGCTGGAGATGCAGCAGCAGTTGATTGAGTAAGATACACACAAGCAGGAGATGCATCAGCGGGAGATGTGGCATGAGAGGCAGAAGAAGAAGATCCTGCAGCAGATGCAGTAGCATATGCAGCACCAGCAGATGCAGCAGCAGGAGATTCAGCAGGTGGAGATGCAGTATCAGGAGATGCATCATTAAATGCAGCGGCAGGAGATGCAGCAGTTTATGCAGCAGCAGGAGATGTGGTAGGATTAGATTCAGCAGGAGATGCAGCAGGAGCTGAGCAGCAGGAGATGCAGCAGGAGATGCAGTAGTAGGAGATGAAGCAGTATATGAAGCAGCAGCAGATGCAGTAGAAAATACTGCAGATGGAGCAGTAGGAGATGAATCAGGAGATGCAGCAGGAGATTCAGCAGCAGGAGATGCAGTGGGAGATGATGCAGATGGAGCTGTAGCATCAGGAGATGCAGAATGAGAAGCAGAAGGAGATGCAGTAGTAGGAGATGAAGCAGTATATGAAGCAGCAGCAGATGCAGCAGCAGGAGATGAATGAGGAGATGCAGCAGGAGATGATGCAGATGCAAGAGATTCAGCAGCAGGAGATTACGTGGGAGATGCATCAGTAGATGATGCAGCAGCAGGAGATGCAGCCGCTGCAGATGCAGGAAGATATTCAAGAGCAGATTCAGTAGGAGCTGCAGCAGCAGGAGATGAAGCAGCAGCAGATGCATCAATAGATGCCTATTCATCAGGAGATGCAGCAGGAAGAGATGCTCCAGCAGGTACAGCTTCATGAGATGTAGCACGAGATACAGAAGGAGATGCTGTAGGAGAAGAGGCAGGAGGAGATGATGCAGCAGACTCAGTAGCAGGAGATGCAGAAGCAGAAGATGCAGCCGGAGATTCTGCAGCAGGAGATGCAGCAACAGGAGATGCAGCAGGAGATACAGTCGCAAGAGATGAGCAGCGGATTCAGCAGGAGATTCTGCAGCAAGAGATGAAGCCTCAGGATCTGCAGAGAAGAAGATGCAGCAGTAGGAGATGCAGCAGGAGATGCAACAGCAGACGCATCAGCAAGAGATGCAGCAGCAGAAGATACAGCAGCAGCAGCAGATGCGCAAGGAAATGGAGCAGGAGATGCGGCAGGATAAGATGCAGTACCAGCAGGTGCAGCAGGAGATGCAGCGTCTGGAGTTGAAGCACTAGAAGATGCTCCAGAAGATGCTTCCGCAGATGCATCAGGAGAAACAGGAGCAGGAAATGCAGCAGCAGGAGATGCAGCAGCAGAGATGCAGGAGTAGGAGAGACAGAAGCAGGAGATGTGGACGCAAGACATGCAAAAGGATATGCAGAAGCAGGAGATGCGGCAACAGGAGAGGCACCATGTGATTCAGCAGGAGATGCAGCAGAAGATAGAGAAGCAGGAGATGCACCAGCAGATGCAGCCGCAGGAGATGCAGGAAATGCATCAGCTAATGCAGGAGGAGGTTTAGCAGGAGGAGGTTTAGCAGGAGGAGATTTAGCAGGAGGAGAGGCAGCAGCAGGAGATGCAGCAGTAGATTCTGCTGCAAATCCTCTGCTGCCTTTCCTACTGCATCTCCTCCTGTTTCATCTTTTGTTGCATCTCCTGCTGCTGTATATCATGGTGCATATCCTCTTGCTACTTCTCCGGCTGCATCTCCTGCTGCATCATCTGCTGCAGCAAATTCTGCTGCTACATCTCCTACTGAATCTGCATCTCCTGATGCATCTGCTGCTGCATCTATTACTGCTGCATCTGCTGCCTCTGCAGCTGCAGCTGCATCACCTCCTGATGCATCACCTGCTGCATTACCTCCTGCTGAATATTCTGCTACATTTCTGGATGCTTCTCCACTTCCTGCTGCTTCATGTACTGCTGCATCTCCTGCTACATTTGCTGCTGCTGCATCTCCTTCTACTTGATGTCCTCCTGTATCTCCTGCTGCTGCATTTGCTGCTTCATCTCCTGCTGCATCTTCTGTAGATGCATCTGAGGATGCATCTGCAGAAGAATTATCTCCATTTCCTGCTGCATCTGCTGCTCAATCTTCTACGGATGCATCTAGTGCTTCTGCATTTCAGCTGCATATCCTGTTGAAGGCATCTGCGGCTGCATCTCCTGCTGCTACATCTCCTGCTGATTCTCCTGCTGCACTTCCTGCAGTAACTGCTGATGCCTATGTTGCTATCTCATCTCCTGCTGCATCTCCTACTGAATCTTCCTCTGCAGAATCTCCTGCTGCATCTCCTGCTACAATTCCTGCTGATGTATCTCCTGCTGCATCTCCTACTACATCCCCTGCTGCTGAATCTCCTTCTATATCTCCGGTGACAACTCCTGCTGCATCTCCTGCTGCATCTTCTGCTAGTGCATGTTCTGCTGCATTTCCTGCTGATGCATATCCTGCTGCTGTATTTCCTGATGCATCTCTTTCTGCTTTATCTTTTTCTGCAAATCCTGCTGCATCTCTTCCTGCTGGATCTCCTGCTTAATCTCCTCCTACTACATCTTCAGTATATGCTGCTGCATCTGCTGCTGCTTCACCTATTGCTGCATCTCCTGCTATTGCATCTGCTGCTGCAACTCCTGCTACTTCATCTGCTGCTGCATCTCCTGTTACTTCATCTGCTGCTGAATCTGCATCTCCTCTTTCGTCTGCTGCCTGCATCTCCTGCTGCTGAATCTCCTGCTGCTGCATCTGCTGGTGCTGCATATGCTACTGCATCTGCTGCAGGATCTTCTTCTTCTGCCTCTCATGCCACATCTCCCGCTGATGCATCTCCTGCTTGTGTATATCTTGCTCAATCTACTGCTGCTGCATCTCCAGCTGCATCTCCTGCTGCTGCATCTCTTGCATCTTTTGGTGCATCTGCTGTAGATTAATCTACTGCTGCATCTCCTGTTGCTTCATCTTCTGATTTTTTGATGTCCTTCTGCATCACCTGATGCTCCATCTGCTGCTGCTGCATACACTGCTGCATCTTCTGCTGCTGAATTCACTTCTGCTGCATCTGCTGCTGCATCACCTTCTACTGAATCCCCTGCTGCATCTCCTGATGCTGCATCCACTGGTACATCTCCTAATGCTGCATCTCCTGCTGCTGCACCTCCTGATGCATCTCCTGCTCAATCTCCTCCTGCTGCTTCTCCTACTGCTTCATCTCCTGCATCTGCTGCTGTATGTGCTGCTGCATCTCCTGCTTCTCTATGTCCTCCTCCTGCACCTCCACCTGCATCTATTGCTGCTGCATCCTCTGCTGAACCTCCTGCTGCTGCATCTCCTTCTGCAACTTCCTCATCATCAGATGAATCTGCTGATGCATCTCCCCTGCTTCATCTCCTGCTGTTGAATCTCCTGCTCTTGCATACCCTGCTGCATCTACAGCTGCTCCTAAGCCTACTTCATCTACTGCTGCTGCATTACCTGCTGCTTCTGCTGCTGCATCTCCTCCTGAATTTCCTGCTGCTGCATCTCCTGCTGCTATATCTTTTGCTTATCAATCTCCTGCTGCTGCACCTCTTAGGGAATCTGCTTCTGAATCTGCTCCTGCATCTACTGCAGCTGAATCTCCTGATGCTGTATCTGCTGCTACTGCATCTCCTAATGCATCTCCTGTAGCTTAATCTCCTGCTTTTGCATCTCCTGTTTTATCTCCTTCTGATGCCTATCTTGCTGCTGCATGCATCTACTGCTGCTTTGTCTGCTTCTACATCTCCCGCTGCATCTCCTGCTGCTGCATCTCAAGATACATCTGCTCTTGCTCAGTCTCTTGCTGCATATCCTGCTGCTACATCTCCTGCTACTGCATCTCCTGCTGCATCTCTTGCAGCTGCATCTCCTGCTCCATCTCTTGCGGCCACATCTCCTGCTCCATATCCTCCTGTTGCATCGGCGGATTCATCTTATGATGGTGTTTTCTTGCTCCATCTCCTGCTGCTGCAAACTCTGTAGCATCTCCTGCTGCTGCATTTCAAGCTGCAGTTGCTGCTGCTCCATCTCCTGCGGCTGCGGCTGCTGATGCATTTCCTGATGCATTTTCTACTGCTGCATCTCCTTCTGCTGCAACTCCTGCTGCATCTCCTTTTGCTGCATTTCCTACTGCTGCATTTCCTCCTCCTGCATCTGATGCTTCATCTCCTGCTGCTGCATCTGCTGGTGCTGCATCTCCTGCTGCATCTGCTGCTTAATCTCCTGCTTCTGCATCTCATACCACATCTCCTGCTGCTGCATCACCTGCTGCAACACCTGCTGCCGAATCTCCTGCATCTTTTGCTGCATCTGCTGTAGATTCGCCTACTGGTGCACCTCCTGCTGCTGCATCTCCTGCTGATGGATGTCCTCGTGCATCTCCTGATGCTGCATCTGCTGCTGCATCTCCTGCAGCTGCATCTCCTGTGCCATCTCCTACTGCTGAATCTCGTGATGCTCCTTTCTCTGCTGCGTCTACTTCTGCTGCACAGCCTGCTGCCGAATCTCCTAATGCATCTCCTTTTGCTTAGTCTCCTGATGCTTCCTATCTTGCTTCATCTCCTTTTGCTGCATATCTTGCTGCTGCATCTACTGCTGCTTGTCCTGCTGCTGTATCCCCTGCTCCATCTCCTGCTGGGGCATCTCCTGCTGCATCTCCTTCTGCATCTCCTGCTGTTCCAGCTGCTGCATCTGCATCATCAGGATATTCTGAAGGAGATGCAGCAACAGGAGATGCAGCAGCAGGAGATGCAACCACAGCACTGTGGCAGCAGATTCAGCTGCAGGAGATGCAGCCGTAGGAGATGCAGCAGGATTTTCAGCAGGAGATACAGCAGAAGGAGATGCAGCAGGAGGTGCAGTAGCAGATGCAGCAGAAGGAAGTGTAGCAGCAGAAGATGTAGGAGGATATGCAGCAGCAGTAGATGAAACAGACCATAAAGCAGCAGGATATGCAGAAGCAGGAGAATCAGCAGCAGGGGATGCAGCAGCAGATTCAGCAGCAAATTCAGCAGGAAATGTAGCAACAGTAGATGCAGAAGAAGGAGATGTAGCAGGAGATGCATAAGCAGGCAATGCACCAGCAGAGGCAGCAGCAGAAGATGCAGCGGGAGATATAGAAAAAAATGAGGAAGCAGGAGCAGCCCCTATTACTTGATGTCCTCCTGCATCTCCTGATGCCGCATCTGCTGCTTCATCTCCTGCTTCTGTATCTCCTGCTGCTACATCTCCTGATGCATCCTCTACTCATGCATCTGCAGATGCATCTCCTCATGTGTCATTTCCCGTTGCATCTGCTGCTCCATCCCCTGCTGCATCTCTTTCTCCTCCATCTGGTGCTTCTGCTGTGGCATATGCGGCTGCTTCATCTACTGCTGCATCTCCGGCTAAATCTCCTGCTGCTGCTGCATCTCCTTCTGAAGTTTCTGCTGAATCTACCGCTGAATATGCATCCCCTGCTGCATCTCCTGCTTCATATCCTACTGCATCTCCTCCTGCAGCATATCTTGCTGCATTTCCTACTGCTGCATCTCCTGTGGCATCATCTGCTCCTGTATCTCCTGCTGCTTCATCTTCTGATGCATCCTCTGCTCATGCATCTGCAAATGCATCTCCTGATGCACCATTTCCCATTACATCTGCTGCTCCATCCCCTGCTGCATCTCTTTCTGCTCCATCTGGTGCATCTGCTGTTGCATATGCTGCTGCTTCACATACTGCTGCATCTCCTGATAATCTCATGCTGCTGCATCTCCTTCTGAACTTTCTGCTGAATAACCTGCTGAATTTGCATCCCCTTCTGCATCTCCTGCTGCTGCATCTCCTGCTTCATATCCTACTGCATCTCCTGCTGCAGCATATCTTGATGCATTTCCTTCTGCTGCATCTCCTGCAGCTGCATCTGCTGCAGCATTCTCTCCTGCTACATCTCCTACTGAATCTGCATCTCCTGATGCATCTGCTGCTGCATCTATTGCTGCTACATCTGCTGCCTCTGCAGCTGCAGCTGCATCACCTGATGCTGCATCACCTGATGCTGCATCACCTGATGCATTACCTCCTGCTGCTTAATCTGCTGCTCCATTTCCTGATGCTTCATGTACTGCTGCATTTCCTTACTCTGCTGCTCCATTTCCTGATGCTTCATGTACTGCTGCATTACCTGCTAAACTTGCTGCTGCTGCATCTCCTTCTACTTGATGTCCTCCTGCATCTCCTGCTGCTGCATCTGCTGCAGCATCTCCTGCTGCTGTATAGCCTGCTGCTTCATCTTCTGCTGCATCCTATGTGGATGCATATGCAGATGCATCTGCAGAAGCATCTCCTTTTCCTGCTGCATCTGCTGCTCAATCTTCTACGGATGCATCTAGTGCTTCTGCATTTCAGCTGCATATCCTGTTGAAGGCATCTGCGGCTGCATCTCCTGCTGCTACATCTCCTGCTGCATCTCCTGTTGCACTTCCTGCTGTAACTGCGGATGCCTATGTTACTATTTCATCTCCTGCTGCATCTCCTGCTGAATCTTCTTCTGCAGAATCTCCTGCTGCATCTCCTGCTACAATTCCTGCTGATGTATCTCCTGCTGCATCTCCTACTACATCCCCTGCTGCTGAATCTCCTTCTATATCTCCTGCTGCCTTTTCTACTGAATCTCCTGCTGCACAATCTCCTACAGAATTTCCTGCTGATGCATCTCCTGCTGAATCTCCTGATGCTGCATCTCCTGCTGCTGAATCTCTTGCCTCTTCATCTCCTGCTGATGCAACTCCTGCTGAATCTGCTGCTGCGTCTGGTGCGGCTGCATCTTCTTTTCCTGCATCTCCTGCTGCTTCATCTCCGGCTGATTTCCTGCTGCATTTCCTTCTCTTGAATCTCCTGCTGCATATCCTGGTGCATAACCTGCTGAATATGCATCTCCTGCTACATCTCCTGCTGATACACCTCATGCAGCTGCATCTGCTGCTGCATATCCTCCTGCACCTGCTGTTGCCAAATCGCTTGCTGTTGCATTTCCTACTGAATTTCCAGCAGCATCTCCTGCTGATGCAATTATTGCTGCATCTCATCCTGCATCATTTGCTGCTGCATCTTCTTCTGCTTCTGGTGTTGCTACATCTCCAGCTGCGTTTGCTGCTTCATCTGCTGCTGTATCTCCTGCAGCATATGGTTCTGCATCTTGTGCTGCATAATTTGCTGATCTGCTGCTGCTTCTGCTGCTGGTGCATCTCCTGCCTTATATCCTGCTGCTGTGTCTCCTGCTGATGTATGTTTTGCTGTATCTCCTGCTGATGCATGTCCTGCTGCATCTACTTCTTCTGGATCTACTTCTTCTGCATCTCCGGCTCCAGCATCTCCTGCTGCATCAATTGCTGCTGCACGTCTTATTCATCTCCTTCTGCTGTATATACTGCAGCATCTGGTGCTGCTGTACCTCCTCCTGCTGCATTTCCTGATCAATCTCATCCTGCTGCATATTGTGCTGCATCTCCTGCTGCTGCATCTCCTGCTGTTGCATCTCCTTCTGCTACATCTCCTTCTGCATCTCCTGCTACAGCATATCCTGCTGTATCTGCTGATTCTGCATCTCCTGATACATCCCCTGCTGCTTCATCTCATCCTGCTGCATCTCATGCTGCATCTCCTGCTGTTTCATATCCTGCTACTGCATCTCTTAATGAATCTCCTGCTGCATCATCTCTTGATCCATGTCCTGCTGCTGCATCTCCTGTTTCTGCAACTCCTTTTGCTTCGTCTGCTGCTGCATCTCCTGCTGTATCTCATGTTGAACCTTCTATTGAAGCATCTCCTTGCGTCATCTCCTTCTGCTGCATATCTTGCTGCTTCATGTCTTTCCGCATCTCCTGGTGCATCTCCTTGAGCGTCACCTGCTGCATCTCCTTCTGCATCACCTGCAGATGCATCTCCTGCTGTATCTCGTGCTTCTCCATATTCATCTGCATTTCCTGCTGCAGCTATTTATGAATCTACTACTGCTGCATCTGCTGAATTTGCTGCTGCATCTGCTGCTGCTTCATCTACTGCTGCATCTCCTGCTAAATCTCCTGCTGCTGCATCTTCTTCTGATGTTCCTGCGCAATCTACTGCTGAATAGGCATCCCCTGCTGCATCTCTTGCTGCTGCATCTCCTGCTACATATCCTACTGCATCTCTTCCTGCAGCATATCTTGCTGCATTTCCCTTTTGCTGCATCTCCTGCTGCATCATCTTCCGCAGCATCTTCTGCTGCTTCATCTCCTACTGAATCAGCATCTCATGATGTGTCTGCTGCTGCATCTATTGCTGCTGCATCTGCTGCCTCTGCAGCTGCAGCTGCATCACCTGCTGCTGCATCAACTGCTGCATTACATCCTGCTGCATATTCTGCATTTCCTGATGTAGCATCTCCTTAATATGCTGCTCCATTTCCAGCTGCATCTCCTGCTGAATCTCCTGCTGCTGCATCTCCTTCTACTTGATGTCTTCCTGCATTTCCTGCTTCTGCATCTCCTGCTGCTTCATCTCCTGCTCTTGCATCTCCTTCTCCTGAATCTCCTCCTGAATCTCTGGTGGCATCTCATGCTGCCACATATCCTGACACATCTCCTGACATATCTCCTTCTGAATATGCATCTTCTGCTGCTTCTCCTGCTGGTGAATCTCCTGCTGCTGAATATCCTGCTGCTGCGTCTGCTGCATCATCTCCTCTTTCTCCATAACCTGCTGTATCTCCTGTTGCTGCATCATATCATGCTGCTGCATATCTTGAAGAATCTCTTCCTACTGCATCTTCTGCTGAATCTTCATTTCCTGCTACATCTGCTTCTGCATCTCCTGCTGCTGCTGCATCTCCTGCTGCTTCTCCTGCTGCTGCATCGCTTGCTGCTGAATCTCCTGATGAATCTCCTGTGGCATCTAATGCTTCTACACATCATGCTGAATCTCCTAATGCATCTCCACCTGCTGCCACTCCTACTGCTGCGTTTGCTTCTGCATCTCCAGCTGCACCTCCAGCTGCTGATTCACCTGATGCCGTGTCTGCTACTGAATATCCTTTATCTGCTGCTGAATCTCCTGCTGCTGAATCTCCTGCTGCATCTCCTACTGCTGCATCTCCTTCTGCATGTGCTGCTGCAGCATCTTCTGCTGCTGCATCTCCTACTTCTGCATCTCCTGCTACTGCATCTCCATCTGCATCTCCTACTACAGCATCTCCTGCTCTATCTACTGAATTTGCTGCTGCATCTGCTGCTGCTTCATCTACTGCTGCATCTCCTGATAGGTCTCCTGCTGCTGCATCTGCTGTTGCATCCTCTTCCACTGCAACTGCTGCTGCATCTGATGCTACTTTCTCTCTTGATGCATTTACTGCGGCTGCATCTCCTGCTATATTTCCTTCTGCTGCATCTTCTTCACTTCATCTATTACTCTGCACCTCCTGCTGATGCATCTCCTCCTTCTGCATCTCCGGCTGAATCGGCTGTAGCAGCTCCTGCTTTTTCATCTCCTGCTGCTACATCTCCTAGTGCATATGATGCTGCTGCATCTCCTGTTACTTCTGCTGCTGCTGCATTCCCTGCTGCATCTCCTGATGCTGCAGTTCCTTCTGCATCTCCTTCTGTGTCTCCTGCTACTACATCCCCTGCTGCTGCATTTCCTGCTGAATCTCCTGATGCTGCAACTCCTTCTGCATCTTCTGCTGATTCATCTCCTGCAAAATCTGCTGCTGCTGCATCTCCTGTTGCATCTGCTTCTGATGCATCTGCGGCTACATCTCTGCTGCAGCATCTCTTGCTGCATTTCCTGCTTCATCTGCTGATGCATCTGCTGCTGCTCTATGTCCTGCTACATCTCGTCATGCTGCACATCCTGCTGTATCTGCTGAAGATTCTCTTCCTATTGCTTCTACTGCTGAATCTGCATTTCCTGATGCATCTGCTTCTGGATCTCCTGCTGCTGCACCTCCTGCTGAATTAGCTGCTGCTGCATCTGCTTCTACATGTACATTATAACTTTCTACGTTTGCTGCCTCATCTCTTGGTACATCTGCTAATGAACATCCTGCTGCTGCATGTCCTGCTTCATCTTCAACTGATGCATCTGTGGCTTCATCACCTGATATGTCATCTCCTGCTGCTTCTGCTGCAGTATTTCCTGATGCAGGATCTGCTGATCTGCTGATCTGCTGATCCTGCATCTACTGCTGCATTTCCTGCTGCATCTGCTGCTGCTCTGCTGCTGCTTCATCTCCTGCCAAATCTCCTGCTACATATCCTGCTGCTGCACCTCCTAATGCATCTCATGATAATGCTTCATCTCCTGCTACTGCATCTCCTGTTTCACCTACTGCTGCTGAATTTCCTGCTGCATCTTCTGCTGCTGCATCTCTTGCTGATGGGTCTGATGCAGCATCTCTTGCTCTTGCATCTCCTGCTGCATCTCCTGCTGCTGCATTACCTGCTCTATCTCCTCCTACTGCATCTCTTCCTGCTGCATATCCTGCTTCTGTATATACTGCTGCCTTTCCTGCTGCTGAATCTCTTTCTGCATCTCCTTCTTCTGATTCTCCTGCTGCTCTATTACTTTCTCATCGATTCCTGCTGCATGTCCTGCTGCTGCATCGACTCCTGCTGCATCTTCTTCTGCATATTTTGCTGATGCATCTCCTGCTAAATCTGCATCTCCTGCTGCATCTGCTTCTGCATCTCCTGCTGCTTCATCTCCAGCTCTTGCATCTCCTCCTGAATCTCCAGCGGCATGTCATGCTGCTACATATCCTGCTAAATCTCCTGACATATCTCCTTCTGAATCTGCATCTCCTGCTGCTTCTTTTGCAGTACAATCTCCTGCTTATAATCTCTTGCTGCTGAATCTCCTGCTGCTGCGTCTGCTGCATCATCTCCTCTTTCTCCATAACCTGCTCTATCTCCTGTTGCTGCATCATATCATGCTGCTGCACATGTTGAAGAATCTCTTCCTACTGCATCTGCTTCTGCATCTCCTGCTGCTGCTGCATCTCCTGCTGCTTCTGCTGCTGCTGCATCTCCTGCTGCTTCTCCTGCTGCTGCATCAGTTGCTGCTGAATCTCCTGATGAATCTCCTGGGGCATCTAATGCTTCTACATATCATGCTGAATCTCCTAATGCATCTCCACCTGCTGCCACTCCTACTACTGCGTTTGCTTCTGCATCTCCATCTGCACCTCCAGCTGCTGAATCTCCTGATGCCGTGTCTGCTACTGAATATCCTTTGCCTGCTGCTGAATCTCTTGCTACTGAATCTCTTTCTGCATCTGCTGCTGCTGCATCTCCTACTGCTGCATCACCTTCTGCATGTGCTGCTGCAGCATCTCCTTCTGCTGCATCTCCTGTTGCTGCATCTGCTGGTGCTGCACCTGCTGCAACATCTGCTTCTGCATCTCCTGCTGCTGCACCTCCTGCTGCATCTTCGTCTGAATCTTTTGGTGCTGCATTTCCTGCTCATGCATATTCTCCTTCAACTCCTGCTGCTGCATTACCTTCAGCTGCATTTTCTACTGAATCTCCTGCTGCCTTTTCTACTGAATCTCCTGCTGCACAATCTGCTGATGCATTTCCTGCTGATGCATCTCCTGCTGAATCTCCTGCCTCTTCATCTCCTGCTGCTGCAACGCCTGTTGAATCTGCTGCTGCATCGGGTGCGGCTGCATCTTCTTTTACTGCATCTCCTGCTGCTGCATCTCCGCCTGATTTCCTGCTGCATTTCCTTCTCTTGAATCTCCTGCTGCATATCCTGGTGCACAACCTGCTGTATATGCATCTCCTGCTACATCTCCGGCTGATTCACCTCATGCAGCTGCAGCTGCTGCTGCATGTCCTGCTGCATCTGCTGTTGCCAAATCTCTTGCTGCTGCATATCCTGTGAATTTCCAGCAGCATTTCGTGCTGATGCAATTCTTGCTGCATCTCAGCCTGCATCCTTTGCTGCTGCATCTGCTGCTGCTTCTGGTGATGCTACATCTCCAGCTGCATCTGCTGCTTCATCTGCTGCTGTATCTCCTGCTGCATATGGTTCTGCATCTTCTGCTGCATATGGTTCTGCATCTTATGCTGCATATGGTGCTGCTTCTCCTGCTGCTGCATCAGTTCCTGCTGAATCTCCTGATGAATCTCTATTTCCATCTCCTTCTGAATATGCATCTCCTGATGCATCTCCTGCTGCTGAATCTCCTGATGCCGTTTCTGTTGCTGAATATCCTTTGTCTGCTGATGAATATCCTTTGTCTCCTGCTGGATCTCCTGCTGCTGCACCTCCTGCTGCATCTCTGTCTGAATCTTTTGGTGCAGTATTTCCTGCTGATGCATATTCTGCTTCAACTCCTGCTGCTGCATTACCTTCCGCCTCTATTCCTGTTGTATTTCCGGCTGCTGCATCTCCAGCTGCTGCATCTGCTGATACTGCATGTGCTGCTGCATCTCCTGCTGCATCTCTTTGTGCTGCATCTTCTGGTGTTGCATCTCCTGCTGCATCTCCTGTGGCATCACCTGCTCCTGTATCTCCTGCTGCTACATCTCCTGATGCATCCTCTGCTCATGCATCTGCAGATGCATCTGCAGAAGTATCTCCATTTCCTGCTGCATCTGCTGCTCAATCTTCTACTGATGCATCTAGTGCTTCTGCATTTCCTCCTGAAGGCATCTGCGGCTGCATCTCCTGCTGCTACATCACCTGCTGAATCTCCTCCTGCAACTCCTGCTGTAACCTCTGATGCATATGTTGCTACTTCATCTCCTGATGCATCTCCTACTGTATCTCCTGCTGAATCTTCTTCTGCAGAATCTCCTCCTGCAACTCCTGCTGATGTATCTCCTGCTGCATCTCCTACTACATCTCCTGCTGCTGACTCTCCTTCTATATCTCCTGCTGCATCTTCTGCTGAATCTTCTGCTGAATCTCCTGCTGCAGACTCTCCTACGGTGTTTCCTGCTGCAGAATCTCCTGCTACGTTTTCTGCTGATGCATCTCCTGCTAAATTTCCTGCCTCTTCATCTCCTGGTGCTGCTTCTCCTGCATCTGCTGCGGCTGCATCATCTTCTACTGCGTCTCCTGCTACTGCGTCTCCTTCTTCTGAATCTCCTGCTGCTCTATTACCTGCTGCATCGACTCCTCCTGCATGTCCTGCTGCTGCATCGACTCCTGCTGCATCTACTTCTGCATCTCCTGCTGCTTCATCTCCTGCTCTTGCATCTCCTTCTGCTGAATCTCCTCCTGAATCTCCGGCGGCATCTCATGCTGCTACATATACTGCTACATCTCCTGACATATCTCCTTCTGAATATGCATCTCCTGCTGCTTATTTTGCAGTTGTATCTCCTGCTTCTTAATCTCCTGCTGCTGAATCTCCTGCTGCTGCGTCTGCTGCATCATCTCCTCTTTCTCCATATACTGCTGTATCTCCTTTTGCTGCAACATATCATGCTGCTACATACGTTGAAGAATCTCTTCCTGCTGCATCTTCTGCAGAATCTTCATTTCCTGCTGCATCTGCTTCTGCATCTCCTGCTGCTGCTGCGTCTCCTGCTGCTTCTCCTGCTGCTGCAGCAGTTGCTGCTGAATCTCCTGATGAATCTCCTGCGGCATCTCAAAAGTCTACATATCATGCTGAATCTCCTGCTGCTGCATCTCGTGCTGCATCTTCATCTGAATCTCTTGCTGCTGCATTTCCTGCTGCTGCATATTCTGCTTCAACTCCTGCTGCTGCATTACCTTCTGCATCTATTCCTGTTGTATTTCCGGCTGCTGTATCTGCTGCTTCATCTCCTGCTGCTGCATCTTCTTGTGTTGCATCACCTGCTGCATCTCCTGCATCATCACCTTCTCCTGTATCTCCTGCTGCTACATCTCCTGATGCATCCTCTGCTCATGCACCTGCGGATACATCTCCTGATGCACCATTTCCCGTTGCATCTGCTGCTCCATCCCCTGCTGCATCTCTGTCTGCTCCAACTGGTGCATCTGCTGTTGCATATGCTGCTGCTTCATCTACTGCTGCATCTCCGGCTAAATCTCCTGCTGCTGCATCTCCTTCTGAAGTTTCTCCTGAATCTCCTGCTGAATATGCATCCCCTGCTGCATCTCCTGCTGTTGCATCTCCTGCTTCATATCCTACTGCATCTCCTACTGCAGCACTATCTTGCTGCGTTTCCTTCTGCTGCATCTCCTGCTGCAGCATCTTCTGCTGCTACATCTCCTACTGAATCAGCATCTCCTGATGCATCTGCTGCTGCATCTATTGCTGCTGTATCTGCTGCCTCTGCATCTGCAGCTGCATCACCTGTTGATGCATCACCTGCTGCATTACCTCCTGCTGCATCTTCTGCTGCATTTCCTGCTGCTGTTTAATCTGCTGCTCCAATTTCATGACGCTTCATGTACTGCTGCATCTCCTTAATCTGCTGCTCCATTTCCTGCTGCTTCATGTGCTGCTGCATCTCTTGCTACATTTCCTGCTGCTGCATCTCCTTCTACTTGATGTCCTCCTGCATCTCCTGCTGCTGTATCTGCTGCTTCATGTCCTGCTGCGTCCTCTGCGGATGCATCTGCGGAAGCATCTCCATTTCCTGCTGCATCTGCTGCTCAATCTTCTACAGATGCATCTAGTGCTTCTGCATTTCAGCTGCATATCCTGTTGAAGGCATCTGCGGCTGCATTGCCTGCTGCTACATCTCCTGCTGAATCTCCTGCTGCACTTCCTGCTGTAACTGTTGATGCATATGTTGCTATTTCATCTCCTGCTGTATCTCCTGCTGAATCTTCTTCTGCAGAATCTCCTCCAGCATCTCTTGCTAAAATTCCTGCTGATGTATCTCCTGCTGCATCTCCTACTACATCCCCTGTTGCTGAGTCTCCTTCTACATCTCCTGCTGCATCTCCTGCTGCCTTTTCTACTGAATCTCCTGCTGCACAATCTCCTACGGAATTTCCTGCTGCAGAATCTGCTGATGCATTTCCTGCTGATGCATCTCTTGCTGAATCTCCTGATGCTGCATCTCCTCCTGCTGAATCTCCTGCCTCTTCATCTTCTGCTGCTGCAACTCCTGCTGAATCTGCTGCTGCCTCTGTTGCGGCTGCATCTTCTTTTCCTGCATCTCCTGCTGCTTCATCTCCGGCTGATTTCCTGCTGCATTTCATTCTGTTGAATCTCCTGCTGCATATCCTGGTGCATAACCTGCTGAATATGCATCTCCTACTACATCTCCTGATGATACATCTGATGCAGCTGCATCTGCTGCTGCATATCCTGCTGCATCTGCTGTTGCCAAATCGCTTGCTGTTGCATATCCTACTGAATTTCCAGAAGTATCTCTTGCTGATGCAATTCCTGCTGCATCTCATCCTGCACCCTTTGCTGCTGCATCTGCTGCTGCTTCTGCTGCTGGTGCATCTCCTGATACATATCCTACTGATGTATGTTTTGCTACATCGCCTGTTGATGCATGTCCTGCTGCATCTCCTGCTTCTGCATCTACTTCTTCTGCATCTCCAGCTCCAGCATCTCCTGCTGCATCAATTGCTGCTGCACGTCTTATTCATCTCTTTCTGCTGCATATCCTACTGCATCTGCTGTTGCCAAATCGCTTGCTGTTGCATATCCTACTGAATTCCAGAAGTATCTTCTGCTGATGCATATCTTGCTGCATCTCATCCTGCATCCTTTGCTGCTGCATCTGCTACTGCTTCTGCTACTGGTGTGTCTCCTGCCTTATATCCTGCTGCTGTGTCTCCTGCTGGTGTATGTTTTGATGCATCTCCTGCTGATGCATGTCCTGCTGCATCTACTTCTTCTGCATCTCCCGCTCCAGCATCTCCTGCTACATCAGTTGCTGCTGCACCTCTTATTCATCTTCTTCTGCTGCATACACTGCAGCATCTGGTGCTGCTGTACCTCCTCCTGCTGCATTTCCTGTTGCATCTCCCCCTGCTGCATTTCCTGCTGAATCTCCTTTTGCTGCATCTCCTGTCCCATCTCTTCCTGTTGCATCTCCTGCTGCATCTCCTTCTGCATCTCCTGTTGCATCTCCTGCTGCTGCATCTCCTTCTGCTACATCTCCTTCTGCATCTCCTGCTACAGCATCTCCTGCTGTATCTGCTGATTCTGCATCTCCTGATACATCCCCTGCTGCTTCATCTCATCCTGCTGCATCTCATGCTGCATCTCCTGCTGCTATATCTCTTGCTGCTTCATATCCTGCTACTGCATCTCCAAATTAATCTCCTGCTGCTGCATCTCTTGATCCATGTCCTGCTGCTTCATCTCCTGTTTCTGCATCTCCTTTTGCCTTGTCTGCTGCTGCATCTCCTGCTGTATCTCATGTTGCACCTTCTATTGAATCATCTTCTGTGTCATCTCCTTCTGCTGCATATCTTGCTGCTTCATCTCGTTCTGCATTTCCTGCTGCAGCTCTTTATGTATTTACTACTGCTGCATCTGCTGAATTTGCTGCTGCATCTGCTGCTGCATCATCTACTGCGGAACATCTTGATCAATCTCCTGCTCCTGCATCTCCTGCTGCTGCATCTCCTGCTGCTGCACCTGATGGTGCATCTGATGCTACTTTCTCTCTTGATGCGTTTACTGCTGCTGCATCTCCTGCTATATTTCCTTCTGCTGCATCTTCTTCACATCATCTATTACTCTGCACCTCCTGCTGCTGCATCTCCTCCTTCTTCATCTCCAGCTGAATTACCTGTAGCATCTCCTGCTTCTTCATCCCCTGCTGCTACATCTCCTAGTGGTGCTGCATCTGCTGTTACTTCTACTGCTGCAGCATTCCCTGCTGCATCTCCTGATGCTGCAGCTCCTTCTGCAGCTCCTTCTGTGCCTCCTGCTACTCCATCCCCTGCTGCTGCATTTCCTGCTTCATCTCCTGATGCTGCAACTCCTTCTGCATCTTCTGCCAATGCATCTCCTGCGGAATCTCCTGCTGCTGCATCTCCTTCTACTTGATGTCTTCCTGCATTTCCTGCTGATGCATCTGCTGCTTCATCTCCTGCTCTTGCATCTCCTTCTGCTGAATTTCTGGTGTCATCTCATGCTGCTACATATCCTGCTACATCTGCTGATGTATCTCCTTCTGAATATGCATCTCCTGCTCCTTCTCCTGCTGCTGAATCTCCTTCTGCTGAATATCCTGCTGCTACATCTTCTCCTGCTGAATCTCCTGCTGCTGCGTCTGCTGCATCATCTCCTCTTTCTCCATAACCTGCTCTATCTCCTGTTGCTGCATCATATCACGCTGCTGCATATCTTGAAGAATCTCTTCCTACTGCATCTTCTGCTGAATCTGCATTTCCTGCTGCATCTGCTTCTGCATCTCCTGCTGCTGCATCTCCTGCTGCTTCTGCTGCTGCTGCATCAGTTGCTGCTGAATCTCCTGATCAATCTCTTGTGGCATCTAAAGCTTCTACATATCATGCTGAATCTCCTAATGCATCTCCACCTGCTGCCACTCCTACTGCTGCGTTAGCTTCTGTATCTCCTGCTGCATCTCCTACTGCTGCATCTCCTTCTGCATGTGCTGCTGCAGCATCTTCTTCTGCTGCATCTCGTGCTGCTGCATCTCCGTCTGAATTTCTTGCTGCTCCATTTCCTGCTGATGCATATTCTGCTTCAACTCCTGCTGCTGCATTACCTTCTGCATCTATTCCTGTTGTATTTCCGGCTGCTGCATCTGCTGATACTGCATGTGCTGCTGCATTTCCTGCTGCATCTCTTGGTGCTGCATCTTCTGGTGTTGCATCTCCTGCTGCATTTCCTGCGGCATCCTGTATCTCGTGCTGATACCTCTCGTGATGAATCCTCTGCTCATGCATCTGCGGATGCATCTCCTCATGTGTCATTTCTCGAGGCATCTGCTGCTCCATCCCCTGCTGCATCTCCTTCTGCTCCATCTTGTGCATCTGCTGTTGCATATGCTGCTGCTTCATCTACTGCTGCATCTCCTGATAAATCTCCTGCTGCTTCATCTCCTTCTGAAGATTCTGCTGAATCTACTGCAGAACATGCATCCCCGGCTGCATCTCCTGCTGCTGCATCTCCTGCTTCATATTCTACTGAATCTCCTCCTGCAGCATCTCTTGATGCATTTCCTTCTGCTCCATCTCCTGCTGCATCATCTGCTGCAGCATCTTCCGCTGCTACAACTCCTACTGAATCAGAATCTCATGATGCATCTTCTGCTGCATCTATTGCTGCTACATCTCCTACTGAATCAGCATCTCATGATGCATCAGCTGCTGCATCTATGGCTGCTACATCTGTTGCCTCTGCAGCACCTGCTGCATTACCTCTTGCTGCATATTCTGCTGCATTTCCTGCTGCTGCTTAATCTGCTGCTCCATTTCCTGATGCTTCATGTACTGCTGCATCTCCTTAATCTACTGCTCCATTTTCTGATGCTTCATCTACTGCTGCATCTCCTACTACACTTGCTGCTGCTGCATCTCCTTCTACTTGATGTCCTCCTGCATCTCCTGCTGCTGCATCTGCTGCTTCATCTCCTGCTGCTCTAGAGCCTGCTGATTCATCTCCTGCTGCATCCTCTCCAGATGCATCTGCGAATGCATCTGCAGAAGTATCTCCATTTCTGCTGCATCTGCTGCTCAATCTTTTACAGATACATCTAGTGCTTCTGCATTTCAGCTGCATATCCTGTTGAAGGCATCTGCGGCTGCATCTCCTGCTGCTACATCTCCTGCTGAATCTCCAGCTGCACTTCCTGCTGTAACTGCGGATGCCTATGTTGCTATTTCATCTCCTGATGCATCTCCTGCTGAATCTTCTTCTGCAGAATCTCCTCCAGCATCTCCTGCTACAATTCCTGCTGATGGATCTCCTGCTGCATTTCCTACTACATCCCCTGTTGATGAATCTCCTTCTACATATCCTGCTGCATCTCTTGCTGAATCTGCCTCTGGTGCGGCTGTATCTTCTTTTACTGCATATCCTGCTGCTGCATCTCCGGCTGCTGCATCTCGTTCTGCTACGTCTCCTTCTGCATCTCCTGCTACAGCATCTCCTGCTGTATCTGCTGAATTTGCTGCTGCATCTGCTGCTGCTTCATCTACTGCTGCTGCATCCTCTTCCACTGTATCTGCTGCTTCATCAGCTGCTACTTTCTCTCTTGCTGCATTTACTGCGGCTGCATCTCCTACTATATTTCCTTCTGCTGCATCTTCTTTACTTCATCTACTACCCTGAACCTCCTGCTGCTGCATCTCCTCCTTCTGAATCTCCTCCTTCTGCATCTCCGGCTGAATCGCCTGTAGCATCTCCTGCTTCTTCATCTCCTGCTGCTACATCTTCTAGTGCTTATGATGATGCTGCATCTCCTGTTACTTCTCCTGCTGCTGCATTCCCTGATGCTGCAACTCCTTCTGCATCTCCTGCTACGACATCTCCTGCTGCTGCATTTCCTGCTGAATCTCCTGATGCTGCAACTCCATTTGCTGCCTCATTTCCTCATGCACCTGCTAATGCCCCTCGTGCTACTGAATCTCCTGCTTCATCTTACACTGATGCATCAGTGGCTTCATCACATGATATGCCATCTCCTGCAGCATCTGCTTCAGTATTTCCTGATGGAGTATCTGCTGACCTAGAAACTACTGCTGCATCATCTCCTGTTGCTGCACTACCTGCTCTATCTCCTCTTATTGCATCTCCTCCTGCTGCATCTCCTGCTTCTCTATATACTGCTGCCTTTCGTGCTGCTTCATCTCCTGCTGCTGAATCTCTTTCTGCATCTCCTTCTTCTGAATCTCCTGCTGCTCTGTTACCTTCTGCTTCGACTCCGGCTGCAGGTCCTGCTAATGCATCTCCTGCTCTTGCATCTCCTTCTGCTGAATCTCCTCCTGAATCTCCGGCGGCATCTCATGCTGTTAAATATCCTGCTACACCTCCTGACGTATCTCCTTCTGAATATGCATCTCCTTCTGCTTCTCCTGCTGCTGAATCTCCTGCTACTGCCTCTGCTCCTGCTGAATCTCCTGCTACTGCGTCTGCTCCTGCTGAATCTCCTGCTGCTGCGTCTGCTGCATCACCTCCTCTTTCTCCATAACCTGCTCTATCTCCAGTTGCTTCATCATATCATGCTGCTGCAAATGTTGAAGAATCTCTTCCTACTGCATCTTCTTCTGAATCTTCATTTCCTGCTGCCTCTGCTTCTGCATCTCCTGCTGCTGCTCTATTTCCTGCTGCTTTTCCTTCGGAATATGCATCTCCTCAGGCATCTCCACCTGCTGCCACTCCTACTGCTGCGTTTGATTCTGCATCTCCTGCTGCACCTCCTGCTGCTGAATCTCCTGATGCCGTGTCTGCTGCTGAATATCCTTTGTCTGCTGCTGCATCTCTTGCTGCTGAATCTCCTGCTGCATCTGCTGCTGCTACATCTTCTACTGCTGCATCACCTTCTGAATGTGCGGCTGCAACATCTCCTTCTAATGCATCTCCTGTTATTTCATCTGCTGGTGCTGCACCTGCTGCAACATCTGCTTCTGCTGCATCTTCGTGTGAATCTTTTGGTGCTGCGTTTCCTGCTGATGCATATTCTGCTTCAACTCCTGCTGCTTCAACTCCTGCTGCTGCATCTGCTGCTTCATCTCCTGCTGCTGCATATGCTGATACTGCATCTGCTGCTGCAGTTCCTGCTGTATCTCTTGGTGCTGCATCTTCTGCTGTTGCATCTACTGCTTCATCTCATTATGACTTAAGTGCCACTATTGAGGCGCTTTTGGGAAATCCAATAACACCCACAGGGAAGACGCTAGCATGGAGTGCTGCTGCTTCTGAATGTCTTCTCTTATAACGCTTTCACTGCAAAGCGAGACTTGTAAGAAGTTTGAGTATACGCTTGTGTACTTTAACATCAGAACGGCTATTAAAGCGTCACTTGAAAGTAGCAGAGCGTTCAGCACAAATACCGCAGGGAAGAAGCTACGATGAAATGCTGGCTCTCGTTAGAGTCTTCTCTGGAAACGCTTTCAGTGCAAGCTGCAAAGCATGACTAACAGAACGTTTTAGTATAGGGTACTGAATTGTGACTTATGAAGGTGCTTTCTGATAAGTGAGTAACTGACGCAGTGAAGATGCTAGCGTGGAATACTGCTGCTACTGAATGTCTTCTCTTAGAGCGCTTTCACTGCAAGCTGTGAAGCACGACTAACACATTTTAGTTTAGGGTAATGAATTGTGACTTAATTGCGCCTGTTAACGCGCTTATGGAAAAGTAAGTATTTCAGGCAGTGCAGATGCTGGCCTGAAACTACACCGCTTATTAATGTTTTCTCTTCTAGCGCTGTTACTGCAAAAGACGACTTGTAGAACTTTCACTCTAGGCTTATGAGCTGTAAGATCAGAATGGCTATTAAAGCCTCATTTCAAGAGTTGAGATCGTTCAGCACAAGTACCTCAGGGAAGCTGCTACCATCAAATTTTGGCTCTCATTAGGATCCTTTCATGAAGCTCTGTCACTTCCAGCCGCAAAGCTCGAAAAACGCGACCTTTTCTCGTAGGCTAGTTATTAGAGACTTAATAACGCCTAATGACGCTCTTTAGGAAAAGAGAATATCTATAGCAGGGAAGATGTTAGCATGGAATGCTTCTGCTTCTGAATGTCTTCTCTTAGAGCGCAATCACTGCAAACCAAGGTTTATCGAACTTTCCATCTTGGCTATTGAACGGTAACATCAGAAGGCTAGTAAAACTTCACTTGAAGATTTGAAAGCTTTCAACAGAAATACCCCTGGGAAGTTGCTAGCATCAAATGGTGGCTCTCGTTGGGGTCCTCTCTGGATGCGCTTTCACTGAGAGGTGCAAAACACGAAGAAAAATGCTTTTAAGTGTAGGTTAAAGAATAGTGACATAAAAGCGACTAATAACGAGCTTTAGAAAAGTGACTACCTCCAACAGCGAAGATGTTAGCACGGAATGCTGATGCTTCTGAATGTCGTCTCTTATAGCACTTTAACTAGAATGCGAGACATGTCGAACTTTCAGTCTAGGCTAGTGAACGGTAACATCAGCATGGCTATTGAGGCATCAGTCAAGAGTTTAGAGATTTCTGCTCAAGTACCTCACGGAAGCTGCTACCATCAAATTCTGGTTCTCGTTAGGATCTTTTCATGAAGCCCTTTCACTGTCAGCCGCAAAGCTCGAAAAACGCAACGTTTTCGCGGAGGCTAGTTATTAGCTACTTAATAACGCCTAACAACGCGCTTTAGGAAAAGAGATTATCTCCAGCAGGGAAGATGTTAGCATGGAATGCTTCTGCTTGTGGATGTATTCTCTTAGAGAGCAATCACTGCAGAGCACGACTTGCAGAACTTTTCGTCTAGACTAGTGAACAGTAACATCAGCATGGCTAGTAAGGCTTCGCCTGAAGATTTGAAAGCGTTTAGCAGAAATACCCCCGAAAGTTCTACAAGTCGTGCTCTGCAGTGAAAGCGCTCTAAGAGAATACATCCACAAGCAGAAGCATTCCATGCTAGCATCTTCCCTGCTGGAGATGTGAATTTTTACTAAAACTCCGTAATAGAGGGTGTTAAGTCCCTATTCACTAGCCTATGATAATGAGTTCTTTAAGTCGTGTTTGCAGCTTGGAGTGAAAGTGCTTCCAGAGAAGATTCTAACGAGAGACACCGTTTGATGGTTTCAGCATTCCCTCGGTAGTTATGCTATAAGAGATGACATTCAGAAGCAGCAGTATTCCGTGCTAACATCTTCGCTGTTGGAGATAGTCACTTTTCTAAAGCTCGTTATGTCATTCTTTAACATACTCTTAAACGCATTGTTCATCGTGTTTTGCACCTCTCAGTGAAAGCGCTTCCAGAGAAGATTCTAACGAGAGACACCATTTGATGCTAGCAACTTCCCAGGGGTATTTCTGTTGAACGCTTTCAAATCGTCAAGTGAAGCTTTACTAGCATTGCTGATGTAACCGTTCACTAGCCTAGACGGAAAGTTCGATAAATCTTGATTTGCAGAGATTGGGCTCTACTAGAAGACATTCAGAAGCAGAAGCATTCCATGCTAACGTCTTCCCTGCTGGAGATATTCACTTTTCCTAAAGCGCCTTATTAGGCGCTATGAAGTCTCTATTCGTTTGCCAACACAAGAAACTTGCCTTGTCGTTCTCTGCATCTTGCAGAGAAACTGCTTCCATAGAAGACGCTAACGAAAGCCAGCTTTTGATGGTAACACCTTTCATGTTTACTTGTGCTGAAGGTTCTGAAATTTTGAAGTAATGCCTTCGTAGCCATTCTGGTCTTACAGTACACAAGACTAGACAGAAAGTTCTACAAGTCGTGCTCTGCAATGAAAGCTCTCTAAGAGAATACCTCCACAAGCAGAAGCATTCCATGCTAGCATCTTCCCTGCTGGAGATATGAATTTGTACTACAACGCCGTAATAGACGGTGTTAAGTCCCTAGTCACTAGCCTACTCTAAAAAGTCCCTCTTCAGTAGCCTATGCTAATACTTTCGTGTTTGCAGCTTGCAGTGAAAGCGCTTCCAGAGAACAATCTAACGAGAGTCACCATTTGAGGCTAGCAACTTCCCAGGGGTAGTTCTGCTAAACGCTTTCAAATCTTCAAGTGAAGCTTTACTAGCATTGCTGATGTAACCGTTCACTAGCCTAGACGGAAAGTTCGATAAATCTTGATTTGCAGAGATTGGGCTCTACTAGAAGACATTCAGAAGCAGAAGCATTCCATGCTAACGTCTTCCCTGCTGGAGATATTCACTTTTCCTAAAGCGCCTTATTAGGCGCTATGAAGTCTCTATTCGTTTGCCAACACAAGAAACTTGCCTTGTCGTTCTCTGCATCTTGCAGAGAAACTGCTTCCATAGAAGACGCTAACGAAAGCCAGCTTTTGATGGTAACACCTTTCCTGTTTACTTGTGCTGAAGGTTCTGAAATTTTGAAGTAATGCCTTCGTAGCCATTCTGGTCTTACAGTACACAAGACTAGACAGAAAGTTCTACAAGTCGTGCTCTGCAATGAAAGCTCTCTAAGAGAATACCTCCACAAGCAGAAGCATTCCATGCTAGCATCTTCCCTGCTGGAGATATGAATTTGTACTACAACGCCGTAATAGACGGTGTTAAGTCCCTAGTCACTAGCCTACTCTAAAAAGTCCCTCTTCAGTAGCCTATGCTAATACTTTCGTGTTTGCAGCTTGCAGTGAAAGCGCTTCCAGAGAACAATCTAACGAGAGTCACCATTTGAGGCTAGCAACTTCCCAGGGGTAGTTCTGCTAAACGCTTTCAAATCTTCAAGTGAAGCTTTACTAGATATGCTGGTGTTACAGTTCACTAGCCTAGACGGAGAGTTCGATAAATCTTGCTTTGCAGTGATTGCGCTCTAAGAGAAGACATACAGAAGGAGAAGCATTCCATGCTAACATCTTCCCTGCTGGAGATATTCTCTTTTCCTAAAAAGCGTTATTAGGCGTTATTAAGTCTCTAATAACTAGCCTACGCGAAAACGTGGCGTTTTTCGAGCTTTGCGGCTGGCAGTGACAGCGCTTCAAGAAAGGATCCTAATGAGAGCCAAAATTTGATGGTAGCAGCTTCCCTGCGGTACTTGTGCTCAACGATCTCAAATCTTGAAATGAGGCTTTAATAGCCATTCTGATCTTACAGTTCATAAGCCTAGAGTGAAAGTTCTACAAGTCGTCTTTTGCAGTAACAGCGCTAGAAGAGAAAACATTAATAAGCGGTGTAGTTTCAGGCCAGCATCTGCACTGCCTGAAATACTTACTTTTCCATAAGCGCGTTAATAGGCGCAGTTAAGTCACAATTCATTACTCTAAACTAAAATGTATTAGTCGTGCTTCACAGCCTGCAGCGAAAGCGCGATAAGAGAAGACTAACGAGAACCAGCATTTGATGGTAGAAGCTTCACAGCGGTACTTGTGCTGAACGCTCTGAAATTTTGAAGCGACACTTTACTAGCTGACGATATACTTCAGAAGACTAGAATGAAACTTCTAGAAGTCGTACTTTGCAGTGAAAGTGCTATAAGAGAAGACATTCAGAAGCAGCAGCATTCCATACTACCATCTTCCCTGCAGCCGATGTTCACTGTTCCGAAAGCTCGTTATTCGGCGAAGTAAAGTAACTGTTCTGTACCCTATACTAAAATTTTGTGTTAGTCGTGCTTTGCAGCTTGCAGTGAAAGCGCTTCCAGAGAAGACTAACGGGAGCCAGCATGTGATCGTAGCAGCTTCCCTGCCGTACTTGTGCTGAACGATTTGAAATTTTGAAGTGACGCTTTAATACCCATTCTGATGTTACAGGACACGAGTCTAGACTGAAAGTTCTACAAGTCTTTCTTTGCAATGAAAGCGCTATAAAAGAGAAGACATTCAGAAGCAGCAGCATTCCATGCTAGCATCTTCCTTACGGGCTTTACTTACTTTTCCTAAAGCTCCTCAATAGTTAAATCACAATTCCGTAATCAATACTAAACGTTTTGTTAGACGTGCTTTGCAGCTTGCAATGAAAGCGCTTCAAGAGAAGATTCTAACGAGAGCTAGCATTTGATCATAGCAGCGCCCTTGCGGTACTTTTCCTAAACGTTTTCAAATTTTCAAGTGACATCTTCACTGCGTCAGTTACTCACTTATCAGAAAGCACCTTCATAAGTCACAATTCAGTACCCTATACTAAAACGTTCTGTTAGTCATGCTTTGCAGCTTGCACTGAAAGCGTTTCCAGAGAAGACTCTAACGAGAGCCAGCATTTCATCGTAACTTCTTCCCTGCGGTATTTGTGCTGAACGCTCTGCTACTTTCAAGTGACGCTTTAATAGCCGTTCTGATGTTAAAGTACAGAAGAGTATACTCAAACTTCTTACAAGTCTCACTTTACAGTGAAAGCGCTTTAAGAGAAGACATTCAGAAGCAGCAGCATTCCATGCTAGGATCTTCCCTGTGGGTGTTATTCGATTTCCCTAAAGCACCTCAAGTAACAGGAGATGCAGCAGCAACATATGCTGTAGGAGATGTAGCAGCAGGAGATGAGGAAACAGGAGCTGCTACAGGCGATTCAGCCGGAGATGCAGAAGGAGGAGATGCAGCAGCAGGAAGTGCAGAGTAGTAGATGAAGTAAAGAAGATGCGGCAGAAGGAAATATAGCAGGAGATTCAGCCGCAGTAAATGAAGCAAGAGAGAAAGTAGCATCAGATGCAGCAGCAGTTGCAGTGGAAGAGGATGCAGCAGCAGGAGACCTATCAGGAGATGCAGCAGTAGATGAAGCAGCAGCAGATGCAGCATCAAATTCAGCAGATAGAGCAGGAGATGCAGCATCAGGAGATGCAGAAGTAGGAGATGCAGCAGAAGAAGATGCTGCAGCAGCACATGCAGTATCAGCAGATGCAGCAGCAGGAGATGAAGCAGCAGATGCAGCAGCAGGAGTTGCAGCAGCTGAAGTTGAAGCAGCAGGAACTGAAGCAGAATATGCATCAGCAGGAAATGCAGCACCATGAGATTAAGATGGAGATGCAGCAGGAGGTGCAGCAGCAGGTGATGCAGAAGCAGATGTTGCAGCAGGTGCACCACCAGCAGATGAAGCAACAGGAGATACAGCAGCAGGAGATGTAGCAGCAGACAAAGGATATTCAGGAGCAGAAACGGCATCAGGAGATTCAGCAACAGGAGATGCAGCATTAGGAGATGTAGCAGCAGACAAAGGATATTCAGGAGCAGAAACGGCATCAGGAGATTCAGCAGCAGGAGATGCATCAGGAGATGCAGAAGTAAACGCAGCAGTAGGAGTGGCAGCAGGTGAAGATGCATCAGGAGATGCATATTCAGAAGGAGAAGCAGCAGGAGATGCAGCAGCAGCAGGGGATGCAGAAGCAGAGGCAGCAAGAAATGAAGATTCAGCAGAACATGCACTAGGAAGAGATTCTTCAACATCTTCAGCAGCATGATATGATGCAGCAACTGGAGATACAGCAGGTTATGGAGAAAGAGGAGATGATGCAGCAGACGCAGCAGCAGGAGATTCAGCAGGAGCAGACGCAGCAGCAGGAGATTCAGCAGCAGGAGAAGCAGAAGGAGATGTATATTCAGAAGGAGATACGTCAGGAGATGTAGCAGGATATGTAGCAGCATGAGATGCCGACGGAGATTCAGCAGAAGGAGATGCAAGAGCAGGAGATGCAGCCGGAGTCGAGGCAGAAGGTAATAGAGCAGTAGGAGATTCAGAAGAAGGAGATGCAGAAAGAGATTCAGCAGCAGGAGATGAAGCAGCACGAAAGGCAGCAGTATATAGAGAAGCAGGAGATGCAGCAGGAGGAGATGCAGTAAGAGGAGATAGAGCAGGTAATGCAGCAGCAAGAGATGCAGCAGGAGATGCAAGAGCAAGAGATGCTGCACCAGACCCATCAGCAGGAGATGCAACAGCAGAAGATGCAGCAGATAAAGCAGCAACAGGAGATGAAGCATTACCATGAGATGCATTAAGAGATGCAGCAGCAGGATATGTAGCAGGAGTTATGGCAGGAGATGAAGCAGTAGCAGATGCAGCAGGAAATGCAGCAGTAGATTCTAGGTCAGCAGAGGAGATAGAGCAGAAGACGTTTCAACAGGAAATGCAGCAGGACATGCATTAAGAAATGAGAATGCAGTAGGAGATGGAGAAGAGTTGCAGCATCAGGAGATGTAGCAGTAAATGCAGCATCAGGAGATGTAGCAGTAAATGCAGCATCAGGGGATGTAGTAGGAGGAGATGCAGGAGCAGTTGCAGAATCAGGGAATGCAGCAGCAGCAGAAGTAACAGGAGCTGTAGCAGCATCATATGCACTAGTAGATTTAGCAGCTGGAGATGAAGAAGCAGAAGATGCTACAGGCGATTCAGCCGGAGATGCAGAAGGAGGAGATGCAGCAGCAGGAGGTGCAGAGTAATAGATGAAGTGAAAAAGATGCAGCAGAAGGAAATATAGAAGGAGATGCAGCCGCAGTAAATGCATCAAGAGAGAAAGTAGCATCAGATGCAGCATCAGATGCACCATCAGATGCAGCAGCAGGAGATGCAGCAGCAGGAGATCTATCAGGAGATGCAGCAGAAGATGAAGCAGCAGCAGATGCAGCAAGAAATTCAGCTGATGCAGTAGTAGATTCATAAAGAGCTGCAGCAGGAAATGCAGATGAATATGCAGCAGCAGGAGACACAGCAGGAGATGCATCTGCAAGTGATGCGGAAGGAGATGCAGAAGGAGATGCAGAACGACATGAAGCAGCTAGATATGCAGCAGAAGGAGACTGAGCAGGAGATGTAGCAGCAGACGAAGCAAAAGGAGATGCAGAAACAGGAGATGAAGTAGCAAGACATGGATCAAAAGATGAAACAGCAGGAGATTCATTAGGAGATGCAGTAGCAGGATATGAAACAGCAAGAGATATAGCAGCAGGAGATGCAACAGGATGAGACGAAGCAGTAGGGGATGTATCAGGAGATGCAGAAACAGCATGTACAGCAAAAGATGCTGTAGCAGGAGATGCAGAAGGAGATGTAGCAGAAGGAGATGCAGCAGCAGGAGTTGAAGCAGGAGATTCAGCAGGAGATGCAGCAGGAGGAGATGGGACAGGAGATGCAGAAGGAGGAGATTCAGTGGGAGATGCAGCAGGAGGGTATGTAGCAGGAGATTCTGCAGCAGGAAACACCATAGGAGAGTCTGCAGCAGGAGATTCAGCGGAAGATTCAGCAGAAGATGCAGCAGGAGATATAGAAGGAGATTCAGCAGCAGGAGATGTAGTAGGAGATGCAGCAGGAGATACATCAGCAGGAGTTGCAGGAGGAGATTCTGCAGAAGAAGATTCAGCAGGAGATACAGTAGGAGATGCATCAGGAGATGAAGTAGCAACATATGCATCAGAGGTTACAGCAGGAAGGGCAAGAGGAGATTCAGCAGGTGATGTAGCAGCAGGAGATGCAGCCGCAGATGCCTTCAGGAGGAAATGCAGAAGCACTAGATGCATCAGTAGAAGATTGAGCAGCAGATGCAGCAGGAAATGGAGGTACTTCTGCAGATGCATCTGCAGATGCATGAGCAGAGGATGCATCAGGAGATGTAGCAGCAGGAGATACAGGCGCAGGTGATGCCGCAGGAGATGCAGCAGGAGATGCAACACCAGAAGATGCAGCACCAAGAGATGCAGCAGCACATGCAGTATCAGGAGATGAAGTAGCAGGAGATGCAGCAGCCGGAAATACAACAGGAATAGATGCAGAAGGTAATGCAGCAGCAGGAGTTGAAGCAGAATATGCATTAGCAGGAAATGCTGCACCAAAAGATTCAGACAGAGATGCAGCAGGAGGTGCAGCAGCAGGAGATTCTGAAGAAGATGTTGCAGCAGGTGCAGCACCAGCAGATGCAGCAACAGGAGATGCAGCAGAAGGAGATGCTGCAACAGCACATGCAAAAGGTGATGCAACTGTAGGAGATGCAGCAGCAGCAGATGCAGTAGGAGATTCAGCAGCAGGAGATTCAGCAGCAGGAGATTCAGCAGGAGACAAAGGATATTCATCAGCAGACAAAGGATATTCAGCAACAGAAACGGCATCAGGAGATTCAGCAGCAGGAGATGCATCAGGAGATGCATATTCAGAAGGAGATGCATTAGGAGATTCAGCATGATATGTAGAAGCAGGAGATGCCGCAGGAGATTCATCTGGAGATTCAGCAGGAACTGATGCAGCAGCAGGAGAAGCAGCACCATATGCAGCAGAAGATGCAGAACCATATGCAGCAGGAGATACAGCAGCAGATGAAGCAGCAGATGCAGCTGGAGATGTAGCATCACCAGAAGCAGAAGCAGATGCAGCAGCAAAGGATGCAGGATGAGATGCAGCAAGAATTGCATCAGCACGAGATACTTCTGGAAATTCAGTAGGATATGCAGCAGCAAGAGATTTGGCAACAGCAGATGCAGCAGGATATGCAGCAGCAGATGCAGCTGCATGAGGTGTATCAGCAGGAGATGTAGCAGGAGATGCATATTCAGCAGGTTGTGCACCAGGATATGCAGCAGGAGATTCAAAAGAAGGAAATGCAGCAGGAAATCAGCCGGAGATGCAGCAGCAGGAGATGCAGTAAAAGAAGATGCAGCCGCACCAGAGGCAGCAGAAGATTCAGCAGGAATTGCAGCAGCAGGAAATGCAGCATCAGGAGATTCAGCAGAAGGAGATGAAGAGGCAGGAGATACAGCAGGAGATGCATCAGCAGGAAATGCATCAGCAGATTGTGCAGCAGGAAATTCCTTAGGAGATGGTTCAGCAGGAAATTCAGTAGAAAAGGCAGCAGGAGATTCAGTAGAAAATGCAGCTGAAGGTAATGCAGCAGCAGGAGTTGAAGGAGAATATGCATGAGCAGGAAATGCAGCACCAAAAGATTCAGACGAAGATGCAGCAGGAGGTGCAGCAGCAGGAGATGCAGAAGCAGATGTTGCAGCAGGTGCACCACCAGCAGATGAAGCAACAGGAGATACAGCAGCAGGAGATGCTGCAGCAGCACATGCAGAAGTTGATGCAGCAGTAGAAGATGCAGCAGCAGCAGCAGCAGCAGGAGATTCAGCAGCAGGAGATTCAGCAGCAGACAAAGGATATTCAGTAGCAGACACGGCATCAGGAGATTCAGCAGCTGGAGGTGCAGCTGTAGATGCAAGAGCAAACGCAGCAGTAGGAGTGGCAGCAGGTGGAGATGCCTGAGGAGATGCATATTCAGAAGGATTTGCAGCAGGAGATTCATCAGGAGATTTATCAGCAACTGATGCAGCAGCAGGAGAAGCAGCAGGAGATGCAGCAGGAGATGAAGATTCAGCGGAAGATGCAGTAGGAAGAGATTCTTCAACACATGCAGCAGCATGTTATGATGCAGTAAATGGAGATACAGCAAGTTATGGAGAAAGAGGAGATGATGTAGCAGACGCAGCAGCAGGAGATTCAGCAGCAGGGGATTAAGAAGCAGGAGATTCAACTGCAAAAGAAGCCGCAGGAGATGCAGATTCAGAAGGGGATATGTCAGGAGATGTAGCAGGATATGAAGCAGAATGAGATGCCGCCGGAGATTGAGGAGGAGATTCAGCAGAATGAGATGCAAGAGCAGGAAATACATCAGCAGGAGATGCAGAAGCAGATGCAGCAGGAGATGCAGATTTAGCAGGAGATGCATCAGCAAAAGATGCAGAAGCAGATGCAGCAGGAGTCGATGCAGCAGCAGGACATGCAGCAGGAGTCGTTGCAGGAGGTAATAGAGCAGCAAGAGATTCAGAAGAAGGAGATGCAGAAAGAGATTCAGCAGTAGAAGATGCAGCAGCAAGAAAGGCAGCAGTATATACAGAAGCAGGATATGCAGCAGGAGGAGATGCAGTAGGAGGAGATAGAGCAGGTAATGCATCAGGAGGACATGCAGCAGGAGTTGCAAGAGCAAGAGATGCAGCATCAAACCCATCAGCAGGAAATGAAGCAGCAGCAGATGCAGCAGGAAATGCAGTAGCAGTAGGTGCAGCAGGAGATGCAGTAGCAGGAGATTAAGCATTATCATGAGATGCATTAGGAGGTGCAGCAGCAGGATATGTAGCAGGAGATTTGGCAGGAGATGAAGCAGCAGCAGCGCAGCAGCAGATGCAGCAGGAAATGCAGCAGTAGATGCAGGATCAGCAGATACTACAGCAGGAAATACTGCAGCAGATGCAGCAGGAGATGACATATGAGGTGATGAAGCCACAGATGCATCAGTTGAAGATGCTGCAGGAAATGCAGCAGCAGTAGGTGCAGCAGGAGATGCAGTAGCAGGAGATGAAGCATTATCATGAGATGCATTAAGAGATGCAGCAGCAGGATATGTAGCAGGAGATTTGGCAGGAGATGAAGCAGCAGCAGAGCAGCAGCAGATGCAGCAGGAAATGCAGCAGCAGTAGGTGCAGCAGCAGATGCAGCAGGATGTGCAGGATGACGAGATGTAGCAGGACATAGAGCAGCAGCAGATGCATCAGCAGATGAAGCAGGAAATGCAGCAAGAGATGCAGCAGCAGAGGTGTAGCCGCAGATGCATCAGAAGCAGATGCAACAGGAGATGCAGCAGCAGCAGATTCTGCAGGAGATGAATCAGCAGAAGATGCAGAAGGAGTTGCAGCATCAGGAGATGAAGCAGGAAATGCAGCAGCAGCAGAAGTAACAGGAGATGCAGCAGCAACATATGCTGTAGGAGATGTAGCAGCAGGAGATGAAGAAGCAGGAGCTGCTACAGCCGATTCAGCCGGAGATGCAGAAGGAGGAGATGCAGCAGCAGGAAGTGCAGAGTAGTAGATGAAGTAAAGAAGATGCGGCAGAAGGAAATATAGCAGGAGATTCAGCCGCAGTAAATGAAGCAAGAGAGAAAGTAGCATCAGATGCAGCAGCAGTTGCAGTGGAAGAGGATGCAACAGCAGATGCAGCAGCAGGAGACCTATCAGGAGATGCAGCAGTAGATGAAGCAGCAGCAGATGCAGCATCAAATTCAGTAGATAGAGCAGGAGATGCTGTAGCAGGAGATGCAGAAGGAGATGAAGCACAACGAGATGCAGCAGCAGGATATGCAGTAAAAGAAGATGCAGCCGCACCAGAGGCAGCAGCAGGTTCAGCAGGAGTTGCAGCAGCAGGAGATTCAGCAGCAGGAGATGCAGCATCAGGAGATTGAGCAGGAGATGCATCAGCAGGAAATGCATCAGCAGATTCTGCAGCAGGAAATTCCATAGGAGATTCTGCAGCAGGAGATTCAGTAGAAAATGCAGCAGGAGATGCAGCAGGAGATATAGAAGGAGATTCAGCAGCAGAGGATGCAGTAGGAGATGCAGCAGGATATACATCAGCAGGAATTGTAGCAGGAGATTCTGGAGGAGATTCTGCAGAAGAAGATTCCCTAGGAGATGCAGCAGGAGATGAAATAGCAACATATGCATCAGCAGTTACAGAAGGAAGTGCAGCAGGAGATTCAGAAGGAGATGCAGCTGAAATGCAGAAGAACTAGCTGCATCAGTAGAAGATTGAGCAGCAGATGCAGTAGGAAATGGAGATAATTTTGCAGATGCATCGCAGAGGATGCAGCAGGAGATGCTGCAGCAGATGCAGCAGCAGGAGATGCAGGACGACATCAAGTAGAAGGAGATGCAGAAGCAGCAAGTGTAGCAGGAGATGCAGCAGTACATGAAGCATCAGGAAATGGAGCAGCAGATTAAGCAGCAGCAGGAGGTAATGCAGCAGAATATGCAGCAGGAGGTGATGCAGCTGCAGCTGCAGAGGCAGCAGATGTAGCAGCAATAGATACAGCAGCAGATGCATCAGGAGATGCAGATTCAGTAGGAGATGTAGCAGTAGAAGGTGCTGCAGCAGATGATGCAGCAGGAGATGCAGCAGAGGGAAATGCATCAAGATATGCTGCAGCAGGAGATGCAGTAGGATATGAAGCAGGAGATGCAGCAGCAGGAGATGCAGCCGGGGATGCATGTTCAGCAGTAGATTTAGCAGAAACTTCAGAAGGAGATGAAGTAGCAGGAGATTTAACAGGAGATGCAGCAGTAGATGAAGCAGCAGCATATGCCACAGCAGATGCACCAGATGGAGCAGCAAGACATGCAGCAGGGGATGGAGCAGCAGATGCAATGAGAAAAGACGCATCAGGAGATGCATCCGCAGATGTATGACCAGAGGATGCATCAGGAGACGTAGCAGCAGGAGATACAGGATGCCGCAGGAGATGCAGCAGGAGAAGCAACACCAGAAGATGCAGCACCAAGAGATGCAGCAGGACATGCAGCAGCACATGCAGTATCAGCAGATGCAGCAGCAGGAAATACAACAGGAATAGATGCAGAAGGTAATGCTGCAGCAGGAGTTGAAGCAGAATATGCATCAGCAGGAAATGCTGCAGCAAGAGATTCAGACGGAGATGCAGCAGGAGATGCAGAAGTAGGAGATGCAGCAGAAGATGCTGCAGCAGCACATGCAGAAGGAGATGCAGCAGTAGGAGATGCAGCAGGAGATTCAGCAGCAGGAGATTCAGCAGCAGACAAAGGATATTCAGTAGCAGACATGGCATCAGGAGATTCAGCAGCTGGAGGTGCAGTGGAGATGCAGAAGAAACGCAGCAATAGGAGTGGCAGCAGGTGGAGATGCATTAGGAGATTCAGCATGGTATGCAGAAGCATTAGATGCCACATGAGATTCATCAGGAGATTCAGCAGCAACTGATGCAGCAGCAGGAGAAGCAGCAGGAGATGCAGCAGCAGCAGGAGATGCAGAAGCAGATGCAGCAGGAAATGAAGATTCTGCAGAAAATGCAGTAGGAAGAGATTCTTCAACATGTGCAGCAGCACGATATGATGCAGCAACAGGAGATAGAGCAGGTTATGGAGAAAGAGGAGATGATGCAGCAGACGCAGCAGCAGAAGATTCAGCAGGAGAAGATGCAGCAGCAGGATATTCAGCAGAAGGAGATTCAGCAGCTGGAGAAGCAGCAGGAGATGCATATTCAGAAGGAGGTACGTCAGCAGATGTGTCAGGATATGTGGCAGCATGAGATGCCACCAGAGATTCAGGAGGAGATGCAGCAGAAGGAGATGCAAGACCAGGAAGATTAATCTACAGCAGATGCACCAAAAGATGCAAGAGATGCAGCAGTAGGAGATGCAGCTGGAGATGCAGCAGCAGTTGATTGAGTAAGATACACACAAGCAGGAGATGCATCAGCGGGAGATGTGGCATGAGAGGCAGAAGAAGAAGATCCTGCAGCAGATGCAGTAGCATATGCAGCACCAGCAGATGCAGCAGCAGGAGATTCAGCAGGTGGAGATGCAGTATCAGGAGATGCATCATTAAATGCAGCGGCAGGAGATGCAGCAGTTTATGCAGCAGCAGGAGATGTGGTAGGATTAGATTCAGCAGGAGATGCAGCAGGAGCTGAGCAGCAGGAGATGCAGCAGGAGATGCAGTAGTAGGAGATGAAGCAGTATATGAAGCAGCAGCAGATGCAGTAGAAAATACTGCAGATGGAGCAGTAGGAGATGAATCAGGAGATGCAGCAGGAGATTCAGCAGCAGGAGATGCAGTGGGAGATGATGCAGATGGAGCTGTAGCATCAGGAGATGCAGAATGAGAAGCAGAAGGAGATGCAGTAGTAGGAGATGAAGCAGTATATGAAGCAGCAGCAGATGCAGCAGCAGGAGATGAATGAGGAGATGCAGCAGGAGATGATGCAGATGCAAGAGATTCAGCAGCAGGAGATTACGTGGGAGATGCATCAGTAGATGATGCAGCAGCAGGAGATGCAGCCGCTGCAGATGCAGGAAGATATTCTACAGCAGATTCAGTAGGAGCTGCAGCAGCAGGAGATGAAGCAGCAGCAGATGCATCAATAGATGCCTATTCATCAGGAGATGCAGCAGGAAGAGATGCTCCAGCAGGTACAGCTTCATGAGATGTAGCACGAGATACAGAAGGAGATGCTGTAGGAGAAGAGGCAGGAGGAGATGATGCAGCAGACTCAGTAGCAGGAGATGCAGAAGCAGAAGATGCAGCCGGAGATTCTGCAGCAGGAGATGCAGCAACAGGAGATGCAGCAGGAGATACAGTCGCAAGAGATGAGCAGCGGATTCAGCAGGAGATTCTGCAGCAAGAGATGAAGCCTCAGGATCTGCAGAGAAGAAGATGCAGCAGTAGGAGATGCAGCAGGAGATGCAACAGCAGACGCATCAGCAAGAGATGCAGCAGCAGAAGATACAGCAGCAGCAGCAGATGCGCAAGGAAATGGAGCAGGAGATGCGGCAGGATAAGATGCAGTACCAGCAGGTGCAGCAGGAGATGCAGCGTCTGGAGTTGAAGCACTAGAAGATGCTCCAGAAGATGCTTCCGCAGATGCATCAGGAGAAGCAGGAGCAGGAAATGCAGCAGCAGGAGATGCAGCAGCAGAGATGCAGGAGTAGGAGAGACAGAAGCAGGAGATGTGGACGCAAGACATGCAAAAGGATATGCAGAAGCAGGAGATGCGGCAACAGGAGAGGCACCATGTGATTCAGCAGGAGATGCAGCAGAAGATAGAGAAGCAGGAGATGCACCAGCAGATGCAGCCGCAGGAGATGCAGGAAATGCATCAGCTAATGCAGGAGGAGGTTTAGCAGGAGGAGGTTTAGCAGGAGGAGATTTAGCAGGAGGAGAGGCAGCAGCAGGAGATGCAGCAGTAGATTCTGCTGCAAATCCTCTGCTGCCTTTCCTACTGCATCTCCTCCTGTTTCATCTTTTGTTGCATCTCCTGCTGCTGTATATCATGGTGCATATCCTCTTGCTACTTCTCCGGCTGCATCTCCTGCTGCATCATCTGCTGCAGCAAATTCTGCTGCTACATCTCCTACTGAATCTGCATCTCCTGATGCATCTGCTGCTGCATCTATTACTGCTGCATCTGCTGCCTCTGCAGCTGCAGCTGCATCACCTCCTGATGCATCACCTGCTGCATTACCTCCTGCTGAATATTCTGCTACATTTCTGGATGCTTCTCCACTTCCTGCTGCTTCATGTACTGCTGCATCTCCTGCTACATTTGCTGCTGCTGCATCTCCTTCTACTTGATGTCCTCCTGTATCTCCTGCTGCTGCATTTGCTGCTTCATCTCCTGCTGCATCTTCTGTAGATGCATCTGAGGATGCATCTGCAGAAGAATTATCTCCATTTCCTGCTGCATCTGCTGCTCAATCTTCTACGGATGCATCTAGTGCTTCTGCATTTCAGCTGCATATCCTGTTGAAGGCATCTGCGGCTGCATCTCCTGCTGCTACATCTCCTGCTGATTCTCCTGCTGCACTTCCTGCAGTAACTGCTGATGCCTATGTTGCTATCTCATCTCCTGCTGCATCTCCTACTGAATCTTCCTCTGCAGAATCTCCTGCTGCATCTCCTGCTACAATTCCTGCTGATGTATCTCCTGCTGCATCTCCTACTACATCCCCTGCTGCTGAATCTCCTTCTATATCTCCGGTGACAACTCCTGCTGCATCTCCTGCTGCATCTTCTGCTAGTGCATGTTCTGCTGCATTTCCTGCTGATGCATATCCTGCTGCTGTATTTCCTGATGCATCTCTTTCTGCTTTATCTTTTTCTGCAAATCCTGCTGCATCTCTTCCTGCTGGATCTCCTGCTTAATCTCCTCCTACTACATCTTCAGTATATGCTGCTGCATCTGCTGCTGCTTCACCTATTGCTGCATCTCCTGCTATTGCATCTGCTGCTGCAACTCCTGCTACTTCATCTGCTGCTGCATCTCCTGTTACTTCATCTGCTGCTGAATCTGCATCTCCTCTTTCGTCTGCTGCCTGCATCTCCTGCTGCTGAATCTCCTGCTGCTGCATGTGCTGGTGCTGCATATGCTACTGCATCTGCTGCAGGATCTTCTTCTTCTGCCTCTCATGCCACATCTCCCGCTGATGCATCTCCTGCTTGTGTATATCTTGCTCAATCTACTGCTGCTGCATCTCCAGCTGCATCTCCTGCTGCTGCATCTCTTGCATCTTTTGGTGCATCTGCTGTAGATTAATCTACTGCTGCATCTCCTGTTGCTTCATCTTCTGATTTTTTGATGTCCTTCTGCATCACCTGATGCTCCATCTGCTGCTGCTGCATACACTGCTGCATCTTCTGCTGCTGAATTCACTTCTGCTGCATCTGCTGCTGCATCACCTTCTACTGAATCCCCTGCTGCATCTCCTGATGCTGCATCCACTGGTACATCTCCTAATGCTGCATCTCCTGCTGCTGCACCTCCTGATGCATCTCCTGCTCAATCTCCTCCTGCTGCTTCTCCTACTGCTTCATCTCCTGCATCTGCTGCTGTATGTGCTGCTGCATCTCCTGCTTCTCTATGTCCTCCTCCTGCACCTCCACCTGCATCTATTGCTGCTGCATCCTCTGCTGAACCTCCTGCTGCTGCATCTCCTTCTGCAACTTCCTCATCATCAGATGAATCTGCTGATGCATCTCCCCTGCTTCATCTCCTGCTGTTGAATCTCCTGCTCTTGCATACCCTGCTGCATCTACAGCTGCTCCTAAGCCTACTTCATCTACTGCTGCTGCATTACCTGCTGCTTCTGCTGCTGCATCTCCTCCTGAATTTCCTGCTGCTGCATCTCCTGCTGCTATATCTTTTGCTTATCAATCTCCTGCTGCTGCACCTCTTAGGGAATCTGCTTCTGAATCTGCTCCTGCATCTACTGCAGCTGAATCTCCTGATGCTGTATCTGCTGCTACTGCATCTCCTAATGCATCTCCTGTAGCTTAATCTCCTGCTTTTGCATCTCCTGTTTTATCTCCTTCTGATGCCTATCTTGCTGCTGCATGCATCTACTGCTGCTTTGTCTGCTTCTACATCTCCCGCTGCATCTCCTGCTGCTGCATCTCAAGATACATCTGCTCTTGCTCAGTCTCTTGCTGCATATCCTGCTGCTACATCTCCTGCTACTGCATCTCCTGCTGCATCTCTTGCAGCTGCATCTCCTGCTCCATCTCTTGCGGCCACATCTCCTGCTCCATATCCTCCTGTTGCATCGGCGGATTCATCTTATGATGGTGTTTTCTTGCTGCATCTCCTGCTGCTGCAAACTCTGTAGCATCTCCTGCTGCTGCATTTCAAGCTGCAGTTGCTGCTGCTCCATCTCCTGCGGCTGCGGCTGCTGATGCATTTCCTGATGCATTTTCTACTGCTGCATCTCCTTCTGCTGCAACTCCTGCTGCATCTCCTTTTGCTGCATTTCCTACTGCTGCATTTCCTCCTCCTGCATCTGATGCTTCATCTCCTGCTGCTGCATCTGCTGGTGCTGCATCTCCTGCTGCATCTGCTGCTTAATCTCCTGCTTCTGCATCTCATACCACATCTCCTGCTGCTGCATCACCTGCTGCAACACCTGCTGCCGAATCTCCTGCATCTTTTGCTGCATCTGCTGTAGATTCGCCTACTGGTGCACCTCCTGCTGCTGCATCTCCTGCTGATGGATGTCCTCGTGCATCTCCTGATGCTGCATCTGCTGCTGCATCTCCTGCAGCTGCATCTCCTGTGCCATCTCCTACTGCTGAATCTCGTGATGCTCCTTTCTCTGCTGCGTCTACTTCTGCTGCACAGCCTGCTGCCGAATCTCCTAATGCATCTCCTTTTGCTTAGTCTCCTGATGCTTCCTATCTTGCTTCATCTCCTTTTGCTGCATATCTTGCTGCTGCATCTACTGCTGCTTGTCCTGCTGCTGTATCCCCTGCTCCATCTCCTGCTGGGGCATCTCCTGCTGCATCTCCTTCTGCATCTCCTGCTGTTCCAGCTGCTGCATCTGCATCATCAGGATATTCTGAAGGAGATGCAGCAACAGGAGATGCAGCAGCAGGAGATGCAACCACAGCACTGTGGCAGCAGATTCAGCTGCAGGAGATGCAGCCGTAGGAGATGCAGCAGGATTTTCAGCAGGAGATACAGCAGAAGGAGATGCAGCAGGAGGTGCAGTAGCAGATGCAGCAGAAGGAAGTGTAGCAGCAGAAGATGTAGGAGGATATGCAGCAGCAGTAGATGAAACAGACCATAAAGCAGCAGGATATGCAGAAGCAGGAGAATCAGCAGCAGGGGATGCAGCAGCAGATTCAGCAGCAAATTCAGCAGGAAATGTAGCAACAGTAGATGCAGAAGAAGGAGATGTAGCAGGAGATGCATAAGCAGGCAATGCACCAGCAGAGGCAGCAGCAGAAGATGCAGCGGGAGATATAGAAAAAAATGAGGAAGCAGGAGCAGCCCCTATTACTTGATGTCCTCCTGCATCTCCTGATGCCGCATCTGCTGCTTCATCTCCTGCTTCTGTATCTCCTGCTGCTACATCTCCTGATGCATCCTCTACTCATGCATCTGCAGATGCATCTCCTCATGTGTCATTTCCCGTTGCATCTGCTGCTCCATCCCCTGCTGCATCTCTTTCTCCTCCATCTGGTGCTTCTGCTGTGGCATATGCGGCTGCTTCATCTACTGCTGCATCTCCGGCTAAATCTCCTGCTGCTGCTGCATCTCCTTCTGAAGTTTCTGCTGAATCTACCGCTGAATATGCATCCCCTGCTGCATCTCCTGCTTCATATCCTACTGCATCTCCTCCTGCAGCATATCTTGCTGCATTTCCTACTGCTGCATCTCCTGTGGCATCATCTGCTCCTGTATCTCCTGCTGCTTCATCTTCTGATGCATCCTCTGCTCATGCATCTGCAAATGCATCTCCTGATGCACCATTTCCCATTACATATGCTGCTCCATCCCCTGCTGCATCTCTTTCTGCTCCATCTGGTGCATCTGCTGTTGCATATGCTGCTGCTTCACATACTGCTGCATCTCCTGATAATCTCATGCTGCTGCATCTCCTTCTGAACTTTCTGCTGAATAACCTGCTGAATTTGCATCCCCTTCTGCATCTCCTGCTGCTGCATCTCCTGCTTCATATCCTACTGCATCTCCTGCTGCAGCATATCTTGATGCATTTCCTTCTGCTGCATCTCCTGCAGCTGCATCTGCTGCAGCATTCTCTCCTGCTACATCTCCTACTGAATCTGCATCTCCTGATGCATCTGCTGCTGCATCTATTGCTGCTACATCTGCTGCCTCTGCAGCTGCAGCTGCATCACCTGATGCTGCATCACCTGATGCATTACCTCCTGCTGCTTAATCTGCTGCTCCATTTCCTGATGCTTCATGTACTGCTGCATTTCCTTACTCTGCTGCTCCATTTTCTGATGCTTCATGTACTGCTGCATTACCTGCTAAACTTGCTGCTGCTGCATCTCCTTCTACTTGATGTCGTCCTGCATCTCCTGCTGCTGCATCTGCTGCAGCATCTCCTCCTGCTGTATAGCCTGCTGCTTCATCTTCTGCTGCATCCTATGTGGATGCATATGCAGATGCATCTGCAGAAGCATCTCCTTTTCCTGCTGCATCTGCTGCTCAATCTTCTACGGATGCATCTAGTGCTTCTGCATTTCAGCTGCATATCCTGTTGAAGGCATCTGCGGCTGCATCTCCTGCTGCTACATCTCCTGCTGCATCTCCTGTTGCACTTCCTGCTGTAACTGCGGATGCCTATGTTACTATTTCATCTCCTGCTGCATCTCCTGCTGAATCTTCTTCTGCAGAATCTCCTGCTGCATCTCCTGCTACAATTCCTGCTGATGTATCTCCTGCTGCATCTCCTACTACATCCCCTGCTGCTGAATCTCCTTCTATATCTCCTGCTGCCTTTTCTACTGAATCTCCTGCTGCACAATCTCCTACAGAATTTCCTGCTGATGCATCTCCTGCTGAATCTCCTGATGCTGCATCTCCTGCTGCTGAATCTCTTGCCTCTTCATCTCCTGCTGATGCAACTCCTGCTGAATCTGCTGCTGCGTCTGGTGCGGCTGCATCTTCTTTTCCTGCATCTCCTGCTGCTTCATCTCCGGCTGATTTCCTGCTGCATTTCCTTCTCTTGAATCTCCTGCTGCATATCCTGGTGCATAACCTGCTGAATATGCATCTCCTGCTACATCTCCTGCTGATACACCTCATGCAGCTGCATCTGCTGCTGCATATCCTCCTGCACCTGCTGTTGCCAAATCGCTTGCTGTTGCATTTCCTACTGAATTTCCAGCAGCATCTCCTGCTGATGCAATTATTGCTGCATCTCATCCTGCATCATTTGCTGCTGCATCTTCTTCTGCTTCTGGTGTTGCTACATCTCCAGCTGCGTTTGCTGCTTCATCTGCTGCTGTATCTCCTGCAGCATATGGTTCTGCATCTTGTGCTGCATAATTTGCTGATCTGCTGCTGCTTCTGCTGCTGGTGCATCTCCTGCCTTATATCCTGCTGCTGTGTCTCCTGCTGATGTATGTTTTGCTGTATCTCCTGCTGATGCATGTCCTGCTGCATCTACTTCTTCTGGATCTACTTCTTCTGCATCTCCGGCTCCAGCATCTCCTGCTGCATCAATTGCTGCTGCACGTCTTATTCATCTCCTTCTGCTGTATATACTGCAGCATCTGGTGCTGCTGTACCTCCTCCTGCTGCATTTCCTGATCAATCTCATCCTGCTGCATATTGTGCTGCATCTCCTGCTGCTGCATCTCCTGCTGTTGCATCTCCTTCTGCTACATCTCCTTCTGCATCTCCTGCTACAGCATATCCTGCTGTATCTGCTGATTCTGCATCTCCTGATACATCCCCTGCTGCTTCATCTCATCCTGCTGCATCTCATGCTGCATCTCCTGCTGTTTCATATCCTGCTACTGCATCTCTTAATGAATCTCCTGCTGCTTCATCTCTTGATCCATGTCCTGCTGCTGCATCTCCTGTTTCTGCAACTCCTTTTGCTTCGTCTGCTGCTGCATCTCCTGCTGTATCTCATGTTGAACCTTCTATTGAAGCATCTCCTTGCGTCATCTCCTTCTGCTGCATATCTTGCTGCTTCATGTCTTTCCGCATCTCCTGGTGCATCTCCTTGAGCGTCACCTGCTGCATCTCCTTCTGCATCACCTGCAGATGCATCTCCTGCTGTATCTCGTGCTTCTCCATATTCATCTGCATTTCCTGCTGCAGCTATTTATGAATCTACTACTGCTGCATCTGCTGAATTTGCTGCTGCATCTGCTGCTGCTTCATCTACTGCTGCATCTCCTGCTAAATCTCCTGCTGCTGCATCTTCTTCTGATGTTCCTGCGCAATCTACTGCTGAATATGCATCCCCTGCTGCATCTCTTGCTGCTGCATCTCCTGCTACATATCCTACTGCATCTCTTCCTGCAGCATATCTTGCTGCATTTCCCTTTTGCTGCATCTCCTGCTGCATCATCTTCCGCAGCATCTTCTGCTGCTTCATCTCCTACTGAATCAGCATCTCATGATGTGTCTGCTGCTGCATCTATTGCTGCTGCATCTGCTGCCTCTGCAGCTGCATCACCTGCTGCTGCATCAACTGCTGCATTACATCCTGCTGCATATTCTGCATTTCCTGATGTAGCATCTCCTTAATATGCTGCTCCATTTCCAGCTGCATCTCCTGCTGAATCTCCTGCTGCTGCATCTCCTTCTACTTGATGTCTTCCTGCATTTCCTGCTTCTGCATCTCCTGCTGCTTCATCTCCTGCTCTTGCATCTCCTTCTCCTGAATCTCCTCCTGAATCTCTGGTGGCATCTCATGCTGCCACATATCCTGACACATCTCCTGACATATCTCCTTCTGAATATGCATCTTCTGCTGCTTCTCCTGCTGGTGAATCTCCTGCTGCTGAATATCCTGCTGCTGCGTCTGCTGCATCATCTCCTCTTTCTCCATAACCTGCTGTATCTCCTGTTGCTGCATCATATCATGCTGCTGCATATCTTGAAGAATCTCTTCCTACTGCATCTTCTGCTGAATCTTCATTTCCTGCTACATCTGCTTCTGCATCTCCTGCTGCTGCTGCATCTCCTGCTGCTTCTCCTGCTGCTGCATCGCTTGCTGCTGAATCTCCTGATGAATCTCCTGTGGCATCTAATGCTTCTACACATCATGCTGAATCTCCTAATGCATCTCCACCTGCTGCCACTCCTACTGCTGCGTTTGCTTCTGCATCTCCAGCTGCACCTCCAGCTGCTGATTCACCTGATGCCGTGTCTGCTACTGAATATCCTTTATCTGCTGCTGAATCTCCTGCTGCTGAATCTCCTGCTGCATCTCCTACTGCTGCATCTCCTTCTGCATGTGCTGCTGCAGCATCTTCTGCTGCTGCATCTCCTACTTCTGCATCTCCTGCTACTGCATCTCCATCTGCATCTCCTACTACAGCATCTCCTGCTCTATCTACTGAATTTGCTGCTGCATCTGCTGCTGCTTCATCTACTGCTGCATCTCCTGATAGGTCTCCTGCTGCTGCATCTGCTGTTGCATCCTCTTCCACTGCAACTGCTGCTGCATCTGATGCTACTTTCTCTCTTGATGCATTTACTGCGGCTGCATCTCCTGCTATATTTCCTTCTGCTGCATCTTCTTCACTTCATCTATTACTCTGCACCTCCTGCTGATGCATCTCCTCCTTCTGCATCTCCGGCTGAATCGGCTGTAGCAGCTCCTGCTTTTTCATCTCCTGCTGCTACATCTCCTAGTGCATATGATGCTGCTGCATCTCCTGTTACTTCTGCTGCTGCTGCATTCCCTGCTGCATCTCCTGATGCTGCAGTTCCTGCTGCATCTCCTTCTGTGTCTCCTGCTAATACATCCCCTGCTGCTGCATTTCCTGCTGAATCTCCTGATGCTGCAACTCCTTCTGCATCTTCTGCTGATTCATCTCCTGCAAAATCTGCTGCTGCTGCATCTCCTGTTGCATCTGCTTCTGATGCATCTGCGGCTACATCTCTGCTGCAGCATCTCTTGCTGCATTTCCTGCTTCATCTGCTGATGCATCTGCTGCTGCTCTATGTCCTGCTACATCTCGTCATGCTGCACATCCTGCTGTATCTGCTGAAGATTCTCTTCCTATTGCTTCTACTGCTGAATCTGCATTTCCTGATGCATCTGCTTCTGGATCTCCTGCTGCTGCACCTCCTGCTGAATTAGCTGCTGCTGCATCTGCTTCTACATGTACATTATAACTTTCTACGTTTGCTGCCTCATCTCTTGGTACATCTGCTAATGAACATCCTGCTGCTGCATGTCCTGCTTCATCTTCAACTGATGCATCTGTGGCTTCATCACCTGATATGTCATCTCCTGCTGCTTCTGCTGCAGTATTTCCTGATGCAGGATCTGCTGATCTGCTGATCTGCTGATCCTGCATCTACTGCTGCATTTCCTGCTGCATCTGCTGCTGCTCTGCTGCTGCTTCATCTCCTGCCAAATCTCCTGCTACATATCCTGCTGCTGCACCTCCTAATGCATCTCATGATAATGCTTCATCTCCTGCTACTGCATCTCCTGTTTCACCTACTGCTGCTGAATTTCCTGCTGCATCTTCTGCAGCTGCATCTCTTGCTGATGGGTCTGATGCAGCATCTCTTGCTCTTGCATCTCCTGCTGCATCTCCTGCTGCTGCATTACCTGCTCTATCTCCTCCTACTGCATCTCTTCCTGCTGCATATCCTGCTTCTGTATATACTGCTGCCTTTCCCGCTGCTGAATCTCTTTCTGCATCTCCTTCTTCTGATTCTCCTGCTGCTCTATTACTTTCTCATCGATTCCTGCTGCATGTCCTGCTGCTGCATCGACTCCTGCTGCATCTTCTTCTGCATATTTTGCTGATGCATCTCCTGCTAAATCTGCATCTCCTGCTGCATCTGCTTCTGCATCTCCTGCTGCTTCATCTCCAGCTCTTGCATCTCCTCCTGAATCTCCAGCGGCATGTCATGCTGCTACATATCCTGCTAAATCTCCTGACATATCTCCTTCTGAATCTGCATCTCCTGCTGCTTCTTTTGCAGTACAATCTCCTGCTTATAATCTCTTGCTGCTGAATCTCCTGCTGCTGCGTCTGCTGCATCATCTCCTCTTTCTCCATAACCTGCTCTATCTCCTGTTGCTGCATCATATCATGCTGCTGCACATGTTGAAGAATCTCTTCCTACTGCATCTGCTTCTGCATCTCCTGCTGCTGCTGCATCTCCTGCTGCTTCTGCTGCTGCTGCATCTCCTGCTGCTTCTCCTGCTGCTGCATCAGTTGCTGCTGAATCTCCTGATGAATCTCCTGGGGCATCTAATGCTTCTACATATCATGCTGAATCTCCTAATGCATCTCCACCTGCTGCCACTCCTACTACTGCGTTTGCTTCTGCATCTCCATCTGCACCTCCAGCTGCTGAATCTCCTGATGCCGTGTCTGCTACTGAATATCCTTTGCCTGCTGCTGAATCTCTTGCTACTGAATCTCTTTCTGCATCTGCTGCTGCTGCATCTCCTACTGCTGCATCACCTTCTGCATGTGCTGCTGCAGCATCTCCTTCTGCTGCATCTCCTGTTGCTGCATCTGCTGGTGCTGCACCTGCTGCAACATCTGCTTCTGCATCTCCTGCTGCTGCACCTCCTGCTGCATCTTCGTCTGAATCTTTTGGTGCTGCATTTCCTGCTCATGCATATTCTCCTTCAACTCCTGCTGCTGCTGCATTACCTTCAGCTGCATTTTCTACTGAATCTCCTGCTGCCTTTTCTACTGAATCTCCTGCTGCACAATCTGCTGATGCATTTCCTGCTGATGCATCTCCTGCTGAATCTCCTGCCTCTTCATCTCCTGCTGCTGCAACGCCTGTTGAATCTGCTGCTGCATCGGGTGCGGCTGCATCTTCTTTTACTGCATCTCCTGCTGCTGCATCTCCGCCTGATTTCCTGCTGCATTTCCTTCTCTTGAATCTCCTGCTGCATATCCTGGTGCACAACCTGCTGTATATGCATCTCCTGCTACATCTCCGGCTGATTCACCTCATGCAGCTGCAGCTGCTGCTGCATGTCCTGCTGCATCTGCTGTTGCCAAATCTCTTGCTGCTGCATATCCTGTGAATTTCCAGCAGCATTTCGTGCTGATGCAATTCTTGCTGCATCTCAGCCTGCATCCTTTGCTGCTGCATCTGCTGCTGCTTCTGGTGATGCTACATCTCCAGCTGCATCTGCTGCTTCATCTGCTGCTGTATCTCCTGCTGCATATGGTTCTGCATCTTCTGCTGCATATGGTTCTGCATCTTATGCTGCATATGGTGCTGCTTCTCCTGCTGCTGCATCAGTTCCTGCTGAATCTCCTGATGAATCTCTATTTCCATCTCCTTCTGAATATGCATCTCCTGATGCATCTCCTGCTGCTGAATCTCCTGATGCCGTTTCTGTTGCTGAATATCCTTTGTCTGCTGATGAATATCCTTTGTCTCCTGCTGGATCTCCTGCTGCTGCACCTCCTGCTGCATCTCTGTCTGAATCTTTTGGTGCAGTATTTCCTGCTGATGCATATTCTGCTTCAACTCCTGCTGCTGCATTACCTTCCGCCTCTATTCCTGTTGTATTTCCGGCTGCTGCATCTCCAGCTGCTGCATCTGCTGATACTGCATGTGCTGCTGCATCTCCTGCTGCATCTCTTTGTGCTGCATCTTCTGGTGTTGCATCTCCTGCTGCATCTCCTGTGGCATCACCTGCTCCTGTATCTCCTGCTGCTACATCTCCTGATGCATCCTCTGCTCATGCATCTGCAGATGCATCTGCAGAAGTATCTCCATTTCCTGCTGCATCTGCTGCTCAATCTTCTACTGATGCATCTAGTGCTTCTGCATTTCCTCCTGAAGGCATCTGCGGCTGCATCTCCTGCTGCTACATCACCTGCTGAATCTCCTCCTGCAACTCCTGCTGTAACCTCTGATGCATATGTTGCTACTTCATCTCCTGATGCATCTCCTACTGTATCTCCTGCTGAATCTTCTTCTGCAGAATCTCCTCCTGCAACTCCTGCTGATGTATCTCCTGCTGCATCTCCTACTACATCTCCTGCTGCTGACTCTCCTTCTATATCTCCTGCTGCATCTTCTGCTGAATCTTCTGCTGAATCTCCTGCTGCAGACTCTCCTACGGTGTTTCCTGCTGCAGAATCTCCTGCTACGTTTTCTGCTGATGCATCTCCTGCTAAATTTCCTGCCTCTTCATCTCCTGGTGCTGCTTCTCCTGCATCTGCTGCGGCTGCATCATCTTCTACTGCGTCTCCTGCTACTGCGTCTCCTTCTTCTGAATCTCCTGCTGCTCTATTACCTGCTGCATCGACTCCTCCTGCATGTCCTGCTGCTGCATCGACTCCTGCTGCATCTACTTCTGCATCTCCTGCTGCTTCATCTCCTGCTCTTGCATCTCCTTCTGCTGAATCTCCTCCTGAATCTCCGGCGGCATCTCATGCTGCTACATATACTGCTACATCTCCTGACATATCTCCTTCTGAATATGCATCTCCTGCTGCTTATTTTGCAGTTGTATCTCCTGCTTCTTAATCTCCTGCTGCTGAATCTCCTGCTGCTGCGTCTGCTGCATCATCTCCTCTTTCTCCATATACTGCTGTATCTCCTTTTGCTGCAACATATCATGCTGCTACATACGTTGAAGAATCTCTTCCTGCTGCATCTTCTGCAGAATCTTCATTTCCTGCTGCATCTGCTTCTGCATCTCCTGCTGCTGCTGCGTCTCCTGCTGCTTCTCCTGCTGCTGCAGCAGTTGCTGCTGAATCTCCTGATGAATCTCCTGCGGCATCTCAAAAGTCTACATATCATGCTGAATCTCCTGCTGCTGCATCTCGTGCTGCATCTTCATCTGAATCTCTTGCTGCTGCATTTCCTGCTGCTGCATATTCTGCTTCAACTCCTGCTGCTGCATTACCTTCTGCATCTATTCCTGTTGTATTTCCGGCTGCTGTATCTGCTGCTTCATCTCCTGCTGCTGCATCTTCTTGTGTTGCATCACCTGCTGCATCTCCTGCATCATCACCTTCTCCTGTATCTCCTGCTGCTACATCTCCTGATGCATCCTCTGCTCATGCACCTGCGGATACATCTCCTGATGCACCATTTCCCGTTGCATCTGCTGCTCCATCCCCTGCTGCATCTCTGTCTGCTCCAACTGGTGCATCTGCTGTTGCATATGCTGCTGCTTCATCTACTGCTGCATCTCCGGCTAAATCTCCTGCTGCTGCATCTCCTTCTGAAGTTTCTCCTGAATCTCCTGCTGAATATGCATCCCCTGCTGCATCTCCTGCTGTTGCATCTCCTGCTTCATATCCTACTGCATCTCCTACTGCAGCACTATCTTGCTGCGTTTCCTTCTGCTGCATCTCCTGCTGCAGCATCTTCTGCTGCTACATCTCCTACTGAATCAGCATCTCCTGATGCATCTGCTGCTGCATCTATTGCTGCTGTATCTGCTGCCTCTGCATCTGCAGCTGCATCACCTGTTGATGCATCACCTGCTGCATTACCTCCTGCTGCATCTTCTGCTGCATTTCCTGCTGCTGTTTAATCTGCTGCTCCAATTTCATGACGCTTCATGTACTGCTGCATCTCCTTAATCTGCTGCTCCATTTCCTGCTGCTTCATGTGCTGCTGCATCTCTTGCTACATTTCCTGCTGCTGCATCTCCTTCTACTTGATGTCCTCCTGCATCTCCTGCTGCTGTATCTGCTGCTTCATGTCCTGCTGCGTCCTCTGCGGATGCATCTGCGGAAGCATCTCCATTTCCTGCTGCATCTGCTGCTCAATCTTCTACAGATGCATCTAGTGCTTCTGCATTTCAGCTGCATATCCTGTTGAAGGCATCTGCGGCTGCATTGCCTGCTGCTACATCTCCTGCTGAATCTCCTGCTGCACTTCCTGCTGTAACTGTTGATGCATATGTTGCTATTTCATCTCCTGCTGTATCTCCTGCTGAATCTTCTTCTGCAGAATCTCCTCCAGCATCTCTTGCTAAAATTCCTGCTGATGTATCTCCTGCTGCATCTCCTACTACATCCCCTGTTGCTGAGTCTCCTTCTACATCTCCTGCTGCATCTCCTGCTGCCTTTTCTACTGAATCTCCTGCTGCACAATCTCCTACGGAATTTCCTGCTGCAGAATCTGCTGATGCATTTCCTGCTGATGCATCTCTTGCTGAATCTCCTGATGCTGCATCTCCTCCTGCTGAATCTCCTGCCTCTTCATCTTCTGCTGCTGCAACTCCTGCTGAATCTGCTGCTGCCTCTGGTGCGGCTGCATCTTCTTTTCCTGCATCTCCTGCTGCTTCATCTCCGGCTAATTTCCTGCTGCATTTCATTCTGTTGAATCTCCTGCTGCATATCCTGGTGCATAACCTGCTGAATATGCATCTCCTACTACATCTCCTGATGATACATCTGATGCAGCTGCATCTGCTGCTGCATATCCTGCTGCATCTGCTGTTGCCAAATCGCTTGCTGTTGCATATCCTACTGAATTTCCAGAAGTATCTCTTGCTGATGCAATTCCTGCTGCATCTCATCCTGCACCCTTTGCTGCTGCATCTGCTGCTGCTTCTGCTGCTGGTGCATCTCCTGATACATATCCTACTGATGTATGTTTTGCTACATCGCCTGTTGATGCATGTCCTGCTGCATCTCCTGCTTCTGCATCTACTTCTTCTGCATCTCCAGCTCCAGCATCTCCTGCTGCATCAATTGCTGCTGCACGTCTTATTCATCTCTTTCTGCTGCATATCCTACTGCATCTGCTGTTGCCAAATCGCTTGCTGTTGCATATCCTACTGAATTCCAGAAGTATCTTCTGCTGATGCATATCTTGCTGCATCTCATCCTGCATCCTTTGCTGCTGCATCTGCTACTGCTTCTGCTACTGGTGTGTCTCCTGCCTTATATCCTGCTGCTGTGTCTCCTGCTGGTGTATGTTTTGATGCATCTCCTGCTGATGCATGTCCTGCTGCATCTACTTCTTCTGCATCTCCCGCTCCAGCATCTCCTGCTACATCAGTTGCTGCTGCACCTCTTATTCATCTTCTTCTGCTGCATACACTGCAGCATCTGGTGCTGCTGTACCTCCTCCTGCTGCATTTCCTGTTGCATCTCCCCCTGCTGCATTTCCTGCTGAATCTCCTTTTGCTGCATCTCCTGTCCCATCTCTTCCTGTTGCATCTCCTGCTGCATCTCCTTCTGCATCTCCTGTTGCATCTCCTGCTGCTGCATCTCCTTCTGCTACATCTCCTTCTGCATCTCCTGCTACAGCATCTCCTGCTGTATCTGCTGATTCTGCATCTCCTGATACATCCCCTGCTGCTTCATCTCATCCTGCTGCATCTCATGCTGCATCTCCTGCTGCTATATCTCTTGCTGCTTCATATCCTGCTACTGCATCTCCAAATTAATCTCCTGCTGCTGCATCTCTTGATCCATGTCCTGCTGCTTCATCTCCTGTTTCTGCATCTCCTTTTGCCTTGTCTGCTGCTGCATCTCCTGCTGTATCTCATGTTGCACCTTCTATTGAATCATCTTCTGTGTCATCTCCTTCTGCTGCATATCTTGCTGCTTCATCTCGTTCTGCATTTCCTGCTGCAGCTCTTTATGTATTTACTACTGCTGCATCTGCTGAATTTGCTGCTGCATCTGCTGCTGCATCATCTACTGCGGAACATCTTGATCAATCTCCTGCTCCTGCATCTCCTGCTGCTGCATCTCCTGCTGCTGCACCTGATGGTGCATCTGATGCTACTTTCTCTCTTGATGCGTTTACTGCTGCTGCATCTCCTGCTATATTTCCTTCTGCTGCATCTTCTTCACATCATCTATTACTCTGCACCTCCTGCTGCTGCATCTCCTCCTTCTTCATCTCCAGCTGAATCGATTGTAGCACCTCCTGCTTCTTCATCCCCTGCTGCTACATCTCCTAGTGGTGCTGCATCTGCTGTTACTTCTACTGCTGCAGCATTCCCTGCTGCATCTCCTGATGCTGCAGCTCCTTCTGCAGCTCCTTCTGTGCCTCCTGCTACTCCATCCCCTGCTGCTGCATTTCCTGCTTCATCTCCTGATGCTGCAACTCCTTCTGCATCTTCTGCCAATGCATCTCCTGCGGAATCTCCTGCTGCTGCATCTCCTTCTACTTGATGTCTTCCTGCATTTCCTGCTGATGCATCTGCTGCTTCATCTCCTGCTCTTGCATCTCCTTCTGCTGAATTTCTGGTGTCATCTCATGCTGCTACATATCCTGCTACATCTGCTGATGTATCTCCTTCTGAATATGCATCTCCTGCTCCTTCTCCTGCTGCTGAATCTCCTTCTGCTGAATATCCTGCTGCTACATCTTCTCCTGCTGAATCTCCTGCTGCTGCGTCTGCTGCATCATCTCCTCTTTCTCCATAACCTGCTCTATCTCCTGTTGCTGCATCATATCACGCTGCTGCATATCTTGAAGAATCTCTTCCTACTGCATCTTCTGCTGAATCTGCATTTCCTGCTGCATCTGCTTCTGCATCTCCTGCTGCTGCATCTCCTGCTGCTTCTGCTGCTGCTGCATCAGTTGCTGCTGAATCTCCTGATCAATCTCTTGTGGCATCTAAAGCTTCTACATATCATGCTGAATCTCCTAATGCATCTCCACCTGCTGCCACTCCTACTGCTGCGTTAGCTTCTGTATCTCCTGCTGCATCTCCTACTGCTGCATCTCCTTCTGCATGTGCTGCTGCAGCATCTTCTTCTGCTGCATCTCGTGCTGCTGCATCTCCGTCTGAATTTCTTGCTGCTCCATTTCCTGCTGATGCATATTCTGCTTCAACTCCTGCTGCTGCATTACCTTCTGCATCTATTCCTGTTGTATTTCCGGCTGCTGCATCTGCTGATACTGCATGTGCTGCTGCATTTCCTGCTGCATCTCTTGGTGCTGCATCTTCTGGTGTTGCATCTCCTGCTGCATTTCCTGCGGCATCCTGTATCTCGTGCTGATACCTCTCGTGATGAATCCTCTGCTCATGCATCTGCGGATGCATCTCCTCATGTGTCATTTCTCGAGGCATCTGCTGCTCCATCCCCTGCTGCATCTCCTTCTGCTCCATCTTGTGCATCTGCTGTTGCATATGCTGCTGCTTCATCTACTGCTGCATCTCCTGATAAATCTCCTGCTGCTTCATCTCCTTCTGAAGATTCTGCTGAATCTACTGCAGAACATGCATCCCCGGCTGCATCTCCTGCTGCTGCATCTCCTGCTTCATATTCTACTGAATCTCCTCCTGCAGCATCTCTTGATGCATTTCCTTCTGCTCCATCTCCTGCTGCATCATCTGCTGCAGCATCTTCCGCTGCTACAACTCCTACTGAATCAGAATCTCATGATGCATCTTCTGCTGCATCTATTGCTGCTACATCTCCTACTGAATCAGCATCTCATGATGCATCAGCTGCTGCATCTATGGCTGCTACATCTGTTGCCTCTGCAGCACCTGCTGCATTACCTCTTGCTGCATATTCTGCTGCATTTCCTGCTGCTGCTTAATCTGCTGCTCCATTTCCTGATGCTTCATGTACTGCTGCATCTCCTTAATCTACTGCTCCATTTTCTGATGCTTCATCTACTGCTGCATCTCCTACTACACTTGCTGCTGCTGCATCTCCTTCTACTTGATGTCCTCCTGCATCTCCTGCTGCTGCATCTGCTGCTTCATCTCCTGCTGCTCTAGAGCCTGCTGATTCATCTCCTGCTGCATCCTCTCCAGATGCATCTGCGAATGCATCTGCAGAAGTATCTCCATTTCTGCTGCATCTGCTGCTCAATCTTTTACAGATACATCTAGTGCTTCTGCATTTCAGCTGCATATCCTGTTGAAGGCATCTGCGGCTGCATCTCCTGCTGCTACATCTCCTGCTGAATCTCCAGCTGCACTTCCTGCTGCAACTGCGGATGCCTATGTTGCTATTTCATCTCCTGATGCATCTCCTGCTGAATCTTCTTCTGCAGAATCTCCTCCAGCATCTCCTGCTACAATTCCTGCTGATGGATCTCCTGCTGCATTTCCTACTACATCCCCTGTTGATGAATCTCCTTCTACATATCCTGCTGCATCTCTTGCTGAATCTGCCTCTGGTGCGGCTGTATCTTCTTTTACTGCATATCCTGCTGCTGCATCTCCGGCTGCTGCATCTCGTTCTGCTACGTCTCCTTCTGCATCTCCTGCTACAGCATCTCCTGCTGTATCTGCTGAATTTGCTGCTGCATCTGCTGCTGCTTCATCTACTGCTGCATCTCCTGATAGGTCTCCTGCTGCTGCATCCTCTTCCACTGTATCTGCTGCTTCATCAGCTGCTACTTTCTCTCTTGCTGCATTTACTGCGGCTGCATCTCCTACTATATTTCCTTCTGCTGCATCTTCTTTACTTCATCTACTACCCTGAACCTCCTGCTGCTGCATCTCCTCCTTCTGAATCTCCTCCTTCTGCATCTCCGGCTGAATCGCCTGTAGCATCTCCTGCTTCTTCATCTCCTGCTGCTACATCTTCTAGTGCTTATGATGATGCTGCATCTCCTGTTACTTCTCCTGCTGCTGCATTCCCTGATGCTGCAACTCCTTCTGCATCTCCTGCTACGACATCTCCTGCTGCTGCATTTCCTGCTGAATCTCCTGATGCTGCAACTCCATTTGCTGCCTCATTTCCTCATGCACCTGCTAATGCCCCTCGTGCTACTGAATCTCCTGCTTCATCTTACACTGATGCATCAGTGGCTTCATCACATGATATGCCATCTCCTGCAGCATCTGCTTCAGTATTTCCTGATGGAGTATCTGCTGACCTAGAAACTACTGCTGCATCATCTCCTGTTGCTGCACTACCTGCTCTATCTCCTCTTATTGCATCTCCTCCTGCTGCATCTCCTGCTTCTCTATATACTGCTGCCTTTCGTGCTGCTTCATCTCCTGCTGCTGAATCTCTTTCTGCATCTCCTTCTTCTGAATCTCCTGCTGCTCTGTTACCTTCTGCTTCGACTCCGGCTGCAGGTCCTGCTAATGCATCTCCTGCTCTTGCATCTCCTTCTGCTGAATCTCCTCCTGAATCTCCGGCGGCATCTCATGCTGTTAAATATCCTGCTACACCTCCTGACGTATCTCCTTCTGAATATGCATCTCCTTCTGCTTCTCCTGCTGCTGAATCTCCTGCTACTGCCTCTGCTCCTGCTGAATCTCCTGCTACTGCGTCTGCTCCTGCTGAATCTCCTGCTGCTGCGTCTGCTGCATCATCTCCTCTTTCTCCATAACCTGCTCTATCTCCAGTTGCTTCATCATATCATGCTGCTGCAAATGTTGAAGAATCTCTTCCTACTGCATCTTCTTCTGAATCTTCATTTCCTGCTGCCTCTGCTTCTGCATCTCCTGCTGCTGCTCTATTTCCTGCTGCTTTTCCTTCGGAATATGCATCTCCTCAGGCATCTCCACCTGCTGCCACTCCTACTGCTGCGTTTGATTCTGCATCTCCTGCTGCACCTCCTGCTGCTGAATCTCCTGATGCCGTGTCTGCTGCTGAATATCCTTTGTCTGCTGCTGCATCTCTTGCTGCTGAATCTCCTGCTGCATCTGCTGCTGCTACATCTTCTACTGCTGCATCACCTTCTGAATGTGCGGCTGCAACATCTCCTTCTAATGCATCTCCTGTTATTTCATCTGCTGGTGCTGCACCTGCTGCAACATCTGCTTCTGCTGCATCTTCGTGTGAATCTTTTGGTGCTGCGTTTCCTGCTGATGCATATTCTGCTTCAACTCCTGCTGCTGAATCTCCTTCTGCTGCATCTGCTGCTTCATCTCCTGCTGCTGCATATGCTGATACTGCATCTGCTGCTGCAGTTCCTGCTGTATCTCTTGGTGCTGCATCTTCTGCTGTTGCATCTACTGCTTCATCTCATTATGACTTAACTGCCACTATTGAGGCGCTTTTGGGAAATCGAATAACACCCACAGGGAAGATGCTAGCATGGAGTGCTGCTGCTTCTGAATGTCTTCTCTTATAACGCTTTCACTGCAAAGCGAGACTTGTAAGAAGTTTGAGTATACGCTTGTGTACTTTAACATCAGAACGGCTATTAAAGCGTCACTTGAAAGTAGCAGAGCGTTCAGCACAAATACCGCAGGGAAGAAGCTACGATGAAATGCTGGCTCTCGTTAGAGTCTTCTCTGGAAGCGCTTTCACTGCAAGCTGCAAAGCACGACTAACACAAAATTTTAGTATAGGGTACAGAACAGTTACTTTACTTCGCCGAATAACGAGCTTTCGGAACAGTGAACATCGGCTGCAGGGAAGATGGTAGTATGGAATGCTGCTGCTTCTGAATGTCTTCTCTTATAGCACTTTCACTGCAAAGTACGACTTCTAGAAGTTTCATTCTAGTCTTCTGAAGTATATCGTCAGCTAGTAAAGTGTCGCTTCAAAATTTCAGAGCGTTCAGCACAAGTACCGCTGTGAAGCTTCTACCATCAAATGCTGGTTCTCGTTAGTCTTCTCTTATCGCGCTTTCGCTGCAGGCTGTGAAGCACGACTAATACATTTTAGTTTAGAGTAATGAATTGTGACTTAACTGCGCCTATTAACGCGCTTATGGAAAAGTAAGTATTTCAGGCAGTGCAGATGCTGGCATGAAAATACACCGCTTATTAATGTTTTCTCTTCTAGCGCTGTTACTGCAAAAGACGACTTGTAGAACTTTCACTCTAGGCTTATGAACTGTAAGATCAGAATGGCTATTAAAGCCTCATTTCAAGATTTGAGATCGTTCAGCACAAGTACCGCAGGGAAGCTGCTACCATCAAATTTTGGCTCTCATTAGGATCCTTTCTTGAAGCTCTGTCACTGCCAGCCGCAAAGCTCGAAAAACACGACCTTTTCTCGTAGGCTAGTTATTAGAGACTTAATGACGCTCTTTAGGAAAAGAGAATATCTATAGCAGGGAAGATGTTAGCATGGAATGCTTCTGCTTCTGAATGTCTTCTCTTAGAGCGCAATCACTGCAAACCAAGTTTTATCGAACTTTCCATCTTGGCTATTGAACGGTAACATCAGCAGGGCTAGTAAAACTTCACTTGAAGATTTGAAAGCGTTCAACAGAACTACCCCTGGGAAGTTGCTAGCATCAAATGGTGGCTCTCATTAGGGTCCTCTCTGGATGCGCTTTCACTGAGAGGTGCAAAACACGAAGAAAAATGCTTTTAAGTGTAGGTTAAAGAATACTGACATAAAAGCGACTAATAACGAGCTTTAGAAAAGTGACTACCTCCAACAGCGAAGATGTTAGCACGGAATGCTGATGCTTCTGAATGTCGTCTCTTATAGCACTTTAACTGGAATGCGAGACATGTCGAACTTTCAGTCTAGGCTAGTGAATCGGTAACATCAGCATGGCTATTGAGGCATCACGTCAAGATTTTAGAGATTTCTGCTCAAGTACCTCACGGAAGCTGCTACCATCAAATTCTGGTTCTCGTTAGGATCTTTTCATGAAGCCCTTTCACTGTCAGCCGCAAAGCACGAAAAACGCAACGTTTTCGCGGAGGCTAGTTATTAGAGACTTAATAACTTCTAACAAGGCTCTTTAGGAAAAGAGAATATCTTGTTCAGGGAAGATGTTAGCATGGAATGCTTCTGCTTGTGGATGTATTCTCTTAGAGCGCAATCACTGCAGAGCACGACTTGCAGAACTTTCCGTCTAGTCTTGTGTACTGTCAGATCAGAATGACTGCTTGTGCTTCTGAATGTCTTCGAGCGCAATCATGCAAACCAAGATTTATCTAACTTTCCTTCTAGGCTAGTGAACGGTCTAACTGCGAAGATGTTAGCACGGAATGCTGCTGCTTCTGAATGTCTTCCCTTACAGCGATTTCACTGGAAAGGGAGACTTGTAGAACTTTCATTCTCGGTTTGTGAACGGTAACATCAAAATAGCTATGAAGGCGTCACGTCAAAATTACAGAGCATTCGGCATAAGTACCGCAGGAAAGCTGCTACCATCCAATACTGGCTCACGTTAGAGTCTTCCTGGATAGACTTTCACTGCAAGTTGCAAACACGACTAAAAGAGTGTTTTAGTTTAGGCTTGTTAATAGTGCCTTTAAAACGCCTGTTACGTCGCTATAGTTGGAATTAATATCTCCAGCAAGGACGATGCTTAGCATGGAATGTTTCCGCTTATGAACGTGTTCTCTTAAAGCGCTACAACTACAAAGCACGACTTGTCGAACTTTCACTCTAGGCTTGTGAAAAGTAACATCAGCATGGCTATTGAGACATCACGTCAAGATTTTAGAGATTTCTGCTCAAGTACCTCACGGAAGCTGCTGCCATCAAATTCTGGCTCTCGTTAGGATCTTTTCATGAAGCCCTTTCACTGTCAGCCGCAAAGCAGGAAAACCGCAACGTTTTCGCGGAGGCTAGTTATTAGCGACTTAATAACGCCTAACAACGCGCTTTAGGAAAAGAGAATATCTCCAGCAGGGAAGATGTTAGCATGGAATGCTTCTGCTTGTGGATGTATTCTCTTAGAGAGCAATCACTGCAGAGCACGACTTGCAGAACTTTTCGTCTAGACTAGTGAACAGTAACATCAGCATGGCTAGTAAGGCTTCACCTGAAGATTTGAAAGCGTTTAGCAGAAATACCCCCGAAAGTTCTACAAGTCGTGCTCTGCAGTGAAAGCGCTCTAAGAGAATACATCCACAAGCAGAAGCATTCCATGCTAGCATCTTCCCTGCTGGAGATGTGAATTTTTACTAAAACTCCGTAATAGACGGTGTTAAGTCCCTATTCACTAGCCTATGATAATGAGTTCTTTAAGTCGTGTTTGCAGCTTGGAGTGAAAGTGCTTCCAGAGAAGATTCTAACGAGAGACACCGTTTGATGGTTTCAGCATTCCCTCGGTAGTTATGCTATAAGAGACGACATTCAGAAGCAGCAGTATTCCGTGCTAACATCTTCGCTGTTGGAGATAGTCACTTTTCTAAAGCTCGTTATGTCATTCTTTAACCTACTCTTAAACGCATTTTTCTTCGTGTTTTGCACCTCTCAGTGAAAGCGCTTCCAGAGAAGATTCTAACGAGAGACACCATTTGATGCTAGCAACTTCCCAGGGGTATTTCTGTTGAACGCCTCCAACTGTCAAGTGAAGCTTTACTAGCATTGCTGATGTTACCGTTCACTAGCCTAGACGGAAAGTTCGATAAATCTTGATTTGCAGAGATTGGGCTCTACTAGAAGACATTCAGAAGCAGAAGCATTCCATGCTAACGTCTTCCCTGCTGGAGATATTCACTTTTCCTAAAGCGCCTTATTAGGCGCTATGAAGTCTCTATTCGTTTGCCAACACAAGAACGTTGCGTTAGTCGTTCTCTGCATCTTGCAGAGAAACCGCTTCCATAGAAGACGCTAACGAAAGCCAGCTTTTGATGGTAACACCTTTCCTGTTTACTTGTGCTGAAGGTTCTGAAATTTTGAAGTAATGCCTTCGTAGCCATTCTGGTCTTACAGTACACAAGACTAGACAGAAAGTTCTACAAGTCGTGCTCTGCAATGAAAGCTCTCTAAGAGAATACCTCCACAAGCAGAAGCATTCCATGCTAGCATCTTCCCTGCTGGAGATATGAATTTGTACTACAACGCCGTAATAGACGGTGTTAAGTCCCTAGTCACTAGCCTACTCTAAAAAGTCCCTCTTCAGTAGCCTATGCTAATACTTTCGTGTTTGCAGCTTGCAGTGAAAGCGCTTCCAGAGAAGAATCTAACGAGAGTCACCATTTGAGGCTAGCAACTTCCCAGGGGTAGTTCTGCTAAACGCTTTCAAATCTTCAAGTGAAGCTTTACTAGATATGCTGGTGTTACAGTTCACTAGCCTAGACGGAGAGTTCGATAAATCTTGCTTTGCAGTGATTGCGCTCTAAGAGAAGACATACAGAAGGAGAAGCATTCCATGCTAACATCTTCCCTGCTGGAGATATTCTCTTTTCCTAAAAAGCGTTATTAGGCGTTATTAAGTCTCTAATAACTAGCCTACGCGAAAACGTGGCGTTTTTCGAGCTTTGCGGCTGGCAGTGACAGCGCTTCAAGAAAGGATCCTAATGAGAGCCAAAATTTGATGGTAGCAGCTTCCCTGCGGTACTTGTGCTCAACGATCTCAAATCTTGAAATGAGGCTTTAATAGCCATTCTGATCTTACAGTTCATAAGCCTAGAGTGAAAGTTCTACAAGTCGTCTTTTGCAGTAACAGCGCTAGAAGAGAAAACATTAATAAGCGGTGTAGTTTCAGGCCAGCATCTGCACTGCCTGAAATACTTACTTTTCCATAAGCGCGTTAATAGGCGCAGTTAAGTCACAATTCATTACTCTAAACTAAAATGTATTAGTCGTGCTTCACAGCCTGCAGCGAAAGCGCGATAAGAGAAGACTAACGAGAACCAGCATTTGATGGTAGAAGCTTCACAGCGGTACTTGTGCTGAACGCTCTGAAATTTTGAAGCGACACTTTACTAGCTGACGATATACTTCAGAAGACTAGAATGAAACTTCTAGAAGTCGTACTTTGCAGTGAAAGTGCTATAAGAGAAGACATTCAGAAGCAGCAGCATTCCATACTACCATCTTCCCTGCAGCCGATGTTCACTGTTCCGAAAGCTCGTTATTCGGCGAAGTAAAGTAACTGTTCTGTACCCTATACTAAAATTTTGTGTTAGTCGTGCTTTGCAGCTTGCAGTGAAAGCGCTTCCAGAGAAGACTAACGGGAGCCAGCATGTGATCGTAGCAGCTTCCCTGCCGTACTTGTGCTGAACGATTTGAAATTTTGAAGTGACGCTTTAATACCCATTCTGATGTTACAGGACACGAGTCTAGACTGAAAGTTCTACAAGTCTTTCTTTGCAGTGAAAGCGCTATAAAAGAGAAGACATTCAGAAGCAGCAGCATTCCATGCTAGCATCTTCCTTACGGGCTTTACTTACTTTTCCTAAAGCTCCTCAATAGTTAAATCACAATTCCGTAATCAATACTAAACGTTTTGTTAGACGTGCTTTGCAGCTTGCAATGAAAGCGCTTCAAGAGAAGATTCTAACGAGAGCTAGCATTTGATCATAGCAGCGCCCTTGCGGTACTTTTTCTAAACGTTTTCAAATTTTCAAGTGACGCTTTAATAGCCATTCTGATGATGCAGTACACGAGCCTAGACTGAAAGTTCTACAAGTCTTACCTTGCAGTGAAAGCGCATCCAGAGAAGAATTATAGGAATGTCAATATTTGATCGTAGAATCTTCCCTGCGGTTTTTGCGCTGAACACTCTAATATTTTGAAGCGACGCTTTAATAGCCATTCTGATGTTGCAGTACATAAGCCCAGACTAAAAGTTCAACAAGTCTTGCCTTGCAGTGAAAGCGCTAAAGATTTTGAAGTGATGCTTTAATAGCCATTCTGATGTTGCAGTGTACAAGCCTAGACTGAAACTTCTACAAGTTTTGCTTTGCAGTGAAAGCGCTCTAAGAGAAGACATTCAGTAGCAGCAGTATTCCACGCTAGCATCTTCACTGCGTCAGTTACTCACTTATCAGAAAGCACCTTCATAAGTCACAATTCAGTACCCTATACTAAAACGTTCTGTTAGTCATGCTTTGCAGCTTGCACTGAAAGCGTTTCCAGAGAAGACTCTAACGAGAGCCAGCATTTCATCGTAACTTCTTCCCTGCGGTATTTGTGCTGAACGCTCTGCTACTTTCAAGTGACGCTTTAATAGCCGTTCTGATGTTAAAGTACAGAAGAGTATACTCAAACTTCTTACAAGTCTCACTTTACAGTGAAAGCGCTTTAAGAGAAGACATTCAGAAGCAGCAGCATTCCATGCTAGGATCTTCCCTGTGGGTGTTATTCGATTTCCCTAAAGCACCTCAAGTAACAGGAGATGCAGCAGCAACATATGCTGTAGGAGATGTAGCAGCAGGAGATGAGGAAACAGGAGCTGCTACAGGCGATTCAGCCGGAGATGCAGAAGGAGGAGATGCAGCAGCAGGAAGTGCAGAGTAGTAGATGAAGTAAAGAAGATGCGGCAGAAGGAAATATAGCAGGAGATTCAGCCGCAGTAAATGAAGCAAGAGAGAAAGTAGCATCAGATGCAGCAGTAGTTGCAGTGGAAGAGGATGCAACAGCAGATGCAGCAGCAGGAGACCTATCAGGAGATGCAGCAGTAGATGAAGCAGCAGCAGATGCACATCAAATTCAGCAGATAGAGCAGGAGATGCAGCATCAGGAGATGCAGAAGTAGGAGATGCAGCAGAAGAAGATGCTGCAGGAGCACATGCAGCATCAGCAGATGCAGCAGCAGGAGATGAAGCAGCAGATGCAGCAGCAGGAGTTGCAGCAGCAGAAGTTGAAGCAGCAGGAATTGAAGCAGAATATGCATCAGCAGGAAATGCAGCACCATGAGATTAAGATGGAGATGCAGCAGGAGGTGCAGCAGCAGGTGATGCAGAAGCAGATGTTGCAGCAGGTGCAGCACCAGCAGATGAAGCAACAGGAGATGTAGCATTAGGAGATGTAGCAGCAGACAAAGGATATTCAGGAGCAGAAACGGCATCAGGAGATTCAGCAACAGGAGATGCAGCATTAGGAGATGTAGCAGCAGACAAAGGATATTCAGGAGCAGAAACGGCATCAGGAGATTCAGCAGCAGGAGATGCAGCAGGAGATGCAGAAGTAAACGCAGCAGTAGGAGTGGCAGCAGGTGAAGATGCATCAGGAGATGCATATTCAGAAGGAGAAGCAGCAGGAGATGCAGCAGCGGCAGGGGATGCAGAAGCAGAGGCAGCAGGAAATGAAGATTCAGCAGAACATGCACTAGGAAGAGATTCTTCAACATCTTCAGCAGCATGATATGATGCAGGAACTGGAGATACAGCAGGTTATGGAGAAAGAGGAGATGATGCAGCAGACGCAGCAGCAGGAGATTGAGCAGGAGCAGAGGCAGCAGCAGGAGATTCAGCAGCAGGAGAAGCAGAAGGAGATGTATATTCAGAAGGAGATACGTCAGGAGATGTAGCAGGATATGTAGCAGCATGAGATGCCGACGGAGATTCAGCAGAAGGAGATGCAAGAGCAGGAGATGCATCAGCAGGAGATGCAGAAGTAGATGCAGCAGGAGATGCAGATTTAGTAGGAGATGCATCAGCAGGAGATGCAGAAACACATGCAGCAGGAGTCGATGCAGAAGGTAATAGAGCAGCAGGAGATTCAGAAGAAGGAGATGCAGTAGCAGGAGACGCAGTAGAAGATGATGCAGCTGCAGCAGATGCAGTAGAAGCAGCACCAGGAGATGAAGAGGCAGGAGATTCGGCAGGAGATGCATCAGAAGATGCAGCAGGAGATATAGAAGGAGATTCAGCAGCAGGAGATGTAGTAGGAGATGCAGCAGGAGATACATCAGCAGGAGTTGCAGGAGGAGATTCAGCAGGTGATGTAGCAGCAGGAGATGCAGCTGCAGATGCCTTCAGGAGGAAATGCGGAAGCACTAGATGCATCAGTAGAAGATTGAGCAGCAGATGCAGCAGGAAATGGAGATACTTCTGCAGATGCATCCGCAGATGCATGAGCAGAGGATGCATCAGGAGATGTAGCAGCAGGAGATACAGTAGAAGGTGATGCCGCAGGAGATGCAGCAGGAGATGCAACACCAGAAGATGCAGCACCAAGAGATACAGCAGGAGATACAACAGCACATGCAGTATCAGCAGATGCAGCAGCAGCAGATGCAGTAGCCAGAAATGCAGCAGAAGATGCAGCAAGAGGAGATGCATCAGCAGGAGATGAAGGCAGAAGACGAAAGAAGAGATTCAGATTCAGCAGCAGATGAAGTAACAGGAGATGCAGCAGCAGATGAAGTAGCAGGAGTTGCAGCAGCAAATGCAATAGCAGGAGATGCAGCAATATGTGAAGTAGCATTAGATGCAGCAGCATATGCTGAAGATGTAGTAGGAAGAGATGCAGCAGGATATGCAGAAAAAGATAAAGCAGAAAGAGATGCATCAGGAAATACAGCAGCAGGATATGCATCAGCAGGAAATGCAGCAGAACATGCACTAGCAGAAGATGCAGCAGGAGATGCAGCAGGAGATGCAGCCGGAGATATAAAGGAGATTCAGCAGCACGGGATGTAGTAGGAGATGCAGCAGGAGATACATCAGCAGGAATTGTAGCAGGAGATGCAGCAGGAGATTCTGCAGAAGAAGATTCAGTAGGAGATGCAGCAGGAGATGAAATAGCAGCATAGGCATCAGCAGTTACAGCAGGAAGTGCAGCAGGAGATTCAGCAGGAGATGTAGCAGCAGGAGATGCAGCCGCAGATGCCTTCAACAGGATATGCAGCTGAAATGCAGAAGCACTAGATGCATCCGTAGAAAACTGAGCAGCAGATTCAGGAGGAAGTGGAGATGCTTCTGCAGATGCATCCGCAGAGGTTACAGCAGGAGATGAAGCAGCATATACAGCAGCAGGAGATGCAGGAGGACATCAAGTAGAAGGAGATGCAGCAGCAGCAAATGTAGCAGGAGATGCAGCAGTCCATAAAGCATCAGGAAATGGAGAAGCAGATTAAGCAGCAGCAGGATATGCAGCAGAATATTCAGCAGGATGTAATGCAGCGGGTGATGCATCAGCAGGTGATGCAGCTGCAGCTGCAGAGGCAGCAGATGCAGAAGCAATAGCTGCAGCAGCAGCTGCATCATGAGATGTGTAATGGCGCATGAGGAGATGCATCCGCAGATGCATGAGCAAAGGATGCATCAGGAGATGTAGCAGCAGGAGATACAGGAGCAGGTGATGCTGCAGGAGATGCAACCCCAGAAGATGCAGCACCAAGTAGTGCAGCAAGAGATGCAGCAGCACATACAATATCAGCAGATGCAGCAGTAGGAAATGAAGCAGCAGATGCAGCAGCAGGAGATGCAGCAGCAGGAATTACAACAGGAATAGATGCAGAATGTAATGCAGCAGCAGGAGTTGAAGCAGAATATGCAGCAGCAGGAAATGCAGATCCAAGAGATCCAGACGGAGATGCAGCAGCAGATGCAGCAACAGGAGATTCAGCAATAGGAGATGCTGCAGCAGCACATGCAGAAGGTGATGCAGCAGTGGGAGATGCAGCAGCAGCAGTTGCAGCAGGAGATTCATCAGCAGGAGTTTCAGCATGATATGTAGAAGCAGGAGATGCCGCAGGAGATTGATCTGGAGATTCACCAGTAACTGATGCAGCAGCAGGAGATACAGAAGCAGATGCAGTAGCAGCAGGAGATGCAGAAGGAGATGCAGCAGGAAATGAAGATTCAGCAGAAAATGCAGTAGGAAGAGATTCTTCAACATATGCAGCAGCATGATATGATGCAGCAACTGGAGATACAGCAGGTTATGGAGAATGAGGAGATGATGCAGAAGACGCAGCAGGAGATATAGAAGGAGATTCAGCAGCAGGAGATGTAGTAGGAGATGCAGCAGGAGATACATCAGCAGGAGTTGCAGGAGGAGATTCTGCAGAAGAAGATTCAGCAGGAGATGCATCAGGAGATGAAGTAGCAACATATGCATCAGAGGTTACAGCAGGAGTTGCAGGAGGAGATTCAGCAGGTGATGTAGCAGCAGGAGATGCAGCCGCAGATGCCTTCAGGAGGAAATGCAGAAGCACTAGATGCATCAGTAGAAGATTGAGCAACAGATGCAGCAGGAAATGGAGGTACTTCTGCAGATGCATCTGCAGATGCATGAGCAGAGGATTCATCAGTAGATGTAGCAGCAGGAGATACAGGAGCCCGTGATGCCGCGGGAGATGCAACACCAGAAGATGCAGCACCAAGAGATGCAGCAGGAGATACAGCAGCACATGCAGTATCAGCAGATGCAGCAGCAGGTGATGCAGCAGCCTGAAATATAACAGGAATAGATGCAGAAGGTAAAGCAGCAGCAGGAGTTGAAGCAGAAGGTAATAGAGCAGTAGGAGATTCAGAAGAAGGAGATGCAGAAAGAGATTCAGCAGCAGGAGATGCAGCAGCAGGAAAGGCAGCAGTATATAGAGAAGCAGGAGATGCAGCAGGAGGAGATGCAGTAAGAGGAGACAGAGCAGGTAATGCAGCAGCAAGAGATGCAGCAGGAGATGCAAGAGCAAGAGATGCTGCATCAGACACATCAGCAGGAGATGCAACAGCAGAAGATGCAGCGGGAAAAGCAGCAACAGGAGATGAAGCATTACCATGAGATGCATTAAGAGATGCAGCAGCAGGATATGTAGCAGGAGTTATGGCAGGAGATGAAGCAGTAGCAGATGCAGCAGGAAATGCAGCAGTAGATTCTAGGTCAGCAGAGGAGATAGAGCAGAAGACGTTTCAACAGGAAATGCAGCAGGACATGCATTAAGAAATGAGAATGCAGTAGGAGATGGAGAAGAGTTGCAGCATCAGGAGATGTAGCAGTAAATGCAGCATCAGGAGATGTAGCAGTAAATGCAGCATCAGGGGATGTAGTATCAGGAGGAGATGCAGGAGCAGTTGCAGAATCAGGGAATGCAGCAGCAGCAGAAGTAACAGGAGCTGTAGCAGCATCATATGCACTAGTAGATTTAGCAGCTGGAGATGAAGAAGCAGAAGATGCTACAGGCGATTCAGCCGGAGATGCAGAAGGAGGAGATGCAGCAGCAGGAGGTGCAGAGTAATAGATGAAGTGAAAAAGATGCAGCAGAAGGAAATATAGCAGGAGATGCAGCCGCAGTAAATGCATCAAGAGAGAAAGTAGCATCAGATGCAGCATCAGATGCACCATCAGATGCAGCAGCAGGAGATGCAGCAGCAGGAGATCTATCAGGAGATGCAGCAGAAGATGAAGCAGCAGCAGATGCAGCAAGAAATTCAGCTGATGCAGTAGTAGATTCATAAAGAGCTGCAGCAGGAAATGCAGATGAATATGCAGCAGCAGGAGACACAGCAGGAGATGCATCTGCAAGTGATGCGGAAGGAGATGCAGAAGGAGATGCAGAACGACATGAAGCAGCTAGATATGCAGCAGAAGGAGACTGAGCAGGAGATGTAGCAGCAGACGAAGCAAAAGGAGATGCAGAAACAGGAGATGAAGTAGCAAGACATGGATCAAAAAATGAAGCAGCAGGAGATTCATTAGGAGATGCAGTAGCAGGATATGAAACAGCAAGAGATATAGCAGCAGGAGATGCAACAGGATGAGACGAAGCAGTGGGGGATGTATCAGGAGATGCAGAAACAGCATGTACAGCAAAAGATGCTGTAGCAGGAGATGCAGAAGGAGATGTAGCAGAAGGAGATGCAGCAGCAGGAGATTCAGCAGGAGATGCAGCAGGAGGAGATGGGACAGGAGATGCAGAAGGAGGAGATTCAGTGGGAGATGCAGCAGGAGGGTATGTAGCAGGAGATTCTGCAGCAGGAAACACCATAGGAGAGTCTGCAGCAGGAGATTCAGCGGAAGATTCAGCAGAAGATGCAGCAGGAGATATAGAAGGAGAGTCAGCAGCAGGAGATGTAGTAGGAGATGCAGCAGGAGATACATCAGCAGGAGTTGCAGGAGGAGATTCTGCAGAAGAAGATTCAGCAGGAGATACAGTAGGAGATGCATCAGGAGATGAAGTAGCAACATATGCATCAGAGGTTACAGCAGGAAGGGCAAGAGGAGATTCAGCAGGTGATGTAGCAGCAGGAGATGCAGCCGCAGATGCCTTCAGGAGGAAATGCAGAAGCACTAGATGCATCAGTAGAAGATTGAGCAGCAGATGCAGCAGGAAATGGAGGTACTTCTGCAGATGCATCTGCAGATGCATGAGCAGAGGATGCATCAGGAGATGTAGCAGCAGGAGATACAGGCGCAGGTGATGCCGCAGGAGATGCAGCAGGAGATGCAACACCAGAAGATGCAGCACCAAGAGATGCAGCAGCACATGCAGTATCAGGAGATGAAGTAGCAGGAGATGCAGCAGCCGGAAATACAACAGGAATAGATGCAGAAGGTAATGCAGCAGCAGGAGTTGAAGCAGAATATGCATTAGCAGGAAATGCTGCACCAAAAGATTCAGACAGAGATGCAGCAGGAGGTGCAGCAGCAGGAGATTCTGAAGAAGATGTTGCAGCAGGTGCAGCACCAGCAGATGCAGCAACAGGAGATGCAGCAGAAGGAGATGCTGCAACAGCACATGCAAAAGGTGATGCAACTGTAGGAGATGCAGCAGCAGCAGATGCAGTAGGAGATTCAGCAGCAGGAGATTCAGCAGCAGGAGATTCAGCAGGAGACAAAGGATATTCATCAGCAGACAAAGGATATTCAGCAACAGAAACGGCATCAGGAGATTCAGCAGCAGGAGATGCATCAGGAGATGCATATTCAGAAGGAGATGCAAAAGGAGATTCCGCATGATATGTAGAAGCAGGAGATGCCGCAGGAGATTCATCTGGAGATTCAGCAGGAACTGATGCAGCAGCAGGAGAAGCAGCACCATATGCAGCAGAAGATGCAGAACCATATGCAGCAGGAGATACAGCAGCAGATGAAGCAGCAGATGCAGCTGGAGATGTAGCATCACCAGAAGCAGCAGCAGATGCAGCAGCAAAGGATGCAGGATGAGATGCAGCAATAATTGCATCAGCACGAGATACTTCTGGAAATTCAGTAGGATATGCAGCAGCAAGAGATTTGGCAACAGCAGATGCAGCAGGATATGCAGCAGCAGATGCAGCTGCATGAGGTGTATCAGCAGGAGATGTAGCAGGAGATGCATATTCAGCAGGTTGTGCACCAGGATATGCAGCAGGAGATTCAAAAGAAGGAAATGCAGCAGGAAATCAGCCGGAGATGCAGCAGCAGGAGATGCAGTAAAAGAAGATGCAGCCGCACCAGAGGCAGCAGAAGATTCAGCAGGAATTGCAGCAGCAGGAAATGCAGCATCAGGAGATTCAGCAGAAGGAGATGAAGAGGCAGGAGATACAGCAGGAGATGCATCAGCAGGAAATGCATCAGCAGATTGTGCAGCAGGAAATTCCTTAGGAGATGGTTCAGCAGGAAATTCAGTAGAAAAGGCAGCAGGAGATTCAGTAGAAAATGCAGCTGAAGGTAATGCAGCAGCAGGAGTTGAAGGAGAATATGCATGAGCAGGAAATGCAGCACCAAAAGATTCAGACGAAGATGCAGCAGGAGGTGCAGCAGCAGGAGATGCAGAAGCAGATGTTGCAGCAGGTGCACCACCAGCAGATGAAGCAACAGGAGATACAGCAGCAGGAGATGCTGCAGCAGCACATGCAGAAGTTGATGCAGCAGTAGAAGATGCAGCAGCAGCAGCAGCAGCAGGAGATTCAGCAGCAGGAGATTCAGCAGCAGACAAAGGATATTCAGTAGCAGACACGGCATCAGGAGATTCAGCAGCTGGAGGTGCAGCTGTAGATGCAAGAGCAAACGCAGCAGTAGGAGTGGCAGCAGGTGGAGATGCCTGAGGAGATGCATATTCAGAAGGATTTGCAGCAGGAGATTCATCAGGAGATTTATCAGCAACTGATGCAGCAGCAGGAGAAGCAGCAGGAGATGCAGCAGGAGATGAAGATTCAGCGGAAGATGCAGTAGGAAGAGATTCTTCAACACATGCAGCAGCATGTTATGATGCAGTAAATGGAGATACAGCAAGTTATGGAGAAAGAGGAGATGATGTAGCAGACGCAGCAGCAGGAGATTCAGCAGCAGGGGATTAAGAAGCAGGAGATTCAACTGCAAAAGAAGCCGCAGGAGATGCAGATTCAGAAGGGGATATGTCAGGAGATGTAGCAGGATATGAAGCAGAATGAGATGCCGCCGGAGATTGAGGAGGAGATTCAGCAGAATGAGATGCAAGAGCAGGAAATACATCAGCAGGAGATGCAGAAGCAGATGCAGCAGGAGATGCAGATTTAGCAGGAGATGCATCAGCAAAAGATGCAGAAGCAGATGCAGCAGGAGTCGATGCAGCAGCAGGACATGCAGCAGGAGTCGTTGCAGGAGGTAATAGAGCAGCAAGAGATTCAGAAGAAGGAGATGCAGAAAGAGATTCAGCAGTAGAAGATGCAGCAGCAAGAAAGGCAGCAGTATATACAGAAGCAGGATATGCAGCAGGAGGAGATGCAGTAGGAGGAGATAGAGCAGGTAATGCATCAGGAGGACATGCAGCAGGAGTTGCAAGAGCAAGAGATGCAGCATCAAACCCATCAGCAGGAAATGAAGCAGCAGCAGATGCAGCAGGAAATGCAGTAGCAGTAGGTGCAGCAGGAGATGCAGTAGCAGGAGATTAAGCATTATCATGAGATGCATTAGGAGGTGCAGCAGCAGGATATGTAGCAGGAGATTTGGCAGGAGATGAAGCAGCAGCAGCGCAGCAGCAGATGCAGCAGGAAATGCAGCAGTAGATGCAGGATCAGCAGATACTACAGCAGGAAATACTGCAGCAGATGCAGCAGGAGATGACATATGAGGTGATGAAGCCACAGATGCATCAGTTGAAGATGCTGCAGGAAATGCAGCAGCAGTAGGTGCAGCAGGAGATGCAGTAGCAGGAGATGAAGCATTATCATGAGATGCATTAAGAGATGCAGCAGCAGGATATGTAGCAGGAGATTTGGCAGGAGATGAAGCAGCAGCAGAGCAGCAGCAGATGCAGCAGGAAATGCAGCAGCAGTAGGTGCAGCAGCAGATGCAGCAGGATGTGCAGGATGACGAGATGTAGCAGGACATAGAGCAGCAGCAGATGCATCAGCAGATGAAGCAGGAAATGCAGCAAGAGATGCAGCAGCAGAGGTGTAGCCGCAGATGCATCAGAAGCAGATGCAACAGGAGATGCAGCAGCAGCAGATTCTGCAGGAGATGAATCAGCAGAAGATGCAGAAGGAGTTGCAGCATCAGGAGATGAAGCAGGAAATGCAGCAGCAGCAGAAGTAACAGGAGATGCAGCAGCAACATATGCTGTAGGAGATGTAGCAGCAGGAGATGAAGAAGCAGGAGCTGCTACAGCCGATTCAGCCGGAGATGCAGAAGGAGGAGATGCAGCAGCAGGAAGTGCAGAGTAGTAGATGAAGTAAAGAAGATGCGGCAGAAGGAAATATAGCAGGAGATTCAGCCGCAGTAAATGAAGCAAGAGAGAAAGTAGCATCAGATGCAGCAGCAGTTGCAGTGGAAGAGGATGCAACAGCAGATGCAGCAGCAGGAGACCTATCAGGAGATGCAGCAGTAGATGAAGCAGCAGCAGATGCAGCATCAAATTCAGTAGATAGAGCAGGAGATGCTGTAGCAGGAGATGCAGAAGGAGATGAAGCACAACGAGATGCAGCAGCAGGATATGCAGTAAAAGAAGATGCAGCCGCACCAGAGGCAGCAGCAGGTTCAGCAGGAGTTGCAGCAGCAGGAGATTCAGCAGCAGGAGATGCAGCATCAGGAGATTGAGCAGGAGATGCATCAGCAGGAAATGCATCAGCAGATTCTGCAGCAGGAAATTCCATAGGAGATTCTGCAGCAGGAGATTCAGTAGAAAATGCAGCAGGAGATGCAGCAGGAGATATAGAAGGAGATTCAGCAGCAGAGGATGCAGTAGGAGATGCAGCAGGATATACATCAGCAGGAATTGTAGCAGGAGATTCTGGAGGAGATTCTGCAGAAGAAGATTCCCTAGGAGATGCAGCAGGAGATGAAATAGCAACATATGCATCAGCAGTTACAGAAGGAAGTGCAGCAGGAGATTCAGAAGGAGATGCAGCTGAAATGCAGAAGAACTAGCTGCATCAGTAGAAGATTGAGCAGCAGATGCAGTAGGAAATGGAGATAATTTTGCAGATGCATCGCAGAGGATGCAGCAGGAGATGCTGCAGCAGATGCAGCAGCAGGAGATGCAGGACGACATCAAGTAGAAGGAGATGCAGAAGCAGCAAGTGTAGCAGGAGATGCAGCAGTACATGAAGCATCAGGAAATGGAGCAGCAGATTAAGCAGCAGCAGGAGGTAATGCAGCAGAATATGCAGCAGGAGGTGATGCAGCTGCAGCTGCAGAGGCAGCAGATGTAGCAGCAATAGATACAGCAGCAGATGCATCAGGAGATGCAGATTCAGTAGGAGATGTAGCAGTAGAAGGTGCTGCAGCAGATGATGCAGCAGGAGATGCAGCAGAGGGAAATGCATCAAGATATGCTGCAGCAGGAGATGCAGTAGGATATGAAGCAGGAGATGCAGCAGCAGGAGATGCAGCCGGGGATGCATGTTCAGCAGTAGATTTAGCAGAAACTTCAGAAGGAGATGAAGTAGCAGGAGATTTAACAGGAGATGCAGCAGTAGATGAAGCAGCAGCATATGCCACAGCAGATGCACCAGATGGAGCAGCAAGACATGCAGCAGGGGATGGAGCAGCAGATGCAATGAGAAAAGACGCATCAGGAGATGCATCCGCAGATGTATGACCAGAGGATGCATCAGGAGACGTAGCAGCAGGAGATACAGGATGCCGCAGGAGATGCAGCAGGAGAAGCAACACCAGAAGATGCAGCACCAAGAGATGCAGCAGGACATGCAGCAGCACATGCAGTATCAGCAGATGCAGCAGCAGGAAATACAACAGGAATAGATGCAGAAGGTAATGCTGCAGCAGGAGTTGAAGCAGAATATGCATCAGCAGGAAATGCTGCAGCAAGAGATTCAGACGGAGATGCAGCAGGAGATGCAGAAGTAGGAGATGCAGCAGAAGAAGATGCTGCAGCAGCACATGCAGAAGGAGATGCAGCAGTAGGAGATGCAGCAGGAGATTCAGCAGCAGGAGATTCAGCAGCAGACAAAGGATATTCAGTAGCAGACATGGCATCAGGAGATTCAGCAGCTGGAGGTGCAGCTGGAGATGCAGAAGAAACGCAGCAATAGGAGTGGCAGCAGGTGGAGATGCATTAGGAGATTCAGCATGGTATGCAGAAGCATTAGATGCCACATGAGATTCATCAGGAGATTCAGCAGCAACTGATGCAGCAGCAGGAGAAGCAGCAGGAGATGCAGCAGCAGCAGGAGATGCAGAAGCAGATGCAGCAGGAAATGAAGATTCTGCAGAAGATGCAGTAGGAAGAGATTCTTCAACATGTGCAGCAGCACGATATGATGCAGCAACAGGAGATAGAGCAGGTTATGGAGAAAGAGGAGATGATGCAGCAGACGCAGCAGCAGAAGATTCAGCAGGAGAAGATGCAGCAGCAGGATATTCAGCAGAAGGAGATTCAGCAGCTGGAGAAGCAGCAGGAGATGCATATTCAGAAGGAGGTACGTCAGCAGATGTGTCAGGATATGTGGCAGCATGAGATGCCACCAGAGATTCAGGAGGAGATGCAGCAGAAGGAGATGCAAGACCAGGAAGATTAATCTACAGCAGATGCACCAAAAGATGCAAGAGATGCAGCAGTAGGAGATGCAGCTGGAGATGCAGCAGCAGTTGATTGAGTAAGATATACACAAGCAGGAGATGCATCAGCGGGAGATGTGGCATGAGAGGCAGAAGAAGAAGATCCTGCAGCAGATGCAGTAGCATATGCAGCACCAGCAGATGCAGCAGCAGGAGATTCAGCAGGTGGAGATGCAGTATCAGGAGATGCATCATTAAATGCAGCGGCAGGAGATGCAGCAGTTTATGCAGCAGCAGGAGATGTGGTAGGATTAGATTCAGCAGGAGATGCAGCAGGAGCTGAGCAGCAGGAGATGCAGCAGGAGATGCAGTAGTAGGAGATGAAGCAGTATATGAAGCAGCAGCAGATGCAGTAGAAAATACTGCAGATGGAGCAGTAGGAGATGAATCAGGAGATGCAGCAGGAGATTCAGCAGCAGGAGATGCAGTGGGAGATGATGCAGATGGAGCTGTAGCATCAGGAGATGCAGAATGAGAAGCAGAAGGAGATGCAGTAGTAGGAGATGAAGCAGTATATGAAGCAGCAGCAGATGCAGCAGCAGGAGATGAATGAGGAGATGCAGCAGGAGATGATGCAGATGCAAGAGATTCAGCAGCAGGAGATTACGTGGGAGATGCATCAGTAGATGATGCAGCAGCAGGAGATGCAGCCGCTGCAGATGCAGGAAGATATTCAAGAGCAGATTCAGTAGGAGCTGCAGCAGCAGGAGATGAAGCAGCAGCAGATGCATCAATAGATGCCTATTCATCAGGAGATGCAGCAGGAAGAGATGCTCCAGCAGGTACAGCTTCATGAGATGTAGCACGAGATACAGAAGGAGATGCTGTAGGAGAAGAGGCAGGAGGAGATGATGCAGCAGACTCAGTAGCAGGAGATGCAGAAGCAGAAGATGCAGCCGGAGATTCTGCAGCAGGAGATGCAGCAACAGGAGATGCAGCAGGAGATACAGTCGCAAGAGATGAGCAGCGGATTCAGCAGGAGATTCTGCAGCAAGAGATGAAGCCTCAGGATCTGCAGAGAAGAAGATGCAGCAGTAGGAGATGCAGCAGGAGATGCAACAGCAGACGCATCAGCAAGAGATGCAGCAGCAGAAGATACAGCAGCAGCAGCAGATGCGCAAGGAAATGGAGCAGGAGATGCGGCAGGATAAGATGCAGTACCAGCAGGTGCAGCAGGAGATGCAGCGTCTGGAGTTGAAGCACTAGAAGATGCTCCAGAAGATGCTTCCGCAGATGCATCAGGAGAAGCAGGAGCAGGAAATGCAGCAGCAGGAGATGCAGCAGCAGAGATGCAGGAGTAGGAGAGACAGAAGCAGGAGATGTGGACGCAAGACATGCAAAAGGATATGCAGAAGCAGGAGATGCGGCAACAGGAGAGGCACCATGTGATTCAGCAGGAGATGCAGCAGAAGATAGAGAAGCAGGAGATGCACCAGCAGATGCAGCCGCAGGAGATGCAGGAAATGCATCAGCTAATGCAGGAGGAGGTTTAGCAGGAGGAGGTTTAGCAGGAGGAGATTTAGCAGGAGGAGAGGCAGCAGCAGGAGATGCAGCAGTAGATTCTGCTGCAAATCCTCTGCTGCCTTTCCTACTGCATCTCCTCCTGTTTCATCTTTTGTTGCATCTCCTGCTGCTGTATATCATGGTGCATATCCTCTTGCTACTTCTCCGGCTGCATCTCCTGCTGCATCATCTGCTGCAGCAACTTCTGCTGCTACATCTCCTACTGAATCTGCATCTCCTGATGCATCTGCTGCTGCATCTATTACTGCTGCATCTGCTGCCTCTGCAGCTGCAGCTGCATCACCTCCTGATGCATCACCTGCTGCATTACCTCCTGCTGAATATTCTGCTACATTTCTGGATGCTTCTCCACTTCCTGCTGCTTCATGTACTGCTGCATCTCCTGCTACATTTGCTGCTGCTGCATCTCCTTCTACTTGATGTCCTCCTGTATCTCCTGCTGCTGCATTTGCTGCTTCATCTCCTGCTGCATCTTCTGTAGATGCATCTGAGGATGCATCTGCAGAAGAATTATCTCCATTTCCTGCTGCATCTGCTGCTCAATCTTCTACGGATGCATCTAGTGCTTCTGCATTTCAGCTGCATATCCTGTTGAAGGCATCTGCGGCTGCATCTCCTGCTGCTACATCTCCTGCTGATTCTCCTGCTGCACTTCCTGCAGTAACTGCTGATGCCTATGTTGCTATCTCATCTCCTGCTGCATCTCCTACTGAATCTTCCTCTGCAGAATCTCCTGCTGCATCTCCTGCTACAATTCCTGCTGATGTATCTCCTGCTGCATCTCCTACTACATCCCCTGCTGCTGAATCTCCTTCTATATCTCCGGTGACAACTCCTGCTGCATCTCCTGCTGCATCTTCTGCTAGTGCATGTTCTGCTGCATTTCCTGCTGATGCATATCCTGCTGCTGTATTTCCTGATGCATCTCTTTCTGCTTTATCTTTTTCTGCAAATCCTGCTGCATCTCTTCCTGCTGGATCTCCTGCTTAATCTCCTCCTACTACATCTTCAGTATATGCTGCTGCATCTGCTGCTGCTTCACCTATTGCTGCATCTCCTGCTATTGCATCTGCTGCTGCAACTCCTGCTACTTCATCTGCTGCTGCATCTCCTGTTACTTCATCTGCTGCTGAATCTGCATCTCCTCTTTCGTCTGCTGCCTGCATCTCCTGCTGCTGAATCTCCTGCTGCTGCATCTGCTGGTGCTGCATATGCTACTGCATCTGCTGCAGGATCTTCTTCTTCTGCCTCTCATGCCACATCTCCCGCTGATGCATCTCCTGCTTGTGTATATCTTGCTCAATCTACTGCTGCTGCATCTCCAGCTGCATCTCCTGCTGCTGCATCTCTTGCATCTTTTGGTGCATCTGCTGTAGATTAATCTACTGCTGCATCTCCTGTTGCTTCATCTTCTGATTTTTTGATGTCCTTCTGCATCACCTGATGCTCCATCTGCTGCTGCTGCATACACTGCTGCATCTTCTGCTGCTGAATTCACTTCTGCTGCATCTGCTGCTGCATCACCTTCTACTGAATCCCCTGCTGCATCTCCTGATGCTGCATCCACTGGTACATCTCCTAATGCTGCATCTCCTGCTGCTGCACCGCCTGATGCATCTCCTGCTCAATCTCCTCCTGCTGCTTCTCCTACTGCTTCATCTCCTGCATCTGCTGCTGTATGTGCTGCTGCATCTCCTGCTTCTCTATGTCCTCCTCCTGCACCTCCACCTGCATCTATTGCTGCTGCATCCTCTGCTGAACCTCCTGCTGCTGCATCTCCTTCTGCAACTTCCTCTGATGCATCAGCAGATTCATCTGATGATGCATCTCCCCTGCTTCATCTCCTGCTGTTGAATCTCCTGCTCTTGCATACCCTGCTGCATCTACAGCTGCTCCTAAGCCTACTTCATCTACTGCTGCTGCATTACCTGCTGCTTCTGCTGCTGCATCTCCTCCTGAATTTCCTGCTGCTGCATCTCCTGCTGCTATATCTTTTGCTTATCAATCTCCTGCTGCTGCACCTCTTAGGGAATCTGCTTCTGAATCTGCTCCTGCATCTACTGCAGCTGAATCTCCTGATGCTGTATCTGCTGCTACTGCATCTCCTAATGCATCTCCTGTAGCTTAATCTCCTGCTTTTGCATCTCCTGTTTTATCTCCTTCTGATGCCTATCTTGCTGCTGCATGCATCTACTGCTGCTTTGTCTGCTTCTACATCTCCCGCTGCATCTCCTGCTGCTGCATCTCAAGATACATCTGCTCTTGCTCAGTCTCTTGCTGCATATCCTGCTGCTACATCTCCTGCTACTGCATCTCCTGCTGCATCTCTTGCAGCTGCATCTCCTGCTCCATCTCTTGCGGCCACATCTCCTGCTCCATATCCTCCTGTTGCATCGGCGGATTCATCTTATGATGGTGTTTTCTTGCTGCATCTCCTGCTGCTGCAAACTCTGTAGCATCTCCTGCTGCTGCATTTCAAGCTGCAGTTGCTGCTGCTCCATCTCCTGCGGCTGCGGCTGCTGATGCATTTCCTGATGCATTTTCTACTGCTGCATCTCCTTCTGCTGCAACTCCTGCTGCATCTCCTTTTGCTGCATTTCCTACTGCTGCATTTCCTCCTCCTGCATCTGATACTTCATCTCCTGCTGCTGCATCTGCTGGTGCTGCATCTCCTGCTGCATCTGCTGCTTAATCTCCTGCTTCTGCATCTCATACCACATCTCCTGCTGCTGCATCACCTGCTGCAACACCTGCTGCCGAATCTCCTGCATCTTTTGCTGCATCTGCTGTAGATTCGCCTACTGGTGCACCTCCTGCTGCTGCATCTCCTGCTGATGGATGTCCTCGTGCATCTCCTGATGCTGCATCTGCTGCTGCATCTCCTGCAGCTGCATCTCCTGTGCCATCTCCTACTGCTGAATCTCGTGATGCTCCTTTCTCTGCTGCGTCTACTTCTGCTGCACAGCCTGCTGCCGAATCTCCTAATGCATCTCCTTTTGCTTAGTCTCCTGATGCTTCCTATCTTGCTTCATCTCCTTTTGCTGCATATCTTGCTGCTGCATCTACTGCTGCTTGTCCTGCTGCTGTATCCCCTGCTCCATCTCCTGCTGGGGCATCTCCTGCTGCATCTCCTTCTGCATCTCCTGCTGTTCCAGCTGCTGCATCTGCATCATCAGGATATTCTGAAGGAGATGCAGCAACAGGAGATGCAGCAGCAGGAGATGCAACCACAGCACTGTGGCAGCAGATTCAGCTGCAGGAGATGCAGCCGTAGGAGATGCAGCAGGATTTTCAGCAGGAGATAGAGCAGAAGGAGATGCAGCAGAAGATGCAGTAGCAGATGCAGCAGAAGGAAGTGTAGCAGCAGAAGATGTAGGAGGATATGCAGCAGCAGTAGATGAAACAGACCATAAAGCAGCAGGATATGCAGAAGCAGGAGAAACAGCAGCAGGGGATGCAGCAGCAGATTCAGCAGCAAATTCAGCAGGAAATGTAGCAACAGTAGATGCAGAAGAAGGAGATGTAGCAGGAGATGCATAAGCAGGCAATGCAGCAGCAGAGGCAGCAGCAGAAGATGCAGCGGGAGATATAGAAAAAAATGAGGAAGCAGGAGCAGCCCCTATTACTTGATGTCCTCCTGCATCTCCTGATGCCGCATCTGCTGCTTCATCTCCTGCTTCTGTATCTCCTGCTGCTACATCTCCTGATGCATCCTCTGCTCATGCATCTGCAGATGCATCTCCTCATGTGTCATTTCCCGTTGCATCTGCTGCTCCATCCCCTGCTGCATCTCTTTCTCCTCCATCTGGTGCTTCTGCTGTGGCATATGCGGCTGCTTCATCTACTGCTGCATCTCCGGCTAAATCTCCTGCTGCTGCATCTCCTTCTGAAGTTTCTGCTGAATCTACCGCTGAATATGCATCCCCTGCTGCATCTCCTGCTTCATATCCTACTGCATCTCCTCCTGCAGCATATCTTGCTGCATTTCCTACTGCTGCATCTCCTGTGGCATCATCTGCTCCTGTATCTCCTGCTGCTTCATCTTCTGATGCATCCTCTGCTCATGCATCTGCAAATGCATCTCCTGATGCACCATTTCCCATTACATATGCTGCTCCATCCCCTGCTGCATCTCTTTCTGCTCCATCTGGTGCATCTGCTGTTGCATATGCTGCTGCTTCACATACTGCTGCATCTCCTGATAATCTCATGCTGCTGCATCTCCTTCTGAACTTTCTGCTGAATAACCTGATGAATATGCATCCCCTTCTGCATCTCCTGCTGCTGCATCTCCTGCTTCATATCCTACTGCATCTCCTGCTGCAGCATATCTTGATGCATTTCCTTATGCTGCATCTCCTGCAGCTGCATCTGCTGCAGCATTCTCTCCTGCTACATCTCCTACTGAATCTGCATCTCCTGATGCATCTGCTGCTGCATCTATTGCTGCTACATCTGCTGCCTCTGCAGCTGCAGCTGCATCACCTGATGCTGCATCACCTGATGCATTACCTCCTGCTGCTTAATCTGCTGCTCCATTTCCTGATGCTTCATGTACTGCTGCATTTCCTTACTCTGCTGCTCCATTTCCTGATGCTTCATGTACTGCTGCATTACCTGCTAAACTTGCTGCTGCTGCATCTCCTTCTACTTGATGTCGTCCTGCATCTCCTGCTGCTGCATCTGCTGCAGCATCTCCTGCTGCTGTATAGCCTGCTGCTTCATCTTCTGCTGCATCCTATGTGGATGCATATGCAGATGCATCTGCAGAAGCATCTCCTTTTCCTGCTGCATCTGCTGCTCAGTCTTCTACGGATGCATCTAGTGCTTCTGCATTTCAGCTGCATATCCTGTTGAAGGCATCTGAGGCTGCATCTCCTGCTGCTACATCTCCTGCTGCATCTCCTGTTGCACTTCCTGCTGTAACTGCGGATGCCTATGTTACTATTTCATCTCCTGCTGCATCTCCTGCTGAATCTTCTTCTGCAGAATCTCCTGCTGCATCTCCTGCTACAATTCCTGCTGATGTATCTCCTGCTGCATCTCCTACTACATCCCCTGCTGCTGAATCTCCTTCTATATCTCCTGCTGCCTTTTCTACTGAATCTCCTGCTGCACAATCTCCTACAGAATTTCCTGCTGATGCATCTCCTGCTGAATCTCCTGATGCTGCATCTCCTGCTGCTGAATCTCTTGCCTCTTCATCCCCGTGCTGATGCAACTCCTGCTGAATCTGCTGCTGCGTCTGGTGCGGCTGCATCTTCTTTTCCTGCATCTCCTGCTGCTTCATCTCCGGCTGATTTCCTGCTGCATTTCCTTCTCTTGAATCTCCTGCTGCATATCCTGGTGCATAACCTGCTGAATATGCATCTCCTGCTACATCTCCTGCTGATACACCTCATGCAGCTGCATCTGCTGCTGCATATCCTCCTGCACCTGCTGTTGCCAAATCGCTTGCTGTTGCATTTCCTACTGAATTTCCAGCAGCATCTCCTGCTGATGCAATTATCGCTGCATCTCATCATGCATCATTTGCTGCTGCATCTTCTTCTGCTTCTGGTGTTGCTACATCTCCAGCTGCGTTTGCTGCTTCATCTGCTGCTGTATCTCCTGCAGCATATGGTTCTGCATCTTGTGCTGCATAATTTGCTGATCTGCTGCTGCTTCTGCTGCTGGTGCATCTCCTGCCTTATATCCTGCTGCTGTGTCTCCTGCTGATGTATGTTTTGCTGTATCTCCTGCTGATGCATGTCCTGCTGCATCTACTTCTTCTGGATCTACTTCTTCTGCATCTCCGGCTCCAGCATCTCCTGCTGCATCAATTGCTGCTGCACGTCTTATTCATCTCCTTCTGCTGTATATACTGCAGCATCTGGTGCTGCTGTACCTCCTCCTGCTGCATTTCCTGATCAATCTCATCCTGCTGCATATTGTGCTGCATCTCCTGCTGCTGCATCTCCTGCTGTTGCATCTCCTTCTGCTACATCTCCTTCTGCATCTCCTGCTACAGCATATCCTGCTGTATCTGCTGATTCTACATCTCCTGATACATCCCCTGCTGCTTCATCTCATCCTGCTGCATCTCATGCTGCATCTCCTGCTGTTTCATATCCTGCTACTGCATCTCCTAATGAATCTCCTGCTGCTTCATCTCTTGATCCATGTCCTGCTGCTGCATCTCCTGTTTCTGCAACTCCTTTTGCTTCGTCTGCTGCTGCATCTCCTGCTGTATCTCATGTTGAACCTTCTATTGAAGCATCTCCTTGCGTCATCTCCTTCTGCTGCATATCTTGCTGCTTCATGTCTTTCCACATCTCCTGGTGCATCTCCTTGAGCGTCACCTGCTGCATCTCCTCCTGCATCACCTGCAGATGCATCTCCTGCTGTATCTCGTGCTTCTCCATATTCATCTGCATTTCCTGCTGCAGCTATTTATGAATCTACTACTGCTGCATCTGCTGAATTTGCTGCTGCATCTGCTGCTGCTTCATCTACTGCTGCATCTCCTGCTAAATCTCCTGCTGCTGCATCTTCTTCTGATGTTCCTGCGCAATCTACTGCTGAATATGCATCCCCTGCTGCATCTCTTGCTGCTGCATCTCCTGCTACATATCCTACTGCATCTCTTCCTGCAGCATATCTTGCTGCATTTCCCTTTTGCTGCATCTCCTGCTGCATCATCTTCCGCAGCATCTTCTGCTGCTTCATCTCCTACTGAATCAGCATCTCATGATGTGTCTGCTGCTGCATCTATTGCTGCTGCATCTGCTGCCTCTGCAGCTGCAGCTGCATCACCTGCTGCTGCATCAACTGCTGCATTACATCCTGCTGCATATTCTGCATTTCCTGATGTAGCATCTCCTTAATATGCTGCTCCATTTCCAGCTGCATCTCCTGCTGAATCTCCTGCTGCTGCATCTCCTTCTACTTGATGTCTTCCTGCATTTCCTGCTTCTGCATCTCCTGCTGCTTCATCTCCTGCTCTTGCATCTCCTTCTCCTGAATCTCCTCCTGAATCTCTGGTGGCATCTCATGCTGCCACATATCCTGACACATCTCCTGACATATCTCCTTCTGAATATGCATCTTCTGCTGCTTCTCCTGCTGGTGAATCTCCTGCTGGTGAATCTCCTGCTGCTGCGTCTGCTGCATCATCTCCTCTTTCTCCATAACCTGCTGTATCTCCTGTTGCTGCATCATATCATGCTGCTGCATATCTTGAAGAATCTCTTCCTACTGCATCTTCTGCTGAATCTTCATTTCCTGCTACATCTGCTTCTGCATCTCCTGCTGCTGCTGCATCTCCTGCTGCTTCTCCTGCTGCTGCATCGCTTGCTGCTGAATCTCCTGATGAATCTCCTGTGGCATCTAATGCTTCTACACATCATGCTGAATCTCCTAATGCATCTCCACCTGCTGCCACTCCTACTGCTGCGTTTGCTTCTGCATCTCCAGCTGCACCTCCAGCTGCTGATTCACCTGATGCCGTGTCTGCTACTGAATATCCTTTATCTGCTGCTGAATCTCCTGCTGCTGAATCTCCTGCTGCATCTCCTACTGCTGCATCTCCTTCTGCATGTGCTGCTGCAGCATCTTCTGCTGCTGCATCTCCTACTTCTGCATCTCCTGCTACTGCATCTCCATCTGCATCTCCTACTACAGCATCTCCTGCTCTATCTACTGAATTTGCTGCTGCATCTGCTGCTGCTTCATCTACTGCTGCATCTCCTGATAGGTCTCCTGCTGCTGCATCTGCTGTTGCATCCTCTTCCACTGCAACTGCTGCTGCATCTGATGCTACTTTCTCTCTTGATGCATTTACTGCGGCTGCATCTCCTGCTATATTTCCTTCTGCTGCATCTTCTTCACTTCATCTATTACTCTGCACCTCCTGCTGATGCATCTCCTCCTTCTGCATCTCCGGCTGAATCGGCTGTAGCAGCTCCTGCTTTTTCATCTCCTGCTGCTACATCTCCTAGTGCATATGATGCTGCTGCATCTCCTGTTACTTCTGCTGCTGCTGCATTCCCTGCTGCATCTCCTGATGCTGCAGTTCCTGCTGCATCTCCTTCTGTGTCTCCTGCTAATACATCCCCTGCTGCTGCATTTCCTGCTGAATCTCCTGATGCTGCAACTCCTTCTGCATCTTCTGCTGATTCATCTCCTGCAAAATCTGCTGCTGCTGCATCTCCTGTTGCATCTGCTTCTGATGCATCTGCGGCTACATCTCTGCTGCAGCATCTCTTGCTGCATTTCCTGCTTCATCTGCTGATGCATCTGCTGCTGCTCTATGTCCTGCTACATCTCGTCATGCTGCACATCCTGCTGTATCTGCTGAAGATTCTCTTCCTATTGCTTCTACTGCTGAATCTGCATTTCCTGATGCATCTGCTTCTGGATCTCCTGCTGCTGCACCTCCTGCTGAATTAGCTGCTGCTGCATCTGCTTCTACATGTACATTATAACTTTCTACGTTTGCTGCCTCATCTCTTGGTACATCTGCTAATGAACATCCTGCTGCTGCATGTCCTGCTTCATCTTCAACTGATGCATCTGTGGCTTCATCACCTGATATGTCATCTCCTGCTGCTTCTGCTGCAGTATTTCCTGATGCAGGATCTGCTGATCTGCTGATCTGCTGATCCTGCATCTACTGCTGCATTTCCTGCTGCATCTGCTGCTGCTCTGCTGCTGCTTCATCTCCTGCCAAATCTCCTGCTACATATCCTGCTGCTGCACCTCCTAATGCATCTCATGATAATGCTTCATCTCCTGCTACTGCATCTCCTGTTTCACCTACTGCTGCTGAATTTCCTGCTGCATCTTCTGCAGCTGCATCTCTTGCTGATGGGTCTGATGCAGCATCTCTTGCTCTTGCATCTCCTGCTGCATCTCCTGCTGCTGCATTACCTGCTCTATCTCCTCCTACTGCATCTCTTCCTGCTGCATATCCTGCTTCTGTATATACTGCTGCCTTTCCCGCTGCTGAATCTCTTTCTGCATCTCCTTCTTCTGATTCTCCTGCTGCTCTATTACTTTCTCATCGATTCCTGCTGCATGTCCTGCTGCTGCATCGACTCCTGCTGCATCTTCTTCTGCATATTTTGCTGATGCATCTCCTGCTAAATCTGCATCTCCTGCTGCATCTGCTTCTGCATCTCCTGCTGCTTCATCTCCAGCTCTTGCATCTCCTCCTGAATCTCCAGCGGCATGTCATGCTGCTACATATCCTGCTAAATCTCCTGACATATCTCCTTCTGAATCTGCATCTCCTGCTGCTTCTTTTGCAGTACAATCTCCTGCTTATAATCTCTTGCTGCTGAATCTCCTGCTGCTGCGTCTGCTGCATCATCTCCTCTTTCTCCATAACCTGCTCTATCTCCTGTTGCTGCATCATATCATGCTGCTGCACATGTTGAAGAATCTCTTCCTACTGCATCTGCTTCTGCATCTCCTGCTGCTTCATCTCCTGCTCTTGCATCTCCTTCTCCTGAATCTCCTCCTGAATCTCTGGTGGCATCTCATGCTGCCACATATCCTGACACATCTCCTGACATATCTCCTTCTGAATATGCATCTTCTGCTGCTTCTCCTGCTGGTGAATCTCCTGCTGCTGAATATCCTGCTGCTGCGTCTGCTGCATCATCTCCTCTTTCTCCATAACCTGCTGTATCTCCTGTTGCTGCATCATATCATGCTGCTGCATATCTTGAAGAATCTCTTCCTACTGCATCTTCTGCTGAATCTTCATTTCCTGCTACATCTGCTTCTGCATCTCCTGCTGCTGCTGCATCTCCTGCTGCTTCTCCTGCTGCTGCATCGCTTGCTGCTGAATCTCCTGATGAATCTCCTGTGGCATCTAATGCTTCTACACATCATGCTGAATCTCCTAATGCATCTCCACCTGCTGCCACTCCTACTGCTGCGTTTGCTTCTGCATCTCCAGCTGCACCTCCAGCTGCTGATTCACCTGATGCCGTGTCTGCTACTGAATATCCTTTATCTGCTGCTGAATCTCCTGCTGCTGAATCTCCTGCTGCATCTCCTACTGCTGCATCTCCTTCTGCATGTGCTGCTGCAGCATCTTCTGCTGCTGCATCTCCTACTTCTGCATCTCCTGCTACTGCATCTCCATCTGCATCTCCTACTACAGCATCTCCTGCTCTATCTACTGAATTTGCTGCTGCATCTGCTGCTGCTTCATCTACTGCTGCATCTCCTGATAGGTCTCCTGCTGCTGCATCTGCTGTTGCATCCTCTTCCACTGCAACTGCTGCTGCATCTGATGCTACTTTCTCTCTTGATGCATTTACTGCGGCTGCATCTCCTGCTATATTTCCTTCTGCTGCATCTTCTTCACTTCATCTATTACTCTGCACCTCCTGCTGATGCATCTCCTCCTTCTGCATCTCCGGCTGAATCGGCTGTAGCAGCTCCTGCTTTTTCATCTCCTGCTGCTACATCTCCTAGTGCATATGATGCTGCTGCATCTCCTGTTACTTCTGCTGCTGCTGCATTCCCTGCTGCATCTCCTGATGCTGCAGTTCCTGCTGCATCTCCTTCTGTGTCTCCTGCTAATACATCCCCTGCTGCTGCATTTCCTGCTTCATCTCCTGATGCTGCAACTCCTTCTGCATCTTCTGCTGATTCATCTCCTGCAAAATCTGCTGCTGCTGCATCTCCTGTTGCATCTGCTTCTGATGCAGCATCTCTTGCTGCATTTCCTGCTTCATCTGCTGATGCATCTGCTGCTGCTCTATGTCCTGCTACACTCGTCATGCTGCACATCCTGCTGTATCTGCTGAAGATTCTCTTCCTATTGCTTCTACTGCTGAATCTGCATTTCCTGATGCATCTGCTTCTGGATCTCCTGCTGCTGCACCTCCTGCTGAATTAGCTGCTGCTGCATCTGCTTCTACATGTACATTATAACTTTCTACGTTTGCTGCCTCATCTCCTGGTACATCTGCTAATGAACATCCTGCTGCTGCATGTCCTGCTTCATCTTCAACTGATGCATCTGTGGCTTCATCACCTGATATGTCATCTCCTGCTGCTTCTGCTGCAGTATTTCCTGATGCAGGATCTGCTGATCTGCTGATCTGCTGATCCTGCATCTACTGCTGCATTTCCTGCTGCATCTGCTGCTGCTCTGCTGCTGCTTCATCTCCTGCCAAATCTCCTGCTACATATCCTGCTGCTGCACCTCCTAATGCATCTCATGATAATGCTTCATCTCCTGCTACTCCTGTTTCACCTACTGCTGCTGAATTTCCTGCTGCATCTTCTGCTGCTGCATCTCTTGCTGATGGGTCTGATGCAGCATCTCTTGCTCTTGCATCTCCTGCTGCATCTCCTGCTGCTGCATTACCTGCTCTATCTCCTCCTACTGCATCTCTTCCTGCTGCATATCCTGCTTCTGTATATACTGCTGCCTTTCCTGCTGCTGAATCTCTTTCTGCATCTCCTTCTTCTGATTCTCCTGCTGCTCTATTACTTTCTCATCGATTCCTGCTGCATGTCCTGCTGCTGCATCGACTCCTGCTGCATCTTCTTCTGCATATTTTGCTGATGCATCTCCTGCTAAATCTGCATCTCCTGCTGCATCTGCTTCTGCATCTCCTGCTGCTTCATCTCCAGCTCTTGCATCTCCTCCTGAATCTCCAGCGGCATGTCATGCTGCTACATATCCTGCTAAATCTCCTGACATATCTCCTTCTGAATCTGCATCTCCTGCTGCTTCTTTTGCAGTACAATCTCCTGCTTATAATCTCTTGCTGCTGAATCTCCTGCTGCTGCGTCTGCTGCATCATCTCCTCTTTCTCCATAACCTGCTCTATCTCCTGTTGCTGCATCATATCATGCTGCTGCACATGTTGAAGAATCTCTTCCTACTGCATCTGCTTCTGCATCTCCTGCTGCTGCTGCATCTCCTGCTGCTTCTGCTGCTGCTGCATCTCCTGCTGCTTCTCCTGCTGCTGCATCAGTTGCTGCTGAATCTCCTGATGAATCTCCTGTGGCATCTAATGCTTCTACATATCATGCTGAATCTCCTAATGCATCTCCACCTGCTGCCACTCCTACTACTGCGTTTGCTTCTGCATCTCCATCTGCACCTCCAGCTGCTGAATCTCCTGATGCCGTGTCTGCTACTGAATATCCTTTGCCTGCTGCTGAATCTCTTGCTACTGAATCTCTTTCTGCATCTGCTGCTGCTGCATCTCCTACTGCTGCATCACCTTCTGCATGTGCTGCTGCAGCATCTCCTTCTGCTGCATCTCCTGTTGCTGCATCTGCTGGTGCTGCACCTGCTGCAACATCTGCTTCTGCATCTCCTGCTGCTGCACCTCCTGCTGCATCTTCGTCTGAATCTTTTGGTGCTGCATTTCCTGCTCATGCATATTCTCCTTCAACTCCTGCTGCTGCATTACCTTCAGCTGCATTTTCTACTGAATCTCCTGCTGCCTTTTCTACTGAATCTCCTGCTGCACAATCTCCTACGGAATTTCCTGCTGCACAATCTGCTGATGCATTTCCTGCTGATGCATCTCCTGCTGAATCTCCTGCCTCTTCATCTCCTGCTGCTGCAACGCCTGTTGAATCTGCTGCTGCATCGGGTGCGGCTGCATCTTCTTTTACTGCATCTCCTGCTGCTGCATCTCCGCCTGATTTCCTGCTGCATTTCCTTCTCTTGAATCTCCTGCTGCATATCCTGGTGCATCACCTGCTGAATATGCATCTCCTGCTACATCTCCGGCTGATTCACCTCATGCAGCTGCAGCTGCTGCTGCATGTCCTGCTGCATCTGCTGTTGCCAAATCTCTTGCTGCTGCATATCCTGTGAATTTCCAGCAGCATTTCGTGCTGATGCAATTCTTGCTGCATCTCAGCCTGCATCCTTTGCTGCTGCATCTGCTGCTGCTTCTGGTGATGCTACATCTCCAGCTGCATCTGCTGCTTCATCTGCTGCTGTATCTCCTACTGCATATGGTTCTGCATCTTCTGCTGCATATGGTTCTGCATCTTATGCTGCATATGGTGCTGCTTCTCCTGCTGCTGCATCAGTTCCTGCTGAATCTCCTGATGAATCTCTATTTCCATCTCCTTCTGAATATGCATCTCCTGATGCATCTCCTGCTGCTGAATCTCCTGATGCCGTTTCTGTTGCTGAATATCCTTTGTCTGCTGATGAATATCCTTTGTCTCCTGCTGGATCTCCTGCTGCTGAATCTCCTGCTGCTGAATGTCCTGCTGCATCTGCTGCTGCTGCATCTCCTACAGTTGCATCACATTTTGCATGTGCTGTTGCAGCATCTCCTTCTGCTGCACCTCCTGCTGCTGCACCTCCTGCTGCATCTGTCTGAATCTTTTGGTGCAGTATTTCCTGCTGATGCATATTCTGCTTCAACTCCTGCTGCTGCATTACCTTCCGCCTCTATTCCTGTTGTATTTCCGGCTGCTGCATCTCCTGCTGCTGCATCTGCTGATACTGCATGTGCTGCTGCATCTCCTGCTGCATCTCTTTGTGATGCATCTTCTGGTGTTGCATCTCCTGCTGCATCTCCTGTGGCATCACCTGCTCCTGTATCTCCTGCTGCTACATCTCCTGATGCATCCTCTGCTCATGCATCTGCAGATGCATCTGCAGAAGTATCTCCATCTTCATCTCCTGCTCTTGCATCTCCTTCTGCTGAATCTCCTCCTGAATCTCCGGCGGCATCTCATGCTGCTACATATACTGCTACATCTCCTGACATATCTCCTTCTGAATATGCATCTCCTGCTGCTTATTTTGCAGTTGTATCTCCTGCTTCTTAATCTCCTGCTGCTGAATCTCCTGCTGCTGCGTCTGCTGCATCATCTCCTCTTTCTCCATATACTGCTGTATCTCCTTTTGCTGCAACATATCATGCTGCTACATACGTTGAAGAATCTCTTCCTGCTGCATCTTCTGCAGAATCTTCATTTCCTGCTGCATCTGCTTCTGCATCTCCTGCTGCTGCTGCGTCTCCTGCTGCTTCTCCTGCTGCTGCAGCAGTTGCTGCTGAATCTCCTGATGAATCTCCTGCGGCATCTCAAGAGTCTACATATCATGCTGAATCTCCTGCTGCTGCATCTCGTGCTGCATCTTCATCTGAATCTCTTGCTGCTTCATTTCCTGCTGCTGCATATTCTGCTTCAACTCCTGCTGCTGCATTACCTTCTGCATCTATTCCTGTTGTATTTCCGGCTGCTGTATCTGCTGCTTCATCTCCTGCTGCTGCATCTTCTTGTGTTGCATCACCTGCTGCATCTCCTGCATCATCACCTTCTCCTGTATCTCCTGCTGCTACATCTCCTGATGCATCCTCTGCTCATGCACCTGCGGATACATCTCCTGATGCACCATTTCCCGTTGCATCTGCTGCTCCATCCCCTGCTGCATCTCTGTCTGCTCCAACTGGTGCATCTGCTGTTGCATATGCTGCTGCTTCATCTACTGCTGCATCTCCGGCTAAATCTCCTGCTGCTGCATCTCCTTCTGAAGTTTCTCCTGAATCTCCTGCTGAATATGCATCCCCTGCTGCATCTCCTGCTGTTGCATCTCCTGCTTCATATCCTACTGCATCTCCTACTGCAGCACTATCTTGCTGCGTTTCCTTCTGCTGCATCTCCTGCTGCAGCATCTTCTGCTGCTACATCTCCTACTGAATCAGCATCTCCTGATGCATCTGCTGCTGCATCTATTGCTGCTGTATCTGCTGCCTCTGCATCTGCAGCTGCATCACCTGTTGATGCATCACCTGCTGCATTACCTCCTGCTGCATGTTCTGCTGCATTTCCTGCTGCTGTTTAATCTGCTGCTCCAATTTCATGACGCTTCATGTACTGCTGCATCTCCTTAATCTGCTGCTCCATTTCCTGCTTCTTCATGTGCTGCTGCATCTCTTGCTACATTTCCTGCTGCTGCATCTCCTTCTACTTGATGTCCTCCTGCATCTCCTGCTGCTGTATCTGCTGCTTCATGTCCTGCTGCGTCCTCTGCGGATGCATCTGCGGAAGCATCTGCAGAAGCATCTCCATTTCCTGCTTCATCTGCTGCTCAATCTTCTACAGATGCATCTAGTGCTTCTGCATTTCAGCTGCATATCCTGTTGAAGGCATCTGAGGCTGCATCGCCTGCTGCTACATCTCCTGCTGAATCTCCTGCTGCACTTCCTGCTGTAACTGTTGATGCATATGTTGCTATTTCATCTCCTGCTGTATCTCCTGCTGAATCTTCTTCTGCAGAATCTCCTCCAGCATCTCTTGCTAAAATTCCTGCTGATGTATCTCCTGCTGCATCTCCTACTACATCCCCTGTTGCTGAGTCTCCTTCTACATCTCCTGCTGCATGTCCTGCTGCCTTTTCTACTGAATCTCCTGCTGCACAATCTCCTACGGAATTTCCTGCTGCAGAATCTGCTGATGCATTTCCTGCTGATGCATCTCTTGCTGAATCTCCTGATGCTGCATCTCCTCCTGCTGAATCTCCTGCCTCTTCATCTTCTGCTGCTGCAACTCCTGCTGAATCTGCTGCTGCCTCTGGTGCGGCTGCATCTTCTTTTCCTGCATCTCCTGCTGCTTCATCTCCGGCTAATTTCCTGCTGCATTCTGTTGAATCTCCTGCTGTATATCCTGGTGCATAACCTGCTGAATATGCATCTCCTACTACATCTCCTGATGATACATCTCATGCAGCTGCATCTGCTGCTGCATATCCTGCTGCATCTGCTGTTGCCAAATAGCTTGCTGTTGCATATCCTACTGAATTTCCAGAAGTATCTCTTGCTGATGCAATTCCTGCTGCATCTCATCCTGCACCCTTTGCTGCTGCATCTGCTGCTGCTTCTGCTGCTGGTGCATCTCCTGATACATATCCTACTGATGTATGTTTTGCTACATCGCCTGTTGATGCATGTCCTGCTGCATCTCCTGCTTCTGCATCTACTTCTTCTGCATCTCCAGCTCCAGCATCTCCTGCTGCATCAATTGCTGCTGCACGTCTTATTCATCTCTTTCTGCTGCATATCCTACTGCATCTGCTGTTGCCAAATCGCTTGCTGTTGCATATCCTACTGAATTCCAGAAGTATCTTCTGCTGATGCATTTCTTGCTGCATCTCATCCTGCATCCTTTGCTGCTGCATCTGCTACTTCTTCTGCTGCTGGTGTGTCTCCTGCCTCATATCCTGCTGCTGTGTCTCCTGCTGGTGTATGTTTTGATGCATCTCCTGCTGATGCATGTCCTGCTGCATCTACTTCTTCTGCATCTCCCGCTCCAGCATCTCCTGCTACATCAGTTGCTGCTGCACCTCTTATTCATCTTCTTCTGCTGCATATACTGCAGCATCTGGTGCTGCTGTACCTCCTCCTGCTGCATTTCCTGTTGCATCTCCCCCTGCTGCATTTCCTGCTGAATCTCCTGATGCTGCAACTCCATTTACTGCCTCATTTCCTCATGCACCTGCTAATGCCCCTCGTGCTACTGCATTTCCTGCTTCATCTTACACTGATGCATCAGTGGCTTCATCACATGATATGCCATCTCCTGCAGCATCTGCTTCAGTATTTCCTGATGGAGTATCTGCTGACCTAGAAATTACTGCTGCATCATCTCCTGTTGCTGCACTACCTGCTCTATCTCCTCTTATTGCATCTCCTCCTGCTGCATCTCCTGCTTCTCTATATACTGCTGCCTTTCGTGCTGCTTCATCTCCTGCTGCTGAATCTCTTTCTGCATCTCCTTCTTCTGAATCTCCTGCTGCTCTGTTACCTTCTGCTTCGACTCCGGCTGCAGGTCCTGCTACTGCATCTCCTGCTTTTGCATCTCCTTCTGCTGAATCTCCTCCTGAATCTCCGGCGGCATCTCATGCTGTTAAATATCCTGCTACACCTCCTGACGTATCTCCTTCTGAATATGCATCTCCTTCTGCTTCTCCTGCTGCTGAATCTCCTGCTACTGCGTCTGCTCCTGCTGAATCTCCTGCTGCTGCGTCTGCTGCATCATCTCCTCTTTCTCCATAACCTGCTCTATCTCCAGTTGCTTCATCATATCATGCTGCTGCAAATGTTGAAGAATCTCTTCCTAGTGCATGTTCTGCTGAATCTTCATTTCCTGCTGCCTCTGCTTCTGCATCTCCTGCTGCTGCTCTATTTCCTGCTGCTTTTCCTTCGGAATATGCATCTCCTCAGGCATCTCCACCTGCTGCCACTCCTACTGCTGTGTTTGATTCTGCATCTCCTGCTGCACCTCCCGCTACTGAATCTCCTGATGCCGTGTCTGCTGCTGAATATCCTTTGTCTGCTGCTGCATCTCTTGCTGCTGAATCTCCTGCTGCATCTGCTGCTGCTACATCTTCTACTGCTGCATCACCTTCTGAATGTGCGGCTGCAACATCTCCTTCTACTGCATCTCCTGTTATTTCATCTGCTGGTGCTGCACCTGCTGCAACATCTCCTGCTGCTGCATCTTCGTGTGAATCTTTTGGTGCTGCGTTTCCTGCTGATGCATATTCTGCTTCAACTCCTGCTGCTTCAACTCCTGCTGCTGCATCTGCTGCTTCATCTCTTGCTGCTGCATATGCTGATACTGCATCTGCTGCTGCAGTTCCTGCTGTATCTCTTGGTGCTGCATCTTCTGCTGTTGCATCTACTGCTTCATCTCATTATGACTTAAGTGCCACTATTGAGGCGCTTTTGGGAAATCCAATAACACCCACAGGGAAGATGCTAGCATGGAGTGCTGCTGCTTCTGAATGTCTTCTCTTATAACGCTTTCACTGCAAAGCGAGACTTGTAAGAAGTTTTAGTATACGCTTGTGTACTTTAACATCAGAACGGCTATTAAAGCGTCACTTGAAAGTAGCAGAGCGTTCAGCACAAATACTGCAGGGAAGAAGCTACGATGAAATGCTGGCTCTCGTTAGAGTCTTCTCTGGAAATGCTTTCACTGCAAGCTGCAAAGCATGACTAACAGAACGTTTTAGTATAGGGTACTGAATTGTGACTTATGAAGGTGCTTTCTGATAAGTGAGTAACTGACGCAGTGAAGATGCTAGCGTGGAATACTGATGCTACTGAATGTCTTCTCTTAGAGCGCTTTCACTGCAAGCTGTGAAGCACGACTAACACATTTTAGTTTAGGGTAATGAATTGTGACTTAACTGCGCCTGTTAACGTGCTTATGGAAAAGAAAGTATTTCAGGCAGTGCAGATGCTGGCATGAAACTACACCGCTTATTAATGTTTTCTCTTCTAGCGCTGTTACTGCAAAAGACGACTTGTAGAACTTTCACTCTAGGCTTATGAACTGTAAGATCAGAATGGCTATTAAAGCCTCATTTCAAGATTTGAGATCGTTGAGCACAAGTACCGCAGGGAAGCTGCTACCATCAAATTTTGGCTCTCATTAGGATCCTTTCTTGAAGCTCTGTCACTGCCAGCCGCAAATCTCGAAAAACTCGACCTTTTCTCGTAGGCTAGTTATTAGAGACTTAATAACGCCTAATAACGCTCTTTAGGAAAAGAGAATATCTATAGCAGGGAAGATGTTAGCATGGAATACTTCTGCTTCTGAATGTCTTCTCTTAGAGCGCAATCACTGCAAACCAAGATTTATCGAACTTTCCATCTTGGCTATTGAACGGTAACATCAGCAGCGCTAGTAAAGCTTCACTTGAAGATTTGAAAGCGTTTAGCAGAACTACCCCTGGGAAGTTGCTAGCATCAAATGGTGACTCTCGTTAGATTCTTCTCTGGAAGCGCTTTCACTGCAAGCTGCAAACTCTAAAGTATTACCAGAGGCTAGTGAATAGGGAAATTTTAGCGTATGGAATGCTTCTGCTTCTGAATGTCTTCTCTTAGAGCGCAATCACTGCAAACCAAGATTTATCGAACTTTCCATCTTGGCTATTGAACGGTAACATCAGCAGCGCTAGTAAAACTTCACTTGAAGATTTGAAAGCTTTCAACAGAAATACCCCTGGGAAGTTGCTAGCATCAAATGGTGGCTCTCGTTAGGGTCCTCTCTGGATGCGCTTTCACTGAGAGGTGCAAAACACGAAGAAAAATGCTTTTAAGTGTAGGTTAAAGAATAGTGACATAAAAGCGACTAATAACGAGCTTTAGAAAAGTGACTACCTCCAACAGCGAAGATGTTAGCACGGAATGCTGATGCTTCTGAATGTCGTCTCTTATAGCACTTTAACTGGAATGCGAGACATGTCGAACTTTCAGTCTAGGCTAGTGAATCGGTAACATCAGCATGGCTATTGAGGCATCACGTCAAGATTTTAGAGATTTCTGCTCAAGTACCTCACGGAAGCTGCTACCATCAAATTCTGGCTCTCGTTAGGATCTTTTCATGAAGCCCTTTCACTGTCAGCCGCAAAGCACGAAAACCGCAACGTTTTCGCGGAGGCTATTTATTAGCGACTTAATAACTCCTAACAAGGCTCTTTAGGAAAAGAGAATATCTTGTTCAGGGAAGATGTTAGCATGGAATGCTTCTGCTTGTGGATGTATTCTCTTAGAGCGCAATCACTGCAGAGCACGACTTGCAGAACTTTCCGTCTAGTCTTGTGTACTGTCAGATCAGAATGACTGCTTGTGCTTCTGAATGTCTTCGAGCGCAATCATGCAAACCAAGATTTATCTAACTTTCCTTCTAGGCTAGTGAACGGTCTAACTGCGAAGATGTTAGCACGGAATGCTGCTGCTTCTGAATGTCTTCCCTTACAGCGATTTCACTGGAAAGGGAGACTTGTAGAACTTTCATTCTCGGTTTGTGAACGGTAACATCAAAATAGCTATGAAGGCGTCACGTCAAAATTTCAGAGCATTCGGCATAAGTACCGCAGGAAAGCTGCTACCATCCAATACTGGCTCACGTTAGAGTCTTCCTGGATAGACTTTCACTGCAAGTTGCAAACACGACTAAAAGAGTGTTTTAGTTTAGGCTTGTTAATAGTGACTTTAAAACGCCTGATACGTCGCTATAGTTGGAATTAATATCTCCAGCAAGGACGATGCTTAGCATGGAATGTTTCCGCTTATGAACGTGTTCTCTTAAAGCGCTACAACTACAAAGCACGACTTGTCGAACTTTCACTCTAGGCTTGTGAAAAGTAACATCAGCATGGCTATTGAGACATCATGTCAAGATTTTAGAGATTTCTGCTCAAGTACCTCACGGAAGCTGTTGCCATCAAATTCTGGCTCTCGTTAGGATCTTTTCATGAAGCGCTTTCACTGTCAGCCGCAAAGCAGGAAAACCGCAACTTTTTCGCGGAGGCTAGTTATTAGCGACTTAATAACGCCTAACAACGCGCTTTAGGAAAAGAGAATATCTCCAGCAGGGAAGATGCTAGCATGGAATGCTTCTGCTTGTGGATGTATTCTCTTAGAGAGACTTTTCGTCTAGACTAGTGAACAGTAACATCAGCATGGCTAGTAAGGCTTCGCCTGAAGATTTGAAAGTGTTTAGCAGAAATACCCCCGAAAGTTCTACAAGTCGTGCTCTGCAGTGAAAGCGCTCTAAGAGAATACATCCACAAGCAGAAGCATTCCATGCTAGCATCTTCCCTGCTGGAGATGTGAATTTTTACTAAAACTCCGTAATAGACGGTGTTAAGTCCCTATTCACTAGCCTATGCTAGTAAGTTCTTTTAGTAGTGTTTGCAGCTTGGAGTGAAAGCGCTTCCAGAGAAGATTCTAACGAGAGACACCGTTTGATGGTTTCAGCATTCCCTCGGTAGTTATGCTATAAGAGACGACATTCAGAAGCAGCAGTATTCCGTGCTAACATCTTCGCTGTTGGAGATAGTCACTTTTCTAAAGCTCGTTATGTCATTCTTTAACCTACTCTTAAACGCATTTTTCTTCGTGTTTTGCACCTCTCAGTGAAAGCGCTTCCAGAGAAGATTCTAACGAGAGACACCATTTGATGCTAGCAACTTCCCAGGGGTATTTCTGTTGAACGCTTTCAAATCTTCAATTGAAGCTTTACTAGCCCTGCTGTTGTTACTGTTCACTAGCCTAGACGGAGAGTTCGATAAATCTTGGTTTGCAGTGATTGCGCTCTAAGAGAAGACATTCAGAAGCAGAAGCATTCCATGCTAACGTCTTCCCTGCTGGAGATATTCACTTTTCCTAAAGCGCCTTATTAGGCGCTATGAAGTCTCTATTCGTTTGCCAACACAAGAACGTTGCATTAGTCGTTCTCTGCATCTTGCAGAGCAACCGCTTCCATAGAAGACGCTAACGAAAGACAGCTTTTGATGGTAACACCTTTCCTGTTTACTTGTGCTGAAGGTTCTGAAATTTTGAAGTAATGCCTTCGTAGCCATTCTGGTCTTACAGTACACAAGACTAGACTGAAAGTTCTACAAGTCGTGCTCTGCAATGAAAGCTCTCTAAGAGAATACCTCCACAAGCAGAAGCATTCCATGCTAGCATCTTCCCTGCTGGAGATATGAATTTGTACTACAACGCCGTAATAGAAGGTGTTAAGTCCCTATTCACTAGCCTACTCTAAAAAGTCCCTCTTCAGTAGCCTATGCTAATACTTTCGTGTTTGCAGCTTGCAGTGAAAGCGCTTCCAGAGAACAATCTAACGAGAGCCACCATTTGATGCTAGCAACTTCCCAGGGGTAGTTCTGCTAAACGCTTTCAAATCTTCAAGTGAAGCTTTACTAGATATGCTGGTGTTACAGTTCACTAGCCTAGACGGAGAGTTCGATAAATCTTGCTTTGCAGTGATTGCGCTCTAAGAGAAGACATACAGAAGGAGAAGCATTCCATGCTAACATCTTCCCTGCTGGAGATATTCTCTTTTCCTAAAAAGCGTTATTAGGCGTTATTAAGTCTCTAATAACTAGCCTACGAGAAAAGGTCGCGTTTTTCGAGCTTTGCGGCTGGCAGTGACAGCGCTTCAAGAAAGGATCCTAATGAGAGCCAAAATTTGATGGTAGCAGCTTCCCTGCGGTACTTGTGCTCAACGATCTCAAATCTTGAAATGAGGCTTTAATAGCCATTCTGATCTTACAGTTCATAAGCCTAGAGTGAAAGTTCTACAAGTCGTCTTTTGCAGTAACAGCGCTAGAAGAGAAAACATTAATAAGCGGTGTAGTTTCATGCCAGCATCTGCACTGCCTGAAATACTTACTTTTCCATAAGCGCGTTAATAGGCGCAGTTAAGTCACAATTCATTACTCTAAACTAAAATGTATTAGTCGTGCTTCACAGCCTGCAGCGAAAGCGCGATAAGAGAAGACTAACGAGAACCAGCATTTGATGGTAGAAGCTTCACAGCGGTACTTGTGCTGAACGCTCTGAAATTTTGAAGCGACACTTTACTAGCTGACGATATACTTCAGAAGACTAGAATGAAACTTCTAGAAGTCGTACTTTGCAGTGAAAGTGCTATAAGAGAAGACATTCAGAAGCAGCAGCATTCCATACTACCATCTTCCCTGCAGCCGATGTTCACTGTTCCGAAAGCTCGTTATTCGGCGAAGTAAAGTAACTGTTCTGTACCCTATACTAAAATTTTGTGTTAGTCGTACTTTGCAGCTTGCAGTGAAAGCGCATTCAGAGAAGACTAACGGGAGCCAACATGTGATCGTAGCAGCTTCCCTGCCGTACTTGTGCTGAACGATTTGAAATTTTGAAGTGACGCTTTAATGTTACAGGACACGAGCCTAGACTGAAAGTTCTACAAGTCTTTCTTTGCAGTGAAAGAGCTATAAAAGAGAAGACATTCAGAAGCAGCAGCATTCCATGCTAGCATCTTCCATACGGGCTTTACTTACTTTTCCTAAAGCTCCTCAATAGTTAAATCACAATTCCGTAATCAATACTAAACGTTTTGTTAGACGTGCTTTGCAGCTTGCAATGAAAGCGCTTCAAGAGAAGATTCTAACGAGAGCTAGCATTTGATCATAGCAGCGCCCTTGCGGTACTTTTTCTAAACGTTTTCAAATTTTCAAGTGACGCTTTAATAGCCATTCTGATGATGCAGTACACGAGCCTAGACTGAAAGTTCTACAAGTCTTACCTTGCAGTGAAATCGCATCCAGAGAAGAATTATACGAATTTCAATATTTGATCGTAGAATCTTCCCTGCGGTATTTGCGCTGAACACTGATATTTTGAAGGGACGCTTTAATAGCCATTCTGATGTTGCAGTACATAAGCCCAGACTAAAAGTTCAACAAGTCTTGCCTTGCAGTGAAAGCGCTAAAGATTTTGAAGTGATGCTTTAATAGCCATTCTGATGTTGCAGTGTACAAGCCTAGACTGAAACTTCTACAAGTTTTGCTTTGCAGTGAAAGCGCTCTAAGAGAAGACATTCAGTAGCAGCAGTATTCCACGCTAGCATCTTCACTGCGTCAGTTACTCACTTATCAGAAAGCACCTTCATAAGTCACAATTCAGTACCCTATATTAAAACGTTCTGTTAGTCATGCTTTGCAGCTTGCACTGAAAGCGTTTCCAGAGAAGACTCTAACGAGAGCCAGCATTTCATCGTAACTTCTTCCCTGCGGTATTTGTGCTGAACGCTCTGCTACTTTCAAGTGACGCTTTAATAGCCGTTCTGATGTACACAAGCGTATACTCAAACTTCTTACAAGTCTCACTTTACAGTGAAAGCGCTTTAAGAGAAGACATTCAGAAGCAGCAGCACTCCATGCTAGCATCTTCCCTGTGGGCGTTATTCGATTTCCCTAAAGCACCTCAATAGTGGCAAGTAAGTCATAATGAGACGAAGCAGTAGATGCAACAGCAGAAGATGCAGCACCAAGAGATACAGCAGGAACTGCAGCAGCACATGCAGCAGCAGGAGATGAAGCAGCAAATGCAGCAGCAGGAGTTGAAGCAGCAGGAGTTGAAGCAGAATATGCATCAGCAGGAAATGCAGCACCATGAGATTAAGATGGAGATGCAGCAGGAGGTGCAGCTGGAGGTGATGCAGAAGCAGATGTTGCAGCAGGTGCAGCACCAGCAGATGAAGCAACAGGAGATGCAGCATTAGGAGATGTAGCAGCAGACAAAGGATATTCAGGAGCAGAAACGGCATCAGGAGATTCAGCAGCAGGAGATGCATCAGGAGATGCAGAAGTAAACGCAGCAGTAGGAGTGGCAGCAGGTGAAGATGCATCAGGAGATGCATATTCAGAAGGAGAAGCAGCAGGAGATGCAGCAGCAGCAGGGGATGCAGAAGCAGAGGCAGCAGGAAATGAAGATTCAGCAGAACATGCACTAGGAAGAGATTCTTCAACATCTTCAGCAGCATGATATGATGCAGCAACTGGAGATACAGCAGGTTATGGAGAAAGAGGAGATGATGCAGCAGACGCAGCAGCAGGAGATTGAGCAGGAGCAGACGCAGCAGCAGGAGATTCAGCAGCAGGAGAAGCAGAAGGAGATGCATATTCAGAAGGAGATACGTCAGGAGATGTAGCAGGATATGTAGCAGCATGAGATGCCGACGGAGATTCAGCAGAAGGAGATGCAAGAGCAGGAGATGCAGTAGCAGGACATGCAGCCGGAGTCGAAGCAGAAGGTAATAGAGCAGTAGGAGATTCAGAAGAAGGAGATGCAGAAAGAGATTCAGCAGCAGGAGATGAAGCAGCACGAAAGGCAGCAGTATATAGAGAAGCAGGAGATGCAGCAGGAGGAGATGCAGTAAGAGGAGATAGAGCAGGTAATGCAGCAGCAAGAGATGCAGCAGGAGATGCAAGAGCAAGAGATGCTGCATCAGACCCATCAGCAGGAGATGCAACAGCAGAAGATGCAGCGGGAAAAGCAGCAACAGGAGATGAAGCATTACCATGAGATGCATTAAGAGATGCAGCAGCAGGATATGTAGCAGGAGTTATGGCAGGAGATGAAGCAGTAGCAGATGCAGCAGGAAATGCAGCAGTAGATTCTAGGTCAGCAGAGGAGATAGAGCAGAAGACGTTTCAACAGGAAATGCAGCAGGACATGCATTAAGAAATGAGAATGCAGTAGGAGATGGAGAAGAGTTGCAGCATCAGGAGATGTAGCAGTAAATGCAGCATCAGGAGATGTAGCAGTAAATGCAGCATCAGGGGATGTAGTATCAGGAGGAGATGCAGGAGCAGTTGCAGAATCAGGGAATGCAGCAGCAGCAGAAGTAACAGGAGCTGTAGCAGCATCATATGCACTAGTAGATTTAGCAGCTGGAGATGAAGAAGCAGAAGATGCTACAGGCGATTCAGCCGGAGATGCAGAAGGAGGAGATGCAGCAGCAGGAGGTGCAGAGTAATAGATGAAGTGAAAAAGATGCAGCAGAAGGAAATATAGCAGGAGATGCAGCCGCAGTAAATGCATCAAGAGAGAAAGTAGCATCAGATGCAGCATCAGATGCACCATCAGATGCAGCAGCAGGAGATGCAGCAGCAGGAGATCTATCAGGAGATGCAGCAGAAGATGAAGCAGCAGCAGATGCAGCAAGAAATTCAGCTGATGCAGTAGTAGATTCATAAAGAGCTGCAGCAGGAAATGCAGATGAATATGCAGCAGCAGGAGACACAGCAGGAGATGCATCTGCAAGTGATGCGGAAGGAGATGCAGAAGGAGATGCAGAACGACATGAAGCAGCTAGATATGCAGCAGAAGGAGACTGAGCAGGAGATGTAGCAGCAGACGAAGCAAAAGGAGATGCAGAAACAGGAGATGAAGTAGCAAGACATGGATCAAAAGATGAAGCAGCAGGAGATTCATTAGGAGATGCAGTAGCAGGATATGAAACAGCAAGAGATATAGCAGCAGGAGATGCAACAGGATGAGACGAAGCAGTAGGGGATGTATCAGGAGATGCAGAAAAAGCATGTACAGCAAAAGATGCTGTAGCAGGAGATGCAGAAGGAGATGTAGCAGAAGGAGATGCAGCAGCAGGAGATGAAGCAGGAGATTCAGCAGGAGATGCAGCAGGAGGAGATGGGACAGGAGATGCAGAAGGAGGAGATTCAGTGGGAGATGCAGCAGGAGGGTATGTAGCAGGAGATTCTGCAGCAGGAAACACCATAGGAGAGTCTGCAGCAGGAGATTCAGCGGAAGATTCAGCAGAAGATGCAGCAGGAGATATAGAAGGAGAGTCAGCAGCAGGAGATGTAGTAGGAGATGCAGCAGGAGATACATCAGCAGGAGTTGCAGGAGGAGATTCTGCAGAAGAAGATTCAGCAGGAGATACAGTAGGAGATGCATCAGGAGATGAAGTAGCAACATATGCATCAGAGGTTACAGCAGGAAGGGCAAGAGGAGATTCAGCAGGTGATGTAGCAGCAGGAGATGCAGCCGCAGATGCCTTCAGGAGGAAATGCAGAAGCACTAGATGCATCAGTAGAAGATTGAGCAGCAGATGCAGCAGGAAATGGAGGTACTTCTGCAGATGCATCTGCAGATGCATGAGCAGAGGATGCATCAGGAGATGTAGCAGCAGGAGATACAGGCGCAGGTGATGCCGCAGGAGATGCAGCAGTAGATGCAACACCAGAAGATGCAGCACCAAGAGATGCAGCAGCACATGCAGTATCAGGAGATGAAGTAGCAGGAGATGCAGCAGCCGGAAATACAACAGGAATAGATGCAGAAGGTAATGCAGCAGCAGGAGTTGAAGCAGAATATGCATTAGCAGGAAATGCTGCACCAAAAGATTCAGACAGAGATGCAGCAGGAGGTGCAGCAGCAGGAGATTCTGAAGAAGATGTTGCAGCAGGTGCAGCACCAGCAGATGCAGCAACAGGAGATGCAGCAGAAGGAGATGCTGCAACAGCACATGCAAAAGGTGATGCAACTGTAGGAGATGCAGCAGCAGCAGATGCAGTAGGAGATTCAGCAGCAGGAGATTCAGCAGCAGGAGATTCAGCAGCAGGAGATTCAGCAGGAGACAAAGGATATTCATCAGCAGACTGGAAATTCACAGGATATGCAGCAGCAAGAGATTTGGCAACAGCAGATGCAGCAGGACATGCAGCAGCAGCTGCAGCTGCATGAGGTGTATCAGCCGGAGATGTAGCAGGAGATGCATATTCAGCAGGTGATGCACCAGGAAATGCAGCAGGAGATTCAAGAGAAGGAAATGCAGCAGGAAATCAGCTGGAGATGCAGCAGCAGGAGATGCAGTAAAAGAAGATGCAGCCGCACCAGAGGCAGCAGAAGATTCAGCAGGAATTGCAGCCGCAGGAAATGTAGCATCAGGAGATTCAGCAGAAGGAGATGAAGAGGCAGGAGATTCAGCAGGAGATGCATCAGCAGGAAATGCATCAGCAGATTGTGCAGCAGGAAATTCCTTAGGAGATGGTTCAGCAGGAAATTCAGTAGAAAAGGCAGCAGGAGATTCAGTAGAAAATGCAGCTGAAGGTAATGCAGCAGCAGGAGTTGAAGGAGAATATGCATGAGCAGGAAATGCAGCACCAAAAGATTCAGACGAAGATGCAGCAGGAGGTGCAGCAGCAGGAGATGCAGAAGCAGATGTTGCAGCAGGTGCAGCACCAGCAGATGAAGCAACAGGAGATACAGCAGAAGGAGATGCTGCAGCAGCACATGCAGAAGTTGATGCAGCAGTAGAAGATGCAGCAGCATCAGCAGCAGCAGGAGATTCAGCAGCAGGAGATTCAGCAGCAGACAAAGGATATTCAGTAGCAGACACGGCATCAGGAGATTCAGCAGCTGGAGGTGCAGCTGGAGATGCAAGAGCAAACGCAGCAGTAGGAGTGGCAGCAGGTGGAGATGCCTGAGGAGAATCATATTCAGAAGGATTTGCAGCAGGAGATTCATCAGGAGATTTATCAGCAACTGATGCAGCAGCAGGAGAAGCAGCAGGAGATGCAGCAGGAGATGCAGAAGCAGATGCAGCAGGAAATGAAGATTCAGCGGAAGATGCAGTAGGAAGAGATTCTTCAACACATGCAGCAGCATGTTATAATGCAGTAAATGGAGATACAGCAAGTTATGGAGAAAGAGGAGATGATGCAGCAGACGCAGCAGCAGGAGATTCAGCAGCAGGAGATTAAGAAGCAGGAGATTCAACTGCAAAAGAAGCCGCAGGAGATGCAGATTCAGAAGGGGATATATCAGGAGATGTAGCAGGATATGTAGCAGAATGAGATGCCGCCGGAGATTGAGGAGGAGATTCAGCAGAAAGAGATGCAAGAGCAGGAAATACATCAGCAGGAGATGCAGAAGCAGATGCAGCAGGAGATGCAGATTTAGCAGGAGATGCATCAGCAAAAGATGCAGAAGCAGATGCAGCAGGAGTCGATGCAGCAGCAGGACATGCAGCAGGAGTCGTTGCAGGAGGTAATAGAGCAGCAAGAGATTCAGAAGAAGGAGATGCAGAAAGAGATTCAGCAGTAGAAGATGCAGCAGCAAGAAAGGCAGCAGTATATACAGAAGCAGGATATGCAGCAGGAGGAGATGCAGTAGGAGGAGATAGAGCAGGTAATGCATCAGGAGGACATGCAGCAGGAGTTGCAAGAGCAAGAGATGCAGCATCAAACCCATCAGCAGGAAATGGAGCAGCAGCAGATGCAGCAGGAAATGCAGTAGCAGTAGGTGCAGCAGGAGATGCAGTAGCAGGAGATTAAGCATTATCATGAGATGCATTAGGAGGTGCAGCAGCAGGATATGTAGCAGGAGATTTGGCAGGAGATGAAGCAGCAGCAGCGCAGCAGCAGATGCAGCAGGAAATGCAGCAGTAGATGCAGGATCAGCAGATACTACAGCAGGAAATACAGCAGCAGATGCAGCAGGAGATGACATATGAGGTGATGAAGCCACAGATGCATCAGTTGAAGATGCTGCAGGAAATGCAGCAGCAGTAGGTGCAGCAGGAGATGCAGTAGCAGGAGATGAAGCATTATCATGAGATGCATTAAGAGATGCAGCAGCAGGATATGTAGCAGGAGATTTGGCAGGAGATGAAGCAGCAGCAGAGCAGCAGCAGATGCAGCAGGAAATGCAGCAGCAGTAGGTGCAGCAGCAGATGCTGCAGGATGTGCAGGATGACGAGATGTAGCAGGACATAGAGCAGCAGCAGATGCATCAGCAGATGAAGCAGGAAATGCAGCAAGAGATGCAGCAGCAGAGGTGTAGCCGCAGATGCATCAGAAGCAGATGCAACAGGAGATGCAGCAGCAGCAGATTCTGCAGGAGATGAATCAGCAGAAGATGCAGAAGGAGTTGCAGCATCAGGAGATTCAGCAGGAAATGCAGCAGCAGCAGAAGTAACAGGAGATGCAGCAGCAACATATGCTGTAGGAGATGTAGCAGCAGGAGATGAAGAAGCAGGAGCTGCTACAGCCGATTCAGCCGGAGATGCAGAAGGAGGAGATGCAGCAGCAGGAAGTGCAGAGTAGTAGATGAAGTAAAGAAGATGCGGCAGAAGGAAATATAGCAGGAGATTCAGCCGCAGTAAATGAAGCAAGAGAGAAAGTAGCATCAGATGCAGCAGCAGTTGCAGTGGAAGAGGATGCAACAGCAGATGCAGCAGCAGGAGACCTATCAGGAGATGCAGCAGTAGATGAAGCAGCAGCAGATGCAGCATCAAATTCAGTAGATAGAGCAGGAGATGCTGTAGCAGGAGATGCAGAAGGAGATGAAGCACAACGAGATGCAGCAGCAGGATATGCAGTAAAAGAAGATGCAGCCGCACCAGAGGCAGCAGCAGGTTCAGCAGGAGTTGCAGCAGCAGGAGATGCAGCATCAGGAGATTGAGCAGGAGTTGCATCAGCAGGAAATGCATCAGCAGATTCTGCAGCAGGAAATTCCATAGGAGATTCTGCAGCAGGAGATTCAGTAGAAAATGCAGCAGGAGATGCAGCAGGAGATATAGAAGGAGATTCAGCAGCAGAGGATGCAGTAGGAGATGCAGCAGGATATACATCAGCAGGAATTGTAGCAGGAGATTCTGGAGGAGATTCTGCAGAAGAAGATTCCCTAGGAGATGCAGCAGGAGATGAAATAGCAACATATGCATCACCAGTTACAGAAGGAAGTGCAGCAGGAGATTCAGAAGGAGATGCAGCTGAAATGCAGAAGAACTAGCTGCATCAGTAGAAGATTGAGCAGCAGATGCAGTAGGAAATGGAGATAATTCTGCAGATGCATCCGCAGAGGATGCAGCAGGAGATGAAGCAGCAGGCTATACAGCAGCAGGAGATGCAGAAGCAGATGCAGCAGCAGGAGATGCAGGACGACATCAAGTAGAAGGAGATGCAGAAGCAGCAAGTGTAGCAGGAGATGCAGCAGTACATGAAGCATCAGGAAATGGAGCAGCAGATTAAGCAGCAGCAGGAGGTAATGCAGCAGAATATGCAGCAGGAGGTGATGCAGCTGCAGCTGCAGAGGCAGCAGATGTAGCAGCAATAGATACAGCAGCAGATGCATCAGGAGATGCAGATTCAGTAGGAGATGTAGCAGTAGAAGGTGCTGCAGCAGATGATGCAGCAGGAGATGCAGCAGAGGGAAATGCATCAAGATATGCTGCAGCAGGAGATGCAGTAGGATATGAAGCAGGAGATGCAGCAGCAGGAGATGCAGCCGGGGATGCATGTTCAGCAGTAGATTTAGCAGAAACTTCAGAAGGAGATGAAGTAGCAGGAGATTTAACAGGAGATGCAGCAGTAGATGAAGCAGCAGCATATGCCACAGCAGATGCACCAGATGGAGCAGCAAGACATGCAGCAGGGGATGGAGCAGCAGATGCAATGAGAAAAGACGCATCAGGAGATGCATCCGCAGATGTATGACCAGAGGATGCATCAGGAGACGTAGCAGCAGGAGATACAGGATGCCGCAGGAGATGCAGCAGGAGAAGCAACACCAGAAGATGCAGCACCAAGAGATGCAGCAGGACATGCAGCAGCACATGCAGTATCAGCAGATGCAGCAGCAGGAAATACAACAGGAATAGATGCAGAAGGTAATGCTGCAGCAGGAGTTGAAGCAGAATATGCATCAGCAGGAAATGCAGCAGCAAGAGATTCAGACGGAGATGCAGCAGGAGATGCAGCAGCAGGAGATGCAGAAGTAGGAGATGCAGCAGAAGAAGATGCTGCAGCAGCACATGCAGAAGGAGATGCAGCAGTAGGAGATGCAGCAGGAGATTCAGCAGCAGGAGATTCAGCAGCAGACAAAGGATATTCAGTAGCAGACATGGCATCAGGAGATTCAGCAGCTGGAGGTGCAGCTGGAGATGCAGAAGCAAACGCAGCAGTAGGAGTGGCAGCAGGTGGAGATGCATTAGGAGATTCAGCATGGTATGCAGAAGCATTAGATGCCACATGAGATTCATCAGGAGATTCAGCAGCAACTGATGCAGCAGCAGGAGAAGCAGCAGGAGATGCAGCAGCAGCAGGAGATGCAGAAGCAGATGCAGCAGGAAATGAAGATTCTGCAGAAGATGCAGTAGGAAGAGATTCTTCAACATATGCAGCAGCATGATATGATGCAGCAACAGGAGCAGGTTATGGAGAAAGAGGAGATGATGCAGCAGACGCAGCAGCAGGAGATTCAGCAGGAGAAGATGCAGCAGCAGGATATTCAGCAGAAGGAGATTCAGCAGCTGGAGAAGCAGCAGGAGATGCATATTCAGAAGGAGGTACGTCAGCAGATGTGTCAGGATATGTGGCAGCATGAGATGCCACCAGAGATTCAGGAGGAGATGCAGCAGAAGGAGATGCAAGACCAGGAAGATTAATCTACAGCAGATGCACCAAAAGATGCAAGAGATGCAGCAGTAGGAGATGCAGCTGGAGATGCAGCAGCAGTTGATTGAGTAAGATATACACAAGCAGGAGATGCATCAGCGGGAGATGTGGCATGAGAGGCAGAAGAAGAAGATCCTGCAGCAGATGCAGTAGCATATGCAGCACCAACAGATGCAGCAGCAGGAGATTCAGCAGCAGGTGATGCAGCAGTCAGAGATGCAGCAGGTTATGCATCAGCAGAAGATGCATCAGCTAGAGTTCAGCAGCAGGAGATGCAGCAGGTGGAGATGCAGTATCAGGAGATGCATCATTAAATGCAGCGGCAGGAGATGCAGCAGTTTATGCAGCAGCAGGAGATGTGGTAGGATTAGATTCAGCAGGAGATGCAGCAGGAGCTGAGCAGCAGGAAATGCAGCAGGAGATGCAGTAGTAGGAGATGAAGCAGTATATGAAGCAGCAGCAGATGCAGCAGAAAATACTGCAGATGGAGCAGTAGGAGATGAATCAGGAGATGCAGCAGGAGATTCAGCAGCAGGAGATGCAGTGGGAGATGATGCAGATGGAGCTGTAGCATCAGGAGATGCAGAATGAGAAGCAGAAGGAGAAGCAGTAGTAGGAGATGAAGCAGTATATGAAGCAGCAGCAGATGCAGCAGTAGGAGATGAATGAGGAGATGCAGCAGGAGATGATGCAGATGCAAGAGATGCAGCAGCAGGAGATTACGCAGGAGATGCATCAGTAGATGATGCAGCAGCAGGAGATGCAGCCGCTGCAGATGCAGGAAGATATTCTACAGCAGATTCAGTAGGAGCTGCAGCAGCAGGAGATGAAGCAGCAGCAGATGCATCAATAGATGCCTATTCATCAGGAGATGCAGCAGGAAGAGATGCTTCAGCAGGTACAGCTTCATGAGATGTAGCACGAGATACAGAAGGAGATGCTGTAGGAGAAGAGGCAGGAGGAGATGATGCAGCAGACTCAGTAGCAGGAGATGCAGAAGCAGAAGATGCAGCCGGAGATTCTGCAGCAGGAGATGCAGCAACAGGAGATGCAGCAGGAGATACAGTCACAAGAGATGAGCAGCGGATTCAGCAGGAGATTCTGCAGCAAGAGATGAAGCCTCAGGATCTGCAGAGAAGAAGATGCAGCAGTAGGAGATGCAGCAGGAGATGCAACAGCAGACGCATCAGCAAGAGATGCAGCAGCAGAAGATACAGCAGCAGCAGCAGATGCGCAAGGAAATGGAGCAGGAGATGCGGCAGGATAAGATGCAGTACCAGCAGGTGCAGCAGGAGATGCAGGGTCTGGAGTTGAAGCACTAGAAGATGCTCCAGAAGATGCTTCCGCAGATGCATCAGGAGAAGCAGGAGCAGGAAATGCAGCAGCAGGAGATGCAGCAGCAGAGATGCAGGAGTAGGAGAGACAGAAGCAGGAGATGTGGACGCAAGACATGCAAAAGGATATGCAGAAGCAGGAGATGCGGCAGCAGGAGAGGCACCATGTGATTCAGCAGGAGATGCAGCAGAAGATAGAGAAGCAGGAGATGCAGCAGCAGATGCAGCCGCAGGAGATGCAGGAAATGCATCAGCTGATGCAGGAGGAGGTTTAGCAGGAGGAGATTTAGCAGGAGGAGAGGCAGCAGCAGGAGATGCAGCAGTAGATTCTGCTGCAAATCCTCTGCTGCCTTTCCTACTGCATCTCCTCCTGTTTCATCTTTTGTTGCATCTCCTGCTGCTGTATATCATGGTGCATATCCTCTTGCTACTTCTCCGGCTGCATCTCCTGCTGCATCATCTGCTGCAGCAAATTCTGCTGCTACATCTGCTGCAGCAACTTCTGCTGCTACATCTCCTACTGAATCTGCATCTCCTGATGCATCTGCTGCTGCATCTATTACTGCTGCATCTGCTGCCTCTGCAGCTGCAGCTGCATCACCTCCTGATGCATCACCTGCTGCATTACCTCCTGCTGAATATTCTGCTACATTTCTGGATGCTGCTTAATCTGCTTCTCCACTTCCTGCTGCTTCATGTACTGCTGCATCTCCTGCTACATTTGCTGCTGCTGCATCGCCTTCTACTTGATGTCCTCCTGTATCTCCTGCTGCTGCATTTGCTGCTTCATCTCCTGCTGCATCTTCTGTAGATGCATCTGAGGATGCATCTGCAGAAGAATTATCTCCATTTCCTGCTGCATCTGCTGCTCAATCTTCTACGGATGCATCTAGTGCTTCTGCATTTCAGCTGCATATCCTGTTGAAGGCATCTGCGGCTGCATCTCCTGCTGCTACATCTCCTGCTGATTCTCCTGCTGCACTTCCTGCAGTAACTGCTGATGCCTATGTTGCTATCTCATCTCCTGCTGCATCTCCTACTGAATCTTCCTCTGCAGAATCTCCTGCTGCATCTCCTGCTACAATTCCTGCTGATGTATCTCCTGCTGCATCTCCTACTACATCCCCTGCTGCTGAATCTCCTTCTATATCTCCGGCCACAACTCCTGCTGCATCTCCTGCTGCATCTTCTGCTAGTGCATGTTCTGCTGCATTTCCTGCTGATGCATATCCTGCTGCTCTATTTCCTGATGCATCTCTTTCTGCTTTATCTTTTTCTGCAAATCCTGCTGCATCTCTTCCTGCTGGATCTCCTGCTTAATCTCCTCCTACTACATCTTCAGTATATGCTGCTGCATCTGCTGCTGCTTCACCTATTGCTGCATCTCCTGCTATTGCATCTGCTGCTGCAACTCCTGCTACTTCATCTGCTGCTGCATCTCCTGTTACTTCATCTGCTGCTGAATCTGCATCTCCTCTTTCGTCTGCTGCCTGCATCTCCTGCTGCTGAATCTCCTGCTGCTGCATATGCTACTGCATCTGCTGCAGGATCTTCTTCTTCTGCCTCTCATGCCACATCTCCCGCTGATGCATCTCCTGCTTGTGTATATCTTGCTCAATCTACTGCTGCTGCATCTCCAGCTGCATCTCCTGCTGCTGCATCTCTTGCATCTTTTGGTGCATCTGCTGTAGATTAATCTACTGCTGCATCTCCTGTTGCTTCATCTTCTGATTTTTTGATGTCCTTCTGCATCACCTGATGCTCCATCTGCTGCTGCTGCATACACTGCTGCATCTTCTGCTGCTGAATTCACTTCTGCTGCATCTGCTGCTGCATCACCTTCTACTGAATCCCCTGCTGCATCTCCTGATGCTGCATCCACTGGTACATCTCCTAATGCTGCATCTCCTGCTGCTGCACCTCCTGATGCATCTCCTGCTCAATCTCCTCCTGCTGCTTCTCCTACTGCTTCATCTCCTGCATCTGCTGCTGTATGTGCTGCTGCATCTCCTGCTTCTCTATGTCCTCCTCCTGCACCTCCACCTGCATCTATTGCTGCTGCATCCTCTGCTGAACCTCCTGCTGCTGCATCTCCTTCTGCAACTTCCTCTGATGCATCAGCAGATTCATCTGATGATGCATCTCCCCTGCTTCATCTCCTGCTGTTGAATCTCCTGCTCTTGCATACCCTGCTGCATCTACAGCTGCTTCTAAGCCTACTTCATCTACTGCTGCTGCATTACCTGCTGCATCTCCTGCTGCATCTCCTGCTGCATCTCTTGCAGCTGCATCTCCTGCTCCATCTCTTGCGGCCACATCTCCTGCTCCATATCCTCCTGTTGCATCGGCGGATTCATCTTATGATGGTGTTTTCTTGCTGCATCTCCTGCTGCTGCAAACTCTGTAGCATCTCCTGCTGCTGCATTTCAAGCTGCAGTTGCTGCTGCTTTATCTCCTGCGGCTGCGGCTGCTGATGCATTTCCTGATGCATTTTCTACTGCTGCATCTCCTTCTGCTGCAACTCCTGCTGCATCTCCTTTTGCTGCATTTCCTACTGCTGCATTTCCTCCTCCTGCATCTGATACTTCATCTCCTGCTGCTGCATCTGCTGGTGCTGCATCTCCTGCTGCATCTGCTGCTTAATCTCCTGCTTCTGCATCTCATACCACATCTCCTGCTGCTGCATCACCTGCTGCAACACCTGCTGCCGAATCTCCTGCATCTTTTGCTGCATCTGCTGTAGATTTGCCTACTGGTGCACCTCCTGCTGGTGCATCTCCTGCTGATGGATGTCCTCGTGCATCTCCTGATGCTGCATCTGCTGCTGCATCTCCTGCAGCTGCATCTCCTGTGCCATCTCCTACTGCTGAATCTCGTGATGCTCCTTTCTCTGCTGCGTCTACTTCTGCTGCACAGCCTGCTGCCGAATCTCCTAATGCATCTCCTTTTGCTTAGTCTCCTGATGCTTCCTATCTTGCTTCATCTCCTTTTGCTGCATATCTTGCTGCTGCATCCAGTGCTGCTTGTCCTGCTGCTGTATCCCCTGCTCCATCTCCTGCTGGGGCATCTCCTGCTGCATCTCCTTCTGCATCTCCTGCTGTTCCAGCTGCTGCATCTGCATCATCAGGATATTCTGAAGGAGATGCAGCAACAGGAGATGCAGCAGCAGGAGATGCAACCACAGCACTGTGGCAGCAGATTCAGCTGCAGGAGATGCAGCCGTAGGAGATGCAGCAGGATTTTCAGCAGGAGATAGAGCAGAAGGAGATGCAGCAGAAGATGCAGTAGCAGATGCAGCAGAAGGAAGTGTAGCAGCAGAAGATGTAGGAGGATATGCAGCAGCAGTAGATGAAACAGACCATAAAGCAGCAGGATATGCAGAAGCAGGAGAATCAGCAGCAGGGGATGCAGCAGCAGATTCAGCAGCAAATTCAGCAGGAAATGTAGCAACAGTAGATGCAGAAGAAGGAGATGTAGCAGGAGATGCATAAGCAGGCAATGCAGCAGCAGAGGCAGCAGCAGAAGATGCAGCGGGAGATATAGAAAAAAATGAGGAAGCAGGAGCAGCCCCTATTACTTGATGTCCTCCTGCATCTCCTGATGCCGCATCTGCTGCTTCATCTCCTGCTTCTGTATCTCCTGCTGCTACATCTCCTGATGCATCCTCTGCTCATGCATCTGCAGATGCATCTCCTCATGTGTCATTTCCCGTTGCATCTGCTGCTCCATCCCCTGCTGCATCTCTTTCTCCTCCATCTGGTGCTTCTGCTGTGGCATATGCGGCTGCTTCATCTACTGCTGCATCTCCGGCTAAATCTCCTGCTGCTGCATCTCCTTCTGAAGTTTCTGCTGAATCTACCGCTGAATATGCATCCCCTGCTGCATCTCCTGCTTCATATCCTACTGCATCTCCTCCTGCAGCATATCTTGCTGCATTTCCTACTGCTGCATCTCCTGTGGCATCATCTGCTCCTGTATCTCCTGCTGCTTCATCTTCTGATGCATCCTCTGCTCATGCATCTGCAAATGCATCTCCTGATGCACCATTTCCCATTACATATGCTGCTCCATCCCCTGCTGCATCTCTTTCTGCTCCATCTGGTGCATCTGCTGTTGCATATGCCGCTGCTTCACATACTGCTGCATCTCCTGATAATCTCATGCTGCTGCATCTCCTTCTGAACTTTCTGCTGAATAACCTGCTGAATATGCATCCCCTGCTGCATCTCCTGCTGCTGCATCTCCTGCTTCATATCCTACGGCATCTCCGTCTGCAGCATATCTTGATGCATTTCCTTCTGCTGCATCTCCTGCAGCTGCATCTGCTGCAGCATTCGCTCCTGCTACATCTCCTACTGAATCTGCATCTCCTGATGCATCTGCTGCTGCATCTATTGCTGCTACATCTGCTGCCTCTGCAGCTGCAACTGCATCACCTGATGCTGCATCACCTGATGCATTACCTCCTGCTGCTTAATCTGCTTCTCCATTTCCTGATGCTTCATGTACTGCTGCATTTCCTTACTCTGCTGCTCCATTTCCTGATGCTTCATGTACTGCTGCATCACCTGCTAAACTTGCTGCTGCTGCATCTCCTTCTACTTGATGTCGTCCTGCATCTCCTGCTGCTGCATCTGCTGCAGCATCTCCTGCTGCTGTATAGCCTGCTGCTTCATCTTCTGCTGCATCCTATGTGGATGCATATGCAGATGCATCTGCAGAAGCATCTCCTTTTCCTGCTGCATCTGCTGCTCAATCTTCTACGGATGCATCTAGTGCTTCTGCATTTCAGCTGCATATCCTGTTGAAGGCATCTGCGGCTGCATCTCCTGCTGCTACATCTCCTGCTGCATCTCCTGTTGCACTTCCTGCTGTAACTGCGGATGCCTATGTTACTATTTCATCTCCTGCTGCATCTCCTGCTGAATCTTCTTCTGCAGAATCTCCTGCTGCATCTCCTGCTACAATTCCTGCTGATGTATCTCCTGCTGCATCTCCTACTACATCCCCTGCTGCTGAATCTCCTTCTATATCTCCTGCTGCCTTTTCTACTGAATCTCCTGCTGCACAATCTCCTACGGAATTTCCTGCTGATGCATCTCCTGCTGAATCTCCTGATGCTGCATCTCCTGCTGCTGAATCTCTTGCCTCTTCATCTCCTGCTGATGCAACTCCTGCTGAATCTGCTGCTGCCTCTGGTGCGGCTGCATCTTCTTTTCCTGCATCTCCTGCTGCTTCATCTCCGGCTGATTTCCTGCTGCATTTCCTTCTCTTGAATCTCCTGCTGCATATCCTGGTGCATAACCTGCTGAATATGCATCTCCTGCTGCATCTCCTGCTGATACACCTCATGCAGCTGCAGCTGCTGCTGCATATCCTCCTGCACCTGCTGTTGCCAAATCGCTTGCTGTTGCATTTCCTACTGAATTTCCAGCAGCATCTCCTGCTGATGCAATTATTGCTGCATCTCATCCTGCATCATTTGCTGCTGCATCTTCTTCTGCTTCTGGTGTTGCTACATCTCCAGCTGCGTTTGCTGCTTCATCTGCTGCTGTATCTCCTGCAGCATATGGTTCTGCATCTTGTGCTGCATAATTTGCTGATCTGCTGCTGCTTCTGCTGCTGGTGCATCTCCTGCCTTATATCCTGCTGCTGTGTCTCCTGCTGATGTATGCTTTGCTGTATCTCCTGCTGATGCATGTCCTGCTGCATCTACTTCTTCTGGATCTACTTCTTCTGCATCTCCGGCTCCAGCATCTCCTGCTGCATCAATTGCTGCTGCACGTCTTATTCATCTCCTTCTGCTGTATATACTGCAGCATCTGGTCCTGCTGTACCTCCTCCTGCTGCATTTCCTGATCAATCTCATCCTGCTGCATATTGTGCTGCATCTCCTGCTGCTGCGTCTCCTGCTGTTGCATCTCCTTCTGCTACATCTCCTTCTGCATCTCCTGCTGCAGCATATTCTGCTGTATCTGCTGATTCTGCATCTCCTGATACATCCCCTGCTGCTTCATCTCATCCTGCTGCATCTCATGCTGCATCTCCTGCTGTTTCATATCCTGCTACTGCATCTCTTAATGAATCTCCTGCTGCTTCATCTCTTGATCCATGTCCTGCTGCTGCATCTCCTGTTTCTGCAACTCCTTTTGCTTCGTCTGCTGCTGCATCTCCTGCTGTATCTCATGTTGAACCTTCTATTGAAGCATCTCCTTGCGTCATCTCCTTCTGCTGCATATCTTGCTGCTTCATGTCTTTCCACATCTCCTGGTGCATCTCCTTGAGCGTCACCTGCTGCATCTCCTCCTGCATCACCTGCAGATGCATCTCCTGCTGTATCTCGTGCTTCTCCATATTCATCTGCATTTCCTGCTGCAGCTATTTATGAATCTACTACTGCTGCATCTGCTGAATTTGCTGCTGCATCTGCTGCTGCTTCATCTACTGCTGCATCTCCTGCTAAATCTCCTGCTGCTGCATCTTCTTCTGATGTTCCTGCGCAATCTACTGCTGAATATGCATCCCCTGCTGCATCTCTTGCTGCTGCATCTCCTGCTACATATCCTACTGCATCTCTTCCTGCAGCATATCTTGCTGCATTTCCCTTTTGCTGCATCTCCTGCTGCATCATCTTCCGCAGCATCTTCTGCTGCTTCATCTCCTACTGAATCAGCATCTCATGATGCGTCTGCTGCTGCATCTATTGCTGCTGCATCTGCTGCCTCTGCAGCTGCAGCTGCATCACCTGCTGCTGCATCAACCGCTGCATTACATCCTGCTGCATATTCTGCATTTCCTGATGTAGCATCTCCTTAATATGCTGCTCCATTTCCAGCTGCATCTCCTGCTGAATCTCCTGCTGCTGCATCTCCTTCTACTTGATGTCTTCCTGCATTTCCTGCTTCTGCATCTCCTGCTGCTTCATCTCCTGCTCTTGCATCTCCTTCTGCTGAATCTCCTCCTGAATCTCTGGTGGCATCTCATGCTGCCACATATCCTGACACATCTCCTGACATATCTCCTTCTGAATATGCATCTTCTGCTGCTTCTCCTGCTGGTGAATCTCCTGCTGCTGAATATCCTGCTGCTGCGTCTGCTGCATCATCTCCTCTTTCTCCATAACCTGCTCTATCTCCTGTTGCTGCATCATATCATGCTGCTGCATATCTTGAAGAATCTCTTCCTACTGCATCTTCTGCTGAATCTTCATTTCCTGCTACATCTGCTTCTGCATCTCCTGCTGCTGCTGCATCTCCTGCTGCTTCTCCTGCTGCTGCATCGCTTGCTGCTGAATCTCCTGATGAATCTCCTGTGGCATCTAATGCTTCTACACATCATGCTGAATCTCCTAATGCATCTCCACCTGCTGCCACTCCTACTGCTGCGTTTGCTTCTGCATCTCCAGCTGCACCTCCAGCTGCTGAATCACCTGATGCCGTGTCTGCTACTGAATATCCTTTATCTGCTGCTGAATCTCCTGCTGCTGAATCTCCTGCTGCTGCATCTCCTTCTGCATGTGCTGCTGCAGCATCTTCTGCTGCTGCATCTCCTACTTCTGCATCTCCTGCTACTGCATCTCCTGCTCTATCTACTGAATTTGCTGCTGCATCTGCTGCTTCATCTACTGCTGCATCTCCTGATAGGTCTCCTGCTGCTGCATCTGCTGTTGCATCCTCTTCCACTGCAACTGCTGCTGCATCTGATGCTACTTTCTCTCTTGATGCATTTACTGCGGCTGCATCTCCTGCTATGTTTCCTTCTGCTGCATCTTCTTCACTTCATCTATTACTCTACACCTCCTGCTGATGCATCTCCTCCTTCTGCATCTCCGGCTGAATCGGCTGTAGCAGCTCCTGCTTCTTCATCTCCTGCTGCTACATCTCCTACAGCATATGTTGCTGCTGCATCTCCTGTTACTTCTGCTGCTGCTGCATTCCCTGCTGCATCTCCTGATGCTGCAGTTCCTTCTGCATCTCCTTCTGTGTCTCCTGCTACTACATCCCCTGCTGCTGCATTTCCTGCTTCATCTCCTGATGCTGCAACTCCTTCTGCATCTTCTGCTGATTCATCTCCTGCAAAATCTGCTGCTGCTGCATCTCCTGTTGCATCTGCTTCTGATGCATCTGCGGCTACACCTCTGCTGCTGCATCTCTTGCTGCATTTCCTGCTTCATCTGCTGATGCATCTGCTGCTGCTCTGTGTCCTGCTACATCTCGTCATCCTGCACATCCTGCTGTATCTGCTGAAGATTCTCTTCCTATTGCTTCTACTGCTGAATCTGCATTTCCTGCTGCATCTGCTTCTGGATCTCCTGCTGCTGCACCTCCTGCTGAATTAGCTGCTGCTGCATCTGCTTCTACATGTACGTTATAACTTTCTACGTTTGCTGCCTCATCTCCTGGTACATCTGCTAATGCACCTCCTGCTGCTGCATGTCCTGCTTCATCTTCAACTGATGCATCTGTGGCTTCATCACCTGATATGTCATCTCCTGCTGCTTCTGCTGCAGTATTTCCTGATGCAGGATCTGCTGATCTGCTGATCTGCTGATCCTGCATCTACTGCTGCATTTCCTGCTGCATCTGCTGCTGCTCTGCTGCTGCTTCATCTCCTGCCAAATCTCCTGCTACATATCCTGCTGCTGCACCTCCTAATGCATCTCATGATAATGCTTCATCTCCTGCTACTGCATCTCCTGTTTCACCTACTGCTGCTGAATTTCCTGCTGCATCTTCTGCAGCTGCATCTCTTGCTGATGGGTCTGATGCAGCATCTCTTGCTCTTGCATCTCCTGCTGCATCTCCTGCTGCTGCATTACCTGCTCTATCTCCTCCTACTGCATCTCTTCCTGCTGCATATCCTGCTTCTGTATATACTGCTGCCTTTCCCGCTGCTGAATCTCTTTCTGCATCTCCTTCTTCTGATTCTCCTGCTGCTCTATTACTTTCTCATCGATTCCTGCTGCATGTCCTGCTGCTGCATCGACTCCTGCTGCATCTTCTTCTGCATATTTTGCTGATGCATCTCCTGCTAAATCTGCATCTCCTGCTGCATCTGCTTCTGCATCTCCTGCTGCTTCATCTCCAGCTCTTGCATCTCCTCCTGAATCTCCAGCGGCATGTCATGCTGCTACATATCCTGCTAAATCTCCTGACATATCTCCTTCTGAATCTGCATCTCCTGCTGCTTCTTTTGCAGTACAATCTCCTGCTTATAATCTCTTGCTGCTGAATCTCCTGCTGCTGCGTCTGCTGCATCATCTCCTCTTTCTCCATAACCTGCTCTATCTCCTGTTGCTGCATCATATCATGCTGCTGCACATGTTGAAGAATCTCTTCCTACTGCATCTGCTTCTGCATCTCCTGCTGCTGCTGCATCTCCTGCTGCTTCTGCTGCTGCTGCATCTCCTGCTGCTTCTCCTGCTGCTGCATCAGTTGCTGCTGAATCTCCTGATGAATCTCCTGTGGCATCTAATGCTTCTACATATCATGCTGAATCTCCTAATGCATCTCCACCTGCTGCCACTCCTACTGCTGCGTTTGCTTGTGCATCTCCATCTGCACCTCCAGCTGCTGAATCTCCTGATGCCGTGTCTGCTACTGAATATCCTTTGCCTGCTGCTGAATCTCTTGCTACTGAATCTCTTTCTGCATCTGCTGCTGCTGCATCTCCTACTGCTGCATCACCTTCTGCATGTTCTGCTGCAGCATCTCCTTCTGCTGCATCTCCTGTTGCTGCATCTGCTGGTGCTGCACCTGCTGCAACATCTGCTTCTGCATCTCCTGCTGCTGCACCTCCTGCTGCATCTTCGTCTGAATCTTTTGGTGCTGCATTTCCTGCTCATGCATATTCTCCTTCAACTCCTGCTGCTGCATTACCTTCAGCTGCATTTTCTACTGAATCTCCTGCTGCCTTTTCTACTGAATCTCCTGCTGCACAATCTCCTACGGAATTTCCTGCTGTACAATCTGCTGATGCATTTCCTGCTGATGCATCTCCTGCTGAATCTCCTGCCTCTTCATCTCCTGCTGCTGCAACGCCTGTTGAATCTGCTGCTGCATCGTGTGCGGCTGCATCTTCTTTTACTGCATCTCCTGCTGCTGCGTCTCTGGCTGATTTCCTGCTGCATTTCCTTCTGTTGAATCTACCGGTGTATATCCTGGTGCATCACCTGCTGAATATGTATCTCCTGCTACATCTCCGGCTGATACACCTCATGCAGCTGCAGCTGCTGCTGCATGTCCTGCTGCATCTGCTGTTGCCAAATCTCTTGCTGCTGCATATCCTGTGAATTTCCAGCAGCATTTCGTGCTGATGCAATTCTTGCTGCATCTCAGCCTGCATCCTTTGCTGCTGCATCTGCTGCTGCTTCTGGTGATGCTACATCTCCAGCTGCATCTGCTGCTTCATCTGCTGCTGTATCTCCTGCTGCATATGGTTCTGCATCTTCTGCTGCATATGGTGCTGCTTCTCCTGCTGCATATGGTGCTGCTTCTCCTGCTGCTGCATCAGTTCCTGCTGAATCTCCTGATGAATCTCCATTCCCATCTCCTTCTGAATATGCATCTCCTGATGCATCTCCTGCTGCTGAATCTCCTGATGCCGTTTCTGTTGCTGAATATCCTTTGTCTGCTGATGAATATCCTTTGTCTCTTGCTGGATCTCCTGCTGCTGAATCTCCTGCTGCTGAATGTCCTGCTGCATCTGCTGCTGCTGCATCTCCTACAGTTGCATCACCTTTTGCATGTGCTGTTGCAGCATCTCCTTCTGCTGCATCTCCTGCTGCTGCACCTCCTGCTGCATCTCTGTCTGAATCTTTTGGTGCAGTATTTCCTGCTGATGCATATTCTGCTTCAACTCCTGTTGCTGCATAACCTTCTGCCTCTATTCCTGTTGTATTTCCGGCTGCTGCATCTCCTGCTGCTGCATCTCCTGATACTGCATGTGCTGCTACATGTGCTGCTGCATCTCTTGGTGCTGCATCTTCTGGTGTTGCATCTCCTGCTGCATCTCCTGCGGCATCACCTTCTCCTGTATCTCCTGCTGCTATATCTCCTGATGCATCCTCTGCTCATGCATCTGCGGATGCATCTGCAGAAGTATCTCCATTTCCTGCTGCATCTGCTGCTCAATCTTCTACTGATGCATCTAGTGCTTCTGCATTTCCTCCTGAAGGCATCTGCGGCTGCATCTCCTGCTGCTACATCACCTGCTGAATCTCCTCCTGCAACTCCTGCTGTAACCTCTGATGCATATGTTGCTACTTCATCTCCTGATGCATCTCCTACTGTATCTCCTGCTGAATCTTCCTCTGCAGAATCTCCTCCTGCAACTCCTGCTGATGTATCTCCTGCTGCATTTCCTACAACATCTCCTGTTGCTGACTCTCCTTCTATATCTCCGGCGACAACTCCTGCTGCATCTCCTGCTGCATCTTCTGCTAGTGCATGTTCTGCTGCATTTCCTGTTGCATCTCCCCGTGCTGCATTTCCTGCTGAATCTCCTGTCCCATCTCTTCCTGTTGCATCTCCTGCTGCATCTCCTTCTGCATCTCCTGTTGCATCTCCTGCTGCTGCATCTCCTTCTGCTACATCTCCTTCTGCATCTCCTGCTACAGCATCTCCTGCTGTATCTGCTGATTCTGCATCTCCTGATACATCCCCTGCTGCTTCATCTCATCCTGCTGCATCTCATGCTGCATCTCCTGCTGCTATATCTCTTGCTGCTTCATATCCTGCTACTGCATCTCCAAATGAATCTCCTGCTGCTGCATCTCTTGATCCATGTCCTGCTGCTTCATCTCCTGTTTCTGCATCTCCTTTTGCCTTGTCTGCTGCTGCATCTCCTGCTGTATCTCATGTTGCACCTTCTATTGAATCATCTTCTGTGTCATCTCCTTCTGCTGCATATCTTGCTGCTTCATCTCGTTCTGCATTTCCTGCTGCAGCTCTTTATGTATTTACTACTGCTGCATCTGCTGAATTTGCTGCTGCATCTGCTGCTGCATCATCTACTGCGGAACATCTTGATCAATCTCCTGCTCCTGCATCTCCTGCTGCTGCATCTCCTGCTGCTGCACCTGATAGTGCATCTGATGCTACTTTCTCTCTTGATGCGTTTACTGCTGCTGCATCTCCTGCTATATTTCCTTCTGCTGCATCTTCTTCACATCATCTATTACTCTGCAACTCCTGCTGCTACATCTCCTCCTTCTTCATCTCCAGCTGAATCGATTGTAGCACCTCCTGCTTCTTCATCCCCTGCTGCTACATCTCCTAGTGGTGCTGCATCTGCTGTTACTTCTGCTGCTGCTGCATTCCCTGCTGCATCTCCTGATGCTGCAGCTCCTTCTGCAGCTCCTTCTGTGCCTCCTGATACTACATCCCCTGCTGCTGGATCTGCTGCTTCATCTCCTGATGCTGCAACTCCTTCTGCATCTTCTGCCAATGCATCTCCTGCGGAATCTCCTGCTGCTGCATCTCCTTCTACTTGATGTCTTCCTGCGTTTCCTGCTGATGCATCTGCTGCTTCATCTCCTACTGCTGTATAGCCTGCTTCTGCATCTCCTGCTGCTTCATCTCCTGCTCTTGCATCTCCTTCTGCTGAATTTCTGGTGTCATCTCATGCTGCTACATATCCTGCTACATCTGCTGATGTATCTCCTTCTGAATATGCATCTCCTGCTCCTTCTCCTGCTGCTGAATCTCCTGCTGCATCTCCTACTGCTTCTCTATATACTGCTGCCTTTCCTGCTCCTGCATCTCCTGCTGCTGAATCTCTTTCTGCATCTCCTTCTTCTGAATCTCCTGCTGCTCTATTACCTTCTGCTTCGACTCCGGCTGCATGTCCTGCTCATGCATCTCCTCTTGCATCTCCTGCTGCTGAATATCCTGCTACTGCGTCTGCTCCTGCTGAATCTCCTGCTGCTGCGTCTGCTGCATCATCTCCTCTTTCTCCATAACCTGCTCTATCTCCAGTTGCTTCATCATATCATGCTGCTGCAAATGTTGAAGAATCTCTTCCTACTGCATCTTCTGCTGAATCTTCATTTCCTGCTGCCTCTGCTTCTGCATCTCCTGCGCTGCTCTATTTCCTGCTGCTTTTCCTTCTGAATATGCATCTCCTGATGCATCTCCACCTGCTGCCACTCCTACTGCTGCATTTGCTTCTGCATCTCCTGCTGCACCTCCCGCTACTGAATCTCTTTATGCCGTGTCTGCTGCTGAATATCCTTTGTCTGCTGCTGCATCTCTTGCTGCTGAATCTCCTGCTGCATCTGCTGCTGCTACATCACCTTCTGAATGTGCGGCTGCAACATCTCCTTCTACTGCATCTCCTGTTATTTCATCTGCTGGTGCTGCACCTGCTGCAACATCTCCTGCTGCTGCACCTCCTGCTGCATCTTCGTGTGAATCTTTTGGTGCTGCGTTTCCTGCTGATGCATATTCTGCTTCAACTAACTCCTGCTGCTGAATCTCCTTCTGCTGCATCTGCTGCTTCATCTCCTGCTGCTGCATATGCTGATACTGCATCTGCTGCTGCAGTTCCTGCTGTATCTCTTGGTGCTGCATCTTCTGCTGTTGCATCTACTGCTTCATCTCATTATGACTTAACTGCCACTATTGAGGCGCTTTTGGGAAATCGAATAACACCCACAGGGAAGATGCTAGCATGGAGTGCTGCTGCTTCTGAATGTCTTCTCTTATAACGCTTTCACTGCAAAGCGAGACTTGTAAGAAGTTTGAGTATACGCTTGTGTACTTTAACATCAGAACGGCTATTAAAGCGTCACTTGAAAGTAGCAGAGCGTTCAGCACAAATACCGCAGGGAAGAAGCTACGATGAAATGCTGGCTCTCGTTAGAGTCTTCTCTGGAAATGCTTTCACTGCAAGCTGCAAAGCATGACTAACAGAACGTTTTAGTATAGGGTACTGAATTGTGACTTATGAAGGTGCTTTCTGATAAGTGAGTAACTGACGCAGTGAAGATGCTAGCGTGGAATACTGATGCTACTGAATGTCTTCTCTTAGAGCGCTTTCACTGCAAGCTGTGAAGCACGACTAACACATTTTAGTTTAGGGTAATGAATTGTGACTTAACTGCGCCTGTTAACGTGCTTATGGAAAAGAAAGTATTTCAGGCAGTGCAGATGCTGGCCTGAAACTACACCGCTTATTAATGTTTTCTCTTCTAGCGCTGTTACTGCAAAAGACGACTTGTAGAACTTTCACTCTAGGCTTATGAACTGTAAGATCAGAATGGCTATTAAAGCCTCATTTCAAGAGTTGAGATCGTTCAGCACAAGTACCGCAGGGAAGCTGCTACCATCAAATTTTGGCTCTCATTAGGATCCTTTCTTGAAGCTCTGTCACTGCCAGCCGCAAAGCTCGAAAAACTCGACCTTTTCTCGTAGGCTAGTTATTAGAGACTTAATAACGCCTAATGACGCTCTTTAGGAAAAGAGAATATCTATAGCAGGGAAGATGTTAGCATGGAATACTTCTGCTTCTGAATGTCTTCTCTTAGAGTGCAATCACTGCAAACCAAGATTTATCGAACTTTCCATCTTGGCTATTGAACGGTAACATCAGCAGCGCTAGTAAAGCTTCACTTGAAGATTTGAAAGCGTTTAGCAGAACTACCCCTGGGAAGTTGCTAGCATCAAATGGTGACTCTCGTTAGATTCTTCTCTGGAAGCGCTTTCACTGCAAGCTGCAAACTCTAAAGTATTACCAGAGGCTAGTGAATAGGGAAATTTTAGCGTATGGAATGCTTCTGCTTCTGAATGTCTTCTCTTAGAGCGCAATCACTGCAAACCAAGATTTATCGAACTTTCCATCTTGGCTATTGAACGGTAACATCAGCAGGGCTAGTAAAACTTCACTTGAAGATTTGAAAGCTTTCAACAGAAATACCCCTGGGAAGTTGCTAGCATCAAATGGTGTCTCTCGTTAGGGTCCTCTCTGGATTCGCTTTCACTGAGAGGTGCAAAACACGAAGAAAGTGCTTTTAAGTGTAGGTTAAAGAATAGTGACATAAAAGCGACTAATAACGAGCTTTAGAAAAGTGACTACCTCCAACAGCGAAGATGTTAGCACGGAATGCTGATGCTTCTGAATGTCGTCTCTTATAGCACTTTAACTGGAATGCGAGACATGTCGAACTTTCAGTCTAGGCTAGTGAATCGGTAACATCAGCATGGCTATTGAGGCATCACGTCAAGATTTTAGAGATTTCTGCTCAAGTACCTCACGGAAGCTGCTACCATCAAATTCTGGCTCTCGTTAGGACTGTCAGCCGCAAAGCACGAAAACCGCAACGTTTTCGCGGAGGCTAGTTATTAGCGACTTAATAACTTCTAACAAGGCTCTTTAGGAAAAGAGAATATCTTGTTCAGGGAAGATGTTAGCATGGAATGCTTCTGCTTGTGGATGTATTCTCTTAGAGCGCAATCACTGCAGAGCACGACTTGCAGAACTTTCCGTCTAGTCTTGTGTACTGTCAGATCAGAATGACTGCTTGTGCTTCTGAATGTCTTCGAGCGCAATCATGCAAACCAAGATTTATCTAACTTTCCTTCTAGTCTAGTGAACGGTCTAACTGCGAAGATGTTAGCACGGAATGCTGCTGCTTCTGAATGTCTTCCCTTACAGCGATTTCACTGGAAAGGGAGACTTGTAGAACTTTCATTCTCGGTTTGTGAACGGTAACATCAAAATAGCTATGAAGGCGTCACGCCAAAATTCTCTTTTTCTAAAAAGCATTATTAGGCGTTATTAAGTCTCTAATAACTAGCCTACGAGAAAAGGTCGCGTTTTTCGAGCTTTGCGGCTGGCAGTGACAGCGCTTCAAGAAAGGATCCTAATGAGAGCCAAAATTTGATGGTAGCAGCTTCCCTGCGGTACTTGTGCTGAACGATCTCAACTCTTGAAATGAGGCTTTAATAGCCATTCTGATCTTACAGTTCATAAGCCTAGAGTGAAAGTTCTACAAGTCGTCTTTTGCAGTAACAGCGCTAGAAGAGAAAACATTAATAAGCGGTGTAGTTTCATGCCAGCATCTGCACTGCCTGAAATACTTACTTTTCCATAAGCGCGTTAATAGGCGCAGTTAAGTCACAATTCATTACTCTAAACTAAAATGTATTAGTCGTGCTTCACAGCCTGCAGCGAAAGCGCGATGAGAGAAGACTAACGAGAACCAGCATTTGATTGTAGAAGCTTCACAGCGGTACTTGTGCTGAAAGCTCTGAAATTTTGAAGCGACACTTTACTAGCTGACGATATACTTCAGAAGACTAGAATGAAACTTCTAGAAGTCGTACTTTGCAGTGAAAGCGTTATAAGAGAAGACATTCAGAAGCAGCAGCATTCCATACTACCATCTTCCCTGCAGCCGATGTTCACTGTTCTGAAAGCTCGTTATTCGGTGAAGTAAAGTAACTGTTCTGTACCCTATACTAAAATTTTGTGTTAGTCGTGCTTTGCAGCTTGCAGTGAAAGCGCTTCCAGAGAAGACTAACGGGAGCCAGCATGTGATCGTAGCAGCTTCCCTGCCGTACTTGTGCTGAACGATTTGAAATTTTGAAGTGACGCTTTAATGTTACAGGACACGAGCCTAGACTGAAAGTTCTACAAGTCTTTCTTTGCAGTGAAAGAGCTATAAAAGAGAAGACATTCAGAAGCAGCAGCATTCCATGCTAGCATCTTCCATACGGGCTTTACTTACTTTTCCTAAAGCTCCTCAATAGTTAAATCACAATTCCGTAATCAATACTAAACGTTTTGTTAGACGTGCTTTGCAGCTTGCAATGAAAGCGCTTCAAGAGAAGATTCTAACGAGAGCTAGCATTTGATCATAGCAGCGCCCTTGCGGTACTTTTTCTAAACGTTTTCAAATTTTCAAGTGACGCTTTAATAGCCATTCTGATGATGCAGTACACGAGCCTAGACTGAAAGTTCTACAAGTCTTACTATGCAGTGAAAGCGCATCCAGAGAAGAATTATAGGAATGTCAATATTTGGTCGTAGAATCTTCCCTGCGGTATTTGCGCTGAACACTCTAATATTTTGAAGCGACGCTTTAATAGCCATTCTGATGTTGCAGTACACGAGCCTAGACTGAAAGTTCTACAAGTCTTACCTTGCAGTGAAATCGCATCCAGAGAAGAATTATACGAATTTCAATATTTGATGGTAGAATCTTCCCTGCGGTATTTGCGCTGAACACTGATATTTTGAAGGGACGCTTTAATAGCCATTCTGATGTTGCAGTACATAAGCCCAGACTAAAAGTTCAACAAGTCTTGCCTTGCAGTGAAAGCGCTAAAGATTTTGAAGTGATGCTTTAATAGCCATTCTGATGTTGCAGTGTACAAGCCTAGACTGAAACTTCTACAAGTTTTGCTTTGCAGTGAAAGCGCTCTAAGAGAAGACATTCAGTAGCAGCAGTATTCCACGCTAGCATCTTCACTGCGTCAGTTACTCACTTATCAGAAAGCACCTTCATAAGTCACAATTCAGTACCCTATATTAAAACGTTCTGTTAGTCATGCTTTGCAGCTTGCAGTGAAAGCCTTTCCAGAGAAGACTCTAACGAGAGCCAGCATTTCATCGTAACTTCTTCCCTGCGGTATTTGTGCTGAACGCTCTGCTACTTTCAAGTGACGCTTTAATAGCCGTTCTGATGTTAAAGTACACAAGCGTATACTCAAACTTCTTACAAGTCTCGCTTTGCAGTGAAAGTGCTTTAAGAGAAGACATTCAGAAGCAGCAGCACTCCATGCTAGCATCTTCCCTGTGGGCGTTATTCGATTTCCCTAAAGCACCTCAATAGTGGCAATTAAGTCATAATGAGACGAAGCAGTAGATGCAACAGCAGAAGATGCAGCACCAAGAGATACAGCAGGAACTGCAGCAGCACATGCAGCAGCAGGAGATGAAGCAGCAAATGCAGCAGCAGGAGTTGAAGCAGCAGGAGTTGAAGCAGAATATGCATCAGCAGGAAATGCAGCACCATGAGATTAAGATGGAGATGCAGCAGGAGGTGCAGCAGGAGGTGATGCAGAAGCAGATGTTGCAGCAGGTGCAGCACCAGCAGATGAAGCAACAGGAGATGCAGCATTAGGAGATGTAGCAGCAGACAAAGGATATTCAGGAGCAGAAACGGCATCAGGAGATTCAGCAGCAGGAGATGCATCAGGAGATGCAGAAGGAAACGCTGCAGTAGGAGTGGCAGCAGGTGAAGATGCATCAGGAGATGCATATTCAGAAGGAGAAGCAGCAGGAGATGCAGCAGCAGCAGGGGATGCAGAAGCAGAGGCAGCAGGAAATGAAGATTCAGCAGAACATGCACTAGGAAGAGATTCTTCAACATCTTCAGCAGCATGATATGATGCAGCAACTGGAGATACAGCAGGTTATGGAGAAAGAGGAGATGATGCAGCAGACGCAGCAGCAGGAGATTGAGCAGGAGCAGACGCAGCAGCAGGAGATTCAGCAGCAGGAGAAGCAGAAGGAGATGCATATTCAGAAGGAGATACGTCAGGAGATGTAGCAGGATATGTAGCAGCATGAGATGCCGACGGAGATTCAGCAGAAGGAGATGCAAGAGCAGGAGATGCAGTAGCAGGACATGCAGCCGGAGTCGAAGCAGAAGGTAATAGAGCAGTAGGAGATTCAGAAGAAGGAGATGCAGAAAGAGATTCAGCAGCAGGAGATGAAGCAGCACGAAAGGCAGCAGTATATAGAGAAGCAGGAGATGCAGCAGGAGGAGATGCAGTAAGAGGAGATAGAGCAGGTAATGCAGCAGCAAGAGATGCAGCAGGAGATGCAAGAGCAAGAGATGCTGCATCAGACCCATCAGCAGGAGATGCAACAGCAGAAGATGCAGCGGGAAAAGCAGCAACAGGAGATGAAGCATTACCATGAGATGCATTAAGAGATGCAGCAGCAGGATATGTAGCAGGAGTTATGGCAGGAGATGAAGCAGTAGCAGATGCAGCAGGAAATGCAGCAGTAGATTCTAGGTCAGCAGAGGAGATAGAGCAGAAGACGTTTCAACAGGAAATGCAGCAGGACATGCATTAAGAAATGAGAATGCAGTAGGAGATGGAGAAGAGTTGCAGCATCAGGAGATGTAGCAGTAAATGCAGCATCAGGAGATGTAGCAGTAAATGCAGCATCAGGGGATGTAGTATCAGGAGGAGATGCAGGAGCAGTTGCAGAATCAGGGAATGCAGCAGCAGCAGAAGTAACAGGAGCTGTAGCAGCATCATATGCACTAGTAGATTTAGCAGCTGGAGATGAAGAAGCAGAAGATGCTACAGGCGATTCAGCCGGAGATGCAGAAGGAGGAGATGCAGCAGCAGGAGGTGCAGAGTAATAGATGAAGTGAAAAAGATGCAGCAGAAGGAAATATAGCAGGAGATGCAGCCGCAGTAAATGCATCAAGAGAGAAAGTAGCATCAGATGCAGCATCAGATGCACCATCAGATGCAGCAGCAGGAGATGCAGCAGCAGGAGATCTATCAGGAGATGCAGCAGAAGATGAAGCAGCAGCAGATGCAGCAAGAAATTCAGCTGATGCAGTAGTAGATTCATAAAGAGCTGCAGCAGGAAATGCAGATGAATATGCAGCAGCAGGAGACACAGCAGGAGATGCATCTGCAAGTGATGCGGAAGGAGATGCAGAAGGAGATGCAGAACGACATGAAGCAGCTAGATATGCAGCAGAAGGAGACTGAGCAGGAGATGTAGCAGCAGACGAAGCAAAAGGAGATGCAGAAACAGGAGATGAAGTAGCAAGACATGGATCAAAAGATGAAGCAGCAGGAGATTCATTAGGAGATGCAGTAGCAGGATATGAAACAGCAAGAGATATAGCAGCAGGAGATGCAACAGGATGAGACGAAGCAGTAGGGGATGTATCAGGAGATGCAGAAAAAGCATGTACAGCAAAAGATGCTGTAGCAGGAGATGCAGAAGGAGATGTAGCAGAAGGAGATGCAGCAGCAGGAGATGAAGCAGGAGATTCAGCAGGAGATGCAGCAGGAGGAGATGGGACAGGAGATGCAGAAGGAGGAGATTCAGTGGGAGATGCAGCAGGAGGGTATGTAGCAGGAGATTCTGCAGCAGGAAACACCATAGGAGAGTCTGCAGCAGGAGATTCAGCGGAAGATTCAGCAGAAGATGCAGCAGGAGATATAGAAGGAGAGTCAGCAGCAGGAGATGTAGTAGGAGATGCAGCAGGAGATACATCAGCAGGAGTTGCAGGAGGAGATTCTGCAGAAGAAGATTCAGCAGGAGATACAGTAGGAGATGCATCAGGAGATGAAGTAGCAACATATGCATCAGAGGTTACAGCAGGAAGGGCAAGAGGAGATTCAGCAGGTGATGTAGCAGCAGGAGATGCAGCCGCAGATGCCTTCAGGAGGAAATGCAGAAGCACTAGATGCATCAGTAGAAGATTGAGCAGCAGATGCAGCAGGAAATGGAGGTACTTCTGCAGATGCATCGGCAGATGCATGAGCAGAGGATGCATCAGGAGATGTAGCAGCAGGAGATACAGGCGCAGGTGATGCCGCAGGAGATGCAGCAGGAGATGCAACACCAGAAGATGCAGCACCAAGAGATGCAGCAGCACATGCAGTATCAGGAGATGAAGTAGCAGGAGATGCAGCAGCTGGAAATACAACAGGAATAGATGCAGAAGGTAATGCAGCAGCAGGAGTTGAAGCAGAATATGCATTAGCAGGAAATGCTGCACCAAAAGATTCAGACAGAGATGCAGCAGGAGGTGCAGCAGCAGGAGATTCTGAAGAAGATGTTGCAGCAGGTGCAGCACCAGCAGATGCAGCAACAGGAGATGCAGCAGAAGGAGATGCTGCAACAGCACATGCAAAAGGTGATGCAACTGTAGGAGATGCAGCAGCAGCAGATGCAGTAGGAGATTCAGCAGCAGGAGATTCAGCAGCAGGAGATTCAGCAGCAGGAGATTCAGCAGGAGACAAAGGATATTCATCAGCAGACTGGAAATTCACAGGATATGCAGCAGCAAGAGATTTGGCAACAGCAGATGCAGCAGGACATGCAGCAGCAGCTGCAGCTGCATGAGGTGTATCAGCCGGAGATGTAGCAGGAGATGCATATTCAGCAGGTGATGCACCAGGAAATGCAGCAGGAGATTCAAGAGAAGGAAATGCAGCAGGAAATCAGCTGGAGATGCAGCAGCAGGAGATGCAGTAAAAGAAGATGCAGCCGCACCAGAGGCAGCAGAAGATTCAGCAGGAATTGCAGCCGCAGGAAATGTAGCATCAGGAGATTCAGCAGAAGGAGATGAAGAGGCAGGAGATACAGCAGGAGATGCATCAGCAGGAAATGCATCAGCAGATTGTGCAGCAGGAAATTCCTTAGGAGATGGTTCAGCAGGAAATTCAGTAGAAAAGGCAGCAGGAGATTCAGTAGAAAATGCAGCTGAAGGTAATGCAGCAGCAGGAGTTGAAGGAGAGTATGCATGAGCAGGAAATGCAGCACCAAAAGATTCAGACGAAGATGCAGCAGGAGGTGCAGCAGCAGGAGATGCAGAAGCAGATGTTGCAGCAGGTGCAGCACCAGCAGATGAAGCAACAGGAGATACAGCAGAAGGAGATGCTGCAGCAGCACATGCAGAAGTTGATGCAGCAGTAGAAGATGCAGCAGCATCAGCAGCAGCAGGAGATTCAGCAGCAGACAAAGGATATTCAGTAGCAGACACGGCATCAGGAGATTCAGCAGCTGGAGGTGCAGCTGGAGATGCAAGAGCAAACGCAGCAGTAGGAGTGGCAGCAGGTGGAGATGCCTGAGGAGAATCATATTCAGAAGGATTTGCAGCAGGAGATTCATCAGGAGATTTATCAGCAACTGATGCAGCAGCAGGAGAAGCAGCAGGAGATGCAGCAGGAGATGCAGAAGCAGATGCAGCAGGAAATGAAGATTCAGCGGAAGATGCAGTAGGAAGAGATTCTTCAACACATGCAGCAGCATGTTATAATGCAGTAAATGGAGATACAGCAAGTTATGGAGAAAGAGGAGATGATGCAGCAGACGCAGCAGCAGGAGATTCAGCAGCAGGAGATTAAGAAGCAGGAGATTCAACTGCAAAAGAAGCCGCAGGAGATGCAGATTCAGAAGGGGATATATCAGGAGATGTAGCAGGATATGTAGCAGAATGAGATGCCGCCGGAGATTGAGGAGGAGATTCAGCAGAAAGAGATGCAAGAGCAGGAAATACATCAGCAGGAGATGCAGAAGCAGATGCAGCAGGAGATGCAGATTTAGCAGGAGATGCATCAGCAAAAGATGCAGAAGCAGATGCAGCAGGAGTCGATGCAGCAGCAGGACATGCAGCAGGAGTCGTTGCAGGAGGTAATAGAGCAGCAAGAGATTCAGAAGAAGGAGATGCAGAAAGAGATTCAGCAGTAGAAGATGCAGCAGCAAGAAAGGCAGCAGTATATACAGAAGCAGGATATGCAGCAGGAGGAGATGCAGTAGGAGGAGATAGAGCAGGTAATGCATCAGGAGGACATGCAGCAGGAGTTGCAAGAGCAAGAGATGCAGCATCAAACCCATCAGCAGGAAATGGAGCAGCAGCAGATGCAGCAGGAAATGCAGCAGCAGTAGGTGCAGCAGGAGATGCAGTAGCAGGAGATGAAGCATTATCATGAGATGCATTAGGAGGTGCAGCAGCAGGATATGTAGCAGGAGATTTGGCAGGAGATGAAGCAGCAGCAGCGCAGCAGCAGATGCAGCAGGAAATGCAGCAGTAGATGCAGGATCAGCAGATACTACAGCAGGAAATACAGCAGCAGATGCAGCAGGAGATGACATATGAGGTGATGAAGCCACAGATGCATCAGTTGAAGATGCTGCAGGAAATGCAGCAGCAGTAGGTGCAGCAGGAGATGCAGTAGCAGGAGATGAAGCATTATCATGAGATGCATTAAGAGATGCAGCAGCAGGATATGTAGCAGGAGATTTGGCAGGAGATGAAGCAGCAGCAGAGCAGCAGCAGATGCAGCAGGAAATGCAGCAGCAGTAGGTGCAGCAGCAGATGCTGCAGGATGTGCAGGATGACGAGATGTAGCAGGACATAGAGCAGCAGCAGATGCATCAGCAGATGAAGCAGGAAATGCAGCAAGAGATGCAGCAGCAGAGGTGTAGCCGCAGATGCATCAGAAGCAGATGCAACAGGAGATGCAGCAGCAGCAGATTCTGCAGGAGATGAATCAGCAGAAGATGCAGAAGGAGTTGCAGCATCAGGAGATGAAGCAGGAAATGCAGCAGCAGGGGATGTAGTAGCAGGAGACACAGAAGGAGATGCAGAAGGAGCTGCAGCATCACGAGATGCAGCATGGAATGCAGCTGCAGCAGAAGTAACAGGAGATGCAGCAGCAACATATGCTGTAGGAGATGTAGCAGCAGGAGATGAAGAAGCAGGAGCTGCTACAGCCGATTCAGCCGGAGATGCAGAAGGAGGAGATGCAGCAGCAGGAAGTGCAGAGTAGTAGATGAAGTAAAGAAGATGCGGCAGAAGGAAATATAGCAGGAGATTCAGCCGCAGTAAATGAAGCAAGAGAGAAAGTAGCATCAGATGCAGCAGCAGTTGCAGTGGAAGAGGATGCAACAGCAGATGCAGCAGCAGGAGACCTATCAGGAGATGCAGCAGTAGATGAAGCAGCAGCAGATGCAGCATCAAATTCAGTAGATAGAGCAGGAGATGCTGTAGCAGGAGATGCAGAAGGAGATGAAGCACAACGAGATGCAGCAGCAGGATATGCAGTAAAAGAAGATGCAGCCGCACCAGAGGCAGCAGCAGGTTCAGCAGGAGTTGCAGCAGCAGGAGATGCAGCATCAGGAGATTGAGCAGGAGTTGCATCAGCAGGAAATGCATCAGCAGATTCTGCAGCAGGAAATTCCATAGGAGATTCTGCAGCAGGAGATTCAGTAGAAAATGCAGCAGGAGATGCAGCAGGAGATATAGAAGGAGATTCAGCAGCAGAGGATGCAGTAGGAGATGCAGCAGGATATACATCAGCAGGAATTGTAGCAGGAGATTCTGGAGGAGATTCTGCAGAAGAAGATTCCCTAGGAGATGCAGCAGGAGATGAAATAGCAACATATGCATCAGCAGTTACAGAAGGAAGTGCAGCAGGAGATTCAGAAGGAGATGCAGCTGAAATGCAGAAGAACTAGCTGCATCAGTAGAAGATTGAGCAGCAGATGCAGTAGGAAATGGAGATAATTCTGCAGATGCATCCGCAGAGGATGCAGCAGGAGATGAAGCAGCAGGCTATACAGCAGCAGGAGATGCAGAAGCAGATGCAGCAGCAGGAGATGCAGGACGACATCAAGTAGAAGGAGATGCAGAAGCAGCAAGTGTAGCAGGAGATGCAGCAGTACATGAAGCATCAGGAAATGGAGCAGCAGATTAAGCAGCAGCAGGAGGTAATGCAGCAGAATATGCAGCAGGAGGTGATGCAGCTGCAGCTGCAGAGGCAGCAGATGTAGCAGCAATAGATACAGCAGCAGATGCATCAGGAGATGCAGATTCAGTAGGAGATGTAGCAGTAGAAGGTGCTGCAGCAGATGATGCAGCAGGAGATGCAGCAGAGGGAAATGCATCAAGATATGCTGCAGCAGGAGATGCAGTAGGATATGAAGCAGGAGATGCAGCAGCAGGAGATGCAGCCGGGGATGCATGTTCAGCAGTAGATTTAGCAGAAACTTCAGAAGGAGATGAAGTAGCAGGAGATTTAACAGGAGATGCAGCAGTAGATGAAGCAGCAGCATATGCCACAGCAGATGCACCAGATGGAGCAGCAAGACATGCAGCAGGGGATGGAGCAGCAGATGCAATGAGAAAAGACGCATCAGGAGATGCATCCGCAGATGTATGACCAGAGGATGCATCAGGAGACGTAGCAGCAGGAGATACAGGATGCCGCAGGAGATGCAGCAGGAGAAGCAACACCAGAAGATGCAGCACCAAGAGATGCAGCAGGACATGCAGCAGCACATGCAGTATCAGCAGATGCAGCAGCAGGAAATACAACAGGAATAGATGCAGAAGGTAATGCTGCAGCAGGAGTTGAAGCAGAATATGCATCAGCAGGAAATGCAGCAGCAAGAGATTCAGACGGAGATGCAGCAGGAGATGCAGCAGCAGGAGATGCAGAAGTAGGAGATGCAGCAGAAGAAGATGCTGCAGCAGCACATGCAGAAGGAGATGCAGCAGTAGGAGATGCAGCAGGAGATTCAGCAGCAGGAGATTCAGCAGCAGACAAAGGATATTCAGTAGCAGACATGGCATCAGGAGATTCAGCAGCTGGAGGTGCAGCTGGAGATGCAGAAGCAAACGCAGCAGTAGGAGTGGCAGCAGGTGGAGATGCATTAGGAGATTCAGCATGGTATGCAGAAGCATTAGATGCCACATGAGATTCATCAGGAGATTCAGCAGCAACTGATGCAGCAGCAGGAGAAGCAGCAGGAGATGCAGCAGCAGCAGGAGATGCAGAAGCAGATGCAGCAGGAAATGAAGATTCTGCAGAAGATGCAGTAGGAAGAGATTCTTCAACATGTGCAGCAGCACGATATGATGCAGCAACTGGAGATAGAGCAGGTTATGGAGAAAGAGGAGATGATGCAGCAGACGCAGCAGCAGAAGATTCAGCAGGAGAAGATGCAGCAGCAGGATATTCAGCAGAAGGAGATTCAGCAGCTGGAGAAGCAGCAGGAGATGCATATTCAGAAGGATGTACGTCAGCAGATGTGTCAGGATATGTGGCAGCATGAGATGCCACCAGAGATTCAGGAGGAGATGCAGCAGAAGGAGATGCAAGACCAGGAAGATTAATCTACAGCAGATGCACCAAAAGATGCAAGAGATGCAGCAGTAGGAGATGCAGCTGGAGATGCAGCAGTCAGAGATGCAGCAAGTTATGCATCAGCAGAAGATGCATCAGCTAGAGTTCAGCAGCAGGAGATGCAGCAGGTGGAGATGCAGCATCAGGAGATGCATCATTAAATGCAGCGGCAGGAGATGCAGCAATTTATGCAGCAGCAGGAGATGTGGTAGGATTAGATTCAGCAGGAGATGCAGCAGGAGCTGAGCAGCAGGAGATGCAGCAGGAGATGCAGTAGTAGGAGATGAAGCAGTATATGAAGCAGCAGCAGATGCAGCAGAAAATACTGCAGATGGAGCAGTAGGAGATGAATCAGGAGATGCAGCAGGAGATTCAGCAGCAGGAGATGCAGTGGGAGATGATGCAGATGGAGCTGTAGCATCAGGAGATGCAGAATAAGAAGCAGAAGGAGAAGCAGTAGTAGGAGATGAAGCAGTATATGAAGCAGCAGCAGATGCAGCAGTAGGAGATGAATGAGGAGATGCAGCAGGAGATGATGCAGATGCAAGAGATGCAGCAGCAGGAGATTACGCAGGAGATGCATCAGTAGATGATGCAGCAGCAGGAGATGCAGCCGCTGCAGATGCAGGAAGATATTCTACAGCAGATTCAGTAGGAGCTGCAGCAGCAGGAGATGAAGCAGCAGCAGATGCATCAATAGATGCCTATTCATCAGGAGATGCAGCAGGAAGAGATGCTCCAGCAGGTACAGCTTCATGAGATGTAGCACGAGATACAGAAGGAGATGCTGTAGGAGAAGAGGCAGGAGGAGATGATGCAGCAGACTCAGTAGCAGGAGATGCAGAAGCAGAAGATGCAGCCGGAGATTCTGCAGCAGGAGATGCAGCAACAGGAGATGCAGCAGGAGATACAGTCGCAAGAGATGAGCAGCGGATTCAGCAGGAGATTCTGCAGCAAGAGATGAAGCCTCAGGATCTGCAGAGAAGAAGATGCAGCAGTAGGAGATGCAGCAGGAGATGCAACAGCAGACGCATCAGCAAGAGATGCAGCAGCAGAAGATACAGCAGCAGCAGCAGATGCGCAAGGAAATGGAGCAGGAGATGCGGCAGGATAAGATGCAGTACCAGCAGGTGCAGCAGGAGATGCAGCGTCTGGAGTTGAAGCACTAGAAGATGCTCCAGAAGATGCTTCCGCAGATGCATCAGGAGAAGCAGGAGCAGGAAATGCAGCAGCAGGAGATGCAGCAGCAGAGATGCAGGAGTAGGAGAGACAGAAGCAGGAGATGTGGACGCAAGACATGCAAAAGGATATGCAGAAGCAGGAGATGCGGCAGCAGGAGAGGCACCATGTGATTCAGCAGGAGATGCAGCAGAAGATAGAGAAGCAGGAGATGCACCAGCAGATGCAGCCGCAGGAGATGCAGGAAATGCATCAGCTGATGCAGGAGGAGGTTTAGCAGGAGGAGATTTAGCAGGAGGAGAGGCAGCAGCAGGAGATGCAGCAGTAGATTCTGCTGCAAATCCTCTGCTGCCTTTCCTACTGCATCTCCTCCTGTTTCATCTTTTGTTGCATCTCCTGCTGCTGTATATCATGGTGCATATCCTCTTGCTACTTCTCCGGCTGCATCTCCTGCTGCATCATCTGCTGCAGCAAATTCTGCTGCTACATCTGCTGCAGCAACTTCTGCTGCTACATCTCCTACTGAATCTGCATCTCCTGATGCATCTGCTGCTGCATCTATTACTGCTGCATCTGCTGCCTCTGCAGCTGCAGCTGCATCACCTCCTGATGCATCACCTGCTGCATTACCTCCTGCTGAATATTCTGCTACATTTCTGGATGCTGCTTAATCTGCTTCTCCACTTCCTGCTGCTTCATGTACTGCTGCATCTCCTGCTACATTTGCTGCTGCTGCATCTCCTTCTACTTGATGTCCTCCTGTATCTCCTGCTGCTGCATTTGCTGCTTCATCTCCTGCTGCATCTTCTGTAGATGCATCTGAGGATGCATCTGCAGAAGAATTATCTCCATTTCCTGCTGCATCTGCTGCTCAATCTTCTACGGATGCATCTAGTGCTTCTGCATTTCAGCTGCATATCCTGTTGAAGGCATCTGCGGCTGCATCTCCTGCTGCTACATCTCCTGCTGAATCTCCTGCTGCACTTCCTGCAGTAACTGCTGATGCCTATGTTGCTATCTCATCTCCTGCTGCATCTCCTACTGAATCTTCCTCTGCAGAATCTCCTGCTGCATCTCCTGCTACAATTCCTGCTGATGTATCTCCTGCTGCATCTCCTACTACATCCCCTGCTGCTGAATCTCCTTCTATATCTCCGGCCACAACTCCTGCTGCATCTCCTGCTGCATCTTCTGCTAGTGCATGTTCTGCTGCATTTCCTGCTGATGCATATCCTGCTGCTCTATTTCCTGATGCATCTCTTTCTGCTTTATCTTTTTCTGCAAATCCTGCTGCATCTCTTCCTGCTGGATCTCCTGCTTAATCTCCTCCTACTACATCTTCAGTATATGCTGCTGCATCTGCTGCTGCTTCACCTATTGCTGCATCTCCTGCTATTGCATCTGCTGCTGCAACTCCTGCTACTTCATCTGCTGCTGCATCTCCTGTTACTTCATCTGCTGCTGAATCTGCATCTCCTCTTTCGTCTGCTGCCTGCATCTCCTGCTGCTGAATCTCCTGCTGCTGCATCTGCTGGTGCTGCATATGCTACTGCATCTGCTGCAGGATCTTCTTCTTCTGCCTCTCATGCCACATCTCCCGCTGATGCATCTCCTGCTTGTGTATATCTTGCTCAATCTACTGCTGCTGCATCTCCAGCTGCATCTCCTGCTGCTGCATCTCTTGCATCTTTTGGTGCATCTGCTGTAGATTAATCTACTGCTGCATCTCCTGTTGCTTCATCTTCTGATTTTTTGATGTCCTTCTGCATCACCTGATGCTCCATCTGCTGCTGCTGCATACACTGCTGCATCTTCTGCTGCTGAATTCACTTCTGCTGCATCTGCTGCTGCATCACCTTCTACTGAATCCCCTGCTGCATCTCCTGATGCTGCATCCACTGGTACATCTCCTAATGCTGCATCTCCTGCTGCTGCACCTCCTGATGCATCTCCTGCTCAATCTCCTCCTGCTGCTTCTCCTACTGCTTCATCTGCATCTGCTGCGGCGTGTGCTGCTGCATCTCCTGCTTCTCTATGTCCTCCTCCTGCATCTCCACCTGCATCTATTGCTGCTGCATCCTCTGCTGAACCTCCTGCTGCTGCATCTCCTTCTGCAACTTCCTCTGATGCATCAGCAGATTCATCTGATGATGCATCTCCCCTGCTTCATCTCCTGCTGTTGAATCTCCTGCTCTTGCATACCCTGCTGCATCTACAGCTGCTTCTAAGCCTACTTCATCTACTGCTGCTGCATTACCTGCTGCTTCTGCTGCTGCATCTCCTCCTGAATTTCCTGCTGCTGCATCTCTTGCTGCTATATCTTTTGCTTATCAATCTCCTGCTGCTGCACCTTTTAGGGAATCTGCTTCTGAATCTGCTCCTGCATCTACTGCAGCTGAATCTCCTGATGCTGTATCTGCTGCTACTGCATCTCCTAATGCATCTCCTGTAGCTTAATCTCCTGCTTTTGCATCTCCTGTTTTATCTCCTTCTGATGCCTATCTTGCTGCTGCATGCATCTACTGCTGCTTTGTCTGCTTCTACATCTCCCGCTGCATCTCCTGCTGCTGCATCTCAAGATACATCTGCTCTTGCTCAGTCTCTTGCTGCATATCCTGCTGCTGCATCTCCTGCTGCATCTCTTGCAGCTGCATCTCCTGCTCCATCTCTTGCGGCCACATCTCCTGCTCCATATCCTCCTGTTGCATCGGCGGATTCATCTCATGATGGTGTTTTCTTGCTGCATCTCCTGCTGCTGCAAACTCTGTAGCATCTCCTGCTGCTGCATTTCAAGCTGCAGTTGCTGCTGCTTTATCTCCTGCGGCTGCGGCTGCTGATGCATTTCCTGATGCATTTTCTACTGCTGCATCTCCTTCTGCTGCAACTCCTGCTGCATCTCCTTTTGCTGCATTTCCTACTGCTGCATTTCCTCCTCCTGCATCTGATACTTCATCTCCTGCTGCTGCATCTGCTGGTGCTGCATCTCCTGCTGCATCTGCTGCTTAATCTCCTGCTTCTGCATCTCATACCACATCTCCTGCTGCTGCATCACCTGCTGCAACACCTGCTGCCGAATCTCCTGCATCTTTTGCTGCATCTGCTGTAGATTTGCCTACTGGTGCACCTCCTGCTGGTGCATCTCCTGCTGATGGATGTCCTCGTGCATCTCCTGATGCTGCATCTGCTGCTGCATCTCCTGCAGCTGCATCTCCTGTGCCATCTCCTACTGCTGAATCTCGTGATGCTCCCTTCTCTGCTGCGTCTACTTCTGCTGCACAGCCTGCTGCCGAATCTCCTAATGCATCTCCTTTTGCTTAGTCTCCTGATGCTTCCTATCTTGCTTCATCTCCTTTTGCTGCATATCTTGCTGCTGCATCTACTGCTGCTTGTCCTGCTGCTGTATCCCCTGCTCCATCTCCTGCTGGGGCATCTCCTGCTGCATCTCCTTCTGCATCTCCTGCTGTTCCAGCTGCTGCATCTGCATCATCAGGATATTCTGAAGGAGATGCAGCAACAGGAGATGCAGCAGCAGGAGATGCAACCACAGCACTGTGGCAGCAGATTCAGCTGCAGGAGATGCAGCCGTAGGAGATGCAGCAGGATTTTCAGCAGGAGATAGAGCAGAAGGCGATGCAGCAGAAGATGCAGTAGCAGATGCAGCAGAAGGAAGTGTAGCAGCAGAAGATGTAGGAGGATATGCAGCAGCAGTAGATGAAACAGACCATAAAGCAGCAGGATATGCAGAAGCAGGAGAATCAGCAGCAGGGGATGCAGCAGCAGATTCAGCAGCAAATTCAGCAGGAAATGTAGCAACAGTAGATGCAGAAGAAGGAGATGTAGCAGGAGATGCATAAGCAGGCAATGCAGCAGCAGAGGCAGCAGCAGAAGATGCAGCGGGAGATATAGAAAAAAATGAGGAAGCAGGAGCAGCCCCTATTACTTGATGTCCTCCTGCATCTCCTGATGCCGCATCTGCTGCTTCATCTCCTGCTTCTGTATCTCCTGCTGCTACATCTCCTGATGCATCCTCTGCTCATGCATCTGCAGATGCATCTCCTCATGTGTCATTTCCCGTTGCATCTGCTGCTCCATCCCCTGCTGCATCTCTTTCTCCTCCATCTGGTGCTTCTGCTGTGGCATATGCGGCTGCTTCATCTACTGCTGCATCTCCGGCTAAATCTCCTGCTGCTGCATCTCCTTCTGAAGTTTCTGCTGAATCTACCGCTGAATATGCATCCCCTGCTGCATCTCCTGCTTCATATCCTACTGCATCTCCTCCTGCAGCATATCTTGCTGCATTTCCTACTGCTGCATCTCCTGTGGCATCATCTGCTCCTGTATCTCCTGCTGCTTCATCTTCTGATGCATCCTCTGCTCATGCATCTGCAAATGCATCTCCTGATGCACCATTTCCCATTACATATGCTGCTCCATCCCCTGCTGCATCTCTTTCTGCTCCATCTGGTGCATCTGCTGTTGCATATGCCGCTGCTTCACATACTGCTGCATCTCCTGATAATCTCATGCTGCTGCATCTCCTTCTGAACTTTCTGCTGAATAACCTGATGAATATGCATCCCCTGCTGCATCTCCTGCTGCTGCATCTCCTGCTTCATATCCTACGGCATCTCCGTCTGCAGCATATCTTGATGCATTTCCTTCTGCTGCATCTCCTGCAGCTGCATCTGCTGCAGCATTCGCTCCTGCTACATCTCCTACTGAATCTGCATCTCCTGATGCATCTGCTGCTGCATCTATTGCTGCTACATCTGCTGCCTCTGCAGCTGCAGCTGCATCACCTGATGCTGCATCACCTGATGCATTACCTCCTGCTGCTTAATCTGCTTCTCCATTTCCTGATGCTTCATGTACTGCTGCATTTCCTTACTCTGCTGCTCCATTTCTTGATGCTTCATGTACTGCTGCATTACCTGCTAAACTTGCTGCTGCTGCATCTCCTTCTACTTGATGTCCTCCTGCATCTCCTGCTGCTGCATCTGCTGCAGCATCTCCTGCTGCTGTATAGCCTGCTGCTTCATCTTCTGCTGCATCCTATGTGGATGCATATGCAGATGCATCTGCAGAAGCATCTCCTTTTCCTGCTGCATCTGCTGCTCAATCTTCTACGGATGCATCTAGTGCTTCTGCATTTCAGCTGCATATCCTGTTGAAGGCATCTGCGGCTGCATCTCGTGCTGCTACATCTCCTGCTGAATCTCCTGCTGCACTTCCTGCTGTAACTGCGGATGCCTATGTTACTATTTCATCTCCTGCTGCATCTCCTGCTGAATCTTCTTCTGCAGAATCTCCTGCTGCATCTCCTGCTACAATTCCTGCTGATGTATCTCCTGCTGCATCTCCTACTACATCCCCTGCTGCTGAATCTCCTTCTATATCTCCTGCTGCCTTTTCTACTGAATCTCCTGCTGCATAATCTCCTACAGAATTTCCTGCTGATGCATCTCCTGCTGCTGAATCTCTTGCCTCTTCATCTCCTGCTGATGCAACTCCTGCTGAATCTGCTGCTGCCTCTGGTGCAGCTGCATCTTCTTTTCCTGCATCTCCTGCTGCTTCATCTCTGGCTGATTTCCTGCTGCATTTCCTTCTCTTGAATCTCCTGCTGCATATCCTGGTGCATAACCTGCTGAATATGCATCTCCTGCTGCATCTCCTGCTGATACACCTCATGCAGCTGCAGCTGCTGCTGCATATCCTCCTGCACCTGCTGTTGCCAAATCGCTTGCTGTTGCATTTCCTACTGAATTTCCAGCAGCATCTCTTGCTGATGCAATTATTGCTGCATCTCATCCTGCATCATTTGCTGCTGCATCTTCTTCTGCTTCTGGTGTTGCTACATCTCCAGCTGCGTTTGCTGCTTCATCTGCTGCTGTATCTCCTGCAGCATATGGTTCTGCATCTTGTGCTGCATAATTTGCTGATCTGCTGCTGCTTCTGCTGCTGGTGCATCTCCTGCCTTATATCCTGCTGCTGTGTCTCCTGCTGATGTATGCTTTGCTGTATCTCCTGCTGATGCATGTCCTGCTGCATCTACTTCTTCTGGATCTACTTCTTCTGCATCTCCGGCTCCAGCATCTCCTGCTGCATCAATTGCTGCTGCACGTCTTATTCATCTCCTTCTGCTGTATATACTGCAGCATCTGGTGCTGCTGTACCTCCTCCTGCTGCATTTCCTGATCAATCTCATCCTGCTGCATATTGTGCTGCATCTCCTGCTGCTGCGTCTCCTGCTGTTGCATCTCCTTCTGCTACATCTCCTTCTGCATCTCCTGCTACAGCATATCCTGCTGTATCTGCTGATTCTGCATCTCCTGATACATCCCCTGCTGCTTCATCTCATCCTGCTGCATCTCCTGCTGCTATATCTCCTGCTGTTTCATATCCTGCTACTGCATCTCTTAATGAATCTCCTGCTGCTTCATCTCTTGATCCATGTCCTGCTGCTGCATCTCCTGTTTCTGCAACTCCTTTTGCTTCGTCTGCTGCTGCATCTCCTGCTGTATCTCATGTTGAACCTTCTATTGAAGCATCTCCTTGCGTCATCTCCTTCTGCTGCATATCTTGCTGCTTCATGTCTTTCCGCATCTCCTGGTGCATCTCCTTGAGCGTCACCTGCTGCATCTCCTTCTGCATCACCTGCAGATGCATCTCCTGCTGTATCTCGTGCTTCTCCATATTCATCTGCATTTCCTGCTGCAGCTATTTATGAATCTACTACTGCTGCATCTGCTGAATTTGCTGCTGCATCTGCTGCTGCTTCATCTACTGCTGCATCTCCTGCTAAATCTCCTGCTGCTGCATCTTCTTCTGATGTTCCTGCGCAATCTACTGCTGAATATGCATCCCCTGCTGCATCTCTTGCTGCTGCATCTCCTGCTACATATCCTACTGCATCTCTTCCTGCAGCATATCTTGCTGCATTTCCCTTTTGCTGCATCTCCTGCTGCATCATCTTCCGCAGCATCTTCTGCTGCTTCATCTCCTACTGAATCAGCATCTCATGATGTGTCTGCTGCTGCATCTATTGCTGCTGCATCTGCTGCCTCTGCAGCTGCAGCTGCATCACCTGCTGCTGCATCAACCGCTGCATTACATCCTGCTGCATATTCTGCATTTCCTGATGTAGCATCTCCTTAATATGCTGCTCCATTTCCAGCTGCATCTCCTGCTGAATCTCCTGCTGCTGCATCTCCTTCTACTTGATGTCTTCCTGCATTTCCTGCTTCTGCATCTCCTGCTGCTTCATCTCCTGCTCTTGCATCTCCTTCTCCTGAATCTCCTCCTGAATCTCTGGTGGCATCTCATGCTGCCACATATCCTGACACATCTCCTGACATATCTCCTTCTGAATATGCATCTTCTGCTGCTTCTCCTGCTGGTGAATCTCCTGCTGCTGAATATCCTGCTGCTGCGTCTGCTGCATCATCTCCTCTTTCTCCATAACCTGCTGTATCTCCTGTTGCTGCATCATATCATGCTGCTGCATATCTTGAAGAATCTCTTCCTACTGCATCTTCTGCTGAATCTTCATTTCCTGCTACATCTGCTTCTGCATCTCCTGCTGCTGCTGCATCTCCTGCTGCTTCTCCTGCTGCTGCATCGCTTGCTGCTGAATCTCCTGATGAATCTCCTGTGGCATCTAATGCTTCTACACATCATGCTGAATCTCCTAATGCATCTCCACCTGCTGCCACTCCTACTGCTGCGTTTGCTTCTGCATCTCCAGCTGCACCTCCAGCTGCTGATTCACCTGATGCCGTGTCTGCTACTGAATATCCTTTATCTGCTGCTGAATCTCCTGCTGCTGAATCTCCTGCTGCATCTCCTACTGCTGCATCTCCTTCTGCATGTGCTGCTGCAGCATCTTCTGCTGCTGCATCTCCTACTTCTGCATCTCCTGCTACTGCATCTCCATCTGCATCTCCTACTACAGCATCTCCTGCTCTATCTACTGAATTTGCTGCTGCATCTGCTGCTGCTTCATCTACTGCTGCATCTCCTGATAGGTCTCCTGCTGCTGCATCTGCTGTTGCATCCTCTTCCACTGCAACTGCTGCTGCATCTGATGCTACTTTCTCTCTTGATGCATTTACTGCGGCTGCATCTCCTGCTATATTTCCTTCTGCTGCATCTTCTTCACTTCATCTATTACTCTGCACCTCCTGCTGATGCATCTCCTCCTTCTGCATCTCCGGCTGAATCGGCTGTAGCAGCTCCTGCTTTTTCATCTCCTGCTGCTACATCTCCTAGTGCATATGATGCTGCTGCATCTCCTGTTACTTCTGCTGCTGCTGCATTCCCTGCTGCATCTCCTGATGCTGCAGTTCCTTCTGCATCTCCTTCTGTGTCTCCTGCTACTACATCCCCTGCTGCTGCATTTCCTGCTGAATCTCCTGATGCTGCAACTCCTTCTGCATCTTCTGCTGATTCATCTCCTGCAAAATCTGCTGCTGCTGCATCTCCTGTTGCATCTGCTTCTGATGCATCTGCGGCTACACCTCTGCTGCTGCATCTCTTGCTGCATTTCCTGCTTCATCTGCTGATGCATCTGCTGCTGCTCTATGTCCTGCTACATCTCGTCATCCTGCACATCCTGCTGTATCTGCTGAAGATTCTCTTCCTATTGCTTCTACTGCTGAATCTGCATTTCCTGCTGCATCTGCTTCTGGATCTCCTGCTGCTGCACCTCCTGCTGAATTAGCTGCTGCTGCATCTGCTTCTACATGTACGTTATAACTTTCTACGTTTGCTGCCTCATCTCCTGGTACATCTGCTAATGCACCTCCTGCTGCTGCATGTCCTGCTTCATCTTCAACTGATGCATCTGTGGCTTCATCACCTGATATGTCATCTCCTGCTGCTTCTGCTGCAGTATTTCCTGATGCAGGATCTGCTGATCTGCTGATCTGCTGATCCTGCATCTACTGCTGCATTTCCTGCTGCATCTGCTGCTGCTCTGCTGCTGCTTCATCTCCTGCCAAATCTCCTGCTACATATCCTGCTGCTGCACCTCCTAATGCATCTCATGATAATGCTTCATCTCCTGCTACTGCATCTCCTGTTTCACCTACTGCTGCTGAATTTCCTGCTGCATCTTCTGCAGCTGCATCTCTTGCTGATGGGTCTGATGCAGCATCTCTTGCTCTTGCATCTCCTGCTGCATCTCCTGCTGCTGCATTACCTGCTCTATCTCCTCCTACTGCATCTCTTCCTGCTGCATATCCTGCTTCTGTATATACTGCTGCCTTTCCCGCTGCTGAATCTCTTTCTGCATCTCCTTCTTCTGATTCTCCTGCTGCTCTATTACTTTCTCATCGATTCCTGCTGCATGTCCTGCTGCTGCATCGACTCCTGCTGCATCTTCTTCTGCATATTTTGCTGATGCATCTCCTGCTAAATCTGCATCTCCTGCTGCATCTGCTTCTGCATCTCCTGCTGCTTCATCTCCAGCTCTTGCATCTCCTCCTGAATCTCCAGCGGCATGTCATGCTGCTACATATCCTGCTAAATCTCCTGACATATCTCCTTCTGAATCTGCATCTCCTGCTGCTTCTTTTGCAGTACAATCTCCTGCTTATAATCTCTTGCTGCTGAATCTCCTGCTGCTGCGTCTGCTGCATCATCTCCTCTTTCTCCATAACCTGCTCTATCTCCTGTTGCTGCATCATATCATGCTGCTGCACATGTTGAAGAATCTCTTCCTACTGCATCTGCTTCTGCATCTCCTGCTGCTGCTGCATCTCCTGCTGCTTCTGCTGCTGCTGCATCTCCTGCTGCTTCTCCTGCTGCTGCATCAGTTGCTGCTGAATCTCCTGATGAATCTCCTGTGGCATCTAATGCTTCTACATATCATGCTGAATCTCCTAATGCATCTCCACCTGCTGCCACTCCTACTGCTGCGTTTGCTTGTGCATCTCCATCTGCACCTCCAGCTGCTGAATCTCCTGATGCCGTGTCTGCTACTGAATATCCTTTGCCTGCTGCTGAATCTCTTGCTACTGAATCTCTTTCTGCATCTGCTGCTGCTGCATCTCCTACTGCTGCATCACCTTCTGCATGTTCTGCTGCAGCATCTCCTTCTGCTGCATCTCCTGTTGCTGCATCTGCTGGTGCTGCACCTGCTGCAACATCTGCTTCTGCATCTCCTGCTGCTGCACCTCCTGCTGCATCTTCGTCTGAATCTTTTGGTGCTGCATTTCCTGCTCATGCATATTCTCCTTCAACTCCTGCTGCTGCATTACCTTCAGCTGCATTTTCTACTGAATCTCCTGCTGCCTTTTCTACTGAATCTCCTGCTGCACAATCTCCTACGGAATTTCCTGCTGCACAATCTGCTGATGCATTTCCTGCTGATGCATCTCCTGCTGAATCTCCTGCCTCTTCATCTCCTGCTGCTGCAACGCCTGTTGAATCTGCTGCTGCATCGGGTGCGGCTGCATCTTCTTTTACTGCATCTCCTGCTGCTGCATCTCCGGCTGATTTCCTGCTGCATTTCCTTCTGTTGAATCTACCGGTGTATATCCTGGTGCATCACCTGCTGAATATGTATCTCCTGCTACATCTCCGGCTGATACACCTCATGCAGCTGCAGCTGCTGCTGCATGTCCTGCTGCATCTGCTGTTGCCAAATCTCTTGCTGCTGCATATCCTGTGAATTTCCAGCAGCATTTCGTGCTGATGCAATTCTTGCTGCATCTCAGCCTGCATCCTTTGCTGCTGCATCTGCTGCTGCTTCTGGTGATGCTACATCTCCAGCTGCATCTGCTGCATCATCTGCTGCTGTATCTCCTGCAGCATATGGTTCTGCATCTTCTGCTGCATATGGTGCTGCATCTTCTGCTGCAAATGGTGCTGCTTCTCCTGCTGCTGCATCAGTTCCTGCTGAATCTCCTGATGAATCTCCATTCCCATCTCCTTCTGAATATGCATCTCCTGATGCATCTCCTGCTGCTGAATCTCCTGATGCCGTTTCTGTTGCTGAATATCCTTTGTCTGCTGATGAATATCCTTTGTCTCTTGCTGGATCTCCTGCTGCTGAATCTCCTGCTGCTGAATGTCCTGCTGCATCTGCTGCTGCTGCATCTCCTACAGTTGCATCACCTTTTGCATGTGCTGTTGCAGCATCTCCTTCTGCTGCATCTGCTGGTGCTGCACCTCCTGCTGCATCTCTGTCTGAATCTTTTGGTGCAGTATTTCCTGCTGATGCATATTCTGCTTCAACTCCTGTTGCTGCATAACCTTCTGCCTCTATTCCTGTTGTATTTCCGGCTGCTGCATCTCCTGCTGCTGCATCTCCTGATACTGCATGTGCTGCTACATGTGCTGCTGCATCTCTTGGTGCTGCATCTTCTGGTGTTGCATCTCCTGCTGCATCTCCTGCGGCATCACCTTCTCCTGTATCTCCTGCTGCTATATCTCCTGATGCATCCTCTGCTCATGCATCTGCGGATGCATCTGCAGAAGTATCTCCATTTCCTGCTGCATCTGCTGCTCAATCTTCTACTGATGCATCTAGTGCTTCTGCATTTCCTCCTGAAGGCATCTGCGGCTGCATCTCCTGCTGCTACATCACCTGCTGAATCTCCTCCTGCAACTCCTGCTGTAACCTCTGATGCATATGTTGCTACTTCATCTCCTGATGCATCTCCTACTGTATCTCCTGCTGAATCTTCTTCTGCAGAATCTCCTCCTGCAACTCCTGCTGATGTATCTCCTGCTGCATCTCCTACTACATCTCCTGCTGCTGACTCTCCTTCTATATCTCCTGCTGCATCTTCTGCTGAATCTTCCGCTGAATCTCCTGCTGCAGACTCTCCTATGGTGTTTCCTGCTGCAAAATCTCCTGCTACGTTTTCTGCTGATGCATCTCCTGCTAAATTTCCTGCCTCTTCATCTCCTGGTGCTGCTTCTACTGCATCTGCTGCGGCTGCATCATCTGCTACTGCGTCTCCTGCTACTGCGTCTCCTTCTTCTGAATCTCCTGCTGCTCTATTACCTTCTGCATCGACTCCTCCTGCATGTCTTGCTGCTGCATCGACTCCTGCTGCATCTACTTCTGCATCTCCTGCTGCTTCATCTCCTGCTCTTGCATCTCCTTCTGCTGAATCTCCTCCTCAATCTCCGGCGGCATCTCATGCTGCTACATATCCTGCTACATCTCCTGACATATCTCCTTCTGAATATACATATGCTGCTGCTTATTTTGCAGTTGTATCTCCTGCTTCTTAATCTCCTGCTGCTGAATCTCCTGCTGCTGCGTCTGCTGCATTATCTCCTCTTTCTCCATAACCTGCTCTGTCTCCTGTTGCTGCAACATATCATGCTGCTACATACGTTGAAGAATCTCTTCCTGCTGCATCTTCTGCTGAATCTTCATTTCCTGCTGCATCTGCTTCTGCATCTCCTGCTGCTGCTGCGTCTCCTGCTGCTTCTCCTGCTGCTGCAGCAGTTGCTGCTGAATCTCCTGATGAATCTCTTGCGGCATCTCAAGAGTCTACATATCATGCTGAATCTCCTGCTGCTGCATCTCCTGCTGCATCTCCATCTGAATTTCTTGCTGCTGCATTTCCTGCTGCTGCATATTCTGCTTCAACTCCTGCTGCTGCATTACCTTCTGCATCTATTCCTGTTGTATTTCCGGCTGCTGTATCTGCTGCTTCATCTCCCGCTGCTGCATCTTCTTGTGTTGCATCACCTGCTGCATCTCCTGCAGCATCACCTTCTCCTGTATCTCCTGCTGCTACATCTCCTGATGCATCCTCTGCTCATGCATCTGCGGATACATCTCCTGATGCACCATTTCCCGTTGCATGTGCTGCTCCATCCCCTGCTGCATCTCTGTCTGCTCCAACTGGTGCATCTGCTGTTGCATATGCTGCTGCTTCATCTACTGCTGCATCTCCGGCTAAATCTCCTGCTGCTGCATCTCCTTGTGAAGTTTCTCCTGAATCTCCTGCTGAATATGCATCCTCTGCTGCATCTCCTGCTGTTGCATCTCCTGCTTCATATCCTACTGCATCTCCTACTGCAGCACTATCTTGCTGCGTTTCCTTCTGCTGCATCATGTGCTGCAGCATCTTCTGCTGCTACATCTCCTACTGAATCAGCATCTCCTGATGCATCTGCTGCTGCATCTATTGCTGCTGTATCTGCTGCCTCTGCATCTGCAGCTGCATCACCTGTTGATGCATCACCCGATGCATTACCTCCTGCTGCATATTCTGCTGCATTTCCTGCTGCTGTTTAATCTACTGCTCCAATTTCATGACGCTTCATGTACTGCTGCATCTCCTTAATCTGCTGCTCCATTTCCTGCTGCTTCATGTGCTGCTGCATCTCTTGCTACATTTCCTGCTGCTGCATCTCCTTCTACTTGATGACCTCCTGCATCTCCTGCTGCTGTATCTGCTGCTTCATGTCCTGCTGCGTCCTCTGCGGATGCATCTGCGGAAGCATCTGCAGAAGCATCTCCATTTCCTGCTGCATCTGCTGCTCAATCTTCTACAGATGCATCTAGTGCTTCTGCATTTCAGCTGCATGTCTTGTTGAAGGCATCTGCGGCTGCATCCCCTGCTGCTACATCTCCTGCTGAATCTCCTGCTGCACTTCCTGCAGTAACTGCTGATGCCTATGTTGCTATTTCATCTCCTGCTGCATCTCCTGCTGAATCTTCTTCTGCAGAATCTCCTCCAGCATCTCTTGCTAAAATTCCTGCTGATGTATCTCCTGCTGCATCTCCTACTACATCCCCTGTTGCTGAGTCTCCTTCTACATCTCCTGCTGCATCTCCTGCTGCCTTTTCTACTGAATCTCCTGCTGCACAATCTCCTACGGAATTTCCTGCTGCAGAATCTGCTGATGCATTTCCTGCTGATGCATCTCTTGCTGAATCTCCTGATGCTGCATCTCCTCCTGCTGAATCTCCTGCCTCTTCATCTTCTGCTGCTGCAACTCCTGCTGAATCTGCTGCTGCCTCTGTTGCGGCTGCATCTTCTTTTCCTGCATCTCCTGCTGCTTCATCTCCGGCTGATTTCCTGCTGCATTTCATTCTGTTGAATCTCCTGCTGCATATCCTGGTGCATAACCTGCTGAATATGCATCTCCTGCTACATCTCCTGATGATACATCTCATGCAGCTGCATCTCCTGCTGCATATCCTGCTGCATCTGCTGTTGCCAAATCGCTTGCTGTTGCATATCCTACTGAATTTCCAGAAGTATCTCTTGCTGATGCAATTCCTGCTGCATCTCATCCTGCACCCTTTGCTGCTGCATCTGCTGCTGCTTCTGCTGCTGGTGCATCTCCTGATACATATCCTACTGATGTATGTTTTGCTGCATCGCCTGTTGATGCATGTCCTGCTACATCTCCTGCTTCTGCATCTACTTCTTCTGCATCTCCAGCTCCAGCATCTCCTGCTGCATCAATTGCTGCTGCACGTCTTATTCATCTCTTTCTGCTGCATATACTGCACCATCTGGTGCTGCTGTACCTCCTCCTGCTGCATTTCCTGTTGCATCTCCCCCTGCTGCATTTCCTGCTGAATCTCCTTTTGCTGCATCTCCTGTCCCATCTCTTCCTGTTGCATCTCCTGCTGCATCTCCTTCTGCATCTCCTGTTGCATCTCCTGCTGCTGCATCTCCTTTTGCTACATCTCCTGCTGCATCTCCTGCTACAGCATCTCCTGCTCTATCTGCTGATTCTGCATTTCCTGATACATCCCCTCCTGCTTCATCTCATCCTGCTGCATCTCATGCTGCATCTCCTGCTGCTATATCTCTTGCTGCTTCATATCCTGCTACTGCATCTCCAAATTAATCTCCTGCTGCTTCATCTCTTGATCCATGTCCTGCTGCTTCATCTCCTGTTTCTGCATCTCCTTTTGCCTTGTCTGCTGCTGCATCTCCTGCTGTATCTCATGTTGCACCTTCTATTGAATCATCTTCTGTGTCATCTCCTTCTGCTGCATATCTTGCTGCTTCATCTCGTTCTGCATTTCCTGCTGCAGCTCTTTATGTATTTACTACTGCTGCATCTGCTGAATTTGCTGCTGCATCTGCTGCTGCATCATCTACTGCGGAACATCTTGATCAATCTCCTGCTCCTGCATCTCCTGCTGCTGCATCTCCTGCTGCTGCACCTGATAGTGCATCTGATGGTGCTCTTGATGCGTTTACTGCTGCTGCATCTCCTGCTATATTTCCTTCTGCTGCATCTTCTTCACATCATCTATTACTCTGCAACTCCTGCTGCTGCATCTCCTCCTTCTTCATCTCCTGCTGAATCGATTGTAGCACCTCCTGCTTCTTCATCCCCTGCTGCTACATCTCCTAGTGGTGCTGCATCTGCTGTTACTTCTGCTGCTGCTGCATTCCCTGCTGCATCACCTGATGCTGCAGCTCCTTCTGCATCTCCTTCTGTGCCTCCTGATACTACATCCCCTGCTGCTGCATTTCCTGCTTCATCTCCTGATGCTGCAACTCCTTCTGCATCTTCTGCCAATGCATCTCCTGCGGAATCTCCTGCTGCTGCATCTCCTTCTGCTGAATTTCTGGTGTCATCTCATGCTGCTACATATCCTGCTACATCTGCTGATGTATCTCCTTCTGAATATGCATTTCCTGCTCCTTCTCCTGCTGCTGAATCTCCTTCTGCTGAATATCCTGCTGCTACATCTTCTCCTGCTGAATCTCCTGCTGCTGCGTCTGCTGCATCATCTCCTCTTTCTCCATAACCTGCTCTATCTCCTGTTGCTGCATCATATCATGCTGCTGCATATCTTGAAGAATCTCTTCCTACTGCATCTTCTGATGAATCTGCATTTCCTGCTGCATCTGCTTCTGCATCGACTCCTGCTGCTGCATCTCCTGCTGCTTCTCCTGCTGCTGCATCAGTTGCTGCTGAATCTCCTGATCAATCTCTTGTGGCATCTAAAGCTTCTACATATCATGCTGAATCTCCTAATGCATCTCCACCTGCTGCCACTCCTACTGCTGCGTTAGCTTCTGTATCTCCTGCTGCATCTCCTACTGCTGCATCTCCTTCTGCATGTGCTGCTGCAGCATCTTCTTCTGCTGCATCTCGTGCTGCTGCATCTCCGTCTGAATTTCTTGCTGCTCCATTTCCTGCTGATGCATATTCTGCTTCAAATCCTGCTGCTGCATTACCTTCTGCATCTATTCCTGTTGTATTTCCGGCTGCTGCATATCCTGCTGCTGCATGTGCTGCTGCATGTCCTGCTGCATCTCTTGGTGCTGCATCTTCTGGTGTTGCATCTCCTGCTGCATTTCCTGCGGCATCCTGTATCTCGTGCTGATACCTCTCGTGATGAATCCTCTGCTCATGCATCTGCGGATGCATCTCCTCATGTGTCATTTCTCGTTGCATCTGCTGCTCCATCCCCTGCTGCATCTCTTTCTTCTCCGTCTGGTGCATCTGCTGTTGCATATGCTGCTGCTTCATCTACTGCTGCATCTCCTGATAAATCTCCTGCTGCTTCATCTCCTTCTGAAGATTCTGCTGAATCTACTGCAGAACATGCATCCCCGGCTGCATCTCCTGCTGCTGCATCTCCTGCTTCATATTCTACTGAATCTCCTCCTGCAGCATCTCTTGATGCATTTCCTTCTGCTCCATCTCCTGCTGCATCATCTGCTGCAGCATCTTCCGCTGCTACATCTCCTACTGAATCAGCATCTCATGATGCATCTTCTGCTGCATCTATTGCTGCTACATCTCCTACTGAATCAGCATCTCATGATGCATCTTCTGCTGCATCTATTGCTGCTACATCTGCTGCCTCTGCAGCACCTGCTGCATTACCTCTTGCTGCATATTCTGCTGCATTTCCTGCTGCTGCTTAATCTGCTGCTCCATTTCCTGATGCTTCATGTACTGCTGCATCTCCTTAATCTACTGCTCCATTTTCTGATGCTTCATCTACTGCTGCATCTCCTACTACACTTGCTGCTGCTGCATCTCCTTCTACTTGATGTCCTCCTGCATCTCCTGCTGCTGCATCTGCTGCTTCATCTCCTGCTGCTCTAGAGCCTGCTGATTCATCTCCTGCTGCATCCTCTCCAGGTGCATCTGCGAATGCATCTGCAGAAGTATCTCCAATTCTGCTGCATCTGCTGCTCAGTCTTTTACAGATACGTCTAGTGCTTCTGCATTTCAGCTGCATATCCTGTTGAAGGCATCTGCGGCTGAATCTCCTGCTGCTACATCTCCTGCTGAATCTCCTGCTGCACTTCCTGCTGTAACTGCGGATGCCTATGTTGCTATTTCATCTCCTGATGCATCTCCTGCTGAATCTTCTTCTGCAGAATCTCCTCCAGCATCTCCTGCTACAATTCCTGCTGACATATCTCCTGCTGCATCTCCTACTACATCCCCTGTTGATGAATCTCCTTCTACATCTCCTGCTGCATCTCTTGCTGAATCTGCCTCTGGTGCTGCTGCAACTTCTTTTACTGCATATCCTGCTGCTGCATCTCCGGCTGCTGCATCTCGTTCTGCTACATCTCCTTCTGCATCTCCTGCTACAGCATCTCCTGCTCTATCTGCTGAATTTGCTGCTGCATCTGCTGCTGCTTCATCTACTGCTGCATCTCCTGATAGGTCTCCTGCTGCTGCATCCTCTTCCACTGTATCTGCTGCTTCATCAGCTGCTACTTTCTCTCTTGCTGCATTTACTGCGGCTGCATCTCCTACTATATTTCCTTCTGCTGCATCTTCTTTACTTCATCTACTACCCTGAACCTCCTGCTGCTGCATCTCCTCCTTCTGAATCTCCTCCTTCTGCATCTCCGGCTGAATCGCCTGTAGCATCTCCTGCTTCTTCATCTCCTGCTGCTACATCTTCTAGTGCTTATGATGATGCTGCATCTCCTGTTACTTCTCCTGCTGCTGCATTCCCTGATGCTGCAACTCCTTCTGCATCTCCTGCTACGACATCTCCTGCTGCTGCATTTCCTGCTGAATCTCCTGCTGCTGCAACTCCATTTGCTGCCTCATTTCCTCATGCACCTGCTAATGCCCCTCGTGCTACTGCATCTCCTGCTTCATCTTACACTGATGCATCTGTGGCTTCATCACATGATATGCCATCTCCTGCAGCATCTGCTTCAGTATTTCCTGATGGAGTATCTGCTGACCTAGAAACTACTGCTGCATCATCTCCTGTTGCTGCATTACCTGCTCTATCTCCTCCAGCTGCATCTCCTCCTGCTGCATATCCTGCTTCTCTGTATCCTGCTGCCTTTCCTGCTGCTGCATCTCCTGCTGCTGAATCTCTTTCTGCATCTCCTTCTTCTGAATCTCCTGCTGCTCTATTACCTTCTGCTTCGACTCCGGCTGCATGTCCTGCTCAGGCATCTCCTCTTGCATCTCCTTCTGCTGAATCTCCTCCTGAATCTCCGGCGGCATCTCATGCTGTTAAATATCCTGCTACATCTCCTGACGGATCTCCTTCTGATTATGTATCTCCTTCTGCTTCTCCTGCTGCTGAATCTCCTGCTACTGCGTCTGCTCCTGCTGATTCTCCTGCTGCTGCGTCTGCTGCATCATCTCCTCTTTCTCCATAACCTGCTCTGTCTCCTGTTGCTGCAACATATCATGCTGCTGCAAATGTTGAAGAATCTCTTCCTACTGCATCTTCTTCTGAATCTTCATTTCCTGCTGCCTCTGCTTCTGCATCTCCTGCTGCTGTTCTATTTCCTGCTGCTTTTCCTTCTGAATATGCATCTCCTGATGAATCTCCAGCTGCTGCCACTCCTACTGCTGCGTTTGCTTCTGCATCTCCTGCTGCACCTCCTGCTGCTGAATCTCCTGATGCCGTGTCTGCTGCTGAATATCCTTTGTCTGCTGCTGCATCTCTTGCTGCTGAATCTCCTGCTGCATCTGCTGCTGCTACATCTTCTACTGCTGCATCACCTTCTGAATGTGCGGCTGCAACATCTCCTTCTACTGCATCTCCTGTTATTTCATCTGCTGGTGCTGCACCTGCTGCAACATCTGCTTATGCTGCATCTTCGTCTGAATCTTTTGGTGCTGCGTTTCCTGCTGATGCATATTCTGCTTCAACTCCTGCTGCTTCAACTCCTGCTGCTGCATCTGCTGCTACATCTCCTGCTGCTGCATATGCTGATACTGCATCTGCTGCTGCAGTTCCTGCTGTATCTCTTGGTGCTGCATCTTCTGCTGTTGAATCTACTGCTTCATCTCATTATGGCTTAACTGCCATGATTGAGGCGCTTTTGGGAAATCCAATAACACCCACAGGGAAGATCCTAGCATGGAGTGCTGCTGCTTCTGAATGTCTTCTCTTAAAGCGCTTTCACTGCAAAGCGAGACTTGTAAGAAGTTTGAGTATACGCTTGTGTACTTTAACATCAGAACGGCTTTTAAAGCATCACTTGAAAGTAGCAGAGCGTTCAGCACAAATACCACAGGGAAGAAGCTACGATGAAATGCTGGCTCTCGTTAGAGCCTTCTCTGGAAATGCTTTCACTGCAAGCTGCAAAGCATGACTAACAGAACGTTTTAGTATAGGGTACTGAATTGTGACTTATGAAGGTGCTTTCTGATAAGTGAGTAACTGACGCAGTGAAGATGCTAGCGTGGAATACTGATGCTACTGAATGTCTTCTCTTAGAGCGCTTTCACTGCAAGCTGTGAAGCACGACTAACACATTTTAGTTTAGGGTAATGAATTGTGACTTAACTGCGCCTGTTAACGCGCTTATGGAAAAGAAAGTATTTCAGGCAGTGCAGATGCTGGCATGAAACTACACCGCTTATTAATGTTTTCTCTTCTAGCGCTGTTACTGCAAAAGACGACTTGTAGAACTTTCACTCTAGGCTTATGAACTCTAAGATCAGAATGGCTATTAAAGCCTCATTTCAAGAGTTGAGATCGTTGAGCACAAGTACCGCAGGGAAGCTGCTACCATCAAATTTTGGCTCTTATTAGGATCCTTTCATGAAGCTCTGTCACTTCCAGCCGCAAAGTTCGAAAACGCGAACTTTTCTCGTAGGCTAGTTATTAGAGACTTAATAACGCCTAACAACGCGCTTTAGGAAAAGAGAATATCTATAGCAGGGAAGATGTTAGCATGGAATGCTTCTGCTTCTGAATGTCTTCTCTTAGAGCGCAATCACTGCAAACCAAGATTTATCGAACTTTCCATCTTGGCTATTGAACGGTAACATCAGCAGCGCTAGTAAAACTTCACTTGAAGATTTGAAAGCTTTCAACAGAAATACCCCTGGGAAGTTGCTAGCATCAAATGGTGTCTCTCGTTAGGGTCCTCTCTGGATTCGCTTTCACTGAGAGGTGCAAAACACGAAGAAAAATGCTTTTAAGTGTAGGTTAAAGAATAGTGACATAAAAGCGACTAATAACGAGCTTTAGAATAGTGACTACCTCCAACAGCGAAGATGTTAGCACGGAATGCTGATACTTCTGAATGTCGTCTCTTATAGCACTTTAACTGGAATGCGAGACATGTCGAACTTTCAGTCTAGGCTAGTGAATCGGTAACATCAGCATGGCTATTGAGGCATCACGTCAAGATTTTAGAGATTTCTGCTCAAGTACCTCACGGAAGCTGCTACCATCAAATTCTGGCTCTCGTTAGGAACTTTTCATGGAGCGCTTTCACTGTCAGCCGCAAAGAAGCTAAACCGCAACGTTTTCGCGGAGGCTAGTTATTAGCGACTTAATAACGCCTAACAACGCGCTTTAGTAAAAGAGCAAGAACTTTTCGTCTAGACTAGTGAACAGTAACATCAGCATGGCTAGTAAGGCTTCACTTGAAGATTTGAAAGCGTTTAGCAGAAATACCCCCGAAAGTTCTACAAGTCGTGCTCTGCAGTGAAAGCACTCTAAGAGAATACATCCACAAGCAGAAGCATTCCATGCTAGCATCTTCCCTGCTGGAGATGTGAATTTTTACTAAAACTCCGTAATAGACAGTGTTAAGTCCCTATTCACTAGCCTATGCTAATAAGTTCTTTTAGTCGTGTTTGCAGCTTGCACCGAAAGCGCTTCCAGAGAAGATTCTAACGAGAGACACCATTTGATGGTTTCAGCATTCCCTCGGTAGTTATGCTATAAGAGACGACATTCAGAAGCAGCAGTATTCCGTGCTAACATCTTCGCTGTTGGATATAGTCACTTTTCTAAAGCTCGTTATGTCATTCTTTAACCTACTCTTAAACGCATTGTTCATCGTGTTTTGCACCTCTCAGTGAAAGCGCTTCCAGAGAAGATTCTAACGAGAGACACCATTTGATGCTAGCAACTTCCCAGGGGTATTTCTGTTGAACGCTTTCAAATCGTTAAGTGAAGCTTTACTAGCATTGCTGATGTTACTGTTCACTAGCCTAGACGGAAAGTTCTGCAAGTCGTGCTCTGCAGTGATTGCTCTCTAAGAGAATACATCCACAAGCAGAAGCATTCCATGCTAACATCTTCCCTACTGGAGATATGCTCTTTTACTAAAGCGCGTTGTTAGGCGTTATTAAGTCGCTAATAACTAGCCTCCGCGAAAACGTTGCGGTTTAGCTTCTTTGCGGCTGACAGTGAAAGCGAGATATGCTCTTCCCTGCCGTACTTGTGCTGAACGATTTGAAATTTCGAAGTGACGCTTTAATACCCATTCTGATGTTACAGGACACGAGCCTAGACTGAAAGTTCTACAAGTCTTTCTTTGCAGTGAAAGAGCTATAAAAGAGAAGACATTCAGAAGCAGCAGCATTCCATGCTAGCATCTTCCATACGGGCTTTACTTACTTTTCCTAAAGCTCCTCAATAGTTAAATCACAATTCCGTAATCAATACTAAACGTTTTGTTAGACGTGCTTTGCAGCTTGCAATGAAAGCGCTTCAAGAGAAGATTCTAACGAGAGCTAGCATTTGATCATAGCAGCGCCCTTGCGGTACTTTTTCTAAACGTTTTCAAATTTTCAAGTGACGCTTTAATAGCCATTCTGATGATGCAGTACACGAGCCTAGACTGAAAGTTCTACAAGTCTTACCTTGCAGTGAAATCGCATCCAGAGAAGAATTATACGAATTTCAATATTTGATCGTAGAATCTTCCCTGCGGTATTTGCGCTGAACACTGATATTTTGAAGGGACGCTTTAATAGCCATTCTGATGTTGCAGTACATAAGCCCAGACTAAAAGTTCAACAAGTCTTGCCTTGCAGTGAAAGCGCTAAAGATTTTGAAGTGATGCTTTAATAGCCATTCTGATGTTGCAGTGTACAAGCCTAGACTGAAACTTCTACAAGTTTTGCTTTGCAGTGAAAGCGCTCTAAGAGAAGACATTCAGTAGCAGCAGTATTCCACGCTAGCATCTTCACTGCGTCAGTTACTCACTTATCAGAAAGCACCTTCATAAGTCACAATTCAGTACCCTATATTAAAACGTTCTGTTAGTCATGCTTTGCAGCTTGCACTGAAAGCGTTTCCAGAGAAGACTCTAACGAGAGCCAGCATTTCATCGTAACTTCTTCCTGCGGTATTTGTGCTGAACGCTCTGCTACTTTCAAGTGACGCTTTAATAGCCGTTCTGATGTTAAAGTACAGAAGCGTATACTCAAACTTCTTACAAGTCTCGCTTTGCAGTGAAAGTGCTTTAAGAGAAGACATTCAGAAGCAGCAGCATTCCATGCTAGGATCTTCCCTGTGGGCGTTATTCGATTTCCTAAAGCACCTCAATAGTGGTAATTAAGTCATAATGAGATGAAGCAGTAGATGCAACAGCAGAAGATGAAGCACCAAGAGATACAGCAGGAGATGCAGCAGCACATGCAGTATCAGCATATGCAGCAGCAGGAGATGAAGCAGCAGATGCAGCAGCAGGAGTTGAAGCAGCAGGAGTTGAAGCAGAATATGCATCAGCAGGAAATGCAGCACCATGAGATTAAGATGGAGATGCAGCAGGAGGTGCAGCAGCAGGAGATGCAGAAGCAGATATTGCAGCAGGTGAAGCACCAGCAGATGAAGCAACAGGAGATGCAGCATTAGGAGATGTAGCAGCAGACAAAGGATATTCAGGAGCAGAAACGGCATCAGGAGATTCAGCAGCAGGAGATGCATCAGGAGATGCAGAAGGAAACGCTGCAGTAGGAGTGGCAGCAGGTGAAGATGCATCAGGAGATGCATATTCAGAAGGAGAAGCAGCAGGAGATGCAGCAGCAGCAGGAGATGCAGAAGCAGAGGCAGCAGGAAATGAAGATTCAGCAGAACATGCACTAGGAAGAGATTCTTCAACATCTTCAGCAGCATGATATGATGCAGCAACTGGAGATACAGCAGGTTATGGAGAAAGAGGAGATGATGCAGCAGACGCAGCAGCAGGAGATTGAGCAGGAGCAGACGCAGCAGCAGGAGATTCAGCAGCAGGAGAAGCAGAAGGAGATACGTCAGGAGATGTAGCAGGATATGTAGCAGCATGAGATGCCGCCGGAGATTCAGGAGGAGACTCAGCAGAAGGAGATGCAAGAGCAGGAGATGCAGTAGCAGGACATGCAGCCGGAGTCGAAGCAGAAGGTAATAGAGCAGTAGGAGATTCAGAAGAAGGAGATGCAGAAAGAGATTCAGCAGCAGGAGATGCAGCAGCAGGAAAGGCAGCAGTATATAGAGAAGCAGGAGATGCAGCAGGAGGAGATGCAGTAAGAGGAGATAGAGCAGGTAATGCAGCAGCAAGAGATGCAGCAGGAAATGCAAGAGCAAGAGATGCTGCATCAGACCCATCAGCAGGAGATGCAACAGCAGAAGATGCAGCGGGAAAAGCAGCAACAGGAGATGAAGCATTACCATGAGATGCATTAAGAGATGCAGCAGCAGGATATGTAGCAGGAGTTATGGCAGGAGATGAAGCAGTAGCAGATGCAGCAGGAAATGCAGCAGTAGATTCTAGGTCAGCAGAGGAGATAGAGCAGAAGACGTTTCAACAGGAAATGCAGCAGGACATGCATTAAGAAATGAGAATGCAGTAGGAGATGGAGAAGAGTTGCAGCATCAGGAGATGTAGCAGTAAATGCAGCATCAGGGGATGTAGTAGGAGGAGATGCAGGAGCAGTTGCAGCATCAGGAGATTCAGCTGGAAATGCAGCATCAGGGGATGTAGTAGGAGGAGATGCAGGAGCAGTTGCAGAATCAGGGAATGCAGCAGCAGCAGAAGTAACAGGAGCTGTAGCAGCATCATATGCACTAGTAGATTTAGCAGCTGGAGATGAAGAAGCAGAAGATGCTACAGGCGATTCAGCCGTTGATGCAGAAGGAGGAGATACAGCAGCAGGAGGTGCAGAGTAATAGATGAAGTGAAAAGATGCAGCAGAAGGAAATATGGATCAAAAGATGAAGCAGCAGGAGATTCATTAGGAGATGCAGTAGCAAGATATGAAACAGCAAGAGATATAGCAGCAGGAGATGCAACAGGATGAGACGAAGCAGTAGGGGATGTATCAGGAGATGCAGAAACAGCATGTACAGCAAAAGATGCTGTAGCAGGAGATGCAGAAGGAGATGTAGCAGAAGGAGATGCAGCAGCAGGAGATGAAGCAGGAGATTCAGCAGGAGATGCAGCAGGAGGAGATGGGACAGGAGATGCAGAAGGAGGAGATTCAGTGGGAGATGCAGCAGGAGGGTATGTAGCAGGAGATTCTGCAGCAGGAAACACCATAGGAGAGTCTGCAGCAGGAGATTCAGCGGAAGATTCAGCAGAAGATGCAGCAGGAGATATAGAAGGAGAGTCAGCAGCAGGAGATGTAGTAGGAGATGCAGCAGGAGATACATCAGCAGGAGTTGCAGGAGGAGATTCTGCAGAAGAAGATTCAGCAGGAGATACAGTAGGAGATGCATCAGGAGATGAAGTAGCAACATATGCATCAGAGGTTACAGCAGGAAGGGCAAGAGGAGATTCAGCAGGTGATGTAGCAGCAGGAGATGCAGCCGCAGATGCCTTCAGGAGGAAATGCAGAAGCACTAGATGCATCAGTAGAAGATTGAGCAGCAGATGCAGCAGGAAATGGAGGTACTTCTGCAGATGCATCTGCAGATGCATGAGCAGAGGATGCATCAGGAGATGTAGCAGCAGGAGATACAGGAGTAGGTGATGCCACAGGAGATGCAGCAGGAGATTCAACACCAGAAGATGGAGCACCAAGAGATGCAGCAGCACATGCAGCAGCACACGCAGTATCAGGATATGAAGTAGCAGGAGACGCAGCAGCCGGAAATACAACAGGAATAGATGCAGAAGGTAATGCAGCAGCAGGAGTTGAAGCAGAATATGCATTAGCAGGAAATGCTGCACCAAAAGATTCAGACAGAGATGCAGCAGGAGGTGCAGCAGCAGGAGATTCTGAAGAAGATGTTGCAGCAGGTGCAGCACCAGCAGATGCAGCAACAGGAGATGCAGCAGAAGGAGATGCTGCAACAGCACATGCAAAAGGTGATGCAACTGTAGGAGATGCAGCAGCAGCAGATGCAGTAGGAGATTCAGCAGCAGGAGATTCAGCAGCAGGAGATTCAGCAGGAGACAAAGGATATTCATCAGCAGACAAAGGATATTCAGCAACAGAAACGGCATCAGGAGATTCAGCAGCAGGAGATGCATCAGGAGATGCATATTCAGAAGGAGATGCAAAAGGAGATTCCGCATGATATGTAGAAGCTGGAGATGCCGCAGGAGATTCATCTGGAGATTCAGCAGGAACTAATGCAGCAGCAGGAGAAGCAGCACCATATGCAGCAGAAGATGCAGAACCATATGCAGCAGGAGATACAGCAGCAGATGAAGCTGCAGATGCAGCTGGAGATGTAGCATCACCAGAAGCAGCAGCAGATGCAGCAGCAAAGGATGCAGGATGAGATGCAGCAAGAATTGCATCAGCACGAGATACTTCTGGAAATTCAGTAAGATATGCAGCAGCAAGAGATTTGGCAACAGCAGATGCAGCAGGATATGCAGCAGCAGCTGCAGCTGCATGAGGTGTATCAGCAGGAGATGTAGCAGAAGATGCATATTCAGCAGGTGATGCACCAGGAAATGCAGCAGGAGATTCAAGACAAGGAAATGCAGCAGGAAATCAGCTGGAGATGCAGCAGCAGGAGATGCAGGAAAAGAAGATGCAGCCGCACCAGAGGCAGCAGAAGATTCAGCAGGAATTACAGCCGCAGGAGATGAAGAGGCAGGAGATTCAGCAGAAGGAGATGAAGAGGCAGGAGATTCAGCAGGAGATGCATCAGCAGGAAATGCATCAGCAGATTGTGCAGCAGGAAATTCCGTAGGAGATGGTGCAGCAGAAGATTCAGTAGAAAAGGCAGCAGGAGATTCAGTAGAAAATGCAGCTGAAGGTAATGCAGCAGCAGGAGTTGAAGGAGAATACGCATGAGCAGGAAATGCAGCACCAAAAGATTCAGACGAAGATGCAGCAGGAGGTGCAGCAGCAGGAGATGCAGAAGCAGATGTTGCAGCAGGTGCAGCACCAGCAGATGAAGCAACAGGAGATACAGCAGAAGGAGATGCTGCAGCAGCACATGCAGAAGTTGATGCAGCAGTAGAAGATGCAGCAGCATCAGCAGCAGCAGGAGATTCAGCAGCAGGAGATTCAGCAGCAGACAAAGGATATTCAGTAGCAGACACGGCATCAGGAGATTCAGCAGCTGGAGGTGCAGCTGGAGATGCAAGAGCAAACGCAGCAGTAGGAGTGGCAGCAGGTGGAGATGCATCAGTTGATGCATATTCAGAAGGATATGAAGCAGGAGATTCATCAGGAGATTTATCAGCAACTGATGCAGCAGCAGGAGAAGCAGCAGGAGATGCAGCAGCAGCAGGAGATGCAGAAGCAGATGCAGCAGGAAATGAAGATTCAGCAGAAGATGCAGGAGGAAGAGATTCTTCAACATATGCAGCAGCATGTTATGATGCAGCAAATGTTATGATACAGCAAGTTATGGAGAAAGAGGAGATGATGCAGCAGACGCAGCAGCAGGAGATTCAGCAGCAGGAGATTAAGAAGCAGGAGATTCAACTGCAAAAGAAGCAGCAGGAGATGCAGATTCAGAAGGGGATATATCAGGAGATGTAGCAGGATATGTAGCAGAATGAGATGCCGCCGGAGATTGAGGAGGAGATTCAGCAGAAAGAGATGCAAGAGCAGGAAATACATCAGCAGGAGATGCAGAAGCAGATGCAGCAGGAGATGCAGATTTAGCAGGAGATGCATCAGCAAAAGATGCAGAAGCAGATGCAGCAGGAGTCGATGCAGCAGCAGGACATGCAGCAGGAGTCGTTGCAGGAGGTAATAGAGCAGCAGGAGATTCAGAAGAAGGAGATGAAGAAAGAGATTCAGCAGTAGAAGATGCAGCATCAGGAAAGGCAGCAGTATATACAGAAGCAGGATATGCAGCAGGAGGAGATGCAGTAGGAGGAGATAGAGCAGGTAATGCATCAGGAGGACATGCAGCAGGAGATGCAAGAGCAAGAGATGCAGCATCAAACCCATCAGCAGGAGATGAAGCAGCAGAAGATGCAGCAGGAAATGCAGCAGCAGTAGGTGCAGCAGGAGATGCAGTAGCAGGAGATGAAGCATTATCATGAGATGCATTAGGAGGTGCAGCAGAAGGATATGTAGCAGGAGATCTGGCAGGAGATGAAGCAGCAGCAGAGCAGCAGCAGATGCAGCAGTAGATGCAGGATCAGCAGATACTACAGCAGGAAATACTGCAGCAGATGCAGCAGGAGATGATATATGAGGTGATGAAGCCACAGATGCATCAATTGAAGATGAAGCAGGAGATGCAGCAGCAGGAGGTTCATTAGCAGATGTACCAGGAGATGAGGCAGCAAACGTAGAAAGTTATAACGTACATGTAGAAGCAGATGCAGCAACAGCTAATTCAGCAGGAGATGCAGCATCAGGAGATGCAGAAGCAGATGCAGCAGGAAATGCAGATTGAGCAGGAGAAGCAGTAGGAAGAAAACCTTCAGCAGTTGCAGCAGGATGTGCAGGATGACGAGATGTAGCAGGACATAGAGCAGCAGCAGATACATCAGCAGATGAAGCAGGAAATGCAGCAAGAGATGCTGCAGCAGAGGTGTAGCCGCAGATGCATCAGAAGCAGATGCAATAGGAGATGCAGCAGCAGCAGATTCTGCAGGAGATGCATTGGCAGAAGATGCAGAAGGAGTTGCAGCATCAGGAGATGAAGCAGGAAATGCAGCAGCAGGGGATGTAGTAGCAGGAGACACAGAAGGAGATGCAGAAGGAACTGCAGCATCAGGAGATGAAGCAGGAAATGCAGCAGCAGCAGAAGTAACAGGAGATGCAGCAGCAACATATGCTGTAGGAGATGTAGCAGCAGGAGATGAAGAAGCAGGAGCTGCTACAGCCGATTCAGCCGGAGATGCAGAAGGAGGAGATGCAGCAGCAGGAGGTGCAGAGTAGTAGATGAAGTAAAGAAGATGCGGCAGAAGGAAATATAGCAGGAGATTCAGCCGCAGTAAATGAAGCAAGAGAGAAAGTAGCATCAGATGCAGCAGCAGTTGCAGTGGAAGAGGATGCAACAGCAGATGCAGCAGCAGGAGACCTATCAGGAGATGCAGCAGTAGATGAAGCAGCAGCAGATGCAGCATCAAATTCAGAAGATAGAGCAGGAGATGCTGTAGCAGGAGATGCAGAAGGAGATGAAGCACAACGAGATGCAGCAGCAGGATATGCAGTAAAAGAAGATGCAGCCGCACCAGAGGCAGCAGCAGGTTCAGCAGGAGTTGCAGCAGCAGGAGATTCAGCAGCAGGAGATGCAGCATCAGGAGATTGAGCAGGAGATGCATCAGCAGGAAATGCATCAGCAGATTCTGCAGCAGGAAATTCCATAGGAGATTCTGCAGCAGGAGATTCAGTAGAAAATGCAGCAGGAGATGCAGCAGGAGATATAGAAGGAGATTCAGCAGCAGAGGATGCAGTAGGAGATGCAGCAGGATATACATCAGCAGGAATTGTAGCAGGAGATTCTGGAGGAGATTCTGCAGAAGAAGATTCCCTAGGAGATGCAGCAGGAGATGAAATAGCAACATATGCATCAGCAGTTACAGAAGGAAGTGCAGCAGGAGATTCAGAAGGAGATGCAGCTGAAATGCAGAAGAACTAGCTGCATCAGTAGAAGATTGAGCAGCAGATGCAGTAGGAAATGGAGATAATTCTGCAGATGCATCCGCAGAGGATGTAGCAGGAGATGAAGCAGCAGGCTATACAGCAGCAGGAGATGCAGAAGCAGATGCAGCAGCAGGAGATGCAGGACGACATCAAGTAGAAGGAGATGCAGAAGCAGCAAGTGTAGCAGGAGATGCAGCAGTACATGAATCATCAGGAAATGGAGCAGCAGATTAAGCAGCAGCAGGAGGTAATGCAGCAGAATATGCAGCAGGAGGTGATGCAGCTGCAGCTGCAGAGGCAGCAGATGTAGCAGCAATAGATACAGCAGCAGATGCATCAGGAGATGCAGATTCAGTAGGAGATGTAGCAGCAGAAGGTGCTGCAGCAGATGATGCAGCAGGAGATGCAGCAGAGGGAAATGCATCAAGATATGCTGCAGCAGGAGATGCAGTAGGATATGAAGCAGGAGATGCAGCAGCAGGAGATGCAGCCGGGGATGCATGTTCAGCAGTAGATTTAGCAGAAACTTCAGAAGGAGATGAAGTAGCAGGAGATTTAACAGGAGATGCAGCAGTAGATGAAGCAGCAGCATATGCCACAGCAGATGCACCAGATGGAGCTGGAAGACATGCAGCAGGGGATGGAGCAGCAGATGCAATGAGAAAAGACGCATCAGGAGATGCATCCGCAGATGTATGACCAGAGGATGCATCAGGAGATGTAGCAGCAGGAGATACAGGATGCCGCAGGAGATGCAGCAGGAGAAGCAACACCAGAAGATGCAGCACCAAGAGATGCAGCAGGACATGCAGCAGCACATGCAGTATCAGCAGATGCAGCAGCAGGAAATACAACAGGAATAGATGCAGAAGGTAATGCAGCAGCAGGAGTTGAAGCAGAATATGCATCAGCAGGAAATGCAGCAGCAAAAGATTCAGACGGAGATGCAGCAGCAGGAGATGCAGAAGTAGGAGATGCAGCAGCAGAAGATGCTGCAGCAGCACATGCAGAAGGAGATGGAGCAGTAGGAGATGCAGCAGGAGATTCAGCAGCAGGAGATTCAGCAGCAGACAAAGGATATTCAGTAGCAGACACGGCATCAGGTGATTCAGCAGCTGGAGGTGCAGCTGGAGATGCAGAAGCAAACGCAGCAGTAGGAGTGGCAGCAGGTGGAGATGCATTAGGAGATTCAGCATGGTATGCAGAAGCATTAGATGCCACATGAGATTCATCAGGAGATTCAGCAGCAACTGATGCAGCAGCAGGAGAAGCAGCAGGAGATGCAGCAGCAGCAGGAGATGCAGAAGCAGATGCAGCAGGAAATGAAGATTCAGCAGAAGATGCAGGAGGAAGAGATTCTTCAACATATGCAGCAGCATGATATGCAGCAACTGGAGATAGAGCAGGTTATGGAGAAAGAGGAGATGATGCAGCAGACGCAGCAGCAGGAGATTCAGCAGGAGAAGATGCAGCAGCAGGATATTCAGCAGCAGGAGATTCAGAAGCAGGAGAAGCATATTCAGAAGGAGATACATCAGGAGATGTGTCAGGATATGTGGCAGCATGAGATGCCACCAGAGATTCAGGAGAAGATGCAGCAGAAGGAGATGCAAGACCAGGAAGATTAATCTACAGCAGATGCACCAAAAGATGCAAGAGATGCAGCAGCAGGAGATGCAGCTGGAGATGCAGCAGCAGTTGATTGAGTATGATATACACAAGCAGTAGATGCATCAGCGGGAGATGTGGCATGAGAGGTAGAAGAAGAAGATCCTGCAGCAGATGCAGTAGCATATGCAGCACCAGCAGATGCAGCAGCAGGAGATTCAGCAGCAGGTGATGCAGCAGTCAGAGATGCAGCAGGTTATGCATCAGCAGAAGATGCATCAGCTAGAGTTCAGCAGCAGGAGATGCAGCAGGTGGAGATGCAGCATCAGGAGGTGCATCAGTAAATGCAGCGGCAGGAGATGCAGCTGCAGGAGATGCAGCAGTTTATGCAGCAGCAGTTTATGCAGCAGCAGGAGATGTGGTAGGATTAGATTCAGCAGGAGATGCAGCAGGAGCTGAGCAGCAGGAGATGCAGCAGGAGATGCAGTAGTAGGAGATGAAGCAGTATATGAAGCAGCAGCAGATGCAGCAGAAAATACTGCAGATGGAGCAGTAGGAGATGTATCAGGAGATGCAGCAGGAGATTCAGCAGCAGGAGATGCAGTGCGAGATGATGCAGATGGAGCTGTAGCATCAGGAGATGCAGAATGAGAAGCAGAAGGAGATGCAGTAGTAGGAGATGAAGCAGTATATGAAGCAGCAGCAGATGCAGCAGTAGGAGATGAATGAGGAGATGCAGCAGGAGATGATGCAGATGCAAGAGATGCAGCAGCAGGAGATTACGCAGGAGATGCATCAGTAGATGATGCAGCAGCAGGAGATGCAGCCGCTGCAGATGCAGGAAGATATTCTACAGCAGATTCAGTAGGAGCTGCAGCAGCAGGAGATGAAGCAGCAGCAGATGCATCAATAGATGCCTATTCATCAGGAGATGCAGCAGGAAGAGATGCTTCAGCAGGTACAGCTTCATGAGATGTAGCACGAGATACAGAAGGAGATGCTGTAGGAGAAGAGGCAGGAGGAGATGATGCAGCAGACTCAGTAGCAGGAGATGCAGAAGCAGAAGATGCAGCCGGAGATTCTGCAGCAGGAGATGCAGCAACAGGAGATGCAGCAGGAGATACAGTCACAAGAGATGAGCAGCGGATTCAGCAGGAGATTCTGCAGCAAGAGATGAAGCCTCAGGATCTGCAGAGAAGAAGATGCAGCAGTAGGAGATGCAGCAGGAGATGCAACAGCAGACGCTACATCTGCTGCTACATCTCCTACTGAATCTGCATCTCCTGATGCATCTGCTGCTGCATCTATTAAATCTGCTGCATTTGCTGCCTCTGCAGCTGCAGCTGCATCACCTCCTGATGCATCACCTGCTGCATTACCTCCTGCTGAATATTCTGCTACATTTCTGGATGCTGCTTAATATGCTTCTCCACTTCCTGCTGCTTCATGTACTGCTGCATCTCCTGCTACATTTGCTGCTGCTGCATCTCCTTCTACTTGATGTCCTCCTGCATCTCCTGCTGCTGCATTTGCTACTTCATCTCCTGCTGCATCTTCTGTAGATGCATCTGAGGATGCATCTGCAGAAGAATTATCTCCATTTCCTGCTGCATCTGCTGCTCAATCTTCTACGGATGCATCTAGTGCTTCTGCATTTCAGCTGCATATCCTGTTGAAGGCATCTGCGGCTGCATCTCCTGCTGCTACATCTCCTGCTGATTCTCCTGCTGCACTTCCTGCAGTAACTGCTGATGCCTATGTTGCTATCTCATCTCCTGCTGCATCTCCTACTGAATCTTCCTCTGCAGAATCTCCTGCTGCATCTCCTGCTAATGTATCTCCTGCTGCATCTCCTACTACATCCCCTGCTGCTGAATCTCCTTCTATATCTCCGGCCACAACTCCTGCTGCATCTCCTGCTGCATCTTCTGCTAGTGCATGTTCTGCTGCATTTCCTGCTGCTGCATATCCTGCTGATGCATATCCTGCCGCTGTATTTCCTGATGCATCTCTTTCTGCTTTATCTTTTTCTGCAAATCCTGCTGCATCTCTTCCTGCTGGATCTCCTGCTTAATCTCCTCCTACTACATCTTCAGTATATGCTGCTGCATCTGCTGCTGCTTCACCTATTGCTGCATCTCCTGCTATTGCATCTGCTGCTGCAACTCCTGCTACTTCATCTGCTGCTGCATCTCCTGTTACTTCATCTGCTGCTGAATCTGCATCTCCTCTTTCGTCTGCTGCCTGCATCTCCTGATGCTGAATCTCCTGCTACTGCATCTGCTGCAGGATCTTCTTCTTCTGCCTCTCATGCCACATCTCCCGCTGATGCATCTCCTGCTTGTGTATATCTTGCTCAATCTACTGCTGCTGCATCTCCAGCTGCATCTCCTGCTGCTGCATCTCTTGCATCTTTTGGTGCATCTGCTGTAGATTAATCTACTGCTGCATCTCCTGTTGCTTCATCTTCTGATTTTTTGATGTCCTTCTGCATCACCTGATGCTCCATCTGCTGCTGCTGCATACACTGCTGCATCTTCTGCTGCTGAATTCACTTCTGCTGCATCTGCTGCTGCATCACCTTCTACTGAATCCCCTGCTGCATCTCCTGATGCTGCATCCACTGGTACATCTCCTAATGCTGCATCTCCTGCTGCTGCACCGCCTGATGCATCTCCTGCTCAATCTCCTCCTGCTGCTTCTCCTACTGCTTCATCTCCTGCATCTGCTGCTGCGTGTGCTGCTGCATCTCCTGCTTCTCTATGTCCTCCTCCTGCATGTCCACCTGCATCTATTGCTGCTGCATCCTCTGCTGAACCTCCTGCTGCTGCATCTCCTTCTGCAACTTCCTCTGATGCATCAGCAGATTCATCTGATGATACATCTCCCCTGCTTCATCTCCTGATGCTGAATCTCCTGCTCTTGCATACCCTGCTGCATCTACAGCTGCTCCTAAGCCTACTTCATCTACTGCTGCTGCATTACCTGCTGTTTCTGCTGCTGCATCTCCTCCTGAATTTCCTGCTGCTGCATCTCCTGCTGCTATATCTTTTGCTTATCAATCTCCTGCTGCTGCACCTCTTACGGAATCTGCTTCTGAATCTGCTCCTGCATCTACTGCTACTTAATCTCCTGCTGCTGTGTCTGCTGATACTGCATCTCCTAATGCATCTCCTGTAGCTTAATCTCCTGCTTTTGCATCTCCTGTTTTATCTCCTTCTGATGCCTATCTTGCTGCTGCATCTACTGCTGCTTCGTCTGCTTCTACATCTCCTGCTGCATCTCCTGCTGCTGCATCTCAAGATACATCTGCTCTTGCTCAGTCTCTTGCTGCATATCCTGCTGCTACATCTCCTGCTACTGCATCTTCTGCTGCATCTCCTGCTTCATCTCTTGCAGCTGCATCTCCTTCTCCATCTCTTGCGGCTGCATCTCCTGCTCCATATCCTCCTGTTGAATCGGCGGATTCATCTTATGATGGTGCTTTCTTGCTGGATCTCCTGCTTCTGCATCTGCTGCTGCTGCAAATTCTGCTGCATCTCCTTCTGCTGCATTTCAAGCTGCAGTTGCTGATGCTGCATCTCCTGCAGCTGCGGCTGCTGATGCATTTCCTGATGCATTTCCTACTGCTGCATCTCCTTCTGCTGCAACTCCTGCTGCATCTCCTTTTGCTGCATTTCCTACTGCTGCATTTCCTCCTCCTGCATCTTATACTTCATCTCCTGCTGCTGCATCTCCTGCTGCATCTGCTGCTGAATCTCCTGCTTCTGCATCTCATAACACATCTCCTGCTGCCGCATCACCTGCTGCAACACCTGCTGCTGAATCTCCTGCATCTTTTGCTGCATCTGCTGTAGATTCGCCTCCTGGTGCATCTCCTGCTACTGCATCTCCTGCTGATGGATGTCCTCGTGCATCTCCTGATGCTGCATCTGCTGCTGCATCTCCTGCAGCTGCATCTCCTGTGCCATCTCCTACTGCTGAATCTCGTGATGCTCCTTTCTCTGCTGCGTCTACTTCTGCTGCACAGCCTGCTGCCGAATCTCCTAATGCATCTCCTCTTGCTTAGTCTCCTGATGCTTCCTATCCTGCTTCATCTCCTTTTGCTGCATATCTTGCTGCTGCATCTACTGCTGCTTGGCAGGCTGCTGTATCCCCTGATCCATCTCCTGCTGCGGCATTTCCTGCTGCATCTCCTTCTGCATCTCCTGCTGCTCTAGCTGCTGCATCTGCATCATCAGGATATTCTGAAAAAGATGCAGCAACAGGAGATGCAGCAGCAGGAGATGCAACCACAGCACTGTGGCAGCAGATTCAGCTGCAGGAGATGCAGCCGTAGGAGATGCAGCAGGATTTTCAGCAGGAGATAGAGCAGAAAGAGATGCAGCAGAAGATGCAGTAGCAGATGCAGCAGAAGGAAGTGTAGCAGCAGAAGATGTAGGAGGATATGCAGCAGCAGTAGATGAAACAGACCATAAAGCAGCAGGATATGCAGAAGCAGGAGAATCAGCAGCAGGGGATGCAGCAGCAGATTCAGCAGCAAATTCAGCAGGAAATGTAGCAACAGTAGATGCAGAAGAAGGAGATGTAGCAGGAGATGCATAAGCAGGCAATGCAGCAGCAGAGGCAGCAGCAGAAGATGCAGCGGGAGATATAGAAAAAAATGAGGAAGCAGGAGCAGCCCCTATTACTTGATGTCCTCCTGCATCTCCTGATGCCGCATCTGCTGCTTCATCTCCTGCTTCTGTATCTCCTGCTGCTACATCTCCTGATGCATCCTCTGCTCATGCATCTGCAGATGCATCTCCTCATGTGTCATTTCCCGTTGCATCTGCTGCTCCATCCCCTGCTGCATCTCTTTCTCCTCCATCTGGTGCTTCTGCTGTGGCATATGCGGCTGCTTCATCTACTGCTGCATCTCCGGCTAAATCTCCTGCTGCTGCATCTCCTTCTGAAGTTTCTGCTGAATCTACCGCTGAATATGCATCCCCTGCTGCATCTCCTGCTTCATATCCTACTGCATCTCCTCCTGCAGCATATCTTGCTGCATTTCCTACTGCTGCATCTCCTGTGGCATCATCTGCTCCTGTATCTCCTGCTGCTTCATCTTCTGATGCATCCCCTGCTCATGCATCTGCAAATGCATCTCCTGATGCACCATTTCCCATTACATATGCTGCTCCATCCCCTGCTGCATCTCTTTCTGCTCCATCTGGTGCATCTGCTGTTGCATATGCTGCTGCTTCACATACTGCTGCATCTCCTGATAATCTCATGCTGCTGCATCTCCTTCTGAACTTTCTGCTGAATAACCTGATGAATATGCATCCCCTGCTGCATCTCCTGCTGCTGCATCTCCTGCTTCATATCCTACTGCATCTCCGTCTGCAGCATATCTTGATGCATTTCCTTCTGCTGCATCTCCTGCAGCTGCATCTGCTGCAGCATTCGCTCCTGCTACATCTCCTACTGAATCTGCATCTCCTGCTAAATCTGCTGCCTCTGCAGCTACAGCTGCATCACCTGATGCATTACCTCCTGCTGCTTAATCTGCTGCTCCATTTCCTGATGCTTCATGTACTGCTGCATTACCTGCTAAACTTGCTGCTGCTGCATCTCCTTCTACTTGATGTCCTCCTGCGTCTCCTGCTGCTGCATCTACTGCAGCATCTCCTGCTGCTGTATAGCCTGCTGCTTCATCTTCTGCTGCATCCTATGTGGATGCATATGCAGATGCATCTGCAGAAGCATCTCCTTTTCCTGCTGCATCTGCTGCTCAATCTTCTACGGATGCATCTAGTGCTTCTGCATTTCAGCTGCATGTCCTGTTGAAGGCATCTGCGGCTGCATCTCCTGCTGCTACATCTCCTGCTGAATCTCCTGTTGCACTTCCTGCTGTAACTGCGGATGCCTATGTTACTATTTCATCTCTTGCTGCATCTCCTGCTGAATCTTCTTCTGCAGAATCTCCTGCTGCATCTCCTGCTACAATTCCTGCTGACGTATCTCCTGCTGCATCTCCTACTACATCCCCTGCTGCTGAATCTCCTTCTATATCTCCTGCTGCCTTTTCTACTGAATCTCCTGCTGCACAATCTCCTACGGAATTTCCTGCTGATGCATCTCCTGCTGAATCTCCTGATGCTGCATCTCCTGCTGCTGAATCTCTTGCCTCTTCATCTCCTGCTGATGCAACTCCTGCTGAATCTGCTGCTGCCTCTGGTGCGGCTGCATCTTCTTTTCCTGCATCTCCTGCTGCTTCATCTCCGGCTGATTTCCTGCTGCATTTCCTTCTCTTGAATCTCCTGCTGCATATCCTGGTGCATAACCTGCTGAATATGCATCTCTTGCTACATCTCCTGCTGATACACCTCATGCAGCTGCATCTGCTGCTGCATATCCTCCTGCACCTGCTGTTGCCAAATCGCTTGCTGTTGCATTTCCTACTGAATTTCCAGCAGCATCTCCTGCTGGTGCAATTATTGCTGCATCTCATCCTGCATCATTTGCTGCTGCATCTTCTTCTGCTTCTGGTGTTGCTACATCTCCAGCTGCGTTTGCTGCTTCATCTGCTGCTGTATCTCCTGCAGCATATGGTTCTGCATCTTGTGCTGCATATGGTACTGCATCTGCTGCTGCTTCTGCTGCTGGTGCCTCATATCCTGCTGCTGTGTCTCCTGCTGATGTATGTTTTGCTGTATCTCCTGCTGATGCATGTCCTGCTGCATCTACTTCTTCTGGATCTACTTCTTCTGCATCTCCGGCTCCAGCATCTCCTGCTGCATCAATTGCTGCTGCACGTCTTATTCATCTCCTTCTGCTGTATATACTGCAGCATCTGGTGCTGCTGTACCTCCTCCTGCTGCATTTCCTGATCAATCTCATCCTGCTGCATATTGTGCTGCATCTCCTGCTGCTGCATCTCCTGCTCCTGCATCTCCTTCTGCTACATCTCCTTCTGCATCTCCTGCTACAGCATCTCCTGCTCTATCTGCTGATTCTGCATCTCCTGATACATCCCCTGCTGCTTCATCTCATCCTGCTGCATCTCATGTTGCATCTCCTGCTGCTATATCTCCTGCTGTTTCATATCCTGCTACTGCATCTCTTAATGAATCTCCTGCTGCTTCATCTCTTGATCCATGTCCTGCTGCTGCATCTCCTGTTTCTGCAACTCCTTTTGCTTCGTCTGCTGCTGCATCTCCTGCTGTATCTCATGTTGAACCTTCTATTGAAGCATCTCCTTGCGTCATCTCCTTCTGCTGCATATCTTGCTGCTTCATGTCTTTCCGCATCTCCTGGTGCATCTCCTTGAGCGTCACCTGCTGCATCTCCTTCTGCATCACCTGCAGATGCATCTCCTGCTGTATCTCATGCTTCTCCATATTCATCTGCATTTCCTGCTGCAGCTATTTATGAATCTACTACTGCTGCATCTGCTGAATTTGCTGCTGCATCTGCTGCTGCTTCATCTACTGCTGCATCTCCTGCTAAATCTCCTGCTGCTGCATCTTCTTCTGATGTTCCTGCGCAATCTACTGCTGAATATGCATCCCCTGCTGCATCTCTTGCTGCTGCATCTCCTGCTACATATCCTACTGCATCTCTTCCTGCAGCATATCTTGCTGCATTTCCCTTTTGCTGCATCTCCTGCTGCATCATCTTCCGCAGCGTCTTCTGCTGCTTCATCTCCTACTGAATCAGCATCTCATGATGCGGCTGCTGCTGCATCTATTGCTGCTGCATCTGCTGCCTCTGCAGCTGCAGCTGCATCACCTGCTGCTGCATCAACTGCTGCATTACATCCTGCTGCATATTCTGCATTTCCTGATGTAGCATCTCCTTAATATGCTGCTCCATTTCCAGCTGCATCTCCTGCTGAATCTCCTGCTGCTGCATCTCCTTCTACTTGATGTCTTCCTGCATTTCCTGCTTCTGCATCTCCTGCTGCTTCATCTCCTGCTCTTGCATCTCCTTCTGCTGAATCTCCTCCTGAATCTCTGGTGGCATCTCATGCTGCCACATATCCTGACACATCTCCTGACATATCTCCTTCTGAATATGCATCTTCTGCTGCTTCTCCTGCTGGTGAATCTCCTGCTGCTGAATATCCTGCTGCTGCGTCTTCTGCATCATCTCCTCTTTCTCCATAACCTGCTGTATCTCCTATTGCTGCATCATATCATGCTGCTGCATATCTTGAAGAATCTCTTCCTACTGCATCTTCTGCTGAATCTTCATTTCCTGCTACATCTGCTTCTGCATCTCCTGCTGCTGCTGCATCTCCTGCTGCTTCTCCTGCTGCTGCATCGCTTGCTGCTGAATCTCCTAATGCATCTCCACCTGCTGCCACTCCTACTGCTGCGTTTGCTTCTGCATCTCCAGCTGCACCTCCAGCTGCTGAATCACCTGATGCCGTGTCTGCTACTGAATATCCTTTATCTGCTGCTGAATCTCCTGCTGCTGCATCTCCTGCTGCATCTCCTACTGCTGCATCTCCTTCTGCATGTGCTGCTGCAGCATCTTCTTCTGCTGCATCTCCTACTTCTGCATCTCCTGCTACTGCATCTCCATCTGCATCTCCTACTACAGCATCTCCTGCTCTATCTACTGAATTTGCTGCTGCATCTGCTGCTGCTTCATCTACTGCTGCATCTCCTGATAGGTCTCCTGCTGCTGCATCTGCTGTTGCATCCTCTTCCACTGCAACTGCTGCTGCATCTGATGCTACTTTTGCTGCATTTACTGCGGCTGCATCTCCTGCTATATTTCCTTCTGCTGCATCTTCTTCACTTCATCTATTACTCTACACCTCCTGCTGATGCATCTCCTCCTTCTGCATCTCCGGCTGAATCGCCTGTAGCAGCTCCTGCTTTTTCATCTCCTGCTGCTACATCTCCTAGTGCATATGATGCTGCTGCATCTCCTGTTACTTCTGCTGCTGCTGCATTCCCTGCTGCATCTCCTGATGCTGCAGTTCCTTCTGCATCTCCTTCTGTGTCTCCTGCTACTACATCCCCTGCTGCTGCATTTCCTGTTGAATCTCCTGATGCTGCAACTCCTTCTGCATCTTCTGCTGATTCATCTCCTGCAAAATCTGCTGCTGCTGCATCTCCTGTTGCATCTGCTTCTGATGCATCTGCGGCTACATCTCTGCTGCAGCATCTCTTGCTGCATTTCCTGCTTCATCTGCTGATGCATCTGCTGCTGCTCTATGTCCTGCTACATCTCGTCATCTTGCACATCCTGCTGTATCTGCTGAAGATTCTCTTCCTATTGCTTCTACTGCTGAATCTGCATTTCCTGATGCATCTGCTTCTGGATCTCCTGCTGCTGCACCTCCTGCTGAATTAGCTGCTGCTGCATCTGCTTCTACATGTACGTTATAACTTTCTACGTTTGCTGCCTCATCTCCTGGTACATCTGCTAATGCACCTCCTGCTGCTGCATGTCCTGCTTCATCTTCAACTGATGCATCTGTGGCTTCATCACCTGATATGTCATCTCCTGCTGCTTCTGCTGCAGTATTTCCTGATGCAGGATCTGCTGATCTGCTGATCTGCTGATCCTGCATCTACTGCTGCATTTCCTGCTGCATCTGCTGCTGCTCTGCTGCTGCTTCATCTCCTGCCAAATCTCCTGCTACATATCCTGCTGCTGCACCTCCTAATGCATCTCATGATAATGCTTCATCTCCTGCTACTGCATCTCCTGTTTCACCTACTGCCGCATCTTCTGCAGCTGCATCTCTTGCTGATGGGTCTGATGCAGCATCTCTTGCTCTTGCATCTCCTGCTGCATCTCTTGCTGCTGCATTACCTGCTCTATCTCCTCCTACTGCATCTCTTCCTGCTGCATATCCTGCTTCTGTATATACTGCTGCCTTTCCTGCTGCTGAATCTCTTTCTGCATCTCCTTCTTCTGAATCTCCTGCTGCTCTATTACTTTCTCATCGATTCCTGCTGCATGTCCTGCTGCTGCATCGACTCCTGCTGCATCTTCTTCTGCATATTTTGCTGATGCATCTCCTGCTAAATCTGCATCTCCTGCTGCATCTGCTTCTGCATCTCCTGCTGCTTCATCTCCAGCTCTTGCATCTCCTCCTGAATCTCCAGCGGCATGTCATGCTGCTACATATCCTGCTAAATCTCCTGACATATCTCCTTCTGAATCTGCATCTCCTGCTGCTTCTTTTGCAGTACAATCTCCTGCTTATAATCTCTTGCTGCTGAATCTCCTGCTGCTGCGTCTGCTGCATCATCTCCTCTTTCTCCATAACCTGCTCTATCTCCTGTTGCTGCATCATATCATGCTGCTGCACATGTTGAAGAATCTCTTCCTACTGCATCTGCTTCTGCATTTCCTGCTGCTGCTGCATCTCCTGCTGCTTCTGCTGCTGCTGCATCTCCTGCTGCTTCTGCTGCTGCTGCATCAGTTGCTGCTGAATCTCCTGATGAATCTCCTGTGGCATCTAATACTTCTACACATCATGCTGAATCTCCTAATGCATCTCCACCTGCTGCCACTCCTACTGCTGCGTTTGCTTGTGCATCTCCATCTGCACCTCCAGCTGCTGAATCTCCTGATGCCATGTCTGCTACTGAATATCCTTTGCCTGCTGCTGAATCTCTTGCTACTGAATCTCTTTCTGCATCTGCTGCTGCTGCATCTCCTACTGCTGCATCACCTTCTGCATGTGCTGCTGCAGCATCTCCTTCTGCTGCATCTCCTGTTGCTGCATCTGGTGGTGCTGCACCTGCTGCAACATCTGCTTCTGCATCTCCTGCTGCTGCACCTCCTGCTGCATCTTCGTCTGAATCTTTTGGTGCTGCATTTCCTGCTCATGCATATTCTCCTTCAACTCCTGCTCCTGCATTACCTTCCGCTGCATTTTCTACTGAATCTCCTGCTGCCTTTTCTACTGAATCTCCTGCTGCACAATCTCCTACGGAATTTCCTGCTGCACAATCTGCTGATGCATTTCCTGCTGATGCATCTCCTGCTGAATCTCCTGCCTCTTCATCTCCTGCTGCTGCAACGCCTGTTGAATCTGCTGCTGCATCGGGTGCGGCTGCATCTTCTTTTACTGCATCTCCTGCTGCTGCATCTCCGGCTGATTTCCTGCTGCATTTCCTTCTCTTGAATCTCCTGCTGCATTTCCTGGTGCATCACCTGCTGAATATGCATCTTCTGCTATATCTCCGGCTGATACACCTCATGCAGCTGCAGCTGCTGCTGCATGTCCTGCTGCATCTGCTGTTGCCAAATATCTTGCTGCTGCATATCCTGTGAATTTCCAGCAGCATTTCGTGCTGATGCAATTCTTGCTGCATCTCAAGCTGCATCCTTTGCTGCTTCATCTGCTGCTGTATCTCCTGCTGCATATGGTTCTGCATCTTCTGCTGCATATGGTGCTGCTTCTCCTGCTGCTGCATCAGTTCCTGCTGAATCTCCAGATGAATCTCCTGCGGCATCTCCAGCTTCTACATATCATGCGGAATCTCCTTTTGCATCTCCTTCTGAATATGCATCTCCTGATGCATCTCCTGCTGCTGAATCTCCTGATGCCGTTTCTGTTGCTGAATATCCTTTGTCTGCTGATGAATATCCTTTGTCTCCTGCTGGATCTCCTGCTGCTGAATCTCCTACAGTTGCATCACATTTTGCATGTGCTGTTGCAGCATCTCCTTCTGCTGCATCTCCTGCTGCTGCACCTCCTGCTGCATCTCTGTCTGAATCTTTTGGTGCAGTATTTCCTGCTGATGCATATTCTGCTTCAACTCCTGCTGCTGCATTACCTTCCGCCTCTATTCCTGTTGTATTTCCGGCTGCTGCATCTCCTGCTGCTGCATCTGCTGATACTGCATGTGCTGCTGCATCTCCTGCTGCATCTCTTGGTGCTGCATCTTCTGGTGTTGCATCTCCTGATGCATCTCCTGCGGCATCTCCTGCTCCTGCATCTCCTGCTGCTACATCTCCTGATGCATCCTCTGCTCATGCATCTGCAGATGCATCTGCAGAAGTATCTCCATTTCCTGCTGCATCTGCTGCTCAATCTTCTACTGATGCATCTAGTGCTTCTGCATTTCCTCCTGAAGGCATCTGCGGCTGCATCTCCTGCTGCTACATCACCTGCTGAATCTCCTCCTGCAACTCCTGCTGTAACCTCTGATGCATATGTTGCTACTTCATCTCCTGATGCATCTCCTACTGTATCTCCTGCTGAATCTTCTTCTGCAGAATCTCCTCCTGCAACTCCTGCTGATGTATCTCCTGCTGCATCTCCTACTACATCTCCTGCTGCTGACTCTCCTTCTATATCTCCTGCTGCATCTTCTGCTGAATCTTCCGCTGAATCTCCTGCTGCAGACTCTCCTACGGTGTTTCCTGCTGCAGAATCTCCTGCTACGTTTTCTGCTGATGCATCTCCTGCTAATTTCCTTCCTCTTCATCTCCTGGTGCTGCTTCTACTGCATCTGCTGCGGCTGCATCATCTTCTACTGCGTCTCCTGCTACTGCGTCTCCTTCTTCTGAATCTCCTGCTGCTCTATTACCTTCTGCATCGACTCCTGCTGCATGTCCTGCTGCTGCATCGACTCCTGCTGCATCTACTTCTGCATCTCCTGCTGCTTCATCTCCTGCTCTTGCATCTCCTTCTGCTGAATCTCCTCCTCAATCTCCGGCGGCATCTCATGCTGCTACATATCCTCCTACATCTCCTGACATATCTCCTTCTGAATATACATCTGCTGCTGCTTATTTAGCAGTTGTATCTCCTGCTTCTTAATCTCCTGCTGCTGAATCTCCTGCTGCTGCGTCTGCTGCATCATCTCCTCTTTCTTCATAACCTGCTCTATCTCCTTTTGCTGCAACATATCATGCTGCTACATACGTTGAAGAATCTCTTCCTGCTGCATCTTCTGCAGAATCTTCATTTCCTGCTGCATCTGCTTCGGCATCTCCTGCTGCTGCTGCATCTCCTGCTGCTTCTCCTACTGCTGCAGCAGTTGCTGCTGAATCTCCTGATGAATCTCCTGCCGCATCTCAAGAGTCTACATATCATGCGGAATCTCCTTTTGCATCTCCTTCTGAATATGCATCTCCTGATGCATCTCCTGCTGCTGAATCTCCTGATGCCGTTTCTGTTGCTGAATATCCTTTGTCTGCTGATGAATATCCTTTGTCTCCTGCTGGATCTCCTGCTGCTGAATCTCCTACAGTTGCATCTCCTGCTGCTTCATCTCCTGCTCTTGCATCTCCTTCTGCTGAATCTCCTCCTGAATCTCCGGCGGCATCTCATGCTGTTAAATATCCTGCTACATCTCCTGACGTATCTCCTTCTGAATATGCATCTCCTTCTGCTTCTCCTGCTGCTGAATCTCCTGCTAGTGCGTCTGCTCCTGCTGATTCTCCTGCTGCTGCGTCTGCTGCATCATCTCCTCTTTCTCCATAACCTGCTGTATCTCCTGTTGCTGCATCATATCATGTTGAAGAATCTCTTCCTACTGCATCTTCTTCTGAATCTTCATTTCCTGCTGCCTCTGCTTCTGCATCTCCTGCTGCTGTTCTATTTCCTGCTGCTTTTCCTTCTGAATATGCATCTCCTGATGAATCTCCAGCTGCTGCCACTCCTACTGCTGCGTTTGCTTCTGCATCTCCTGCTGCACCTCCTGCTGCTGAATCTCCTGATGCCGTGTCTGCTGCTGAATATCCTTTGTCTGCTGCTGCATCTCTTGCTGCTGAATCTCCTGCTGCATCTGCTGCTGCTACATCTTCTACTGCTGCATCACCTTCTGAATGTGCGGCTGCAACATCTCCTTCTACTGCATCTCCTGTTATTTCATCTGCTGGTGCTGCACCTGCTGCAACATCTGCTTATGCTGCATCTTCGTGTGAATCTTTTGGTGCTGCGTTTCCTGCTGATGCATATTCTGCTTCAACTCCTGCTGCTGCATCTGCTGCTACATCTCCTGCTGCTGCATATGCTGATACTGCATCTGCTGCTGCAGTTCCTGCTGTATCTCTTGGTGCTGCATCTTCTGCTGTTGCATCTACTGCTTCATCTCATTATGACTTAACTGCCATGATTGAGGCGCTTTTGGGAAATCCAATAACACCCACAGGGAAGATCCTAGCAAGAAGTGCTGCTGCTTCTGAATGTCTTCTCTTAAAGCGCTTTCACTGCAAAGCGAGACTTGTAAGAAGTTTGAGTATACGCTTGTGTACTTTAACATCAGAACGGCTTTTAAAGCATCACTTGAAAGTAGCAGAGCGTTCAGCACAAATACCACAGGGAAGAAGCTACGATGAAATGCTGGCTCTCGTTAGAGACTTCTCTGGAAATGCTTTCACTGCAAGCTGCAAAGCATGACTAACAGAACCTTTTAGTATAGGGTACTGAATTGTGACTTATGAAGGTGCTTTCTGATAAGTGAGTAACCGACGCAGTGAAGATGCTAGCGTGGAATACTGCTGCTACTGAATGTCTTCTCTTAGAGCGCTTTCACTGCAAGCTGTGAAGCACGACTAACACATTTTAGTTTAGAGTAATGAATTGTGACTTAACTGCGCCTGTTAACGCGCTTATGGAAAAGTAAGTATTTCAGGCAGTGCAGATGCTGGCATGAAACTACACCGCTTATTAATGTTTTCTCTTATAGCTCTGTTACTGCAAAAGACGACTTGTAGAACTTTCACTCTAGGCTTATGAACTGTAAGATCAGAATGGCTATTAAAGCCTCATTTCAAGATTTGAGTTCGTTCAGCACAAGTACCGCAGCGAAGCTGCTACCATCAAATTTTGGCTCTCATTAGGATCCTTTCATGAAGCGCTGTAACTTCCAGCCGCAAAGCTCGAAAAACTCGACCTTTTCTCGTAGGCTAGTTATTAAAGACTTAATAACGCCTAATAACGCTCTTTAGGAAAAGAGAATATCTCCAGAAGGGAAGATGTTAGCATGGAATGCTTCTGCTTCTAAATGTCTTCTCTTAGAGTGCAATCACTGCAAACCAAGATTTATCGAACTTTCCATCTTGGCTATTGAATGGTAACATCAGCAGGGCTAGTAAAGCTTCACTTGAAGATTTGAAAGCTTCAAACAGAAATACCCCTGGGAAGTTGCTAGCATCAAATGGTGGCTCTCGTTAGGGTCCTCTCTGGATGCGCTTTCACTGAGAGGTGCAAAACACGAAGAAAAATGCTTTTAAGTGTAGGTTATAGAATAGTGACATAAAAGCGACTAATAACGAGCTTTAGGAAAAGTGACTACCTCCAACAGCGAAGATGTTAGCACGGAATGCTGATGCTTCTGAATGTCGTCTCTTATAGCACTTTAACTAGAATGCGAGACATGTCGAACTTTCAGTCTAGGCTAGTGAATCGGTAACATCAGCATGGCTATTGAGGCATCACGTCAAGATTTTAGAGATTTCTGCTCAAGTACCTCACGGAAGCTGCTACCATCAAATTCTGGCTCTCGTTAGGATCTTTTCATGAAGCCCTTTCACTGTCAGCCGCAAAGCACGAAAACCGCAACGTTTTCGCGGAGGCTATTTATTAGCGACTTAATAACTCCTAACAAGGCTCTTTAGGAAAAGAGAATATCTTGTTCAGGGAAGATGTTAGCATGGAATGCTTCTGCTTGTGGATGTATTCTCTTAGAGCGCAATCACTGCAGAGCACGACTTGCAGAACTTTCCGTCTAGTCTTGTGTACTGTCAGATCAGAATGACTGCTTGTGCTTCTGAATGTCTTCTCTTCGAGCGCAATCATGCAAACCAAGATTTATCTAACTTTCCTTCTAGGCTAGTGAACGGTCTAACTGCGAAGATGTTAGCACGGAATGCTGCTGCTTCTGAATGTCTTCCCTTACAGCGATTTCACTGGAAAGGGAGACTTGTAGAACTTTCATTCTCGGTTTGTGAACGGTAACATCAAAATAGCTATGAAGGCGTCACGTCAAAATTTCAGAGCATTCGGCATAAGTATTGCAGGAAAGCTGCTACCATCCAATACTGGCTCACGTTAGAGTCTTCCTTGATAGACTTTCACTGCAAGTTGCAAACACGACTAAAAGAATGTTTTAGTTTAGGCTTGTTAATAGTGACTTTAAAACGCCTGTTACGTCGCTATAGTTGGAATTAATATCTCCAGCAAGGACGATGCTTAGCATGGAATGTTTCCGCTTATGAACGTGTTCTCTTAAAGCGCTACAACTACAAAGCACGACTTGTCGAACTTTCACTCTAGGCTTGTGAAAAGTAACATAAGCATGGCTATTGAGACATCACGTCAAGATTTTTGAGATTTCTGCTCAAGTACCTCATGGAAGCTGCTGCCATCAAATTCTGTCTCTCGTTAGGATCTTTTCATGAAGCGCTTTCACTGTCAGCCGCAAAGCAGGAAAACCGCAACTTTTTCGCGGAGGCTAGTTATTAGCGACTTAATAACGCCTAACAACGCGCTTTAGGAAACGAGAATATCTCCAGCAGGGAAGATGCTAGCATGGAATGCTTCTGTTCTGGATGTATTCTCTTAGAGCGCTTTTATTGCAGAGCACGACTTGTAGAACAAGCAGTAACATTCCATGCTAGCATCTTCCCTGCTGGAGATGTGAATTTTTACTAAAACTCCGTAATAGACGGTGTTAAGTCCCTATTCACTAGCCTATGATAATGAGTTCTTTAAGTCGTGTTTGCAGCTTGCAGTGAAAGCGCTTCCAGAGAAGATTCTAACGAGAGACACCGTTTGATTGTTTCAGCATTCCCTCGGTAGTTATGCTATAAGAGACGACATTCAGAAGCAGCAGTATTCCGTGCTAACATCTTCGCTGTTGGATATAGTCACTTTTCTAAAGCTCGTTATGTCATTCTTTAACCTACTCTTAAACGCATTGTTCATCGTGTTTTGCACCTCTCAGTGAAAGCGCTTCCAGAGAAGATTCTAACGAGAGACACCATTTGATGCTAGCAACTTCCCAGGGGTATTTCTGTTGAACGCTTTCAAATCGTTAAGTGAAGCTTTACTAGCATTGCTGTTGTTACCGTTCAATAGCCAAGATGGAAAGTTCGATAAATCTTGGTTTGCAGAGATTGGGCTCTACTAGAAGACATTCAGGAGCAGAAGCATTCCATGTTAACGTCTTCCCTGCTGGAGATATTCACTTTTCCTAAAGCACCTTTTTAGGCACTATGAAGTCTCTATTCGTTTGCCAACACAAGAACGTTGCGTTAGTCGTTCTCTGCATCTTGCAGAGAAACCGCTTCCTTAGGAGACGCTAAAGAAAGCTAGCTTTTGATGGTAACACCTTTCCTGTTTACTTGTGCTGAAGGTTCTGAAATTTTGAAGTAATGCCTTCGTAGCCATTCTGGTCTTACAGTACACAAGACTAGACTGAAAGTTCTACAAGTCGTGCTCTGCAATGAAAGCTCTCTAAGAGAATACCTCCACAAGCAGAAGCATTCCATGCTAGCATGTTCCCTGCTGGAGATATGAATTTGTACTACAACGCCGTAATAGACGGTGTTAAGTCCCTATTCACTAGCCTACTCTAAAAAGTCCCTCTTCAGTAGCCTATGCTAATACTTTCTTGTTTGCAGCTTGCAGTGAAAGCGCTTCCAGAGAAGAATCTAACGAGAGCCACCATTTGATGCTAGCAACTTCCCAGGGGTAGTTCTGCTAAACGCTTTCAAATCTTCAAGTGAAGCTTTACTAGATATGCTGGTGTTACAGTTCACTAGCCTAGACGGAATGTTCGATAATCTTGCTTTGCAGTGATTGCACTCTAAGAGAAGACATACAGAATGAGAAGCATTCCATGCTAACATCTTCCTTGCTGTAGATCTTACAGTTCATAAGCCTAGAGTGAAATTTCTACAAGTCGTCTTTTGCAGTAACAGCGCTAGAAGAGAAAACATTAATAAGCGGTGTAGTTTCAGGCCAGCATCTGCACTGCCTGAAATACTTACTTTTCCATAAGCGCGTTAACAGGCGCAGTTAAGTCACAATTCATTACTCTAAACTAAAATGTATTAGTCGTGCTTCACAGCCTGCAGCGAAAGCGCGATAAGAGAAGACTAACGAGAACCAGCATTTGATAGTAGAAGCTTCCCTTCGGTACTTGTGCTGAACGCTCTGAAATTTTGAAGCGACACTTTACTAGCTGACGATATACTTCAGAAGACTAGAATGAAACTTCTAGAAGTCGTACTTTGCAGTGAAAGTGCTATAAGAGAAGACATTCAGAAGCAGCAGCATTCCATACTACCATCTTCCCTGCAGCCGATATTCACTGTTCCGAAAGCTCGTTATTCGGCGAAGTAAAGTAACTGTTCTGTACCCTATACTAAAATTTTGTGTTAGTCGTGCTTTGCAGTTTGCAGTGAAAGCGCTTCCAGAGAAGACTAACGGGAGCCAGCATGTGATCGTAGCAGCTTCCCTGCCGTACTTGTGCTGAACGATTTGAAATTTTGAAGTGACGCTTTAATACCCATTCTGATGTTACAGGACACGAGCCTAGACTGAAAGTTCTACAAGTCTTTCTTTGCAGTGAAAGCGCTATAAAAGAGAAGACATTCAGAAGCAGCAGCATTCCGTGCTAGCATCTTCCATACCGGCTTTACTTACTTTTCCTAAAGCTCCTCAATAGTTAAATCACAATTCCGTAATCAATACTAAACGTTTTGTTAGACGTGCTTTGCAGCTTGCAATGAAAGCGCTTCAAGAGAAGATTCTAACGAGAACTAGCATTTGATCATAGCAGCCCCCATGCGGTACATTTTCTAAACGTTTTCAAATTTTCAAGTGACTCTTTAGTAGCCATTCTGATGATGCAGTACACGAGCCTAGACTGAAAGTTCTACAAGTCTTACCTTGCAGTGAAATCGTATCCAGAGAAGAATTATACGAATTTCAATATTTGATGGTAGAATCTTCCCTGCTGTATTTGCGCTGAACACTGATATTTTGAAGGGACGCTTTAATAGCCATTCTGATGTTACAGTACATAAGCCCAGACTAAAAGTTCAACAAGTCTTGCCTTGCAGTGAAAGCGCTAAAGATTTTGAAGTGATGTTTTAATAGCCATTCTGATGTTGCAGTGTACAAGCCTAGACTGAAACTTCTACAAGTTTTGCTTTGCAGTGAAAGCGCTCTAAGAGAAGACATTCAGTAGCAGCAGTATTCCACGCTAGCATCTTCACTGCGTCAGTTACTCACTTATCAGAAAGCACCTTCATAAGTCACAATTCAGTACCCTATATTAAAACGTTCTGTTAGTCATGCTTTGCAGCTTGCACTGAAAGCATTTCCAGAGAAGACTCTAACGAGAGCCAGCATTTCATCGTAACTTCTTCCCTGCGGTATTTGTGCTGAACGCTCTGCTACTTTCAAGTGACGCTTTAATAGCCGTTCTGATGTTAAAGTACACAAGCGTATACTCAAACTTCTTATAAGTCTCGCTTTGCAGTGAAAGTGCTTTAAGAGAAGACATTCAGAAGCAGCAGCACTCCATGCTAGCATCTTCCCTGTGGGCGTTATTCGATTTCCTTAAAGCACCTCAATAGTGGCAGTTAAGTCATAATGAGATGAAGCAGTAGATGCAACAGCAGAAGATGCAGCACCAAGAGATACAGCAGGAGATGCAGCAGCACATGCAGTATCAGCAGATGCAGCAGCAGGAGATGAAGCAGCAGATGCAGCAGCAGGAGTTGAAGCAGCAGGAGTTGAAGCAGAATATGCATCAGCAGGAAATGCAGCACCATGAGATTAAGATGGAGATGCAGCAGGAGGTGCAGCAGCAGGAGATGCAGAAGCAGATGCTGCAGCAGGTGCAGCACCAGCAGATGAAGCAACAGGAGATGCAGCATTAGGAGATGTAGCAGCAGACAAAGGATATTCAGTAGCAGAAACGGCATCAGGAGATTCAGCAGCAGGAGATGCATCAGGAGATGCAGAAGTAAACGCAGCAGTAGGAGTGGCAGCAGGTGAAGATGCATCAGGAGATGCATATTCAGAAGGAGAAGCAGCAGGAGATGCAGCAGCAGGAGGAGATGCAGAAGCAGAGGCAGCAGGAAATGAAGATTCAGCAGAACATGCACTAGGAAGAGATTCTTCAACATCTTCAGCAGCATGATATGATGCAGCAACTGGAGATACAGCAGGTTATGGAGAAAGAGGAGATGATGCAGCAGACGCAGCAGCAGGAGATTGAGCAGCAGGAGAAGCAGAAGGAGATGCATACTCAGAAGGAGATAAGTCAGGAGATGTAGCAGGATATGTAGCAGCATGAGATGCCGCCGGAGATTCAGGAGGAGATTCAGCAGAAGGAGATGCAAGAGCAGGAGATGCATTAGCAAGACCTGCAGCCGGAGTCGAGGCAGAAGGTAATAGAGCAGTAGGAGATTCAGAAGAAGGAGATGCAGAAAGAGATTCAGCAGCAGGAGATGCAGCAGCAGGAAAGGCAGCAGTATATAGAGAAGCAGGAGATGCAGCAGGAGGAGATGCAGTAAGAGGAGACAGAGCAGGTAATGCAGCAGCAAGAGATGCAGCAGGAGATGCAAGAGCAAGAGATGCTGCATCAGACCCATCAGCAGGAGATGCAACAGCAGAAGATGCAGCGGGAAAAGCAGCAACAGGAGATGAAGCATTACCATGAGATGCATTAAGAGATGCAGCAGCAGGATATGTAGCAGGAGTTATGGCAGGAGATGAAGCAGTAGCAGATGCAGCAGGAAATGCAGCAGTAGATTCTAGGTCAGCAGAGGAGATAGAGCAGAAGACGTTTCAACAGGAAATGCAGCAGGACATGCATTAAGAAATGAGAATGCAGTAGGAGATGGAGAAGAGTTGCAGCATCAGGAGATGTAGCAGTAAATGCAGCATCAGGGGATGTAGTAGGAGGAGATGCAGGAGCAGTTGCAGCATCAGGAGATTCAGCTGGAAATGCAGCAGCAGGGGATGTCGTAGCAGGAGATGCAGAAGTTGATGCAGAATCAGGGAATGCAGCAGCAGCAGAAGTAACAGGAGCTGTAGCAGCATCATATGCACTAGTAGATTTAGCAGCTGGAGATGAAGAAGCAGAAGATGCTACAGGCGATTCAGCCGGAGATGCAGAAGGAGGAGATGCAGCAGCAGGAGGTGCAGAGTAATAGATGAAGTGAAAAAGATGCAGCAGAAGGAAATATAGCAGGAGATGCAGCCGCAGTAAATGCATCAAGAGAGAAAGTAGCATCAGATGCAGCATCAGATGCACCATCAGATGCAGCAGCAGGAGATGCAGCAGCAGGAGATCTATCAGGAGATGCAGCAGAAGATGAAGCAGCAGCAGATGCAGCAAGAAATTCAGCTGATGCAGTAGTAGATTCATAAAGAGCTGCACCAGGAAATGCAGATGAATATGCAGCAGCAGGAGACACAGCAGGAGATGCATCTGCAAGTGATGCGGAAGGAGATGCAGAAGGAGATGCAGAACGACATGAAGCAGCTAGATATGCAGCAGAAGGAGACTGAGCAGGAGATGTAGCAGCAGACGAAGCAAAAGGAGATGCAGAAACAGGAGATGAAGTAGCAAGACATGGATCAAAAGATGAAGCAGCAGGAGATTCATTAGGAGATGCAGTAGCAGGATATGAAACAGCAAGAGATATAGCAGCAGGAGATGCAACAGGATGAGACGAAGCAGTAGGGGATGTATCAGGAGATGCAGAAAAAGCATGTACAGCAAAAGATGCTGTAGCAGGAGATGCAGAAGGAGATGTAGCAGAAGGAGATGCAGCAGCAGGAGATGAAGCAGGAGATTCAGCAGGAGATGCAGCAGGAGGAGATGGGACAGGAGATGCAGAAGGAGGAGATTCAGTGGGAGATGCAGCAGGAGGGTATGTAGCAGGAGATTCTGCAGCAGGAAACACCGTAGGAGAGTCTGCAGCAGGAGATCCAGCGGAAGATTCAGCAGAAGATGCAGCAGGAGATATAGAAGGAGATTCAGCAGCAGGAGATGTAGTAGGAGATGCAGCAGGAGATACATCAGCAGGAGTTGCAGGAGGAGATTCTGCAGAAGAAGATTCAGCAGGAGATACAGTAGGAGATGCATCAGGAGATGAAGTAGCAACATATGCATCAGAGGTTACTACAGGAAGGGCAAGAGGAGACTCAGCAGGTGATGTAGCAGCAGGAGATGCAGCCGCAGATGCCTTCAGGAGTAAATGCAGAAGGACTAGATGCATCAGTAGAAGACTGAGCAGCAGATGCAGCAGGAAATGGAGATAATTCTGCAGATGCATCTGCAGATGCATGAGCAGAGGATGCATCAGGAGATGTAGCGGCAGGAGATACAGGAGTAGGTGATGCCACAGGAGATGCAGCAGGAGATGCAACAGCAGGAGATGCAGTAGCACATGCAGTATCAGCAGATGCAGCAGCAGGAGATGCAGCAGCCGGAAATACAACAGGAATAGAGGCGGAAGGTAATGCAGCAGCAAGAGTTGAAGCAGAATATGCATCAGCAGGAAATACTGCACCAAAAGTTTCAGACAGAGATGCAGCAGGAGGTGCAGCAGCAGGAGATGCAGCAGAAGGAGATGCAGCAGCCGGAAATGTAGCAGCAGGAGATGAAGAAGCAGGAGCTGCTACAGGCGATTCAGTCGGAGATGCAGAAGGAGGAGATGCAGCAGCAGGAAGTGCAGAGCAATAGATGAAGTAAAGAAGATGCGGCAGAAGGAAATATAGCAGGAGACTCAGCCGCAGTAAATGCATCAAGAGAGAAAGTAGCATCAGATGCAGCAGCAGTTGCAGTGGAATAGGATGCAACAGCAGATGCAGCAGCAGGAGATGCAGTAAAAGAAGATGTAGCCGCACCAGAGGCAGCAGAAGATTCAGCAGGAATTGCAGCAGCAGGAAATGCAGCATCAGGAGATTCAGCAGAAGGAGATGAAGAGGCAGGAGATACAGCAGGAGATGCATCAGCAGGAAATGAATCAGCAGATTGTGCAGCAGGAAATTCCGTATAAGATGGTTCAGCAGGAGATTCAGTAGAAAAGGCAGCAGGAGATTCAGTAGAAAATGCAGCTGAAGGTAATGCAGCAACAGGAGTTGAAGGAGAATATGCATGAGCAGGAAATGCAGCACCAAAAGATTCAGATGAAGATGCAGCAGGAGGTGCAGCAGCAGGAGATGCAGAAGCAGATGTTGCAGCAGGTGCAGCACCAGCAGATGAAGCAACAGGAGATACAGCAGAAGGAGATGCTGCAGCAGCACATGCAGAAGTTGATGCAGCAGTAGAAGATGCAGCAGCATCAGCAGCAGCAGGAGATTCAGCAGCAGGAGATTCAGCAGCAGACAAAGGATATTCAGTAGCAGACACGGCATCAGGAGATTCAGCAGCTGGAGGTGCAGCTGGAGATGCAAGAGCAAACGCAGCAGTAGGAGTGGCAGCAGGTGGAGATGCATCAGTTGATGCATATTCAGAAGGATATGAAGCAGGAGATTCATCAGGAGATTTATCAGCAACTGATGCAGCAGCAGGAGAAGCAGCAGGAGATGCAGCAGCAGCAGGAGATGCAGAAGCAGATGCAGCAGGAAATGAAGATTCTGCAGAAGATGCAGGAGGAAGAGATTCTTCAACATGTGCAGCAGCATGATATGATGCAGCAACAGGAGATACAGCAAGTTATGGAGAAAGAGAAGATGATGCAGCAGACGCAGCAGCAGGAGATTCAGCAGCAGGAGATTAAGAAGCAGGAGATTCAACTGCAAAAGAAGCCGCAGGAGATGCAGATTCAGAAGGGGATATATCAGGAGATGTATCAGGATATGTAGCAGAATGAGATGCCGCCGGAGATTGAGGAGGAGATTCAGCAGAAAGAGATGCAAGAGCAGGAAATGCATCAGCAGGAGATGCAGAAGCAGATGCAGTAGGAGATGCAGATTTAGCAGGAGATGCATCAGCAAAAGATGCAGAAGAAGATGCAGCAGGAGTCGATGCAGCAGCAGGACATGCAGCAGGAGTCGTTGCAGAAGGTAATAGAGCAGCAGGAGATTCAGAAGAAGGAGATGCAGAAAGAGATTCAGCAGCAGAAGATGCAGCATCAGGAAAGGCAGCAGTATATACAGAAGCAGGATATGCAGCAGGAGGAGATGCAGTAGGAGGAGATAGAGCAGGTAATGCATCAGGAGGACATGCAGCAGGAGATGCAAGAGCAAGAGATGCAGCATCAAACCCATCAGCAGGAGATGAAGCAGCAGAAGATGCAGCAGGAAATGCAGCAGCAGTAGGTGCAGCAGGAGATGCAGTAGCAGGAGATGAAGCATTATCATGAGATGCATTAGGAGGTGCAGCAGAAGAATATGTAGCAGGAGATTTGGCAGGAGATGAAGCAGCAGCAGAGCAGCAGCAGATGCAGCAGGAAATGCAGCAGGAGATGCATGATCAGCAGATACTACAGCAGGAAATACTGCAGCAGATGCAGCAGGAGATGACATATGAGGTGATGAAGCCACAGATGCATCAAGTGAAGATGAAGCAGGAGATGCAGCAGCAGGATGTTCATTAGCAGATGTACCAGGAGATGAGGCAGCAAACGTAGAAAGTTATGACGTACATGTAGAAGCAGATGCAGCAGCAGCTAATTCAGCAGGAGATGCAGCATCAGGAGATGCAGAAGCAGATGCATCAGGAAATGCATATTGAGCAGGAGAAGCAATAGGAAGAAAATCTTCAGCAGATGCAGCAGGATGTGCAGGATGACGAGATGTAGCAGGACATAGAGCAGCAGCAGATACATCAGCAGATGAAGCAGGAAATGCAGCAAGAGATGCAGTAGCAGAGGTGTAGCCGCAGATGCATCAGAAGCAGATGCAATAGGAGATGCAGCAGCAGCAGATTCTGCAGGAGATGCATTGGCAGAAGATGCAGAAGGAGTTGCAGCATCAGGAGATGAAGCAGGAAATGCAGCAGCAGGGGATGTAGTAGCAGGAGACACAGAAGGAGATGCAGAAGGAGCTGCAGCATCACGAGATGCAGCATGGAATGCAGCTGCAGCAGAAGTAACAGGAGATGCAGCAGCAACATATGCTGTAGGAGATGTAGCAGCAGGAGATGAAGAAGCAGGAGCTGCTACAGCCGATTCAGCCGGAGATGCAGAAGGAGGAGATGCAGCAGCAGGAAGTGCAGAGTAGTAGATGAAGTAAAGAAGATGCGGCAGAAGGAAATATAGCAGGAGATTCAGCCGCAGTAAATGAAGCAAGAGAGAAAGTAGCATCAGATGCAGCAGCAGTTGCAGTGGAAAAGGATGCAACAGCAGATGCAGCAGCAGGAGACCTATCAGGAGATGCAGCAGTAGATGAAGCAGCAGCAGATGCAGCAGCAAATTCAGCAGATAGAGCAGGAGATGCTGTAGCAGGAGATGCAGAAGGAGATGAAGCACAACGAGATGCAGCAGCAGGATATGCAGTAAAAGAAGATGCAGCCGCACCAGAGGCAGCAGCAGGTTCAGCAGGAGTTGCAGCAGCAGGAGATTCAGCAGCAGGAGATTGAGCAGGAGTTGCATCAGCAGGAAATGCATCAGCAGATTCTGCAGCAGGAAATTCCATAGGAGATTCTGCAGCAGGAGATTCAGTAGAAAATGCAGCAGGAGATGCAGCAGGATATACATCAGCAGGAATTGTAGCAGGAGATTCTGGAGGAGATTCTGCAGAAGAATATTCCCTAGGAGATGCAGCAGGAGATGAAATAGCAACATATGCATCAGCAGTTACAGAAGGAAGTGCAGCAGGAGATTCAGAAGGAGATGCAGCTGAAATGCAGAAGAGCTAGATGCATCAGTAGAAAATTGAGCAGCAGATGCAGTAGGAAATGGAGATAATTCTGCAGATGCATCCGCAGAGGATGCAGCAGGAGATGAAGCAGCAGGCTATACAGCAGCAAGAGATGCTGCAGCAGATGCAGCAGCAGGAGATGCAGGACGACATCAAGTAGAAGGAGATGCAGAAGCAGCAAGTGTAGCAGGAAATGCAGCAGAACATGCAATAGCAGAAGATGCAGCAGGAGATGCAGCAGGAGTTGTCGCCGGAGATATAGAAGGATATTCAGCAGCAGGGGATGTAGTAGGAGATGCAGCAGGAGATACATCAGCAGGAATTGTAGCAAGAGATGCAGCAGGAGATTCTGCAGGGGAAGATTCAGTAGGAGATGCAGCAGGAGATGAGATAGCATCATAGGCATCAGCAGTTACTGCAGGAAGTGCAGCAGGAGATTCAGCAGGAGATGTAGCAGCAGGAGATGCAGCCGCAGATGCCTTCAACAGGATATGCAGCTGAAATGCAGAAGCACTAGATGCATCCGTAGAAGACTGAGCAGCAGATGCAGCAGGAAATGGAGATAATTCTTCTGCAGATGCATCCTGCAGATGCATTCCTGCATCAGATGCATCAGGAGATTCAGATTCAGTAGGAGATGTAGCAGCAGAAGTTGCTGCAGCAGATGTAGCAGCAGAATTTGCTGCAGCAGATGATGCAGCAGGAGATGCAGCCGGAGAAGTAGCAAGAGGATATGCACCATGATATACAGCAGCAGGAGATGCAACAAAAGATGAAACAGGAGGAGATGCAGTAGGAAAGGCAGCAGAGGATTTGCAGCAGAATCTACTGCTGCATCTCCTGCTGCTGCCTCTCCTCCTGCTAAACCTCCTCCTGCATCAGCTGATGCATTTCCTGCATCTCCTGCAGCTGCATCTGTTGGTGCATCTCCTGCTTCTCTATCTTCTGCTGCATCTCCTGCTGAATCACATGGTGCCTCTCCTGCTGCCGCATCTCATGCTTCCGCATATCCTTTTGCATGTCTTGCGTCCACATCTCCTGCTTCTGTCTCTCCTACTCCTGCATCTCTGCTGCTGCATCTCCTGCTGCTGCATTTCCTGCTCCTGCTTCTCCTGATGCATCTGTGGAAGCATCTTCTGGAGCATCTTCTAGTGCTTCAACTCCAGACGCTGCATCTCCTGCTGCACCTGCTGGTACTGCATCTTATCCTGCCGCATCTCCTGCTCCATTTTCTTGCGCATCTGCTGCTGCTGCTGTATCTTCTGCTGCTGCATCTCCTGCTGATGCGTCTGCTGTTGCATCTCCTGCTGCATCTCCTACTGCTGCATCTTCTTCTCTGCAGATCCTGAGGCTTCATCTCTTGCTGCAGAATCTCCTGCTGAATCCGCTGCTCATCTCTTGTGACTGTATCTCCTGCTGCATCTCCTGTTGCTGCATCTCCTGCTGCAGAATCTCCAGCTGCATCTTCTGCTTCTGCATCTCCTGCTACTGAGTCTGCTGCATCATCTCCTCCTGCCTCTTCTCCTACAGCATCTCCTTCTGTATCTCGTGCTACATCTCATGAAGCTGTACCTGCTGAAGCATCTCTTCCTGCTGCATCTCCTGATGAATAGGCATCTATTGATGCATCTGCTGCTGCTTCATCTCCTGCTGCTGCAGCTCCTACTGAATCTGCTGTAGAATATCTTCCTGCATCTGCAGCGGCTGCATCTCCTGCTGCTGCATCATCTACTGATGCATCTCCTGCGTAATCTCCTGCTGCTGCATCTCTTGCATCTGCATCATCTCCTGCTGCATCTCCTCATTCATCTCCTACTGCTGCATCTGCTGCTGCTTCATATACTGCTTCATCTCCTACTACTGCATCTCCTTCTGCTTCTCATTCTGCATCTCCTGATGCTACAGCTCCATCTGCATCATCTCCCACTGCATCTCCTGCTGCTGAATCTCCTGCTGCATCTCCTGATACATCTCCTACTGCTCCATCTGCAGTATTTTCTGCTGCATCTGCTGCTGCTTCATATACTGCTTCATCTCCTACTACTGCATCTCCTGCTGCATCTCCTGCTGCTCAGCTCCTGCTGCATCTCCTGCTGAATCTAATCCTACCACATCTCCTGCTGCTGCATAAACTGCTGCTGCATAAACTGCTGCATCTCCTGCAGCTGCATCTCCTGCCGCTGCATTTACTGATGCATCTCCTGATGCTGCATCTCCACCTGCTGCATCTCCTGCTGCTGAACTCTAGCTGATGCATCTTCTGCTGATGCATAACCTGCTGCATCTCTGACTGCTGCATCACCTGCTGCTGAATCTCCTGCTGCTGCATCTGCTGGTGCTGCATATGCTACTGCATCTGCTGCAGGATCTTCTTCTTCTGCCTCTCATGCCACATCTCCCGCTGATGCATCTCCTGCTTGTGTATATCTTACTCAATCAACTGATGCTGCATCTCCAGCTGCATCTCCTGCTGCTGCATCTCTTGCATCTTTTGGTGCATCTGCTGTAGATTAATCTTCCTGGTCTTGCATCTCTTTCTGCTGCATCTCCTCCCGAATCTCTGGTGGCATCTCATGCTGCCACATATCCTGACACATCTGCTGACGTACCTCCTTCTGAATATGCATCTCCTGCTGCTTCTCCAGCTGCTGAATCTCCTTCTGCTGAATATCCTGCTGCTGCATCTTCTCCTGCTGAATCTTCTGCTGCTGCGTCTGCTGCATCATCTCCTCTTTCTCCATAACCTGCTCTATCTCCTGTTGCTGCATCATATCGTGCTGCTGCACATGTTGAAGAATCTCTTCCTACTGCATCTTCTGCAGAATCTTCATTTCCTGCTGCATCTGCTTCTGCATCTCCTGCTGCTGCTGCATCTCCTGCTGCTTCTCCTGCTGCTGCATCAGTTGCTGCTGAATCTCCTGATGAATCTCATGTGGCATCTAATGCTTCTGCATACCATGCTGAATCTCCTAATTCATCTCCACCTGCTGCCACTCCTACTGCTGCGTTTGCTTCTGCATCTCCAGCTGCACCTCCAGCTGCTGAATCTCCTGATGCCATGTCTGCTACTGAATATCCTTTGTCTGCTGCTGAATCTCCTGCTGCTGAATCTCGTACTGCTGCATCTCCTTCTGCATGTGCTGCTGCAACATCTTCTTCTGCTGCATCTCCTACTTCTGCATCTCCTGCTGCTGCATCTCCTGCTGCATCTCCGTCTGAATCTCTTGCTGCTGCATTTCCTGCTGATGCATATTCTGCTTCAACTCCTGCTGCTGCATTACCTTCTGCATCTATTCCTGTTGTATTTCCTCCTGCTGCATCTGCTGATACTGCATGTGCTGCTGCATGTGCTGCTGCATCTCTTGGTGCTGCATCTTCTGGTGTTGCATCTCCTGCTGCATCTCCTGCGGCATCCTATTTCTCCTGCTGCTACATCTCCTGATGCATCCTCTGGTCATACATCTGCTGGTGCTGCATATGCTACTGCATCTGCTGCAGGATCTTCTTCTTCTGCCTCTCATGCCACATCTCCAGCTGATGCATCTCCTGCTTGTGTATATCTTGCTCAATCTACTGCTGCTGCATCTCCAGCTGCATCTCCTGCTGCTGCATCTCTTGCATCTTTTGGTGCATCTGCTGTAGATTAATCTACTGCTGCATCTCCTGTTGTTTCATCTTCTGATTTTTTGATGTCCTTCTGCATCACCTGATGCTTCATCTACTGCTGCTGCATACACTGCTGCATCTTCTGCTGCTGAATTCACTTCTGCTGCATCTGCTGCTGCATCACCTTCTACTGAATCCCCTGCTGCATCTCCTGATGCTGCGTCCACTGGTACATCTCCTAATGCTGCATCTCCTGCTGCTGCACCGCCTGATGCATCTCCTGCTCAATCTCCTCCTGCTGCTTCTCCTACTGCTTCATCTCCTGCATTTGCTGCTGCATGTGCTGCTGCATCTCCTGCTTCTCTATGTCCTCCTCCTGCATCTCCACCTGCATCTATTGCTGCTGCATCCTCTGCTGAACCTCCTGCTGCTGCATCTCCTTCTGCAACTTCCTCTGATTCATCAGCAGATTCATCTGATGATGCATCTCCCCTGCTTCATCTCCTGCTGTTGAATCTCCTGCTCTTGCATACCCTGCTGCATCTACAGCTGCTCCTAAGCCTACTTCATCTACTGCTGCTGCATTACCTGCTGCTTCTGCTGCTGCATCTCCTCCTGAATTTCCTGCTGCTGCGTCTCCTGCTGCTATATTTTTTGCTTATCAATCTCCTGCTGCTGCATCTCTTACGGAATCTGCTGGTGCTGCATCTCCTGCTGCATCTGCTGCTGAATCTCCTGCTTCTGCATCTCATACCACATCTCCTGCTGCCACATCACCTTCTGCAACACCTGCTACTGAATCTCCTGCATCCTTTGCTGCATCTGCTGTAGATTCGCCTCCTGGTGCATCTCCTGCTTCTGCATCTCCTGCTAATGGATGTCCTCGTGCATCTCCTGATGCTGCATCTGCTGCTGCATCTCCTGCAGCTGCATCTCCTGTGCCATCTCCTACTGCTGAATCTCGTGATGCTCCTTTCTCTGCTGCGTCTACTTCTGCTGCACAGGCTGCAGCGGAATCTCCTAATGCATCTCCTCTTGCTTAGTCTCCTGATGCTTCCTATCCTGCTTCATCTCCTTTTGCTGCATATCTTGCTGCTGCATCTACTGCTGCTTGTCCTGCTGCTATATCCCCTGCTCCATCTCCTGCTGCGGCATTTCCTGCTGCATCTCCTTCTGCATCTCCTGCTGCTCTAGCTGCTGCATCTGCATCATCAGGATATTCTGAAAGAGATGCAGCAACAGGAGATGCAGCAGCAGGAGATGCAACCACAGCACTGTGGCAGCAGATTCAGCTGCAGGAGATGCAGCCGTAGGAGATGCAGCAGGATTTTCAGCAGGAGATAGAGCAGAAAGAGATGCAGCAGAAGATGCAGTAGCAGATGCAGCAGAAGGAAGTGTAGCAGCAGAAGATGTAGGAGGATATGCAGCAGCAGTAGATGAAACAGACCATAAAGCAGCAGGATATGCAGAAGCAGGAGAATCAGCAGCAGGGGATGCAGCAGCAGATTCAGCAGCAAATTCAGCAGGAAATGTAGCAACAGTAGATGCAGAAGAAGGAGATGTAGCAGGAGATGCATAAGCAGGCAATGCAGCAGCAGAGGCAGCAGCAGAAGATGCAGCGGGAGATATAGAAAAAAATGAGGAAGCAGGAGCAGCCCCTATTACTTGATGTCCTCCTGCATCTCCTGATGCCGCATCTGCTGCTTCATCTCCTGCTTCTGTATCTCCTGCTGCTACATCTCCTGATGCATCCTCTGCTCATGCATCTGCAGATGCATCTCCTCATGTGTCATTTCCCGTTGCATCTGCTGCTCCATCCCCTGCTGCATCTCTTTCTCCTCCATCTGGTGCTTCTGCTGTGGCATATGCGGCTGCTTCATCTACTGCTGCATCTCCGGCTAAATCTCCTGCTGCTGCATCTCCTTCTGAAGTTTCTGCTGAATCTACCGCTGAATATGCATCCCCTGCTGCATCTCCTGCTTCATATCCTACTGCATCTCCTCCTGCAGCATATCTTGCTGCATTTCCTACTGCTGCATCTCCTGTGGCATCATCTGCTCCTGTATCTCCTGCTGCTTCATCTTCTGATGCATCCTCTGCTCATGCATCTGCAAATGCATCTCCTGATGCACCATTTCCCATTACATATGCTGCTCCATCCCCTGCTGCATCTCTTTCTGCTCCATCTGGTGCATCTGCTGTTGCATATGCTGCTGCTTCACATACTGCTGCATCTCCTGATAATCTCATGCTGCTGCATCTCCTTCTGAACTTTCTGCTGAATAACCTGATGAATATGCATCCCCTGCTGCATCTCCTGCTGCTGCATCTCCTGCTTCATATCCTACGGCATCTCCGTCTGCAGCATATCTTGATGCATTTCCTTCTGCTGCATCTCCTGCAGCTGCATCTGCTGCAGCATTCGCTCCTGCTACATCTCCTACTGAATCTGCATCTCCTGATGCATCTGCTGCTGCATCTATTGCTGCTACATCTGCTGCCTCTGCAGCTGCAGCTGCATCACCTGATGCTGCATCACCTGATGCATTACCTCCTGCTGCTTAATCTGCTTCTCCATTTCCTGATGCTTCATGTACTGCTGCATTTCTTTACTCTGCTGCTCCATTTCCTGATGCTTCATGTACTGCTGCATTACCTGCTAAACTTGCTGCTGCTGCATCTCCTTCTACTTGATGTCGTCCTGCATCTCCTGCTGCTGCATCTGCTGCAGCATCTCCTGCTGCTGTATAGCCTGCTGCTTCATCTTCTGCTGCATCCTATGTGGATGCATATGCAGATGCATCTGCAGAAGCATCTCCTTTTCCTGCTGCATCTGCTGCTCAATCTTCTACGGATGCATCTAGTGCTTCTGCATTTCAGCTGCATGTCCTGTTGAAGGCATCTGCGGCTGCATCTCCTGCTGCTACATCTCCTGCTGAATCTCCTGTTGCACTTCCTGCTGTAACTGCGGATGCCTATGTTACTATTTCATCTCTTGCTGCATCTCCTGCTGAATCTTCTTCTGCAGAATCTCCTGCTGCATCTCCTGCTACAATTCCTGCTGACGTATCTCCTGCTGCATCTCCTACTACATCCCCTGCTGCTGTATCTCCTTCTATATCTCCTGCTGCCTTTTCTACTGAATCTCCTGCTGCACAATCTCCTACAGAATTTCCTGCTGATGCATTTCCTGCTGAATCTCCTGATGCTGCATCTCCTGCTGCTGAATCTTTTGCCTCTTCATCTCCTGCTGATGCAACTCCTGCTGAATCTGCTGCTGCCTCTGGTGCGGCTGCATCTTCTTTTCCTGCATCTCCTGCTGCTGCATCTCCGCCTGATTTCCTGCTGCATTTCCTTCTCTTGAATCTCCTGCTGCATATCCTGGTGCATAACCTGCTGAATATGCATCTCCTGCTACATCTCCTGCCGATACACCTCATGCAGCTGCATCTGCTGCTGCATATCCTCCTGCACCTGCTGTTGCCAAATCGCTTGCTGTTGCATTTCCTACTGAATTTCCAGCAGCATCTCTTGCTGATGCAATTATTGCTGCATCTCATCCTGCATCATTTGCTGCTGCATCTTCTTCTGCTTCTGGTGTTGCTACATCTCCAGCTGCGTTTGCTGCTTCATCTGCTGCTGTATCTCCTGCAGCATATGGTTCTGCATCTTCTGCTGCATATGGTGCTGCATCTGCTGCTGCTTCTGCTGCTGGTGCATCTCCTGCCTCATATCCTGCTGCTGTGTCTCCTGCTGCTGTATGTTTTGCTGTATCTCCTGCTGATGCATGTCCTGCTGCATCTACTTCTTCTGGATCTACTTCTTCTGCATCTCCGGCTCCAGCATCTCCTGCTGCATCAATTGCTGCTGCACGTCTTATTCATCTCCTTCTGCTGCATATACTGCAGCATCTGGTGCTGCTGTACCTCCTCCTGCTGCATTTCCTGATCAATCTCATCCTGCTGCATATTGTGCTGCATCTCCTGCTGCTGCATCTCCTGCTGTTGCATCTCCTTCTGCTACATCTCCTTCTGCATCTCCTGCTACAGCATATCCTGCTGTATCTGCTGATTCTGCATCTCCTGATACATCCCCTGCTGCTTCATCTCATCCTGCTGCATCTCATGCTGCATCTCCTGCTGCTATATCTCCTGCTCTTTCATATCCTGCTACTGCATCTCTTAATGAATCTCCTGCTGCTTCATCTCTTGATCCATGTCCTGCTGCTGCATCTCCTGTTTCTGCAACTCCTTTTGCTTCGTCTGCTGCTGCATCTCCTGCTGTATCTCATGTTGAACCTTCTATTGAAGCATCTCCTTGCGTCATCTCCTTCTGCTGCATATCTTGCTGCTTCATGTCTTTCCGCATCTCCTGGTGCATCTCCTTGAGCGTCACCTGCTGCATCTCCTTCTGCATCACCTGCAGATGCATCTCCTGCTGTATCTCGTGCTTCTCCATATTCATCTGCATTTCCTGCTGCAGCTATTTATGAATCTACTACTGCTGCATCTGCTGAATTTGCTGCTGCATCTGCTGCTGCTTCATCTACTGCTGCATCTCCTGCTAAATCTCCTGCTGCTGCATCTTCTTCTGATGTTCCTGCGCAATCTACTGCTGAATATGCATCCCCTGCTGCATCTCTTGCTGCTGCATCTCCTGCTACATATCCTACTGCATCTCTTCCTGCAGCATATCTTGCTGCATTTCCCTTTTGCTGCATCTCCTGCTGCATCATCTTCCGCAGCATCTTCTGCTGCTTCATCTCCTACTGAATCAGCATCTCATGATGCGTCTGCTGCTGCATCTATTGCTGCTGCATCTGCTGCCTCTGCAGCTGCAGCTGCATCACCTGCTGCTGCATCAACTGCTGCATTACATCCTGCTGCATATTCTGCATTTCCTGATGTAGCATCTCCTTAATATGCTGCTCCATTTCCAGCTGCATCTCCTGCTGAATCTCCTGCTGCTGCATCTCCTTCTACTTGATGTCTTCCTGCATTTCCTGCTTCTGTATCTCCTGCTGCTTCATCTCCTGCTCTTGCATCTCCTTCTCCTGAATCTCCTCCTGAATCTCTGGTGGCATCTCATGCTGCCACATATCCTGACACATCTCCTGACATATCTCCTTCTGAATATGCATCTTCTGCTGCTTCTCCTGCTGGTGAATCTCCTGCTGCTGCGTCTTCTGCATCATCTCCTCTTTCTCCATAACCTGCTGTATCGCCTGTTGCTGCATCATATCATGCTGCTGCATATCTTGAAGAATCTCTTCCTACTGCATCTTCTGCTGAATCTTCATTTCCTGCTACATCTGCTTCTGCATCTCCTGCTGCTGCTGCATCTCCTGCTGCTTCTCCTGCTGCTGCATCGCTTGCTGCTGAATCTCCTGATGAATCTCCTGTGGCATGTAATACTTCTACACATCATGCTGAATCTCCTAATGCATCTCCACCTGCTGCCACTCCTACTGCTGCGTTTGCTTCTGCATCTCCAGCTGCACCTCCAGCTGCTGAATCTCCTGATGCCGTGTCTGCTACTGAATATCCTTTATCTGCGGCTGAATCTCCTGCTGCTGCATCTCCTGCTGCATCTCCTACTGCTGCATCTCCTTCTGCATGTGCTGCTGCAGCATCTTCTTCTGCTGCATCTCCTACTTCTGCATCTCCTGCTACTGCATCTCCATCTGCATCTCCTACTACAGCATCTCCTGCTCTATCTACTGAATTTGCTGCTGCATCTGCTGCTGCTTCATCTACTGCTGCATCTCCTGATAGGTCTCCTGCTGCTGCATCTGATGTTGCATCCTCTTCCACTGCAACTGCTGCTGCATCTGATGCTACTTTCTCTCTTGATGCATTTACTGCGGCTGCATCTCCTGCTATATTTCCTTCTGCTGCATCTTCTTCACTTCATCTATTACTCTGCACCTCCTGCTGATGCATCTCCTCCTTCTGCATCTCCGGCTGAATCGGCTGTAGCAGCTCCTGCTTTTTCATCTCCTGCTGCTACATCTCCTAGTGCATATGATGCTGCTGCATCTCCTGTTACTTCTGCTGCTGCTGCATTCCCTGCTGCATCTCCTGATGCTGCAGTTCCTTCTGCATCTCCTTCTGTGTCTCCTGCTACTACATCCCCTGCTGCTGCATTTCCTGCTTCATCTCCTGATGCTGCAACTCCTTCTGCATCTTCTGCTGATTCATCTCCTGCAAAATCTGCTGCTGCTGCATCTCCTGTTGCATCTGCTTCTGATGCATCTGCGGCTACACCTCTGCTGCAGCATCTCTTGCTGCATTTCCTGCTTCATCTGCTGATGCATCTGCTGCTGCTCTATGTCCTGCTACATCTCGTCATGCTGCACATCCTGCTGTATCTGCTGAAGATTCTCTTCCTATTGCTTCTACTGCTGAATCTGCATTTCCTGATGCATCTGCTTCTGGATCTCCTGCTGCTGCACCTCCTGCTGAATTAGCTGCTGCTGCATCTGCTTCTACATGTACGTTATAACTTTCTACGTTTGCGCCCTCATCTCCTGGTACATCTGCTAATGAACATCCTGCTGCTGCATGTCCTGCTTCATCTTCAACTGATGCATCTGTGGCTTCATCACCTGATATGTCATCTCCTGCTGCTTCTGCTGCAGTATTTCCTGATGCAGGATCTGCTGATCTGCTGATCTGCTGATCCTGCATCTACTGCTGCATTTCCTGCTGCATCTGCTGCTGCTCTGCTGCTGCTTCATCTCCTGCCAAATCTCCTGCTACATATCCTGCTGCTGCACCTCCTAATGCATCTCATGATAATGCTTCATCTCCTGGTACTGCATCTCCTGTTTCACCTACTGCTGCTGAATTTCCTGCTGCATCTTCTGCAGCTGCATCTCTTGCTGATGGGTCTGATGCAGCATCTCTTGCTCTTGCATCTCCTGCTGCATCTCCTGCTGCTGCATTACCTGCTCTATCTCCTCCTACTGCATCTCTTCCTGCTGCATATCCTGCTTCTGTATATACTGCTGCCTTTCTTGCTGCTGCCTTTCCTGCTGCTGAATCTCTTTCTGCATCTCCTTCTTCTGATTCTCCTGCTGCTCTATTACTTTCTCATCGATTCCTGCTGCATGTCCTGCTGCTGCATCGACTCCTGCTGCATCTTCTTCTGCATATTTTGCTAATGCATCTCCTGCTAAATCTGCATCTCCTGCTGCATCTGCTTCTGCATCTCCTGCTGCTTCATCTCCTGCTTTTGCATCTCCTCCTGAATCTCCAGAGGCATATCATGCTGCTACATATCCTGCTAAATCGCCTGACATATCTCCTTCTGAATCTGCATCTCCTGCTGCTTCTTTTGCAGTACAATCTCCTGCTTATAATCTCTTGCTGCTGAATCTCCTGCTGCTGCGTCTGCTGCATCATCTCCTCTTTCTCCATAACCTGCTCTATCTCCTGTTGCTGCATCATATCATGCTGCTGCACATGTTGAAGAATCTCTTCCTACTGCATCTTCTGCTGAATCTGCATTTCCTGCTGCATCTGCTTCTGCATCTCCTGCTGCTGCTGCATCTCCTGCTGCTTCTGCTGCTGCTGCATCAGTTGCTGCTGAATCTCCTGATGAATCTCCTGTGGCATCTAATGCTTCTATATATCATGCTGAATCTCCTAATGCATCTCCACCTGCTGCCACTCCTACTGCTGCGTTTGCTTGTGCATCTCCATCTGCACCTCCAGCTGCTGAATCTCCTGATGCCGTGTCTGCTACTGAATATCCTTTGCCTGCTGCTGAATCTCTTGCTACTGAATCTCTTTCTGCATCTGCTGCTGCTGCATCTCCTACTGCTGCATCACCTTCTGCATGTGCTGCTGCAGCATCTCCTTCTGCTGCATCTCCTGTTGCTGCATCTGGTGGTGCTGCACCTGCTGCAACATCTGCTTCTGCATCTCCTGCTGCATCTTCGTGTGAATCTTTTGGTGCTGCATTTCCTGCTCATGCATATTCTCCTTCAACTCCTGCTGCTGCATTACCTTCAGCTGCATTTACTACTGAATCTCCTGCTGCCTTTTCTACTGAATCTCCTGCTGCACAATCTCCTACGGAATTTCCTGCTGCACAATCTGCTGATGCATTTCCTGCTGATGCATCTCCTGCTGAATCTCCTGCCTCTTCATCTCCTGCTGCTGCAATTCCTGCTGAATCTGCTGCTGCATCGGGTGCGGCTGCATCTTCTTTTACTGCATCTCCTGCTGCTGCATCTCTGGCTGATTTCCTGCTGCATTTCCTTCTCTTGAATCTCCTGCTGTATATCCTGGTGCATCACCTGCTGAATATGCATCTCCTGCTACATCTCCTGCTGATACACCTCATGCAGCTGCAGCTGCTGCTGCATGTCCTGCTGCATCTGCTGTTGCCAAATCGCTTGCTGCTGCATATCCTGTGAATTTCCAGCAGCCTTTCGTGCTGATGCAATTCTTGCTGCATCTCAACCTGCATCCTTTGCTGCTGCATCTGCTGCTGCTTCTGGTAATGCTACATCTCCAGCTGCATCTGCTGCTTCATCTGCTGCTGTATCTCCTGCTGCATATGGTTCTGCATGTTCTGCTGCATATGGTGCTGCATCTTCTGCTGCAAATGGTGCTGCTTCTCCTGCTGCTGCATCAGTTCCTGCTGAATCTCCTGATGAATCTCCATTTCCATCTCCTTCTGAATATGCATCTCCTGATGCATCTCCTGCTGCTGAATCTCCTGATGCCGTTTCTGTTGCTGAATATCCTTTGTCTGCTGATGAATATCCTTTGTCTCCTGCTGGTTCTCCTGCTGATGAATCTCCTGCTGCTGAATGTCCTGCTGCATCTGCTGCTGCTGCATCTCCTACAGTTGCATCACCTTTTGCATGTGCTGTTGCAGCATCTCCTTCTGCTGCATCTCCTGCTGCTGCACATCCTGCTGCATCTCTGTCTGAATCTTTTGGTGCAGTATTTCCTGCTGATGCATATTCTGCTTCAACTCCTGCTGCTGCATAACCTTCCGCCTCTATTCCTGTTGTATTTTCGGCTGCTGCATCTCCTTCTGCTGCTGCATCTCCTGCTGCTGCACCTCCTGCTTCATCTCTGTCTGAAACTTTTGGTGCAGTATTTCCTGCTGATGCATATTCTGCTTCAACTCCTGCTGCTGCATTACCTTCCGCCTCTATTCCTGTTGTATTTCTGACTGCTGCATCTCCTGCTGCTGCATCTCCTGATACTGCATGTGCTGCTGCATCTCCTGCTGTATCTCTTGGTGCTGCATCTTCTGGTGTTGCATCTCCTATTGCATCTCCTGCGGCATCACCTTCTCCTGTATCTCCTGCTGCTACATCTCCTGATGCATCCTCTGCTCATGCATCTGCGGATGCATCTGCAGAAGTATCTCCATTTCCTGCTGCATCTGCTGCTCAATCTTCTACTGATGCATCTAGTGCTTCTGCATTTCCTCCTGAAGGCATCTGCGGCTGCATCTCCTGCTGCTACATCACCTGCTGAATCTCATCTTGCCCTTCCTGCTGTAACCTCTGATGCATATGTTGCTACTTCATCTCCTGATGCATCTCCTACTGTATCTCCTGCTGAATCTTCTTCTGCAGAATCTCCTCCTGCAACTCCTGCTGATGTATCTCCTGCTGCATCTCCTACTACATCTCCTGCTGCTGAATCTCCTATATCTCATGCTGCATCTTCTGCTGAATCTTCCGCTGAATCTCCTGCTGCAGACTCTCCTATGGTGTTTCCTGCTGAAGAATCTCCTGCTACGTTTTCTGCTGATGCATCTCCTGCTAAATTTCCTGCCTCTTCATCTCCTGGTGCTGCTTCTACTGCATCTGCTGCGGCTGCATCATCTTCTACTGTGTCTCCTGCTACTGCGTCTCCTTCTTCTGAATCTCCTGCTGCTCTATTACCTTCTGCATCGACTCCTGCTGCATGTCCTGCTGCTGCATCAACTCCTGCTGCATCTACTTCTGCATCTCCTGCTGCTTCATCTCCTGCTCTTGCATCTCCTTCTGCTGAATCTCCTCCTCAATCTCCGGCGGCATCTCATGCTGCTACATATCCTGCTACATCTCCTGACGTATCTCCTTCTGAATATACATCTGCTGCTGCTTATTTTGCAGTTGTATCTCCTGCTTCTTAATCTCCTGCTGCTGAATCTCCTGCTGCTGCGTCTGCTGCATCATCTCCTCTTTCTCCATAACCTGCTCTATCTCCTGTTGCTGCAACATATCATGCTGCTACATACGTTGAAGAATCTCTTCCTGCTGCATCTTCTGCTGAATCTTCATTTCCTGCTGCATCTGCTTCTGCATCTCCTGCTGCTGCTGCATCTCCTGCTGCTTCTCCTGCTGCTGCAGCAGTTGCTGCTGAATCTCCTGCTTAATCTCCTGCGGCATCTCAAGAGTCTACATATCATGCTGAATCTCCTGCTGCTGCATCTCCTGCTGCATCTCCATCTGAATCTCTTGCTGCTGCATTTCCTGCTGCTGCATATTCTGCTTCAACTCCTGCTGCTGCATTACCTTCTGCATCTATTCCTGCTGTATGTCCGGCTGCTGTATCTGCTGCTTCATCTCCTGCTGCTGCATCTTCTTGTGTTGCATCACCTGCTGCATCTCCTGCAGCATCACCTTCTCCTGTATCTCCTGCTGCTACATTTCCTGATGCATCCCCTACTCATGCATCTGCGGATACATCTACGGATACATCTCCTGATGCACCATTGCCCATTGCATCTGCTGCTCCATCCCCTGCTGCATCTCTGTCTGCTCCAACTGGTGCATCTGCTGTTGCATATGCTGCTGCTTCATCTACTGCTGCATCTCCGGCTAAATCTCCTGCTGCTGCATCTCCTTGTGAAGTTTCTCCTGAATCTCCTGCTGAATATTCATCCCCTGCTGCATCTCCTGCTGTTGCATCTCCTGCTTCATATCCTACTGCATCTTCTACTGCAGCACTATCTTGCTGCGTTTCCTTCTGCTGCATCATGTGCTGCAGCATCTTCTGCTGCTACATCTCCTACTGAATCAGCATCTCCTGATGCATCTGCTGCTGCATCTATTGCTGCTGTATCTGCTGCCTCTGCATCTGCAGCTGCATCACCTGTTGATGCATCACCTGCTGCATTACTTCCTGCTGCATGTTCTGCTGCATTTCCTGCTGCTGTTTAATCTGCTGCTCCAATTTCATGACGCTTCATGTACTGCTGCATCTCCTTAATCTGCTGCTCCATTTCCTGCTGCTTCATGTGCTGCTGCACCTCTTGCTACATTTCCTGCTGCTGCATCTCCTTCTACTTGATGTCCTCCTGCATCTCCTGCTGCTGTATCTGCTGCTTCATGTCCTGCTGCGTCCTCTGCGGATGCATCTGCTGAAGCATCTGCAGAAGCATCTCCATTTCCTGCTGCATCTGCTGCTCAATCTTCTACAGATGCATCTAGTGCTTCTGCATTTCAGCTGCATATCCTGTTGAAGGCATTTGCGGCTGCATCCCCTGCTGCTACATCTCCTGCTGAATCTCCTGCTGCACTTCCTGCTGTAACTGATGATGCCTATGTTGCTATTTCATCTCCTGCTGTATCTCCTGCTGAATCTTCTTACGCAGAATCTCCTCCAGCATCTCTTGCTAAAATTCCTGCTGATGTATCTCCTGCTGCATCTCCTACTACATCCCCTGTTGCTGAGTCTCCTTCTACATCTCCTGCTGCATGTCCTGCTGCCTTTTCTACTGAATCTCCTGCTGCACAATCTCCTACGGAATTTCCTGCTGCAGAATCTGCTGATGCATTTCCTGCTGATGCATCTCTTGCTGAATCTCCTGATGCTGCATCTCCTCCTGCTGAATCTCCTGCCTCTTCATCTTCTGCTGCTGCAACTCCTGCTGAATCTGCTGCTGCCTCTGTTGCGGCTGCATCTTCTTTTCCTGCATCTCCTGCTGCTTCATCTCCGGCTGATTTCCTGCTGCATTTCATTCTGTTGAATCTCCTGCTGCATATCCTGGTGCATAACCAGCTGAATATGCATCTCCTGCTACATCTCCTGATGATACATCTCATGCAGCTGCATCTGCTGCTGCATATCTTGCTGCATCTGCTGTTGCCAAATCTCTTGCTGTTGCATATCCTACTGAATTTCCAGAAGTATCTCTTGCTGATGCAATTCCTGCTGCATCTCATCCTGCACCCTTTGCTGCTGCATCTGCTGCTGCTTCTGCTGCTGGTGCATCTCCTGATACATATCCTACTGATGTATGTTTTGCTGCATCGCCTGTTGATGCATGTCCTGCTGCATCTCCTGCTTCTGCATCTACTTCTTCTGCATCTCCAGCTCCAGCATCTCCCGCTGCATCAATTGCTGCTGCACGTCTTATTCATCTCTTTCTGCTGCATATACTGCAGCATCTGGTGCTGCTGTACCTCCTCCTGCTGCATTTCCTGTTGCATCTCCCCCTGCTGCATTTCCTGCTGAATCTCCTTTTGCTGCATCTCCTGTCCCATCTCTTCCTGTTGCATCTCCTGCTGCATCTCCTTCTGCATCTCCTGTTGCATCTCCTGCTGCTGCATCTCCTTTTGCTACATCTCCTGTTGCATCTCCTGCTGCTGCATCTCCTTCTGCTACATCTCCTTCTGCATCTCCTGCTACAGCATATCCTGCTGTATCTGCTGATTCTGCATCTCCTGATACATCCCCTGCTGCTTCATCTCATCCTGCTGCATCTCATGCTGCATCTCCTGCTGCTATATCTCTTGCTTCTTCATATCCTGCTACTGCATCTCCAAATGAATCTCCTGCTGCTGCATCTCTTGATCCATGTCCTGCTGCTTCATCTCCTGTTTCTGCATCTCCTTTTGCCTTGTCTGCTGCTGCATCTCCTGCTGTATCTCATGTAGCACCTTCTATTGAATCATCTTCTGTGTCATCTCCTTCTGCTGCATATCTTGCTGCTTCATCTCGTTCTGCATTTCCTGCTGCAGCTCTTTATGTATTTACTTCTGCTGCATCTGCTGAATTTGCTGCTGCATCTGCTGCTGCATCATCTACTGCGGAACATCTTGATCAATCTCCTGCTCCTGCATCTCCTGCTGCTGCACCTGCTGCTGCATCTCCTGCTGCTGCACCTGATGGTGCATCTGATGCTACTTTCTCTCTTGATGCGTTTACTGCTGCTGCATCTCCTGCTATATTTCCTTCTGCTGCATCTTCTTCACATCATCTATTACTCTGCACCTCCTGCTGCTGCATCTCCTCCTTCTTCATCTCCAGCTGAATCGATTGTAGCACCTCCTGCTTCTTCACCCCTGCTGCTACATCTCCTAGTGGTGCTACATCTGCTGTTACTTCTGCTGCTGCTGCATTCCCTGCTGCATCTCCTGATGCTGCAGCTCCTTCTGCAGCTCCTTCTGTGCCTCCTGATACTACATCCCCTGCTGCTGCATTTCCTGCTTCATCTCCTGATGCTGCAACTCCTTCTGCATCTTCTACCAATGCATCTCCTGCGGAATATCCTGCAGCTGCATCTCCTTCTACTTGATGTCTTCCTGCATTTCCTGCTGATGCATCTGCTGCTTCATCTCCTAGTGCTGTATAGCCTGCTTCTGCATCTCCTGCTGCTTCATATCCTGCTCTTGCATCTCCTTCTGCTGAATTTCTGGTGTCATCTCATGCTGCTACATATCCTGCTACATCTCCTGATGTATCTCCTTCTGAATACGCATCTCCTGCTCCTTCTCCTGCTGCTGAATCTCCTTCTGCTGAATATCCTGCTGCTACATCTTCTCCTGCTGAATCTCCTGCTGCTGCGTCTGCTGCATCATCTCCTCTTTCTCCATAACCTGCTCTATCTCCTGTTGCTGCATCATATCGTGCTGCTGCATATCTTGAAGAATCTCTTCCTACTGCATCTTCTGATGAATCTGCATTTCCTGCTGCATCTGCTTCTGCATCTCCTGCTGCTGCTGCATCTCCTGCTGCTTCTCCTGCTGCTGCATCAGTTGCTGCTGAATCTCCTGATGATTCTCCTGTGGCATCTAATGCTTCTACATATTATGCTGAATCTCCTAATGCATCTCCACCTGCTGCCACTCCTACTGCTGCGTTAGCTTCTGTATCTCCTGCTGCACCTCCAGCTGCTGAATATCCTGATGCCGTGTCTGCTACTGAATATGCTTTGTCTGCTGCTGAATCTCCTGCAGCTGAATCTCCTGCTGCATCTCCTACTGCTGCATCTCCTTCTGCATGTGCTGCTGCAGCATCTTCTTCTGCTGCATCTCGTGCTGCTGCATCTCCGTCTGAATTTCTTGCTGCTCCATTTCCTGCTGATGCATATTCTGCTTCAACTCGTGCTGCTGCATTAACTTCTGCATCTATTCCTGTTGTGTTTCCGGCTGCTGCATCTCCTGCAGCTGCATGTGGTGCTGCATGTCCTGCTGCATCTCTTGGTGCTGCATCTTCTGGTGTTGCATCTCCTGCTGCATTTTCTGCGGCATCCTGTATCTCCTGCTGATACCTCTCTTGATGAATCCTCTGCTCATGCATCTGCGGATGCATCTCCTCCTGTCATTTCTCGTTGCATCTGCTGCTCCATCCCCTGCTGCATCTCTTTCTCCTCCATCTGGTGCTTCTGCTGTGGCATATGCTGCTGCTTCATCTACTGCTGCATCTCCTGCTAAATCTCCTGCTGCTGCATCTCTTTCTGAAGTTTCTGCTGAATCTACCGCTGAATATGCATCCCCTGCTGCATCTCCTGCTGCTGCATCTCCTGCTTCATATTCTATTGAATCTCCTCCTGCAGCATATCTTGCTGCATTTCCTTCTGCTCCATCTCCTGCTGCATCATCTGCTGCAGCATCTTCCGCTGCTACATCTCCTACTGAATCAGCATCTCATGATGCATATGCTGCTGCATCTATTGCTGCTACATCTGATGCCTCTGCAGCTGTAGCTGCATCACCTGCTGCTGTATCACCTGCTGTATTACCTCCTGCTGCTTAATCTGCTGCTCCATTTCCTGATGCTTCATGTACTGCTGCATCTCCTACTACACTTGCTGCTGCTGCATCTCCTTCTACTTGATGTCCTCCTGCATCTCCTGCTGCTACATCTCCTGCTGAATCTCCTGCTGCACTTCCTGCTGCATATCCTGCTCTGCTGCTGCAGTTCCTGGTAACTGCTGATGCCTATATTGCTATTTCATCTCCTGATGCATCTCCTGCTGAATCTTCTTCTGCAGAATCTCCTCCAGCATCTCCTGCTACAATTCCTGCTGACATATCTCCTGCTGCATCTCCTACTACATCCCCTGTTGATGAATCTCCTTCTACATCTCCTGCTGCATCTCTTGCTGAATCTGCCTCTGGTGCTGCTGCAACTTCTTTTACTGCATATCCTGCTGCTGCATCTCCGGCTGCTGCATCTCGTTCTGCTACATCTCCCTCTGCATCTCCTGCTACAGCATCTCCTGCTGTATCTGCTGAATTTGCTGCTGCATCTGGTGCTGCTTCATCTACTGCTGCATCTCCTGATAGGTCTCCTGCTGCTGCATCCTCTTCCACTCTATCTGCTGCTTCATTAGCTGCCACTTTCTCTCTTGCTGCATTTACTGCGGCTGGATCTCCTGCTATATTTCCTTCTGCTGCATCTTCTTTACTTCATCTACTACTCTGAACCTCCTGCTGCTGCATCTCCTCCTTCTGAATCTCCTCCTTCTGCATCTCCGGCTGAATCGCCTGTAGCATCTCATGCTTCTTCATCTCCTGCTGCTACATCTTTTAGTGCTTATGATGATGCTGCATCTCCTGTTACTTCTCCAGCTGCTGCATTCCCTGATGCTGCAACTCCTTCTGCATCTCCTGCTACGACATCTCCTGCTGCTGCATTTCCTGCTGAATCTCCTGCTGCTGCAACTCCATTTGCTGCCTCATTTCCTCATGCACCTGCTTATGCCCCTCGTGCTACTGCATCTCCTGCTTCATCTTACACTGATGCATCTGTGGCTTCATCACATGATATGCCATCTCCTGCAGCATCTGCTTCAGTATTTCCTGATGGAGTATCTGCTGACCTAGAAACTACTGCTGCATCTTCTGCTGCATCTCCTGCTGCTGCATTACCTGCTCTATCTCTTCCTGCTGCATCTCCTCCTGCTGCATCTCCTGCTTCTCTATATACTGCTGCCTTTCCTGCTGCTGCATCTCCTGCTGCTGAATCTCTTTCTGCATCTCATTCTTCTTAATCTCCTGCTGCTCTATTACCTTCTGCTTCGACTCCGGCTGCATGTATTGCTCATGCATCTCCTCTTGCATCTCCTTCTGCTGAATCGCCTCCTGAATCTCCGGCGGCATCTCATGCTGTTACATATCCTGCTACACCTCCGGACGTATCTCCTTCTGAATATGCATCTCCTGCTGCTTCTCTTGCTGCTGAATCTCCTGCTGCTGAGTCTGCTGCATCATCTCCTCTTTCTCCATAACCTGCTGTATCACCTGTTGCTGCATCATATCATGCTGCTGCAAATGTTGAAGAATCTCTTCCTACTGCATCTTCTTCTGAATCTTCATTTCCTGCTGCCTCTGCTTCTGCATCTCCTGCTGCTGCTCTATTTCCTGCTGCTTTTCCTTCTGAATATGCATCTCCTGATGCATCTCCACCTGCTGCCACTCCTACTGCTGCGTTTGCTTCTGCATCTCCAGCTGCACCTCCAGGTGCTGAATCTCCTGATGCCGTGTCTGCTACTGAATATCCTTTGTCTGCTGCTGCATCTCTTGCTGCTGAATCTCCTGCTGCATCTGCTGCTGCTACATCACCTTCTGAATGTGCGGCTGCAACATCTCCTTCTACTGCATCTCCTGTTATTTCATCTGCTGGTGCTGCACCTGCTGCAACATCTGCTTATGCTGCATCTCCTGCTGCATCTCCGTCTTAATCTCATTGTGCTGCGTTCCCTGCTGATGCATATTCTGCTTCAACTCCTGCTGCTTCAACTCCTGCTGCTGAATCTCCTTCTGCTGCATCTGCTGCTTCATCTCCTGCTGCTGCATATGCTGATACTGCATCTGCTGCTGCAGTTCCTGGTGTATCTCTTGGTGCTGCATCTTCTGCTGTTGCATCTCCTGCTTCATCTCATTATGACTTAACTTCCACTACTGAGGCGCTTTTGGGAAATCGAATAACACCCACAGGGAAGATGCTAGCATGGAGTGCTGCTGCTTCTGAATGTCTTCTCTTATAACGCTTTCACTGCAAAGCGAGACTTGTAAGAAGTTTGAGTATACGCTTGTGTACTTTAACATCAGAACGGCTATTAAAGCGTCACTTGAAAGTAGCAGAGCGTTCAGCACAAATACTGCAGGGAAGAAGCTACGATGAAATGCTGGCTCTCGTTAGAGTCTTCTCTGGAAATGCTTTCAGTGCAAGCTGCAAAGCATGACTAACAGAACGTTTTAGTATAGGGTACTGAATTGTGACTTATGAAGGTGCTTTCTGATAAGTGAGTAACTGACGCAGTGAAGATGCTAGAGTGGAATACTGCTGCTACTGAATGTCTTCTCTTAGAGCGCTTTCACTGCAAGCTGTGAAGCACGACTAACACATTTTAGTTTAGGGTAATGAATTGTGACTTAACTGCGCCTGTTAACGCGCTTATGGAAAAGTAAGTATTTCAGGCAGTGCAGATGCTGGCCTGAAACTACACCGCTTATTAATGTTTTCTCTTCTAGCGCTGTTACTGCAAAAGACGACTTGTAGAACTTTCACTCTAGGCTTATGAACTCTAAGATCAGAATGGCTATTAAAGCCTCATTTCAAGATTTGAGATCATTCAGCACAAGTACCGCAGGGAAGCTGCTGCCATCAAATTTTGGCTCTCATTAGGATCCTTTCATGAAGCTCTGTCACTGCCAGTCGCAGAGCACGAAAAACGCAATCTTTTCGCGTAGGCTAGTTATTAGCGACTTAATAACGCCTAACAACGCGCTTTACTAAAAGAGAATATCTCCAGCAGGGAAGATGTTAGCATGGAATGCTTCTGCTTCTGAATGTCTTCTTTTAGAGCGCAATCACTGTAAACCAAGATTTATCGAACTTTCCATCTTGGCTATTGAAAGGCAACATCAGCAGAGCTAGTAAAGCTTCACTTGAAGATTTGAAAGCGTTTAGCAGAACTACCCCTGGGAAGTTGCTAGCATCAAATGGTGACTCTCGTTAGATTCTTCTCTGGAAGCGCTTTCACTGCAAGGTGCAAACACGAAAGTATTAGCAGAGACTAGTGAATAGGGAAGTTTTAGAGTATGGAATGTTTCTGCTTCTGAATGTCTTCTCTTAGAGCGCAATCACTGTAAACCAAGATTTATCGAACTTTCCATCTTGGCTATTGAAAGGTAACATCAGCAGGGCTAGTAAAGCTTCACTTGAAGATTTGAAAGCTTTCAACAGAACTACCCCTGGGAAGATGCTAGCATCAAATGGTGACTCTCGTTAGATTCTTCTCTGGAAGCGCTTTCACTGCAAGCTGCAAACGCTAAAGTATTACCAGAGGCTAGTAAATAGGGCAGTTTTTGCGTATGGAATGTTTCTGCTTCTGAATGTCTTCTCTTAGAGCGCAATCACTGCAAACCAAGATTTATCGAACTTTCCATCTTGGCTATTGAACGGTAACATCAGCAGGGCTAGTAAAGCTTCACTTGAAGATTTGAAAGCTTCAAACAGAAATACCCCTGGGAAGTTGCTAGCATCAAATGGTGGCTCTCGTTAGGGTCCTCTCTGGATGCGCTTTCACTGAGAGGTGCAAAACACGAAGAAAAATGCTTTTAAGTGTAGGTTATAGAATAGTGACATAAAAGCGACTAATAACGAGCTTTAGAATAGTGACTACCTCCAACAGCGAAGACGTTAGCACGGAATGCTGCTGCTTCTGAATGTCGTCTCTTATAGCACTTTAACTGGAATGCGAGACTTGTCGAACTTTCAGTCTAGGCTAGTGAACGGTAACATCAGCATGGCTATTGAGGCATCACGTCAAGATTTTAGAGATTTCTGCTCAAGTACCTCACGGAAGCTGCTACCATCAAATTCTGGTTCTCGTTAGGATCTTTTCATGAAGCCCTTTCACTGTCAGCCGCAAAGCACGAAAAACGCAACTTTTTCGCGGAGGCTAGTTATTAGCGACTTAATAACTCCTAACAAGGCTCTTTAGGAAAAGAGAATATCTTGTTCAGGGAAGATGTTAGCATGGAATGCTTCTGCTTGTGGATGTGTTCTCTTAGAGCGCAATCACTGTAGAGCACGACTTGTAGAACTTCCCGTCTAGTCTTGTGTACTGTCAGATCAGAATGACTGCTTGTGCTTCTGAATGTCTTCTCTTCGAGCGCAATCATGCAAACCAAGATTTATCTAACTTTCCTTCTAGGCTAGTGAACGGTCTAACTGCGAAGATGTTAGCACGGAATGCTGCTGCTTCTGAATGTCTTCCCTTACAGCGATTTCACTGGAAAGGGAGACTTCTAGAACTTTCATTCTCGGTTTGTGAACGGTAACATCAAAATAGCTATGAAGGCGTCACGTCAAAATTACAGAGCATTCGGCATAAGTACCGCAGGAAAGCTGCTACCATCCAATACTGGCTCACGTTAGAGTCTTCCTGGATAGACTTTCACTGCAAGTTGCAAACACGACTAAAAGAGTGTTTTAGTTTAGGCTTGTTAATAGTGACTTTAAAACGCCTATTACGTCGCTATAGTTGGAATTAATATCTCCAGCAAGGACGATGCTTAGCATGGAATGTTTCCGCTTATGAACGTGTTCTCTTAAAGCGCTACAACTACAAAGCACGACTTGTCGAACTTTCACTCTAGGCTTGTGAAAAGTAACATCAGCATGGCTATTGAGACATCACGTCAAGATTTTTGAGATTTCTGCTCAAGTACCTCACGGAAGCTGCTGCCATCAAATTCTGGCTCTCGTTAGGATCTTTTCATGAAGCTCTTTCACTGTCAGCTGCAAAACCGGAAAAATGCAACTTTTTGGCAGAAGCTAGTTATTAGCGACTTAATAACGCCTAACAACGCTCTTAAGGAAAAGAGAATATCTCCAGCAGGGAAGATGTTTTCCTAGACTGCTTCTGCTTGTGGATGTATTTTCTTAGAGAGCAATCACTGCAGAGCACGACTTGTAGAACTTTCTGTCTAGACTACTGAACAGTAACATCAGCATGGCTAGAAAGGCTTCACTTGAAGATTTGAAAGCGTTTAGCAGAAATACCCCTGAAAGTCGTGCTCTGCAGTGAAAGCGCTCTAACAGAATATATACACAAGCAGAAGCATTCCATGCTAGCATCTTGCCTGCTGGAGATGTGAATTTTTACTAAAACTCCATAATAGCCGGTGTTAAGTCCCTATTCACTAGCCTATGCTAATAAGTTCTTTTACACGTGTTTGAAGCTTACAGTGAAAGCGCTTCCAGAGAAGATTCTAATGAGAGACACCATTTGATGGTTTCAGTATTCCCTCGGTAGTTGTGCTATAAGAGATGACATTGAGAAGCAGCAGCATTCCGTGCTAACGTCTTCGCTGTTGGAGATATTCACTTTTCCTCAAGCTCATTATTAGTCGCTGTTATTTCACTATTCTTTAACCTACTCTTAAACGCATTGTTCATAGTGTTTTGCACCTCTCAGTGAAAGCGCTTCCAGCGAAGACTCGAACGAGAGACACCATTTGATGCTAGCAACTTCCCGATCGTAGTTCTGCTAAACGCTTTCAAATCTTCAAGTGAAGCTTTACTAGATATTCTAACGTTACAGTTCACTATCCTAGACGGAAATTTCGATAAATCTTGGTTTGCAGTGATTGCGCTCTAAGAGAATACATCCACAAGCAGAAGCATTCCATGCTAACATCTTCCCTGCTATAGATATTCACTTTTCCTAAAAAGCGTTATTAGGCGTTATTAAGTCGCTAATAACTAGCCTACGTGAAAACTTTGCGTTTTTCGTGCTTTGCGGCTGGCAGTGACAGCGCTTCATGAAAGGATCCTAACGAGAGCCAAAATTTGATGGTAGCAGCTTCCTTGCAGTACTTGTGCTGAACGATCTCAAATCTTGAAATGAGGCTTTAATAGCCGTTCTGATCTTACAGTTCATAAGCCTAGAGTGAAAGTTCTACAAGTCGTCTTTTGCAGTAACAGCGCTATAAGAGAAAACATTAATAAGCGGTGTCGTTTCAAGCCAGCATCTGCACTGCCTGAAATACTTACTTTTCCACAGGCCCAGTTAAGTCACAAATCATTACCCTAAACTAAAATGTGTTAGTAGTGCTTCACAGCCTACAGAGAAGCGCTATAAAAGAAGACTCTAACGAGAACCAGCATTTGATGTTAGAAGCTTCCCTGCGGTACTTGTGCTAACGCTCTGAAGTTTTGAAGCGACACTTTACTAGCTGATGATATACTTCAGAAGGCTAGAATGAAACGTCTAGAAGTCGTACTTTGCAGTGAAAGTGCTATAAGAGAAGACATTCAGAAGCAGCAGCATTCCATACTACCATCTTCCCTGCAGCCGATGTTCACTGTTCCGAAAGCGCGTTATTCGGCGAAGTAAAGTAACTGTTCTGTACCCTATACTAAAATTTTGTGTTAGTCGTGCTTTGCAGCTTGCAGTGAAAGCGCTTCCAGAGAAGACTAACGGGAGCCAGCATGTGATCGTAGCAGCTTCCCTGCCGTACATGTGCTGAACGATTTGAAATTTTGAAGTGACGCTTAAATACCCATTCTGATGTTACATGACACGAGCCTAGACTGAAAGTTCTACAAGTCTTTCTTTGCAGTGAAAGAGCTATAAGAGAAGACATTCAGAAGCAGCAGCATTCCATGCTAGCATCTTCCATACGGGCGTTACTCACTTTTCCTAAAGCTCCTCAATAGTTAAATCACAATTCCGTAATAAATACTAAACGTGTTGTTAGACTTGCTTTGCAGCTTGCAGTGAAAGCGCTTCAAGAGAAGATTCTAACGAGAGCTAGCATTTGATGGAAGCAGCGCCCTTGCAGTACTTTTTCTAAACGTCTTCAAATTTTGCAGTGACGCTTTAATAGCCATTCTGATGATGCAGTACACGAGCCTAGACTGAAAGTTCTACAAGTCTTACCTGGCAGTGAAAGCGCATCCAGAGAAGAATTATACGAATTTCAATATTTGATCGTAGCGTATTCCCTGCTGTATTTGCGCTGAACGCTCTGATATTTGGAAGCGACGCTTTAATAGCCATTCTGATGTTGCAGTACATAAGCCCAGACTAAAAGTTCAACAAGTCTTGCCTTGCAGTGAAAACGCTAAAGGTTTTGAAGTGATGCTTTGATAACCATTCTGATGTTACAGGACAGGAGCCTAGACTGAAAGTTCTACAAGTCTTTCTTTGCAGTGAAAGCGCTCTAAGAGAAGACATTCAGTAGCAGCAGTATTCCACGCTAGCATCTTCACTGCGTCAGTTACTCACTTATCAGAAAGCACCTTCATAAGTCACAATTCAGTACCCTATACTAAAACGTTCTGTTAGTCATGCTTTGCAGCTTGCAGTGAAAGCGTTTCCAGAGAAGACTTTAACGAGAGCCAGCATTTCATCGTAGCTTCTTCCCTGTGGTATTTGTGCTGAAGGCTCTGCTACTTTCAAGTGACGCTTTAATAGCCGTTCTGATGTTAAATTACACAAGCGTATACTCAAACTTCTTACAAGTCTCGCTTTGCAGTGAAAGCGCTTGAAGAGAAGACATTCAGAAGCAGCAGTATTCCATGCTAGCATCTTCCCTGTGGGCGTTATTCGATTTCCCTAATGCGCCTCAATAGTGGCAGTTAAGTCATAATGAGATGAAGCAGTAGATGCAACATTAGAAGATGCAGCACCAAGAGATACAGCAGGAACTGCAGCAGCACATGCAGTATCAGCAGATGCAGCAGCAGGAAATGAAGCAGCAGATGCAACAGAAGGAGATTCAGCAGCAGGATTTGAAGCAATAGGAGTTGAAGCAGAATATGCATCAGCAGGAAACGCAGCACCATGAGATTAAGATGGAGATGCAGCAGGAGGTGCAGCAGCAGGAGATGCAGAAGCAGATGTTGCAGCAGGTGCAGCACCAGCAGATGAAGCAACAGGAGATACAGTAATAGACAAAGGATATTAAGTAGCAGACACGGCATCAGGAGATTCAGCAGCTGGAGGTACAGCAAAAGATGCAGAAGCAAACGCAGCAGTAGGAGTGGCAGCAGGTGGAGATGCATCAGGAGATGCAGAAGCAGATGCAGCAGGAAATGAAGATTCAGCAGAAGATGCCGTAGGAAGAGATCCTTCAACATCAGCAGCAGCATGATATGAAGTAACTGAAGATACAGCAGGATATGGAGAAAGAGGCAATGATGCAGCAGACGCAGCAGCAGGAGCAGATGCAGCAGCAGTAGATTCAGCAGGAGCAGATGCAGCAGCAGTAGATTCAGCAGCAGGAGAAGAAGAAGTAGATGCATATTCAGAAGGAGATGCATCAGGAGATGTAGCAGGATATGTTTACAGCACGAGATGCCGCCAGAGATTCAGGAGGAGATTCAGCAGAAGGAGATGCAAGAGCAGGAGATGCATTAGCAGGACCTGCAGCCGGAGTCCATGCAGCAGGTAATAGAGCAGCAGGAGATTCAGAAGAAGGAGATGCAGAAAGAGATTCAGCAGCAGGAGATGCAGCAGCAGGAAAGGCAGCAGTATATGGAGAAGCAGGATATGCATCAGGAGGAGATGCAGTAGGAGGAGATAGAGCATGTAATGCAGCAGCAAGAGATGCAGCATTGAATGCAAGAGCAAGAGATGCTGCATCAGACCTATCAACAGGAAATTCAGCAGCAGTAGGTGAAACAGGAGATGCAGTAGCAGGAGATGAAGCATTATCATGAGATGCAATAGGAGGTGCAGCAGCAGGATACAGCAGGAGTTTTTGCAGGAGATGAAGCAGCAGGAGATGAAGCAGCAGATGCAGCAGCAGGAGATGCAGCAGCAGGAGTTGAAGCAGGAAATGCAGCAGCAGGAGTTGAAGCAGAATATGCAGCAGCATAAAATGCAGCACCAAGAGATTCAGACTGAGATGCAGCAGGAGATTCAGCAGCAGGAGATTCGCATGATATATAGAAGCATGAGATGTCGCCGGAGATTCAGGAGGAGATTCAGCAGAAGGAGATTCAAGAGCAGGAGATGCAGCAGCAGCAGGAGATGTAGAAGAAGATGCAGGAGGAGTCGATGCAGCAGCAGAACATGCAGCAGGAGTCGATGCAGAAGGTAATAGAGCAGCAGGAGATTCAGAATAAGGAGATGCGGTAGCAGGAGACGCAGTAGAAGATGATGCAGCCGCAGCAGATGCAGTAGAAGCAGCACCAGGAGATGAAGAGGCAGGAGATTAAGCAGGAGATGCATCAGCAGGAAACGTAGCAGGAGATTCTGCAGCAGGAAACACCGTAGGAGAATCTGCAGCAGGAGATTCAGCGGAAGATTCAGCAGAAGATGCAGCAAGAGATATTGAAGGAGATTCAGCAGCAGGAGATGTAGTAGGAGATGCAGCAGGAGATACATCAGCAGGAGTTGCAGGAGGAGATTCTGCAGAAGAAGATTCAGCAGGAGATGTAGTAGGAGATGCATCAGGAGATGAAGTAGCAACATATGCATCAGAGGTTACAGCAGGAAGGGCAAGAGGAGATTCAGCAGGTGATGTAGCAGCATAAGATGCAGCCGCAGATGCCTTCAGGAGGAAATGCAGAAGCACTAGATGCATCAGTAGAAGATTGAGCAGCAGATGCAGCAGGAAATGGAGATACTTCTGCAGATGCATCCGCAGATGCATGAGCAGAGGATGCATCAGGAGATGTAGCAGCAGGAGATACAGGAGCAGGTGATGCCACAGGAGATGCAGCAGGAGATGCAACACCAGAAGATGCAGCACCAAGAGATGCAGCAGGAGATGCAGCAGCACATGCAGTATCAGGAGATGAAGTAGCAGGAGATGCAGCAAGCGGAAATACAACAGGAATAGAGGCGGAAGGTAATGCAGCAGCAGGAGTTGAAGGAGAATATGCATCAGCAGGAAATGCTGCACCAAAAGATTCAGACAGAGATGCAGCAGGAGGTGCAGCAGCAGGATATACAGAAGCAGATGTTGCACCATGTGCAGCACCAGCAGATGCAGCAACAAGAGATGCAGCAGAAGGAGATGCTGCAACAGCACATGCAAAAGGTGATGCAGCAGCAGGAGATGCAGCAGGAGATTCAGCAGCAGGAAATTCAGCAGCAGGAGATTCAGCAGGAGGGAAAGGATATTCATCAGCAGACAAAGCATATTCAGCAGCAGACACAGCATAAGGAGATTCAGCAGCAGGAGGTGCAGCAGGAGATGCAGAAGCAAACGCAGCAGGAGTGGCAGCAGGTGGAGATGCATCAGGAGATGCATATTCAGAATGAGATGCAAAAGGAGATTCATCTGGAGATTCAGCAGGAACTGATGCAGCAGCAGGAGAAGCAGCACCATATGCAGCAGAAGATGCAGAACCATATGCAGCAGAAGTTGCAGAACCATATGCAGCAAGAGATACAGCAACAGATGCAGTTGGAGATGTAGCATCACTAGAAGCAGCAGCAGATGCAGCAGCAAATGATGCAGGATGAGATGCAGCAAGAATTGCATCAGCAGGAGATGCTGCTGGAAAATCAGTAGGATATGCAGCAGCAAGAGATTTGGCAACAGCAGATGCAGGAGGATATGCAGCAGGAGATGCAGCTGCATGAGGTGTATCAGCCGGAGATGTAGCAGGAGATGCATATTCAGCAGGTGATGCACCAGGATATGCAGTAGGAGATTCAAGAGAAGGAAATGCAGCAGGAAATCAGCCAGAGATGCAGCAGCAGGAGATGCAGTAAAAAAAGAAGTAGCCGCACCAGAGGCAGCAGCAGACTCAGCAGGAATTGCAGCAGCAAGAGATGAAGAGGCAGGAGATTCAGCAGGAGATGCATTAGCAGGAAATGCATCAGAAGATTGTGAAGCAGGAAATTCTGTAGGAGATTGTGCAGGAGGAGATTCAGTAGAAAACTCAGCAGGAGATTCAGTAGAAAATGCAGCTGAAGGTAATGCAGCAGCAGGAGTTGAAGGAGAATATGCATCAGCAGGAAATGCTGCACCAAAAGATTCACACTAAGATGCAGCAGGAGGTGCAGCAGCAGGAGATGCAGAAGCAGATGTTGCAGCAGGTGCAGCACCAGCAGATGCGGCAACAGGAGATGCAGCATTAGAAGATTCTGCAGCAGCACATGCAGAAGGTGATGCAGCAGTAGGAGATGCAGCGGCAGCAGATGCAGCATGAGATTCAGCAGCAGGCAAATGATATTCAGTAGCAGACACGGCATCAGGAGATTCAGCAGCTGGAGGTGCAGCTGGAGATGCAGAAGCAAACGCAGCTGTAGGAGTGGCAGCAGGTGGAGATGCCTGAGGAGGTGCATATTCAGAAGGCGATGCAGCATAAGTTTCATCTAGAGATTCAACAGCAACTGATGCAGCAGCAGCAGAAGCAGCAGGAGATGCAGCAGCAGCAGGAGATGCAGAAGCAGATGCAGCAGGAAATGAAGATTCAGGAGAAGATGCAGTAGGAAGAGGTTCTTCAACATACGCAGCAGCATGATATGATGCAGCAACAGGAGATAGAGCAGGTTATGGAGAAAGAGGAGATGATGCAGCAGACGCAGCAGCAGGTGATTCAGCAGCAAGAGATAAAGAAGCAGGAGATTGTACTGCAAAAGAAGCAGCAGGAGATGCATATTCAGAAGGAGATATGTCAGGAGATGTAGCAGGATATGTAGCAGAATGAAATGCTGCCGGAGATTCAGGAGGAGATGCAAGAGCAGGAGATGCATCAGCAGGAGATGCAGAAGCAGATACAGCAGGAGATGCAGATTATAGCAGGAGATGCATCAGCAAAATATGCAGAAGCAGATGCTGCAGGAGTCGATGCAGTAGCAGGACATGCAGCAGGAATCGATGCAGAAAGTAATTGAGCAGCAGGAGAATCAGAAGAAGAAGATGCAGAAAGAGATTCAGCAGCAGGAGATGTAGCAGGAGGAGATAGAGCAGGTAATGCAGCAGCAGAAGTTGCAGCAGGAAATTCAGCAGCAGTAGGTGAAACAGGAGATGCAGTAGCAGGAGATGAAGCATTATCATGAGATGCATTAGGAGGTGCAGCAGCAGGATATGTAGCAGGAGATTTGGCAGGAGATGAAGCAGCAGCAGAGCAGCAGCAAATGCAGCAGGAAATGCAGCAGTAGATGCAGGATCAGCAGATACTGTAGCAGGAAATACTGCAGCAAATGCAGAAGGAGATGATATATCAGGTGATGAAGCCACAGATGCATCAGTTGAAGATGAAGCAGGAGATGCAGCAGCCAGAGGCGCATCAGCGGATGCAACAGGAGATGAGGCAGCAAACGTAGGAAGTTATAACGTACATGTAGAAGCAGATGCAGCAGCAGCTAATTCAGCAGGAGATGCATTAGCAGGAGATGCAGAAGCAGATGCAGCAGGAAATGCAGATTCAGCAGGAGAAGCAATAGATAGAGAAACTTCAGTAGATGCAGCAGGGTGTGCAGGATGACGAGATGTAGCAGGACATAGAGCAGCAGCAGATGCATCAGCAGATGAAGCAGGAAATGCAGCAAGAGATGCTGCAGCAGAGATGAAGCCGCAGATGCATCAGAAGCAGATGCAACAGGAGATGCAGCAGCAGCAGATTCCACAGGAGATGCATCAGCAGAAGATGCAGAATGAGTTGCAGCATCAGGAGATTCAGCAGGAAATGCAGCAGCAGGGGATGTAGTAGCAGGAGACACAGAAGGAGATTCAGAAGGAGCTGCAGCATCATGAGATGCAGCAGGGAATGCAGCAGCAGCAGAAGTAACAGGAGATGCAGCAGCATCATATGCACTAGGAGATGTAGCAGCAGGAGATGAAAAAGCAGGAGCTGCTACAGGTGATTCAGCCGGAGGTGCAGAAGGAGGAGATGCAGCAGCAGGAGGTGCAGAGTAATAGATGAAGTAAAGAAGATGCAGCAGAAGGAAATATAGCAGGAGATGCAGCCGCAATAAAGGCAGCAAGAGAGAAAGTAGCGGTTGATGCAGCAGCAGTTGCAGTGGAATAGTATGCAACAGCAGATGCAGCAGCAGGAGACCTATCAGGAGATGCAGCAGTAGATGAAGCAGCAGCAGATGCAGCAGCAAGTTCAGCAGATAGAGCAGGAGATGCTGTAGCAGGAGATACAGAAGGAGACGTAGCAGAAAGAGATGAGGCAGCAGGTATGCAGCAGCAGGATATGCAGTTAAAGAAGATGCAGCATCAGGAGATTGAGTATAAGATGCATCAGCAGATTCTGCAGGAGGAAATTCCGTAGGAGATTCAGGAGCAGTAGATTCAGTAGAAAATGCAGCAGAAGATGCAGCAGGAGATATAGAAGGAGATTCAGCAGCAGGGGAAGCAGTAGGAGATTCAGCAGGAGATACATCAGCAAGAATTGTAGCAGGTGATGCTGGAGGAGATTCTGTAGAAGAAGATTCAGCAGGAAATACAGCAGGAGATGAAATAGCAACATATGCATCAGCAGTTACAACAGGAAGTGCAGCAGGAGATTCAGCAGGAGATGTAGCAGCAGGAGATGCAGCCGCAGATGCCTTCAACAGGATATGCAGCTGAAATGCAGAAGCACTAGATGCATCCGTAGAAGATTGAGCAGCAGATGCAGCAGGAAAAGGAGATGCTTCTGCAGATGCATCCTCAGATGCATCCACAGAGGATGCAGCAGGAGAGGAAGCAGCAGGCTATACGGCAGCAGGAAGTGAAGCAGCAGATGCAGCAGTAGGAGATGCAGGAGGACATCAAGTAGAAGGAGATGCAGCAGCAGCAAGTGTAGCAGGAGATGCAGCAGTACATGAAGCATCAGAAAATGGAGCAGCTGATTAAGGAGATGCAGCAGTATATGAAGCATCAGAAAATGGAGCAGCAGATTAAGCAGCAGGAGGTAATGCAGCAGGTGATGCATCAGGAGGTGATGCAGCTGCAGCGGCAGCAGATGCGGCAGCAATAGATGCAGCAGCAATTGATGCATCAGGAGATGCAGATTCAGCAGGAGATGGTGCAGCAGAAGATGCTGCAGCAGATGATGCAGCAGGAGATGCAGCAGAAAAAGATGAAGCAGAATGAAATGCAGCAAGATATGCTGCAGGAGGAGATGCAGTTGAATATGAAGCAGGAGATGCAGCAGCAGGAGATGCAGCTAAGGATGCATGTTCAGCAGTAGATTCAGCAGAAAATTCAGAAGGAGATGCAGCAGCAGGAGATTAACCGGAGATGCAGCAGAAGATGAAGCAGCAGCATATTCAACAGCAGATGCACCAGATGGAGCAGAAAGAGATGCAGCAGGGGATGGAGCAGCAGATGCAACGGGAAATGGTGCATCAGGAGATGCATCCGCAGATGCATGAGCAGAGGATGCAGCAGGAGATGTAGCAGCAGGAGATACAGAAGCAGGTGATACCGCAGGAGATGCAGCAGGAGATGCAACACCAGAAGATGCAGCACCAAAAGATGCAGCAGAGGATGCAGCAGCACATGCAGTATCAGCAGATGCAGCAGCAGGAAATACAACAGGAATAGATGCAGAAGGTAATGCAGCAGCAGGAGTTGAAGCAGAATATGCATCAGCAGGAAATGTAGCAGCACGAAATTCAGACAGAGATGCAGCAGGTGATGCAACAGCAGGAGATGCAGCAGCAGGAGACACAGAAGTAGGAGATGCAGCAGAAGAAGATGCTGCAGCAGCACATGCAGAAGGAAATGCAGCAGTAGGAGATGCAGCAGGAGATGCAGCAGCAGGAGATTCAGCAGCAGATAAAGGATATTCAGTAGCAGACACGGCATCAGGAGATTCAGCAGCTGGAGGTGCAGCAGGAGATGCAGAAGCAAACGCAGCAGTAGGAGTGGCAGCAGGTTGAGATGCATTAAGAGATTCAGCATGATATGTAGAAGCATTAGATGCCACAGGAGATTCATCAGGAGATTCAGCAGCAACTGATGCAGCAGCAGGAGAAGCAGCAGGAGATGCAGCAGCAGCAGGAGATGCATAAGCAGATGCAGCAGGAAAAGAAGATTCATCAGAAGATGCAGTAGGAAGAGATTCTTCAAGATATGCAGCAGCATGATATGATGCAGCAACAGGAGATACAGCAGGTTATGGAGAAAGAGGAGATGATGCAGCAGACGCAGCAGCAGAAGATTCAGCAAGAGAAGATACAGCAGCAGGAGACTCAGCAGCAGGAGATTCAGCAGCAAGAGAAGTAGCAGGAGATGCATATTCAGAAGGAGATACGTCAGGGGATGTAGCAGGATATGTGGCAGCATGAGATGCCACCAGAGATTCAGGAGGAGATTCAGCAGAAGGAGATGCAAGCGCAGGAGATGCAGAAGAAGGCTATACAGCAGCAGGGGATGAAGCAGCAGATGCAGCATCAGGAAATGCAGGAAGACATCAAGTAGAAGGAGATGCAGCAGCAGGAGATTCCGCAGGAGATACAGCAGGAAATGGAGCAGCAGAATAAGGAGATGCAGCATCAGGAAATGCAGCAGAATATGCAGTAGGAGGTAATGCAGCAGTTGATGCAGCAGCAGGTGATGCAGATGCAGATGCAGAGGCAGCAGATGCGGCAGCAATAGATGCAGCAGCATATGCATCATGAGATGCTGATTCAGTAGGAGATGTAGCAGCAGAAGATGCTGCAGCAGATGATGCAGCAGGAGCCGCAGCAGTAGGAAATGCAGCAAGATATGCTGCAGGAAGAGATGTAGTAGGATATGAAGCAGGAGATGCAGCAGCAAGAGATGCAGCAGGGGATGCATATTCAGCAGTAGATTCAGCAGGAACATCAGAAGAAGATGCAGCAGCAGGAGATTTGGCAGGAGATGCAGCAGTAGATGAAGCAGCAGCAGATGCAGCAGCAAATTCAGCAGATGCAGCAGTAGTAGATTCATAAATAGCTGCAGCAGGAAATGCAGATGAATATGGAGAAGCACGAGATACAGCAGGAGATGCATCTGCAGGTGATGCAGAATAAGATGCAGCAGGTGACGCTCAAGGAGATGCACCAGGAGATGCGGAAAGACATGAAGCAGCAAGATATGCAGCAGAAGGAGATGACGCAAGGAGATGCTTCAATAGAAGGTTCAACATGGGATACAGCAGGAGATGCAGCAGCAGACGAAGCAAAAGGAGATGCAGAAACGAGATGCAGCAGCAGGACATGGATCAAGAGATGAAGCAGCAGGAGATTCATTAAGAGATGCAGTAGCAGGATATGAAACAGCAGGAGATATAGCAGCAGGAGATGCAGCATGAGATGCAGCAGGATGAGATGAAGCAGCAGGGGATGTATTAGGAGATGCAGAATCAGCAGATACAGCAGGATATGCTGTAGCAGGAGATGCAGAAGGAGATGTAGCAGAAGGAGATGCAGCAACAGGAGATGCAGGAGGAGTAGATACAGCACAATATGCAGCAGGATGAGATGGAACAGGAAATGCAGCAGGAGGAGGTACAGCAGCACCAGATGCAGCAGTATATGCAGCAGAAGGAGATGAATAAGACGTGCAGCAGCAATTGATGCAGCAGGAGATGCTGGAGCCAGAGATGCAGAAGAAGTAGATGCAGAAGCAGGAGATGCAGCAGGACATGCATCAGCAGGAGATGCAGCAAAACATACATCAGCAGGAGACACAGCAGCAGGATATGAGGCAGGAGATGCACCAGCAGCAGAAGCAGCAGCAGATGCAGCACCATATGCAGCAGAAGATGCAGAACCATATGCAGCACGAGATACAGAAGCAGATGAAGAAGCAGATGCAGCTAGAGATGTATCATCACCAGAAGCAGCAGCAGAGGCAGCAGCAAAGGATGCAGGATGAGATGCAGCAAGAATTGCATCAGCACGAGATGCTGCTGGAAATTCAGTAGGATATGCAGCAGCAAGAGATTTGGCAACAGCAGATGCAGCAGGATATGCATCTCTTTCTGGTGCAACTCCTGCTGCATCTCCTTTTGCTGTATTTCCTTCTGCTGCATTTCCTGCTCCTGCATCTGATACTTCATCTCCTGCTGCTGCATCTGCTGGTGCTGCATCTCCTGCTGCATCTCCTGCTGAATCTCCTGCTTCTGCATCTCATACCACATCTCCTGCTGCTGCATCTCCTGCTTCTGCATATCTCGCTGCATCTCCTGCTGCTGCATCACCTGCTGCATCACCTGCTGCCGAATCTCCTGCATCTTTTGCTGCATCTGCTGTAGATTCGCCTCCTGGTGCATCTCCAGCTGCTGCACCTCCTTCTGATGGATGTCCTCGTGCATCTCCTGATGCTGCATCTGCTGCTGCATCTCCTGCAGCTGCATCTCCTGTGCCATCTCCTACTGCTGAATCTAGTGCTGCTCCATTCTCTGCTGCATCTACTGCTGCTGCATAGCCTGCGGTGGAATCTCCTAATGCATCTCCTCTTGCTTAGTCTCCTGATGCTTCCCATCCTGCTTCATCTCCTCTTGCTGCATATCTTGCTGCTGCATCTACTGCTGCTTGTCCTGCTGCTATATCCCCTGCTCCATCTCCTGCTGCGGCATTTCCTGCTGCATCTCCTTCTGCATCTCCTGCTGCTCTAGCTGCTGCATCTGCATCATCAGGATATTCTGAAGGAGATGCAGCAGTAGGTAATGCAGCAGCAGGAGATGCAACCACAGCACTGTGGCAGCAGATTCAGCTGCAGGAGATGCAGCCATAGGAGATGCAGCAGGATATTCAGCAGGAGATAGAGCAGAAGGAGATGCAGCAGGAGATGCAGTAGGAGATGCAGCAGAAGGAAGAGTAGCAGCAGAAGATGTAGGAGGATATGCAGCAGCAGTAGATGAAACAGACCATAAAGCAGCAGGATATGCAGAAGCAGGAGGATCAGTAGCAGGGGATGCAGCACCAGATTCAGCAGCAAATTCAGCAGGAAATGTAGCAACAGTAGACGCAGAAGATGGATATGTAGCAGGAGATGCATCAGCAGGCAATGCGCCAGCAGAGGCAGCAGAAGAAGATGCAGCGGGAGGTATAGAAAAAAAAGAGGGAGCAGGAGCAGCCCCTATTACTTGATGTCCTCCTGCATCTGCTGCTTCATCTCCTGCTTCTGTATCTCCTGCTGCTACATCTCCTGATGCATCTTCTGCTCATGCATCTGCAGATGCATCTCCTCATGTTTCATTTCCCGTTGCGTCTGCTGCTCCATCCCCTGCTGCATCTCTTTCTGCTCCATCTGGTGCATCTGCTGTTGCATATGCTGCTGCTTCATCTACTGCTGCATCTCCGGCTAAATCTCCTGCTGCTGCATCTGTTTCTGAAGTTTCTGCTGAATCTACTGCTGAATATGCATCCCCTGCTGCATCTCCTGCTGCTGCATCTCCTGCTTCATATCCTACTGCATCTCCTGCTGCAGCATATCTTGCTGCATTTCCTTCTGCTGCATCTCCTGCTGCATCATGTGCTGCAGCATCTTCTGCTGCTACATGTCCTACCGAATCTGCTTCTCCTGATGCATCTATTGCTGCTGCATCTATTGCTGCCGCATCTGCTGCCTCTGCAGCTACAGCTGCATCACCTCCTGCTGCATATTCTGCTGCATTTCCTGCTGCTGCTTTATCTGCTGCTCCATTTCCTGATGCTTCACGTACTGCTGCATCTCCTTAATCTGATGCTCCATTTCCTGATGCTTCTGTACTGCTGCATCTCCTGCTACATTTGCTGCTGCTGCATCTCCTTCTACTTGAAGTCCTCCTGCACCTCCTGCTTCTTCATCTGCTGCTTCATCTCCCGCTGCTGCATCTGCTGCTTCATCTCCTGCTGCAACCTCTGCGGATGCATCTGCGAATTCATCTGCTGAAGCATCTCCATTTCCTGATGCATCTGCTGCTCAATCTTCTACGGATGCATCTACTGCTTCTGCATTTCAGCTGCATATCCTGTTGAAGGCATCTGCGGCTGCATCTCCTGCTGCTGCATCTCTTGCTGAATCTCCTGCTGCACTTCCTGCAGTAACTGCTGATGCATATGTTGCTATTTCATCTCTTGCTGCATCTCCTGCTAAACCTTCTTCTGCAGAATCTCCTCCAGCATCTCCTGCTACAATTCCTGCTGATGTATCTCCTTCTGCATCTCCTACTACATCCCCTGCTGCTGAATCTCCTTCTGTATCTCTGGCTGCATCTCCTGCTGCATCTTCTGCTAGTGCATGTTCTGCTGCATTTCCTGCTGATGCATATCCTGCTGCTCTATTTCCTGATGCATCTCTTTCTGCTTTATCTTTTTCTGCATCTCCTGCTGCATCTCTTCCTGCTGGATCTCCTGCTTAATCTCCTCCTCCTACATCTTCAGTATATGCTGCTGCATCTGGTTCTGCGTCACATATTGCTGCATCTCCTGCTATTGCACCTGCTGCTGCAACTCCTGCTACTTCATCTGCTGCTGCATCTCCTGTTACTTCATCTGCTGCTGAATCTGAACCTCCTCTTTCTTCTGCTGCCTGCATCTCCTGCTGATGCATCTCCTCTTGCTGCATCTTCTGCTGCATTTCTGGCTACTGCATGTCCTTAATCTGCTGCTGCATCTGCTGCTGATTCATGTACTGCTGTATCTTCTGCTACAATTCCTGCTTGTACATTTCCTGGCACTTGGTGTCCTCCTGCACCTCCTGCTGCTGCATCCTCTGCTCATGCATCTGCAGATACATCTGCAGAAAGATCTCCATTTCCTGCTGCATCTGCTGCTCAATCTTCTACTGATGCATCTAGTGCTTCTGCATTTCAGCTGCATATCCTGTTGAAGGCATCTGCGGCTGCATCTCCTGCTGCTACATCTCCTGCTGAATCTCCTGTTGCACTTCCTGCTGTAACTGCTGATGTATATGTTACCATTTCATATCCTGCTGCATCTCCTGCTGAATTATCTTCTGCAGAATCTCCTGCTGCATCTCCTGCTACAATTCCTGCTGATGTATCTCCAACTACATCCCCTGCTTCTGAATCTCCTTCTATGTCTCCTGCTGCAACTCCTGCTGCATTTTCTACTGAATCTCCTGCTGCATCTCCTGCTGCGTTTTCTACTGAATCTCCTTCTGCACAATCTCCTACAGAATTTCCTACTGCAGAATCTGCTGATGCATTTCCTGCTGATGCATCTCCTGCTGAATCTCCTGATGCTGCATCTCCTGCTGCTGAATCTCCTGCCTATTCATCTCCTGCAACTGCAACTCCTGCTGAACCTGCTGCTGCCTCTGGTTCGCCTGCATCTTCTTTTCCTGCATCTATTGCTGCTGCATCTATGGCTGATTTCCTGCTGCAGTTCTTTCTGTTGAAACTGCTGCTGCATATCCTGGTGCATCACCTGCTGAATATGCATCTCTTGCTACATCTCCTGCTGATACACCTCATGCAGCTGCATCTGCTGTTGCCAAATCGCTTGCTGTTTCATATCCTAATGATTTTCCAGCAGCATCTCGTGCTGATGCAATTATTGCTGCATCTCATCCTGCATCCTTTGTTGCTGCATCTGCTGCTGCTTCTGCATCTCCTGCCTCATATCGTGCTGCTGTATCTCCTGCAGATGCATGTCCTGGTGCATCTCCTGCTTCTGCATCTACTTCTTCTGCATCTCCCGATCCAGCATCTCCTGCTGCATCAATTGCTGCTGCACGTCTTATTCATCTCCTTCTGCTGCATATACTGCTGCATCTGATGCTGCTGTACCTCCTCCTGCTGCATTTCCTGTTGCATCTCCCCCTGCTGCATCTCCTGCTGAATTTCCTGTTGCTGCATCTCCTGTCATATCTTTCATGCTGCATCTCCTGCTTCATCTCCTGCTGTATCTCTTGCTGCTGCATCTCCTTCTGCTACATCTCCTACTGCATCTCCTGCTACAGCATATCCTGCTGTATCTGCTGCTTCTGCATCTCCTGATACATCTCCTTCTGCTTCATCTCATCCTGCTGCATCTCAGGCTGCATCTCCTGCTGCTATATCTCCTGCTGTTTCATATCCTGCTACTGCATCTCCAAATGAATCTCCTGCCCCTTCATCTCTTGATTCATGTCCTGCTGCTGCATCTCCTGTTTCTGCATCTCCTTTTGCTTCGTCTGCTGCTGCATCTCATGTTGAACCTTCTATTGAAGCATTCCTGCATCATCTCTTTCTGCTGCATATCTTCCTGCTCCATCTCGTTCTGCATCTCCTGCTGCATCTCCTTGAGTGTCACCTGCTTCATCTCCTCTACATCACCTGTGGATGCATCTCCTGCTGTATCTCCTGCTCCTACATAGTCACCTGCATTTCCTGCTGCACCTTTTTATGATTCTACTACTGCTGCATCTGCTGAATTTGCTGCTGCATCTGCTGCTGCTTTATCTACTGCTGCATCTCCTGATAGGTCTCCTGCTGCTGCATCTCCTGCTACTGCATCTGATGCTGCATCAGCTGCTACTTTCTCTCTTCCTGCATTTACTGCGGCTGCATCTCTTGCTATATTTCCTTCTGCTGCATCTTCTTCACTTTATCTACTACTCTGCACCTCCTGCTGCTGCATCTCCTCCTTCTGCATCTCCGGCTGAATCGCCTGTAGCAGCTCCTGCTTCTTCATCTACTGCTGCAACATCTCCTAGTGCTGCTGCATCTCCTGTTACTTCTGCTGCTGCTGTATTCCCTGCTGCATCTCCTGATGCTGCAGCTCCTTCTGCATCTCCTTCTGTGTCTGCTGCTACTACATCCCCTGCTGCTGCATTTCCTGCTGAATCTCCTGATGCTGCAACTCCTTCTGCATCTTCTGCTGATGCATCTCCTGCAGAATCTGCTGCTGCTGCATCTCCTGTTGCATCTGCTTCTGATGCATCTGTGGCTACACCGCTGCTGCTGCATCTCTTCCTGCATTTCCTGCTTCATCTGCTAATGCATCTGCTGCATTGTCCTGCTACATCTCATCATCCTTCACATCCTGCTGCATCTGCTGAAGATTCTCTTCCTATTGCTTCTCCTGCTGAATCTGCATTTCCTGCTTCATCTGCTTCTGCTTCTGCTGCTGCATCTCCTGCTGAATTAGCTGCTGCTGCATCTGCTTCTACATGTACGTTAAAATTTCTACGTTTGCTGCCTCATCTCCTGTTCAGTCTGCTGATGCGCCTCGGGCTGCTGCATCTCCTGCTTCAACTTCAGCTGCTGCATCTGTGGCTTCATCACCTCATATGTCATCTCCTGCTGCATCTGCTGCAGTATTTCCTGATGCAGTACCTGCTGATCCTGCATCTACTGCTGCATTTCCTGCTGCATATTCTGCTGCTCTGCTGCTGCTTCATCTCCTGCCAAATCTCCTGCTTCATATCCTGCTGCTGCACCTCCTAATGCATCTCATGATAATGCTTCATCTCCTGGTACTGCATCTCCTGCTGCACCTACTGCTGCTGCATTTCCTGCTGCATCTTCTGCTGTTGCATCTCCTGCTGATGGGTCTGATGCAGCATCTCTTGCTCTTGCATCTCCTGCTGCATCTCTTGCTGCTGCATTACCTGCTCTATCTCCTCCTACTGCATCTCCTGCTGCTGCATCTCCTGCTTCTGTATATACTGCTGCCTTTCCTGCTGCTGCATCTCCTGCTGCTCTATTACCTTCTGCATCGACTCCTGCTGCATGTCCTACTGCTGCATCTATTCTTACTGCATCTGCTTCTGCATCTTCTTCTTCTGAATCTCTTCTAAATCTGCATCTCCTGCTGCTTCGTATCCTGTTCTTGCATCTCCTTCTGCTGAATCTCATCCTGAATCTCCTGTGGCATCTCATGCTGCCACATATCATGCTGAATCTCCTGCTGCTGCATCTCCTACTGCTGCATCACCTTCTGCATGTGCTGCTGCATCATCTCCTTCTGCTGCACCTCCTGTTGCTGCATCTGCTGCTGCATCTGCTGCTTCATCTTCTGCTGCTGCACCTCCTGCTGCATCTCTGTCTGAATCTCGTGGTGCAGCATTTCCTGCTAATGCAAATACTGCTTCAAATCCTGCTGCTGCATTACCTTCTGCATCTATTCCTGTTGTAGTTCCTGCTGCTGCATCTCCTTCTGCTGCATCTGCTGCTTCATCTCCTACTGCTGCATCTGCTGATATTGCATGTGCTGCTGCATCTCTTGGTGCTGCATCTTCTTGTTTTGCATCTTCTGCTGCATCTCTTGCGGCATCACCTGCTCCTGTATCTCCTGCTAGTACATATCCTGATTCATCCTCTGCTCATGCATTGGCGGATACATCTCCTGATGCACCATTTCCCGTTGCATCTGCTGCTCCATCCCCTGCTGCATCACTTCCTGCTCCATCTGGTGCATCTGCTGTTGCATATGCTGCTGCTTCATCTACTGCTGCATCTCCTGCTTCATCTCCAGTTGCTGCATCAGTTGCTGCTGAATCTCCTGATGAATCTCCTGTAGAATCTCATGCTTCTACATATCATGCTGAATCTCCTGCTGCAGAATCTCCTGCTGCTGAATCTCCTGCTGCATCTCCTACTGCTGCATCACCTTCTGCATGTGCTGCTGCATCATCTCCTTCTGCTGCATCTCCTGTTGCTGCATCTGCTGGTGCTGCACCCTGCTACAACATCTGCTTCTGCATCTCCTGCTGCTGCATCTCCGTCTGAGTCTCTTGGTAGTGCATCTCCTGCTGATGCATGTCCTGCTGCATCTCCTGCTTCTGCATCTATTTCTTCTGAATCTCTGGCTCCAGCAACTCCTGCTGAATCAATTGCTGCCGCATGCCTTATTCATCTCCTACTGCTGCATATACTGCTGCATCTGGTGCTGCTGTACCTCCTCCTGCTGCATTTCCTCTTGCATACCCTCCTGCTGCATCTCCTGCTTCACCTCCTCCTTCTGCATCTCCTGTCCCATCTCCTCCTGCTGCATCTCCTGCTGAATCTCCTGCTGCTGCATCTCCTTCTGCTACATCTCCTTCTGCAGCTCCTGCTACAGCATCTCCTGCTGTAGCTGCTGTTTCTGCATCTCCTGATACATCCCCTGCTGCTTCGTCTCATCCTGCTGCATCTCATGCTACTATATATCCTGCTGTTTCATATCCTGCTACTGCATCTCCAAATGAATCTCCTGCTGCTTCTTCTCTAGATCCATATCCTGCTGATGCAATTCCTGTTTCTGCTTCTTCTCCTTTTGCTTCGTCTGCTGCTACATCTCCTGCTGTATCTCATGTTGCACCTTCTATTGAAGCACCTCCTGCGTCATCTTCTTCTACTGCATATCTTGCTGCTGAATCTCGTTCTGCATCTCCTGCTGCATCTCCTTGAGCGTCATCTGCAGATGCATCTCCTGCTGTATCTCCTGCTCCTGCATAGTCATCTGCATTTCCTGCTGCAGCTCTTTATGATTCTCATACTGCTGCATCTGCTGAATTTGCAGCTGCATCTGCTGCTGCTTCATCTTCTGCTGCATCTCCTGATAGATCTCCTGCTGCTGCACCTCCTGCAGCTGCATCTCCTCTAGCTCCATCTGATGCTGCATCTGATGCTACTTTCTCTCTTGCTGCATTTACTGCGGCTGCATCTCCTGCTATATTTCCTTCTGCTGCATCTTCTTCACTTCTTCTACTACTCTGCATCTCTCGCTACTGCATCTCCGGCTGAATCGCCTGTAACATCTCCTGCTTCTTCATCTCCTGCTGCTTTCATCTCCTAGTGCATATGATGATGATGCATCTCCTGTTACTTCTGCTGCTGCTGCATTCCCTGATTCTGCAACTCTTTCTGCATCTCCTGCTACGACCTCCCCTGCTGCTGCATTTCTGGCTGAATCTCCTGATGCTGCAACTGCTCCTGCATCTCCTCCTACTACATCCCCTCATGCTGCATATCCTTCTTCATCTCCTTATGCTGCAAATCCTTCTCCATCTCCTACTGCATCTCATTTCTTAATGCATGTCCTGCTGCATTTCCTGTTGAAACGTCTCCTGCTCTATCTCCTCCGTTATACCTTTCTACATTTGCTGCCTCATTTCCTCATGCACCTGCTGATGCCCCTCGTGCTGCTGCATCTCCTGCTTCATCTTCAACTGATGCATCTGTGGCTTCATCACATGATATGTCATGCTCTATCTCCTCCTACTGCAACTCCTCCTGCTGCATTTCCTGCTTCAACAACTCCTGCTGCTGAATCTCCTGCTGCTGCATCTGCTGATAGTGCATGTGCTGCTGCACCTCCTGCTGTATCTCTTGGTGCTGCATCTTCTGCTGTTGCATCTACTGCTTTATCTCATTATGACTTAACTGCCACTATTGAGGCGCTTAGGGGAAATCGAATAACGCCCACAGGGAAGATGCTAGCATGGAGTGCTGCTGCTTCTGAATGTCTTCTCTTAAAGCGCTTTCACTGCAAAGCGAGACTTGTAAGAAGTTTGAGTATACGCTTGTGTACTTTAATATCAGAACGGCTAGTAAAGGTCACTTGAAAATAGCAGAGCGATCAGCACAAATACCGCAGGGAAGAAGCTACGATGAAATGCTGGCTCTCGTTAGAGTCTTCTCTGGAAACGCTTTCACTGCAAGCTGCAAAGCATGACTAACAGAACGTTTTAGTATAGGGTACTGAATTGTGACTTATGAAGGTGCTTTCTGATAAGTGAGTAACTGACGCAGTGAAGATGCTAGCGTGGAATACTGCTGCTTCTGAATGTCTTAGAGCGCTTTCACTGCAAGCTGTGAAGCACGACTAACACATTTTAGTTTAGGGTAATGAATTGTGACTTAACTGCGCCTGTTAATACGCTTATAGAAAAGTAAGTATTTCAGGCAGTGCAGATGCTGGCCTGAAACTACACCGCTTATTAATGTTTTCTCTTATAGCGCTGTTACTGCAAAAGATGACTTTCACTCTAGGCTTATGAACTGTAAGATCAGAACGGCTATTAAAGCCTCATTTCAAGATTTGAGATCGTTCAGCACAAGTACAGCAGGGAAGCTGCTACCATCAAATTTTGGCTCTCGTTAGGATCCTTTCATGAAGCGCTGTCACTGCCAGCCGCAAAGCACGAAAAACGCAACGTTTTCGCGTAGGCTAGTTATTAGCGACTTAATAACGCCTAATAACGCTTTTTAGGAAAAGAGAATATCTCCAGCAGGGAAGATGTTAGCATGGAATGCTTCTGCTTCTGAATGTCTTCTCTTAGAGCGCAATCACTGCAAACCAAGATTTATCGAACTTTCCATCTTGGCTATTGAACGGTAACATCAGCAGGGCTAGTAAAACTTCACTTGAAGATGTGAAAGCTTTCAACAGAACTACCCCTGGGAAGTTCCTAGCATCAAATGGTGGCTCTCGTTAGATTCTTCTCTGGAAGCGCTTTCACTGCAAGCTGCCAACACGAAAGTATTAGTATAGGCTAGTGAATAGGGACTTTTTAGCGTAGGCTAGTGAATAGGGACTTAACACCGTCTATTACGGCGTTGTAGTACAAATTCATATCTCCAGCAGAGAAGATGCTAGCATGGAATGCTTCTGCTTGTGGAAGTATTCTCTTAGAGAGCTTTCATTGCAGAGCACGACTTGTAGAACTTTCAGTCTAGTCTTGTGTACTGTAAGACTAGAATGGCTACGAAGGCTTTACTTCAAAATTTCAGAGCGTTCGGCACAAGTAACACAGGAAAGGTGTTACCATCAAAAGCTGGCTTTCGTTAGCGTCTTCTATGGAAGCGATTTCTCTGCAAGATGCAGAGAAAGACTAACGCAACGTTCTTGTGTTGGCAAATGAATAGAGACTTAATAGCGCCTAATAACGCGCTTTAGGAAAAGTGAATATCTCCAGCAGGGAAGATGTTAGCATGGAATGCTTCTGCTTCTGAATGTCTTCTCTTAGAGCGCAATCACTGCAAACCAAGATTTATCGAACTCTCCGTCTAGGCTAGTGAACTGTAACATCAGTAAAGCTAGTAAGGCTTCACTTGAAGATTTTGAAAGCGTTAAACAGAAATACCCCTGGGAAGTTGCTAGCATCAAATGGTGTCTCTCGTTTGAATCTTCTCTGGAAGCACTTTCACTGAGAGGTACAAAACACTTTGAACAATGCGTTTAAGTGTAGCTTAAAGAATAGTGAAATAACAGCGACTAATAACGAGCTTTAGGAAAAGTGAATATCTCCAACAGTGAAGATGTTAGCACGGAATGCTGCTGCTTCTGAATGTCATCTTATAGCACAACTACCGAAGGAATGCTGAAACCATCAAATGGTGTCTCTCGTTAGAATCTTCTCTGGAAGCGCTTTCACTGCAAGCTGCAAACACTACTAAAAGAACTTACTAGCATAGGCTAGTGAATAGGGACTTAACACCGTCTATTACGGCGTTGTAGTAAAAATTCTCCAGCAGAGAAGATGTTAGCATGGAATGCTTCTGCTTGTGGATGTATTCTCTTAGAGCGCTTTCACTGCAGAGCACGACTTGTAGAACTTTCAGGGGTATTTCTGCTAAACGCTTTCAAATCTTCAGGTGAAGCCTTACTAGCCATGCTGATGTTACTGTTCAGTAGTCTAGACGGAAAGTTCTACAAGTCGTGCTCTGCAGTGATTGCTCTCTAAGAGAATACATCCACAAGCAGAAGCATTCCATGCTAACATCTTCCCTGCTGGAGATATTCTTTTTTCCTATAGCGCGTTGTTAGCCGTTATTAAATCGCTAATAACTAGCCTCCGCGAAAACGTTGCGTTTTTCCTGCTTTGCAGCTGACAGTGAAAGCGCTTCATGAAAAGATCCTAACGAGAGCCAAAATTTGATGGTAGCAGCTTCCGTGAGGTACTTGAGCAGAAATCTCTAAAATCTTGACGTGATGCCTCAATAGCCTTGCTGATATTACCGTTCACTAGCCTAGACTGAAAGTTCGACAGGTCTCGCATTCCAGTTAAAGTGCTATAAGAGACGACATTCAGAAGCAGCAGCATTCCGTGCTTACGTCTTCGCTGTTGGAGATAGTCACTTTACCTAAAGCTCGTTATTAGTCGCTGATATGTCACTATTCTTTAACCTACACTTAAACGCAGTGTTAATCGTGTTTTGCACCTCTCAGTGAAAGCGCTTCCAGAGAAGACTCTAACGAGAGCCAGCATTTCATCGTAGCTTCTTCCCTGCGGTATTTGTGCTGAACGCTCTGCTACTTTCAAGTGACCTTTACTAGCCGTTCTGATATTAAAGTACACAAGCGTATACTCAAACTTCTTACAAGTCTCGCTTTGCAGTGAAAGCGCTTTAAGAGAAGACATTCAGAAGCAGCAGCACTCCATGCTAGCATCTTCCCTGTGGGCGTTATTCGATTTCCCTAAAGCACCTCAAAAGTGGCAGTGAAGTCATAATGAGATAAAGCAGGAGTTGCAACAGCAGAAGATGCAGCACCAAGAGATACAGCAGGAAGTGCAGCAGACCATGCAGTATCAGCAGATGCAGCAGCAGGAGATGTAGCAGCAGATGCAGCAGCAGGAGATGCAGCAGCAGGAGTTGAAGCAGAATATGCATCAGTAGGAAATGCAGCATCATGAGATTAAGACGGAGATGCAGCAGCAGGATATGAAGCAGCAGATGCAGCAGCAGGAGATGCAGCAGCAGGAGTTGAAGCAGAATATGCATCAGTAGGAAATGCAGCATCATGAGATTAAGACGGAGATGCAGCAGGAGGTGCAGCAGCAGGAGATTCAGAAGCAGTTGTTGCAGCAGGTGCAGCACCAGCAGATGAAGCAACAGGAGATGAAGCAGAAGGAGATGCTGCAGCAGCACATGCAGAAGGTGATGCAGCAGCAGTAGATGCAGCAGCAGATGCAGCAGGAGATTCAGCAGCAGGAGATGCAGCAGCAGACAAAGGATATTCAGCAGCAGATATGGCATAAGGAGATTCAGCAGCAGAAGGTGCAGCAGGTGATGCAGAAGCAAACGCAGCAGTAGGAGTGGCAGCAGGTGGAGATGCATCAGGAGATGCATATTCAGAAGGAGAAGCAGCAGGAGATGAAGCAGCAGCAGGAGATGGAGAAGCAGATGCAGCAGGAAATGAAGATTCAGCAGAAGATGCAGTAGGAAGAGATTCTTCAACATATGCAGCAGCATGATATGATGCAGCAACAGGAGATACAGCAGGTTATGGAGAAAGAGGAGATGATGCAGCAGACGCAGCAGCAGGAGATTCAGCAGGAGCAGACGCAGCAGCAGGAGATTCAGCAGCAGGAAAGGCAGAAGGAGATGCATATTCAGAAGGAGATACATCAGGAGATGTAGCGGGATATGTAACAGCATGAGATGCCGCCGGAGATTCAGGGGAAGGAGATGCAAGAGCAGGAGATGCAGCTGGAGTCGATGCAGTAGGTAATAGAGCAGCAGGAGATTCAGAAGGAGATGCAGAATGAGATTCAGCAGCAGGAGATGCAGCAGCAGGAAATGCAGCAGTATATATATTGAAGCAGGATATGCAGCAGGTGGAGATGCAGCAGGAGGAGATAGAGCAGGTAATGCAGCAGCAAGAGATGCAAGAGCAAGAGATGCTGCATCAGGCCCATAGCAGGAGATGCAGCAGCAGAAGATGCAGCAAGAAAAGCAGCAACAGGAGATGAAGCATTACCATGAGATGCATTAAGAGATGCAGCAGCAGGATATGTAGCAGGAATTTTGGCAGGAGATGAAGCAGCAGCAGAGCAGCAGCAGATGCAGCAGGAAATGCAGCACTAGATTCTAGGTCAGCAAATACTCCATCAGGAAATACTGAAGCAGATGCAGCAGGAGATGACATATCATGTGATGAAGCCACAGATGCATCAGTTGAAGATGAAGCAGGAGATGCAGCAGCACGAGGGGCATCAGCAGGTGCATGAGGAAATGAGGCAGCAAATGTAGAAAGATATAACGGAGGAGATAGAGCAGGAGACGTTTCAACAGGAAATGCAGCAGGACATGCATTAAGAAATGAGATGCAGTAGGAGATGGAGAAGGATTTGCAGCATAAGGAGATGAAGAAGGAAATGCAGCATGAGGGGATGTAGTAGGAGGAGATGCAGGAGCAGTTGCAGCATCAGGAAATTCAGCCGGAAATGCAGCAGCAGGGGATGTCATAGCAGGAGATGCAGAAGGAGTTGCAGAATCAGTAAATGCAGCAGCAGCAGAACAGGAGATGCAGCAGCATCATATGCACTAGGAGATGTAGCAGCAGGAGATGAAGAAGCAGGAGATGCTACAGGCGATTCAGCCGGAGATGCAGAAGGAGGTGATGCAGCAGCAGGACGTGCAGAGTAATAGATGAAGTGAAGAAGATGCAGCAGAAGGAAATATAGCAGGAGATGCAGCCTCAGTAAATGCAGCAAGAGAGAAAGTAGCATCATATGCAGCAACAGATGCAGTAGCAGCTGCAACAGCAGGAGATGCAGCAGCAGGAGCTATATTTCCTTCTGCTGCATCTTCTTCACTTCATCTACTACTCTGCACCTCCTGCTGCTGCATCTCCGCAGCAGGATATGCAGATGAATATGGAGGAGCAGGAGATACAACAGGAGATGCATCTGCAGGTGATGCAGAAGGAGATGCAGCAGGTGATGCTCAAGGAGATGCAGCAGGAGATGCAGAAGGAGATGAAGCAGGAAGATATGCAGCAGAAAGAGATGACGCAGGAGATGGTTCAATACAAAGTGCAACATGAGATACAGCAGATAAAGATGCAGCAGCCGACGAAGGAGAAGGAGATGCAGAAATAGGAGATGCAGCAGCAGGACATGGATCAAGAGATGAAGCAGCAGGAGATTCATTAGGAGATGCAGTAGCAGGATATGAAACAGCAGGAGCTATAGCAGCAGGAGATGCAGCCTGAGATGCAGCAGGATGAGACAAAGCAGCAGGGGATGTATCAGGAGATGCAGAAGCAGAAGATAGAGCCGGAGATGCCATAGCAGGAGATGCAAAAGGAGATGATGCAGCAGCAGGAAGAGATTAAGCAGGAGATGCAGCAGGAAGAGATTAAGCAGGAGATGCAGCAGGAGGAGGTGGAACAGGAGATGAAGCAGGAAGAGGTACAGCAGCAGAAGATGCAGCAGTAGATGCAGCAGAAGGAGATGCATAAAATATGCAGCAGCAATTGATGAAGTAGGAGATGCTGGAGCCAGAGATGTCGAAGAAGTAGATGCAGAAGAATTAGATGCAGAATCAGGAGATGCAGAGGTAAATGCATTAGCAGAAGATACAGCAAAACATACATCAGGAGACACAACAGCAGGATATGAAGCAGAAGGTGCAGCAGCAGATGCAGAAGCAAAGGATGCAGGATGAGATGCAGCAAGAATTGCGTCAGCATGGAGATGCTGCTGGAATTTTAGTAGGATATGCAACAGCAAGCGATTTGGCAACAGCAGATGCAGCAGGATATGCAGCAGCAGATGCAGCTGCATGAGATGTATCAGGAGGAGATGTAGCAACAGATGCATATTCAGCAGGTGATGCACCAGGATATGCAGCAGGAGGTTCAAGAGAAGGAAATGCAGCAGGAAATCAGCTGGAGATGCAGCAGCAGGAGATGCAGGAAAAGAAGAAGAAGGCGATCCAGAGGCAGCAGCAGATTCAGCAGCAGGAGATTAAGAGGCAGGAGATTCAGCAGGAAATGCATCAGCAGGAAATGCATCAGCAGATTGTGCAGCAGGAAATTCCGTAGGAGATTGTGCAGCAGGAGATTCAGTAGAAAAGGCAGCAGGAGATTCAGTAGAAAATGCAGCAGGAGATGCAGACGGAAATATAGATGGAGATTCAGCAGCAGGGGATGTAGTAGGAGATGAAGCAGGAGATACATCAGCAGGAATTGTAGCAGGAGATGCTGGAGGAGATTCTACAGAAGAAGATTCATTAGGAGATGCAGCAGTAGATGAAATAGCAACATATGCATCAGCAGTTACAGCAGGAAGTGCAGCAGGAGATTCAGCAGGAGATGTAGCAGCAGGAGATGCAGCCGCAGATGCCTTCAACAGGATATGCAGCTGAAATGCAGAAGCACTAGATGCATCCGTAGAAGATTGAGCAGCAGATGCAGCAGGAAAAGGAGATTATTCTGGAGATGCATGCTCAAATGCATCCACAGAAGATGCAGCAAGAGATGAAGCAGCACATGCAGCAGCAGGAGATGCAGGAGGACACCAAGTAGAAGGAGATGCAGCAGCAGCAAATGTAGCAGGAGATGCAGCAGTACATGAAGCATCAGGAAATCGAGCAGCAGATTAAGCAGCAGCAGGATATGCAGCAGGCGGTAATGCAGCAGGTGATGCATCAGCAGGTGATGCAGCTGCAGCTGCAGAGGCAGCAGATGCAGCAGCAATAGATGCAGCATCAGATGCATCAGGAGATGCTCTTTCAGTAGGAGATGTAGTAGCAGAAGATGCTGCAGCAGATGATGCAGCAGGAGATGCAGCAGAAGGAAATGAAGCAAGATATGCTGCAGGAGGATATGAAGCAGGAGATGTAGAAGCAGGAGATGCAGAAGCAGGAGATGCAGCAGGGAATGCATATTCGGCAGTAGATTCAGCAGAAACCTCTGAAGGAGATGCAGCAGCAGGAGATTTAGCAGGAGATGCAGCAGTAGATGAAGCAGCAGCATATGCAACAGCAGTTGCACCAGATGGAGCAGAAAGAGATGCAGCACGGGATGGAGCAGAAGATGAAATGGGTAATGGCGCATGAGGAGATGCATCCACATATGCATGAGCAGAGGATGCATCAGGAGATGTAGCATGAGGAGATACAGGAGCAGGAGATGCCGCAGGAGATGCAACCCCAGAAGATGCAGCACCAAGAGATGCAGCAGGAGATGCAGCATCACAGGCAGTATCAGCAGATGCAGCAGCAGGAGATGAAGCACCAGATGCAGCAGCAAGAGATGCAGCAGCCGGAAATAAAACAGGAATAGATGCAGAAGGAAATGCAGCTGTAGGAGATGCAGAAGATTCAGCAGGAGATGCAGCAGGAGATGTAGAAGGAGATTCAGCAGCAGGGGATGTAGTAGGAGATGCAGCAGGAGATACATCAGCAGGAATTATTGCAGGAGATGCTGGAGGAGAATCTGCAGAAGAATATTCAGCACGAGATGCAGCAGGAGATGAAATAGCAACATATGCATCAGCAGTTACAGCAGGAAGTGCAGCAGGAGATTCAGCAGGAGATGTAGCAGCAGGAGATGCAGCCGCAGATGCCTTCAACAGGATATGCTGCTGAAATGCAGAAGTACTTGATGTATCCGTAAAAGCTTGAGCAGCAGATGCAGCAGGAAATGGAGGTGCTTCTGTAGATGAATTCGCAGATTCATCCGTAGAGGATGCAGCAAGAGATGAATCCGCAGGCTATACAGCAGCTGGAGATGAAGCAGTAGTGCAGCAGAAGGAGATGCAGCAGCAGCAAGTGTAGCAGGAGATGGAGCAGTACATGGAGCATCAGGAAATGGAGCAGCAGATTAATGAGATGCAGCAGTACAAGAAGCATCAGGAAATGGAGCAGCAGATTAAGCAGCAGCAGGAGGTAATGCAGCAGAATATGCAGCATCAGGTGATGCAGCTGCAGAGGCAGCAGGTGTAGCAGCAATAGATACAGCAGCAGATGCATCAGGAGATGCAGATTTAGTAGGAGATATAGCAGCAAAAGATGCTGCAGCAGATGATGCAGCAGGAGATGCAGCAGAAGGAAATGCATCAAGATATGCTGCAGGAGGAGATGCAGTAGGCTATGAAGCACTAGATGCAGCAGCAGGAGATGCAGCCGGGGATGCATGTTCAGCAGTAGATTTAGCAGGAACATCAGAAGGAGATGAAGCAGCAGGAGATTTAACAGGAGATGCATCAGTAGATGAAGCAGCAGCATATGCAACAGCAGATGCACCAGATGGAGCAGAAAGAGATGCAGCAGGGGATGGAGCAGCAGATGCAACGGGAAATGGTGCATCAGGAGATGCATCCACAGATGAATGAGCAGAGGATGCATCAGGAGATGTAGCAACAGGAGATACAGGATGCCGCAGGAGATTAGCAGGAGTTGAAACACCAGAAGATGCAGCACCAAGAGATGCAGCAGGAGATGCAGCAGCACATGCAGTATCAGCAGATGCAGCAGCAGGATATAGAACAGGAATAGATGCAGAAGTTAATGCAGCAGCACGAGTTGAAGCAGAATATGCATCAGCAGGAAATGCAGCAGCAAGAAATTCAGATGGAGATGTAGAAGGAGATGCAGAAGTAGGAGATGCAGCAGAAGAAGATGCTGCAGCAGCACATGTAGAAGAAGATGCAGCAGTAGGAGATGCAGCAGAAGATTCAGCAGCAGGAGATTCAGCAGCAGACAAAGGATATTCAGTAGCAGACACGGCATCAGGAGATTCAGCAGCTGGAGGTGCAGCAGGAGATGCAGAAGCAAACGCAGCAGTAGGAGTGGCAACAGGTGGAAATGCATTAGGAGATTCAGCATGATATGTAGAAGCATTAGATGTCACAGGAGATTCTTCAGGAGATTCAGCAGCAACTGATGCAGCAGCAGGAGAAGCAATAGGAGATGCAGTAGCAGCAGGAGATGCAGAAGCAGATGCAGCAGGAAATGAAGATTCATCAGAAGATGCTGTAGGAAGAGATTCTTCAACATATGCAGCAGCATGATATGATGCAGCAACAGGAGATACAGCAGGTTATGGAGAAAGAGGAGATGATGCAGCAGACGCAGCAGCAGAAGATTCAGCAAGAGAAGATACAGCAGCAGGATATTCAGCAGAAGGAGATTCAGCAGCAGGAGAAGCAGCAGGAGATGCATATTCAGAAGGAGATACGTCAGGAGATGTAGCAGGATATGTAGCAGCATGAGATGCCACCAGAGATTCAGGAGGAGATTCAGCAGAAGGAGATGCAAGAGCAGGAGATGAAGCAGCAGGAGATGCAGAAGCAGGCTATACAGCTGCAGGAGATGAAGCTTCAGATGCAGCAGCAGGAAATGCAGGAAGACATCAAGTAGAAGGAGCTGCAGCAGCAGGAGATTCCGCAGGAGATGCATTGGCAGAAGATGGAGAAGGAGTTGCAGCATAAGGAGATTCAGTAGGAAATGCAGCAGCAGGGGATGTTGTAGCAGGAGACACTGAAGAAGGTGCAGAAGGAGCTGCAGCATCAGGAGATGCAGCAGGGAATGCAGCAGCAGCAGAAGTAACAGCAGATGCAGCAGCACTAGGAGATGTAGCAGCAGTAGATGAAGAAGCAGGAGATGCCTCAGGCGATTCAGACGGAGATGCAGAAGGAGGAGATGCAGCAGAAGGAAAGGCAGAGTAATACATGAAGTGAAGATGCAGCAGAAGGAAATATAGCAGGAGATGCAGCCGCAGTAAATGCAGCAAGAGAGAAAGCAGCATCAGATGCAGCATCAGATGCAGCATCAGATGCAGCATCAGGTGCAGCAGAAGGAGATGCAGCAGCAGGTGCAGCAGCAGGAGATGCAGCAGCAGGTGCAGCAGCAGGAGATGCAGCATCAGGAGATCTATCAGGATATGCCGCAGTAGATGATGCAGCAGTAGATGCAGCAGCATATTAAGCAGATGCAGCAGTAGTAGATACATAAAGAGCTGCAGCAGGAAATGCAGATGAATATGGAGGAGCAGAATATGCATCTGCAGGTGATGCAGAAGGAGATGCAGCAGGTGACGCTCAAGGAGATGCAGCAGGAGATGCAGAACGAGATGAAGCAGCAAGATATGCAGCAGAAGGAAATGACGCAGGAGAAGTTTCAATAGAAAGTGCAACATGACATACAGCAGGAGATGCAGCAGCAGACGAAGCAAAAGGAGATGCAGAAACGAGATGCAGCAGCAAGACGTGGATCAAGAGATGAAGCAGCAGAAGATGCATTTCGAGATGCAGTAGCAGGATATGAAAGAGCAGGAGCTATAGCAGCAGGAGATGCAGCAGGAAGAGATGGGACAGGAGATGCAGCAAAAGGAGATTCAGCAGAAAATGCAGGAGGTGGAGATGCAACAGGAAATGCAGCAGGAGGAGGTACAGCAGCACCAGATGCTGCAGTATATGCAGCAGAAGAAGATGAATAAGAGGTGCAGCAGCAATTGATGTAGCAGGAGATGCTGGAGTGGGAGATGCAGAAGAAGTAGATGCAGAAGATGTAGAAGCAGCAGGACATGCATCAGCAGAAGATGCATCAAAACATACATCAGCAGGAAACACAGCAGCAGGATATGAGTCAGGAGATGCACCAGCAGCAGAAGCAGTAGCAGATGCAGAAGCAAAGTGTGCAGGATGAGATGCAGCAAGAATTGCATCAGCAGAAGATACTTCTGGAAATTTAGTAGGAAATGCAACAGCAAGCGATTTGGCAACAGCAGATGCAGCAGGATATGCAGCAGCAGATGCAGCTGCAGGAAGTGTTTCAGCAGGAGATGTAGCAAGAGATGCATATTCAGCAGGTGATGCACCAGGATATGCAGCAGGAGATTCAAGAGAAGGAAATGCAGCAGGAAATCAGCCGGAGATTGAGCAGCAGGAGCTGCAGGAAAAGAAGATGCAGCCGCACCAGAGGCAGCAGCAGATTCAGCAGGAGATGCAGCAGGAGATGTAGAAGGAGATTCAGCAGCAGGGGATGTAGTAGGAGATGCAGCAGGAGATGCATTAGCAGGAATTGTAGCAGGAAATGCTGGAGGAGATTCTGCAGAAGAAAATTCAGCAGGAGATGCATCAGGAGATGAAATAGCAACATAGGCATCAGCAGTTACAGTAGGAAGTGCAGCAGGAGATTCAGCAGGAGATGTAGCAGCAGGAGATGCAGCCGCAGATGCCTTCAAAAGAATATGCAGCTGAAATGCAGAAGCTCTAGATGTATTTGTAAAAGACTGAGCAGCAGATGAAGCAGGAAATGGAGATGCTTCTGCAGATGCATTCGCAGATGCATCCGCAAAGGATGCAGCAGGAGATGAAGCAGCAGGCTATACAGCAGCAGGAGATGCAGGAGAACATCAAGTAGAAGGAGATGCAGCAGTACATGAAGCATCAGGAAATGGAGCAGCAGATTAAGGAGATGCACCAGTCCATGAAGCATCAGGAATTGGAGCAGCAGATTAAACAGCAGCAGGAAATGCAGCATAATATGCAGCAAGAGGTAATGCAGCAAGTGATGCAGCAGCAGCTGCAGAGACAGCAGATGCAGCAGCAATAGATGCAGCAGCAGATGCATTATAAGATGGTGATTCAGCACAAAGTTCAGAAGGAGATGCAGCAGCAGGAGATTTAGCAGGAGATGCAGCAGTAGATGAAGCAGCAGCATATGCAACAGCAGATGCACCAAATGGAGCAGAAAGAGATGCAGCAGGTGATGGAGCAGCTGATGTAACGGGAAACAGTGCATAAGGAGATGTATCCACAGTTGTATCCCCAGATGCATGAGCAGTGGATGCATCAGAAGATGTAGCAGCAGGAGATACAGGAGTAGGTGATGCCGCAGGAGATGCAGCAGGAGATGCAACACCAGAAGATGCAGCACCACGAGATGTAGTAGGAGATGCAGCAGGAGATGAAACACCAGAAGATGCAGCACCACAAGATGTAGTAGGAGATGCAGCAGTACATGCAGTATCAGCAGATGTAGCAGCAAGAGATGAAGCAACAGGAGTTGCAGCAGAAGGAGATGCTGCAGCAGTACATGCAGAAGGTGATGCAGCAGTAGGAGATGCATCAGCAGCAGATGCAGCAAGAGAAGCAGCAGGAGACGCTGCAGCAGCAGGAGATACAGAAGCAGATGCAGCAGGAAATGAAGATTCAGCAGAAGATGCAGTAGGAAGAGATTCTTCAACGTAGGCAGCAGCATGATAAGATGCAGCAACCGGAGATACAGCAGGTTATAGAGAAAGAGGCGATGAAGCAGCAGACGCAGCAGCAGGAGATTAAGAAGCAGGAGATTCAACTGCAAAAGTTGCAGCAGGAGATGCATATTCAGAAGGAGATATGTCAGGAGATGTAGCAGGATATGTAGCAGCATGAGATGCTGCCAGAGATTCAGGAGGAGATTCAGCAGAAGGAGATGCAAGAGCAGGAGATGCATCAGCAGGAGATGCAGAAGCAGATGCAGCAGGAGGAGATGCAGCAGCAGGACATGCAGCAGGAGTCGATGCAGAAGGTAATAGAGCAGCGGGAGATTCAGAAGAAGGAGATGCAGTAGCAGGAGACACAGTAGAAGATGATGCAGCCGCAGCAGATGCAGTAGAAGCAGCACCAGGAGATGAAGAGGCAGGAGATGCATCAGCAGGAAATGTAGCAGGAGATTCTGCAGCAGGAAAGACCGTAGGAGAGTCTGCAGCAGGAGATTCAGCAGAAGATTCAGCAGAAGATGCAGCAGGAGATATAGAAGGAGATTCAGCAGCAGGAGATGTAGTAGGAGATGCAGCAGGAGATACATCAGCAGGAGTTGCAGGAGGAGATTCTGCAGAAGAAGATTCAGCAGGAGATGTAGTAGGAGATGCATCAGGAGATGAAGTAGCAACATATGCATCAGAGGTTACAGCAGGAAGGGCAAGAGGAGATTCAGCAGGTGATGTAGCAGCATAAGATGCAGCCGCAGATGCCTTCAGGAGGAAATGCAGAAGCACTAGATGCATCAGTAGAAGATTGAGCAGCAGATGCAGCAGGAAATGGAGATACTTTTGCAGATGCATCTGCAGATGCATGAGCAGAGGATGCATCAGGAGATGTAGCAGCAGGAGATACAGAAGCAGGAGATGAAGCAGCAGATGCAGCATCAGTAGATGCAGGAGGACATCAAGTAATAGGGGCTGCTCCTGCTTCCTCATTTTTTTCTATATCTCCCGCTGCATCTTCTGCTGCTGACTCTGCTGCTGCATTGCCTGCTTATGCATCTCCTGCTACATCTCCTTCTTCTGCATCTACTGTTGCTACATTTCCTGCTGAATTTGCTGCTGAATCTGCTGCTGCATCCCCTGCTGCTGATTCTCCTGCTTCTGCATATCCTGCTGCTTTATGGTCTGTTTCATCTACTGCTGCTGCATATCCTCCTACATCTTCTGCTGCTACACTTTCTTCTGCTGCATCTGCTGCTGCATCTGCTGCTGCATCTCCTACGGCTCTATCTCCTGCTGAAAATCCTGCTGCATCTCCTACAGCTGCATCTCCTGCAGCTGAATCTGCTGCCACAGTGCTGTGGTTGCATCTCCTGCTGCTGCATCTCCTGTTGCTGCATCTCCTTCAGAATATCCTGATGATGCAGATGCAGCAGCTGGAGCAGCAGGAGATGCAGAAGGAGATGCAGCAGGAGATGCCCCAGCAGGAGATGGAGCAGGGGATACAGCAGCAGGACAAGCAGCAGTAGATGCAGCTGCAGGATATGCAGCAAAAGGATGTGAAGCAGGATAGGAAGCATCAGGACACTAAGCAAGAGGAGATGCATTAGGAGATTCGGCAACAGGCTATGCAGCAGCAGTAGACGCAGCAGAGAAAGGAGCATCACGAGATGCAGCAGTAGGAGATGGCACAGGAGATGCAGCTGCAGGAGATGTAGCGGCAGATGCAGCATCAGAAGATGCACGAGGACATATCTCAGCAAGAGATGCAGCAGCAGGAGATGCCCCAGGAGGCGAATCTACAGCAGATGCAGCAAAAGATGCAGGAGATTCGATAGTAGGTGATGCAGCAGGTGATGCAGCAGCAGGAGATGCAGCGAGATATGCAGAAGCAGGAGATGCAGCAGCAGGAGATGTGGTATGAGATGCAGAAGCAGGAGATTCAGCAGCAGATGCAGCAGGAGATGCAGCAGCAAGATAGGCATCAGAAGGAGATAAAACAGGAGATGCAAAAGCAGGAGATTAAGCTACAGGAGATGCATTAGGAGATGCAGTATCAGCAGATACAGCATCAGGAGATGCAGCTGCAGTAGATACAGGAGTAGATTCAGAATCAGATTCCGTAAGAGATGCAGCAGCAGGAGATAGATAAGCAAAAGATATAGCAGCAGGAGATGCAGCAGCAGGAAATTCAGGAGGAGATGCAGCAGTAGAAGCAACAGGTAATGCAGCAGCAGTAGATGAAGTAGGGTTAGAAGCAGCTATAGATGCAGCAGGGTATGCAAGAGCAGGAGATTCAGCAGCAGGAGATGCATCAGAGGAAATTGCAGAAGGAGATGCAGCAGCAGGAAGTTCAGCAGAGGATGCAGCAGCAATAGATGCAGGTGGAGATCCAGTAGGAGGACATAGAGAAGCAGGAGACGTAGCAGCACATGCAGCAGCAGATGCAGGAGATGAAGCAGTAGGAGAAGCAGCAGGAGGAGATTAAGCAGGAGATGCATCAGGAGGTGCATCAGCAGGAGATGCAGCATTAGGAGATATACCAGTGGATGCAGCAGCAGGAGATGCAGCAGGGGATTCAGTAGGTGATGCAGCAGCAGATAGAGCAGAAGTGAATTCAGCAGCAGAAGATGCAGCAGTGTATGCAGCAGCAGCAGATGGCGCATCAGGTGATGCAGGAGGACATCAGAAGATGAAAATCAGAAGATGAAGGGACAGGAGATGCAGCAGTAGATTAATCTACAGCAGATGCACCAAAAGATGCAAGAGATGCAGCAGCTGGAGATGCAGCTGGAGATGCAGCAGCAGTAGATTGAGCAAGATATACAGAAGCAGGAGATGCATCAGCGGGAGATGTGGCATAAGAGGCAGAAGAAGAAGATCCTGCAGCAGATGCAGTAGCATATGCAGCACCAGCAGATGCAGCAGCAGAAGATGCAGCAGTGTATGCAGCAGCAGCAGATGGCGCATCAGGTGATGCAGGAGGACATCAAAAAATCAGAAGATGAAGGGACAGGAGATGCAGCAGTAGATTAATCTACAGCAGATGCACCAAAAGATGCAAGAGATGCAGCAGCTGGAGATGCAGCTGGAGATGCAGCAGCAGTAGATTGAGCAAGATATACAGAAGCAGGAGATGCATCAGCGGGAGATGTGGCATAAGAGGCAGAAGAAGAAGATCCTGCAGCAGATGCAGTAGCATATGCAGCACCAGCAGATGCAGCAGCAGGAGATGCAGCAGTCAGAGATGCAGCAGGTTATGCATCAGCAGAAGATGCAGCAGGAGGAGTTCAGATATGCAGCAGGTGGAGATGCAGCATCAGGAGATGCATCAGCAAATGCAGCAGCAGGAGATGCAGCAAGAGGAGATACAGCAGTTTATGCAGCAGCAAGAGATGCAGAAGGAGATGTGGTAGGATTAGATTCTGCAGGAGATGCAGTAGGAGCTGCAGCAGCAGGACCTGCAGTAGTAGGAGATGAAGCAGTATATGAAGCAGTAGCAGATGCAGGATAAGATGCAGTACCAACAGATGCAGCAGGAGATTCAGCGTCTGGAGTTGAAGCAATAGAAGATGCCGCAGAAGATGCAGCAGCAGATGCATCAGGAGAAGCAGGAGCAGGAAATGCAGCAGCAGGAGATGCAGCAGCAGAGATGCAGGAGTAGGAGAGACAGAAGCAGGAGATGTGGACGCAAGACATGCAAAAGGATATGCAGAAGCAGGAGATGCGGCAGCAGGAGAGGCACCATGTGATTCAGAAGGAGATGCAGCAGAAGATAGAGAAGCAGGAGATGCAGCAGCAGATGCAGCCGCAGGAGATGCAGGAAATGCATCAGCTGATGCAGGAGGAGCTTTAGCAGGAGGAGAGGCAGCAGCAGGAGATGTAGCAGTAGATTCTGCTGCATCTCCTCTGCTGCCTCTCCTACTGCATCTCCTCCTGTTTCATCTTTTGTTGCATCTCCTGCTGCTGTATATCATGGTGCATATCCTCTTGCTACATCTCCAGCTGCATCCCCTGCTGCATCTTCTGCTGCATCATCTCATACTGAATCTGCATCTCCTGCTGCATCTGCTGCATCTCTTACTGCTGCACTGCTGCCTCTGCAGCTGCAGCTGCATCACCTGCTGCTGCATCACATGCTGCATTACCTCCTGCTGCATATTCTGCTGCATTTCCTGCTGCTCCTTAATCTGCTGCTCCATTTCCTGATGTTTCATGTACTGCTGCATCTCCTGCTAAATTTGCTGCTGCTGCATCTTCTTCTACTTGATGTCCTCCTGCATCTCCTGCTGCTGCATCTGCTGCTTCATCTCCTGCTGCATCCTCTGCGGATGCATCTGCAGAAGCATCTCCATTTCCTGCTGCATCTGCTGCTCAATCTACTACGGATGCATCTATTGTTTCTGCATTTCAGCTGCATATCCTGTTGAAGGCATCTGTGGCTGCATCTCCTGCTCCTACATCTCCTGCTGAATCTCCTGCTGCACTTCCTGGTGTAACTGCTAATGCCTATGTTGCTATTTCATCTCCTGCTACATCTCCTGCTGAATTATCTTCTGCAGAATCTCCTCCAGCATCTCCTGCTACAATTCCTGCTGATGTATCTCCTTCTGCATCTCCTACTGCATCCCCTGCTGCTGAATCTCCTTCTGTATCTCCGGCTGCATCTCCTGCTTCATCTCCTGCTGCATCTTCAGCTAGTGCATGTTCTGCTGCATTTCCTGCTGATGCATATCCTGCTGCTGTATTTCCTGATGCATCTCTTTCTGCTTTATCTTTTTCTGCATATCCTGCTGCATCTCTTCCTGCTGGATCTCCTGCTTAATCTCCTTCTACTACATCTTCAGCATATGCTGCTGCATCTGCTGCTGCTTCACCTATTGCTGCATCTCCTGCTATTGCATCTGCTGCTGAATCTGAATCTCCTCTTTCATCTGCTGCCTGCATCTCCTGCTGATGCATCTCCTCTTGCTGCATCTTCTGCTGCATTTCTGGCTACTGCATCTCACTAATCTGCTGTTGCATCTGCTGCTGATTCATGTACTGCTGCATCTCCTGCTACAATTCCTGCTGCTACATCTCCTGCCACTGGGTGTCCTCCCGCATCTCCTGCTGCTGCATATATTTCTATATCTCCTGCTGCATTTTCTGCTGAATCTTCGACTGAATCTCCTGCTGCAGACTCTCCTACGGTGTTTCCTGCTGATGCATCTCCTGCTGAATTTCCTGCCTCTTCATCTCCTGCTACTGCTTCTCTTGCATCTGCTGCGGCTGCATCTCCTTCTTCTTAATCTCCTGCTGCTCTATTACCTTCTGCATCGACTCCTGCAGCATCTCCTGCTCCTGCATCGACTATTGCTGCATCTTCTTCTGCATCTCCTGCTGATGCATCTCCTGCTAAATATGCATCTCCTGCTGCATCTGCTTCTGCACCTCCTGCTAATGCATCTCCTGCTCTTGCATCTCTTTCTGCTGAATCTGCTCCTGAGTCTCCGGCGGCATCTCATGCTGCTACATATCCTGCTACATCTCCTCATGTATCTTCTTCTAAATATGCATCTCCTGCTGCTTCTCCTGCTACTGAATCTCCTGCTTCTTAATCTCTTGCTGCTGTATCTCCTACTGCTGCGTCTGCTGCATCATCTCCTCTTTCTCCATAACCTGCTGTATCTCCTGTTCCTGCATCATATCATGCTGCTGCATATCTTGAAGAATCTCTTCTTACTGTATCTTCTGATGAATCTTCCTTTTCATGCTGCATCTGCTTCTGCATCACCTGCTGCTGCAGCGTCTCCTGCTGCTTCTCCTGCTGCTGCATCAGTTGCTGCTGAATATCCTGATGAATCTCCTGTGGCATCTCATGCTTCTACATATCATGCTGAATCTCCTGCTGCTTAATCTCCTTCTGCATCTCCTAATGCTGCATCAACTTCTGCATGTGCTGCTGTAGCATCTCCAAATGCTGCATCTCCTGTTACTGCATCTCCTGTTGCTGCATCTGCTGCTGCATCTCCTGCTGCTGCATCTCCTGCTTCATCTCCTGCTGCTGCATCTCCTGCTGCATGTCCATCTGAATCTCTTGGTGCTGCATTTCCTGCTGATGCATATTCTGCTTCAACTCCTGCTGCTGCATTACTTTCTGCATCTCTTCCTGTTGTATTTCTTCCTGCTGCATCTCCTGCTGCTGCGTCTACTGCTTCATCTCTTACTGCTGCATCTGCTGATACTGCATGTGCTGCTGCCTCTCTTGCTGCATTTCTTCGTGCTGCATCTTCTGGTGTTGCATCTCCTGCTGCATCTCCTGCAGCATCACCTGCTCCTGTATCTCCTGCTGCTACATCTCCTGATGCATCTTCTGCTCTTTCATCTGCGGATGCATCTCCTGATGCACCATTTCCCATTGCATCTGCTGCTCCATCCCCTGCTGCATCTCTTTCTGCTCCATCTGGTGCATCTGCTGTTGCATATGCTGCTGCTTCATCTACTGCTGCATGTCCTGCTAAATCTCCTGCTGCTTCATCTCCTTCTGAAGTATCTGCTGAATCTACTGCTGAATATGCATCTCCTGCTGCACCTCCTGCTGCTGCATCTCCTGCTTCATATCCTTCTGCATCTCCTGCTGCAGCATATCTTGCTGCATTTCCTTCTGCTGCATCTCCTGCTGCATTTCCTGCTAGTGCTTAGTCTGCTGCTCCATGTCCTGATGCCTCATGTACTGCTGCATCTCCTGCTACATTTGCTGCTTCTGCATCGCCTTCTACTTGATGTCCTCTTGCACCTCCTGCTGCTGCATCTCCTGCTTCATATCCTTCTGCATCTCCTGCTACAGCATATCTTGCTGCATTTCCTTCTGCTGCATCTCCTGCTGCATTTCCTGCTAGTGCTTAGTCTTCTGCTCCATGTCCTGATGCCTCATGTACTGCTGCATCTCCTGCTACATTTGCTGCTTCTGCATCGCCTTCTACTTGATGTCCTCTTGCATGTCCTGCCGCTGTATAGCGTGCTGCTTCATCTCCTGCTGCTGTATAGCGTGCTGCTTAATCTCCTGCTGCATCTTCTTCTGCAGAATCTCCTCCAGCATCTCCTGCTACAATTCCTGCTCATGTATCTCCTGCTGCATCTTCTACTACATCCCCTGCTGCTGAATCTCTTTCTATATCTCCTGCTGCATTTCCTGCTGCCTTTTCTACTGAATCTCCTGCTGCAGAATCTTACGGAATTTCCTGCTGCAGAATCTGCTGATGCATTTCCTGCTGATGCATCTCTTGCTGAATCTCCTGATGCTGCATCTCCTGCTGCTGAATCTCTTGCCTCTTCATCTCCTGCTGATGTAACTCCTGCTGAATCTGCTGCTGCATCTGGTGCGGCTGCATCTTGTTTTTCTGCATCTCTTGCTGCTGCACCTCCGGCTGATTTCCTGCTGCATGTCCTTCTCTTGGATCTCCTGCTGCATATCCTGGTGCATAACCTGCTGAATATGCATCTCTTGCTACATCTCCTGCTGATACACCTTATGCAGCTGCAGCTGCTGCTGCATATAGTGCTGCATCTGCTGTTGCCAAATCTCTTGCTGTTGCATATCCTACTGAATTTCCAGCAGCATCTCCTGCTAATGCAATTCCTGCTGCATCTCACCCTGCATCCCTTGCTGCTGCATCTGCTGCTGCTTCTGGTGATGCTACATCTCCAGCTGCATCTGCTGCTTCATCTGCTGCTGTATCTCCTGCTGCATATGGTTCTGCATGTTCTGCTGCATATGGTTCTGCATCTTCTGCTGCATATGGTGCTGCATCTGCTGCTGTTTCTGCTTCTGGTGCATCTCCTGCCTCATATCCTGCTGCTGTGTCTCCTGCTGATGCATGTCCTGCTGCATTTCCTGCTTCTGCATCTATTTCTTCTGCATCTCTGCCTCGTGCATCTCCGTCTCCAGCATCTCCTGTTGCATCAATTGCTCTTGCATCTCTTATTCATCTCTTCTGCTGCATACACTGCTGCACCTGGTGCTGCTGTACCTCCTCCTACAGCATTTCCTGTTTCATCTCCTCCTGCTGAATCTCCTGCTGAATCTTCTGCTGCATCTCCTGCTGCTGCATCTCCTTCTACTACATCTCCTTCTGCAGCTCCTGCTACAGCATTTCCTGCTTTATCTTCTGCTTCTGCATCTCCTGATACATCCCCTGCTGCTTCATCTCATCCTGCTGCATCTCATGCAGCATCTCCTGCTGCTATAGCTCCTGTTCTTTCATATTCTGCTACTGCATCTCCAAATGAATCTCCTGCTGCTTCATTTCTTGATCCATGTCCTGCTGCTGCGTCTCCTGTTTCTGCATCTCCTTTTGCTTCGTCTGCTGCTACATCTCCTGCTGTATCTCATGTTGCACCTTCTATTGAAGCATCTCCTGCATCATCTCTTTCTGCTGCATATCTTCCTGCTTCATCTCGTTCTGCATCTCCTGCTGCATCTCCTTGAGCGTTACCTGCTGCATCTCCTTCTGCATCACCTGCGGATGCATCTCCTGCTCCTGCATATTCATCTGCATTTCCTGCTGCAGCTCTTTATGAATGTACTGCTGCATCTGCTGAATTTGCTGCTGCATCTGCTGCTGCTTCATCTACTGCTGCATCTCCTGATTAATCTCCTGCAGCTGCATCTCCTGCTGCTGCATCTCCTGCTGCTGCATCTGATGCTGCGTCTGATGCTGCTTTCTCTCCTGCTGCAGGTTCTGCGGCTGAATCTCCCGCTATATTTCCTTCTGTTGCATCTTCTTCTCTTCATCTACTACTCTGCACCTCCTGCTGCAGCATCTCCTCCTTCTGCATCTCCTTCTGAATCGCCTGTAGCATCTCCTGCTTCTTCATCTCTTGCTTCTACATCTCCTAGTGCATATGATGCTGCTGCATCTCATGCAGAATCTGCTACTGCTGCATTCCCTGCTGCATCTCCTGATTCTGCAACTCTTGCATCTCCTGCTACTACATCCCCTTATGCTGCATTTCCTGCTTCATCTCCTGATGCTGCAACTCCTTCTGCATCTCATTTCTTGATGCATCTCCTGCTGCATCTCCTCCATTATACCTTTCTACATTTGCTGCCACATTTCCTCATGCACCTGCTGATGCACCTCGTGCTGCTGCATCTCCTGCTTCATCTTCAACTGATGCATCTGTGTCTTTATCACCTGATATGTCATGTCCTGCTGCATCTGCTGCAGTATTACCTGATGCAGTATCTGCTGATCCTGCATCTACTGCTGCATTTCCTACTGCATCTGCATTTGCTCTGCTGCTGCTTCATCTCATTCCAAATCTCCTGCTACATATCCTGCTGCTGCACCTCTTAATGCATCTCATGATAATGCTTCATCTCCTGCTGCTGCATTTCCTGCTGCATCTTCTGCTGCTGCATCTCCTGCTGATTGGTCTGATGCTGCATCTCTTTCTCTTGCATCTCCTGCTGTATCTCCTGCTGCTGCATTACGTGGTCTGTCTCCTCATACTGCATCTTTTCCTGCTGCATATCCTGCTTCTGTATATAGTGCTGCCTTTCCTGCTGCTGAATCTCCTGCTCCTGAATCCCTTTCTGAATCTCCTGCTGCTCTATTACCTTCTGCATCGACTCCTGCTTCATCTCCTGCTGCTGCATCAACTCCTACTTCATCTGCTTCTGCATCTCCTGCTGATGCATCTCCTGCAAAGCACGACTAACACAAAGTTTTGAATAGAGTACAGAACAGTTACTTTACTTCGCCGAATAACGCGCTTTAGGAATAGTGTACATCGACTGCAGGGAAGGTGGTAGCATGCAATGCTGCTGCTTCTGAATGTCTTCTCTTATAGCACTTTCACTGCAAAGTACGACTTCTAGAAGTTTCATTCTAGTCTTCTGAAGTATATCATCAGCTAGTACAGTGTCACTTCAAAATTTCAGAGCGTTCAGCACAAGTACCGCAGGGAAGCTTCTACCATCAAATGTTGGTTCTCGTTAGAGTCTTCTCTTCTAGCGCTTTCACTGCAGGCTGTGAAGCACGACTAACATATTTTAGTTTAGGGTAATGAATTGTGACTTAACTGCGCCTGTTAACGTGCTTATGGAAAAGTAAGTATTTCAGGCAGAGCAGATGCTGGCCTGAAACTACACCGCTTATTAATGTTTTCTCTTATAGCGCTGTTACTGCAAAAGACGACTTGTAGAACTTTCACTCTAGGCTTATGAACTGTAAGATCAGAATGGCTATTAAAGCCTCATTTCAAGATTTGAGATAGTTCAGCACAAGTACAGCAGGGAAGCTGCTACCATCAAATTCTGGCTCTCGTTAGGATCTTTTCATGAAGTGCTGTCACTGCCAGCCGCAAAGCACGAAAAACGCTACGTTTTCGCGTAGGCTAGTTATTAGCGACTTAATAACGCCTAATAACGCTTTTTAGGAAAAGTGAATATCTCCAGCAGGGAAGATGTTAGCATGGAATGCTTCTGCTTGTGGATGTATTCTCTTAGAGCGCAATCACTGCAAACCAAGATTTATCGAACTCTCAGTCTAGGCTAGTGAACTGTAACATCAGTAAAGCTAGTAAGGCTTCACTTGAAGATTTTGAAAGCGTTCAACAGAAATACCCCTGGGAAGTTGCTAGCATCAGATGGTGTCTCTCGTTTGAATCTTCTCTGGAAGCACTTTCACTGAGAGGTGCAAAACACGATGAACAATGCGTTTAAGTGTAGCTTAAAGAATAGTGAAATAACAGCGACTAATAACGAGCTTTAGGAAAAATGAATATCTCCAACAGCGAAGATGTTAGCAGGGAATGCTGCTGCTTCTGAATGTCTTCTCTTAGAGCGCTTTCACTGCAAAGCAAAACTTGTAGAAGTTTCAGTCTAAGCTTGTGAACTGTAACATCAGAATGGCTGTGAAGGCATCACTTTCAAATTTCAGAGTGTTCAGCACAAGTACCGCAGGTAAGATGCTACCATGAAATGCTGGCTCTCGTTAGAGTCTTCTGTGGAAGCTCTTTCATTGCAACGTGGAAAGCACGACTAACAGTACGATTTAGTGTAGGGTACTGAATTGTGACTTAACTTCTCTTATTACGGCGCTTTAGGAAAATGAAAATACGCCCGCAGGGAAGACGCTAGCATGGAAAGCTGCTTCTTCTGAAGGTCTTCTCTTAGAGCGCTTTTTCTCTAAAGCAAGACTTGTAGAGCTTTCAGTGTAGACTTGTGTACTATAACATCAGAATTGCTATTCAAGCGTCACTTCAAAATTTCAGAGCATTTAACACACGCACTGGAGGGAAACATGCTACGATTAAATGCTGGCTCTCGTAAGAGACTTTTGTGGAGAGATTTCACTGCAAGCAGCAAAGCACGACTTAAGGATCGTTTTAGTATAGGATTCTGAATAGTGACTTAACTGCGTCTATTAACCCGCTTTAGGAAAATTAAATTACGCCCGCAGGGAAGTTGCTAGCATGGAATGCTGCTACTTATGAATGTCCTCCCTCATAGCGCTTTTATTACAAAGCAAGACTTGTAGAAATTTCAGTCTAGGCTTGTATACTGTAACTTCAGAATTGCTATTAAGGCATCACTACAATATTTTCAGATCGTTCAGAACGAGTAACGTAGAGAAGTTGCTACCATCAAATGCTGGCTTTAGTCTGAGTCTTCTCTGGAAGGGCTTTCACTGCAAGCGGCTAAGCAAGACTTATGGACCGTTTTAGTATAGGGTACTGAATTGTGACTGATCTTTGCCTATGAAGGCTCTTTAGGAAAAGTGAGTAATTCCCAGATGGAAGATGCTAGAATGGAATGCTGATGCTTCTGAATGTGCTCTCGTATAGTGCTTTCACTGCAAAAGAAGACTTGTAGAACTTTCAGTCTCGGCTTGTGTACTGCAACATTCGTATGGCTATTAAAGCGTCACTTCCAAATTTCAGAGCGTTCAGAACAAGTAACGCAAGGAAGCTGTTACGATCAAATGCTGGCTCTTCTTAGAGTCTTCTGTGGAAACGATTTCAATACAAGCAGCAACGATTTATGGACCGTTTTAATATAGGGTACTGAATTGTGTCTTTATTGCGCCTATTAAGGTGCTCTAGGAAAAGTGAGCAACTCCCGCAGGCAAGATGCTAGCATGGAATGCTGCTGTTGCTGAATCTTTTCTCTTATAGCTCTTTTACTGCAAAGCAATACGTGTAGAACTTTCAGTCTAGGCTTGTGTTCTGTAACATCAGAATCACAGAATCGCAGAATAACCAGGTTGGAAGAGACCCACTGGATCATCGAGTCCAACCATTCCCACCAATCCCTAAATCATGCTCCTAAGTACCTCATCTACCCTAACCTTAAATACCTCCAGGGACGGTGACTCAACCACCTCCCTTGGCAGACCGTTCCAATGCCTAACCACCCTCTCCGTGAAGAACTTTTTCCTAATCTCAAGCCTAAATCTCCCCTGGTGGAGCTTGAGACCATTCCCTCCCATCCTGTCCCCTGTCACTTGGGAGAAGAGGCCAGCACCCTCCTCTCCACAACCTCCCTTCAGGTAGTTGTAGAGAGTAATAAGGTCTCCCCTCAGCCTCCTCTTCTCCAGGCGTGACTTTAAGAGCCTACAACATATCCAGCTGCATCTCCAGCTGGTGCATCTGCTGCTGCATCTCCTGCTATTGCATATTCAGTACCATCTCCTGCTGCATTTTTTGCTCCTGCACCTCCTGCTGAATCTGCCTATGCGGCTACATGTCCTGATGCTGAATCTGCTGCTGCATCTGCTGCTGAATCTCCTGCAGCTGTATCATATGCTGATTCTCCTTCTACTGAATCTCCTTCTGCTGCATCTCCTGCTGCATTTTTGCTGCTGCATCTCCTGCTGATGCACCTCCTGCTGCTGCATCCCCTGCTGCTGCTTCCTCTGTTGCTGCATAACCTGCTGCTTTATCGTCTGTTTCATCTACTTCTGCTGCATATCCTACTACATCTTCTGCTGCTACACTTCCTTCTGCTGCATCTGTTGCTGAATCTCCTACTGCTGCATGTCCCCCCGTTGCATCTCCTGCTGCATCTCCTTCTTCTGTATCTCCTGTTGAAAATCCTGCTGCATCTCCTGCAGCTGAATCTGCTGCCACAGTGCTGTGGTTGCATCTCCTGCTGCTGCATCTCCTGTTGCTGCATCTCCTTCAGAATATCCTGATGATGCAGATGCAGCAGCTGGAGCAGCAGGAGATGCAGAAGGAGACGCAGCAGGAGATGCCTCAGCAGGAGATGGAGCAGGAGATACAGCAGCAGTAGATGCAGCAGCAATATATGCAGCAAAAGGAGGTGAAGCAGGATAGGAAGCATCAGGAGACTAAGCAAGAGGAGATGCATTAGGAGATTCGGCAGCAGGCTATGCAGCAGCAGTAGATGCAGCAGAGAATGGAGCAGCACGAAATTCAGCAGTAGGAGATGGCACAGGAGATGCAGCAGCAGATGCACCAGGAGGCGAATCTACAGCAGATGCAGCAAAAGATGCAGGAGATTCGGCAGCAGGTGATGCAGCAGTAGATGCAGCAGCAGCAGCTGCAGCTGGAAAGGCAGCAGCAGGAGATGCAGCAGAGTTTGCACCAGCAGGAGATGCAGAAGCAGGAGATTCAGCAAGAAAGCACCATCATAAGATGAATCCGCAGATGTATCAGAACGATATGGAGCAGGAGATGCAGCAGCAAGATTTGCAGCAGCAAGATTTGCAGTCGCAGATGCAGCAAGAGGTGAAGCAGCAGTAGTTGCAACAGCAGTTGAAGCAGTATCAGGAGATGCAGAGAAGAAGATTCAGAGCATGAGAAGCAGTTGAAGGAGATGCAGCAGGAGATGTAGCCCCAGTAGACGCAGCAAGAGATCTAGCAGTAGCAGATGCAGCAGCAGGATATGTAGTAGGAGATGCAGCAGTATGTGAATCAGCGGTAGATGTAGCAGCAAATGCTGCAGATGCAGCAGTAAGTGATTCAGCAGGAAATGCAACAAGAAGAGAAACGCGGAAGATGCAGCAGAAAGAGATGCTTAAGAAGATCGATTAGGAGAAGATTCAGCAGCAGGAGATAGAGCAGGAGATGCAGCTGCAAGAGATGTAGCAGGAGATGCAGCAGGAGACGCAATAGGAGCTGCAGTAGCAGGAGATGTAGCAGCAGGATATGTAGCAGGAGATTGAGCGAGAGGAGATGTACCCTGAGATGCAGCAGCAGGAGATGCATCATCAAGAGTTGCAGCTGCAGCAGATGCAGCAGCAGATTCAGAAGCAGATTCCGTAAGAGATGCAGCAGCAGGAGATTGATAAGCAAAATATAGCACCAGGAGATGCAGTAGCTGGAAATTCAGGAGGAGATGCAGCAGCAGCAGAAGCAGGAGGTAATGCAGAAGCAGTAGATGAAGTAGGGTAGGAAACAGAAGTAGATGCAGCAGGGTATGCAAGAGCAGGAGATTCAGCAGCAGGAGATGAAGCAGGTGAGATGCATCATCAGATGAATCCGCTGATGCATCAGAGGTAGTCGACGACGGAGGTGCAGCAGCAGAAGGTTCAACAGAGGATGCAGCAGCAATAGATGTAGGAGGAGATCCAGGAGGAGGAGATAGAGCAGCAGGAGATGTAGCAGTAGATGCAGCAGGAGATGCATCAAGAGATGCAAGCATCAGGAGATGAAGTATTAGGAGGTGCAGCAGGGGATTCAATAGCAGGTGATGCAGCAGGAAGTGCAGCAGGAGATGCAGCAGCAGGAGGTGCAGCAGCATGAAATGCAGCATGAATGCAGCAGGGGATTCAGTAGCAACATATGCAGTAGCAGATGCAGCAGAAGTAAATTCAGCAGCAGAAGATGTAGCAGGACATGCAGCAGTAGTAGATATAAGAGAGGATGCAGAAGTAGGGGATAGAGCAGCAGAAGATGCATATTCAGCAGGCGGTGCAGCAGGAGATGCAGCAGCATATTCAGCAGCACATTCATCAGAAGATGCAGAAGCAGGAGATTCAGCAGCAGGAGATGAAGAATCAGCAGATGCCGCAGCAGATACAGAAGCACATTCAGCAGGAGATGCAGTAGCAGGAGATGCAGCAGTGTATGCAGCAGCTGGAGCATCAGGTGATGCACGAGGACATCAAAAATCAGAAGGTGAAATAACAGGAGATGCAGCAGTAGATTAATCTACAGCAGATGCACCAAAAGACGCAGGAGATGCAGCAGCAGGAGATGCAGCTGGAGATGCAGCAGAAGTAAATTGAGCAAGATATACAGAAGCAGGAGATGCATCAGCGGGAGATGTGGCATGAGAGGCAGAAGAAGGAGATCCTGCAGCAGATGCAGTAGCATATACAGCACCAGCAGATGCAGCAGCAGGAGATGAAACAGCAGATGCATCAGCAGGAGATGCAGCAGTCAGAGATGCAGCATCAGGAGATGCATCAGGAATTGAGGAGGGGATTCCGTAGGAGGTGCTGCAGCAGCAGATGCAGGAGATGCAGTAGGAGGAGATGCATCAGCAGGAGATGCATCAGCAGGAGTTGTGGTAGGATTTGATTCGGCAGGAGATGCAGCAGCTGGAGATTAAGCAAAAGATGCATCAGCAGAAGATGTAGTAGGAGATGCAGCAGCAGCAGATGCAGCAGGAGATAGAGTGTTAGACACTGCAGCAGGAGATGAAGTAGCAGGAGATGCAGCAGGAGATGCTGCAGCAGATGCATCAAGAGGAGATGCATCAGGAGATGACTATTCAGAAGGAGATGCATCAGGAGATGTAACAGGTTGCAGCATGAGATGTCGCAGGAGATTCAGGCGGAGATTCAGCAGCAGGAGATGCAAGAGCAGGAGATGCCACCGCAAAAGATCCAGCAGCAGATTCAGCAGCAGATTCATCAGGAAATGCAGTAGCAGCATATGCAGCAGTAGATAAAGCAGGAGATGCAGCAGCAGGGGATGCAGCAGCAGATTCAGCAGCAAATTCTACAGGAAATTCAGCAAAATGAGATACAGAAGCAGATGCAGTAAGAGATGCAGATTAAGCAGTAGATGCAGCAGGAAAAGATGCTTCGGCTGATACCGCAGCAGGAGATGAGCAGGAGATTGAGCAGGAGATGCAGTAGGAGGCGAGGCAGGAGGTGATGATGCAGCAGAAACAGAAGGAGGAGATGCATCGGTAGTAGATACAGCAGGGGATGCGGGGGCAGGGGATGCGGCGGCAGGAGATGCGGCAGGAGATACAGCAGGAGATGCAGAGAAAAGAGATGAAGCAGCAGGAGATGCAGCGGCAGGAGATGCAGCTGCAGGAGATGCAGCAGTAGATGCAGATTCAGCAGGAGATTCATCAGCAGAAGAATCAGCAGCAGATTCACAGTAGGACGTGCAGGAGCAGGAGATGCAGAAGGAGATGGGCAGAAATAGATGCAGCAGGAGAAGCCGCAGTAGGAGATGCAACAGAAGATGCAGGAGGAGGAGATGCAGCAGGAAATGCAGAAGAATATGCAGCAGGAGAAGCATCAGGAAGAGATGCAGCAAGACATGCAGTAGCAGCAGATAAAGCAGCAGGAGATGCAGCAAGATATATAGCAGAAGGAATTGCAGCAGGAGATGCAGTAGCAAGAGATGTAGCATTATCATAGGATGCATTAGAGGATGCAGCAGCAGGATGTGCAGCAGCAGGAGGTGCAGGAGGATATGCATGAACAGGAGAATTAGTATGAGGTACAGCAGGAAATGCAGCAGCAGGATATGTAGCTGGAGATTCAGCAGTAGATGAAGCAGCAGCAGAGCAGAAGCAGATGCAGCAGGAAATGCAGCAGGAGATGCAGCAGCAGGAGATGCCCAGCAGATGCAGAAGGAGATGAAATATCAGGAGATGAAGCTACAGATGCATCATCTGAAGATGAAGCAGGAGATGCAGCAGAACGAGATGCATCAGCAGATGATGTAGCAAGAAATAGTGTAGAAGATGCATCAGGAAATATATTCAGGATATGCAGGAGAAGTAGATGAAGCAGGAGATGAATCAGAAGGAGATGCAGCAGTAGGAGATGCATCAGCAGATGTAGAAGCAGATGCAGCAAGAGAAGCAGGAGGAGATGCAGCAGCAGGAGATGCTGCAGTGGATGTAGCAGGAGGAGATGCAGCAGCAGGAGACACAGCAGAAGGTGATGCAGCAGGTAATACGGCAGCAGGAGATGCAGCAAAAGATGCAGCTAGAGATACAGCAGCAGGAAATGCAGCAGTATATAAAGAAGAAGAGGATGCAGTAGCAAGAGATGCAGCAGGAGTTTCAGCATGAGATTCAGCAGCAGAAGATGCAGCAGCAGGAGATGTAGCAGCAGGAGATGAGCAGCAGGTGATGTAGCAGCAGAAGATGCTGCAGCAGATGTATCAGGAGGAGATGCAGCAGCGGGAGACTTAGCAGTAGGTTATGCGGCAGGAGATGCAGCAGGAGAGTCTATAGCAGGAGATTCAGCAGGAGATACAGCAGGAGTTGCAGCAGCAGGATATGTAGCACCAAGAAATGCAGCAGGAGATGAAGGAGGAGATGCAGCAGCAGGAAATTAAGCAGCAGGAGATGCAGCAGGAAATTTAGCAGCAGGAAATTCAGCAGCAGGAGATGCAGCAGGAGATTCAGCAGGAGATTCGCAGCAACTGATGAAGCAGCTGGAGATGAAGCAGGAGCTGCAGCAGAAGATGAAGCAGCAGCATATGCAACAGCAGATGCACCAGATGGAGCAGAAAAAGATGAAGAAGGAGATGGAGCAGCAGATGCAAAGGAAAATGGTGCATCAGGAGATGTATCCGCTGATGCATGAGCAGAGGATGCATCAGGAGATGTAGCAGCAGGAGATACAGGAGCAGGTGATGCCGCAGGAGATGCAGCAGGAGATGCAACACCAGAAGATGCAGCAGCAAGAGATGCAGCAGCACATGAAATATCAGCAGATGCAGCAGTAAGAGATGTAGAATCAAATGCAGCAGTAGGAGATGCAGCAGCAGGAACTACAACAGGAATAGATGCAGAAGGTGGTGAAGCAGCAGGATTTGAAGCAGAATATACATCAGCAGGAAATGCTGCACCAAGAGATTCAGACGGAGATGCAGCAGGAGGTGCAGCAGCAGAAGATATTTCAGCAGATGCAGCAGCAGATGTAGCAACAGGTGATGCAGCAGAAGTAGATGCTTGCAGCAGCACATGCAGAAGGTGATGCAGCAGTAGGAGATGTAGCAGCAGCAGAGGCATCAGGAGATTCAGCAGCAGCAGATTCAGCATGATATGTAGAAGCATGAGATGCCACAGGAGATTCATCAGGAGATTCAGCAGCAACTGATGGAGAAGCAGGAGATGCAGAAGCAGATGCAGCAGGAAATGCAGATTCAGCAGAAGATGCAGTAGGAAGAGATTCTTCAAGATATGCAGTTACATGATATGTTGAAGCAACTGGAGATACAGCAGGTTATGGAGAAAGAGGAGATGATGCAGCAGACGCAGCAGCAGGAGATTCAACAGCAGGAGATGCAGTAGGAGGAGATTCAGCAGCAGGATATTCAGCAGCAGGAGAAGCAGCAGGAGATGCATATTTAGAAGGAGATACGTCAGGAGATGTAGCAGGATATGTAGCAGCATGAGATGCCGCCAGAGAATCAGGAGGAGATTCAGCAGAAGGAGATGCAAGAGCAGGATATGAAGCAGCAGGAGATGCAGATTTAGCAGGAGATTCCAAAGGAGATGCAGAAGCAGATGCAGCAGAATTAGATGCAGCAGCAGGAGATGCAGAAGCAGATGCAGCAGGAAATGCAGATTCAGCAGGAGAAGCAATAGGAAGAGAATCTTCAGCAGATACAGCAGGATGTGAAGGATGACGAGATGTAGCAGGACATAGAGCAGCCACAGATGCATCAGCAGATGAAGCAGGCAATGCAGCAAGAGATGCAGCAGCAGAGGTGTAGCCACAGATGCATCAGAAGCAGATGCAAAAGGAGATGCAGCAGCAGCAGATTCCACAGGAGATGCATCAGCAGAAGATGCAGAAGGAGTTGCAGCATCATGAGATGCAGCAGGGAATGCAGCAGCAGCAGAAGTAACAAGAGATGCAGCAGCATCATATGCACTAGGAGATGTAGCAGCAGAGAATGAAGAAGCAGGAGCTGCTACAGGTGATTCAGCCGTAGATGCAGAAGGAGGAGATGCAGCAGCAGGAGGTGCAGCAAAACATACATCAGTAGGAGACACAGCAGCAGGATATGAGGCAGAAGGTGCACCAGCAGCAGAAATAGCAGCAGATGCAGCAGCAAAGGGTGCAGGATGAGATGCAGCAAGAATTGCATGAGCATGGAGATGCTGCTGGAAATTCAGTAGGATATGCAACAGCAAGCGATTTGGCAACAGCAGATGCAGCAGGATATGCAGCAGCAGATGCAGCTGCATAAGGTGTATCAGCAGGAGATGCATATTCAGCAGATGATGCACCAGGATATGCAGCAGGAGATTCAAGAGAAGGAAATGCAGCAGGAAATCAGGCAGAGATGCAGCAGCAGGAGATGCAGGAAAAGAAGATGCAGGCGATCCAGAGGCAGCAGCAGATTCAGCAGGAGTTGCAGCAGCAGGAGATCAAGAGGCAAGAGATTCAGCAGCAGGAGATGCAGCATCAGGAGATTCAGCAGGAGATGCATCAGCAGGAAATGCATCAGCAGATTCTGCAGCAGGAAATTCCGTAGGAGATTCTGCAGCAGGAGATTCAGTAGAAAAGGCAGCAGGAGTTGCAGCAGGAGATATAGAAGGAGATTCAGCAGCCGAAGATTCAGAAGAAGATGCAGCAGGAGTTACATCAGCAGGAATTGTAGCAGCAGATGCTGGAGGAGGTTCTGCAGAAGAAGATTCAGCAGGAGATGCAGCAGGAGATGAAATCGAAACATAGGCATCAGCAGTTACAGCAGGAAGTGCAGCAGGAGATTCAGCAGGAGATGTGGCAGCAGGAGATGCAGCTCAAATGCAGAAGCTCTAGATGTATCCATAAAAAATTGAGCAGATATGAAGCAGGAGATGTAGCAGGAAATGGAGATGCTTCTGCAGATGCATCTGCAGATGCATCCACAGAGGATGCATCAGGAGATGAAGCAGCAGGCTATACAGCAGCAGGAGATGAAGCAGCATATGCAGCAGCAGGAGATGCAGGAGGACATCAAATAGAAGGAGATGCAGCAGCAGCAAGTGTAGCAGGAGATGGAGCAGTACATGAAGCAGCAGGAAATGGAGCAGCAGATTAAGCAGCAGGAGGTAATAGAGCAGGTGATGCAGCAGCAGGTGATGCAGCAGATGCATCAGGAGATGCAGATTCAGTAGGAGATGTAGCAGCAGAAGGTGCTGCAGCAGCAGATGCAGCAGGAGATGCAGCAGAAGGAAATGCATCAAGATATGCTGCAGAAGGAGATGCAGTAGGATATGAAGCAGGAGATGCAGCAGCAGGAGATGCAGCCGGGGATGCATGTTCAGCGGTAGATTCAGCAGAAACTTCAGAAGGAGATGAAGTAGCAGGAGATGCAGCAGTAGATGAAGCAGCAGCCTATGCAACAGCAGATGCACCAGATGGAGCAGAAAGAGATGCAGCAGGGGATGGAGCAGCAGATGCAACGGGAAATGGTGCATCAGGAGATGCATTCGCCGATGCATGAGCAGAGGATGCAGCAGGAGATATAGCAGCAGGAGACACAGGATGCCGCAGGAGATACAGCAGGAGATGCAACACCAGAAGATGCAGCACCAAGAGATGCAGCAGGAGATGAAGCAGCAGACACAGCAGCAGGAGATGCAGAAGCAGGAAATACAACAGGAATAGATGCAGAAGGTAATGCAGCAGCAGGAGATGCAGGGGATGCATATTCAGCAGTAGATTCAGCAGAAACTTCAGAAGAAGATTCAGCAGCAGGAGATTTAACAGGAAATGCAGCAGTAGATGAAGCAGCAGCATATGCAACAGCAGATGCACCAGTTGGAGCAGACAGAGATGCAGCAGGGGATGGAGCAGCAGATGCAATGGGTAATGGTGCATGATGCTGATTCAGTAGGAGATGTAGCAGCAGAAGATGCTGCAGCAGATGATGCAGCAGGAGATGCAGGAGAAGGAAATGCAGCAAGATATGCTGCAGGATGAGATGCAGTAGGATATGAAGCAGGAGATGCAGCAGCAAGAGATGCAGCAGGGGATCCTTAGTCAGCAGTAGATTCAGCAGGAACATCAGAAGAAGATGCAGTAGCAGGAGATCTATCAGGAGATGCAGCAGTAGATGAAGCAGCAGCAGATGCAGCAGTAGTAGATACATAAAGAGCTGCAGCAGGAAATGCAGCTGAATATGCAGTAGCAGGATATACAGCAGGAGATGCATCTGCAGGTGATGCAGAAGGAGATGAAGCAGGTGATGCTCAAGGAGATGCAGCAGGAGATGCAGAACGAGATGAAGCAGGAAGATATGCAGCAGAAGGAGATGACACAGAAGATGATTCAATAGAACGTGCAACATGAGATACAGCAGGAGATGCAGCAGAAGACAAGTAAAAAAGGAGATGCAGCAGCAGGACATGGATCAAGAGATGAAGAAGCAGGAGATTCATTAGGAGATGCAGTAGCAGGATATGAAAGACCAGGAGCTATAGCAGCAGGAGATGCAGCCTAGATGCAGCAGGGTGAGAAGAAGCAGCAGGGAATGTATCAGGAGATGCAGAAGCAGCAGATACAGCAGGAGATGCTGTAGCAGGAGATGCAGTAGGAGATGTAGCAGAAGGAGATGCAGCAGCAGGAGATGCAGCAGCAGAAGAAGCAGCAGGAGTTGCAGCAGGATGAGATGGAATAGGAGATGCAGTAGGAGGAGGTACAGCAGTACCAGATGCAGTAGTATATGCAGCAGAAGGAGATGAATAAGAGATGCAGCAGCAATTGATGCAACAGGAGATGCTGGAGTCGGAGATGCAGAAGAAGTAGATGCATCAGCAGGAGATACAGCAAAACATACATCCGCAGGAGACACAGCAGCAGGATATGAGGCAGGAGATGCACCAGCAGCAGAAGCAGCATCAGATGCAGCAACTTATGCAGCAGAAGATGCAGAACCATATGCAGCAGGAGATAGAGCAGCAGATGAAGCAGCAGACGGAGCTGGAGTTGTAGCATCACCAGAAGCAGAAGCAGATGCAGCAGCAAATAATGCAGGATGAGATGCAGCAGGAATTCCATCGGCAGGAGATGCTGCTGGAAATTCAGTAGGATATGCAACAGCAAGAGATTTGGTAACAGCAGATGCAGGAGGATATGCAGCAGCAGATGCAGCTGCATAAGGTGTATCAGCAGGAGATGTAGCAGGAGATGCATATTCAGCAGGTGATGCACCAGGATATGCAGCCGGAGATTCAAGAGAAGGAAATGCAGCAGGAAATCAGGCAGAGATGCAGCAGCAGGAGATGCAGGAAAAGTAGATGCAAACGCACCAGAGGCAGCAGCAGATTCAGCAAGAGTTGCAGCAGCAGGAGATGAAGAGGCAAGAGATTCTGCAGAAGATGCAGCTAGAGATGAAGCAGCAGGCTATACACCAGCAGGAGATGGAGCAGCAGATGCAGCAGCAGGAGATGCAGGAGGACTTCAAGTAGAATGAGATGCAGCAGCAGCAAACGTAGCAGGAGTTGCAGCAGTATATGAAGCATCAGGAAATGGAGCAGCATATTAAGGAGATGCAGCAGTACATGAAGCATCAGGAGTAGAGCAGCAGATTAAGCAGCATCAGGAAATGCAGCAGAATATGCAGCAGGAGGTGATGCAGCTGTAGCTGCAGAGGCAGCAGAAATAGATGCAGCAGCAATAGATGCATCAGGAGATGCAGATTCAATAGGAGATGTAGCAGCAGCAGATGCTGCAGAAGATGATGCAGCAGGAGATGCAGCAGAAGGAAATGCATCAAGATATGCTGCAGGAGGAGATTCAGTAGGATATGAAGCAGGAGATGCAGCAGCAAGAGATGCAGCAGGGGATGCAAATTCAGCGGTAGATTCAGCAGAAACTTCAGAAGGAGATGCAGCAGCAGGAGATTTAGCAGGAGATGCAGCAGTAGATGAAGCAGCAGCATATGCAAGAGCAGATGCACCAGATGGAGCAGAAAGAGATGCAGCAGGGGATGGAGCAGCAGATGCAACGGGAAATTGTGCATCAGGAGATGCATCCACAGATGCATGAGCAGAGGATGCATCAGGAGATGTAGCAGCAGGAGATACAGAAGCAGGAGATGAAGCAGCAGATGCAGCATCAGTAGATGCAGGAGGACATCAAGTAATAGGGGCTGCTCCTGCTTCCTCATTTTTTTCTGTATCTCCCGCTTCAATTTCTGCTGCTGCCTGTGCTGGTGCATTGCCTGCTTATGCATCTCCTGCTACATATCCTGCTTCTGCATCTACTGTTGCTACATTTCCTGCTGAATTTGCTGCTGAATCTGCTGCTGCATCCCCTGCTGCTGATTCTCCTGCTTCTGTATATCCTGCTGCTTTATGGTCTGTTTCATCTACTGCTGCTGCATATCCTCCTACATCTTCTGCTGCTACACTTCCTTCTGCTGCATCTGCTGCTGCATCTCCTGCTGCATCTCCTACGGCTCTATCTCCTGCTGAAAATCCTGCTGCATCTCCTATGGCTGCATCTCCTGCAGCTGAATCTGCTGCCACAGTGCTGTGGTTGCATCTCCTGCTGCTGCATCTCCTGTTGCTGCATCTCCTTCAGAATATCCTGATGATGCAGATGCAGCAGCTGGAGCAGCAGGAGATGCAGAAGGAGATGCAGCAGGAGATGCCCCAGCAGGAGATGGAGCAGGGGATACAGCAGCAGGACAAGCAGCAGTAGATGCAGCAGCAAGATATGCAGCAAAAGGAGATGAAGCAAGATAGGAAGCATCAGGAGACTAAGCAAGAGGAGATGTATTAGGAGATTCGGCAACAGGCTATGCAGCAGCAGTAGATGCAGCAGAGAAAGGAGCAGCACGAGATTCAGCAGTAGGAGATGGCACCGGAGATGCAGCTGCAGGAGATGCAGCAGCAGATGCAGCATCAGAAGATGCACGAGGACATCCATCAGCAGGAGATGCAGCAGCAGGAGATGCACCAGGAGGCGAATCTACAGCAGATGCAGCAAAAGATGCAGGAGATTCGGCAGTAGGTGATGCAGCAGGTGATGCAGCAGCAGGAGATGCAGCGAGATATACAGAAGCAGGAGATGCAGCAGCAGGAGATGTGGTTTCAGATGCAGAAGCAGGAGATTCAGCAGGAGATTCAGCAGCAGATGCAGCAGGAGATGCAGCAGCAGGAGATGTGGTTTCAGATGCAGAAGCAGGAGATTCAGCAGGAGATTCAGCAGCAGATGCAGCAGGAGATGCAGCAGCAGGAGATGAAGTATCAGATGCAGGAGCAGGAAATGCAGCAGTAGGAAATGCAGCAAAAGGAGATGCAGCGGGAGTTGCAGCAGAAGGAGATGCGGCATTAGAAAATGCATCAGGAAATGCATCAGCATCCACAGCCACAGGAGATGCAGCAGAAGCAACTGCAGCTGGAAATGCAGCAGCAGGAGATGCAGCAGAGTTTCCAGCAGCAGGAGATGCAGAAGCAGGAGATTTAGCAAGAAAGCACCATCATAAGATGAATCCGCAGATGGAACAGAAGGATATGGAGCAGGAGATGCAGCCGCAAGAGACGTATCAGGAGATGCAGCAAGAGATGCAGAAGGAGATGCAGTAGAAGGAGATGCATTAGCAGGAGATGTAGCAGCAGGATATGCAGCAAGAGACTGAGCAAGAGGAGATGCATCATGAGAAGCACCAGCAGGAAATGCAGAGGGAGATATAGAAGCAGTAGATGCAGCAGCAAGATAGGCATCAGAAGGAGATAAAACAGGAGATGCAAAAGCAGGAAATTTAGCTACAGGAGATGCATTAGGAGGTGCAGTAGCAGCAGATACAGCATCAGGAGATGCAGCCGCCGTAGATGCAGGAGCAGATTCAGAAGCAGATTCCGTAAGAGATGCAGCAGCAGGAGATTGATAAGCAAAAGATATAGCAGCAGGAGATGCAGCAGCAGGAAATTCAGGAGGAGATGCAGCAGCAGAAGCAGCAGGTAATGCAGCAGCAGTAGATGAAGTAGGCTTAGAAGCAGCTGTAGATGCAGCAGGGTATGCAAGAGCAGGAGATTCAGCATCAGGAGATGAAGCAGGGGAGATGCATCATCAGATGAATCTGCTGATGCATCAGAGGAAGTTGCAGAAGGAGGTGGAGCAGCAGGAGGTTCAGCAGAGGATGCAGCAGCAATAGATGCAGGTGGAGATGCAGGAGGAGGACATAGAGAAGCAGGAGATGCAGCAGCACATGCAGCAGCAAATGCAGGAGATGAAGCAGTAGGAGAAGCATCAGGAGGAGATTCAGCAGGAGATGCATCAGGAGGAGATTCAGCAGGAGATGCAGCATTAGGAGATGTACCAGTGGATGCAGCAGCAGGAGATGCAGCAGGGGATTCAGTAGAATGTGATGCAGCAGCAGATGCAGCAGAAGTGAATTCAGCAGCAGAAGATGCAGCAGTGTATGCAGCAGCAGCAGATGGAGCATCAGGTGATGCAGGAGGACATCAAAAAATCAGAAGATTAAGAAACAGGAGATGCAGCAGTAGATTAATCTACAGCAGATGCACCAAAAGATTTAAGAGTTGCAGCAGCAGTAGATTGAGCAAGATATACAGAAGCAGGAGATGCATCAGTGGGAGATGTGGCATGAGAGGCAGAAGAAGATCCTGCAGCAGATGCAGTAGGATATACAGCACCAGCAGATGCAGCAGCAGGAGATGCAGCAGGTTATGCATCAGCAGAAGATGTAGCAGCAGGAGTTCAGCAGCAGGAGATGCAGCAGGTGGAGATGCAGCATCAGGAGATGCAGCAGTTTATGCAGCAGGAGGAGATGTAGCAGGTGGAGATGCAGTAAATGCAGCGGCAGGAGATGCAGCGGCAGGAGATGCAGCAAGAGGACATGCAGCAGTTTATGCAGCAGGAGGAGATGTAGCAGGAGATGTGGTAGGATTAGATTCAGCAGGAGATGCAGTAGGAGCTGCAGCAGGTGGAGATGCAGCAGGAAATGCAATAGTAGGAGATGAAGCAGTATATGAAGCAGCAGCAGATGCAGCAAAAAATACTGCAGATGGAGCAGTAGGAGATGAATCAGGAGATGCAGCAGGAGATTCAGCAGCAGGAGATGCAGTAGGAGATGATGCAGATGGAGCTGTAGCATCAGGAGATGCAGAATGAGAAGCAGAAGGAGATGCAGTAGTAGGAGATGAAGCAGTATATGAAGCAGCAGCAGATGCAGCAGCAGGAGATGAATGAGGAGATGAAGAAGCAAGAGATGCAGCAGCAGGAGATTATGCAGGAGATGCATCAGTAGATGATGCAGCAGCAGGAGATGCAGCCGCTGCAGATGCAGGAAGATATTCTACAGCAGATTCAGTAGGAGCTGCAGCAGCAGGGGATGAACAGCAGCAGATGCATTAATAGATGCCTATTCATCAGGAGATGCAGCAGGAAGAGATGCTTCAGCAGGTACAGCTTCATGAGATGAAGCACAAGATACAGAAGGAGATGCTGTAGGAGAAGAGGCAGGAGGAGATGATGCGGCAGACCCAGTAGCAGGAGATGCAGCAGCAGAATATGCAGCCTGAGATTCTGCAGCAGGAGATGCAGCAGCAGGAGATGCAGCAGGAGATACAGTGGCAAGAGATGAGCAGCGGATTAAGCAGGAGATTCATCAGCAAGAGATGAAGCCTCAGGATCTGCAGAGAAGAAGATGCAGCAGCAGGAGATGCAACAGCAGACGCATCAGAAGGAGATGCAGCAGCAGAAGATACAGCAACAGCAGCAGATGCGCAAGAAAACGGAGCAGGAGATGCGGCAGGATAAGATGCAGTACCAGCAGGTGCAGCAGGAGATGCAGCGTCTGGAGTCGAAGCAATAGAAGATGCTGCAGAAGTTGCAGCAGCAGATGCATCAGGAGAAGCAGGAGCAGGAAATGCAGCAGCAGGAGATGCAGCAGCAGAGATGCAGGAGTAGGAGAGGCAGAAGCAGGAGATGTGGACGCAAGACATGCAAAAGAATATGCAGAAGCAGGAGATGCAGCAGCAGGAGAGGCGCCATGTGATTCAGCAGGAGATGCAGCAGAAGATAGAGAAGCAGGAGATGCAGCAGCAGATGCAGCCGCAGGAGATGCAGGAAATGCATCAGCTGATGCAGGAGGAGCTTTAGCAGGAGGAGATTTAGCAGGAGGAGAGGCAGCAGCAGGAGATGTAGCAGTAGATTCTGCTGCAACTCCTCTGCTGCCTCTCCTACTGCATCTCCTTCTGTTTCATCTTTTGTTGCATCTCCTGCTGCTGTATATCATGGTGCATATCCTCTTGCTACATCTCCAGCTGCATCTCCTGCTGCATCATCTGCTGCAGCAACTTCTGCTGCTACATCTCCTACTGAATCTGCATCTCCTGATGCATCTGCTGCTGCATCTATTACTGCTGCACTGCTGCCTCTGCAGCTGCAGCTGCATCACCTGCTGCTGCATCACCTGCTGCATTACCTTCTGCTGAATATTCTGCTGCATTTCATGCTGCTGCTTAATCTGCTGCTCCATTTCATGATGCTTTATGTACTGCTGCATCTACTGCTGCTGCATCTGCTGCTTCATCTCCAGCTGCTGTATAGCCTGCTGCTTCATGGACTGCTGCATCTCCTGCTACATTTGCTGCTGCTGCATCTCCTTCTACTTGATGTCCTCCTGCATCTCCTGCTGCTGCATCTGCTTCTCCATCTCCTGCTGCTTCTCCTGCTGCTGCAGCAGTTGCTGCTGAATCTCCTGATGAATCTCCTGTGGCATCTAATGCTTCTACATTTATGCTGATTCTCCTAATGCATCTCCACCTGCTGCCACTCCTACTGCTGCTTTTGCTTCTGCATCTCCTGCTGCACCTCCAGCTGCTGAATCTCCTGATGCCGTGTCTGCTACTGCATATCCTTTATCTACTGCTGAATCTTATGCTGCTGAATCTTCTGCTGCATCTCCTACTTCTGCACATCCTGCTGCTGCATCTCCGTCTGAATTTCTTGCTGCTGCATTTCCTGCTGATGCATATTCTGCTTCAACTCCTGCTGCTGCATTACCTACTGCATCTATTCCTGTTGTAGTTCCGGCTGCTGCATCTGCTGATACTGCATGTGCTGCTGCATCTCCTGCTGCATCTCTTGGTGCTGCATCTTCTGGTGTTGCATCTCCTGCTGCATCTCCTGCGGCATCACCTGCTCCTGTATCTCCTGCTGCTATATCTCCTGATGTATCCTCTGCTAATGCATCTGCAGATGCATCTGCAGAAGTATCTCCATTTCCTGCTGCATCTGCTGCTCAATCTTCTACTGATGTATCTAGTGCTTCTGCATTTCCTCCTGAAGGCATCTGCAGCTGCATCTTCTGCTGCTACATCTCCTGCTGAATCTCCTCTTGCCCTTCCTGCTGTAACCTCTGATGCATATGTTGCTACTTCATCTCCTGATGCATCTCCTACTGTATCTCCTGCTGAATCTTCTTCTGCAGAATCTCCTCCTGCAACTCCTGCTGCTGCACCTCCTGCTGCATCTCAGTCTGAATCTCTTGCTGCTGCATTTCCTGCTGCTGCATATTCTGCTTCAACTCCTGCTGCTGCATTACCTTCTGCATCTATTCCTGTTGTATTTCCTGCTGCTGCATCTCCTGCTGCTGCATCTGCTGATACTGCATGTGTTGTTGCATCTCCTGCTGCATCACTTGTTGCTGCATCTTCTGGTGTTGCATCTCCTGCGGCATCTCCTGCTCCTGTATCTCCTGCTGCTACATCTCCTGATGCATCCTCTGCTCATGCATCTGCGGATGCATCTCCTGATGCACCATTACCCATTGCATCTGCTGCTCCATCCCCTGCTGCATCTCTTTCTGCTCCATCTGGTGCATCTGCTCTGGCATATGCTGCTGCTTCATCTACTGCTGCATCTCCTGTTAAATCTCCTGCTGCTTCATCTCCTTCTGAAGATTCTGCTGAATCTACTGCTGAATATGCATCCCCTGCTGCATCTCCTGCTGCTGCATCTCCTGCTTCATATCTTACTGCATTTCCTCCTGCAGCTTATCTTGCTGCATTTCATTCTGCTGCATCTCCTGCTGCATCATCTGCTGCATCATCTTCTGCTGCTACATCTCCTACAGAAAGAGCATGTCCTGATGCATCTGCTGCTGCATCTATTGCTGCTGCATCTGCTACCTCTGCAGCTGCAGCTGCATCACCTGCTGATGCATCACCTGCTGCATTACCTCCTTCTGCATATTCTGCTGCATATCCTGCTGCTGCTTAATCTGCTGCTCGATTTCCTGATGCTTCATGGACTGCTGCATCTTCTGCTACATGCTGCTGCTGAATCTCTTTCTACTTGATATCCTCCTGCACCTCCTGCTGCTGCATCTGCTGCTTCATCTCCTGCTGCATCCTCTGCGGATGCATCTGAGAATGCATCTGCAGAAGCATCTCCTTTTCCTGCTGCATTTGCTGCTTAATCTTCTACGGATGCATCTATTGCTTCTGCATTTCAGCTGCATGTCTTGTTGAAGGCATCTGCTGCTGCATCTCCTGCTGCTACATCTCCTGCTGAATCTCCTGCTGCACTTCCTGCTGTAACTGCTGATGCCTATGTTACTATTTCATCTCCTGCTATATCTCCTACTGAATCATCTTCCTCAGAATATCCTCCAGCATCTCCTGCTACAATTCCTGCTGATGTATCTCCTGCTGCATCTCCTACTACATCCCCTGCTGCTGAATCTCCTTCTATATCGCCTGCTGCATTTCCTGCTGCATTTTCTACTGAATCTCCTACTGCAGAATCTCCTACTGAAATTCCTGCTGCAGAATCTGCTGATGCATTTCCTGATGCTGCATCTCCTTCTGCTGAATCTCCTGCCTCTTCATCTCCTGCTGCTGCAACTCCTGCTGAACCTGCTGCTGCTTCTTGTTCGCCTGCATCTTCTTTTCCTGCATCTCCTGCTGCTGCATCTCTGCCTGATTTCCTGCTGCATTTTATTCTGTTGAATCTCCTGCGGCTACATCTCTGCTGCTGCATCTCTTACCTGCTCTATATCCTCATACTGCATCTACTGCTGCTGCATATCCTGCTTCTGTATATACTGCTGCCTTTCCTGCTGCTGCATCTCCTGCTGCTGAATCCATTTGTGTATCTCCTTCTTCTGAAACTGCTGCTGCTCTGTTACCTTCTGCATCGACTCCTGCTGCATGTCCTGCTGCTGCATCGACTCCTGCTGCATCTGCTTCTGCATCTCCTTCTTCTGAATCTCCTGCTAAATCTACATCTCCTGCTGCTTCATCTCCTGCTTTTGCATCTCCTCCTGAATCTCCGGCGGCATCTCATGCTGCTACATATCCTGCTACATTTCCTGACGTATCTCCTTCTGAATATGCATCTCCTGCTGCTTCTCCTGCTGCAGAAATTCCTTCTGCTGAATCTCCTGCTGCTGAATCTCCTGCTGTTGAATCTCCTGCTGCTGCGTCCGCTGCATCATCTCCTCTTTATCTATATCCTGCTGTATCTCCTGTTGCTGCATCATATCATGCTGCTGCATGTTGAAGAATCTCTTCCTACTGTATCTTCTCCTGAATCTTCATTTCCTCCTGAATCTGCTTCTGCATCTCCTACAGCTGCATCACCTTTTGCATGTGCTGCTGCAGCATCTCCTTCTGCTGCATCTCCTGTTGCTGCACCTGCTGCAACATCTGCTTCTGCATCTCCTGCTGCTGCACCTCCTGCTGCATCTCAGTCTGAATCTCTTGGTGCAGCATTTCCTGCTGCTGCATATTCTGCTTCAACTCCTTCTGCATCTATTCCTGTTGTATTTCCGGCTGCTGCATCTCCTGCTGCTGCATCTCCTGATACTGCATGTGCTGCTGCATCTCCTGCTGCTGCATTTGATGCTTCATCTCCTACTGCTGCATCTGCTGATATTGCATGTGCTGCTTCATCTCTTGGTGCTGCATCTTCTGGTGTTGCATCTCCTGCTGCATCTCCTGCGGCATCACCTGCTCCTGTATCTCCTGCTGCTACATCTCCTGATGCCGTGTCTGCTACTGAATATCCTTTGTCTCCTGCTGAATCTCCTGCTGCTGAATCTCCTGCTGCATCTGCTGCCGCTGCATCTCCTACTGCTGCATCACCTTCTGCATGTGCTGCTGCAGCATCTCCTAATGCTGCATCTCCTGTTGCTGCATCTGCTAGTACTGCACCTGCTGCAACATCTGCTTCTGCATCTCCTGCTGCTGCACCTCCTGCTGCATCTTTGTCAGAATCTTTTGGTGCTGCATTTCCTGCTGATGCATATTCTCCTTCAACTCCTGCTGCTGCATTACCTTCAGCTGCATTTTCTAATGAATCTCCTGCTGAGTTTTCTACTGAATCTCCTGCTACACAATCTCCTACAGAATTTCCTGCTGCACAATCTTCTGATGCATTTCCTGCTGATGCATCTCCTGCTGAATCTCCTGCCTCTTCATCTCCTTCTGCTGAATCTCCTGCCTCTTCATGTCCTGCTGCTGCAATTCCTGCTGAGACTGCTGCTGCCTTTGCTGCGGCTGCATCTTCTTTTACTGCATCTCCTGCTGCTGCATCTCCGGCTGATTTCCTGCTGCATTTCCTTCTGTTGAATCTCCTGCTGCATATCCTGGTGCATCACCTGCTGAATATGCATCTCCTGCTACATCTCCTGCTGATACACCTCATGCAGCTGCAGCTGCTGCTGCATATCCTGCTGCATCTGCTGTTGCCAAATCTCTTGCTGCTGCATATCCTACTGAATTTCCAGCAGCATTTCGTGCTGATGCAATTCTTGCTGCATCTCATCCTGCATCCTTTGCTGCTGCATCTGCTGCTGCTTCTGGTGATGCTACATCTCCAACTGCATCTGTTGCTGTATCTCTTGCTGCATATGGTTCTGCATCTTCTGCTGCATATAGACTGCATCTTCTGCTGCATATGGTGCTGCTTCTCCTGCTGCTGCATCAGTTCCGGCTGAATCTCCAGATGAATCTCCTTTAGCATCTCCTTCTGAATATACATCTCCGGATGCATCTCCACCTGCTGCCACTCCTACTGCTGCGTTTGCTTCTGCATCTCCTGCTGCTGAATCTCCTTATGCCGTGTCTGCTGCTGAATATCCTTTGTCTGCTGATGTTTATCCTTTCTCTCCTTCTGAATCTCCTGTTGCTGAATTTCCTGCTGCTGAATCTCCTGCTGCATCTCCTGCTGCTGCATCTCCTACAGCTGCATCACCTTTTGCATGTGCTGTTGCAGCATCTCCTTCTGCTGCATCTCCTGTTGCTGTATCTGCTGGTGCTGCACATGGTGCAACATCTGCTTCTGTATATCCTGCTGCTGCACCTCCTGCTGCATCTCTGTCTGAATCTTTTGGTGCAGTATTTCCTGCTGATGCATATTCTGCTTCAACTCCTGCTGCTGCATTACCTTCCGCATCTATTCCTGTTGTATTTCTGGCAGCTGCATCTCCTGCTGCTGCATCTGCTGATACTGCATGTGCTGCTGCATCTCCTGCTGCATCTCCTGTGGCATCACCTGCTCCTGTATCTCCTGCTGCTACATCTCCTGATGCATCCTCTGCTCATGCATCTGCAGATGCATCTGGAGAAATATCTCCATCTCCTGCTGCATCTGCTCCTCAATCTTCTACTGATGCATCTACTCCTTCTGCATTTACTCCTGAAGGCATCTGCCGCTGCATCTCCTACTGCTATATCACCTGCTGCTACATCACCTGCTGAATCTCCTCTTGCCCTTCCTGCTGTAATCTCTGATGCATATGTTGCTACTTCACCTCCTGATGCATCTCCTACTGTATCTCCTGCTGAATCTTCTTCTGCAGAATCTCCTCCTGCAACTCCTGCTGATGTATCACCTGCTGCATCTCCTACTACATCTCCTGCTGCTGAATCTCCTTCTATATCTCTTGCTGCATCTTCTGCTGAATCTTCCGCTGAATCTCCTGCTGCAGACTCTCCTACGGTGTTTCCTGCTGCAGAATCTCCTGCTACGTTTCCTGCTGATGCATCTCCTGCTTAATCTCCTACCTCTTCATCTCCTGGTGCTGCTTCTACTGCATCTGCTGCGGCTGCATCATCTTCTACTGCGTCTCCTGCTACCGCATCTCCTTATTCTGAATCTCCTGCTGCTCTATTATTTTCTGCATCGACTCCTGCTGCATGTCCTGCTGCTGCATCGACTCCTGCTGCATCTTCTTCTGCATCTCCTGCTCTTGCATCTCCTTCTGCTGAATCTCCTCCTGAATATCCAGCGGCATCTCATGCTGCTACATATCCTGCTACATCTCCTGACATATCTCCTTCTGAATCTGCATATCCTGCTGCTTCTTTTGCAGTTGAATCTCCTGCTTCTTAGTCTCCTGCTGCTGAATCTCCTGCTGCTGCGTCTGCTGCATCATCTCCTCTTTCTCCATATACTGCTGTATCTCCAGTTGCTGCATCATATCATGCTGCTGCATATGTTGAAGAACCTCTTCCTACTGCATCTTCTGCTGGATCTTCATTTCCTGATGCATCTGCTTCTGCATCTCCTGCTGCTGCTGCATCTACTGCTGCTTCTGCTGCTGCTGCATCAGTTGCTGCTGAATCTCCTGATCAATCTCTTGTGGCATCTAAAGCTTCTACATATCATGCTGAATCTCCTAATGCATCTCAACCTGCTGCCACTCCTACGGCTGCTTTTGCTTCTGCATCTCTTGCTGCACCTCCAGCTGCTGAATCCAGTTGCTTCAACATATCATGCTGCTGCATATGTTGAAGAATCTCTTCCTACTGCATCTTCTGCTGAATCTTCATTTCCTTCTGCATCTGCTTCTGCATCTCCTGCTGCTGCACCTCCTGCTGCATCTCAGTCTGAATCTCTTGGTGCTGCATTTCCTGCTGCTGCATATTCTGCTTCAACTCCTGCTGCTGCATTACCTTCTGCATTAATTCCTGTTGTATTTCTGGCTGCTTCATATCCTGCTGCTGCATCTGCTGATACTGCATGTGTTGCTGCATCTCCTGCTGCATCACTTGGTGATCTTCTGGGGTTGCATCTCTTGTGGCATGACCTGCTCCTGTATCTCCTGCTGCTACATCTCCTGATGCATCCTCTGCTCATGCATCTGCGCATGCATCTCCTGATGCATCATTTCCCGTTACATCTGCTGCTCCATCCCCTGCTGCATCTCTTTCTGCTCCATCTGGTGCATCTGCTGTTGCATATGCTGCTGCTTCATCTACTGCTGCATCTCCGGCTAAATCTCCTGCTGCTGCATCTCCTTCTGAAGTTTCTGCTGAATCTACTGCTGAATATGCATCCCCTGCTGCATCTCCTGCTGCTGCATCTCCTGCTTCATATCCTACTGCATCTCCTGCTGCAGCATATCTTGCTGCATTTCCTACTGCTGCATCTCCTGCGGCATCATCTGCTCCTATATCTCCTGCTGCTTCATCTCTTGATGCGTCCTCTGCTCATGCATCGGCGGATACATCTCCTGATGCACCATTTCCCGTTGCATCTGCTGCTCCATCCCCTTCTGCATCTCTTTCTGCTCCATCTGGTGCATCTGCTGTTGCATATGCTTTTGCTTCATCTACTGCTGCATCTCCTGCTTTATCTCCAGCTGCTGCATCAGTTGCTGCTGAATCTCCTGATGAATATCCTGTAGAATCTCATGCTTCTACATATCATGCTGAATCTCCTGCTGCTGAATCAAATGATGCCTCTGCTGCTGCTGCATCTCCTACAGCTGCATCACCTTCTGCATGTGCTGCTGCAGCATCTTCTTCTGCTGCATCTTTTGTTGCTGCATCTGCTGGTGCTGCACCTGCTGCAGCATCTGCTTCTGCATCTCCTGCTGCTGCATCTCCGTCTGAATCTCTTGGTGCTGCATTTCCTGCTGATGCATATTCTGCTTCAACTCCTGCTGCTGCACCACATTCTGCATCTATTCCTGTTGTATTTCCTGCTTCTGCATCTCCTGCTGCTGCATCTCCGTCTGAATCTCTTGGTGCTGCATCTCCTGCTGATGCATGTCCTGCTGCATCTCCTGCTTCTGCATCTACTTCTTCTGCAGCTCCGGCTCCAGCATCTCCTGCTGAATCAATTGCTCCTGCATCCCTTATTTATCTCCTGCTGCTGCATATACTGCTGCATCTGGTGCTGCTGTACCTCCTCCTGCTGCATTTCCTCTTGCATACCCTCCTGCTGCATCTCCCGCTTAATCTCCTCCTTCTGCATCTCCTCTCCCATCTCCTCCTGCTGCATCTCCTGCTGAATCTTCTGCTTCATCTCCTGCTGCTGCACCTCCTTCTGCTACATCTCCTTCTGCATCTCCTGCTGTAGCTGCTGTTTCTGCATCTCCTGTTACTTCTGCTGCTGCTGCATCTCCTGCACTATCTTCTACTTCTGCATCTTCTGATGCATCCTCTGCTGCTTCTTTTCATCCTGCTGTATCTCATGCTGCATCTCCTGCTGCTATAGCTCCTGCTGTTTCATATCCTGCTTCTGCATCTCCTAATGAATCTCCTGCTGCTTCATCTCTTGATCCATGTCTTGCTGCTGCATCTCCTGTTTCTGCATCTCATTTTGCTTCGTCTGCTGCTACATCTCCTGCTGTATCTCATGTTGCACCTTCTATTGAAGCATCTCCTGAGTCATCTCCTTCTGCTGTATATCTTGCTGCTTCATCTCGTTCTGCATCTCCTGGTGCATCTCCTTGAGCGTCACCTGCTTCATCTCCTTCTGCATCACTCCGGCTGAATCGCCTGTAGCATTTCCTGCTTCTTCATATCCTGCTGCTACATCTACTAGTGCATATGATGATGCTGCATCTCCTGTTACTTCTGCTGCTGCTGCATTCCCTGATTCTGCAACTCCTCCTGCATCTCCTGCTACGACATCTCCTGCTGCTGCATTTCCGGCTGAATCTCCTGATGCTGCAACTTCTCCTGCATCTCCTCCTACTACATCCCCTGATGCTGCATTTCTTCTTCATCTCCTGATGCTGCAAATCCTTCTCCATCTCCTACTGCATCTCATTTCTTAATGCATGTCCTGCTGCATTTCCTGTTGAAACGTCTCCTGCTCTATCTCCTCCGTTATACCTTTCTACATTTGCTGCCTCATTTCCTCATGCACCTGCTGATGCCCCTCGTGCTGCTGCATCTCCTGCTTCATCTTCAACTGATGCATCTGTGGCTTCATCACATGATATGTCATCTCCTGCTGAATCTGCTTATGTATTTCCTGATGGAGTATCTGCTGACCTAGAATCTACTGCTGCATCTGCTGCTGCATCTGCTACTGCTTCATCTCCTGCCAAGACTCCTGCTACATATCCTGCTGCTGCATCTCTTAATGCATCTCATGGTAATGCTTCATCTCCTGTTGCTGCTTTTCTTGCTGCGTATCCTGCCGATGGGTCTGATGCAGCATCTCTTGCTCTTGCATCTCCTGCTGCATCTCCTGCTGCTGCATATCCTGCTTCTGTATATACTGCTGCCTTTCCTGCTGCTGCATCTCCTGTCGCTGAATCTCTTTCTGCATCTCCTTCTTCTGAATCTCCTGCTGCTCTATTACCTTCTGCATCGACTCCGGCTGCAGGTACTGCTAATGCATCTCCTGCTCTTGCATCTCCTTCTGCTGAATATCCTCCTGAATCTCCGACGGCATCTCGTGCTGTAAACATATCCTGCTACATCTCCTGACGTATCTCCTTCTGAATATGCATCTCCTTCTGCTTCTCCTGCTGCTGAATCTCCTGCTTCATAATCCTGCTGCACATGTTGAAGAATCTCTTCCTACTGCATCTTCTGCTGAATCTTCATTTGCTGCAGCTCCGCTTCTGCATCTCCTGATGCATCTTCTGCTGCTTCTCCTTCTGAATATGCATCTCCTGATGCATCTCCACCTGCTGCCACTCCTACTGCTGCGTTTGCTTCTGCATCTCCTGCTGCACCTCCTGCTGCTGAATCTCCTGATGCCGTGTCTGCTGCTGAATATCCTTTGTCTACTACTGCATCTCCTGTTGCTTCATCTGCTGGTGCTGCACCTGCTGCAACATCTGCTTCTGCATCTCCTGCTGCTGCATCTCCTGTTGCATCTCCATCTTCAATCTCATGGTGCTGCGTTTCCTGCTTATGCATATTCTGCTTCAACTCCTGCTGCTTCAACTCCTGCTGCTGCATCTGCTGATACTGCATGTGCTACTGCAGTTCCTGCTGTATCTCTTGGTGCTGCATCTTCTGATGTTGCATCTACTGCTTCATCTCATTATGACTTAATTACCACTATTGAGGTGCTTTAGGGAAATCGAATAACGCCCACAGGGAAGATGCTAGCATGGAGTGCTGCTGCTTCTGAATGTCTTCTCTTCAAGCGCTTTCACTGCAAAGCGAGACTTGTAAGAAGTTTGAGTATACGCTTGTGTACTTTAACATCAGAACGGCTATTAAAGCGTCACTTGAAAGTAGCAGAGCGTTCAGCACAGGTACCGCAGGGAAGAAGTTACGATGAAATGTTGGCTCTCGTTCGAGTCTTCTCTGGAAACGCTTTCAGTGCAAGCTGCAAAGCATGACTAACAGAAGGTTTTAGTATAGGATACTGAATTGTGACTTATGAAGGTGCTTTCTGCTAAGTGAGTAACTGACGCAGTGAAGATGCTAGTGTGGAATACTGCTGCTACTGAATGTCTTCTCTTAGAGCGCTTTCACTGCAAAGCAAAACTTGTAGAATTTTCAGTCTAGGTTTGTACACTTCAACATCAGAATGGCTATTATGCCATTATCAGAGCGTTCAGCGCAAATACCGCAGGGAAGATGCTACGATCAAATATTTACATTCGTATAATTCTTCTCTGGATGCGCTATCACTGCAAGGCAAGACTTGTAGAACTTTCAGTCTAGGCTCGTGTACTGCATCATCAGAATGGCTATTAAAGCGTCACTGCAAAATTTGAAGACGTTTAGAAAAAGTACCGCAAGTGCGCTGCTACGATCAAATGCTAGTTCTCGTTAGAATCTTCTCTTGAAGCGCTTTCACTGCAAGCTGCAAAGCACGTCTTAACAACACGTTTAGTATTGATTTCGGAAGTGTGACTTAACTATTGAGGAGCTTTAGGAAAAGTGAGTAAAGCCCGTATGGAAGATGCTAGCATGGAATGCTGCTGCTTCTGAATGTCTTCTCTTATAGCGCTTTCACTGCAAAGAAAGACTTGTAGAACTTTCAGTCTAGACTCGTGTCCTGTAACATCAGAATGGGTATTAAAGCGTCACTTCAAAATTTCAAATCGTTCAGCACAAGTACGGCAGGGAAGCTGCTACGATCACATGCTGGCTCCCGTTAGTCTTCTCTGGAAGCGCTTTCACTGCAAGCTGCAAAGCACGACTAACACAAAATTTTAGTATAGGGTACAGAACAGTTACTTTACTTCGCCAAATAACGTGCTTTCGGAACAGTGAACATCGGCTGCAGGGAAGATGGTAGTATGAAATGCTGCTGCTTCTGAATGTCTTCTCTTATAGCTCTTTCACTGCAAAGTACGACCTCTAGAAGTTTCATTCTAGTCTTCTGAAGTATATTATCAGCTAGTAAAGTGTCGCTTCAAAATTTCAGAGCTTTCAGCACAAGTACCGCAGGGAAGCTTCTACCATCAAATGCTGGTTCTCGTTAGTCTTCTCTTATCGCGCTTTCGCTGCAGGCTGTGAAGCACGACTAATACATTTTAGTTTAGGGTAATGAATTGTGACTTAACTGCGCCTGTTAACGTGCTTATGGAAAAGTAAGTATTTCAGGCAGTGCAGATGCTGGACTGAAACTACACCGCTTATTAATGTTTTCTCTTCTAGCGCTGTTACTGCAAAAGACGACTTGTAGAACTTTCACTCTAGGCTTATGAACTGTAAGATCAGAATGGCTATTAAAGACTCATTTCAATATTTGAGATCGTTCAGCACAAGTACAGCAGGGAAGCAGCTACCATCAAATTTTGGCTCTCTATAGGATCTTTTCATGAAGTGCTGTCACTGTCAGCCGCAAAGCACGAAAAACGCCACGTTTTCGCGTAGGCTAGTTATTATCGACTTAATAACGCCTAACAACGCTTTTTAGGAAATGAGAATATCTATAGCAGGGAAGATATTAGCATGGAATGCTTCTGCTTGTGGATGTATTCTCTTAGAGAGCTTTCATTGCAGAGCACGACTTGTAGAACTTTCAGTCTAGGCTAGTGTACTGTAAGACCAGAATGGCTACGAAGGCGTTACTTCAAAATTTCAGAGCGTTCGGCACAAGTAAACAGGAAAGGTGTTACCATCAAAAGCTGGCTTTCGTTAGCGTGTTCTATGGAAGCGGTTTCTCTGCAAGATGCTGAGAACGACTGACGCAACGTTCTTGTTTTGGCAAATGAATAGAGACTTAATAGCGCCTAATAAGGCGCTTTAGGTAAAGTGAATATCTCCAGCAGGGAAGATGTTAGCATGGAATGCTTCTGCTTCTGAATGTCTTCTCTTAGAGCGCAATCACTGCAAACCAAGATTTATCGAACTCTCCGTCTAGGCTAGTAAATTGTAACATCAGTAAAGCTAGTAAGGCTTCACTTGAAGATTTTGAAAGCGTTTAACAGAAAAACCCTTGGGAAGATGCTAGCATCAAATGGTGTCTCTAGTTCGAATCTTTTCTTGAAGCGCTTTCACTGAGAGGTGCTAAACAAGATGAACAATGCGTTTAAGTGTAGGTTAAAGAATAGTGACATAACGAGCTTAAGGAAATGACTATCTCCAACAGCGAAGATGTTAGCACGGAATGCTGCTTCTTCTGAATGTCGTCTCTTATAGCACAACTACCGAAGGAATGCTGAAACCATCAAATGGTGTCTCTCGTTAGAATCTTCTCTGGAAGCGCTTTCACTGCAAGCTTCAGCACGACTAAAAGAACTTATTAGCATAGGCTAGTGAAAAGGGACTTAACATCGTCGTTTACGGCGTTGTAATAAAAAATCACATCTCCAGCAGAGAAGATGCTAGCATGGAATTCTTCTACTTGTTAATATATTCTCTTAGAGCGCTTTCACTGCAGAGCACGACTTGTAGAATTTTCAGGGGTATTTCTGCTAAACCCTTTTAAATGTTTAGGTGAAGCCTTACTAGCTCGTTGTAGCATTTTTAGAGATCTCATTCATAAGCGGAATCATTCCATCCTAGCATCGTCCTTCCTGGAGATATTAATTCCAAATATAGCGACGTAATAGGCGTTTTAAAGTCATTAACAAGCCTTAACTAAAACATTCTTTTAGTCGTGTTTGCAACTTGCAGTGAAAGTCTATCCAGGAAGACTCTAACGTGAGCCAGTATTGGATGGTAGCAGCTTTCCTGCGGTACTTACGCCGAATGCTCTGCAATTTTGAAGTGACGCCATCATAGCTATTTTGATGTTACCGTTCACAAACCGAGAATGAAAGTTCTGAAAGTCTACCTTTCCAGTGAAAGTGTTGTAAGAGAAGACATTCAGAAGCAGCAGCATTCCGTGCTAACATCTTCGCAGTTAGACCGTGCACTAGCCTAGACGGAAAGTTAGATAAATCTTGGTTTGCACTATTGCTCTCGAAGAGAAGACATTCAGAAGCAGAAGCAGTCATTCTGATCTGACAGTATACAAGACTAGACGGAAAGTTCTGCAAGTCGTGCTCTGCAGTGATTGCGCTCTAAGAGAATACATCCACGAGCAGAAGAATTCCATGCTAACATCTTCCCTGAACAAGATATTCTCTTTTCCTAAAGAGCCTTGTTAGGAGTTATTAAGTCGCTAATAACTAGCCTCCGCGAAAATCTTGCGATTTTCGTGTTTTGCGGCTGGCAGTGACAGCGCTTCATAAAAGGATCCTAACTAGGGCCAGATTTGATGGTAGCAGCTTCCGTGACGTACTTGAGCAGAAATCTCTAAAATCGTGAAGTGATGCCTCAATAGCCATGCTGATGTTACCGTTCACTAGCCTAGACTGAAAGTTCGGACAAGTCTCGCTTTCCAGTGAAAGTGCTATAAGAGACGACATCCAGAGCATCAGCATTCCGTGCTATCGTCTTCGCTGTTGGAGATATTCACTTTTCCTAAAGTTCGTTATTAATCGCTGTTATGTCACTATTCTTTAACCTACACTTAAACGCATTGTTCATCGTGTTTTGCACCTCTTAGTGAAAGTGCTTCCAGAGAAGATTCGAACGAGAGCCACCATTTGATGCTAGCGATTTCCCAGGGGTATTTCTGTTGAACGCTTTCAAAATCTTCAAGTGAAGCCTTACTAGCTTTACTGATGTTACAATTCACTAGCCTAGACGGAGAGATCGATAAATCTTGGTTTGCAGTGATTGCGCTCTAAGAGAAGACATTCAGAAGCAGAAGCATTCCATGCTAACATCTTCCCTGCTGGAGATATTCACTTTTCCTAAAGCGCCTTATTAGGCGCTATTAAGTCTCTCTTCATTTGCCAACACAAGAACGTTGCCCTAGTCGTTCTCTGCATCTTGCAGAGAAACCGCTTCCATAGAACACGCTAACGAAAGCCAGCTTTTGATGGTAACACCTTTCCAGTTTACTTGTGCCGAACGCTCTGAAATTTTGAAGTAAAGCCTTCGTAGCCATTCTGGTCTTACAGTACACAAGACTAGACTGAAAGTTCTACAAGTCGTGCTCTGCAATGAAAGCTCTTTAAGAGAATAAATCCACAAGCAGAAGCATTCCATGCTAACATCTTCCCTGCTGGAGATATTCGCTTTCCTTAAAGAGCTTTATTAAGCGTTATTAAGTCGCTAATAACTAGCTTCCGCGAAAAAGTTCCGTTTTTCGTGCTTTGCAGCCGGCAGTGACAGCGCTTCATGAAAGGATCCTAACGAGAGCCAGATTTGATGGTAGCAGTTGCCGTGACGTACTTGAGCAGAAATCTCTAAAATCGTGACGTGATGCCTCAATAGCCTTGCTGATGTTACCGTTCATAGCCTAGACTGAAAGTTCGACAAGTCTCGCTTTACAGTGAAAGTGCTATAAGAGACGACATCCAGAAGCATCAGCATTCCATGCTAACATCTTCCCTGCTGGAGATATTCGCTTTCTTTAAAGAGCTGTATTAGCAGTTATTAAGTCGCTAATAACTAGCCTCCGCGAAAAGGTTCCGTTTTTCGTGCTTTGCAGCTGGCAGTGACAGCGCTTCATGAAAGGAGCCTAACGAGAGCCAGATTTGATGGTATCAGCTTCCGTGACGTAATTGAGCAGAAATCTCTAAAATCGTGAAGTGATGCCTCAATAGCCTTGCTGATGTTACCGTTCACTAGCCTAGACTGAAAGTTCGACAAGTCTCGCTTTCCAGTGAAAGTGCTATAAGAGACGACATCCAGAAGCATCAGCATTCCATGCTAACATCTTCCCTGCTGGAGATATTCGCTTTCCTTAAAGAGCTTTATTAGGCATTATTAAGTCGCTAATAACTAGCCTCCGCGAAAACGTTCCGTTTTTCGTGCTTTGCGGCCGGCAGTGACAGCGCTTCATGAAAGGAGTCTAACGAGAGCCAGATTTGATGGTAGCAGCTTCCGTGACGTACTTGAGCAGCAATCTCTAAAATCGTGAAGTGATGCCTCAATAGCCTTGCTGATGTTACCGTTCACTAGCCTAGACGGAGAGATCGATAAATCTTGGTTTGCAGTGATTGCGCTCTAAGAGAAGACATTCAGAAGCAGAAGCATTCCATGCTAACATCTTCCCTGCTGGAGATATTCACTTTTCCTAAAGCGCCTTATTAGGCGCTATTAAGTCTCTCTTCATTTGCCAACACAAGAACGTTGCCCTAGTCGTTCTCTGCATCTTGCAGAGAAACCGCTTCCATAGAAGACGCTAACGAAAGCCAGCTTTTGATGGTAACACCTTTCCAGTTTACTTGTGCCGAACGCTCTGAAATTTTGAAGTAAAGCCTTCGTAGCCATTCTGGTCTTACAGTACACAAGACTAGACTGAAAGTTCTACAAGTCGTGCTCTGCAATGAAAGCTCTTTAAGAGAATAAATCCACAAGCAGAAGCATTCCATGCTAGCCTCTTCCCTGCTGGAGATATGAATTTGTACTACAACGCCGTAATAGACGGTGTTAAGTCCGTATTCACTAGCCTCTGCTAAAAAGTTCCTATTCATTAGACTTTGCTAATACTTTTGTGTTGGCAGCTTGCAGTGAAAGCGCTTCCAGAGAAGAATCTAACGAGAGATACCATTTGATGCTAGCAACTTCCCGAGGGTAGTTCTGCTAAACACTTTCAAATCTTCAAGTGAAGCTTTAGTAGATATGCTGGTGTTACAGTTCACTAGCCTAGACGGAAAGTTCGATAAATCTTGGTTTGCAGTGATTGCGCTCTAAGAGAAGACATTCAGAAGCAGAAGCATTCCATGCTAACTTCTTCCTTGCTGGAGATATTCGCTTTCCTTAAAGAGCTTTATTAGGCGTTATTAAGTCGCTAATAACTAGCCTCCGCGAAAACCTTCCGTTTTTCGTGCTTTGCGGCCGGCAGTGACAGCGCTTCATGAAAGGAGCCTAACGAGAGCCAGATTTGATGGTAGCAGCTTCCGTGACGTACTTGAGCAGAAATCTCTAAAATCGTGAAGTGATGCCTCAATAGCCTTGCTGATGTTACCTTTCACTAGCCTAGACTGAAAGTTCGACAAGTCTCGCTTTCCAGTGAAAGTGCTATAAGAGACGACATCCAGAGCATCAGCATTCCGTGCTATCGTCTTCGCTGTTGGAGATATTCACTTTTCCTAAAGCTCGTTATTAGTCGCTGTTATGTCACTATTCTTTAACCTACACTTAAACGCATTGTTCATCGTGTTTTGCACCTCTTAGTGAAAGTGCTTCCAGAGAAGATTCGAACTAGAGACACCATTTGATGCTAGCGATTTCCCAGGGGTATTTCTGTTGAACGCTTTCAAAATCTTCAAGTGAAGCCTTACTAGCTTTACTGATGTTACAATTCACTAGCCTAGACGGAGAGATCGATAAATCTTGGTTTGCAGTGATTGCGCTCTAAGAGAAGACATTCAGAAGCAGAAGCATTCCATGCTAATATCTTCCCTGCTGGAGATATTCACTTTTCCTAAAGCGCCTTATTAGGCGCTATTAAGTCTCTCTTCATTTGCCAACACAAGAACGTTGCCCTAGTCGTTCTCTGCATCTTGCAGAGAAACCGCTTCCATAGAAGACGCTAACGAAAGCCAGCTTTTGATGGTAACACCTTTCCAGTTTACTTGTGCCGAACGCTCTGAAATTTTGAAGTAAAGCCTTCGTAGCCATTCTGGTCTTACAGTACACAAGACTAGACTGAAAGTTCTACAAGTCGTGCTCTGCAATGAAAGCTCTTTAAGAGAATAAATCCACAAGCAGAAGCATTCCATGCTAGCCTCTTCCCTGCTGGAGATATGAATTTGTACTACAACGCCGTAATAGACGGTGTTAAGTCCGTATTCACTAGCCTCTGCTAAAAAGTTCCTATTCATTAGACTTTGCTAATACTTTTGTGTTGGCAGCTTGCAGTGAAAGCGCTTCCAGAGAAGAATCTAACGAGAGATACCATTTGATGCTAGCAACTTCCCGAGGGTAGTTCTGCTAAACACTTTCAAATCTTCAAGTGAAGCTTTAGTAGATATGCTGGTGTTACAGTTCACTAGCCTAGACGGAAAGTTCGATAAATCTTGGTTTGCAGTGATTGCGCTCTAAGAGAAGACATTCAGAAGCAGAAGCATTCCATGCTAACATCTTCCTTGCTGGAGATATTCGCTTTCCTTAAAGAGCTTTATTAGGCGTTATTAAGTCGCTAATAACTAGCCTCCGCGAAAACGTTCCGTTTTTCGTGCTTTGCGGCCGGCAGTGACAGCGCTTCATGAAAGGAGCCTAACGAGAGCCAGATTTGATGGTAGCAGCTTCCGTGACGTACTTGAGCAGAAATCTCTAAAATCGTGAAGTGATGCCTCAATAGCCATGCTGATGTTACCGTTCACTAGCCTAGACTGAAAGTTCGGACAAGTCTCGCTTTCCAGTGAAAGTGCTATAAGAGACGACATCCAGAGCATCAGCATTCCGTGCTATCGTCTTCGCTGTTGGAGATATTCACTTTTCCTAAAGTTCGTTATTAATCGCTGATATGTCACTATTCTTTAACCTACACTTAAACGCATTGTTCATCGCGTTTTGCACCTCTTAGTGAAAGTGCTTCCAGAGAAGATTCGAACGAGAGCCACCATTTGATGCTAGCGATTTCCCAGGGGTATTTCTGTTGAACGCTTTCAAAATCTTCAAGTGAAGCCTTACTAGCTTTACTGATGTTACAATTCACTAGCCTAGACGGAGAGATCGATAAATCTTGGTTTGCAGTGATTGCGCTCTAAGAGAAGACATTCAGAAGCAGAAGCATTCCATGCTAACTTCTTCCTTGCTGGAGATATTCGCTTTCCTTAAAGAGCTTTATTAGGCGTTATTAAGTCGCTAATAACTAGCCTCCGCGAAAACCTTCCGTTTTTCGTGCTTTGCGGCCGGCAGTGACAGCGCTTCATGAAAGGAGCCTAACGAGAGCCAGATTTGATGGTAGCAGCTTCCGTGACGTACTTGAGCAGAAATCTCTAAAATCGTGAAGTGATGCCTCAATAGCCTTGCTGATGTTACCTTTCACTAGCCTAGACTGAAAGTTCGACAAGTCTCGCTTTCCAGTGAAAGTGCTATAAGAGACGACATCCAGAGCATCAGCATTCCGTGCTATCGTCTTCGCTGTTGGAGATATTCACTTTTCCTAAAGCTCGTTATTAGTCGCTGTTATGTCACTATTCTTTAACCTACACTTAAACGCATTGTTCATCGTGTTTTGCACCTCTTAGTGAAAGTGCTTCCAGAGAAGATTCGAACGAGAGCCACCATTTGATGCTAGCGATTTCCCAGGGGTATTTCTGTTGAACGCTTTCAAAATCTTCAAGTGAAGCCTTACTAGCTTTACTGATGTTACAATTCACTAGCCTAGACGGAGAGATCGATAAATCTTGGTTTGCAGTGATTGCGCTCTAAGAGAAGACATTCAGAAGCAGAAGCATTCCATGCTAATATCTTCCCTGCTGGAGATATTCACTTTTCCTAAAGCGCCTTATTAGGCGCTATTAAGTCTCTCTTCATTTGCCAACACAAGAACGTTGCCCTAGTCGTTCTCTGCATCTTGCAGAGAAACCGCTTCCATAGAACACGCTAACGAAAGCCAGCTTTTGATGGTAACACCTTTCCAGTTTACTTGTGCCGAACGCTCTGAAATTTTGAAGTAAAGCCTTCGTAGCCATTCTGGTCTTACAGTACACAAGACTAGACTGAAAGTTCTACAAGTCGTGCTCTGCAATGAAAGCTCTTTAAGAGAATAAATCCACAAGCAGAAGCATTCCATGCTAGCCTCTTCCCTGCTGGAGATATGAATTTGTACTACAACGCCGTAATAGACGGTGTTAAGTCCGTATTCACTAGCCTCTGCTAAAAAGTTCCTATTCATTAGACTTTGCTAATACTTTTGTGTTGGCAGCTTGCAGTGAAAGCGCTTCCAGAGAAGAATCTAACGAGAGATACCATTTGATGCTAGCAACTTCCCGAGGGTAGTTCTGCTAAACACTTTCAAATCTTCAAGTGAAGCTTTAGTAGATATGCTGGTGTTACAGTTCACTAGCCTAGACGGAAAGTTCGATAAATCTTGGTTTGCAGTGATTGCGCTCTAAGAGAAGACATTCAGAAGCAGAAGCATTCCATGCTAACATCTTCCTTGCTGGAGATATTCGCTTTCCTTAAAGAGCTTTATTAGGCGTTATTAAGTCGCTAATAACTAGCCTCCGCGAAAACCTTCCGTTTTTCGTGCTTTGCGGCCGGCAGTGACAGCGCTTCATGAAAGGAGCCTAACGAGAGCCAGATTTGATGGTAGCAGCTTCCGTGACGTACTTGAGCAGAAATCTCTAAAATCGTGAAGTGATGCCTCAATAGCCATGCTGATGTTACCTTTCACTAGCCTAGACTGAAAGTTCGGACAAGTCTCGCTTTCCAGTGAAAGTGCTATAAGAGACGACATCCAGAGCATCAGCATTCCGTGCTATCGTCTTCGCTGTTGGAGATATTCACTTTTCCTAAAGTTCGTTATTAATCGCTGATATGTCACTATTCTTTAACCTACACTTAAACGCATTGTTCATCGCGTTTTGCACCTCTTAGTGAAAGTGCTTCCAGAGAAGATTCGAACGAGAGCCACCATTTGATGCTAGCGATTTCCCAGGGGTATTTCTGTTGAACGCTTTCAAAATCTTCAAGTGAAGCCTTACTAGCTTTACTGATGTTACAATTCACTAGCCTAGACGGAGAGATCGATAAATCTTGGTTTGCAGTGATTGCGCTCTAAGAGAAGACATTCAGAAGCAGAAGCATTCCATGCTAACATCTTCCCTGCTGGAGATATTCACTTTTCCTAAAGCGCCTTATTAGGCGCTATTAAGTCTCTCTTCATTTGCCAACACAAGAACGTTGCCCTAGTCGTTCTCTGCATCTTGCAGAGAAACCGCTTCCATAGAACACGCTAACGAAAGCCAGCTTTTGATGGTAACACCTTTCCTGTTTACTTGTGCTGAACGCTCTGTAATTTTGAAGTAACGCCTTCGTAGCCATTCTGGTCTTAGAGTACACAAGACTAGACTGAAAGTTCTACAAGTCGTGCTCTGCAATGAAAGCTCTTTAAGAGAATAAATCCACAAGCAGAAGCATTCCATGCTAACATCTTCCCTGCTGGAGATATTCGCTTTCTTTAAAGAGCTGTATTAGCAGTTATTAAGTCGCTAATAACTAGCCTCCGCGAAAAGGTTCCGTTTTTCGTGCTTTGCAGCTGGCAGTGACAGCGCTTCATGAAAGGAGCCTAACGAGAGCCAGATTTGATGGTATCAGCTTCCGTGACGTAATTGAGCAGAAATCTCTAAAATCGTGAAGTGATGCCTCAATAGCCTTGCTGATGTTACCGTTCACTAGCCTAGACTGAAAGTTCGACAAGTCTCGCTTTACAGTGAAAGTGCTATAAGAGACGACATCCAGAAGCATCAGCATTCCATGCTAACATCTTCCCTGCTGGAGATATTCGCTTTCTTTAAAGAGCTGTATTAGCAGTTATTAAGTCGCTAATAACTAGCCTCCGCGAAAAGGTTCCGTTTTTCGTGCTTTGCAGCTGGCAGTGACAGCGCTTCATGAAAGGAGCCTAACGAGAGCCAGATTTGATGGTATCAGCTTCCGTGACGTAATTGAGCAGAAATCTCTAAAATCGTGAAGTGATGCCTCAATAGCCTTGCTGATGTTACCGTTCACTAGCCTAGACTGAAAGTTCCACAAGTCTCGCTTTACAGTGAAAGTGCTATAAGAGACGACATCCAGAAGCATCAGCATTCCATGCTAACATCTTCCCTGCTGGAGATATTCGCTTTCCTTAAAGAGCTTTATTAGGCGTTATTAAGTCGCTAATAACTAGCCTCCGCGAAAACGTTCCGTTTTTCGTGCTTTGCGGCCGGCAGTGACAGCGCTTCATGAAAGGAGTCTAACGAGAGCCAGATTTGATGGTAGCAGCTTCCGTGACGTACTTGAGCAGCAATCTCTAAAATCGTGAAGTGATGCCTCAATAGCCTTGCTGATGTTACCGTTCACTAGCCTAGACGGAGAGATCGATAAATCTTGGTTTGCAGTGATTGCGCTCTAAGAGAAGACATTCAGAAGCAGAAGCATTCCATGCTAACATCTTCCCTGCTGGAGATATTCACTTTTCCTAAAGCGCCTTATTAGGCGCTATTAAGTCTCTCTTCATTTGCCAACACAAGAACGTTGCCCTAGTCGTTCTCTGCATCTTGCAGAGAAACCGCTTCCATAGAAGACGCTAACGAAAGCCAGCTTTTGATGGTAACACCTTTCCAGTTTACTTGTGCCGAACGCTCTGAAATTTTGAAGTAAAGCCTTCGTAGCCATTCTGGTCTTACAGTACACAAGACTAGACTGAAAGTTCTACAAGTCGTGCTCTGCAATGAAAGCTCTTTAAGAGAATAAATCCACAAGCAGAAGCATTCCATGCTAGCCTCTTCCCTGCTGGAGATATGAATTTGTACTACAACGCCGTAATAGACGGTGTTAAGTCCGTATTCACTAGCCTCTGCTAAAAAGTTCCTATTCATTAGACTATGCTAATACTTTTGTGTTGGCAGCTTGCAGTAAAGCGCTTCCAGAGAAGAATCTAACGAGAGATACCATTTGATGCTAGCAACTTCCCGAGGGTAGTTCTGCTAAACACTTTCAAATCTTCAAGTGAAGCTTTAGTAGATATGCTGGTGTTACAGTTCACTAGCCTAGACGGAAAGTTCGATAAATCTTGGTTTGCAGTGATTGCGCTCTAAGAGAAGACATTCAGAAGCAGAAGCATTCCATGGTAACATCTTCCCTGCTGGAGATATTCACTTTTCCTAAAGCGCCTTATTAGGCGCTATTAAGTCTCTCTTCATTTGCCAACACAAGAACGTTGCCCTAGTCGTTCTCTGCATCTTGCAGAGAAACCGCTTCCATAGAAGACGCTAACGAAAGCCAGCTTTTGATGGTAACACCTTTCCTGTTTACTTGTGCCGAACGCTCTGAAATTTTGAAGTAAAGCCTTCGTAGCCATTCTGGTCTTACAGTACACAAGACTAGACTGAAAGTTCTACAAGTCGTGCTCTGCAATGAAAGCTCTTTAAGAGAATAAATCCACAAGCAGAAGCATTCCATGCTAGCCTCTTCCCTGCTGGAGATATGAATTTGTACTACAACGCCGTAATAGACGGTGTTAAGTCCGTATTCACTAGCCTCTGCTAAAAAGTTCCTATTCATTAGACTTTGCTAATACTTTTGTGTTGGCAGCTTGCAGTGAAAGCGCTTCCAGAGAAGAATCTAACGAGAGATACCATTTGATGCTAGCAACTTCCCGAGGGTAGTTCTGCTAAACACTTTCAAATCTTCAAGTGAAGCTTTAGTAGATATGCTGGTGTTACAGTTCACTAGCCTAGACGGAAAGTTCGATAAATCTTGGTTTGCAGTGATTGCGCTCTAAGAGAAGACATTCAGAAGCAGAAGCATTCCATGCTAACTTCTTCCTTGCTGGAGATATTCGCTTTCCTTAAAGAGCTTTATTAGGCGTTATTAAGTCGCTAATAACTAGCCTCCGCGAAAACGTTCCGTTTTTCGTGCTTTGCGGCCGGCAGTGACAGCGCTTCATGAAAGGAGCCTAACGAGAGCCAGATTTGATGGTAGCAGCTTCCGTGACGTACTTGAGCAGAAATCTCTAAAATCGTGAAGTGATGCCTCAATAGCCTTGCTGATGTTACCGTTCACTAGCCTAGACTGAAAGTTCCACAAGTCTCGCTTTCCAGTGAAAGTGCTATAAGAGACGACATCCAGAGCATCAGCATTCCGTGCTATCGTCTTCGCTGTTGGAGATATTCACTTTTCCTAAAGCTCGTTATTAGTCGCTGTTATGTCACTATTCTTTAACCTACACTTAAACGCATTGTTCATCGTGTTTTGCACCTCTTAGTGAAAGTGCTTCCAGAGAAGATTCGAACGAGAGCCACCATTTGATGCTAGCGATTTCCCAGGGGTATTTCTGTTGATCGCTTTCAAAATCTTCAAGTGAAGCCTTACTAGCTTTACTGATGTTGCAATTCACTAGCCTAGACGGAGAGATCGATAAATCTTGGTTTGCAGTGATTGCGCTCTAAGAGAAGACATTCAGAAGCAGAAGCATTCCATGCTAACATCTTCCCTGCTGGAGATATTCACTTTTCCTAAAGCGCGTTATTAGGCGCTATTAAGTCTCTCTTCATTTGCCAACACAAGAACGTTGCCCTAGTCGTTCTCTGCATCTTGCAGAGAAACCGCTTCCATAGAAGACGCTAACGAAAGCCAGCTTTTGATGGTAACACCTTTCCTGTTTACTTGTGCCGAACGCTCTGAAATTTTGAAGTAAAGCCTTCGTAGCCATTCTGGTCTTACAGTACACAAGACTAGACTGAAAGTTCTACAAGTCGTGCTCTGCAATGAAAGCTCTTTAAGAGAATAAATCCACAAGCAGAAGCATTCCATGCTAGCCTCTTCCCTGCTGGAGATATGAATTTGTACTACAACGCCGTAATAGACGGTGTTAAGTCCGTATTCACTAGCCTCTGCTAAAAAGTTCCTATTCATTAGACTATGCTAATACTTTTGTGTTGGCAGCTTGCAGTGAAAGCGCTTCCAGAGAAGAATCTAACGAGAGATACCATTTGATGCTAGCAACTTCCCGAGGGTAGTTCTGCTAAACACTTTCAAATCTTCAAGTGAAGCTTTAGTAGATATGCTGGTGTTACAGTTCACTAGCCTAGACGGAAAGTTCGATAAATCTTGGTTTGCAGTGATTGCGCTCTAAGAGAAGACATTCAGAAGCAGAAGCATTCCATGCTAACATCTTCCCTGCTGGAGATATTCACTTTTCCTAAAGCGCCTTATTAGGCGCTATTAAGTCTCTCTTCATTTGCCAACACAAGAACGTTGCCCTAGTCGTTCTCTGCATCTTGCAGAGAAACCGCTTCCATAGAAGACGCTAACGAAAGCCAGCTTTTGATGGTAACACCTTTCCTGTTTACTTGTGCCGAACGCTCTGAAATTTTGAAGTAAAGCCTTCGTAGCCATTCTGGTCTTACAGTACACAAGACTAGACTGAAAGTTCTACAAGTCGTGCTCTGCAATGAAAGCTCTTTAAGAGAATAAATCCACAAGCAGAAGCATTCCATGCTAGCCTCTTCCCTGCTGGAGATATGAATTTGTACTACAACGCCGTAATAGACGGTGTTAAGTCCGTATTCACTAGCCTCTGCTAAAAAGTTCCTATTCATTAGACTTTGCTAATACTTTTGTGTTGGCAGCTTGCAGTGAAAGCGCTTCCAGAGAAGAATCTAACGAGAGATACCATTTGATGCTAGCAACTTCCCGAGGGTAGTTCTGCTAAACACTTTCAAATCTTCAAGTGAAGCTTTAGTAGATATGCTGGTGTTACAGTTCACTAGCCTAGACGGAAAGTTCGATAAATCTTGGTTTGCAGTGATTGCGCTCTAAGAGAAGACATTCAGAAGCAGAAGCATTCCATGCTAACTTCTTCCTTGCTGGAGATATTCGCTTTCCTTAAAGAGCTTTATTAGGCGTTATTAAGTCGCTAATAACTAGCCTCCGCGAAAACGTTCCGTTTTTCGTGCTTTGCGGCCGGCAGTGACAGCGCTTCATGAAAGGAGCCTAACGAGAGCCAGATTTGATGGTAGCAGCTTCCGTGACGTACTTGAGCAGAAATCTCTAAAATCGTGAAGTGATGCCTCAATAGCCTTGCTGATGTTACCGTTCACTAGCCTAGACTGAAAGTTCCACAAGTCTCGCTTTCCAGTGAAAGTGCTATAAGAGACGACATCCAGAGCATCAGCATTCCGTGCTATCGTCTTCGCTGTTGGAGATATTCACTTTTCCTAAAGCTCGTTATTAGTCGCTGTTATGTCACTATTCTTTAACCTACACTTAAACGCATTGTTCATCGTGTTTTGCACCTCTTAGTGAAAGTGCTTCCAGAGAAGATTCGAACGAGAGCCACCATTTGATGCTAGCGATTTCCCAGGGGTATTTCTGTTGATCGCTTTCAAAATCTTCAAGTGAAGCCTTACTAGCTTTACTGATGTTGCAATTCACTAGCCTAGACGGAGAGATCGATAAATCTTGGTTTGCAGTGATTGCGCTCTAAGAGAAGACATTCAGAAGCAGAAGCATTCCATGCTAACATCTTCCCTGCTGGAGATATTCACTTTTCCTAAAGCGCGTTATTAGGCGCTATTAAGTCTCTCTTCATTTGCCAACACAAGAACGTTGCCCTAGTCGTTCTCTGCATCTTGCAGAGAAACCGCTTCCATAGAAGACGCTAACGAAAGCCAGCTTTTGATGGTAACACCTTTCCTGTTTACTTGTGCCGAACGCTCTGAAATTTTGAAGTAAAGCCTTCGTAGCCATTCTGGTCTTACAGTACACAAGACTAGACTGAAAGTTCTACAAGTCGTGCTCTGCAATGAAAGCTCTTTAAGAGAATAAATCCACAAGCAGAAGCATTCCATGCTAGCCTCTTCCCTGCTGGAGATATGAATTTGTACTACAACGCCGTAATAGACGGTGTTAAGTCCGTATTCACTAGCCTCTGCTAAAAAGTTCCTATTCATTAGACTATGCTAATACTTTTGTGTTGGCAGCTTGCAGTGAAAGCGCTTCCAGAGAAGAATCTAACGAGAGATACCATTTGATGCTAGCAACTTCCCGAGGGTAGTTCTGCTAAACACTTTCAAATCTTCAAGTGAAGCTTTAGTAGATATGCTGGTGTTACAGTTCACTAGCCTAGACGGAAAGTTCGATAAATCTTGGTTTGCAGTGATTGCGCTCTAAGAGAAGACATTCAGAAGCAGAAGCATTCCATGCTAACATCTTCCCTGCTGGAGATATTCGCTTTTCCTAAAAAGCGTTATCAGCCATTATTAAGTCGCTAATAACTAGCCTCCGCAAAAGGTTGCGTTTTTCGTGCTTTGCGGCTGGCAGTGACAGCGCTTCATGAAAGGATCCTATAGAGAGCCAAAATTTGATGGTAGCAGCTTCATTGCAGTACTTGTGCTGAACAATCTCAAATCTTGAAATGAGGCTTTAATAGCCATTCTGATCTTACAGTTCATAAGCCTAGTGTGAAAGAAAACATAAGAGAAAACATTAATAAGCGGTGTAGTTTCAGGCCATCATCTGCACTGCCTGAAATACTTACTTTTCCATAAGCGCGTTAACAGGCGCAGTTAAGTCACAATTCATTACCCTAAACTAAAATGTGTTAGTCGTCCTTCACAGCCTGCAGCGAAAGCGCGATAAGAGAAGACTTTAACGAGAACCAGCATTTCATGGTAGAAGCTTCCTTGCGGTACTTGTGCTGAACGCTCTGAAATTTTGAAGCGACACTTTACTAGCTGACGATATACTTCAGAAGACTAGAATGAAACTTCTAGAAGTCGTACTTTGCAGTGAAAGTGCTATAAGAGAAGACATTCAGAAGCAGCAGCATTCCATACTACCATCTTCCCTGCAGCCGATATTCACTGTTCCGAAAGCTCGTTATTCGGCGAAGTAAAGTAACTGTTCTGTACCCTATACTAAAATTTTGTGTTAGTCGTGCTTTGCAGCTTGCAGTGAAAGTGCTTCCAGAGAAGACTAACGGGAGCCAGCATGTGATCGTAGCAGCTTCCCTGCCATACTTGTGCTGAACGATTTGAAATTTTGCAGTGACGCTTAAATACCCATTCTGATGTTACAGGACACGAGCCTAGACTGAAAGTTCTACAAGTCTTTCTTTGCAGTGAAAGCGCTATAAGAGAAGACATTCAGAAGCAGCAGCATTCCATGCTAGCATCTTCCATACGGGCTTTACTCACTTTTCCTAAAGCTCCTCAATAGTTAAATCACAATTCCGTAATCAATACTAAACGTTTTGTTAGACATGCTTTGCAGCTTGCAGTGAAAGCGCTTCAAGAGAAGATTCTAACGAGAGATAGCATTTGATCGTAGCAGCGCACTTGCGGTACTTTATCTAAACGTTTTCAAATTTTGCAGTGACGCTTTAATAGCCATTCTGATGATGCAGTACACGAGCCTAGACTGAAAGTTCTACAAGTCTTACCTTGCAGTGAAAGCGCATCCAGAGAAGAGTTATACGAATTTCAATATTGATCATAGCATCTTCCCTGCGGTATTTGCTCTGAACGCTCTGATATTTGGAAGCGACGGTCTAATAGCCATTCTGATGTTGCAGTACATAAGCCCAGACTCTTGCCTTGCAGTGAAAGGGCTAAAGATTTTGAAGTGATGCTTTAATAGTCATTCTGATGTTGCAGTGTACAAGCCTAGACTGAAACTTCTACAAGTTTTGCTTTGCAGTGAAAGCGCTCTAAGAGAAGACATTCAGTAGCAGCAGTATTCCACGCTAGGATCTTCACTGCGTCAGTTACTCACTTATCAGAAAGCACCTTCATAAGTCACAATTCAGTACCCTATACTAAAAGGTTCTGTTAGTCATGCTTTGCAGCTTGCACTGAAAGCATTTCCAGAGAAGACTCTAACGAGAGCCAGCATTTCATCGTAGCTTCTTCCCTGCGATATTTGAGCTGAACGCTCTGCTACTTTCAAGTGACGCTTGAATAGCCGTTCTGATGTTAAAGTACACAAGCGTATACTCAAACTTCTTACAAGTCTCGCTTTGCAGTGAAAGCGTTATAAGAGAAGACATTCAGAAGAAGCAGCTTTCCATGCTATCATCTTCCCTGTGGGCGTTATTCGATTTCCCTAAAGCGCCTCAATAGTGGCAGTTAAGTCATAATGAGATGAAGCAGTAGATGCAACATCAGAAGATGCAGCACCAAGAGATACAGCAGGAACTGCAGCAGCACATGTAGTATCAGCAGATGCAGCACCATGAGATTAAGATGGAGATGCAGCAGAAGGAGATTCAGCAGCAGGAGTTGAAGCAGCAGGAGTTGAAGCAGAATATGCATAAGCAGGAAACAGCACCATGAGATTAAGATGGAGATGTAGCAGGAGGTGCAGCAGCAGGAGATGCAGAAGCAGATGTTGCAGCAGGTGCAGCACCAGCAGATGAAGCAACAGGAGAAACAGCAGCAATGGATATTCAGCAGCAGACACTACATCAGGAGATTCAGCAGCAGGAGGTGCAGCAGGAGATGCAGAAGCAGAGGCAGCAGGAAATGAAGATTCAGCAGAAGATGCAGTAGGAAGAGATTCTTCAACATATGCAGCAGGATGATATGATGCAGCAACAGGAGATACAGCAGGTTATGGAGAAAGAGGAGATGATGCAGCAGACGCAGCACCAGTAGATTCAGCAGCAGGAGAAGCAGCAGGAGATGCATATTCAGAAGGAGATACGTCAGGAGACGTAGCAGGATATGTTTACAGCATGAGATGCCGCCGGAGATTCAGGAGGAGATTCAGCAGGAGGAGATTCAGCAGAAGGAGATGCAGGAGCAGGAGATGCATTAGCAGGATCTGCATCCGGAGTCAATGCAGAGCAGGAGGAGATTCAGAAGGAGTAATAGAGCAGCAGGATATTCAGAAGAAGGAGATGCAGAAAGAGATTCAGCAGCAGGAGATGCAGCAGCAGGAAAGGCAGCAGTATATACAGAAGCAGGTTATGCAGCAGCAGGAGATGCAGTAGGAGGAGATAGATCAGGTAATGCAGCAGCAAGCGATGTAGAAGGAGATGCAAGAGCAAGAGATGCTGCATCAGACCCATCAGCAGGAGGTGCAGCAGCAGAAGATGCAGCAAGAAAAGCAGGAACAGGAGATGAAGCATTACCATGAGATGCATTAAGAGATGCAGCAGCAGGATATGTAGCAGTAGTTTTGGCAGGAGATGAAGCAGCAGCAGATGCAGCAGCAGATGCAGCAGTAGATTCTACGTCAGCAGATACACCATCAGGAAATACTGAAGCAGATGCAGCAGGAGATGACATATCATGTGATGAAGCCACAGATGCATCAGTTGAAGAAGCAGGAGATGCAGCAGCACGAGGGGCATCAGCAGGTGCATGAGGAAATGAGGCAGCAAATGTAGAAAGGTATAACGGATGAGATAGAGCAGGAGACGTTTCAAAAGGAAATGCAGAAGGACATGCATTAAGAAATGAGATGCAGTAGGAGATGGAGAAGGAGTTTCAGCATCAGGAGATGTAGCAGGAAATGCGGCATCAGGGGATGTAGTAGGAGGAGATGCAGGAGCAGTTGAAGCATCAGGAGATTCAGCCGGAAATGCAGCAGCAGGAGAGGTCGTAGCAGGAGATGCAGAAGGAGTTGCAGAATCAGGGAATGCAGCAGCAGCAGAAGTAACAGGAGATGCAGCATCTTCATATGCGCTACTAGATGTAGCAGCAGGAGATGAAGAAGCAGGAGATGCTGCAGGCGATTCAGCCTGAGATGCAGAAGGAGGAGATGCAGCAGCACGATGTGCAGAATAATAGATGAAGTGAAAAGATGCAGCAGAAAGAAATATAGCAGGTAATGCAGCCGCAGTAAATGCAGGAAGAGAGAAAGTAGCAGTTGATGCAGCATCAGATGCAGCAGCAGCTGCAGCAGCAGGAGATGCAGCAGTAGATGAAGCAGCAGCAGATGCAGCAGCAAATTCAGCAGATGCAGCAGTAGTAGATTGATAAAGAGCTGCAGCAGGAAATGCAGATGACTATGCAGGAGCACGAGATACAACTCATCTGCAGGTGATGCAGAAGGAGAAGCAGCAGGTGACGCTCAAGGAGATGCAGCAGGAGATGCAGAACGAGATGAAGCAGCAAGATATGCAGCAGAAGGAGATGACGCAGGAGATGCTTCAATAGAAGGTGCAACATGAGATACAGCAGGAGATGTAGCAGCAGACGAAGCAAAAGGAGATGCAGAAACAGGAGATGCAGCAGAAGGACATGGATCAAGAGATGAAGCAGCAGGAGATTCATTTGGAGGTGCAGTAGCAGGATATGAATGAGCAGGAGCTATAGCAGCAGGAGATGCAGCATGAGATTCAGCAGGATGAGAAGAAGCAGCAGGGGATATATCAGGAGATGCAGAAGCAGAAGATACAGCAGGAGATGCTGTAGCAGGAGATGTAGCAGAAGGAGATGCAGCAGGAGGTGCAGCAGTAGCAGAAGTAACAGGAGATGCAGAAACAGCAGCTACAGCAGGAGATGCTGTAGCAGGAGATACAGAAGGAGATGTAGCAGAAGGAGATGCAGCAGCAGGAGATGAAGCAGAAGATTCAGCAGGAGATGCAGCAGGGATGCAGCAGATGGGAGAGTAGATGCAGAAGGAGATTTGGCAGGAGATGCAGCAGTAGATGAAGCAGCAGCATATGCAACAGCAGATGCACCAGATGGAGCAGAAAGAGATGCAGCAGGGGATGTAGCAGCAGACGCAATGGGTAATGGTGCATCAGGAGATGCATCCGCAGATGCGTGAACAGAGGATACATCAGGAGATGTAGCAGCAGGAGATACAGGAGCAGGAGATGCCGCAGGAGATGCAACACCAGAAGATGCAGCACCAGATGAAGCAGCAGCATATGCAACATCAGACGCACCAGATGGAGTAGAAGGAGATGCAGCAGGGGATGGAGTAGCAGATGCAATGGGTAATAATGCATCAGGAGATGCATCCGCAGATGAATGAACAGAGGATGCATCAGGAGATGTAGCAGCAGGAGACACAGGAGCAGGTGATGCCGCAGGAGATGCAACACCAGAAGATGCAGCACCAAGTGATGCAGCAGGAGATGCAGCAGCACATGCAGTATCAGCAGATGCAGCAGCAGGAGATGAAGCAGCCGGAAATACAACAGGAATAGATGCCGAAGGTAATGCAGCAGCAGGACTTGAAGCAGAATATGCAGCAGCAGGAAATGCAGCACCAAAAGATTCAGACAGAGATGCAGCAGGAGGTGCAGCAGCAGGAGATGCTGAAGAAGATGTTGCAGCAGGTTCAGCACCAGCAGATGCAGCAACAGGAGATGCAGCAGAAGGAGATGCTGCAGCAGCACATGCAAAAGGTGACGCAGCTATAAAAGATACAGCAGCAGCAGATGCAGCAGGAGTCGATGCAGCAGCAGGACATGCAGCAGGAATCGATGCAGAAAGTAATAGAGCAGCAGGAGAATCAGAAGAAGGAGATGCAGAAAGAGATTCAGCAGCATGAGATGCAGCAGCAGGAAAGGCAGCAGTATATAGAGAAGTAGGATATGCAGCAGGAGGAGATGCAGTAGGAGGAGACAGAGCAGGTAATGCAGCAGCAAGAGATGCAGCAGGAGATGCAAGAGCAAGAGATGCTGCATCAGACCCATCAGCAAGAGATGCAGCAGCAGAAGATGCAGCAGGAAATGGTAGGTGCAGCTGGAGATGCAGTAGCAGGAGATGAAGCATTATCATGAGATGCATTAGGAGGTGCAGCAGCAGGATATGTAGCAGGAGATTTGACAGATGAACCAGCAGCAGAGCAGCAGCAGATGCAGAAGGAAATGCAGCAGTAGATGCAGGATCAGCAGATACTGCAGCAGGAAATACTGCAGCAGATGCAGCAGGAGATGACATATGAGATGATGAAGCCACAGATGCATCAGTTGAAGATGAAGCAGGAAATGCAGCAGCAGGATGTTCATTTGCAGATGTACCAGGATATGAGGCAGCAAACGTAGAAAGTTATAACGTACATGTAGAAGCAGATGCAGCAGCAGCTAATTCAGCAGGAGATGCAGCATCAGGAGATGCAGAAGTAGATGCACCAGGAAATGCAGATTGAGCAGGAGAAGCAATAGGAAGAGAATTTTCAGCAGATGCAGCAGGATGTGAAGGATGACGAGATGTAGCAGGACATAGAGCAGCAGCAGATGCATCAGGAGATGAAGCAGGAATTGCAACAAGAGATGCAGGAGCAGAGGTGTAGCCGCAGATGCATCAGAAGCAGATGCAACAGGAGATGCAGCAGCAGCAGATTCTGCAGGAGATGCATCAGCAGAAGATGCAGAAGGAGTTGCAGCATCAGGAGATGAAGCAGGAAATGCAGCAGCAGGGGATGTAGTAGCAGGAGACACAGAAGGAGATGCAGAAGGATCTGCAGCATCAGGAGATGCAGCAGGGAATGCAGCAGCAGCAGAAGTAACAGGAGATGCAGCAGCAACATATGCACTAGGAGAAGAGTATGCAACAGCAGATGCAACAGCAGGAGACCTATCAGGAGATGTAGCAGTAGATGAAGCTGCAGCAGATGCAGCAGCAAATTCAGCAGATAGAGCAGGAGATGCTGTAGCAAAAGATACAGAAGGAGACGTAGCAGAACGACATGAGGCAGCCAGAGATGCAGCAGCAGGATATGCAGTAAAAGAAGATGCAGCATCAGGAGATTGAGCATAAGATTCATCAGCAGGAAATGCATCAGCAGATTATGCAGCAGGAAATTTCGTAGGAGATTAAGCAGCAGTAGATTCAGTAGAAAATGCAGCAGGAGATGCAGCAGGAGATATAGAAGGAGATTGAGCAGAAGGGGAATGCAGTAGGAGATGCAGCAGGAGATACATCAGCAGGAATTGTAGCAGGAGATGCTGGAGGAAATTCTGCAGAAGAAGATTCAGCAGGAGATGCAGCAGGAGATGAAATAGCAACATATGCATCAGCAGTTACAGCAGGAAGTGCAGAAGGAGATTCAGGAGGAGATGTAGCAGCAGGAGATGCAGCCGCAGATGCCTTCAACAGGATATGCAGCTGAAATGCAGAAGAACTAGATGCATCCGTAGAAGATTGAGCAGCAGATGCAGAAGGAAAAGGAGATGCTTCTGCAGATGCATCCGCAGATGCATCCGCACAGGATTGAGCAGGAGAAGAAGCAGCAGGCTATACAGCAGCAGGAGATGCTGCAGCAGATGCAGCAGTAGGAGCTGCAGGAGGACATCAAGTAGAAGGAGATGCAGCAGCAGCAAGTGTAGCAGGAGATGCAGCAGTACATGAAGCATCAGAAAATGGAGCAGCTGATTAAGGAGATGCAGCAGTACATGAAGCATCAGAAAATGGAGCAGCAGATTAAGCAGCATGAGGTAATGCAGCAGGTGATGAAGCAGCAGGTGATGCAGCTGCAGCTGCAGAGGCAGCAGATGTAGTAGCAATAGATGCAGCAGCAGATGCATCAGGAGATGCTGATTCAGCAGGAGATGGTGCAGCAGAAGGTGCTGCAGGAGATGGTGCAGCAGGAGATGCAGCAGAAGGAGATGGAGCAGAATGAAATGCATCAAGATATGCAGCAGGAGATGCAGTAAGATATGAAGCAGGAGATGCAGTAGCAGGAGATGCAGCAGGGGATGCATGTTCAGCAGGAGATTCAGCAGAAACTTCAGAAGGAGATGCAGCAGCAGGAGATTTAGCCGGAGATGCAGCCGTAGATGAAGCAGCAGCATATGCAACAGCAGATGCACCAGATGGAGCAGAAAGAGATGCAGCATGGGATGGAGCAGCAGATGCAACGGGAAATGGTGCCTCAGGAGATGCATCCATAGATGCATAAGCAGAGGATGCATCAGGAGATGTAGCAGCAGGAGATATAAAATGCCGCAGGAGATGCAGCAGGAGATGCAACACCAGAAGATGCAGCACCAAGAGATGCAGCAGGAGATGCAGCAGCACATGCAGTATCAGCAGATGCAGCAGCAGGAAATACAACAGGAATAGATGCAGAAGGTAATGCAGCAGCAGGAGTTGAAGCAGAATATACATCAGCAGGAAATGCAGCAGCAAGAAATTCAGACGGAGATGCAGCAGGAGATTCTGCAGCAGGAGATGCAGAAGTAGCAGATGCAGCAGAAGAAGATGCTGCAGCAGCACATGCAGAAGGAGATGCAGCAGTAGGAGATTCAGCAGCAAGCAAAGGATATTCAGTAGCAGACACGGCATAAGGAGATTCAGCAGCAGGAGGTGCAGCAGGAGATGCACAAGGAAACGCAGCAGTAGGAGTGGCAGCAGGAGATGCATTAGGAGATTCAGCATGATATGTAGAAGCATTAGATGCCACAGGAGATTCATCAGGAGATTCAGCAGCAACTGATGCAGCAGCAGGAGAAGCAGCAGGAGATGCAGCAGCAGCAGGAGATGCAGAAGCAGATGCAGCAGGAAATGAAGATTCAGCAGAAGATGCAGTAGGAAGAGATTCTTCAACATATGCAGCAGCAAGATATGATGCAGCAACAGGAGATAGAGCAGGTTATGGAGAAAGAGGAGATGATGCAGCAGACGCAGCAGCAGAAGATTCAGCAGGAGAAGATGCAGCAGCAGGAGATTCAGCAGCAGGAGAAGCAGCAGGAGATGCATATTCAGAAGGAGATACGTCAGGAGATGTAGCAGGATATGTGGCAGCATGAGATGCCAACAGAGATTCAGGAGGAGATTCAGCAGAAGGAGATGCAAGAGCAGGAGATGAAGCAGCAGGAGATGCAGAAGCAGGCTACACAGCAGCAGGGGATTAAGCAGCAGATGCAGCAGCAGGAAATGCAGGAAGACATCAAGTAGAAGGAGATGCAGCAGCAGGAGATTCCACAGGAGATAAAGCAGGAAATGGAGCAGCAGAATAAGGAGATGCAGCATCAGGAAATGCAGCAGAATATGCAGCAGGAGGTAATGCAGCAGTTGATGAAGTAGCAGGTGATGCAGCTGCAGCTTCAGAGGCAGCATATGCAGCAGCAATAGATGCAGCAGCAGATGCATCATGAAATGCTGATTCAGTAGGAGATGTAGCAGCAGAAGATGCTGCAGCAGATGATGCAGCAGGAGATGCAGCAAAAGGAAATGCAGCAAGATATGCAGCAGGAGGAGATGCAGTAGGATATGAAGCAGGAGATGCAGCAGCAGGAGATGCAGCAGGGGATGCATATTCAGCAGTAGATTCAGTAGGAACATCAGAAGAAGATGCAGCAGCAGGAGATTTGGCAGGAGATGCAGCAGTAGATGAAGCAGCAGCAGATGCAGCAGCAAATTCAGCAGATGCCGCAGTAGTAGATTCATAAATAGCTGCAGCAGGAAATGCAGATGAATATGGAGGAGCACGACATACAGCAGGAGATGCATCTGCAGGTGACGCAGAAGGAGATGCAGCAGGTGACGCTCAAGGAGATGCAGCAGGAGATGCAGAACGGGATGAAGCAGGAAGATATGCAGCAGGAGGAGATGACACAGGAGATGCTTCAATAGAAATGCAACATGAGATACAGCAGGAGATGCAGCAGCAGACGAAGCAAAAGAAGATGCAGAAACGAGGTGCAGCAGAAGGACATGGATCAAGAGATGAAGCAGCAGGAGATTCAATAAGAGATGCAGTAGCAAAATATGAAACAGCAGGAGATATAGCAGCAAGAGATGCAGCATGAGATGCAGCAGGATGAGATGAAGCAGCAGGGGATGTATCATGAGATGCAGAATCAGCAGATACAGCAGGAGATGCTGTAGCAGGAAATGCAGGAGGAGTAGATACAGCACAATATGCAGCAGGATGAGATGGAACAGGAAATGCAGCAGGAGGAGGTAGAGCAGCACCAGATGCAGCAGTATATGCAGCAGAAGGAGATGAATAAGATGTGCAGCAGCAATTGATGCAGCAGATGCTGGAGCCGGAGATGCAGAAGAAGTAGATGTAGAAGCAGGAGATACAGCAATACATACATCAGCAGGAGACACAGCAGCAGGATATGAGGCAGGAGATGCACTAGCAGCAGATGCAGCACCATATGCAGCAGAAGATGCAGAACCGTATGCAGCAGAAGATGCAGAACCATATGCTGCAGGAGATACAGAAGCAGATCAAGCAGCAGATGCAGTTGGAGATGTAGCAACACCCGAAGCAAAAGCTGATGCAGCAGGAAAGGATGCAAGATGAGATGCAGCAGGAATTGCATCAGTAGGAGATGCTGCTGGAAATTCATTAGGATATGCAACAGCAAGAGATTTGACAACAGCAGATGCAGCAGGGTATGCAGCAGCAGCAGCAGCTGCATGAGGTGTATCAGCAGGAGATGTAGCAGGAGATGCATATTCAGCAGGTGATATACCAGGATATGCAGCAGGAGATTCAAGGGAAGGAAATGCAGCAGGAAATCAGGCGGAGATGCAGCAGCAGGAGATGCAGGAAAAGAAGATGCAGCCGCACCACATGCAGCAGCAGATTCAGTAGGAGTTGCAGTAGCAGGAGATGAAGAGGCAAGAGATTCAGCAGCAGGAGATGCAGCATCAGGAGATTCAGCAGGACATGCACCCACAGGAAATGCATCAGCAGATTCTGCAGCAAGAAATTCCGTAGGAGATTGTGCAGCAAGAGATTCAGTAGAAAAGGCAGCAGGAGATTCAGTAGAAAATGCAGCAGGAGATATAGGAGGAGATTCAGCAGCAGGGGATGTAGTAGGAGCTGCAGCAGGAAAGACATCAGCAGGAATTGTAGCAGGAGATGCATCAGGAGATTCTGCAGAAGAAGATTCAGCAGGAGATGCAGCAGGAGATGAAATAGCAACATAGGCATCAGCAGTTACAGCAGGAAGTTGAAAAGGAGATTCAGAAGAAGATGTAGCAGCAGGAGATGAAAACCGGGGATGCATATTCAGCAGTAGATTCAGCAGAAAATTCAGAAGGAGATGCAGCAGCAGGAGATTTAGCAGGAGATGCAGCAGTAGATGAAGCAGCAGCATATGCAACAGCAGATGCACCAGATGGAGCAGAAAGAGATGCAGCAGGGGATGGAGCAGCAGATGCAACGGGAAATGGTGCATCAGGAGATGCATCCGTAGATGCATGAGCAGAGGATGCATCAGGAGATGAAGCAGCAGGAGATAGAGGACCAGATGATGCCGCAGTAGGAAATGCAGCAAGATTATGCTGCTGGAGGAGATGCAGTAGGATATGAAGCAGGAGATGCAGCAGCAGGAGATGCAGCAGGGGATGCATATTCAGCGGTAGATTCAGCAGAAACTTCAGAAGGAGTTGCAGCAGCAGAAGATTTAGCCGGAGATGCAGCAGTAGTTGAAGCAGCAGCATATGCAAGAGCAGATGCACCAGATGGAGCAGAAAGAGATGCAGCAGGGGGTGGAGCAGAATTGCAACGGGAAATGATTGATCAGGAGATGCATCCACAGATGCATGAGCAGAGGATGCATCAGGAGATGTAGCAGCAGGAGATACAGAAGCAGGACATGAAGCAGCAGATGCAGCATCAGTAGATGAAGGAGGACATCAAGTAATAGGGGCTGCTCCTGCTCTCTCTTTTTTTTCTATACCTCCCACTGCAACTTCTTCTGCTGCCTCTGCTGGCGCATTGCCTGCTGATGCATCTCCTGCTACATATCCATCTTCTGCGTCTACTGTTGCTACATTTCCTGCTGAATTTGCTGCTGAATCTGGTGCTGCATCCCCTGCTGCTGATTCTCCTGCTTCTGCATATCCTGCTGCTTTCTGGTCTGTTTCATCTACTGCTGCTGCATATCCTCCTACATCTTCTGCTGCTACACGTCCTCGTCCATCTCCTGATGCTGCATCTGCTACTGCATCTCCTGCTGCATCTCCTTCTGCTCTATCTCCTGCTGAAAATCCTGCTTCATCTCCTACTGCATCTCCTGCTGCATCTCCTTCTGCTCTATCTCCTGCTGAATATCCTGCTGCATCTCCTATGGCTGCATCTCCTGCAGCTGAATCTGCTGCCACAGTGCTGTGGTTGCATCTCCTGCTGCTGCATCACCTACTGCTGCATCTCCTTCAGAATATCCTGATGATGCAGATGCAGCAGCTGGAGCAGCAGGAGATGCAGAAGGAGATGCAGAAGGAGATACCCCAGCAGGAGATGGAGCAGGGGATACAGCAGCAGGACAAGCAGCAGTAGATGCAGCAGCAATATATGCAGCAAAAGGAGATGAAGCAGGATAGGAAGCATCAGGAGACTAAGCAAGAGGAGATGCATCAGGAGATTCCGCAGCAGGATATGCAGCAGCAGTAGATGCAGCAGAGAATGGAGCAGCACGAGATTCAGCATGGACTTCATGGCTTCATGGACTGGTGCATCTCCTGCTGCTACATCTCCTGCTGAATCTCCTGCTGCACTTCCTGCTGTAACTGCTGATGCATATGTTGCTATTTCATCTCTTGCTGCATCTCCTGCTGAATTATCTTCTGCAGAATCTCCTCCAGCATCCTCTGCTACAATTCCTGCTGATGTATCTCCTTCTGCATCTCCTACTATATCCCCTGCTGCTGAATCTCCTTCTATATTTCTGGCTGCATCTCCTGCTGCATCTCCTGCTAGTGCATGTTCTGCTGCATTTCCTGCTGATGCATATCCTGCTGCTGTATTTCCTGATGCATCTCTTTCCGCTTTATCTTTTTCTGCATATCCTGCTGCATCTCTCCCTGCTGGATCTCCTGCTTAATCTCCTCCTACTACATCTTCAGTATATGCTGCTGCATCTGGTGCTGCGTCACATATTGCTGCAACTCCTGCTACTTCATCTGCGGCTGCGTCCCCTGTTACTTCATCTGCTGCTGAATCGGAATCTCCTCTTTCATCTGCTGCCTGCATCTCCTGCTGATGCATCTCCTCTTGCTGCATCTTCTGCTGCATTTCTGGCTACTGCATCTCCTTAATCTGCTGCTGCATCTGCTGCTGATTCATGTACTGCTGTATCTTCTACTACAATTCCTGCTTCTACATCTCCTGCCACTTGGTGTCCTCCAGCACCTCCTGCTGCTGCATCCTCTGCTCATGCATCTGCAGATGCATCTGCAGAAGCATCTCCATTTCCTGCTTCATCTGCTACTCAGTCTTCTACTGATGCATCTAGTTCTTCTGCATTTCAGCTGCATATCCTGTTGAAGGCTTCTGCGGCTGCATCTCGTGCTGCTACATCTCCTGCTGAATCTCCTGCTGCACTTCCTGCTGTAATTGCTGATGTATATTTTGCTATTTCATCTCCTGCTGCATCTCCTACTGAATCTTCTTCTTCAGAATCTCCTCCAGCATCTCCTGCTACAATTCCTGCTGATGTATCTCCTGCTGCATCTCCTACTGTATCCCCGACTGCTGAATCTCCTTCTATATCTCCTGCTGCATCTCCTGCTCCATTATCTACTGAATCTCCTGCTGCACAATCTCCTACGAATTTCCTACTGCTGAATCTGCTGATGCATTTCCTGCTGATGCATCTCCTGCTGAATCTCCTGATGCTGCATCTCCTGCTGCTGAATCTCCTGCCTCTTCATCTCCAGCTACTGCAACTCCTGCTGAACCTGCTGCTGCATCTGGTTCGCCTGCATCTTCTTTTCCTGCAGCTCCTGCTGATGCATCTCCAGCTGGTTTCCTGCTGCATTTCCTTCCCTTGAATCTCCTGCTGCATATCCTGGTGCATCACCTGCTGAATATGCATCTCTTGCTACATCTCCTACTGATACACCTCATGCAGCTGCAGCGGCATATCCTGCTGCATCTGCTGTTGCCAAATCGCTTGCTGTTTCATATCCTAATGATTTTCCAGCAGCATCTCGTGCTGATGGATTTCTTGATGCATCTCATCCTGCATCCTTTGCTGCTGCATCTGATGCTGCTTCTGCTGCTTGTGCATCTCCTGGCTCATATCCTGCTGCTGTATCTCCTGCTGATGCATGTCCTGCTGCATCTACTTCTTCTGCATCTACTTCTTCTGCATCTCCGGCTCCAGCATCTCCTGCTGCATCAATTGCTGCTGCACGTCTTATTCATCTCCTTCTGCTGCATATACTGCTGCATCTGATGTTGCTGTACCTCCTCCTGATTCATTTCCTGTTGCATCTCTTCCTGCTGCATCGCCTGCTGAATTTCCTGTTGCTACATCTCCTGTCATATCTTTCATGCTGCATCTCCTGCTTCATCTCCTGCTGTATCTCCTGCTGCTGCATCTCCTTCTGCTACATCTTTTTCTGTATCTCCTGCTACAGCATATCCTGCAGTATCTGCTGCTTCTGCATCTCCTGATACATCCTTTTCTGCTTCATCTCATCCTGCTGCATCTCAGGCTGCATCTCCTGCTGCTATAGCTCCTGCTGTTTCATATCCTGCTACTGCATCTCCTAATGAATCTCCTACTGCTTCATCTCTTGATCCATGTCTTGCTGCTGCATCTCCTGTTTCTGCATCTCCTTTTGCTTCGTCTGCTGCTACATCTCCTGCTGTATCTCATGTTGCACCTTCTATTGAAGCATTCCTGCATCATCTCTTTCTGCTGCATATCTTGCTGCTTCATCTCGTTCTGCATCTCCTGCTGCATCTCTTTCAGCGTCACCTGCTGCATCTCCTCTATATAACCTGCAGATGCATTTTTTGCTGTATCTCCTGCTCCTGCAGTCATCTGCATTTCCTGCTGCAGCTCTTTATGAATCTACTACTTCTACATCTGCTGAATTTGCTGCGTCATCTGCTGCTGCTTCATCTACTGCTGCATCTCTTGCCAAATCTCCTGCTGCTGCATCTCCTGCTACTGCATCTGATGCTTCATCTGATGCTGCATCTGATGCTACTTTCTCTCTTGCTGCATTTACTGTGGCTGCATATCCTGCTATATGTCCTTCTGCTGCATCTTCTTCACTTCATCTACTACTCTGCACCTCCTGCTGCTGCATCTCCTCCTTCTGCATCTCCGGCTGAATCGCCTGTAACACCTCCTGCTTCTTCATCTCCTGCTGCTACATCTCCTAGTGCATATGATGCTGCTGCATCTCCTGTTACTTCTGTTGCTGCTGAATTCCCTGCTGCATCTCCTGATGCTGCAGATCCTTCTGCATCTCCTTCTGTGTCTCCTGCCACTACATCTCCTGCTGCTGCATTTCCTGCTTCATCTCCTGATGCTGCAACTCCTTCTGCATCTTCTGCTGATGCATCTCCTGCAGAATCTGCTGCTGCTGCATCTCCTGTTGCATCTGCTTCTGATGCATCTGCGGCTACACCACTGCTGCTGCATCTCTTGCTGCATTTCCTGCTTCATCTGCTAATGCATCTGCTGCTGCTCTATGTCCTGCTACATCTCATCATCCTGCACACTCTGCTGCATCTGCTGAAGATTCTCTTCCTATTGCTTCTCCTGCTTAATCTGCATTTCCTGCTGCATCTGCTTCTGCATCTCCTACTGCTGCATCTCCTGCTGAATTAGCTGCTGCTGCATCTGCTTCTACATGTAGGTTATAACTTTCTACGTTTGCTGCCTCAACCCCTGGTGCATCTGCTGCTGCACCTCCTGCTGCTGCATCTCCTGCTTCATCTTCAACTGATGCATTTGTGGCTTCATCACCTCATATGTCAGTACCTGTTACATCTGCTGCAGTATTTCCTGCTGCAGTATCTGCTGATCCTGCATCTTCTGCTGCATCTGCTGCTACTCTGCTGCTTCATCTCCTGTCAAATCTCCTGCTACATATCCTGCTACTGCACCTCCTAATACATCTCACGATAATGCTTCATCTCCTGCTACTGCATCTCCTGCTGCACCTACTGCTGCTGCATTTCCTGCTGCATCTTCTACTGCTGCATCTCCTGCTGATGGGTATGATGAAGCATCTCTTGCTCTTGCATCTCCTGCTGCATCTCTTGCTGCTGCATTACCTGCTCTATCTCCTCCTACTGCATCTCCTCCTGCTGCATATCCTGCTTCTGTATGTACTGCTGCCTTTCCTGCTGCTGCATCTCCTGCTGCTGAATCTTTCTGCATCTCCTTCTTCTGAATCTCCTGCTGCTCTATTACCTTCTGCATCGACTCCTGCTGCATGTCCTACTGCTGCATCTATTCTTACTGCATCTGCTTCTGCATCTCCTTCTTCTGAATCTCTTCTAAATCTGCATCTCCTGCTGCTTCATATCCTGTTCTTGCATCTCCTTCTGATGAATCTCCTCCTGAATCTCCTGTGGCATCTCATGCTGCCACATATCCTGCTACATCTCCTGACGTATCTCCTTCTGAATATGCATCTCCTTCTGCTTCTCCTGCTGCTTCATCTACTGCTGCATCTCCTGATAGATCTCCTGCTGCTGCATCTCCTGCAGCTGCATCTCCTGCTTCTGAATCTGATGCTACATCTGATGCTACTTTCTCTCGTGCTGCATTTACTGCGGCTGCATCTCTTGCTATATTTTCTTCTGCTGCATCTTCTTCACTTCATCTATTACTCTGCACCTCCTGCTGCTGCATCTCCTCCTTCTGCATCTCCGGCTGAATCGCCTGTAACATCTCCTGCTTCTTCAGCTCCTGCTGCTACATCTACTAGTGCATATGATGATGCTGCATCTCCTGTTACTTCTGCTGCTGCTGCATTCTCTGATTCTGCAACTCTTTCTGCATCTCCTGCTACGACATCCCCTGCTGCTGCATTTCCTTCTTCATCTCCTGATGCTGCAACTCCTTCTGCATCTCCTACTGCATCTCATTTCTAAATGCATGTCCTGCTGCATTTCCTGTTGAAACGTCTCCTGCTCTATCTCCTCAGTTATACATTTCTACATTTGCTGCCTCATTTCCTCATGCACCTGCTGATGCCCTTCGTGCTGCTGCATCTCCTGCTTCTTCAACTGATGCATCTGTGGCTTCATCACATGATATGTCATGCTCTATCTCCTCCTACTGCAACTCCTCCTGCTGCATTTCCTGCTTCACCTCCTGCTGTTTCAACTCCTGCTGCTGCATCTGCTGATAGTGCATGTGCTGCTGCACCTCCTGCTGTATCTCTTTGTGCTGAATCTTCTGCTGTTGCATCTACTGCTTCATCTCATTATGACTTAACTGCCACTTTTGAGGTGCTTTAGGGAAATCGAATAACGCCCACGGGGAAGATGCTAGCATGGAGTGCTGCTGCTTCTGAATGTCTTCTCTTAAAGCGCTTTCACTGCAAAGTGAGACTTGTAAGAAGTTTGAGTATACGCTTGTGTACTTTAATATCAGAACGGCTATTAAAGGTCACTTGAAAATAGCAGAGCATTCAGCACAAATACTGCAGGGAAGAAGCTACGATGAAATGCTGGCTCTCGTTAGAGTCTTCTCTGGAAACGCTTTCACTGCAAGCTGCAAAGCATGACTAACAGAACGTTTTAGTATAGGGTACTGAATTGTGACTTATGAAGGTGCTTTCTGATAAGTGAATAACTGACGCAGTGAAGATGCTAGAGTGGAATACTGCTGCTACTGAATGTCTTCTCTTAGAGCTCTTTCACTGCAAGCTGTGAAGCACGACTAACACATTTTAGTTTAGGGTAATGAATTGTGACTTAACTGTGCCTGTTAACACGCTTATAGAAAAGTAAGTATTTCAGGCAGTGCAGATGCTGGCCTGAAACTACACCGCTTATTAATGTTTTCTCTTATAGCGCTGTTACTGCAAAAGACGACTTGTAGAACTTTCACTCAGGCTTATGAACTGTAAGATCAGAATGGCTATTAAAGCCTCATTTCAAGAGTTGAGATCGTTCAGCACAAGTACCGCAGGGAAGCTGCTACCATCAAATTTTGGCTCTCGTTAGGATCCTTTCATGAAGCGCTGTCACTGCCAGCCGCAAAGCAGGAAAAACGCAACGTTTTCGCGTAGGCTAGTTATTAGCGACTTAATAATGCCTGATAACGCTTTTTAGGAAAAGAGAATATCTCCAGCAGGGAAGATGTTAGCATGGAATGCTTCTGCTTCTGTATGTCTTCTCTTAGAGCGCAATCACTGCAAACCAATATTTATCGAACTTTCCGTCTAGGCTAGTGAACTGTAACACCAGCATATCTAGTAAAGCTTCACTTGAAGATTTGAAAGCGTTAAGCAGAACTACCCTCGGGAAGTTGCTAGCATCAAATGGTGGCTCTCACTAGATTCTTCTCTGGAAGCGCTTTCACTGCAAGCTGCCAACACGAAAGTATTAGTATAGGCTAGTGAATAGGGACTTAACACCGTCTATTACGGCGTTGTAGTACAAACTCATATCTCCAGCAGGGAAGATGCTAGCATGGAATGCTTCTGCTTGTGGATGTATTCTCTTAGAGAGCTTTCATTGCAGAGCTTCCAGAGAAGACTCTAACGAGAGCCAGCATTTTATCGTAGCTTCTTCCCTGCAGTATTTGTGCTGAACAATCTGCTGTTTTCAAGTGACGCTTTAATAGCCGTTCTGATATTAAAGTACACAAGCGTATACTCAAACTTCTTAAAAGTCTCGCTTTGCAGTGAAAGCGCTTTAAGAGAAGACATTCAGAAGCAGCAGCATTCCGTGCTAGCATCTTCCCTCTGGGCGTTATTAGATTTCCCTAAAGCACCTCAAAAGTGGCAGTTAAGTCATAATGAGATAAAGCAGGAGTTGCAACAGCAGAAGATGCAGCACCAAGAGATACAGCAGGAGGTGCAGCAGCACATGCAGTATCAGCAGATGCAGCAGCAGGAGATGAAGCAGCAGATGCAGCAGCAGGAGTTGAAGCAGAATATGCATCAGCAGGAAATGCAGCAACATGAGATTAAGACGGAGATGCAGCAGGAGGTGCAGCAGCAGAAGATGCAGAAGCAGATGTTGCAGCAGGTGCAGCACCAGCAGATGAAGCAACAGGAGATGAAGCAGAAGGAGATGCTGCAGCAACACATGCAGAAGGTGATGCAGCAGTAGGAGATGTAGCAGCAGATGCAGCAGGAGATTCAGCAGCAGGAGATGAAGCAGCAGACAAAGGATATTCAGCAACAGACACGGCATAAGGAGATTCAGCAGCAGGAGGTGCAGCAGGAGATGCAGAAGTAAACGCAGCAGTAGGAGTGGCAGCAGGTGGAGATGCCTGAGGAGATGCATATTCAGAAGGAGATGCAGCAGGAGATTCATCAGGAGATTCAGCAGCAACTGATGCAGCAGCAGGAGAAGCAGCAGGAGATGCAGCAGCAGCAGGAGATGCAGAAGCAGAAGGAAATGAAGATTCAGCAGAAGATGCAATAGGAAGAGATCCTTCAACATATGCAGCAGCATGATATGATGCAGCAACTAGTGATACAGCAGGTTATGGAGAAAGAGGAGATGATGCAGCAGACGCAGCAGCAGGATATTCAGCAGCAGGAGATTAAGAAGCAGGAGATTGTACTGCAAAATAAGCAGCAGGAGATGCATATTCAGAAGGAAATATGTCAGGAGAAGTAGCAGGATATGTAGCATCTTGAGATGCCACCGGAGATTGAAGTGGAGATTCAGCAGAAGGAGATGCAAGAGCAGGAGATGCATCAGCAGGAGATGCAGCAGGAGATGCAGAAGGAGATGCAGATTTAGCAGGAGAAGCATCAGCAGGAAATGCAGAAGCAGATGCAGCAGGATTCGATGCAGCAGTAGGACATGCAGCAGGAGTCGATGCAGAAGGTAATAGAGCAGCAGGAGATTCAGAAGAAGGAGATGCAGAAAGAGATTCAGCAGCAGGAGATGCAGCAGCAGGAAAGGCAGCAGTATATCCATAAGCAGGATAAGCAGTTGGAGGAAATGCAGTAGGAGGAGATAGAGCAGGTAATGCAGATGCAAGAGATGCAGCAGGAGATGCAAGAGCAAGAGATGCAGCATCAGACCCATCAGCAGGAGATGCAACAGCAGAAGATGCAGCAGGAAATGCAGCAGCAGTAGGTGCTGCTGGAGATGCAGTAGCAGGAGATGAAGCATTATCATGAGATGCATTAGGAGGTGCAGCAGCAAAATATGTAGCAGGAGATTTGGCAGGAGATGAAGCAGCAGCAGAGCAGCAGCAGATGCAGCAGGAAATGCAGCAGTAGAGACAGGATCAGCAGATATGCATCAGGAAATACTGCAGCAGATACAGCAGGAGATGACATATCATGTGATGAAGCCACAGATGCATCAGTTGAAGATGAAGCAGGAAATGCAGCAGCAGGATGTTCATTAGCAGATGTACCAGGAGATGAGGCAGCAAACATAGAAAGTTATAACCTACATGTAGAAGCAGATGCAGCAGTACTTTCTACATCTCAGCAGGAGATGCAGCAGCAGGAGAGGCAGAAGCAGATGCATCAGGAAATGCAGATTGAGCAGGAGAAGCAATAGGAAGAGAATCTTAAGCAGATGCAGCAGGATGTGAAGGATGACGAGATGTAGCAGGACATAGAGCAGCAGCAGATGCATCAGCAGATGAAGCAGGAAATGCAGGAAGAGATGCAGGAGCAGAGGCGTAGCCGCAGATGCATCAGAAGAAGATTCAACAGGAGATGCAGCAGCAGCAGATTCCGCAGGAGATGCATTTGCAGATACATGAGCAGAGGATGCATCAGGAGATGTAGCAGCAGGAGATACAGGATGCCGCAGGAGATGCAGCAGGAGATGCAACACCAGAAGATGCAGCGCCAAGAGATGCAGCAGGAGATGCAGCTGCATATGCAGTATCAGCAGATGCAGCAGCAGGAAATACAACAGGAATAGATGCAGAAGTTAATGCAGCAGCAGGATTTGAAGCAGAATATGCATCAGCAGGAAATGCAGCAGCAAGAAATTCAGACGGAAATGCAGCAGGAGATGCAGAAGTAGCAGATGCAGCAGAAGAAGATGCTGCAGAAGCACATGCAGAAGGAGATGCAGCAGTAGGAGATTCAGCAGCAGATAAAGGATATTCAGTAGCAGACACGGCATCAGGAGATTCAGCAGCTGGAGGTGCAACAGGAGATGCAGAAGCAAACGCAGCAGTAGGAGTGGCAGCAGGTGGAGATGCATTAGGAGATTCAGCAGGAGAAGCAGCAGGAGATGCAGCAGCAGCAGGAGATGCAGAAGAAGATGCAGCAGTAGCAGGAGATGCAGAAGCAGATGCAGCAGGAAGAGATTTTCAACATATGCAGCAGCATGATATGATGCAGCAACAGGAGATAGAGCAGGTTATGGAGAAAGAGGAGATGATGCAGCAGACGGAGTAGCAGAAGATTCAGAAAGAGAATATGCAACATCAGGAGACTCAGCAGCAGGAGATTCAGCAGCAGGAGAAGCAGCAGGAGATGCATATTTAGAAGGAGATACGGTAGGAGATGTAGCAGGATATGTAGCAGCATGAGATGTCACCAGAGATTCATGAGGAGATTCAGCAGAAGGAGATGCAGCATCAGGAAATGCACCAGAATATGCAGCAGGAGGTAATGGAGCAGGTGATGCATCAGCAGGTGATGCAGCTGAAGCTGCAGAGGCAGCAGATGCAGCAGCAATAGATGATATGCTGATTCAGTAGGAGATGTTGGAGCAGAGGATGCTACAGCATATGATGCAGCAGGAGATGCAGCAAAAGGAAATGCATCAAGATATGCTGCAGGAGGAGATGCAATAGGATATGAAGCAGGAGATGCAGCAGCAAAAGATGCAGCAGGGGATGCATATTCAGCATTAGATTGTGCAGGAACATCAGAAGAAGATGCAGAAGCAGGAGATTTGGCAGGAGATGCAGCAGTAGATGAAGCAGCAGCAGATGCAGCAGCAAATTTCGCAGATGCCGCAGTAGTAGATACATAAAGAGCTGCAGCAGGAAATGCAGATGAATATGGAGTAGCAAAAGATACAGCAGGAGATGCATCTGCAGGTGATGCAGAAGGAGATGCAGAACGAGATGAAGCAGCAAGATATGCAGCAGAAGGAGATGACGCAGGAGATGCTTCAATAGAAGGTGCCTCATGAGATACAGCAGGAGATGCAGCAGCAGACGAAGCTAAAGGAGATGCAGAAACAGGAGATGAAGCAGCAGGACATGGATCAAGAGGTGAAGCCGCAGGAGATTTATTTGGAGATGCAGTAGCAGGATATGAAGCAGGGGGAGATATAGAGGCAGGAGATGCAGCATGAGATGCATCAGGATGAGAAGAAGCAGCAAGGGATGTATCAGATGTATCAGATGCAGAATCAGCAGATACAGCAGGAGATGGGACAGGAGATGCAGATAGAGGAGGTTCACGGGAGATTCAGCAGAAGGATATTCAACAGGAAATGCAGCAGGAGGAGGTACAGCAGCACCAGATGCATCAGTATATGCAGCAGTAGAGATGAATAAGGGATACAGCAGCAATTGATTCAACATGAGATGCTGGAGCTGGAGATGCAGGAGCCAGAGATGCAGAAGAAGTAGATGCAGCAGGACATGCATCAGGAGGCGATGCAGCAAAACATACATCAGCAGGAGACACAGCAGCAGGATATGAGGCAGGAGATGCACCAGCAGCAGAAGCAGCAGCAGATGCAGCACCATATGCAGCAGGAGATACAGCAGCAGATGAAGCAGCAGACGCAGCTGGAGATGTAGCATCACTAGAAGCAGAAGCAGATGCAGCAGCAAAGGATGCAGGATGAGATGCAGCAAGAATTGCATCAGCAGGAGATGCTGCTGGAAATTCAGTAGGATATGCAGCAGCAAGAGATTTGGCAACAGCAGATGCAGCAGGATATGCAGCAGTAGATGCAGCTGCATGAGGTGTATCAGCAGGAGATGTAGCAGGAGATGCATATTCAGCAGGTGATGCACCAGAATATGCAGCAGGAGATTCAAGAGAAGGAAATGCAGCAGGAAATCAGCCGGAGATGCAGCAGCAGGAGATGCAGTAAAAGAAGATGCAGCCGCACTAGAGGCAGCAGCAGACTCAGCAGGAGTTGCAGCAGCATAAGATGAAGAGGCAAGAGATTCAGCAGGAGGAGATGCAGCATCAGGAGATTCAGCAGGATATGCATCAGCAGAAAATGCATCAGCAGATTGTGCAGCAGGAAATTCCGTAGGAGATAGTACAGCAGGAGATTCAGTAGAAAATGCAGCAGTAGATGTAGTTGGAGATGCAGCAGGAAAGACATCAGCAGGAATTGTAGCAGGAGATGAAGCAGGAGATTCTGCAGATGATTAAGTAGGAGATGCAGCAGGAGATGAAATAGCAACATATGCATCCGCAATTACAGCAGGAAGTGCAACAGGAGATTCAGCAGGAGATGTAGGAGCAGGACATGCAGCCACAGATGCCTTCAACAAGATATGCAGCTGAAATGCAGAAGCACTAGATGCATCCGTAGAAGACTGAGCAGCAGATGCAGCAGGAAATGGAGATAATTCTGCAGATGCATCCACAGAAGATGCAGCAAGAGATGAATCAGCAGGCTATGCAACAGCTGGAGATGAAGCAGCAGATGCAGCAGAAGGAGATGCAGGAGGATTTCAAGTAGAATGAGATGCAGCAGCAGCAAATGTAGCAGGAGATGCAGCAGTACATGAAGCATCAGGAAATGGAGCAGCAAATTAAGCAGCATCTGGAAATGCAGCAGAATATGCAGCAGGAGGTGCTGCAGCTGTAGCTGCAGAGGCAGGAGATGCAGCAGCAATAGATGCAGCAGAAGATGCATCAGGAGTTGCTGATTCAGTAGGAGATGTAGCAGCAGAAGATGCTGCAGCAGATGATGCAGCATGAGATGCAGCAGAAGGAAATGCAGCAAGATATGCTGCAGCAGGAGATGCAGTAGGATATGAAGCAGCAGATGCAGCAGCAGGAGATGCAGCAGGGGATGCATATTCAGCTGTAGATTCAGCAGAAACTTCAGAAGGAGATGCAGCAGCAGGAGATTTAGCCCGAGATGCAGCAGTAGATGAAGCAGCAGCATAGGCAACAGCAGATGCACCAGTTGGAGCAGACAGAGATGCAGCAGGGGATGGAGCAGCAGATGCAACGGGAAATGAAACATGAGGAGATGCATCTGCAGATGCATGAGCAGAGGATGCATCAGGAGATATAGCAGCAGGAGATACAGAAGCAGGAGATGAAGCAGCAGATGCAGCATCAGAAGATGAAGGAGGACATCAAGTAATAGGGGCTGCTCCTGCTCCCTCTTTTTTTTCTATATCTCCCGCTGCAACTTCTTCTGCTCCCTCTGCTGGCGCATTGCCTGCTGATGCATCTCCTGCTACATATCCTTCTTCTGCGTCGACTGTTGCTACATTTCCTGCTTAATTTGCTGCTGAATCTGGTGCTGCATCCCCTGCTGCTGATTCTCCTGCTTCTGCATATCCTGCTGCTTTCTGGTCTGTTTCATCTACTGCTGCTGCATATCCTCCTACATCTTCTGCTGCTACACTTCTGCTGCATCTGCTACTGCATCTCCTGCTGCATCTCTTTCTGCTCTATCTCCTGCTGAAAATCCTGCTGCATCTCCTACGGCTGCATCTCCTGCAGCTGAATCTGCTGCCACAGTGCTGTGGTTGCATCTCCTGCTGCTGCATCTCCTGTTGCTGTATCTCCTTCAGAACATCCTGATGATGCAGATGCAGCAGCTGGAGCAGCAGGAGATGCAGCAGGAGATGCAGCAGGAGATGCCCCAGCAGGAGATGGAGCAGGGGATACAGCAGCCTGCCAAGCAGCAGTAGATGCAGCAGCAATATATGCAGCAAAAGGAGATGAAGCAGGATAGGAAGCATCAGGAGACTAAGCAAGAGGAGATGCATTCGGCAGCAGGCTATGCAGCAGCAGTAGATGCAGCAGAGAGTGGAGCAGCACGAGATTCAGCAGTAGGAGATGCCACAGGAGATGCAGCTGCAGGAGATGTAGCGGCAGATGCAGCAGCAGGAGATGCACAAGCAAGCGAATCTACAGCAGATGCAGTAAAAGATGCAGGCGATTCGGCAGCAGGTGATGCAGCAGGTGATGCAGCAGCAGGAGATGCAGCGAGATATGCAGAAGCAGGAGATGTAGCAGCAGGAGATGTGGTATGAGATGCAGCAGCAGGAGATTCAGCAGCAGATGCAGCAGGAGGTGCAGCACCTGCAGATGCAGCAGCAGGAGATTCAGCAGCAGGAGATGCAGCAGTCAGAGATGCAGCTGGTTATGCATCAGCAGAAGATATAGCAGCAGGAGTTCAGCAGCAGGAGATGCAGCATCAGGAGATGCATTAGCAAATGCAGCAGCAGGAGATGCAGCAAGAGGAGATGCAGCAGTTTATGCAGCAGCAGGAAATGCAGCAGGAGATGTGGTAGAATTAAATTCAGTAGGAGATGCATTAGGAGCTGCAGCAGCAGGAGATGCAGCAGGAGATTCAGCACGAGGAGATGCAGTAGGAGATGATGCAGATGGAGCTGTAGCATCAGGATATTCAGAATGAGAAGCAGAAGGAGATGCAGTAGTAGGAGATGAAGCAGTATATGAAGCAGCAGCAGATGCAGCAGAAGGAGATGAATGAGGAGATGCAGCAGGAGATGATGCAGAAGCAAGAGATGCAGCAGCAGGAGATTATGCAGGAGCAGGAGATGATGCAGGAGCAGGAGATGATGCAGCAGCAGGAGATGCAGCCGTTGCAGATGCAGGAAGATATTCAACAGCAGATTCAGTAGGAACTGCAGGAGCATGAGATGAAGCAGCAGCAAATGCATCAATAGATGCCTATTCATCAGGAGATGCAGCAGGAAGGGATGCTTCAGCAGGTACAGCTTCATGAGATGTAGCACGAGATACAGAAAGTTATACTGTAGGAGAAGAGGCAGGAGGAGATGATGCAGCAGAGCCAGTAGCAGGAGATGCAGAAGCAGAAGATGCAGCCGGAGATTCTGCAGCAGGAGATGCAGCAGCAATAGATGCAGCAGGAGATACAGTGGCAAGAGATGAGCAGCGGATTCAGCAGGAGATTCTGCAGCAAGAGATGAAGCCTCAGGATGTGCAGAGAAGAAGATGCAGCAGTTGGAGATGCAGCAGGAGATGCAACAGCAGACGCATCAGCAGGAGATGCAGCAGCAGAAGATACAGCAGTAGCAGCAGATGCGCAAGGAAATGGAGCAGGAGATGCGGCAGGATAAGATGCAGTACCAGGAGATGCAGCAGGAGATGCGGTGTTTGGAGTTGAAGCACTAGAAGATGCTGCAGAAGATGCAGCAGCAGATGCATCAGGAGAAGCAGAAGCAGGAAATGCAGCAGCAGGAGATGCAGCAGCAGAGATGCAGGAGTAGGAGAGGCAGAAGCAGGAGATGTGGAAGCAAGACATGCAAAAGAATATGCAGAAGCAGGAGATGCAGCAGAAGGAGAGGCGCCATGTGATTCAGCAGGAGCTGTTGCAGAAGATAGAGAAGCAGGAGATGCATCAGCAGATGCAGCTGCAGGAGATGCAGGAAATGCATCAGCTGATGCAGGAGGAGATTTAGCAGGAGGAGAGGCAGCAGCAGGAGATGCAGCAGTAGATTCTGCTGCATCTCCTCTGCTGCCTTTCGTAATGCATCTCCTCCAGTTTCATCTTTTGTTGCATCTCCTGCTGCTGTATATCATGGTGCATATCCTCTTGCTACATCTCCAGCTGCATCTCCTGCTGCATCATCTGCTGCAGCATCTTCTGCTGCTACATCTCCTACTGAATCTGCATCTACTGATGCATCTGCTGCATCTATTACAGCTGCATCTGCTGCCTCTGCAGCTGCAGCTGCATCACCTGCTGCTGCATCACCTGCTGCATTACCTCCTGCTGCATATTCTGCTGCATTTCCTGATGCTGTTTAATCTGCTGCTCCATTTCCTGATGATTCATGTACTGCTGCATCTCCTGCTACATTTGCTGCTGCTGCATCTCCTTTGACTTGATGTCCTCCTGCATCTCCTGCTGCTGCATCTGCTGCTTCACTTCCTGCTGCTGTATAGCCTGCTGCTTCCTCTCCTGCTGCATCCTCTGCGGATGCATCTGCAGATGCGTCTGCAGAAGCATCTCCATTTCCTGCTGCATCTGCTGCTCAATCTTCTATGGATGCATCTAGTGCTTCTGCATTTCAGCTGCATATCCTCTTGAAGGCATCTGCGGCTGCATCTCCTGCTCCTACATCTCCTGCTGAATCTCCTGCTGCACTTCCTGCAGTAAATGCTAATGCCTATGTTGCTCTTTCATCTCCTGCTGCATCTCCTGCTGAATTATCTTCTGCAGAATCTCCTCCAGCATCCTCTGCTACAATTCCTGCTGATGTATCTCCTGCTGCATCTCCTACTACATCCCCTGCTGCTGAATCTCCTTCTGTATCTCCGGCTGCATCTCCTGCTTCTTCAGCTAGTGCATGTTCTGCTGCATTTCCTGCTGATGCATATCCTGCTGCTGTATTTCCTGATGCATCTCTTTCCGCTTTATCTTTTTCTGCATATCCTGCTGTTTCTCTTCCTGCTGGATCTCCTGCTTAATCTCCTCTTACTACATCTTCAATATATGCTGCTCATCTGGTGCTGCGTCACATATTGCTGCATCTCCTGCTATTGCATCTGCTGCTGCAACTCCTGCTACTTCATCTGCTGCTGCATCTCCTGTTACTTCATCTGCTGCTGAATCTGCATCTCCTCTTTCGTCTGCTGCCTGCATCTCCTGCTGATGCATCTCCTCTTGCTGCATCTTCTGCTGCATTTCTGGCTACTGCATCTCCTTAATCTGCTGCTGCATCTGCTGCTGATTCATGTACTGCTGCATCTCCTGCTACAATTCCTGCTGCTACATCTCCTGCCACTTGGTGTCCTCCCGCATCTACTGCTGCTGAATCTCCTTCTATATCTCCTGCTGCATCTTCTGCTGCATCTTCCTTTGAATCTCCTGCTGCAGACTCTCCTACGGTGTTTCCTGCTGCAGAATCTCCTGCTTCATTTCGTGCTGATGCATCTCTTGCTGAATTTCCTGCCTCTTCATCTCCTGGTGCTGCTTCTCCTGCATCTGTTGCGGCTGCATCTTCTTTTACTGCGTCTCTTGCTAAATCTGCATCTCCTGCTGCATCTGCTTCTGCATCTCCTGCTGCTTCATCTCCTGTTCTTGCATCTCCTTCTACTGAATCTCCTCCTGAATTTCCGGTGGAATCTCATGCTGCTACATATCCTGCTACATCTCCTCATGTATCTTCTTCTAAATATGCATCTCCTGCTGCTTGTCCTGCTACTGAATCTCCTGCTGCTGAATCTCCTGCTGCTGTATCTCCTGCTGCTGCGTCTTCTGCATCATCTCCTCTTTCTCCATAACCTGCTGTATCTCCTGTTGCTGCATCATATCATGCTGCTGCATATGTTGAAGAATCTCTTCCTACTGCATCTTCTGCTGAATCTTCATTTCCTTCTGCTTCTGCATCTCCTGCTGCTGCTGCATCTCCTGCTGCTTCTCCTGCTGCTGCATCAGTTGCTGCTGAATCTCCTGATGAATATCTTGCGACATCTCATGCTTCTACATATCATGCTGAATCTCCTGCTGCTTAATCTCCTGCTGCATCTCCTAATGCTGCATCACCTGCTGCATGTGCTGCTGCAGCATCTCCTAATGCTGCATCTCCTGTTGCTGCATCTCCTGCTTCATCTCCTGCTGCTGCATATCCTGCTGCATGTCCATCTGAATCTCCTGGTGCTGCATATCCTGCTGATGCATATTCTGCTTCAACTCCTGCTGCAGCATTACCTTCGGCATCTATTCCTGTTGTATTTCCTGCTGCTGCATCTGCTGATACTGCATGTGCTGCTGCCTCTCTTGCTTCATCTCTTGGTGCTGCATCTTCAGGTGTTGCATCTGCTTCTGCATCTCCTGCGGCATCACCTGTTCCTGTACCTCCTGCTGCTCCATCCCCTGCTGCATCTCTTTCTGCTTCATCTGGTGCATCTGCTGTTGCATATGCTGCTGCTTCACTTACTGCTGCATGTCCTGCTAAATCTCCTGCTGCTGCATCTCCTTCTGAAATTCCTGCTGAATCTACTGCTGAATATGCATCCCCTTCTGCACCTCCTGCTGCTGCATCTCCTGCTCATATCCTACTGCATCTCCTTCTGCAGCATATCTTGCTGCATTGCCTTCTGCTGCATCTCCTGCTGCATTTCCTGCTGCTGCTTAATCTTCTGCTCCATTTCCTGACGCCTCATGTACTGCTGCATCTCCTGCTATTTTTGCTGCTTCTGCATCGCATTCTACTTGATGTCCTCCTTCATCTCCTGCTGCTGCATCTGCTGCTTCATCTCCTGCTGCTGTATAGCGTGCTGCTTCTTTTCCTGTTGCATCCTCTGCGGATGCATCTGCAGAAGTATCTCCATTTCCTGCTGCCTCTGCTGCTCAATCTTCTACTGATGCACCTAGTGCTTCTGCATTTCAGCTGCATATCCTGTTGAAGGCATCTGCGGCTGCATCCCCTGCTGCTACATCTCCTGCTTCTACATCTCCTTCTGAATCTCCTGCTGCAATTCCTGCTGTAATTGCGGATGCATATGTTGCTATTTCATCTCCTGCTGTATCTCCTGCTGAATCTTCTTCTTCAGAATATCCTCCAGCATCTCCTGCTACAATTCCTGCTGATGTATCTCCTGCTGCATCTCCTACTACATCCCCTGCTGCTGAATCTCTTTCTATATCTCCTGCTGCATCTCCTGCTGCCTTTTCTACTGAATCTCCTGCTGCAGTATCTCCTACGGACTTTCCTGCTGCACAATCTGCTGATGCATTTCCTGCTGATGCATCTCCTGCTGAATCTCCTGATGCTGCATCTCCTGCTGCTGAATCTCTTGCCTCTTCATTTCCTGCTGCTGTAACTTCTGCTGTATCTGCTGCTGCATCTGGTGCGGCTGCATCTTCTTTTTCTGCATCTCTTGCTGCTGCATCTCCGGCTGATTTCCTGCTGCATGTCCTTCTCTTGGATATCCTGCTGCATATCCTGGTGCATCACCTGCTGAATATGCATCTCCTGCAACATCTCCTGCTGATACACCTCATGCAGCTGCATCTGCTGTTGCATATCCTGCTGCATCTGCTGTTGTCAAATCTCTTGCTGTTGCATATCCTACTGAATTTCCAGCAGCATCTCCTGCTGATGCAATTCCTGCTTCATCTCACCCTGCATCCTTTGCTGCTGCATCTCTTTCTGCTTCTGGTGATGCTACATCACCAGCTGCATCTGCTGCTTCATCTGCTGCTGTATCTCCTGCTGCATATGGTTCTGCATGTTCTGCTGCTTATGGTTCTGCATCTTCTGCTGCATATGGTGCTGCTTCTGCTGCTGCTTCTGCTGCTGGTGCATCTCCTGCCTTGTATCCTGCTGCTGTGTCTCCTGCTGTTGTATGTTTTGCTGCATCTCCTGCTGATGCATGTCCTGCTGCATCTCCTGCTTCTGCATCTCTGCCTCCTGCATCTCCGTCTCCAGCATCTCATGTTGTATCAATTGCTGTTGCATCTCTTATTCATCTCTTCTGCTGCATGCACTGCTGCATCTGGTGCTGCTGTACCTGCTCCTACTGCATTTCCTGTTTCATCTCCTCCTGCTGAATCTCCTGCTGAATCTTCTGCTGCATCTCCTGCTGCTACATCTCCTTCTGCATCTCCTGCTACAGCATTTCCTGCTTTATCTTCTGCTTCTGCATCTCCTGATACATCCCCTGCTGCTTCATCTCATCCTGCTGCATCTCATGCAGCATTTCTTGCTGCTATAGCTCCTGCTGTTTCATATCCTGCTACTGCATCTCCTAATGAATCTCCTGCTGCTTTAATTTGATCCATGTCCTGCTGCTGCATCTCCTGTTTCTGCATCTCCTTTTGCTTCGTCTGCAGCTGCATCTCCTGCTGTATCTCATGTTGCACCTTCTATTGAAGCATCTCCTGAGTCATCTCCTTCTGATGCATATCTTGCTGCTTCATCTCGTTCTGCATCTCCTGCTGCATCTCCTTGAGCATCACCTGCTGCATCTCCTTCTGCATCACCCAGGGATGCATCTCCTGCTCCTGCATATTCATCTGCATTTCCTGCTGCAGCTCTTTATGAATCTACTACTGCATCTGCTGAATTTGCTGCTGCATCTGCTGCTGCTTTATCTACTGCTGCATCTCCTGATAGATCTCCTGCTGCTGCATCTCCTGCTGCTGTATCTGATGCTGTGTCTGATGCTGCTTTCTCTCCTGCTGCAGGTACTGCCGATGAATCTCCTGCTATATTTCCTTCTGCTGCATCTTCTTCTCTTCATCTACTACTCTGCACTTCCTGCTGCTGCATCTCCTCCTTCTGCATCTCCTCCTGAATCGCCTGTAGCATCTCCTGCTTCTTCATCTCTTGCTGCTACATCTCCTAGTGCATATGATGCTGCTGCATCTCATGCAGAATCTGCTACTGCTGCATTCCCTGCTGCATCTCCTGATTCTGCAACTCTTGCATCTCCTGCTACTACATCCCCTTATGCTGCATTTCCTGCTTCATCTCCTGATGCTGCAACTCCTTCTGCATCTCATTTCTTGATGCATCTCCTGCTGCATCTCCTCCGTTATACCATACTACATTTGCTGCCTCATTTCCTCATGCACCTGCTGATGCACCTCGTGCTGCTGCATCTCGTGCTTCATCTTCAACTGATGCATCTGTGGCTTTATGACCTGATATGTCATGTCCTGCTGCATCTGCTGCAGTATTACCTGATGCAGTATCTGCTGATCCTGCATCTACTGCTGCATTTCCTACTGCATCTGCATTTGCTCTGCTTCTTCTTCATCTCATTCCAAATCTCCTGCTACATATCTTGCTGCTACACCTCTTAATGCATCTCATGATAATGCTTCATCTCCTGCTGCTGCATTTCCTGCTGCATCTTCTGCTGCTGCATCTCCTGCTGGTTGGTCTGATGCTGCATCTCTTCCTCTTGCATCTCCTGCTGTATCTTCTGCTGCTGCATTACGTGGTCTATCTCCTCCTACTGCATCTCTTCCTGCTGCATATCCTGCTTCTGTATATAGTGCTGCCTTTTCTGCTGCTGCATCTCCTGCTCCTAAATCCCTTTCTGAATCTCCTGCTGCTCTATTACCTTCTGCATCGACTCCTGCTTCATCTCCTGCTGCTGCATCGACTTCTACTGCATCTGCTTCTGCATCTCCTGCTGATGCATCTCCTGCAAAGCACGACTAACACAAAGTTTTGAATAGAGTACAGAACAGTTACTTTACTTCTCCGAATAACGCGCTTTAGGAATAGTGTACATCGACTGCAGGGAAGGTGGTAGCATGGAATGCTGCTGCTTCTGAATGTCTTCTCTTATAGCACTTTCACTGCAAAGTACGACTTCTAAAAGTTTCATTCTAGTCTTCTGAAGTATATCATCAGCTAGTACAGTGTCACTTCAAAATTTCAGAGCGTTCAGCACAAGTACCGCAAGTGAAGCTTCTACCATCAAATGTTGGTTCTCGTTAGAGTCTTCTCTTCTAGCGCTTTCACTGCAGGCTGTGAAGCACGGCTAACACATTTTAGTTTAGGGTAATGAATTGTGACTTAACTGCACTGTTAACGTGCTTAAGGAAAAGTAAGTATTTCAGGCAGTGCAGATGCTGGCCTGAAATGACACCGCTTATTAATGTTTTCTCTTATAGTGCTGTTACTGGAAAAGACGACTTGTAGAACTTTCACTCAGGCTTATGAACTGTAAGATCAGAATGGCTATTAAAGCCTCATTTCAAGATTTGAGATCGTTCAGCACAAGTACCACAGGGAAGCTGCTACCATCAAATTTTGGCTCTCATTAGGATCCTTTCTTGAAGCGTTGTCACTGCCAGCCGCAAAGCACGAAAAACGCTACGTTTTCGCGTAGGCTAGTTATTAGCGACTTAATAACACCTAATAACGCTTTTTAGGAAAAGTGAGTATCTCCAGCAGGGAAGATGTTAGCATGGAATGCTTCTGCTTGTGGATGTATTCTCTTAGAGAGCTTTCATTGCAGAGCACGACTTGTAGAACTTTCAGTCTAGTCTTGTGTACTCTAAGACCAGAATGGCTACGAAGGCGTTACTTCAAAATTTCAGAGCGTTCGGCACAAGTAACACAGGAAAGGTGTTACCATCAAAAGCTGGCTTTGGTTAGTGTCTTCTATGGTGGTGGTTTCTCTGCAAGATGCAGAGAACGACTAACACAACGTTCTTGTGTTGGCAAATGAAGAGAGACTTAATAGCACCTAATAAGGCGCTTTAGGAAAAGTGAATATCTCCAGCAGGGAAGATGTTAGCATGGAATGCTTCTGCTTCTGAATGTCTTCTCTTAGAGCGCAATCACTGCAAACCAATATTTATCGAACTCTCCGTCTAGGCTAGTGAACTGTAACATCAGTAAAGCTAGTAAGGCTTCACTTGAAGATTTTGAAAGCGTTCAACAGAAATACCCCTGGGAAGTTGCTAGCATCAAATGGTGTCTCTCGTTAGAATCTTCTCTGGAAGCGCTTTCACTGAGAGGTGCAAAACAAGATGAACAATGCGTTTAAGTGTAGGTTAAAGAATAGTGAAATAACAGCGACTAATAACGAGCTTTAGGAAAAATGAATATCTCCAACAGCGAAGCTGTTAGCAGGGAATGCTGCTGCTTCTGAATGTCTTCTCTTAGAGCGCTTTCCCTGCAAAGCAAAACTTGTCGAACTTTCAGTCCAGGCTAGTGAACGGTAACATCAGCATGGCTATTGAGGCATCACGTCTAGATTTTAGAGATTTCTGCTCAAGTACCGCAGGTAAGATGCTACCATGAAATGCTGGCTCTCGTTAGAGTCTTCTGTAGATGCGCTTTCACTGCAAGGTGCAAAGCACGACTAACAGGATGTTTTAGTGTAAGAGAATAAATGGCATCTTAATATTCACAAATTACGGCACTTTAAAAACAGTGAGCAACTGCCGGAGGGAAGATGCTAGCATGGAACACTACCTCTTCTGAATGTCTTCTCTTAGAGTGCTTTTTCTGTAAAGCAAGACGTGTAGACCTTTCAGTCTAGTCTTGTATACTGTAACTTCAGAATTGCTATTAAGGCGTCACTTCAATATTTTCAGATCGTTCAGACCAAGAATGGCAGGAAAGCTGCTACCATCAAATTCTGGCTCTCATTTGAGTCTTCTCTTGAAGTGCTTTGACTGCAAGCTGCAAAGCACGACTAGTTGACCGATTTAGTATAGGGTACTGAATGGTGATTTAACTGCGCCTTTCAAGACGCTTTAGGAAAAGTGAGTAAGTTCCGCAGGAAAGAAGCTGGCAAGGAATGCTGCTGCTTCTCAATGTGTTCTCTTAGCTCTTTCACTACAAAGGAAGAATTGTAGAACTATTAGTATAAGCTTGCGTACCGTAACATATAAACGGCAAATAAAGCGTCACTTCCAAAATTCAGATCGTTCAGCACAAGAACCGCAGGGAAGCTGCTACGATCAAATACTGGCTCTCGTTAGAGTCTTCTGTGGAAGCTTTTTCATTGCAACGTGGAAAGCACGACTAACAGTACGATTTAGTGTAGGGTACTGAATTGTGACTTAACTGCTCCTATTATGGCGCTTTAGGAAAATGGAAATACGCTCGCAGGGAAGACGCTAGCATGGAAAGCTGCTTCTTCTGAAGGTCTTCTCTTAGAGCACTTTTTCTCTAAAGCAAGACTTGTAGAGCTTTCAGTGTAGACTTGCGTACTGTAACATCAGAATTGCTATTAAAGCGTCACTTCAAAATTTCAGAGCATTTAACACATGCACCTGAGGGAAACATGCTACGATTAAATGCTGGCTCTCGTAAGAGACTTTTGTGGAGAGATTTCACTGCAAGCAGCAAAGCAGGACTTAAGGACCGTTTTAGTATAGGATTCTGAATAGTGACTTAACTGCGTCTATTAACCCTCTTTAGGAAAATTAAATTACGCCCGCAGGGAAGTTGCTAGCATGGAATGCTGCTACTTATGAATGTCCTCCCTCATAGCGCTTTTATTACAAAGCAAGACTTGTAGAAATTTCAGTCTGGGCTTGTATACTGTAACTTCAGAATTGCTATTAAGGCATCACTTCAATATTTTCAGATCGTTCAGAACGAGTAACGTAGAGAAGTTGCTACCATCAAATGCTGGCTTTAGTCTGAGTCTTCTCTGGAAGGGCTTTCACTGCAAGTGGCTAAGCAAGACTTATGGATCGTTTTAGTATAGGGTAATGAATTGTGACTGATCTTCGCCTATGAAGGCTCTTTAGGAAAAGTGAGTAATTCCCACATGGAAGATGCTAGAATGGAATGCTGATGCTTCTGAATGTGCTCTCGTATAGTTCTTTCACTGCAAAAGAAGACTTGTAGAACTTTCAGCCTAGGCTTGTGTACTGCAACATTCGTATGGCTATTAAAGCGTCACTTCCAAATTTCAGAGCGTTCAGAACAAGTAACGCAAGGAAGCTGTTAAGATCAAATGCTGGCTCTCCTTAGAGTCTTCTGTGGAAACGATTTCAATACAAGCAGCAACGATTTATGGACCGTTTTAATATAGAGTACTGAATTGTGTCTTTATTGCGCCTATTAAGGTGCTCTAGGAAAAGTGAGCAACTCCCGCAGGCAAGATGCTAGCATGGAATGCTGCTGTTGCTGAATCTTTTCTCTTATAGCTCTTTTACTGCAAAGCAATACGTGTAGAACTTTCAGTTTAGTCTTGTGTTCTGTAACATCAGAATCACAGAATCGCAGAATCACAGAATAACCAGGCTGGAAGAGACCCACTGGATCGTCGAGTCCAACCATTCCCACCAATCCCTAAATCATGCTCCTAAGCACCTCATCTACCCTAACCTTAAATACCTCCAGGGACGGTGACTCAACCACCTCCCTTGGCAGACCGTTCCAATGCCTAACCACCCTCTCCACGAAGAACTTTTTCCTAATCTCAAGCCTAAATCTCCCCTGGTGGAGCTTGAGGCCATTCCCTCCCGTCCTGTCCCCTGTCACTTGGGAGATGAGGCCAGCACCCTCCTCTCCACAACCTCCCTTCAGGTAGTTGTAGAGAGTAATAAGGTCTCCCCTCAGCCTCCTCTTCTCCAGGCGTCACTTTAAGAGCCTACAACATCTCCAGCTGCATCTCCAGCTGGTGCATCTGCTGCTGCATCTCCTGCTTTTGCATATCCAGTACCATCTCCTGCTGCATTTTCTGCTCCTGCACCTCCTGCTGAATCTGCCTATGCGGCTACATGTCCTGATGCTGAATCTGCTGCTGCATCTGCTGCTGAATCTCCTGCAGCTGTATCATATGCTGATTCTCCTTCTACTGAATCTCCTTCTGCTGCATCTCCTGCTGCATTTTTGCTGCTTCATCTCCTGCTGCTGCACCTCCTGCTGCTGCATAACCTGCTGCTTTATCGTCTTTTCATCTACTTCTGCTGCATATCTTACTACATCTTCTGCTGCTACACTTCCTTCTGCTGCATCTGTTGCTGAATCTCCTACTGCTGCATGTCCTCCTGTTGCATCTACTGCTGCATCTCCTTCTGCTCTATCTCCTGTTGAAAATCTTGCTGCATCTCCTACGGCTGCATCTCCTGCAACTGAATCTGCTGCCACAGTGCTGTGGTTGCATCTCCTGCTGCTGCATCTCCTGTTGCTGCATCTCCTTCAGAATATCCTGATGATGCAGATGCAGCAGCTGGAGCAGCAGGAGATGCAGAAGGAGACGCAGCAGGAGATGCCTCAGCAGGAGATGGAGCAGGAGATACAGTAGCAGGACAAGCAGCAGTAGATGCAGCAGCAATATATGCAGCAAAAGGAGATGAAGCAGGATAGGAAGCATCAGGAGACTAAGCAAGAGGAGATGCATTAGGAGATTCCGCAGCAGGCTATGCAGCAGCAGTAGATGCAACAGAGAATGAAGCAGCACTAGATTCAGCAGTAGGAGATGCCACAGGAGATGCAGCTGCAGGAGATGCAGCAACAGATGCAGCATCAGGAGATGCACGAGGACATCCTTAAGCAGGAGATGCAGCAGAAGGAGATGCACCAGGATGTGAATCTACAGCAGATGTAGCAAAAGATGCAGGAGATTCGGCAGCAGGTGATGCAGCAGTAGATACAGCAGCAGCAGCTGCAGCTGGAAAGGCAGCAGCAGGAGATGCAGCAGAGTTTGCAGCAGGAGATGCAGAAGCAGGAGATCCAGCAAGAAAGCTCCATCATAAGATGAATCCGCAGATGTATCAGAACGATATGGAGCAGGAGATGCAGCAGCAAGATTTGCAGTCGCAGATGCAGCAGGAGGTGAAGCAGCAGGAGTTGCAACAGCAGTTGAAGCAGTATCAGGAGTTGCAGAGAAGAAGATGCAGAGAATGAGAAGCAGCAGAAGGAGATGCAGCAGGAGATGTAGCCCCAGTAGATGCAGCAAGAGTCTAGCAGCAGCAGATGCAGCAGCAGGATATGTAGTAGGAGATGCAGCAGTATGCGATTCAGCAGTAGATATAGCAGGAAATGCTGCAGATGCAGCAGTAAGTGATTCAGCAGGAAATGCAGCAAGAAGAGAAATGCGGAAGATGCAGCAGAAAGAGATGCTTAAGAAGATCAATTAGGAGAAGATTCAGCAGCAGGAGATAGAGCAGGAGAGAAAGCCACAAGAGATGTAGCAGGAGATGCAGCAGGAGACGCAATAGGAGCTGCAGTAGCAGGAGATGTAGCAGCAGGATATGCAGCAGGAGATTGAGCAAGAGGAGATGTACCCTGAGATGCAGCAGCAGGAGATGCATCATCAGGAGATGCAGCCGCAGCAGATGCAGCAGCAGATTCAGAAGCAGATTCCATAAGAGACACAGCAGCAGGAGATTGATAAGCAAAATATAGCACCAGGAGATGCAGTAGCTGGAAATTCAGGAGGAGACGTAGCAGCAGCAGAAGCAGCAGGTAATGCAGCAGCAGTAGATGAAGTAGGGTAGGAAGCAGCAGTAGATGCAGCAGGGTATGCAGAGCAGGAGATTCAACAGCAGGAAATGAAGCAGGGGAGATGCATCATCAGATGAATCCGCTGATGCATCAGAGGTAGTCGCCAACCGAGGTGCAGCAGTAGGAGGTTCAGCAGAGGATGCAGCAGCAATAGATGGAGGAGGAGATAGAGCAGCAGATGTAGCAGTAGATGCAGCAGGAGATGCAGGAGATGAAGCAGCAGGAGGAGATTCGGCAGGAGATGCATCAGGAGATGCAAGCATCAGGAGATGAAGTATTAGGAGGTGCAGCAGGGGATTCAATAGCAGGTGATGCAGCAGGAGGTGGCAGCAGGAGATGCAGCAGGAGGAGGTGCAGCAGCATGAAATGCATCATGAATGCAGCAGGGGATTCAATAGCAGCAGATGCAGTAGCAGATGCAGCAGAAGTAAATGCAGCAGTAGAAGATGTAGCAGGACATGCAGCAGTAGTAGATATAAGAGAGGATGCAGAAGTAGGGGATACAGCAGCAGAAGATGCATATTCAGCAGGCGGTACAGCAGGAGATGCAGCAGCATATTCAGCAGCACATTCATCAGAAGATGCAGAAGCAGGAGATTCAGCAGCAGGAGATGAAGAATCAGCAGATGCCGCAGCAGATACAGAAGCACATTCAGCAGGAGATGCAGTAGCAGGAGATGCAGCAGTGTATGCAGCAGCAGCACCTGGAGCTTCAGGTGATGCAGAAGGACATAAAAAATCAGAAGGTGAAATAACAGGAGATGCAGCAGTAGATTAATCTACAGCAGATGCACCAAAAGACGCAGGAGATGCAGAAGCAGGAGATGCAGCTGGAGATGCAGCAGAAGTAAATTGAGCAAGATATACAGAAGCAGGAGATGCATAGGAGGGAGATGTGGCATGAGAGGCAGAAGAAGGAGATCCTGCAGCAGATGCAGTAGCATACACAGCACCAACAGATGCAGCAGCAGGAGATAAAACAGCAGATGCATCAGCAGGAGATGCAGCAGTCAGAGATGTAGCAGGTTAAGCATAAGCAGGAGATGCATCAGGAGGAGATTCAGCAGCAGGAGATGCAGCAGGTGGAGATGTAGCATCAGGAGATGCATCAGCAATTGATGAGGGAATTCCGTAGGAGGTGCTGCAGCAGCAGATGCAGGAGATGCAGCAGTCGGAGATGCAATAGGAGGAGATGCATCAGCAGAAGATGCATCAGCAGGAGTTGTGGTAGGATTTGATTCGGCAAGAGATGCAGCAGGAGATGCAGCAGCTGGAGATGAAGCAGAAGATGCATCAGCAGAAGATGTAGTAGGAGATGCAGCAGCAGCAGATGCAGCAGCAGCAGATGCAGCAGGAGATAGAGCGTTAGACACTGCAGCAGGAGATGAAGTAGCAGAAGATGCAGCAGGAGATGCTGCAGCAGATGCATCAAGAGGAGATGCATCAGGAGATGACTATTCAGAAGGAGATGCATCAGGAGATGTAACAGGTGATGTAGCAGCATGAGATGTCGCAGGAGATTCAGGCAGAGATTCAGCAGCAGGAGATGCAAGAGCAGGAGATGCAAGAGCAGGAGATGCCACCGCAAAAGATCCAGCAGCAGATTCAGCAGCTGATTCATCAGGAAATGCAGTAGCAGCATATGCAGCAGTAGATAAAGCAGGAGATGCAACAGTAGGGGATGCAGCAGCAGATTTAGCAGCAAATTCTGCAGGAAATTCAGCAAAATGAGATACAGAAGCAGATGCAGTAAGAGATGCAGATTAAGCAGTAGATGCAGCAGGAAAAGATGCTTCGGCTGATACAGCAGCAGGAGATGAGCAGGAGATTGAGCAGGAGATGCAGTAGGAGGCGAGGCAGGAGGTGATGATGCAGCAGAAACAGAAGCAGGAGATGCATCGGTAGTAGATACAGCAGGGGATTCGGCGGCAGGAGATGCGGCAGGAGATACAGCAGGAGATGCAGAGAAAAGAGATGAAGCAGCAGGAGATGCAGCGGCAGGAGATGCAGCAGTAGATGCAGATTCAGCAGGAGATTCATCAGCAGAAGAATCTGCAGCAGATTCACAGTAGGACGTGCAGGAGCAGGAGATGCAGAAGGAGACGGGCAGAAATAGATGCAGCAAGAGAAGGCGCAGTAGGAGATGCAACAGAAGATGCAGGAGGAGGAGATGCAGCAGGAAATGCAGAAGGAGATGCAGCAGGAGAAGCATCAGGAAGAGATGCAGCAAGACATGCAGTAGCAGCAGATACAGCAGCAGGAGATGCAGCAGCAGAAGATGCAGCAAGATGTATAGCAGCAGGAATTGCAGCAGGAGATGCAGTAGCAAGAGATGTAGCATTATCATAGGATGCATTATAGGATGCAGCAGCAGGATGTGCAGCAGCAGGAGGTGCAGGAGGATATGCGTGAACAGGAGAATCAGTATGAGGTACAGCAGGAAATGCAGCAGCAGGATATGTAGCTGGAGATTCAGCAGTAGATGAAGCAGCAGCAGAGCAGCAGCAGATGCAGCAGGAAATGCAGCAGGAGATGCAGCAGCAGGAGATGCCCAGCAGATGCAGAAGGAGATGAAATACCAGGAGATGAAGCTACAGATGCATCAGCTGAAAATTAAGCAGGAGATGCAGCAGAAGGAGATGCATCAGCAGATGCAGCAGGAGATGCAAGAGGAGGTGAGGCAGATGATGTAGCAAGAAATACCGTAGAAGATGCAGCAGGAAATATATTCAGGATATGCAGGAGAAGTAGATGAAGCAGGAGATGAAGCAGAAGGAGATGCAGCAGAAGGAGATGCATCAGCAGATGTAGAAGCAGATGCAGCAGGAGAAGCAGGAGGAGATGCAGCAGCAGGAGACACAGCAGGAGGTGCAGCAGGTAATACAGCAGCAGGAGATGCAGCAAAAGATGCAACTAGAGATACAGCAGCAGGAAATGCAGCAGTATATAAAGAAACAGAGGATGCAGTAGCAGGAGATGCAGCAGGAGTTTCAGCATGAGATTCAGCAGCAGAAGAAGCAGCAGCAGGAGATGTAGCAGCAGAAGTTGTTGCAGCAGATGTATCAGAAGGAGATGCAGCAGCGGGAGACTTAGCAGGAGGTTATGCAGCAGGAGATGCAGCAGGAGATTCTAGAGCTGGAGTTTCCGCAGGAGATGCAGCAGGAGATTCTATAGCAGGAGATTCAGCAGGAGATGCAGCAGGAGTTGCAGCAGCAGGATATGTAGCACCAAGAAATGCAGCAGGAGATGAAGGAGGAGATGCAGCAGCAGGAAATTCAGCAGCAAGCGATGCAGCAGGAAATTTAGCAGCAGGAAATTCAGCAGCAGGCGATGCAGCAGGAAATTTAGCAGCAGGAAATTCAGCAGCAGGAGATGCAGCAGGAGATATAGCAGCAGCAGATGAAGCAGGAGAGGTGGCAAGAGCTTCAGGAGGAGATTTAGCAGGAGGAAATGCAGCTGCAGGAGATGCAGCAGGAGATACAGCACCAGCAGATGCAGAAGGAGATGCAGTAACAGGACATTCAGCAGAAGCAGATGCAGCGGGAGATGCACCAGCAGATGAAGCAAAAGATAGAGAAGAAGAAAGAGCAAGAGCGGATGCAGCAGCAGGAGATGCAGCAGGATATACATATTCAGCATGAGATGCATCAGGAGATGCATATTCTTAGGTAGATGTAGCAGGATATGTAGCAGCATGAGATGCCGTGGGAGATACAGGAGGAGATACAGCAGATCGAGATGCAAGAGCAGGAGTTGAAGTAGCAGGAAATGCAGTCGCATCAGATCCAGGAGCAGGTGATTCAGCAGGTTATGCAGCAGCAGGCACAGCAGTAGGAGATGCAGAAGGAGATTCAGCAACAGGAAATGCAGCAGGAGATGAAGCATCAGATAGAGGAGATGGAGATGCAGCAGCAGATGCAGCAGCAGGAGATGCAGCAGTAGGAGCTGAAGCAGCAGGATTTGAAGCAGAATATGCATCAGCAGGAAATGCAGCACCAAGAGATTCAGACGGAGATGCAGCAGGAGGTGCAGCAGCAGGAGATGCAGAAGCAGATGTTGCAGCAGATGCAGCACCAGCAGATTAAGCAACAGGAGATGCAGCAGAAGGAGATGCTGCAGCAGGACATGCAGAAGGTGATTCAGCAGTAGGAGATGCATCAGCAGTAGATGCCGCAGGAGATTAAGCAGAAGAATATTCAGCAGCAGGAGATACAGCAGGAGATGCAGAAGCAAACACAGCAGTAGGAGTGGCATCAGGTGGAGATGCATCAGGAGATGCATATTCAGCACATGCAGTATCGGTAGGTGCAGCAGCAGGAAATACAACAGGAATAGATGCAGAAGGTAATGCAGCAGCAGGAGTTGAAGCAGAATATGCAGCAGCAGGAAATGCAGCACCAAGAGATTCAGATGGAGATGCAGCAGGAGATGCAGAAGCAGGAGATGCAGCAGAAGAAGATGCTGCAGCAGCACATGCAGAAGGAGATGCAGCAGTAGGAGATGCAGCAGTAGGAGTGGCAGCAGGTTGAGATGCATTAGGAGATTCAGCATGATATGTAGAATCATTAGATGTCACAGGAGAGTCATCAGGTGATTCAGCAGCAACTGATGCAGCAGCAGGAGAAGCAGCAGGAGATGCAGCAGCAGCAGGAGATGCAGAAGCAGATGCAGCAGGAAATGAAGATTCAGCAGAAGATGCAGTAGGAAGAGATTCTTCAACATATGCAGCAGCATGACATGATGCAGCAACATGAGATACAGCAGCTTATGGAGAAAGAGGAGATGATGCAGCAGATGCAGCAGCAGGAGATTCAGCAGGAGATGCATCAGCAGGAAATGCATCAGCAGATTCTGCAGCAGGAAATTCCGTAGGAGATTCTGCAGCAGGAGATTCAGTAGAAAATGCAGCAGAAGGTAATGCAGCAGCAGGAGTTGAAGCAGAATATGCATCAGCAGGAGATGCAGAAGCAAACGTTGCAGCAGGTGCAGCACCAGCAGATGCAGCAACAGGAGATGCAGCAGAAGGAGATGGTGCAACAGCACATGTACAAGGTAATGCCGCAGTAGGAGATGTAGCAGCAGCAGATGCAGCAGGAGATTCAGCAGCAGGAGATTCAGCGTGATATGTAGAAGCATGAGATGCCACAGGAGATTCATCAGGAGATTCAGCAGCAACTGATGCAGCAGCAGGAGAAGCAGCAGGAGATGCAGCAGCAGCAGGAGATGCAGAAGCAGATGCAGCAGGAAATGAAGATTCAGCAGAAGATGCAGTGGGAAGAGATTCTTCAACATCTGCAGCAGCATGATATGATGCAGCAACAGGAGATACAGCAGGTTATGGAGAAAGAGGAGATGATGCAGCAGACGCAGCAGCAGGAGATTAAGCAGCAGGAGATTCAGCAGTAGGAGAAGCAATAGGAGATGCATATTCAGAATTAGATACGTCAGGAGATGTAGCAGAATATGCAGCAGCATGAGATGCCACCAGAGATTCAGGAGGAGATTCAGCAGAAGGAGATGCAAGAGCAGGATATGAAGCAGCAGGAGATTCAGAAGCAGGATATACAGCAGCAGGAGATGAAACAGCAGATGCAGCAGCAGGAAACGCAGGAAGACATCAAGTAGAAGGAGATGCAAAAGCAGCAAATGTAGCAGGAGATGCAGCAGTGCATGAAGCAGCAGGAAATGGAGCAACAGATTAAGGAGATGCAGCATCAGGAATTGCAGCAAAATATGCAGCAGGAGCTAATGCAGCAGGTGATGAAGCAGCAGGTGATGCAGCTGCAGCTGCAGAGGCAGCAGATGCAGCAGCAATAGATGCAGCAGCAGATGCATCATGAGATGCTCTTTCAGTAGGAGATGTAGCAGCAGAAGTTGCTGCAGCAGATGATGCAGCGGGAGATGCAGCAGAAGGAAATGCATCAAGATATGCTGCAGGAGGAGATGCAGTAGGATATGAAGATGGAGATGCAGCAGCAGGAGATGCAGCAGGGGATGCATATTCAACAGTAGTTTCAGCAGGAACATCAGAAGAAGATGCAGCAGAAGGAGATTTGGCAGGAGATGCAGCAGTAGATGAAGCAGCAGCAGATGCAGCTGCAAATTCAGCAGATTCAGCAGTAGTAGATTCATAAAGAGCTGCAGCAGGAAATGCAGATGAATATGAAGGAGCAGGAGATACTACAGGAGATGAATCTGCAGGTGATGCAGAAGGAGATGCAGCAGGTGACACTCAAGGAGATGCAGGAGGTGACGCTCAAGGAGATGAAGCAGCAAGATATGCAGCAGAAGGAGATGACACAGGAGATGCTTTAATAGAAGGTGCAACATGAGATACAGCAGGAGATGCAGCAGCAGACGAAGCAAAAGGAGTTGCAGAAACAGGAGATGCAGCAGCAGGACATGGATCAAGAGATGAAGCAGCAGGAGATTCATTAGGAGATGCAGTAGCAGGATATGAAGCAGCAGGAGATATAGCAGCAGGAGATGCAGCCTGAGATGAAGCAGGATGAGATGAAGCAGCAGGGGATGTATCAGGAGATGCAGAAGCAGCAGATACAGCAGGAGATGCTGCAGCAGGAGATGCAGAAGGAGATGTAGCAGAAGGAGATGCAGCCGCAGGAGATGCAGCAGTAGGAGATGAAGTAAAATATGCAGCAGGAGATGCAGCAGGAGGAGATGGAACAGGAGATGCAGTAGGAGGAGATTCAGCAGGATATGCAGCAGGAGGAGGTACAGCAGCACCAGATGCAGCAGTATATGCTGCAGAAGGAGATGAATAAGAGATGCAGCAGAAGGAGGTGTTGGAGCCAGAGATGCAGAAGCAGATGCAGAAGCAGGAGATGCAGCAGGACACGCATCAGCAGGAGATCCAGCAAAACATACATCAGCAGGAGACAACAACAGCAAGATATGTCGCAGGAGATGCACCAGCAGCAGAAGCAGCAGCAGATGCAGCACCATATGCAGCAGAAGATGCAGAACCATATGCAGCAGAAGATGCAGAACCATATGCAGCAGGAGATACCGCAGCAGATGAAGCAGCAGATGCAGCTGGAGATGTAGCATCACCAGAAGCAGCAGCAGATGCAGCAGCAAAGGATGCAGGATGAGATGCAGCAAGAATTGCAGCAGCAGGAGATACTGCTGGAGATTCAGTAGGATATGCAGCAGCAAGAGATTTGGCAACAGCAGCTGCATGAGGTGTATCAGCAGGAGATGTAGCAGGAGATGCATGTTCAGCAGGTGATGCAGCAAGAGATTCAACAGAATGAAATGCAGTAGGAAATCAGCCGGAGATGCAGCAGCAGGAGATGCAGGAAAAGAAGATGCAGCCGCACCAGAGGCAGCAGCAGATTCAGCAGGATTTGCAGCAGCAGGAGATACAGCATGAGATGCATCAGCAGGAAATGCATCAGCAGGTTATGCAGCAGGAAATTCCGTAGGAGATTCTGCAGCAAGAGATTCAGTATAAAAGGCAGCATGAGATGCAGCAGGAGATATAGAAGGAGATTCAGCAGCAGGGGATGTAGTAGGAGATGCAGCAGGAAAGACATCAGCAGGAATTGTAGCTGGAGATGCTGGAGGAGATTCTGCAGAAGAAGATTCAGCAGGAGATGCAGCAGGAGATGAAATAGCAACATATGCATCAGCAGTTACAGCAGAAAGTGCAACAGGAGATGTAGCAGCAGGAGATGTAGGAGCAGGACATGCAGCAGCAGATGCCTTCAACAGGATATGCAGCTGAAATGCAGAAGCACTAGATGCATCTGTAAAAACTGAGCAGCAGATGCAGCAGGAAATGGAGATGATTCTGCAGATGCATCCACAGATGCATTTGCAGAGGATGCAGCAAGAGATGAAGCATCAGGCTATACAGCAGCAGGAGGTGAAGCAGCAGATGCAGCAGTAGGAGATGCAGGAGGACATCAAGTAGAAGAAGATGCAGCAGCAGCAAATGTAGCAGGAGATACATCAGTACATGAAGCATCAGGAAATGGAGCAGCAGATTAAGCAGCAGCAGGAAATGCAGCAGAATATGCAGAAGGATGTGATGCAGAGGTAGCTGCAGAGGCAGCAGATGCAGCAGCAATAGATGCAGCAGCAGATGCATCAGGAGATGCAGATTCAGTAGGAGATGATGCAGCATAAGATGCTTCAGCAGATGATGCAGCAGGAGATGCAGCAGAAGGAAATGAAGCAAGATATGCTGCAGCAGGAGATGCAGTAGGATATGAAGCCGGAGATGCATCAGCTGATGCAGCAGGAGATGCATATTCAGCAGGTGATTCATCAGAAAGTTCAGAAGGAGATGCAGCAGAAGGTGATTTAGCAGGAGATGCAGTAGTAGATGAAGCAGCTGCGTATGCAACAGCAGATGCACCAGATGGAGCAGAAAGAGATGCAGCAGGGGATGGAGCAGCAGATGCTACGGAAAATGGTGCATCAGGAGATGCATCCGCAGATGCATGAGCAGAGGATGTATCAGCAGATATAGCAGCAGGAGATACAGGAGCAGGTGACGCTGCAGAAAATGCAGCATCAGTAAATGCAGGAGGATTTCAAGTAATAGGGGCTGCTCCTGCTTCCTCATTTTTTTCTATATCTCTTGCTGCAAATTCTGCTGCTGCCTGTGCTGATGCATTTCCTGCTGATGCATCTCCTGCTACATATCCTGATTCTGTATCTTCTGATTCATCTCATGCTGATGCATCTTCTGCTCCATCTACTGCTTCTGCATCTACTCTGGCTACATTTCCTGCTGAAAGTGCTGCTGAATCTGGTGCTGCATCCCCTGCTGCTGATTCTCCTGCTTCTGCATATCCTGCTGCTTTATGGTCTGTTTCATCTACTCCTGCTGCATATCCTCCTACATCTTCTGCTGCTACACTTCCTTCTGCTGCATCTGCTACTGCATCTCTTGCTGCATCTCCTTCTGCTCTATCTCCTGCTGAAAATCCTGCTGCATCTCCTACGGCTGCATCTCCTGCAGCTGAATCTGCTGCCACAGTGCTGTGGTTCCATCTCCTGCTGCTGCATCTCCTGTTGCTGCATCTCCTTCAGAATATCCTGATGATGCAGATGCAGCAGCTGGAGCAGCAGGAGATGCAGAAGGAGATGCAGCAGGAGATGCCCCAGCAGGAGATGGAGCAGGGGATACAGCAGCAGGACAAGCAGCAGTAGATGCAGCAGCAATATATGCAGCAAAAGGAGATGAAGCAGGATAGGAAGCATCAGGAGACTAAGCAAGAGGAGATGCATTAGGAGATTCTGCAGCAGGCTATGCAGCAGCAGTAGATGCAGCAGAGAAAGGAGCAGCACGAGATTCAGCAGTAGGAGATGCCACAGGAGATGCAGCTGCAGGAGATGCAGCAGCAGATACAGCATCAGGAGATGCACGAGGACATCCATCAGCAGGAGATGCAGCAGCTGGAGATGCACCAGGAGGCGAATCTACAGCAGTTGCAGCAAAAGATGCAGGAGATCCGGCAGCAGGTGATGCAGCAGGTGATGCAGCAGCAGGAGATGCAGCGAGATATGCAGAAGCAGGAGATGCAGCAGCAGGAGATATGGTATGAGAAGCAGAAGCAGGGGATTCAGCAGCAGATGCAGCAGGAGATGCAGCATCTGCAGATGCAGCTGCAGGAGATGAAGTATCAGATGCAGGAGGAGGAAATGCAGCAAAAGGGGATGTAGCAGGAGTTGCAGCAGAAGGAGATGCAGCAGTAGAAAATGCATCAGGAAATGCATCAGCAGCCGCATGAGATAAAGCAGCAGCAGCTACAGCTGGAAATGCAGCAGCAGGAGATGCAGCAGAGTTTGCAGCAGCAGGAGATGCGGAAGCAGGAGATACAGCAAGAAAGCACCATCATAAGATGAATCCGCAGATGCAACAGAAGGATATGGAGCAGGAGATGCAGCCGCAAGAGATGCAGAAGGAGATACAGAAGGAGATGCAGTAGCAGGAGATGTAGCAGCGGGATATGCAGCAAGATACTGAGCAAGAGGAGATGTATCCTGAGATGCAGCAGCACGAAATGCAGCGGGAGATGTAGCAAGATATACAGAAGGAGGAAATGCATCAGCGGGAGATGTGGCATGAGAGGCAGAAGAAGATCCTGCAGCAGATGCAGTAGCATATGCAGCACCAGCAGATGCAGCAACAGGAGATTCAGCAGCAGGAGATGCAGCAGGTGGAGATGCAGCATCAGGAGATGCATAAGTAAATGCAGCGGCAGGATATGCATCAAGAGGAGACGCAGCAGATTATGCAGCAGCAGCAGATACAGCAGGAGATTCAGCACGTGGAGATGCAGCAGCAGATGATGTAGATTGAGCTGCAGCAGCAGGAGATGCAGCAGGAGATGCAGCAGGAGATGCAGTAGTAGGAGATGAAGCAGTATATGAAGAAGCAGGAGATGCAGCAGAAAATACTGCAGATACATCAGTAGGAGATAAATCAGGATATGCAGCAGGAGATGATGCAGAAGCAAGGGATGCAGCAGCAGGGGATTACGCAGGACATGCATCAGTAGATGATGCAGCAGCAAGAGATGCAGCTGCTGCAGATGCATCAATAGATGCATATTCATCAGGAGATGCAGCAGGATGAGATGCTTCAGCAGTAGATTCTGCTGCATCTCCTCTGCTGCCTCTCCTACTGCATCTCCTCCTGTTTCATCTTTTGTTGCATCTCCTGCTGCTGTATATCACGGTGCATATCCTCATGCTACATCTCTGCCTTCATCTCCTGCTGCATCTTCTGCTAGTGCATGTTCATCTCCTGCTGCATCTCCTGCTGAATCTCCTGCTGCACTTCCTGCAGTAACCGCTGACACATATGTTGCTACTTCATCTCCTGATGCATCTCCTACTGTATCTCCTGCTGAATCTTCTTCTGCAGAATTTCCTCCTGCAACTCCTGCTGATGTATCTCCTGCTGCATCTCCTACTACATCTCTTGCTGCTGAAACTCCTGATGCATCTTCTGCTGAATCTTCCGCTGAATCTCCCGCTGAATCTCCTGCTGCATCTGATACTGCATGTGCTGCTGCATCTCCTGCTTCATCACTTGGGGCTGCATCTTCTGATGTTGCATCCCCTGCTGCATCTCCTGCAGCATCACCTGCTCCTGTATCTCCTGCTTCTACATCTCCTGATGCATCCTCTGCTCATGCATCTGCGGATGCATCTCCTCATGCGTCATTTCCCGTTGCATCTGCTACTCCATCCCCTGCTGCATCTCTTTCTGCTCCATCTGGTTCATCTGCTGTTGCACATGCTGCTGCTTCATCTACTGCTGCATCTCCTGATAAATCTCCTGCTGCTGCATCTCCTTCTGAATTTCCTGCTGAATCTACTGCTGAATATGCATCTCCTGCTGCATCTCCTGCTGCTGCATCTCCTGCTTCATATCCTACTGCATCTCCTGCTGCAGCATGTCTTGCTGCATTTCCTTCTGCTGCATCTCCTGCTGCATCATCTGCTGCAGCATCTTCTGCTGCATCATCTCCTACTGAAACTGCATCTATTGCTGCTGCATTTTCTACCTCTGCAGCTGCAGCTGCATCACCTGCTGTTGCATATTCTGCTGCATTTCCTGCTGCTGCTTAATGTGCTGCTCCATTTCCTGATGCTTCATGTACTGCTGCATCTCCTGCTACATTTGCTGCTGCTGCATCTCCTTAGACTTGATGTCCTCCCGCATCTCCTGCTGCTGTATAGCCTACTGCTTCATCTCCTGCTGCATCCTCTGCGGATGCATCTGCATCTCCTGGTGCTGCAGTTCCTGCTGCATCTCATCCTGCATCACCTGCTGCTGCATGTGCTGCTGCTTCTGGTGTTGCTACATCTGCTGCTGCATCTGCTGCTGCATCTCCTGCTGCATCTCATTCTGCTGCATCTCCTTCTGTATCTTCTGCAGTTTCATATCCTGCTGCATCTACTCTGCTACATCTCTTGAATCTGCTGTTGTATCTGCTGCTACTTCATATACTGCTGCATCTCCTGCTACATCTCCTGCTGCTGCATCTCCTGCTGCACTTGTATCTACATTTCTACTTCATCTCCTGCTGCATCTCCTGCTACTGCGTTTCCTGAATCTGCCCTTGTATCTGCTGCTATTTCATGTACTCCTGCATCTCCTGCTGCCGTATCTCCTGCTACATGCTCTGCTGATGCATCTGCGGATGCATCTACTGATGCTGAATATCCTGCTACATCTGCTGCTGAATCTCCTGCTACTGAATCACCTGCTGCTGCATCTCCTACTGCATATGCTGCTGAATGCATTTGAGGCTGCACCTCCTGCTGCTGCATTTCCTGCTGCTGCATCTCCTGCTGCATTTCCTGCTGCAACGGCTGCTGCATCTACTGCTACTTCATCTACTGCTGCATCTCCTACATCTCCTGCTGCCTCATACTTTTCTATATGTCCTGCTGCATCTACTGCTGCTGCCTCTGCTGGTGCATCTGCTGCTGATCTATCTCCTGCTCCATCTCTTCCTGCTACATCCCCTGCTGCATCCCCTTCTGCTGCATCTGCAGCATATGCTGCTTCATCTAGTGCTGCTTCACATACTGCTGCAAGCCCTGCAAAATTTGCTGCTGCTGCATCTGCTGCTGCATCACCTTCTGCAGCATCTCCTGTTTAATCTCCTGAAGCATCTCCTGCTGCATTTTCTGCTGGTGCATCTCCTGCTGCATTTCCAGCTGGTGCATCTCCTGCCTCATATGGTGCTGCTGTGTCTCCTGCTGATGTGTGTTTTGATGCATCTCCTGCTGATGCATCTACTCCTGCATCTCCTGCTTCTGCATCTACTTCTTCTGCATCTACTTTTTCGGCATCTCTGGCTCCAGCATCTCCTTCTTCATCAATTGCTGCTGCATCTCTTATGCATCTCCTCCTGCTGCATCTACTGCTGCATCTGCTGCTGCTGTACCTTCTCTTGCTTCATCTCCTGTTCAACCTCCTCCTGCTGCATCTCCTGCTTAATCTCTTCCTGCTGCTGCATCATCTCCTTTTGCATCTCCTGCTATGGCATCTCCGGCTGTATCTGCTGCTTCTGCAACTCCTGATACATCCCCTGCTGCTTCATCTCACCCTGCTGCATCTCATGCTGCATGTCCTGCTGCTATATCTCCTGCTGCTTCATCTCCTTCTACTGCATCTCCTAATTAATCTCCAGAAGCTTCATCTCCTGCTGCTGCATCTCTTGATCCATGTCTTGCTCCTGCATCTACTGTTTCTGCATCTTCTTCTGCTTCGTCTGCTGCTGCATCTTTATCTGCTGTATCTTATGTTGCACCTTCTATTGAAGCATCTCCTGTGTCATCTCCTTCTGCTGCATATCGTGTTGCTGCATCTCGTTCTGCATCTCCTGCTGGATATCCTTGAGCGTCACCTACTGCATCTCCTTCTGCATCACCTGCAGATGCATCTCCTGCTGCTGCATCTCCTGCCGTATTAGCTGCTGCTGCATCTGCTTCTACATGAACGTTATAACTTTCTACTTTTGCTGCCGCATCTCCTGATGCATCTGCTGATGCACCTCCTGCTGTTGCATCTCCTGCTTCATCTTCAACTGATGCATCTGTGGCTTCATCACATGATATGTCATCTCCTGCTGCATGTGCTACAGTATTTCCTGCGGCAGCATCTCCTGCTTCTGCGTCTGCTGTTGCATTTCCTGCTGCATCTGCTGCTGCTCTGCTACTGCTTCATCTTCTGCCAAATCTCCTGCTACATATCCTGCTGCTGCACCTCTTAATGCATCTGATGATAATGCTTCATTTCCTGTTGCTGCATCTCCTATTGCACCTACTGCTGCTCGATTTCATGCTGCATCTCCTGCTGCTGTATCTCCTGCTGCTGTGTCAGCTGCATCATCTCCTCTTTCTCCATAACCTGCTCTATCTCCTGTTGCTGCATCATATCATGCTGCTGCATGTGTTGAAGAATATCTTCCTACTGCATCTTCTGCTGAATCTTCATTTCCTGCTGCATCTGCTTCTGCATCTCCTGCTGCTGCTGCATCTCCTGCTGCTTCTCCTGCTGCTGCATCAGTTGCTGCTGAGTCTCCTGATGAATCTCCAGCGGCATCTCATGCTTCAACATATCATGCTGAATCTCCTGCTGCTTAATTTTCTGCTGCATCTGCTGCTGCTGCATCTCCTAATGCTGCATCAACTTCTGCATGTGCTGCTGCAAGCATCTCCTTCTGCTGCATCTCTTGTTGCTGCATCTGCTCCTGCATTTCCTGCTGCTGCATCTGATGCTTCATCTCCTGCTGCTGCATCGCCTGCTGCATTTCCATCGGAATGTCTAGGTGCTGCATTTCCTGTTGATGCATATTCTGCTTAAACTTCTTCTGCTGCATTACCTTCTGCATCTATTCCTGTTGTATTTTTGGCTGCTGCATCTCCTGCTGCTGCATCTGTTGCTTCATCTCCTGCTGCTGCATCTGTTGATACTGCATGTGCTGTTGCATCTCCTTCTGCATCTCGTGGTGCTGCATCTTCTTGTGTTGCATCTTTTGCTGCATCTCATGCGGCATCACCTGCTCCTGTATCTTCTGCTGCTACATTTCCTAATGCATCCTCTGCTCATGCATCTGCAGATACATCTCCTGATGTGCCATTTCCCGTTGAATCTCCTGCTCCATCCCCTGCTGCATCTCCATCTGCTCCATCTGGTGCATCTGCTTTTGCATATGCTGCTGCTTCATGTACTGCTGCATCTCCTGCTAACTCTCCTGCTGCTGCATCTCCTTCTGAAGATCCTGCTGTATCTCCTGCTGAATATGCTTCCCCTGCTGCATCTCCTGCTGCTGCATCTCCATCTTCATATCCTAGTGCATCTCCTCCTGCAGCATATCTTGATGCATTTCTTTCTGCTGCATCTCCCGCTGCATCATCTGCTGCAGCATTTTCTGCTGCTATACTGAATCTGCATCTCCTGATGCATCTGCTGCTGCATCTATTACAGCTGCATCTGCTGCCTCTTCAGCTTCAGCTGCATCACCTGCTGCTTCATCACCTGCTGCATTACCTCCTGCTGCATATTCTGCTCCATTTCCTACTGCTGCATCTCCTTAATCTGCTGCTCCATTTCCTGCTGCTTCATGTACTGATGCATCTCCTGCTACATTTGCTGCTGCTGCATCTCCTTCTACTTGATGTCCTCCTGCATCTCCCGCTGCTGCATCTGCTGCTTCATCTCCTGCTGCGGAATAGCCTGCTGCTTCATCTCCTGCTGCATCCTGTGCGGATGCATCTGTGGTTGCATCTCCAGAATCATCTCCATTTCGTGCTGCATCTGCTGTTCAGTCTTCTACGGATGCATCTAGTGCTTCTGCATTTCAGCTGCATATCCTGTTGAAGGCATCTGTGGCTGCATCTCCTCCTGAATCTCCTGCTGCACTTCCTGCTTCATCTGCTGCTCTATCTCCTGCTGAATATGGTTCTGCATCTTCTGCTGCATATGGTGCTGCATCTGCTGCTGCTTCTTCTGCTGGTGCATCTCCTGCCTCATATCCTGCTGCTGTGTCTCCTGCTGATGTATGTCCCGATGATTCTCCTGCTTCTTGATCTATTTCTGCATCTCTGGCTCCAGCATCTCCTGTTGCATCTCTTATTCATCTCTTTCTGCTGCATATACTGCTGCATCTGGTGCTGCTGTTCCTCCTCCTGCTGCATTTCCTGTTGCATCTCCTCCAGCTTCATCTCCTTCTGAATCTCCACCTACTGCATCTCCTGTTCCATCTCCTCCTGCTGCATCTTCTGCTGCTGCATCTCATTTTGCTACATCTCATTCTGCATCTCCTGCTACAGCATCTGCTACTGTATCTGCTGCTTCTGCATCTCCTGATACATCCCCTGCTGCTTCATCTTATCCTGCTGCATCTCATGCTGCATCTCCTGCTGCTATAGCTCCTGCTGTTTCATATCCTGCTTCTGCATCGCTTAATGAATCTCCTGCTGCTTCAACTATTGATCCATGTCCTGCTGCTGCATCTCGTTTCTGCATCTGCTTTTGCTTCGTCTTCTGCTGCATCTCCTACTCTATTTCATGTTGCACTTTCTATTGAAGCATCTCCTGCGTCATCTCCTTCTGCTGCATATCTTGCTGCTTCATCTCGTTCTGCATCTCCCGCTGCATCTCATTAAGCGTCACTTGCTGCATCTCCTTCTGCATCACCTGCAGATGCATCTCCTGCTCCTGCATATTCATCTGCATTTCCTGCTGCAGCTATTTATGAATCTACTACTGCTGCATCTGCTGAATTTGCTGCTGCATCTGCTGCTGCTTCATCTATTGCTGCATCTCCTGCTAAATCTCCTGCTGCTGCATCTCCTGCTGAATTAGCTGCTGCTGCATCTCCTGCTGAATTAGCTGCTGCTGCATCTGCTTCTACATGTATGTTATAACTTTCTACATTTGCTGCCTCATCTCCTGGTGCATCTGCTGATGCACCTCCTACTGCTGCATCTCCTGCTTCATCTTCACCTGCTGCATCTGTGGCTTCATTACCTCATATGTCATCTCCTGCTGCATCTGCTGCAGTATTTCCTGCTGCAGTATATGCTGATCCTGCATCTACTGCTGCATTTCCTGCAAAACAAATCTTATGAGGAGCGGCTGAGAGAGCTGGGGTTGTTCAGCCTGGAGAAGAGGAGGCTGAGGGGAGACCTTATTACTCTCTACAACTATCTGAGAGGAGGTTGTGGAGAGGAGGGTGCTGGCCTCTTCTCCCAAGTGACAGGGAACAGGACGAGAAGGAATGGCCTCAAGCTCCGCCAGGGGAGATTTAGGCTTGAGATTAGAAAAAAGTTCTTCACGGAGAGAGTGGTTAGGCATTGGAACGGTCTGCCAAGGGAGGTGGTTGAGTCACCGTCCCTGGAGGTGTTTAAGGTTAGAGTAGACGAGGTGCTTAGGAGCATGATTTAGGAACTGGTGGGAATGGTTGGACTCGACGATCCAGTGGGTCTCTTCAAACCTGGTTATTCTGTGATTTTGTGATCTGCTGCTGCTCTGCTGCTGCTTCATCTCCTGCCAAATCTCCTGCTACATATCCTGCTGCTGCACCTCCTAATGCAGCTCATGATAATGCTTCATCTCCTGCTACTGTATCTCCTGCTGCATTTACTGCTGCTGCATTTCCTGCTGCATCTTCTGCTGCTGCATCTCCTGCTGATGGGTCTGCTGCAGCATCTCTAGCTCTTGCATTTCCTGCTGCATCTCTTGCTGCTGCATTACCTGCTCTATCTCCTCCTACTGCATCTTCTCCTGCTGCATATCCTGCTTCTGTATATACTGCTGCCTTTCCTGCTGCTGCATCTCCTACTGCTGAATCCCTTTTCGTATCTCCTTCTTCTGAAACTGCTGCTGCTCTGTTACCTTCTGCATCGACTCCTGCTGCATGTCCTGCTGCTGCATCGACTCCTGCTGCATCTGCTTCTGCATCTCCTGCTTTTGCATCTCCTGCTCTTGCGTCTCCTTCTGCTGAATATCCTCCTCAATCTCCAGCGGCATCACATGCTGCTACATATCCTACTACATTTCCTGACATATCTCCTTCTGAATATGCATCTCCTGCTGCTTCTCCTGCTGCTGAATCTCCTGCTGCTGCATCTCCTGCTGCAGAATCGCCTGCTGCTGCATCTGCTGCATCATCTCCTCTTTCTCCATAACCTGCTGTATCTCCTGTTGCTGCATCATATCATGATGCTGCATATGTTGAAGAATATCTTCCTACTGCATCTTCTGCTGAATCTTCATTTCCTGCTGCATCTGCTTCTGCATCTCCTGCTGCGTGTCCTGCTGCTTCTCCTGCTGCTGCATCAGTTGCTGCTGAATCTCCGGATGAATCTCCTGCGGCATCTCATGCTTCTACATATCATGCTGAATCTCCTGCTGCTTAATCATCTGCTGTATCTGCTGCTTCTGCATCTCCTATTGCTGCATTACCTTCTGCAAGTGCTGCTGCAGCATCTCCTTCTGCTGCAACTCCTTCTGCTGCATCTCCTGTTGCTGCATCTGCTGCTGCATCTGCTGCTTCATCTTCTGCTGCTGCACCTCCTGCTGCATCTCGGTCTGAATCTCTAGGTGCTGCATTTCCTGCTGATGCATCTCCTGCTCTGTCTCATGTTGCACCTTCTATTGAATCATCTCCTGCGTCATCTCCTTCTGCTGCATATCTTGCTGCTTCATCTCGTTCTGCATCTCCTGCTGCATCTCCTTGAGCGTCACCTTCTGCATCTCCTTCTGCATCACCTGCAGATGCATCTCCTGCTGTATCTCCTGCTCCTCCATATTCATCTGCATTTCCTGCTACAGCTATTTATGAATCTACTACTGCTGCATCTGCTGAATTTGCTGCTGCATCTGCTGCTGCTTTATTTACTGCTGCATTTCCTGATAGATCTCCTGCTGCTGCATCTCCTGCTGCTGCATCTGATGCTGCATCTGATGCTACTTTCTCTCTTGCTGCATTTACTGCGGCTGCATCTCCTGCTATATTTCCTTCTGCTGCATCTTTTTCACTTCATCTATTACTCTGCACCTCCTGCTGCTACATCTCCTCCTTCTGCATCTCCGGCTGAATGGCCTGTAGCATCTCCTGCTTCTTCATCTCTTGCTGCTACATCTCCTAGTGCATATGATGCTGCTGCATCTCCCGTTCTGCTGCTGTTGCATTCCCTGATTCTGCAACTCCTTCTGCATCTCCTGCTACGACATCCCCTGCTGCTGAATTTCCAGCTGAATCTCCTGATGCTGCAACTGCTTCTGCATCTCCTCCTACTACATCTCCTGATGCTGCATTTCCTGCTCCATCTCCTGATGCTGCAACTCCTTCTCCATCTCCTATTGCATCTCATTTCTTAATGCATGTCCTGCTGCATTTCCTGTTGAAACATCTCCTGCTCTATCTCCTCCGTTATACCTTTCTACATTTGCTGCCTCATTTCCTTATGTACCTGCTAATGCCCCTCGTGCTGCTGCACCTCCTGCTTCTTCTTCAGCTGATGCATCTGTGGCTTCATCACATGATATGTCATCTCCTGCTGCATCTGCTTCAGTATTTCCTGATGGAGTATCTGCTGACCTAGAATCTACTGCTGCATTTCCTGCTGCATCTGCTGCTGCTCTGCTGCTGCTTCATCTCCTGCCAAAACTCCTGCTACATATCCTGTTGCTGCATCTCTTAATGCATCTCATGGTAATGCTTCATCTCCTGTTGCTGCTTTTCTTGCTGCATCTTCTGCTTGCATCTCCTGCTGATGGGCCTGATGCTGCATCTCTTGCTCTTGCATCTCCAGCTGCATCTCTTGCTGCTGCATTACCTGCTCTATCTCCTCCTGCTGCATCTCCTGCTGCTGCATATCCTGATTCTGTATATAATACTGCCTTTCCTGCTGCTGCATCTCCTGCTGCTGAATCTCTTTCTGCATCTCCTTCTGAATCTCCTGCTGCTCTATTACCTTCTGCATCGACTCCTGCTGCATGTCCTGCAGATGCATCTCCTGCTCTTGCATCTCCTTCTGCTGAATATCCTCCTGATTCTCTGGCACTATCTCATGCTGTTACATATCCTGCTACATCTCCTGACATATCTCCTTCTGAATATGCATCTCCTGCTGCTTCTACTGCTGCTGAATCTCCTGCTGCTGCGTCTGCTCCTGCTGAATCTCCTGCTGCTGCGTCTGCTGCATCATCTCCTCTTTCTCCATAACCTGCTGTATCTCCTGTTGCTGCATCATATGCTGCTGGAGATGTTGAAGAATCTCTTCCTACTGCATCTTCTGCTGAATCTTCATTTCCTGCTGCATCTGCTTCTGCAATTCCTGCTGCTACTGCTTCTCATTCTGAATATGCATCACCTGATGCATCTCCACCTGCTGCCACTCCTACTGCTGCTTTTGCTTTTGCATATCCTACTGCACCTTCTGCTGAATCTTCATTTCCTGCTGCATCTGCTTCTGCAACTCCTGCTGCTACTGCTTCTCATTCTGAATATGCATCACCTGATGCATCTCTACCTGCTGCCACTCCTACTGCTGCTTTTGCTTCTGCATCTCCTACTGCACCTCCTGCTGATGAATCTCCTGATGCCGTGTCTGCTGCTGAATATACTTTTTCTGCATCTGCAGAAAGCAGGAGATGCTGTAGCAGGAGATGCAACAGGAGATGAAGCAGCAGAAGGAGATGCAGCAGCAGGAGATGCAGCAGCAGGAGATGCAGCACCATATGCAGCAGGAGGAGATAGAACAGGTGATGCAGTTGGAAAAGATTCAACAGGGGATGCAGCAGGAGGAGATGCAACAGGAAATGAAGTAGGAGTAGGTACAGCAGCACCAGATGCAACAGTGTATACAGCAGAAGAGATGAATAAGAGATGCAGCAGCAATTGATGCAGCAGTAGATGCTGGAGCCGGAGATGCAGAAGAAGTAGATGACGAAGCAGGATATACAGCAGGACATGCATCAGCAGGAGATGCAGCAAAACATACATCAGCAGGAGACACAGCAGCAGGATATGAGGCAGGAGATGCACCAGCAGCAGAAGCAGCAGAAGCAGCCCCATATGCAGCAGAACATGCAGAACCATATGCTGCAGGAGATACAGGAGCAGATGAAGCAGCAGATGCAGCTGGAGATATAGCATCACCAGAAGCAGAAACAGATGCAGCAGCAAAGGATGCAGGGTGAGATGCAGCAAGAATTGCATCAGCAGGAGATGCTGCTGGAAATTCAGTAGGATATGCAACAGCTAGAGATTTGGCAACAGGAGATGCATAGTCAGCAGGTTATGCATCAGGATATGCAGCAGGAGATCCAAGAGAAGAACATACAGCAGGAAATCAGCCGGAGATGCAGCAGCAACAGATGCAGGAAAAGAAGATGCAGCCGCACCAGAGGCAGCAGCAGATTCAGCAGGAGTTACAGCAGCAGGAGATGAAGAGGCAAGAGATTCAGCAGCAGGACATGCAGTATCAGGAGATTCAGCAGGAGATGCATCAGCAGGAAATGCATCAGCAGATTCTGCATCAGGAAATTCCGTAGGAGATTCTGCAGCAAGAGATTCAGTATAAAAGGCAGCATGAGATGCAGCAGGAGATATAGAAGGAGATTCAGCAGCAGGGGATGTAGTAGGAGCTGCAGCAGGAAAGACATCAGCAGGAATTGTAGCTGGAGATGCAGCAGGAGATTCTGCAGAAGAAGATTCAGCAGGAGATGCAGCAGGAGATGAAATAGCAACATTTGCATCAGCAGTTATAGCAGGAAGTGCAACAGGAGATGTAGCAGCAGGAGATGTAGCAGCAGGGGATGCAGCCGCAGATGCCTTCAACAGGATATGCAGCTGAAATGCAGAAGCACTAGATGCATCCGTAGAAGATTGAGCAGCAGATGCAGCAGGAAAAGGAGATGCTTCTGCAGTAGGAGATTCAGCAGGAAATACATCAGCAGGAATTGTAGCAGGAGATGCTGGAGGAGATTCTGCAGAAGAAAATTCAGCAGGAGATGCAGCAGGAGATGAAATAGCAACATAGGCATCATCAGTTACAGCAGGAATTGCATCAGGAGATTCAGCAGGAGATGTAGCAGCAGGTGATGCAGCTGCAGCTGCAGAGGCAGCAGATGCAGCAGCAATAGATGCAGCAGCAGATGCATCAGGAGAAGCAGGAGCAGGAAATGCAGCAGCAGAGATGCAGGAGTAGGAGAGGCAGAAGCAGGAGATGTGGCAGCAAGACATGCAAAAGGATATGCAGAAGCAGGCGATGCAGCAGCAGATGCAGCTGCAGGAGATGCAGGAAATGCATCAGCTGATGCAGGAGGAGATTTAGCAGGAGTAGAGGCAGCAGCAGGAGATGCAGCAGTAGATTCTGCTGCATCTCCTCTGCTGCCTCTCCTACTGCATCTCCTCCTGTTTCATCTTTTGTTGCATGTCCTGCTGCTGTATATCATGGTGCATATCCTCTTGCTACATCTCCAGCTGCATCTCCTGCTGCATCATCTGCTGCAGCATCTTCTGATGCTACATCTCCTACTGAATCTGCATCTCCTGATGCATCTGCTGCTGCATCTATTGCAACTTCTGCAGCATCCTCTATTGCTTCAAATTTTGACGCTGAATCTCCTGCTGCATCTGCTGGTACTGCATCTTATCCTGCCGCATCTCCTGCTCCATTTTCTTGCGCATCTGCTGCTGCTGCTGTATTTCTGCTGCTGCATCTCCTGCTGATGCGTCTGCTGTTGCATCTCCTGCTGCATCTCCTACTACTGCATCTTCTTCCCTGCAGATCCTGAGGCTTCATCTCTTGCTGCAGAATCTCCTGCTGAATCCGCTGCTCATCTCTTGCGACTGTATCTCCTGCTGCATCTCCTGCTGCTGCATCCACTGGTACATCTCCTAATGCTGCATCTCCTGCTCAATCTCCTCCTGCTGCTTCTCCTACTGCTTCATCTCCTGCATCTGCTGCTGCATGTGCTGCTGCATCTCCTGCTTCTCTATGTCCTCCTCCTGAATCTCCACCTGCATCTATTGCTGCTGCATCCTCTGCTGAACCTCCTGCTGCTGCATCTCCTTCTGCAACTTCTTCTGATGCATCAGCAGATTCATCTGATGATGCATCTCCCCAGCTTCATCTCCTGCTGCTGAATCTCCTGCTCTTGCATACCCTGCTGCATCTACAGCTGCTTCTAACCCTACTTCATCTACTGCTGCTGCATTACCTGCTGCTTCTGCTGTTGCATCTCCTCGTTAGTTTCCTGCTGCTGCATCTCCTGGTGCTATATCTTTTGCTTATCAATCTCCTGCTGCTGCATCTCTTACAGAATCTGCTTCTGAATCTGCTCCTGCATCTACTGCAGCTGCATCTCCTGATGCTGTACCTGCTGCTACTGCATCTCCTAATGCATCTCCTGTAGCTTAATCTCCTGCTTTTGCATCTCCTGTTTTATCTCCTTCTGATGCCTATCTTGCTGCTGCATCTGCTGCTGAATCTCCTGCTCCTGCACCTCATACCACATCTCCTGCTGCTGCATCTCCTGCTTCTGCATATCTCGCTGCATCTCCTGCTCCTGCATCACCTGCTGCATCACCTGCTGCCGAATCTCCTGCATCTTTTGCTGCATCTGCTGTAGATTCGCCTCCTGGTGCATCTCCTGCAGCTGCGTCTCCTGTGCCATCTCCTACTGCTGAATCTCGTGATGCTCCATTCTCTGCTGCATCTACTGCTGCTGCATAGCCTGCTGCCGAATCTCCTAATGCATCTCCTATTGCTTAGTCTCCTGATGCTTCCTATCCTGCTTCATCTCCTTTTGCTGCATATATTGCTGCTGCATCTACTGCTGCTTGTCCTGCTGCTGTATCCCCTGCTCCATCTCCTGCTGGGGCATCTCCTGCTGCATCTCCTTCTGCATCTACTGCTGCTCCAGCTGCTGCATCTTCATCATCAGTATCATCTGATGCAGCATCTTCTGCTGCTACAACTACTGAATCAGCATCTCATGATGCATCTGCTGCTGCATCTATTGCTGCTGCATCTGCTGCCTCTGCAGCTGCAGCTGCACCACCTGCTGATGTATCACCTGCTGCATTACCTCTTGCTGCATATTCTGCTACAATTCCTGCTGCTGTTTAATCTGCTGCTCCAATTCCTGATGCTTATGTACTGCTGCATCTCCTTAATCTGCTGGTCCATTTCCTGGTGCTTCATGTACTGCTGCATCTCCTGCTACATTTGCTGCTGCTGCATCTCCTTCTACTTGATGTCCTCTTGCATCTCCTGCTGCTGTATAGCCTGCTGCTTCATCTCTTGCTGCAACCTCTGCGGATGCATCTGCGAATGCATCCGCAGAAGCATCTCCATTTCCTGCTGCATCTGCTTCTCAATCTTTTACGGATACATCTAGACCTTCTGCATTTCAGCTGCATATCCTGTTGAAGGCATCTGCGGCTGCATCTCCTGCTGCCACATCTCCTGCTGAATCTCCTGCTGCACTTCCTGCTGTAACTGCTGATGCCTGTGTTGCTATTTCATCTCCTGCTGAATTTTCTTCTGCAGAATCTCCTCCAGCATCTCCTGCTACAATTCCTGCTGATGTATTTCCTGCTGAATCTCCTTCTACATCTCCTGCTGCATTTCCTGCTGATTCTGCTGCTGCCTCTGGTGTGGCTGCATCTTCTTTTCCTGCATCACCTGCTGCTGCATCTCTGGCTTATTTCCTGCTGCATTTCCTTTTGTTGAATATCCTGCTGCATATCCTGGTGCATCACCTGCTGAATATGCATCTCCTGCTACATCTCCTGCTGATACCATTCATGCAGCTGCATTTCTTGCTGCATCTCCTGCTGCATCTCCTGCTGCTGCATCTCCTTCTCCTACATCTCCTTCTCCATCTCCTGCTATAGCATATCCTGCTGTATCTTCTGCTTCTGCATCTCCTGATACATCCCCTCCTGCTTCATCTCATCCTGCTGCATCTCAGGCTGCATCTCCTGCTGCTATAGCTCTTGCTGTTTCATATCCTGCTACTTCATCTCCAAATGAATCTCCTGCTGCTGCATCTCTTGATCCATGTCCTGCTGCTGCATCTCCTTTTTGCCTTGTCTTCTGCTGCATCTCCTGCTGTATCTCATGTTGCACCTTCTATTGAATCATCTCCTGCGTCATCTCCTTCTGCTGCATATCTTGGTGCTTCATCTCGTTCTGCATCTCTTGCTGCATCTCCTTGAGCATCACCTGCTTCATCTCCTTCTGCATCACACGCAGATGCATCTTCTACTCCTTCATATTCATCTGCATTTCCTGCTGCAGATCTTTATGTATCTACTACTGCTGCATCTGCTGAATCTGCTGCTGCATCTGCTGCTGCATCATCTACTGCGGCATATCCTGATAGATCTCCTGCTGCTGCATCTGCTGCTGCTGCACCTGCTTATGCATCTCCTGCTGCTGCATTTGCTGCTGCATCTGATGGTGCATCTGATGCTGCTTTCACTCTTGATGCATTTACTGCGGCTGCATCTCCTGCTATATTTTTTTCTGCTGCATCTTCTTCACTTCATCTATTACTCTGCAATTCCTGCTGCTGCATCTCCTCCTTGGGCATCTCTGGCTGAATCGCCTGTAGCAGCTCCTGCTTCTTCATCTCCTGCTGCTGCATCTCCTGTTACTTCTGCTAATGCTGCATTCCCTGCTGCATCTCCTGATGCTGCATCTCCTTCTGCATCTCCTTCTGTGTCTCCTGCTACTACATCCCCTGCTGCTGCATTTCCTGCTAAATCTCCTGATGCTGCAACTCCTTCTGCATCTTCTGCCAATGCATCTCCTGGGGAATCTCCTGCTGCTGCATCTCCTTCTACTTGATGTCTTCCTGCATTTCCTGCTGCTGCATCTGCTGCTTCATCTCCTGCTGCTGTATAGCCTGCTTCTGCATCTCCTGCTGCGTCATATCCTGCTCTTGCATCTACTTCTGCTGAGTCTCCTCCTGAATCTCTGGTGGCGTCTCATGCTGCCACATATCCTGCTACTTCTCCTGACGGATCTCTATCTGAATATGCATCTCCTGCTACTTCTCCTGCTGCTGAATCTCCTGCTGCTGCATCTTCTCTTGCTGAATCTTCTGCTGCTCCGTCTGCTGCATCATCTCCTCTTTCTCCATAACCTGCTATATCTCCTGTTGCTGCATCATATCTTGCTGCTGCATATGTTGAAGAATCTCTTCCTACTGCATCTTCTGCTGAATCTTCATTTCCTGCTGCATCTACTTCTGCATCTCCTGCTGCTGCTGCATCTCCTACAGCTTCTCCCGCTGCTGCATCAGTTGCTGCTGAATCACCTGATGACTCTCCTGTGCCATCTAATGCTTCTACATATCATGCTGAATCTCCTAATGCATCTCCACCTGCTGCCACTCCTACTGCTGCGTTTCCTTCTGCATCTCCTGCTGCACCTCCAGCTGCTGAATCTCCTGATGCCGTGTCTACTACTGAATATCCTTTGTCTGCTGCTGAATCTCCTGCTGCTAAATCTTCTGCTGCATCTCGTACTGCTGCATCTCCTTCTGCATGTGCTGCTGCAGCATCTTCTTCTGCTGCATCTCCTAATTCTGCATCTCCTGCTGCATCTCCATCTGAATTTCTTGCTGCTGCATTTATTGCTGATGCATCTCCTTCTGCATGTGCTTTTGCAGCATCTCCTTCTGCTGCATCTCCTACTTCTGCATCTCCTGCTGCTGCATCTCCTGCTGCATCTCCGTCTGAATCTCTTGGTGCTGCATTTAAGGCTGATGCATATTCTGCTTCAACTCCTGCTGCTGCAGTACCTTCTGCATCTATTCCTGTTGTATTTCCTGCTGCTGCATCTGCTGATACTGCATGTTCTGTGGCATCTCCTGCTGCATCTCCTGCTGTAACATCTCCTGATGCACCATTTCCTGTTGCATCTGCTACTCCACCACTGCTGCATCTCTTTCTGCTCCATCTGGTGCATCTGCTGTTGCATATGCTGCTGCTTCATCTACTGCTGCATCCCCTGTTAAATCTATTGCTTCTTCATCTCCTTCTGATGTTCCTGCTGAATCTACTGCTGAACATGCATCCCCGGCTGCATCTCCTGCTGCTGCATCTCCTGTTTCATATCCTACTGCATCTCCTCCTGCAGCATATCTTGCTGCATTTCCTTCTGCTGCATCTCCTGCTGCATCATCTGCTGCAGCACCTTCTGATGCTACATCTCCTACTAAATCTGCATCTCCTGATGCATCTGCTGCTGCATCTATTGCTGTTACACCTGCTGCCTCTGCAGCTGCAGCTGCATCACCTGATGCTGCATCACCTGCTGCATTACCTCCTGGTGTTTAATCTGCTGCTCCATTTTCTGATGCTTCATGTACTGCTGCATCTCATTAATCTGCCGCTCCATTTCCTGCTACTTCATGTACTGCTGCATCTCCTGCTACACTTGCTGCTGCTGCATCTCCTTCTACTTGATGACCTCCTGCATCTCCTGCTGCTGCATCTGCTGCTTCATCTCCAGGTGCTGTATAGCCTGCGGATTCATTTCCTGCTGCATCCTCTGCGGATACATCTGCGAATGCATCTGCAGAAGCATCTCAATTTCCTGGTCATCTGCTGCTCAAGCTTTTACGGATACATCTAGTACTTCTGCATTTCAGCTGCATATCCTGTTGAAGGCATCTGCGGCTGCATCTCCTGCTGCTACATCTCCTGCTGAATCTCCTGCTACACTTCCTGCTGTAACTGCTGATGCATTTGTTGCTATTATATCTCTTGCTGCATCTCCTGCTGAATCTTCTGCATATCCTACAGCTGCATTACCTTCTGCATCTATTCCTGTTGTATTTCCAGCTGCTGCATCTCTTGCTGCTGCATCTGGTGCTTTTTCTCCTGCTGCTGAATCTGCTTATACTGCATGTGCTGCTGCATCTCCTGCTGCATCTCTTGGTGCTGCATCTTCTGCGGTTGTATCTCCTGCAACATCTCCTGCTCCTGTATCTGCTCCTGCTACATCTCCTAATGCATCCTCTGCTCATGCATCTGTGGATGCATCTCCTCATGCGCCATTACCCATAGCATCTGCTCTCCAACCCGTGCTGCATCTCTTTCTGCTCCATCTGGTGCAACTGCTGTTGCATATGCTGCTGCTTCATCTACTGCTGCATCTCCTCTTAAATCTCCTGCTGCTGCATCTCCTTCTGAAGTTTCTGCTGAATCTACTGCTGAATATGCATCCCCTGCTGCATCTCCTGCTGCTGCATCTCCTGCTTCATGTCCTACTGCATCTCCTCCTGCAGGATATCTTGCTACATTTCCTTCTGCTAAATCTTCTGCTGGATCTCCTGCTGCAGCATCTTCTGCTGCTACATCTCCTACTGAAAGAGCATCTCATGATGCATCTGCTGCTGCATCTATTGCTGCTGGATCTGCTGCCTCTGCAGCTGCAGCTGCATCACCTGCTGATGCAACACCTGCTGCATTACCGCCTATTGCATATTCTGCTGCATATCCTGCTGCTGCTTAATCTGCTGCTCCATTTTCTGATGCTTCATGGACTGCTGCATCTCCTGCTACATTTGCTGCTGCTGCATCTACTTCTAATTGGTGTCGTCCTGCACCACCTGCTGCTGCATCTTCTGCTTCATCTCCTGCTGCATCTTCTGCGGATGCATCTGAGGATGCATCTCCAGAATCATCTCCATTTCCTGCTGCATCTGCTGCTCAGTCTTCTACGGATGCATCTAGTGCTTCTGCATTTCAGCTGCATATCCTGTTGAAGGCATCTGCGGCGGCATCTCCTGCTGCTACATCTCCTGCTGAATCTCCTACTGCACTTCCTGCAGTAACTGATGATGCGTATGTTGCTATTTCATCTCTTGCTGCATCTCCTGCTGAATCTTCTTCTGCAGAATCTCTTCCAGCATCTCCTGCTAAAATTGCTGCTGATGTACCTCCTGCTGCATCTCCTACTACATCCCCTGCTGCTGAATCTCCTTCTATATCTCTGGCTGCATCTCCTGCTGCATCTTCAGCTAGTGCATGTTCTGCTGCATTTCCTGCTGATGCATATCCTGCTGCTGTATTTCCTGATGCATCTCTTTCTGCTTTATCTTTTTCTGCATATCCTGCTGCATCTCTCCCTGCTGGATCTCCTGCTTAATCTCCTCCTACTACATCTTCAATATATGCTGCTGCATCTGGTGCTGCTTCACATATTGCTGCATCTCCTGCTATTGTATCTGCTGCTGCAACTCCTGCTACTTCATCTGCTGCTGCATCTCCTGTTACTTCATCTTATGAATCCGCATCTCCTCTTTCGTCTGCTGCCTGCATCTCCTGCTGATGCATCTCCTCTTGCTGCATCTTCTGCTGCATTTCTGGCTACTGCATCTCCTTAATCTGCTGCTGCATCTGCTGCTGATTCATGTACTGCTGCATCTCCTGCTACAATTACTGCTGCTACATCTCCTGCCACTTGGTGTCCTCCAGCATCTCCTGCTCCTGCATCCTCTGCTCATGCATCTGCAGATGCATCTGCAGAAGTATCTCCATTTCCTGCTGTATCTGCTGAACAATCTTCTACTGATGCATCTAGTGTTTCTGCATTTCAGCTGCATATCCTGTTGAAGGCATGTGCAGCTGCATCTTCTGCTTCTACATCTCCTGCTGCATCTCCTGCTGCAATTCCTGCTGTAACTGCTGATGCATATTATGCTATTATATCTCTTGCTGCATCTGCTGCTGAATCTTCTTCTGCAGAATCTCCTCCAGCATCTCCTGCTACAATTCCTGCTGATGTATCTCCTGCTGCATCTCCTACTGCATCCCTGGCTGCTGAATCTTCTTCTATATCTCCTGCTGCATCTCCTGCCGCCTTTTCTGCTGAATCTCCTGCTGCAGAATCCCCTATGGAATATCCTGCTGCAGATTCTGCTGATGCATTTCCTGCTGATGCATCTCCTGCTGAATCTCCTGATGCTGCATCTCCTGCTGCTGAATCTCCTGCTGAATCTGCTGCTGCCTCTGTTGCTGTTTCATCTACTCCTGCATCTCCTGCTAATTCACCTGCTGCTGCATCTTCTTCTGATGTTCCTGCTGAATCTACTGTTGAATATGCATCCCCTGCTGCATCTCTTGCTTCTGCATCTCCTGCTTCATATCCTACTGCATCTGCTCCTGCAGCATATCTTGCTGCATTTCCTTCTGCTGCATCTCCCGCTGCATCATCTGCTGCAGCATCTTCTGCTGCTACATCTCCTACTGAATCAGCATCTCATGATGCATCTGCTGCTGCATCTATTGCTGCTACATCTGCTGCCTCTGCAGCTGCAGCTGCATCACCTGGTGCTGCATCAACTGCTGTATTACATCCTTCTGCATATTCTGCTCCATTTCTTGCTGCTTCATGTACTGCTGCATCTCCTGCTACATTTGCTATATCCGCATCTCCTTATAATTGATGTCTTCCTGCATTTCCTGCTGCTGCATCTGCTGCTTCATCTCCTGCTGTTGTATAGCCTGCTTCTGCATCTCCTGCTGATTCATCTCCTGCTCTTGCATCTTCTTCTGCTGAAGCTCCTCCTGAATCTCTGGTGGCATCTCATGATGCCACATATCCTGCCACATCTCCTGACGTATCTCTTTCTGAATATGCATCTCCTGCTGCTTCTCCTGCTGCTGAATCTCCTTCTGCTGAATCTCCTGCTGCTGCATCTTCTCCTGCTGAATCTTCTGCTGCTGCGCCTGCTGCATCATCTCCTCTTTCTCCATAACCTGCTGAATCACCTGTTGCTGCATCATATCATGCTGCTGCATATGTTGAAGAGTCTCCTCCTATTGCATCTTCTGCTGAATCTTCATTTCTTGCTGCATCTGCTTCTGCATCTCCTGCTGCTGCTGCATCTCCTGCTGCTTCTCCTGCTGCTGCATCAGTTCTGCAGAATCTCCTGATGAATATCCTGTGGCATCTACTGCTTCTACATATCATGCTGAATCTCCTAATGCATCTCCACCTGCTGCCACTCCTACTGCTGCGCTTGCTTCTGCATCTCCTGCTGCATCTCCTGCTGAATCTCCTACTGCTGCATGTCCTTCTGCATGTGCTGCTGCAACATCAATTGCTGATGAATCTCCTAATTCTGCATCTCCTGCTGCTGCATCTTCTGCTGCTGCTTCTCCTGCTGCATCTCCGTCTGAATTTCTTGCTGCTGCATTTCCTGCTGATGTATATTCTGCTTCAACTCCTGCTGCTGCATTACCTTCTGCATCTATTCCTGTTGTATTTCCTGCTGCTGCATCTGCTGAAACTGCATGTGCTGCTGCATCTCCTGCTGCATCTATTGGTGCTGCAACTTCTGGTGTTGCATCTCCTGCTACATCTCCTGCGGCATCTTGTATGTCCTGCTGCTACATCTCCTGATGCATCCTATGCTCATGCATCTCCTGATGCACCATTTCCCGTTGCATCTGCTGCTCCATCCCCTGCTGCATCTCTTTCTGCTCCATCAGGTGCATCTGCTGTTGCATATGCTGCTGCTTCATCTACTGCTGCATCTCCGGCTAAATCTCCTGCTGCTGCATCTCCTTCTCAAGTTTCTGCTGAATCTACTGCTGAACATGCACCCCCGGCTGCATCTCGTGCTGCATCATCTGCTGCAGCACCTTCTGCTGCACCATCTCCTGCTGAATCTGCATCTCCTGATGCATCTGCTGCTGCATCTATTGCTGCTACATCTGCTGCCTCTGCAGCTGCAGCTGCATCACCTGCTGCTGCATCACCTGCAGCATTTCCTGCTGCTGCTTAATCTGCTGCTCCATTTTCTGATGCTTCATGTACTGCTGCATCTCCTTAATCACCTGCTCCATTTTCTGATGCTTCATGTACTGCTGCATCTCCTACTACACTTACTGCTGCTGCATCTCTTGCTGCATCTCCTGCGGCATCACCTGCTCCTGTATCTCCTGCTGCTACATCTCCTAATGCATCTTCTGCGCACGCATCTATGGATGCATCTCCTGATGCACCATTTTCCGTTGCATCTGCTGCTCCATCCCCTGCTGCATCTCTTTCTGCTCCATCTGGTGCTTCTGCTGTTGCATATGCTGCTGCTTTATCTACTGCTGCATATCCTGCTAAATCTCTACCTGCTGCATCTCCTTCTGAAGATCCTGCTGAATCTACTGCTGAACATGCATCCCCTGCTGCACCTCCTGCTGCTGAATCTCCTTCTGAATATCCTGCTGAATCTACTGCTGAATATGCATCCACTGCTGCACCTCCTGCTGCTGCATCTCCTGCTGCATCATCTGCTGCAGCATCTTCTGCTGCTACATCTCCCACTGAAAGAGTTTCTCATGATGCATCTGCTGCTGCATCTGTTGCTGCATCTTCTGCCTCTGCACCTGCAGCTGCATCAACTGTTGATGCATCACCTGCTGCATTACCTCCTGCTGTATATTCTGCTGCATTTCCTGCTGCTGCTTAATCTGCTGCTCCATTTCCTGCTGCTTCATGTACTGATGCATCTCCTGCTACATTTGCTGCTGCTGCATTTCCTTCGACTTGACGTCCTCCTGCATCTCCTGCTGCTGCATCTGCTGCTTCATCTCCTGCTGCTGTATAGCCTACTGCTTCATCTCCTTCTTCTTCCTCTGCGGATGCATCTGCAGAATCATCTCCATTTCCTGCTGCATCTGCTGCTCAGTTTTTACAGATGCATCTAGTGCTTCTGCATTTCAGCTGCATATCCTGTTGAAGGCATCTGCGGCTGCATCTCCTGCTGCTACATCTCCTGCTGAATCTCCTGCTGCACTTCCTGCTGTAACTGCTGATACCTATGTTGCTATTTCATCTCCTGCTGCATCTCCTCCTGAATCTTCTTCTGCACAATCTCCTCCAGCATCTCCTGCTACAATTCCTGCTGATGTATCTCCTGCTGCATCTCCTAATACATCCTCTGCTCCTGAATCTCCTTCTATATCTACGGCTGCATCTCCTGCTGCATCTCCTGCTGCTGCATCTCCTGTTGAATCTCTTCCTACTGCATCTCCTGTCCCATCTCCTCCTGCTGCATCTCCTGCTGCTGCATCTCCTGTTCTTGCATCTCCTTTTGCTGAATCTCCTCCTGAATCTCTGGCGGCATCTCATGCTGCTTCATATCCTTCTACATCTCCTGTCGTATTTCCTTCTGAATATGCATCTCCTGCTGCTTCTCCTGCTGCTGAATCTCCGGCTGCTGAGTCTGCTGCATCATATCCTCTTTCTCATTAACCTGCTGTATCTCATGTTGCTGCATCATATCATGCTGCTGCAGATGTTGAAGAATCTCTTCCTACTGCATCTTCTGCTGAATCTTCATTTCCTGCTGCATCTGCTTCTGCAACTCTTGCTGCTACTGCTTCTCATTCTGAATATGCATCACCTGAGGCATCTCCACCTGCTGCCACTCCTACTGCTGCTTTTGCTTCTGCATCTCCTACTGCACTTCCTGCTGCACCTCCTGCTGATGAATCTCCTGATGCCGTGTCTGCTGCAGAATATACTTTGTCTGCTGCTGCGTCTCCTGCTGCTGATGCATATCCTGGTGCATAACCTGCTGAATATGCATCTCCTGCTACATCTCCTGCCGATACACCTCATGCAGCTGCATCTGCTGCTGCATATCCTCCTGCACCTGCTGTTGCCAAATCGCTTGCTGTTGCATTTCCTACTGAATTTCCAGCAGCATCTCTTGCTGATGCAATTATTGCTGCATCTCATCCTGCATCATTTGCTGCTGCATCTTCTTCTGCTTCTGGTGTTGCTACATCTCCAGCTGCGTTTGCTGCTTCATCTGCTGCTGTATCTCCTGCAGCATATGGTTCTGCATCTTCTGCTGCATATGGTGCTGCATCTGCTGCTGCTTCTGCTGCTGGTGCATCTCCTGCCTCATATCCTGCTGCTGTGTCTCCTGCTGATGTATGTTTTGCTGTATCTCCTGCTGATGCATGTCCTGCTGCATCTACTTCTTCTGGATCTACTTCTTCTGCATCTCCGGCTCCAGCATCTCCTGCTGCATCAATTGCTGCTGCACGTCTTATTCATCTCCTTCTGCTGCATATACTGCAGCATCTGGTGCTGCTGTACCTCCTCCTGCTGCATTTCCTGATCAATCTCATCCTGCTGCATATTGTGCTGCATCTTCTGCTGCTGCATCTCCTGCTGTTGCATCTCCTTCTGCTACATCTCCTTCTGCATCTCCTGCTACAGCATATCCTGCTTTATCTGCTGCTTCTGCATCTCCTGATACATCCCCTGCTGCTTCATCTCATCCTGCTGCATCTCAGGCTGCATCTCCTGCTGATATATCTCCTGCTGTTTCATATCCTGCTACTGCATCTCCTAATGAATCTCCTGCTGCTTCATCTCTTGATCCATGTCCTTCTGCTTCATCTCCTGTTTCTGCATCTCTTTTTGCTTTGTATGCTGCTGCATTTCCTGCTGTATCTCATGTTGCACCTTCTATTGAAGCATCTCCTGCGTCATAACCTTCTGTTGCATCTCCTGTTTCTGCATCTCCTTTTGCTTTTTCTGCTGCTGCATCTCCTGCTGTATCTCATGTTGCGCCTTCTATCTTGCATGATATAATTCTGCTGCTGCATCTCCTGTTTCTGCATCGCATTTTGCTTCGTTTGCTACTGCATTTCCTGCTGTATCTCATGTTGCACCTTCTGTTGAAGCATCTCCTTCGTCATCTCCTTCTGCTGCATATCTTGCTGCTTCATCTCGTTCTGTACTTCCTGTTGCTACATCTCCACCTGCATCTGCTGCTTCATCTGCTGCTGTATCTCCATATGGTTCTGCATGTTCTGCTGCTTATGGTTCTGCATCTTGTGCTGCATATGGTGCTGCATCTGCTGTTGCTTCTGCTGCTGGTGCATCTCCTGCCTCATATCCTGCTGCTGTGTCTCCTGCTGATGTATGTTTTTCTGTATCTCCTGCTGATGCATGTCCTGCTGCATCTCCTGCTTCTGCATCTACTTCTTCTGCATCTCCGGCTCCAGCATCTCCTGTTGCATCAATTGCTGCTGCATCTCATATTCATCTCCTTCTGCTGCATATACTGCTTCATCTGGTGCTGCTGTACCTCCTCCTACTGCATCTCCTCTTGCATACCCTCCTGCTGCATATTGTGCTGCATCTCCTGCTGCTGAATCTCCTGCTGCTGAATCTCCTATTGCTGCATCTCCTTCTGCTACATCTCCTTCTGCATCTCCTGCTACAGCATCTCCTGCTGTATCTTCTGCTTCTGCATCTCCTGATACATCCCCTGCTGCTTCATCTCATCCTGCTGCATTTCATGCTGCATCTCCTGCTGCTATAGCTCCTGCTGTTTCATAACCTGCTACTGCATCTCCTAATGAATCTCCTGCTGCTTAATCTCTTGATCCATGTCCTGCTGCTGCATCTCCTGTTTCTGCATCTCCTTCTGCTTCGTCTGCTGCTGCATCTCCTAATGTATCCCATGTTGAACCTTCTATTGAAGCATCTCCTGTGTCATCTCCTTCTGCTGCATATCCTGCTGCTTCATCTCGTTCTGCATCTCCTGCTGCATCTCCTTGAGCATCACCTGCTGCATCTCCTTCTGCATCTCCCACGGATGCATCTCCTGTAGTATCTCCTGCTCCTGCATATTCATCTGCATTTCCTGCTGCAGTTCTTTATGAATCTACTACTTCTGCATCTGCTGAATTTGCTGCTGCATCTGCTGCTGCTTCATCTACTGCTGCATCTCTTGCCAAATCTCCTGCTGCTGCATCTCCTGCTGCTGCATCTGATGCTGCATCTGATGCTACTTTCTCTCCTGCTGCAGGTCCTGCCGATGAATCTCCTGCTGTATTTCCTTCTGCTGCATCTTCTTCTCTTCATCTACTACTCTGCACTTCCTGCTGCTGCATCTCCTCCTTCTGCATCTCCGGCTGAATCGCCTGTAGCATCTCCTGCTTCCTCATCTCTTGCTGCTACATCTCCTAGTGCATATGATGCTGCTGCATCTCATGCAGAATCTGCTGCTGCTTCATTCCCTGCTGCATCTCCTGATTCTGCAACGCCTGCATCTCCTGCTACTACATCCCCTGCTGCTGCATTTCCTGCTGCATCTCCTGATGCTGCAACTCCTTCTGCATCTCATTTCTTGATGCATCTCCTGCTGCATCTCCTCCGTTATACCTTACTACATTTGCTGCCTCATTTCCTCATGCACTTGCTGATGCACCTCTTGCTGCTTCATCTCCTGCTTCATCTTCAACTGCTGCATCTGTGGCTTTATCACCTGATATGTCATCTCCTGCTGCATCTGCTGCAGTATTTCCTGATGCAGTATCTGCTGATCCTGCATCTACTGCTGCATTTCCTACTGCATCTGCATTTGCTCTGCTGCTGCATCATCTCATTCCAAATCTCCTGCTACATATCCTGCTGCTGCACCTCTTAATGCATCTCATGATAATGCTTCATCTCCTGCTGCTGCATTTCCTGCTGCATCTTCTGCTGCTGCATCTCCTGCTGATTGGTCTGATGCTGCATCTCTTGCTCTTGCATCTCCTTCTGTATCTCCTGCTGCTGCATTACGTGTCTTCTATGGAAGTGGTTTCTCTGCAAGATGCAGAGAACGACTAACACAACGTTCTTGTGTTGGCAAATGAAGAGAGACTTAATAGCACCTAATAAGGCGCTTTAGGAAAAGTGAATATCTCCAGCAGGGAAGATGTTAGCATGGAATGCTTCTGCTTCTGAATGTCTTCTTTTAGAGCGCAATCACTGCAAACCAAGATTTATCGAACTCTCCGTCTAGGCTAGTGAACTGTAACATCAGTAAAGCTAGTAAGGCTTCACTTGAAGATTTTGAAAGCGTTCAACAGAAATACCCCTGGGAAGTTGCTAGCATCAAATGGTGTCTCTAGTTAGAATCTTCTCTGGAAGCGCTTTCACTGAGAGGTGCAAAACACGATTAACAATGCGTTTAAGTGTAGGTTAAAGAATAGTGAAATAACAGCAACTAATAATGAGCTTTAGCAAAAGTGAATATCTCCAACAGTGAAGCTGTTAGCAGGGAATGCTGCTGCTTCTGAATGTCTTCTCTTAGAGCGCTTTCACTGCAAAGCAGAACTTGTAGAAGTTTCAGTCTAAGCTTGTGAACTGTAACATCAGAATGGCTGTGAAGGCGTTACTTCCAAATTTCAGAGTGTTCAGCACAAGTACCGCAGGTAAGATGCTACCATGAAATGCTGGCTCTCGTTAGAGTCTTCTGTAGATGCGCTTTCACTGCAAGGTGCAAAGCACGACTATCAGGATGTTTTAGTGTAAGAGAATAAATGGCATCTTAATATTCACAAATTACAGCACTTTAAAAAAAATGAGCAACTGCCGGAGGGAAGATGCTAGCATGGAACACTGCCTCTTCTGAATGTCTTCTCTTAGAGTGCTTTTTCTGTAAAGCAAGACGTGTAGACCTTTCAGTCTATAGTCTTGCATACTGTAACTTCAGAATTGCTATTAAGGCGTCACTTCAATATTTTCAGATCGTTCAGAACGAGTAACGTAGAGAAGTTGCTACCATCAAATGCTGGCTTTTGTCTGAGTCTTCTATGGAAGCGCTTTCACTGCAAGCGGCTAAGCAAGACTTATGGACCGTTTTAGTATAGGGTACTGAATTGTGACTGATCTTCGCCTATGAAGGCTCTTTAGGAAAAGTGAGCAATTCCCACATGGAAGATGCTAGAATGGAATGCTGACGCTTCTGAACGTGCTCTCGTATAGTTCTTTCACTGCAAAAGAAGACTTGTAGCGCTTTCAGTCTAGGCTTGTGTACTGCAACATTCGTATGGCTATTAAAGCGTCACTTCCAAATTTCAGAGCGTTCAGAACAAGTAACGCAAGGAAGCTGTTACGATCAAATGCTGGCTCTCCTTAGAGTCTTCTGTGGAAATGATTTCAATACAAGCAGCAACGATTTATGGACCGTTTTAGTATAGGGTACTGAACTGTGTCTTTATTGCGCCTATTAAGGTGCTCTAGGAAAAGTGAGCAACTCCCGCAGGCAAGATGCTAGCATGGAATGCTGCTGTTGCTGAATCTTTTCTCTTATAGCTCTTTTACTGCAAAGCAATACGTGTAGAACTTTCAGTCTAGGCTTGTGTTCTGTAACATCAGAATCACAGAATCGCAGAATAACCAGGTTGGAAGAGACCCACTGGATCATCGAGTCCAACCATTCCCACCAATCCCTAAATCATGCTCCTAAGCACCTCGTCTACTCTTACCTTAAACACCTCCAGGGACGCTGACTCAACCATCTCTCTTGGCAGACCGTTCCAATGCCTAACCACCCTCTCCGTGAAGAACTTTTTCCTAATCTCAAGCCTAAATCTCCCCTGGTGGAGCTTGAGGCCATTCCCTCCCGTCCTGTCCCCTGTCACTTGGGAGAAGAGGCCAGCACCCTCCTCTCCACAATCTCCCTTCAGGTAGTTGTAGAGAGTAATAAGGTCTCCCCTCAGCCTCCTCTTCTCCAGGCGTCACTTTAAGAGCCTACAACATCTCCAGCTGCATCTCCAGCTGGTGCATCTGCTGCTGCATCTCCTGCTTTTGCATATCCAGTACCATCTCCTGCTGCATTTTCTGCTCCTGCTCCTGCACCTCCTGCTGAATCTGCCTATGCGGCTACATGTCCTGATGCTGAATCTGCTGCTGCATCTGCTGCTGAATCTCCTGCAGCTGTATCATATGCTGATTCTCCTTCTACTGAATCTCCTTCTGCTGCATCTCCTGCTGCATTTTTGCTGCTACATCTCCTGCTGATGCACCTCCTGCTGCTGCATCCCCTGCTGCTGCTTCCTCTGCTGCTGCATAACCTGCCACTTTATCGTCTGTTTCATCTACTTCTGCTGCATAACCTGCTACATCTTCTGCTGCTACACTTCCTTCTGCGGCATCTGTTGCTGAATCTCCTACTGCTGCATGTCCTCCTGTTGCATCTCCTGCTGCATCTCCTTCTGCTCTATCTCCTGCTGAAAATCCTGCTGCATCTCCTGCAGCGGAATCTGCTGCCACAGTGCTGTGGTTGCATCTCCTACTGCTGCATCTCCTGTTGCTGCATCTCCTTCAGAATATCGTGATGATGCAAATGCAGCAGCTGGAGCAGCAGGAGATGCCCCAGCAGGAGATGCAGCAGCAGGAGATGCACCAGGAGGTGAATCTACAGCAGATGAGCAAAAGATGCACGTGATGCAGCAGTAGATGCAGCAGCAGCAGCTGCAGCTGGAAAGGCAGCAGCAGGAGATACAGCAGAGTTTGCAGCAGCAGGAGATGCAGAAGCAGGAGATCCAGCAAGAAAGCACCATCATAAGATGAATCCGCAGATGTATCAGAAGGATATGGAGTCGCAGATGCAGCAGGAGATGAAGGGGCAGGAGATGCCACAGCAGTTGAAGCAGTATCAGGACATGCAGAGAAGAAGATGCAGAGAATGAGAAGCAGTTGAAGGAGATGCAGCAGGAGATGTAGCCACAGTAGATGCAGCAAGAGATATAGCAGCATCAGATGCAACAGCAGGATATGTAGTAGGAGATGCAGCAGTATGAGAAGCAGCAGTAGATGTAGCAGCAAATGCTGCAGATGTAGCAGTAAGTGATTCAGCAGGAAATGCAGCAAGAAGAGATGCCTCAGGAAACGCTGAAGATGCAGCAGAAAGAGATGCTTAAGGAGATCGATTAGGAGAAGATTCAGCAGCAGGAGATAGAGCAGGAGAGAAAGCCACAAGAGATGTAGCAGGAGATGCAGCAGGAGACGCAATAGGAGTTGCAGTATCAGGAGATGTAGCAGCAGGATATGCAGCAGGAGATTGAGCGAGAAAAGATGTACCCTGAGATGCAGCAGCAGGAGATGCATCATCATCAGGAGATCCAGCCGCAGCAGATGCAGCAGCAGATTCAGAAGCAGATTCCATAAGAGATACAGCAGCAGGAGATTGATAAGCAAAATATAGCACCAGGAGATGCAGTAGCTGGAAATTCAGTAGGAGACGTAGCAGCAGCAGAAGCAGCAGTAGATGAAGTAGGGTATGCAGCAGCAGTAGATGCAGCAGGGTATGCAAGAGCAGGAGATTCAGCAGCAGGAGATGAAGCAGGGGAGATGCATCATCAGATGAATCCGCTGATGCATTAGAGGTAGTCGCCAATGGAGGTGCAGCAGCAGGAGGTTCAGCAGAGGATGCAGCAGCAATAGATGTAGGAGGAGATCCAGGAGGAGGAGATAGAGCAGCAGGAGATGTAGCAGTAGATGCAGCAGCAGATGCAGATGAAATAGCAGGCGAAGCAGCAGGAGGAGATTCAGCAGGAGATGCATCAGGAGATGCATCAAGAGATGCAAGCATCAGGAGATGAAGTATTAGGAGGTGCAGCAGGGGATTCAATAGCAGGTGATGCAGCAGCAGGATTTGCAGCAGGAAATGCAGCAGCAGGAGGTGGAGCAGCATGAAATGCAGCAGGAATGCAGCAGGGGATTCAGTAGCAGCAGATGCAGTAGCAGATGCAGCAGCTATAAATTCAGCAGCAGAAGATGTAGCAGGACATGCAGCAGTAGTAGGTAAAACAGAGGATGCAGAAGTAGGGGATAGAGCAGTAGAATATGCATATTCAGCAGGTGGTGCAGCAGGAGATGCAGCAGCATATTCAGCAGCACATTCATCAAAAGATGCAGAAGCAGGAGATTCAGCAGCAGGAGATGAAGAATCAGCAGATGCCGCAGCAGATACAGAAGCACATTCAGCAGGAGATGCAGTAGCAGGAGATGCAGCAGTGTATGCAGCAGCAGCAGATGGAGCATCAGGTGATGCACGAGGACATCAAAAATCAGAAGGTGAAATAACAGGAGATGCAGCAGTAGATTAATCTACAGCAGATGCACCAAAAGACGCAGGAGATGCAGAAGCAGGAGATGCAGCTGGAGATGCAGCAGAAGTAAATTGAGCAAGATATACAGAAGCAGGAGATGCATCAGTGGGAGATGTGGCATGAGAGGCAGAAGAAGGAGATCCTGTAGCAGATGCAGTAGCATATACAGCACCAGCAGATGCAGCAGCAGGAGATGAAACAGCAGATGCATCAGCAGGAGATTCAGCAGCAGGAGATGCAGCAGTCAGAGATGCAGTAGGAGGAGATGCATCAGCAGAAGATGCATCAGCAGGAGTTGTGGTAGGATTTGATTCGGCAAGAGATGTAGCAGGAGATGCAGCAGCTGGAGATGAAGCAGAAGATGCATCAGCAGAAGATGTAGTAGGAGATGCAGCAGCAGATGCAGCAGCAGCAGATGCAGCAGGAGATAGAGCGTTAGACACTGCAGCAGGAGATGAAGTAGCAGGAGATGCAGCAGGAGATGCTGCAGCAGATGCATCAAGTGGAGATGCATTAGGAGATGACTATTCAGAAGGAGATGCATCAGGAGATGTAACAGGTTATGTAGCAGCATGAGATGTCGCAGGAGATTCAGGCAGAGATTCAGCAGCAGGAGATGCAAGAGCAGGAGATGCCACCGCAAAAGATCCAGCAGCAGTTTCAGCAGCTGATTCATCAGGAAATGCAGTAGCAGCATATGCAGCAGTAGATAAAGCAGGAGATGCAATAGGAGGGGATGCAGCAGCAGATTCAGCAGCAAATTCAGCAAGAAATGCAGCAAAATGAGATACGGAAGCAGATGCAGTAAGAGATGCAGATTAAGCAGTAGATGCAGCAGGAAAAGATGCTTCAGCTGATACAGTAGCAGGAGATGAGCAGGAGATTGAGCAGGAGATGCAGTAGGAGGCGAGGCAGGAGGTGATGATGCAGCAGAAACAGAAGCAGGAGATGCAGACGCAGAAGATGCAGCAGGAGATGCAGAAGCAGAAACAGAAGCAGGAGATGCATCGGTAGTAGATACAGCAGGGGATTCGACGGCAGGAGATGCGGCAGCTGATACAGCAGGAGATGCAGAGAAAAGAGATGAAGCAGCAGGAGATGCAGCGGCAGGAGATGCAGATTCAGCAGGAGATTCATCAGCAGAAGAATCTGCAGCATATTCACAGTAGGACGTGCAGGAGCAGGAGATGCAGAAGGAGATGGGCAGAAATAGATGCAGCAGGAGAAGGTGCAGTAGGAGATGCAACAGAAGATGCAGGAGGAGGAGATGCAGCAGGAAATGCAGAAGGAGATGCAGCAGGAGAAGCATCAGGAAGAGATGCAGCAAGACATGCAGTAGCAGCAGATACAGCAGCAGGAGATGCAGCAGCAGAAGATGCAGCAAGATGTATAGCAGCAGGAATTGCAGCAGGAGATGCAGTAGCAAGATATGTAGCATTATCATAGGATGCATTATAGGATGCAGCAGCAGGATGTGCAGCAGCAGGAGGTGCAGGAGGATATGCGTGAACAGGAGAATCAGTATGAGGTACAGCAGGAAATGCAGCAGCAGGATATGTAGCTGGAGATTCAGCAGTAGATGAAGCAGCAGCAGAGCAGCAGCAGATGCAGCAGGAAATGCAGCAGGAGATGCAGCAGCAGGAGATGCCCAGCAGATGCAGAAGGAGATGAAATACCAGGAGATGAAGCTACAGATGCATCAGCTGAAAATTAAGCAGGAGATGCAGCAGAACGAGATGCATCAGCAAACGCAGCAGGAGATGCAAGAAGAAGTGAGGCAGATGATGTAGCAAGAAATACCATAGAAGATGCAGCAGGAAATATATTCAGGATATGCAGGAGAAGTAGATGAAGCAGGAGATGAAGCAGAAGGAGATGCAGCAGAAGGAGATGCATCAGCAGATGTAGAAGCAGATGCAGCAGGAGAAGCAGGAGGAGATGCAGCAGGTAATACAGCAGCAGGAGATGCAGCAAAAGATGCAGCTAGAGATACAGCAGCAGGAAATACAGCAGCAGGAGATGTAGCAGCAGGAGATGAGCAGCAGGTGATGTAGCAGCAGAAGATGCTGCAGCAGATGTATCAGGAGGAGATGTAGCAGCGGGAGACTTAGCAAGAGGTTAAGCAGCAAGAGATGCAGCAGGAGATTCTGTAACAGGAGTTTCAGCAGGAGATGCAGCAGGAGTTGCAGCAGCAGGATATGTAGCACCAAAAATGCAGCAAGAGATGCAGGAGGAGATGCAGCAGCAGCAGATGAAGCAGGAGAGGTGACAGGAGCTTCAGGAGGAGATTTAGCAGGAGGAAATGCAGCTGCAGGAGATGCAGCAGGAGATACAGCAGCAGGAGATACAGCACCAGCAGATGCAGAAAGAGATGCAGTAACAGGACATTCAGCAGAAGGAGATGCAGCAGGAGATGCAGCAGCAGATGAAGCAAGAGATAGAGAAGAAGACAGAGCAACAGAGGATGCAGGAGCAGGAGATGCAGCAGGAGATACATATTCAGCAGGACATGCATCAGGAGATGTAGTAGCATGAGATGCATCAGAAGATGCATATTCTGAGGGAGATGTAGCGGGAGATGTAGCAGCTTGAAATGCCGTGGGAGATACAGGAGGAGATACAGCAGATCGAGATGCAAGAGCAGGAGTTGAAGTAGCAGGAAATGCAGTCGCAGCAGATCCAGCAGCAGGTAATTCAGCAGGTTATGCAGCAGCAGACACAGCAGCAGGAGATGCAGCAACAGGAAATGCAGCAGGAGATGAAGCTTCTGATACAGCAGGTCGAGATGCAGCAGCAGATGCATCAGTAGATGCAGATTCAGCAAGAGATTCAGAAGCAGGAGATGCTGCAGCAGATTCGCAATAGGAGATGAACCAGCAGGAGATGCCGCAGGAAATACAGCAGTAGACGCAGAAGCAGAAGATGCTGCAGCAGGAAATACTGCAGCAGATGCAGTAGGAGATGACATATCAGGTGATGAAACCAGAGATGCAGCAGCTGAAGATGAAGCAGGAGCTGCAGCAGCACGAGGTGCATCAGCAGATGCATCAGGAGATGAGGCAGCAAAAGTAGAAAGTTATAACATACATGTAGAAGCAGATGCAGCAGCAGCTAATTCAGCAGGAGATGCAGCAGCAGGAGAGACAGAAGCAGATGCACCAGGAAATGCAGATTCAGCAGGAGAAGCAATAGGAAGAGAATCTTCAGCAGATGCAGCAGGATGTGCAGGATGACGAGATGTAGCAGGACATAGAGCAGCAGCAGATGCATTAGCAGATAAAGCAGGAAATGCAGGAAGAGATGCAGCAGCAGAGATGTAGCCGCAGATGCATCAGAAGCAGATGCAACAGGAGATGCAGCAGCAGCAGATTCCACAGGAGATGCATCAGCAGAAGATGCAGAAGGAGTTGCAGCATCAGAAGATTCAGCAGGAAATGCAGCAGCAGGGGATGTAGTAGCAGGAGACACAGAAGGAGATGCAGAAGAAGCTGCAGCATCAGGAGCTGCAGCAGGGAATTCAGCAGCAGCAGAAGTAACAGGAGATGCAGCATCATCATATGCACTAGGAGATGTAGCAGCAGGAGATGAAGAAGCAGGAGATGCTACAGGCGAATCAGCCGGAGATGCAGAAGGAGGAGATGAAGCAGCAGGCAGTGCAGAATAGTAGATGAAGAGAAGAAGATGCAGCAGAAGGAAATATAGCAGGAGATGCAGCCGCAGTAAATGCAGCAAGAGGGAAAGTAGCATCAGATGCAGCATCAGATGCAGCAGCAGGAGATCTATCAGGAGATGCAGCAGCAAATTCAGCAGATGCAGCAGTAGTAGATTCATAAAGAGCTGCAACAGGAAATGCAGATGAATATGCAGGAGCAGGAGATACAGCAGGAGATGCAGCAGCACATGCATTATCAGCAGATGCAGCAGCAGGAGATGCAGAAGCAGGAGCTGAAGCAGCAGGATTTGAAGCAGAATATGCATCAGCAGGAAATGCAGCACCAAGAGATTCAGACGGAGATGCAGCAGGAGATGCAGCAGCAGGAGATGCAGAAGCAGATGTTGCAGCAGATGCAGCACCAACAGATTAAGCATCAGGATATGCAGCAGAAGGAGATGCTGCAGTAGCACATGCAGAAGGTGATGCAGCAGTAGGAGATGCAGCAGCAGCAGATGCAGCAGTAGATCAAGCAGCAGGAGATACAGCAGCAGACAATGGATATTCAGCAGCAGACACGACATCAGCAGATTTAGCAGCAGGAGATGCAGAAGCAAACACCGCAGTAGGAGTGGCATCAGGTGGAGATGCATAGGAGATGCATATTCAGAAGGAGATGCAGCAGGAGATTCAGCATGATATGTAGAAGCATGAGATGCCGCAGGAGACTCATCAGGAGATTCATCAGCAACTGATGCAGCAGCAGGAAAAGCAGCAAGAGATGCAGTAGCAGCACAAGATGCAGAAGCAGATGCAGCAGGAAATGAAGATTCAGCAGAAGATGCAGTAGGAAGTGATTCTTCAACATATGCAGCAGCATGATAACATGCAGCAACTGGAGATACAGCAGGTTATGGATAAAGAGGAGATGATGCAGAAGACGCAGCAGCAGCAGACGCAGCAGGAGGAGATTCAGCAGCTGGAGATGCAGCATCAGGAGATTCAGCAGGAGATGCATCAGCAGATTCAGCAGCCGGAAATTCCGTAGGAGATTCTGCAGCAGGAGATACAGTAGAAAACGCAGCAGGAGATTCAGTAGAAAATGCAGCAGAAGTTAATGCAGCAGCAGGTGTTTAAGCACAATATGCAGCAGCAGGAAATGCAGCACCAAAAGATTCAGACGGAGATGCAGCAGCAGCAGATGCAGAAGCAGATGTTGCAGCAGGTGAGCACCAGCAGATGCAGCAACAAGAGATGCAGCAGAAGGAGTTGCTGCAACAGCACATGTACAAGGTAATGCAGCAGTAGGAGATGCAGCAGCAGCACATGCAGAAGGAGATTCAGCAGCAGGACATTCAGCATGATATGTAGAAGTATGAGATGCTGCACGAGATTTATCAGGAGATTCAGCAGCAACTGATGCAGCAGCAGGAGAAGCAGCAGGAGATGCAGCATCAGAAGGGGATGCAGAAGCAGATGCAGCAGGAAATGAAGATTCAGCAGAAGATGCAGTAGAAGATTCTTCAACATATGCAGCAGCATGATATGATGCAGCAACAGGAGATTCAGCAGCAGGAGATGCAGCAGCAGGAGGAGATGCAGCACTAGGAGATTCAGCAGCAGGAGATTCAGCAGTAGGAGAAGCAACAGGAGATGCATATTCAGAAGGAAATACGTCAGGAGATGTAGCAGGATATGTGGCAGCATGAGATGCCGGCAGATATTCAGGAGGAGATTCAGCAGAAGGAGATACAAGAGCAGTAGATAAAGCAGCAGGAGATGCAGAAGCAGGATATACAGCAGCAGGAGATGAAGCAGCAGATGCAGCAGCAGGAGATGCAGGAGGACATCAAGTAGAAGGAGATGCAGCAGCAGCAAATGTAGCAGGAGATGCAGCAGTACATCAAGCATCAGAAAATAGAGAGGCAGATTAAGCAGCAGCAAGAAATGCAGTAGAATATGCAGCAGGATGTGATGCAGCTGCAGCTGCAGAGGCAGCAGATGCAGCAGGAATAGATGCAGCAGCAGATGCATCATGAGATGCTCTTTCAGTAGGAGATGATGCAGCAGAAGATGCACTAGCCGATGATGCAGCACGAGATACAGCAGAAGGAAATGCAGCAAGATATGCTGCAGAAGGAGATGCAGTAGGATATGAAGCAGGAGATGCAGCAGCAGGAGATGCAGTAGGGAATGCATATTCAGCAGTAGATTCAGCAGAAACTTCAGAAGGAGATGAAGCAGCAGGAGATTTAGCAGGAGATGCAGCAGTAGATGAAGCAGCAGCATATGCAACAGCAGATGCACCAGATGGAGCAGAAAGAGATGCAGCAGGGGATGGAGCAGCAGATGCAACGGGAAATGGTGCATCAGGAGATGCATCCGCAGATGCATGAGCAGAGGATGCATCAGGAGATGTAGCAGCAGGAGATACAGGATCAGGTGATGCTGCAGAAAATGCAGCATCAGTAAATGCAGGAGGACATCAAGTAGTAGGGGCTGCTCCTGCTTCCTCAATTTTTTCTGTATCTCCCACTGCAACTTCTGCTGCTGCCTCTGCTGGTGCATTTCCTGCTGATGCATCTCCTGCTACATATTCTGCTTCTGTATCTTCTGATTCATCTCATGCTGATGCATCTTCTGCTGCATCTCCTGCTTCTGCATCTACTGTTGCTACATTTCCTGCTGAATTTGCTGCTGAATCTCCTGTTGCACTTCCTGCTGTAACTGCTGATGCCTATGTTGCTATTTCATCTCCTGCTGCATCTCCTGCTGAATCTTCTTCTGTAGAATCTCCTCCAGCATCTCCTGCTACAATTCCTGCTGATGTATCTCCTGCTGCATCTCCTACTACATCCCCTGCTGCTGAATCTCCTATATCTACGGCTGCATCTCATGCTGCTGCATCTCCTTCTGCTACATCTCCTTCTGCATCTCTTGCTAGAGCATCTCCTGCTGAATCTCCTCCTACTGCATCTCCTGTCCCATGTCCTCCTGCTGCATGTCCTGCTGAATCTCCTGCTGCATCTCCTGCTGCTGCATCTCCTGCTGCTGCATCTCCTGCTCTTGCATCTCCTTCTGCTGAATTTCCTCCTGAATCTCCGGCTGTATCTCATGCTGCTTCATATCCTTCTATATCTCCTGACGTATTTCCTTCTGAATATGCATCTCCTGCTGCTTCTCCTGCTGCTGAATCTCCTGCTGTTGCGTCTGCTGCATCATCTCCTCTTTCTCCATATCATGCGCTATCTCCTGTTACTGCATCATATCATGCTGCTGCATATGTTGAAGAATCTCTTCCTACTGCATCTTCTGCTGAATCTTCATTTCCTGCTGCATCTGCTTCTGCATCTCCTGCTGCTGAATCTCCTGCTGCATCTGCTGCTGCTACATCTCCTACTGCTGCATTACCTTCTGCATTTGCTGCTGCAGCATTTCCTGCTGCATCTCCTGTTGCTGCATCTGCTAGTGCTGCACTTGCTGCAACATCTCCTTCTGCATCTCCTGCTGTTGTACCTCCTGCTGCATTACCTTCTGCATCTATTCCTGTTGTATTTCCTGCTGCTGCATCTGCTGCTTCATCTCCTGCTGCACCATCTGCTGATACTGCATGTGCTGCTGCACCTCCTGCTGCATCTCTTGGTGCTGCATCTTCTGCTGTTGCATCTACTGCTTCATCTCATTATGACTTAACCACCACTATTGAGGTGCTTTAGGGAAATCAAATAACGCCCACAGGGATGATGCTAGCACGGAATGCTGTTGCTCCTGAATGTCTTCTTTTATAGCGCTTTCACTGGAAAGGGAGACTTTTAGAACTTTCATTCTCGGTTTGTGAACGGTAACATCAAAATAGCTATGAAGGCATCACGACAAAATTTCAGAGCATTCGGCATAAGTACCGCAGGAAAGCTACTACCATCCAATGCTGGCTCACGTTAGAGTCTTCCTGGAAAGGCTTTCACTGCAAGTTGCAAACACGACTAAAAGAATGTTTTAGTTTAGGCTTGTTAATTATAACTAGCCTACGCAAAAACATTGCGTTTTTTGTGCTTTGTGGCTGGCAGTGACAGCGCTTCATGAAAGGATCCTAACGAGAGCCAAAATTTGATGGTAGCAGCTTCCCTGCGGTACTTATGCTGAATGATCTCAAATCTTGAAATGAGGCTTTAATAGCCATTCTGATCTTACAGTTCATAAGCCTAGAGTGAAAGTTCTACAAGTCGTCTTTTGCAGTAACAGCACTATAAGAGAAAACATTAATAAGCGGTGTCATTTCAGGCCAGCATCTGCACTGCCTGAAATACTTACTTTTCCATAAGCGCGTTAACAGGTGCAGTTAAGTCACAATTCATTACCCTAAACTAAAATGTGTTAGTCGTGCTTCACAGCCTGCAGTGAAAGTGCTATAAGAGAAGACTCTAACGAGAACCAGCATTTGATGGTAGAAGCTTCCCTGCGGTACTTGTGCTGAACGCTATGAAATTTTGAAGCGACACTTTTGTAGCTGATGATATACTTTAGAAGACTAGAATGAAACTTCTAGAAGTCGTATTTTGCAGTGAAAGTGCTACAAGAGAAGACATTCAGAAGCAGCAGCATTCCATACTACCATCTTCCCTGCAGCCGATGTTCACTGTTCCGAAAGCGCGTTATTTGGCGAAGTAAAGTAACTGTTCTGTACCCTATACTAAAATTTTGTGTTAGTCGTGCTTTGCAGCTTGCAGTGAAAGTGCTTCCAGAGAAGACTAACGAGAGCCAGCAAGTGATCGTAGCAGCTTCCCTGCCGTACTTGTTCTGAACGATTTGAAATTTTGCAGTGACGCTTTAATACCCATTCTGATGTTACAGGACACGAGCCTAGACTGAAAGTTCTACAAGTCTTTCTTTGCAGTGAAAGCGCTATAAGAGAAGACATTCAGAAACAGCAGCATTGCATGCTAGCATCTTCCATACGGGCTTTACTCACTTTTCCTAAAACTCCTCAATAGTTAAATCACAATTCCGTAATCAATACTAAACGTTTTGTTAGACATGCTTTGCAGCTTGCAGTGAAAGTGCTTCAAGAGAAGATTCTAACGAGAGCTAGCATTTGATCGTAGCAGCGCACTTGCGGTACTTTTTCTAAACGTCTTCAAATTTTGCAGTGATGCTTTAATAACCATTCTGACGATGCAGTACACGAGCCTAGACTGAAAGTTCTACAAGTCTTGCCTTGTAGTGAAAGCGCATCCAGAGAAGAATTATACGAATTTCAATATTTGATCGTAGCATCTTCCCTGCGGTATTTGCTCTGAACGCTCTGATATTTGGAAGCTACGGTCTAATAGCCATTCTGATGTTGCAGTACATAAGCCCAGACTAAAAGTTCAACAAGTCTTGCCTTGCAGGTGAAAGCGCTAAAGATTTTGAAGTGATGCTTTAAAAGCCATTCTGATGTTGCAGTGTACAAGCCTAGACTGAAACTTCTACAAGTTTTGCTTTGCAGTGAAAGCGCTCTAAGAGAAGACATTCAGTAGCAGCAGTATTCCACGCTAGCATCTTCACTGCGTCAGTTACTCACTTATCAGAAAGCACCTTCATAAGTCACAATTCAGTACCCTATATTAAAACGTTCTGTTAGTCATGCTTTGCAGCTTGCAGTGAAAGCGTTTCCAGAGAAGACTCTAACGAGAGCCAGCATTTCATCGTAGCTTCTTCCCTGCAGTATTTGTGCTGAACGCTCTGCTATTTTCAAGTGACGCTTTAATAGCCGTTCTGATATTAAAGTACACAAGCGTATACTCAAACTTCTTACAAGTCTCGCTTTGCAGTGAAAGCGCTTTAAGAGAAGACATTCAGAAGCAGCAGCACTCCATGCTAGCATCTTCCCTGTGGGTGTTATTAGATTTCCCTAAAGCACCTCAAAAGTGGCAGTTAAGTCATAATGAGATAAAGCAGGAGTTGCAACAGCAGAAGATGCAGCACCAAGAGATGCAGCGAGAGGTGCAGCAGCACATGCAGTATCAGCAGATGCAGCAGCAGGAGATGAAGCAGCAGATGCAGCAGCAGGAGATGCAGCAGCAGGAGTTGAAGCAGAATATGCATCAGTAGGAAATGCAGCACCATGAGATTAAAACGGAGATGCAGCAAGAAGTGCAGCAGCAGGAGATGCAGAAGCAGATGTTGCAACTAGAGCAGCACCAGCAGATGAAGCAACAGGAGATGCAGCAGAAAGAGATGCAAGAGCAGGAGATGCATCAGCAGGACATGCAGCAGGAATCGATGCAGAAGGTAATAGAGCAGCAGGAGATTCAGAAGAAGGAGATGCAGAAAGAGATGCAGCAGGAGGAGATGCAGCAGCAGGAGGAGATGCAGCAGCAGGAAAGGCTGCAGTATATAGAGAAGCCGGATATGCAGCAGGAGGAGATGCAGTAGGAGGAGATAGAGCAGGTAATGCAGCAGCAAGAGATGCAGCAAGAGATGCAAGAGCAAGAGATGCTGCATCAGACCCATCAGCAGGAGATACAGCAGCAGAAGATGCAGCAAGAAAAGCGGCAACAGGAGATGAAGCATTACCATGAGATGCATTAAGAGATGTAGCAGCAGGATATGTAGCAGGAGTTTTGGCAGGAGATGAAGCAGCAGCAGCAGATGCAGCAGGAAATGCAGCAGTAGATTCTAGGTCAGCAGATACTCCGTCAGGAAATACTGAAGCAGATGCAGCAGGAGATGACATATCATGTGATGAAGCCACAGATGCATCAGTTGAAGATGAAGCAGGAGATGCAGCAGCACGAGGGGCATCAGCAGGTGCATGAGGAAATGAGGCAGCAAATGTAGAAAGGTATAACAGAGGAGATAGAGCAGGAGACGTTTCAACAGGAAATGCATCAGGACATGCATTAAGAAATGAGATGCAGTAGGAGATGGAGAAGGAGTTGCAGCATCAGGAGATGAAGAAGGAAATGCAGCAACAGAGGATGCAGTAGGAGGAGATGCAGGAGCAGTTGAGCATCAGGAGATGAAGACGGAAATGCAGCAACAGAGGATGTAGTAGGAGGAGATGCAGGAGCAGTTGCAGCATCAGGAGATTCAGCCGGAAATGCAGCAGCAGGGGATGTCGTAGCAGGAGATGCAGAAAGAGTTGCAGAATCAAGGAGATGCAGCAGCAGCAGAAGTAACAGGAGATGCAGCAGCAGCATATGCACTAGGAGATGTAGCAACAGGAGATGAAGCAGGAGATGTTACAGGCGATTCAGCCGGAGATGCAGAAGGAGGAGATGCAGCAGCACGAGGTGCAGAGTAATAGATGAAGTGAAGAAGATGCAGCAGAAGGAAATATAGCAGGAGATGCAGCCGCAGTAAATGCAGCACGAGAGAAAGTAGCATCAGATGCAGCATCAGATGCAGCAGCAGGAGAAGCAGCAGCAGGAGATGCAGCAGCAGGATATCTATGAGGAGTTGCAGCAGTCGATGAAGCAGCAGCAGATGCAGCAGCAAATTCAGCAGATGCAGCAGTAGTAGATTCATAAAGAGCTGCAGCAGGACATGCAGATGAATATGCAGGAGCAGGAGATACAGCAGGAGATGCATCTGCAGGTGATGCAGAAGGAGATGCAGCAGGTGACACTCAAGGAGATGCAGCAGGCGATGCAGAACGAGATGAAGCAGCAAGATATGCAGCAGAAGGAGATGACGCAGGAGATGCTTCAATAGAATGTGCAACATGAGATAGAGCAGGAAATGTAGCAGCAGACGAAGCAAAAGGAGATGCAGAAACAGGAGATGCAGCAGAAGGACATGGATCAAGAGATGAAGCAGCAGGAGATTCATTAAGAGATGCAGTAGCAGGATATGAAACAGCAGGAGCTATAGCAGCAGGAGATGCAGCCTGAGATGCAGCAGGATGAGATGAAGTAGCAGGGCATGTATCAGGAGATGCAGAATCAGCAGATAGAGCAGGAGATGCTGTAGCAGGAGATGCAGAAGGAGATGTAGAAGATGGACATGCAGCAGCAGGAGATGCAGCAGCAGGACATGCAGAAGGAGGTGCAGCAGCAGCAGAAGTAACAGGAGATGCAGCATCATCATATGCTGTGGTAGATGTAGATGCAGGAGATGAAGAAGCAGGAGATGTTACAGGAAATTCAGCCGGAAATGTAGAAGGAGGATATTCAGTAGCAGGAGGTGCAGCGTAGTAGATGGAGAAGATTCAGCAGATGAAGCAGCAATATATGCAGCAGAAGGAAATGACGCAGGAGATGCTTCAATAGAAAGTGCCTCATGAGATACAGCAGGAGATGTAGCAGCAGATGAAGCGAAAGGAGATGCAGAAACAGGAGATGCAGTAGCAGGATATGGATCTAGAAAAGAAGCAGCAGGAGATTCATTAGGAGATGCAGTAGCAGGATATGAATCAGCAGGAGATATAGCAGCAGGAGATGCAGCAGGGGATATATCAGGAGATGCAGAAGAAGCAGCTACAGCAGGAGATGCTGTAGCAGGAGATGCAGAAGGAGATGTAGCAGAAGGATATGCAGCAGCAAGAGATGAAGCAGGAGAATCAGCAGGAGATGCAGCAGGAGGAGATGGGACAGGAGATGCAGAAGGAGAAGATGAAGCGGGAGATGCAGCAGGAGGGTATGCAAGAGGAAATGCAGCAGGAGGAGGTACAGCAGCACCAGATGCAGCAGTATATGCAGCAGTAGGAGATGAGTAAGGGATACAGCAGCAATTGATTCAGCAGGAGATGCTGGAGCTGGAGATGCAGAAGTAGATGCAGAAGCCGGAGATGCAGCAGAACATGCATCAGCAGGAGATGCAGTACCAAGAGATTCAGATGGAGATGCAGCAGCAGGAGATGCAGAAGCAGGAAATACAACAGAAATAGATGCAAAAGGTAGTGCAGCAACAGGAGTTGAAGCAGAATATGCATAAGCAGGAAATGCAGCACCAGAGGATTCAGACGGAGATGCAGCAGCAGGAGATGCAGAAGCAGATGTTGCAGCAGGTGCAGCACCAGAAGATGCAGCAACAGGAGATGCAGCAGAAGGAGATGCTGCAGCAGCACATGCAGAAAGTGATGCAGCTGTAGGAGATGCAGCAGCAGCTGAGGCATCAGGAGATTCAGAAGCAGGAGATTCAGCATGATATGTAGAAGCATGATATGCCCCAGGAGATTCATCAGGAGATTCAGCAGCAACTGATGCAGCAACTGGAGATGAAGCAGGAGATGCAGTAGTAGATGAAGCAGCAGCATATGCAACAGCAGATGCACCAGATGGAGCAGAAAGAGATGCAGAAGGGGATGGAGCAGCAGATGCAACGGGAAATGGTGCATAAGGAGATGTATCCGCTGATGCATGAGCAGAGGTTGCATCAGATGTAGCAGCAGGAGATACAGGAGCAGGTGATGCCACAGGAGATGCAGCAGGAGATGCAACACCAGAAGATGCAGCACCAAGAGATGCAGCAGCACATGGAATATCAGCAGATGCAGCAGTAGGAGATGAAGCAGCAGATGCAGCAGCAGGAGATGCAGCAGCCAAAAATACAACAAGAATAGATGCAGAAGGTAATGCAGCAGCAGGATTTGAAGCAGAATGTGCATCAGCAGAAAATGCTGCACCAAAAGATTCAGACGGAGATGCAGCAGGAGGTGCAGCAGCAGAAGATGAGGCAGCAGATGCAGCAGCAGATGCAGCAACAGGAGATGCAGCAGAAGGAGATGCTGCAGCAGCACATGCAGAAGGTGATGCAGCTGTTAGAGATGCAGCAGCAGCTGAGGCATTAGGAGATTCAGCAGCAATACATTCAGCATGATATGTAGAAGCATGAGATGCCGCAGGAGATTCATCAGGAGATTCTGCAGCAACTGATGCAAAAGCAGGAGAAGCAGCATGAGATGCAGCAGCAGCAGGAGATGCAGAAGCAGATGCAGCAGGAAATGAAGATTCAGCAGAAGATGCTGTAGGAAGAGATTGTTCAACATATGCAGCAGCATGATATGATGCAGCAACATGAGATACAGCAGGTTATGGAGAAAGAGGAGATGATGCAGCAGACGCAGCAGCAGCAGACGCAGCAGGAGGAGATGCAGTAGGAGGAGATTCAGCAGAAGGAAATTCTGCAGCAGGAGAAGCAGCAGGAGATGCATATTTAGAAGGAGATACGTCAGGACATGTAGCAGGATATGTAGCAGCATGAGATGCAGCCGGAGATTGAGGAGGAGATTCAGCAGAAGGATATGAAAGAGCAGGAGATGAAGCAGCAGGAGATGCAGTTTTAGAAGGAGATACATAAGCAGGAGATGCAGAAGCAGATGCAGCAGCAGGACATGCAGCAGGAGTCGATGCAGAAGGTAATAGAGCAGCAGGAGATTCAGAAGAAGGAGATGCAGGATGAGATTCACCAGCAGGAGATGCAGCAGCAGGAAAGGCAGCAGTACATACAGAAGCAGGATATGCAGCAGGAGGAGATGCAGTAGGAGGAGATACAGCAGGTAATTCAGTAGCAGGAGATGCTGCAGGTGATGCAAGAGGAAGAGATGCTGCATCAGACCAATCAGCAGGAGATGCAGCAGCAGAAGATGCAGCAGGAAATGCCGCAGCAGTAGGTGCAGCAGGAGATGCAGTAGCAGGAGATGAAGCATTATCATGAGATGCATTAGGCGGTGCAGCAGCAGGATATATAGCAGGAGATTTTACAAAAGATGAAGCAGCAGCAGAGCAGCAGCAGATGCAGCAGGAACTGCAGCAGTAGATGCAGGATCAGCAGATCTCAGAATCACAGAATCACAGAATGACCAGGTTGGAAGAGACCCACTGGATCATGTAGTCCAACCATTCCCACCAATCCCTAAATCATGCTCCTAAGTACCTCATCCATCCTAACCTTAAACACCTCCAGGGAAGGCGAGTCAAACACCTCCCTTGGCAGACTGTTCCAATGCCTACCCATCCTCTCCGTGAAGAACTTTTTCCTAATCTCAAATCTAAATCTCCCCTGGCAGAGCTTGAGGCCATTCCCTCTCGTCCTGTCCCCTGTCACTTGGGGGAAGAGGCCAGCTCCCTCCTCTCCACAACCTCCCTTCAGGTAGTTGTAGAGAGTAATAAGGTCTCCCCTCAGCCTCCTCTTCTCCAGGCTGAACAACCACAGCTCTCTCAGCCGCTCCTCGTAAGATTTGTTCTCCAGCCCCTTCACCAGCTTTGTTGCCCTTCTCTGGACTCGCTCCAGAGCCACAACATCCCTCTTGTGGTGAGGGGCCCAGAACTGAACACAGTACTCGAGGTGCGGTCTCACCAGTGCCGAGTACAGGGGGAGAATAACCTCCCGGGACCTGCTGGTTACGCCGTTCCTGATACAAGCCAAGATGCCATTGGCCTTTTTGGCCACCTGGGCACACTGCTGGCTCATGTTTAGTCGGTTGTCAACCAGCACCCCCAGGTCCCTCTCCTCCTGGCAGCTTTCCAGCCAGGTTTCTCCTAGTTTGTACCTCTGCTTAGGGTTGTTGTGCCCCAAGTGCAGGACCCGGCATTTGGCCTTGTTAAACCTCATGCCGTTGGTCTCAGCCCAGCAGTCCAGCCTGTTCAGATCCCTTTGCAGAGCCTCCCGACCCTCCAGCAGATCGACACTTCCTCCCAGCTTGGTGTCATCTGCAAACTTGCTAAGGGAGGACTCAATGCCTTCATCCAGGTCGTTGATAAAGACATTAAACAGGACTGGACCCAGGACTGAGCCCTGGGGAATCCCACTTGTCACTGGCATCTAGCTGGATTTAACTCCATTTACCACCACCCTCTGGGTCTGGTCATTCAACCAGTTTTTCACCCAGGAGAGTGTGCACCAGTGCAGGCCAGAGGCCGACAGTTTCCGAAGCAGAATGCTTCAGAAGGAATTGTTGCAGGAGATGCAGCCGGAGATTCTGCAGAAGAAGATTCAGCAGGAGATGGCGCAAAAGATGAAATAGCAACATATGCATCAGCAGTTACAGCAGGAAGTGCAGGAGGAGATTCAGCAGGAGATGCAGCCATAGATGCCTTCAACAGGATATGCAGCTGAAATGCAGAAGCACTAGATGCATCAGTAGAAGGTTGACCAGCAGATGCAGCAGGAAATGGAGATAATTCTGCAGATGCATCTGCAGATGCATGAGCAGAGGATGCAGCAGCAGGAGATGCTGGAGGACACCAAGTGGCAGAAGATGTAGCAGCAGTAATTGTAGCAGAAGATGCAGCAGTACAAGAATCAGCAGCAGATGCAGGAGCAGATTAAGGAGATGCAGTAGCCAGAAATGCAGCAGAAGATTCAGCAGCAGATGAAGTAACAGGAGATGCAGCAGCAGATGAAGTAGCAGGAGTTGCAGCAGCAGATGCAATAGCAGGAGATGCAGCAATATGTGAATCAGCACCAGATGCAGCAGCATATGCTGAAGATGTAGTAGGAGGAGATTAAGCAGGAGATCCAGCAGGAAGAGATGCAGCAGGATATGCAGAAAAACATAAAGCAGAAAGAGATGCATCAGGAAATACAGCAGCAGAATATGCATCAGCAGGAAATGCAGCAGAACATGCACTAGCAGAAGATGCAGTAGGAGATGCAGCAGAAGGAAATGCAGTAAGATATGGTGCAGAAGGAGATGCAGTAGGATATGAAGCAGGAGATGCAGCAGCAGGAGATGCAGCAGTAGATGAAGCAGCAGCACATGCAACAGCAGATTCACCAGATTGAGCAGAAAGAGATGCAGCAGGGGATGGAGCAACAGATGCAAAGGGAAATGACGCATGAGGAGATGCATCCGCAGATGCAAGAGCAGAGGATGCATCAGGAGGTGTAGCAGCAGGAGATACAGAAGCAGGAGATGAAGCAGCAGATGCAGCATCAGTTGATGCAGGAGGACCTCAAGTAATAGGGACTGCTCCTGCTTCCTCATTTTTTTGCTATATCTCCTGCTGCATCTTTTGCTGCTGCCTCTGCTGGCGCATTTCCTGCTGATGCATCTCCTGCTACATATCCTTCTGCATCTACTGTTGCTACATTTCCTGCTGAATTTGCTGCTGAATCTGATGCTGCATCCGTTGCTGCTGATTCTCCTGCTTCTGCATATCCTGCTGCTTTATGGTCTGTTTCATCTACTGCTGCTGCATATCCTCCTACATCTTCTGCTGCTACACTTCCTTCTGCTGCATATGCTACTGCACTTCCTTCTGCTCCATCTGCTACTGCATCTCCTGCTGCATCTCCTTCTGCTCTATCTCCTGCTGAAAATCCTGCCGCATCTCCTACGGCTGCATCTGCTGCAGCTGAATCTGCTGCTGCAGTGCTATGGTTGCATCTCCTGCTGCTACATCTCCTGTTGCTGCATCTCCTTCAGAATATCCTGATGATGCATTTGCAGCAGCTGGAACAGCAGGAGATGCAGAAGGAGATGCAGCAGGAGATGCCTCAGCAGGAGATGGAGCAGGGGATACATCAGCGTGCCAAGCAGCAGTAGATTCAGCAGCAATATATGCAGCCAAAGGAGATGAAGCAGAATAGGAAGCATCAGGAGACTAAGCAAGAGGAGATGCATTAGGAGATTCGGCAGCAGGCTATGCAGCAGCAGTAGATGCAGCAGAGAGTGGAGCATCACGAGATTCAGCAGTAGGAGATGGCACAGGAGATGCAGCTGCAGGAGATGCAGCAGCAGATTCAGAAGCAGATTCCCTAAGAGGTGCAGCAGCAGGAGATTGATAAGCAAAAGATATAGCAGCAGGAGGAGATGAAGTAGGCTTAGGAGCAGCTGTAGATGCAGCAGGGTATGTAACAGCAGGAGATTCAGCAGCAGGAGATGAAGCAGGGGAGATGCATCATCAGATGAATCTGCTGATGCATCAGAGGAAGTTGCAGAAGGAGGTGGAGCAGCAGGAGGTTCAGCAGAGGATGCAGCAGCAATCGATGCAGGTGGAGATCCAGGAGGAGGACATAGAGAAGCAGGAGATGCAGCAGCACATGCAGCAGCAGATGCAGGAGATGAAGCATTAGGAGAAGCAGCAGGAGGAGATTGAGCAGGAGATGCATCAGGAGGTGCAGCAGCAGGAGATGCAGCATTAGGAGATGTACCAGTGGATGCAGCATCAGGAGATGCAGCAGGGGATTCAGTAGAAGGTGATGCAGCAGTAGATGCAGCAGAAGTAAATTCAGCAGCAGAATATGCAGCAGTGTATGCAGCAACAGCAGATGGAGCATCAGGTGATGCAGGAGGACATCAAAAAATCAGAAGATGAAGCAACAGGAGATACAGCAGTCGATTAATCTACAGCAGATGCACCAAAAGATGCAAGAGATGCAGCAGCAGATGTGGCATGAGAGGAAGAAGAAGAGGGTCCTGCAGCAGATGTAGTAGCATATGCAGCACCAGCAGATGCATCAGCAGGAGATTCAGCAGCAGGAGATGCAGCAGTAAGAGATGCAGCAGGTCATGCATCAGCAGAAGGAGATGCACAAAAAATGGAGCAGGAGATGCGGCAGGATAAGATGCAGTACCGGCAGATGCAGCAGGAGATACATCAGCAGGAATTGTAGCAGGAGATGCAGCAGGAGATCCTGCAGAAGAAGATTCAGCAGGAGATGCAGCAAGAGATGAAATAGCAACATATGCATCAGCAGTTACAGCAGGAAGTGCAGCAGGAGATTCAGCAGGAGATGTAGCAGCAGGAGATGCAGCCGCAGATGCCTTCAACAGGATATGCAGCTGAAATGCAGAAGCACTAGATGCATCCGTAAAAGATTGAGCAGCAGATGCAGCAGGAAATGGAGGTAATTCTTCAGATGCATTCGCAGATGCATCCGGAGAGGATGCAGCAGGAGATGAAGCAGCAGGCTATACAGCAGCAGGAGATGAAACTGCAGATGCAGCTGCAGGAGATGCAGGAGGATATGAAGCAGGAGATGCAGCAGCAGGAGATGCAGCCGGGAATGCTTGTTCAGCAGTAGATTCAGCAGAAACTTCAGAAAGAGATGAAGCAGGAGACTTAACAGGAGATGCAGCAGTAGATGAAGCAGCAGCATATGCAACAGCAGATGCACCAGATGGAGCAGAAAGAGATGTAGCAGGGGATTTAGCAGCAGAGGCAAAAAGAAATGGTGCATCAGGAGATGTATCCCCAGATGCATGATCAGAGGATGCATTAGGAGACGTAGCAGCAGGAGATACTGGATGAAGCAGGAGATGCAGCAGGAGATGCAACACCAGAAGATGCACCACCAAGAGATGCAGCAGCAGATGCAGCAGCACATGCAGTATCAGCAGATGCAGCAGCAGGAAATACAACAGGAATAGATGCAGAAGGTAATGCAGAAGCAGGAGTTGAAGCAGAATATGCATCAGCAGGAAATGCAGCAGCAAGAAATTCAGATGGAGATGCAGCAGGAGATGCAGAATTAGGAGATGCAGCAGAAGAAGATGCTGCAGCATCACATACAGAAGGAGATGCTGCAGTACGAGATTCAGCAGAAGATTTAGCAGCAGGAGATTCAGCAGCAGACAAAGGATATTCAGTAGTAGACACGGCATCAGGAGATTCAGCAGCTGGAGGTAGAGCAGGAGATGCAGAAGCTAACGCAGCAGTAGGAGTGGCAGCAGGTGGAGATGCATTAGGAGATTCAGCATGATATGTAGAAGAATTAGATGCCACAGGAGATTCATCAGGAGATTCAGCAGCAACTGATGCAGCAACTGGAGAAGCAGCAGGAGATGCAGCAGCAGCAGGAGATGCAGAAGAAGATGCAGCAGGAAATGAAGATTCAGCAGAAGATGCAGTAGGAAGAGATTCTTCAACATATGCAGCAGCATGATATGATGCAGCAACAGGAGATACAGCACATTATGGAGAAAGAGGAGATGATGCAGCAGACGCAGCAGCAGAAGATTCAGTAGGAGAAGATGCAGCAGCAGGAGATTCAGCAGCAAGAGATGCATATTCAGAAAGAGATACATCAGGAGATGTAGTAGGATATGTAGCAGCATGAGATGCCACCAGAGATTCAGGAGACTCAGCAGAAGGAGATGCAAGAGCAGGAGATGAAGCATCAGGAGATGCAGAAGCAGGCTATACAGCAGCAGGGGATGAAGCAGCAGATGCAGCAGCAGGAAATGTACCTGGAGATGCAGCTGTACATGAAAGAGCACGAAATGGAGCAGGAGAATAAGGAGATGCAGCATCAGGAAATGCAGCAGAATATGCAGCAGGAAGTAATGCAGCAGGTGATGCAGCAACTGGTGATGCAGCAGCATGCTGCAGAGGCAGCAGATGCAGCAGCAATAGATGCAGCAGCAGATGCATCATGAGATGCTCTTTCAGTAGGAGATGTAGCAGCAGAAGTTGCTGCAGCAGATGATGCAGCAGGAGATGCAGCAGTAGGAAATGCATCAAGATATGCTGCTGGAGGAGATGCAGTAGGATATGAAGATGGAGATGCAACAGCAAGAGATGCAGCAGGGGATGCATATTCAGCAGTAGATTCCACAGGAAAATCAGAAGAAGATGCAGCAGCAAGAGATTTAGCAGGAGATGCAGCAGTAGATGAAGCAGCAGCAGATGCAGCAGCAAATTCAGCAGATGCAGCAGTAGTAGATTCATAAATAGCTGCAGCAGGAAATGCAGATGAATATGGAGGAGCAGGAGATATAGCAGGAGATGCATCTGCAGGTGATGCAGAAGGAGATGCAGCAGGTGACACTCAAGGAGATGCAGTAGGACATGCAGAACGAGATGAAGTAGCAAGATACGCAGCAGAAGGAGATGACACAGGAGATGCTTCAATAGAAGGTGCCTCATGAGATACAGCAGGAGATGCAGCAGCAGCAGATGTGGTATGAGATGCAGAAGCAAGAGATTCAGCAGCATATGCAGCAGGAGATGCAGCACCAGCAGATGCAGCAGCAGGAGATGCAGCACCAGCAGTTGCAGCAGCAGGAGATGAAGTATCAGATGCAGGAGCAGGAAATGCTGGAGTAGGAAATGCAGCAAAAGGAGATGCAGCAGGAGTTGCAGCAGAAGGAGATGCAGCAGTACAAAATGCATCAGGAAATGCATCAGCAGCCGCAGCCGCAGGAGATGGAGCAGAAGTAACTGCAGCTGGAAATGCAGCAGCAGGAGATGCAGCAGAGTTTGCAGCAGCAGGAGATGTGGAAGCAGGAGATCCAGCAAGAAAGCACCATCATAAGATGAATCCGCAGATGCAACAGAAGGATATGGAGCAGGAGATGCAGCCGCAAGAGATGGAGCAGGAGATGCAGCTGCAGGAGATGCAGCAGGAGATGCAGAAGGAAATGCAGTAGCAGGAGATGTAGCAGCAGGAGATGCAGCAAGAGACTGAGCAAGAGGATATGTATCCTGAGATGCAGCAGCAGGAAATGCAGAGGGAGATGTAGAAGCAGACAAAGCAGCAGTAGATGCAGCAGCAAGATAAGCATCAGAAGGAGATAAAGGAGGAGATGCTAAAGCAGGAGATTAAGCTACAGGAGATGCATTAGGAGATGCAGTAGCAGCAGATACAGCATCAGGAGATGCAGCTGCAGTAGATGCAGCAGCAGATTCAGAAGCAGATTCCATAAGAGATTCAGCAGCAGGAGATTGATAAGCAAAAGATATAGCAGCAGGAGATGCAGCAGCAGGAAATTCAGGAGGAGATGCAGCAGCAGAAGCAGCAGGTAATGCAGCAGCAGTAGATGAAGTAGGCTTAGAAGCAGCTGTAGATGCAGCAGGGTATGTAACAGCAGGAGATTCAGCAGCAGGAGATGAAGCTGGGGAGATGCATCATCCTGCTGATGCATCAGAGGAAGATGCAGAAGGAGATGCAGCAGCAGGAGGTTCAGCAGAGGATGCAGCAGCAATCGATGCAGGTGGAGATCCAGGAGGAGGACATAGAGAAGCAGGAGATGCAGTAGCACATGCAGCAGCAGATGCAGGAGATGAAGCATTAGGAGAAGCAGCAGGAGGAGATTGAGCAGGAGATGCATCAGGAGGTGCAGCAGCAGGAGATGCAGCATTAGGAGATGTACCAGTGGATGCAGCATCAGGAGATGCAGCAGGGGATTCAGTAGAAGGTGATGCAGCAGTAGATGCAGCAGAAGTAAATTCAGCAGCAGAAGATGCAGCAGTGTATGCAGCAGCAGGAGATTCAGCAGCAGGAGATGCAGGCAGCAGACGAAAGAGGAGATGCAGATTCAGCAGCAGATGAAGTAACAGGAGATGCAGCAGAACATGTACTAGCAAAAGATGCAGCAGGAGATGCAGCCGGAGATATAGGAGGAGACTCAGTAGCAGGGGATGTAGTAGGAGATGCAGCAGGAGATACATCAGCAGGAATTGTAGCAGGATATGCTGGAGGAGATTCTGCAGAAGAAGATTCAGTAGGAGATGCAGCAGGAGATAAAATAGCAACATATGCATTAGCAGTTACAGCAGGAAGTGCAGCAGGAGATTCAGCAGGAGATGTAGCAGCAGGAGATGCAGCCGGAGATGCCTTCAACAGAATATGCAGCTGAAATGCAGAAGCACTAGATGCATCTGTAGAAGATTGAGCAGCAGATGAGGCAGGAAATGGAGATGATTCTGGAGATGTATCCTCAGATGCATCTGCAGAAGATGCAGCAGGAGGTGAAGCAGCAGATGCAGCAGCAGGAGATGCAGGAGGACATGAAGTAGAAGGAGATGCAGTAGTAGCAAGTGTAGCAGGAGATGCAGCAGTACATGAAGCATCAGGAAATGGAGCAGCAGATTAAGCAGCAGCAGGATATGCAGCAGAATATTCAGCAGGAGGCAATGCAGCAGGTGATGCAGCAGCAGGTGATGCAGATGCAGCTGCAGAGGCAGCAGATGCAGCAGTAAACAGATGCAGCAGCAGATGCATCAGGAGATGCAGATTCAGTAGGAGATGTAGCAGCAGAAGTTGCTGCAGCAGATGATGCAGCAGGAGATGCACCAGGAGATGTAGCAAGAGGATATGCATCATGATATACAGCAGCAGGAGATGCAACAAAAGATGAAACAGGAGGAGATGCAGTAGGAGAGGCAGCAGAAGAGTTGCAGCAGAATCTACTGCTGCATCTCCTGCTGCTGCCTCTCCTCCTGCTAAATCTCCTCCTGCTAAATCTCCTCCTGCATGAGCTGATGCATTTCCTGCATCTCCTGCAGCTGCATCTGCTGATGCATCTCCTGCTTCTCTATCTTCTGGTGCATCTCCTGCTGAATCACATGGTGCCTCTCCTGCTGCTGCATCTCCTGCTTCTGCATATCCTTTTGCATGTCTTGCGTCCACATCTCCTGCTTCTGCCTCTCCTACTCCTGCATCTCTGCTGCTGCATCTCCTGCTGCTGAATTTCTGCTCCTACTTCTCCTAATGCATCTGCTCCGGCTTCTCCTGATGCATCTGCTGCTGCATCTTCTGCAGTGTCCTCTATCGCTTCAAATTTTGACGCTGAATCTCCTGCTGCATCTGCTGGTACTGCATCTTATCCTGCTGAATCTCCTGCTCCATTTTCTTGTGCATCTGCTGCTGCTGCTGTATCTTCTGCTGCTGCATCTCCTGCTGATGCGTCTGCTGTTGCATCTCCTGCTGCATCTCCTACTGATGCATCTTCTTCTCTGCAGATCCTGAGGCTTCATCTCTTGCTGCAGAATCTCCTGCTGAATCTACTGCTCATCTCTTGCGACTGCATCTCCTGCTGCATCTCCTGCTACAGAATCTCCGGCTGCATATTCTGCTTCTTCATCTCCTGCTACTGGGTCTCCTGCATCATCTCCTCCTGCCTCTTCTCCTACAGCATCTCCTTCTCTATCTCGTGCTACATCTCATGAAGCTGTACCTGCTGAAGCATCTCTTCCTGCTGCATCTCCTGATGAATAGGCATCTATTGATGCATCTGCTGCTGCAGCTCCTACTGAATCTGCTGTTGAATATCTTCCTGCATCTGCAGTGGCTGCATCTCCTGCTGCTGCATCATCTACTGATGCATCTCCTGCGTAATCTCCTGCTGCTGCATCTCTTGCTTCTGCATCATCTCCTGCTGCATCTCCTCATTCATCTCCTACTGCTGCATCTGCTGCTGCTTCATATACTGCTTCATCTCCTACTACTGCATCTCCTTCTGCTTCTCATTCTGCATATCCAGATGCTACACCTCCATCTGCACCATCTCCTGCTGCATCTCCTGCTGCTGAATCTCCTGCTGCATCTCCTGATTCATCTCCTACTGCTGCATCTGTAGTATTTTCTGCTGCATCTGCTACTCTTTCATATACTGCTTCATCTCCTACTACTGCATCTCCTGCTGCATCTCCTGCTGCTGCAGCTCCTACTGAATCTAATCCTACCACATCTCCTGCTGCATCTCCTGCTTCTGCATTTACTGATGCATCTACTGATGCTGCATCTCCACCTGCTGCACCTCCTGTCGCTGAACTCCTGTTGATGCATCTTCTGCTGATGCATAACCTGCTGCATCTCTGACTGCTGCATCTCCTGTTGCTGAATCTCCTGCTGCTGCATCTGCTGGTGCTGTATATGCTACTGCATCTGCTGCAGGATCTTCTTCTTCTGCCTCTCATGTCACATCTCCCGCTGATGCATCTCCTGCTTCTGTATATCTTGCTCAATCTACTGCTGCTGCATCTCCAGCTGCATCTCCTGCTACTGCATCTCTTGCATCTTTTTATTGCATCTGCTGTAGATTAATCTTCCTGGTCTTGCATCTCCTTCTGCTGAATCTCCTCCTGAATCTCTGGTGGCATCTCCTGCTGCCACATATCCTGACACATCTCCTGACGTATCTCCTTCTGAATATGCATCTCCTGCTGCTTCTCCTGCTGCTGAATCTCCTGCTGCTGCACCTTCTCCTGCTGAATCTTCTGCTGCTGCGTCTGCTGCATCATCTCCTCTTTCTCCATAACCTGCTGTATCTCCTGTTGCTGCATCATATCATGCTGCTGCATATGTTGAAGAATCTCTTCCTACTCCATCTTCTGCAGAATCTTCATTTCCTGCTGTATCTTCTTCTGCATCTCCTGCTGCTGCTGCATCTCCTGCTGCTTCTCCTGCTGCTGCATCAGTTGCTGCTGAATCTCCTGATGAATCTCCTGTGGCATCTAATGCTTCTACATATCATACTGAATCTCCTAATGCATCTCCACCTGCTGCCACTCCTATTGCTGCGTTTGCTTCTGCATCTCCTGCTGCACCTCCAGCTGCTGAATCTCCTGATGCTGTGTCTGCTACTGAATATCTTATGTCTGCTGCTGAATCTCCTGCTGCTGAATCTTCTGCTGCATCTCGTACTGCTGCATCTCCTTCTGTATGTGATGCTGCAGCATCTTCTTCTGCTGCATCTCCTAATTCTGCATTTCCTGCTGCATCTCCATCTGAATCTCTGGCTGCTACATTTCCTGCTGATGCATATTCTGCTTCAACTCCTGCTGCTACATTACCTTCTGCATCTATTCCTGTTGTATTTCCTGCTGCTGCATCTGCTGATACTGCATGTGCTGCTGCATCTACTACTGCATCTCTTGGTGGTTTATCTTTTGGTGTTGCATCTCCTGCTGCATCTCCTGCTGCATCCCGTATCTCCTGCTGCTACATCTCCTAATGCATCCTCTGATCATGCATCTGGGGATACATCTCCTGATGCACCATTTCTTTTTGCCTCTGCTGCTAAATCCCCTGCTACATCTCTTTCTGCTCCATCTGGTGCATCTGCTGTTGCATATGCTGCTGCTTCATCTACTGCTGCATCTCCTGCTAAATCTCCTGCTGCTGCATCTCCTTCTGAAGTTTCTGCTGAATCTACTGCTGAATATGCATTCCCGGCTGCATCTCCTGCTGCTGCATCTCCTGCTTCATATCTTACTGCATCTTCTTCTGCAGCATATCTTGCTGCATTTCCTTCTGTTGCATCTCCTGCTGCATCATCTGCTGCAGCACCTTCTTCTGCTACATCTCCTACTGAATCTGCATCTCCTGATGCATCTGCTGCTGCATCTATTGCTGCTACATCTGCTGCCTCTGCAGCTGCAGCTGCATCACCTGATGCTGCATCATCTGGTGCATTTCCTGCTACTGCTTAAACTACTGCTCCAATTCCTGATGCTTCATGTACTGCTGCATCTCCTTTATCTGCTGCTCCATTTCCTGATGCTTCCTGTACTGCTGCATCTCCTGCTACACTTGCTGCTGCTGCATCTCCTTCTACTTGATGTCCTCCTGCATCTCCTGCTGCTGCATCTGCCGCAGTATCTCCAGGTGCTGTATAGCCTGCTGCTTCATCTCCTGCTGCATTCTCTGCGATGCATCTGCGGATGCATCTGCAGAAGTATCTCCATTTCCTGCTGCATCTGCTGCTCAGTCTTCTACGGATGCATCTAGTGCTTCTGCATTTCAGCTGCATATCCTGTTGAAGGCATCTGCGACTTCATCTCCTGCTGAATATCCTGCTGCACTTCCTGCTGTATCTGCTGATGCATATGTTGCTATTTCATCTCCTGATGCATCTCCTAGAGAATCTTCTTCTGCACAATCTCCTCCAGCATCTCGTGCTACAATTCCTGCTGATGTATCTCCTGCTGCATCTCCTACTGCATCCCCTGCTGATGAATCTCCTTCTATATCTCCTGCTGCATATCCTGCTGCATTTTCTACTGAATCTCCTGCTGCAGAATCTCCTAAGGAATTTCCTGCTGCAGAATCTGCTGATGCATCTCCTGCTCATGCATCTCCTGCTCAATCTCCTGATGCTGCATATCCTGCTGCTGAGTCTCCTGCTGCAGCAACTCCTGCTGAATCTGCTGCTGCCTTTAGTGCGGCTGCATCTTCTTTTCCTGCATCTCCTGCTGCTGCATCTCCGGCTGCTGCATCTCGTTCTGCTTCATCTCTTTCTGCGTCTCCTGCTACAGCATCTCCTGCTTAATCTGCTGAATTTGCTGCTGCATATGCTGATGCTTCATCTACTGCTGTATCTCCTGATAGGTCTCCTGCTGCTGCATCTGCTGTTGCATCCTCTTCCACTGCATCTTCTGCTGGATCTGATGCTAGTTTGTCTCTTGCTGCAATTACTGTGGTTGCATCTCCTACTATTTTTCCTTCTGCTGCATCTTCTTTACTTCATATACTACTCTGCACTTCCTGCTGCTGCATCTCCTCCTTCTGCATCTACGGCTGAATCGCCTGTAGCATCTCCTGCTTCTTAATCTCCTGCTGCTACATCTCCTAGTGCATATGATGCTGCTGCATCTCCTGTTACTTCTGCTGCTGCTGCATTCCCTGCTGCATCTCCTGATGCTGCAGCTCCTTCTGCATCTCCTTCTGTGTCTCCTGCTACTACATCCCCTGCTGCTGCATTTCCTGCTGCATCTCCTGATGCTGCAATTCCCTCTGCATTTTCTGCCAATGCATCTCCTGCAGAATCTTCTGCTGCTGCATCTCCTGTTGCATCTGCTTCTGATGCATCTGCGGCTACATCTCTGCTGCTGCATCTCTTCCTGCATTTCCTGCTTCATCTCCTGATGCATCTGCTGCTGCTTTATGTCCTACTACATCTCGTCATCCTGCACATCCTGCTGCATCTGCTGAAGGTTCTCTTCCTATAGCTTCTCCTGCTGAATCTGCATTTCCTGGTGCATCTGCTTCTGCATCTCCTGCTGCTGCATCTCCTGCTGAATTAGCTGCTGCTGCATCTGCTTCTACATGTACGTTATAACTTCCTACGTTTGCTGCCTCATCTCCTGGTACACCTGCTAATGAACATCCTGCTGCTGCATTTCCTGCTTCATCTTCAACTGATGCATCTGTGGCTTCATCATCTCATATGTCATCTCCTGCTGCATCTGCTGCAGTATTTCCTGCTGCAGTATCTGCTTATCCTGCATCTACTGCTGCAGTTCCTGCTGCATCTACTGCTGCTCTGCTGCTGCTTCATCTCCTGCCAAATCTCCTGCTACATATCCTGCTGCTGCACCTCCTAATGCATCTCATGATAATGCTTCATCTCCTGCTACTGCATCTCCTGCTGTACCTACTGCTGCTGCATTTCCTGCTGCATCTTCTGCTGCTGCATCTCCTGCTGATGGGTCTGCTGCAGCATCTCTTGCTCCTGCATCTCCTGCTGCATCTCTTGCTGCTGCATTACCTGCTCTATCTCCTCCTACTGCATCTCCTCCTGCTGCATATCCTGCTTCTGTACATAGTGCTGCCTTTCCTGCTGCTACATCTCCTGCTGCTGAATCTCTTTCTGCATCTCCTTCTTCTGAATCTCCTGCTGCTCTATTACCTTCTGCATCGACTCCTGCTGCATGTCCTGCTGCTGCATCGAATCCTGCTGCATCTGCTTCTGCATCTTTTGCTGATGCATCTCCTTCTAAATCTGCATCTCCTGCTGCATCTGCTTCTGCATCTCCTGCTGATGCATCTCCTGCTCTTGCATCTCCTTCTGCTGAATCTCCTCCTGAATCTCAGGCGGCATCTCATGCTGCTACATATCCTGCTACATATCCTGACGTATCTCCTTCTGAATCTGCATCTCCTACTGCTTCTTTTGCAGTTGAATCGCCTGCTTCTTAATCTCCTGCTGCTGAATCTCCTGCTGCTGCGTCTGCTGCATCATCTCCTCTTTCTCCATAATGTGCTGTATCTCCTGTTGCTGCATCATATCATGCTGCTGCATATGTTGAAGAATCTCTTCCTACTGCATCTTCTGCTGAATTTTCATTTCCTGCTGCCTCTGCTTCTGCATCCCCTGCTGCTGCTGCATTTACTGCTGCTTCTCCTGCTGCTGCATCAGTTGCTGCAGAATCTCCTGATGAATCTCCTGCTTCATCTCCTTCTGAATATGCATCTCCTCAGGCATCTCCACTCCTACTGCTGCCCTTGCTGCTGCATCTCCTGCTGCACCTCCAGCTGCTGAATCTCCTGATGCAGTGTCTGCTACTGAATATCCTTTGTCTGCTGCTGAATCTCCTGCTGCTGAATCTCCTGCTGCATCTGCTGCTGCTGCATCTCCTACTGCTGCATCAACTTCTGCATGTGCTGTTGCAGCATCTCCTTCAGCTGCATCTCCTGTTGCTGCATCTGCTGGTGCTGCACCTGCTGCAACATCTGCTTCTGCATTTCCTGCTGCTGCACCTCCTGCTGCATCTTCGTCTGAATCTTTTGGTGCTGCATTTCCTGCTGATGCATATTCTCCTTCAACTCCTGCTGCTGCATTACCTTCAGCTGCATTTTCTACTGAATCTCCTGCTGCCTTTTCTACTGAATCTCCTGCTGCACAATCTCCTACGTAATTTCCTGCTGCACAATCTGCTGATGCATTTCTTGCTGGTGCATCTCCTGCTATATCTCCTGATGCTGCATCTCCTCCTGTTGAATCTCCTGCCTCTTCATCTCCTGCTGCTGCTACTCTTTCTGAATCTGCTGCTGCACCTGGTGCGGCTGCATCTTCTTTTACTGCATCTCCTGCTGCTGCATCTCCGGCTGATTTCCTGCTGCATTTCCTTCTGTTGAATCTCCTGCTGCATATCCTGGTGCATCACCTGCTGAATATGCATCTCCTGCTACATCTCCTGCTGATACACCTCATGCAGCTGCATCTGCTGCTGCATATCCTGCTGCATCTGCTCTTGCCAAATCTCTTGCTACTGCATATCCTACTGAATTTCCAGCAGCATTTCCTGCTGATGCAATTCTTGCTGCATCTCATCCTGCATCCTTTGCTGCTGCATCTGCTTCTGCTTCTGGTGATGCTACATCTCCAGCTGCATCTGCTGCTTCATCTGCTGCTGTATCTCCTGCTGCATATGCTTCTGCATCTTCTCCTGCATATCGTTCTGCTTCTTCTGCTACATATGGTGCTGCTTCTCCTGCTGCTGCATCATTTCCTGCTGAATCTCCAGATGAATCTCCTGCATCATCTCATGCTTCTACATATCATGCTGTATCTCCCTTTGCATCTCGTTCTGAATATGCATCTCCTGCTGCATCTCCAAATGCTGCCACTCCTACTGCTGAGTGTTCTTCTGCATCTCCTGCTGCATCTTCTGCCAGACTAATCTGATCACCTTCTATGACCAAGTGACTAAACTCTTGGACGAGGGAAAGGCTGTGGATGTGGTTTTCCTGGACTTCAGTAAAGCCTTTGATACAGTTTCTCACAGCATTCTGCTTCGGAAACCGTCGGCCTCTGGCCTGGACGGGCGCACACTCTCCTGGGTGAAAAACTGGTTGAATGACCGGGCCCAGAGGGTTGTGGTAAATGGAGTTAAATCCAGCTGGAGGCAAGTGACAAGTGGGGTTCCCCAGGGCTCAGTCCTGGGTCCAGTCCTGTTTAATGTCTTTATCAACGACCTGGATGAAGGCATTGAGTCCTCCCTTAGCAAGTTTGCAGATGACACCAAGCTGGGAGGAAGTGTCGATCTGCTGGAGGGTCGGGAGGCTCTGCAAAGGGATCTGAACAGGCTGGACTGCTGGGCAGAGACCAACGGCATGAGGTTTAACAAGGCCAAATGCCGGGTCCTGCACTTGGGGCACAACAACCCTAAGCAGAGGTACAAACTAGGAGAAACCTGGCTGGAAAGCTGCCAGGAGGAGAGGGACCTGGGGGTGCTGGTTGACAACCGACTGAACATGAGCCAGCAGTGTGCCCAGGTGGCCAAAAAGGCCAATGGCATCTTGGCTTGTATCAGGAACGGCGTGACCAGCAGGGCCAGGGAGGTTATTCTCCCCCTGTACTCGGCACTGGTGAGACTGCAACTCGAGTACTGTGTTCAGTTCTGGGCCCCTCACCACAAGAAGGATGCTGAGGCTCTGGAGCGAGTCCAGAGAAGGGCAACAAAGCTGGTGAAGGGCCTGGAGAACATATTTTACGAGGAGTGGCTGAGAGAGCTGGGGTTGTTCAGCCTGGAGAAGAGGAGGCTGAGGGGAGACCTTATTACTCTCTACAACTACCTGGGGGGAGGTTATGGAGAGGAGGGAGCTGGCCTCTTCTGCCAAGTGACAGGGGACAGGACGAGAGGGAATGGCCTCAAGCTCTGCCAGGGGAGATTTAGGCTTGAGATTAGGAAGAAATTCTTCACAGAGAGGGTGGTTAGGCATTGGAACAGTCTGCCCAGGGAGGTGGTTGAGTCAGCGTCCCTGGAGGTGTTTAAGGTTAGTGTAAATGAGGTGCTTAAGAGCATGATTTAGGGATTGGTGGGAATGGTTGGACTCGACGATCCAGTGGGTCTCTTCCAACCTGGTCATTCTGTGTGATTCTTTGTGAATCTTCTGATGCCGTTTCTGCTGCTGAATATCCTTTGACTGCTGATGAATGTCCTTTGTCTGCTGATGAATATCCTTTGTCTACTGCTGAATCTCCTGCTGCTGAATCTCATGCTGCTGAATCTCCTGCTGCATCTGCTGCTGCTGCACCTCCTACAGCTGCATCACTTTTTGCATATGCTGTTGCAGCATCTCCTTTGCTGCATCTCCTGTTGCTGCATTTGCTGGTGCTGCACCTGCTGCTGCATCTGCTTCTGCATATCCTGCTGCTGTACCTCCTGCTGCATCTCTGTCTGAATATTTTGGTGCTGTCTTTTCTGCTGATGCATATTCTGCTTCAACTCCTGCTGCTGCATTACCTTCTGCACCTATTCCTGTTGTATTTCCTGCTGCTGCATCTCCTGCTGCTGCATCTGCTGATACTGCATGTGCTGCTGCATCTCCTACTGCATCTCTTGGTGCTGCATCCTCTGGTGTTTCATCTCCTGCTGCATCTCCTGCGGCATCACCTGCTCCTGTATCTCCTGCTGCTACATCTACTGATGCATCCTCTGCTCATGCATCTGCAGATGCATCTGCAGAAGTATCTCCATTTCCTGCTGCAGCTGCTGCTCCATCTTCTACGGATGCATCTAGTGCTTCTGCATTTCCTCCTGAAGGCATCTGCGGTTGCATTTCCTGCTGCTACATCACCTGCTGAATCTCCTGTTGCCCTTCCTGCTGTAACCTCTGATGCATATGTTGCTACTTCATCTCCTGATGCATCTCCTACTGTATCTCCTGCTGAATCTTCTTCTGCAGAATCTCCTCCTGCAACTCCTGCTGATGTATCTCCTGCTGCATCTCCTACTACATCTCCTGCTGCTGAATCTCCTTCTATATCTCCTGCTGCATCTTCTGCTGAATCTTCCACTGAATCTCCTGCTGCAGACTCTTCTACGGTGTTTCCTGCTGCAGAATCTCCTGCTACATTTCCTGCTGATGCATCTCCTGCTGAATCTCCTGCCTCTTCATCTCCTGGTGCTGCTTCTCCTGCATCAGCTGCGGCTGCATCATCTTCTACTGCGTCTCCTGCTACTGCATCTCCTTCTTCTGAATCTCCTGCTGCTCTATTACCTTCTGCATCGACTCCTGCTGCATGTCCTGCTGCTGCATCTCCTCCTGCTGCATCTGCTTCTGCATCTCCTGCTGCTTCATCTCCTGCTCTTGCATCTACTTCTGCTGAATTTCCTCCTGAATCTCCAGCGGCATCTCATGCTGCTACATATCCTGCTACATGTCCTGACGTATCTCCTTCTATATATATGCTTCTCCAGCTGCTGAATCTCCTGCTTCTTAATCTCCTGCTGCTGCATCTCCTCCTGCTGCGTCTGCTGCTGCTGCGTCTTCTGCATCATCTCCTCTTTCTGCATAACCTGCTGTATCTGCAGTTGCTTCATCATATTATGCTGCTGCATATGTTGAAGAATCTCTTCCTACTGCATCTTCTGCTGAATTTTCATTTCCTGCTGCATCTGCTTCTGCATCTCCTGCTGCTGCTGCATCTCCTGCTGCTTCTCCAGTTGCTGCATCAGTTGCTGCTGAATCTCTTGATGAATCTCTTGCGGCATCTCATGCTTCTACATATCATGCTGAATCTCCTAATGCATCTCATTCTGAATATGCATCTCCCGAGGCATCTCCACCTAATACGTTCGTGTTTGTAGCTTGCAGTGAAATTGCTTCTAGAGAAGACTCTAACGAGAGACACCATTTGATGCTAGCAACTTCCCGAGGGTAGTTCTGCTAAACGCTTTCAAATCTTCAAGTTAAGCCTTACTAGCCATGCTGATGTTACAGTTCACTAGCGTAGACAGAAAGTTTGATAAATCTTGGTTTACAGTGATTGCGCTCTAAGAGAAGACATGCAGACGCAGAAGCATTCCATGCTAACATCTTCCCTGCTGGAGATATTCTCTTTCCCTAAAGAGCGTTATTAGGCGTTATTAAGTCGCTAATAACTAGCCTATGCGAAAACATTGCGTTTTTCGTGCTTTGCGGCTTTGCGTGCTTTGCTTCCAGAGAAGACTAACGAGAGCCAGCATGTGATCGTAGCAGCTTCTCTGCCGTACTTTTGCTGAACGATTTGAAATTTTGCAGTGACGCTTTAATACCCATTCTGATGTTACAGGACACGAGCCTAGACTGAAAGTTCTACAAGTCTTTCTTTGCAGTGAAAGCGCTATAAGAGAAGACATTCAGAAACAGCAGCATTCCATGCTAGCATCTTCCATACGGGCTTTACTCACTTTTCCTAAAGCTCCTCAATAGTTAAATCACAATTCCGTAATCAATACTAAACGTTTTGTTAGACATGCTTTGCAGCTTGCAGTGAAAGCGCTTCAAGAGAAGATTCTAACGAGAGCTAGCATTTGATCGTAGCAGCGCCGTTGCGGTACTTTTTCTAAACGTTTTCAAATTTTGCAGTGACGCTGTAATAGCCATCTGATGATGCAGTACACGAGCCTAGACTGAAAGTTCTACAAGTCTTGCCTTGCAGAGGAAGCACATCCAGAGAAGAATTATACGAATTTCAATATTTGATCGTAGCATCTTCCCTGCGGTATTTGCGCTGAACGCTCTGATATTATGAAGCGACGCTTTAATAGCAATTTTGATGTTGCAGTGTACAAGCCTAGACTGAAACTTCTACAAGTTTTGCTTTGCAGTGAAAGCGCTCTGAGAGAAGACATTCAGTAGCAGCAGTATTCCACGCTAGCATCTTCACTGTGTCAGTTACTCACTTATCAGAAAGTACCTTCATAAGTCACAATTCAGTACCCTACACTAAAACGTTCTGTTAGTCATGCTTTGCAGCTTGCAGTGAAAGCGTTTCCAGAGAAGACTCTAACGAGAGCCAGCATTTCATCGTAGCTTCTTCCCTGCTGTACTTGTGCTGAACGCTCTGATATTTACAAATGACGCTTTAATAGCCGTTCTGATGTTACAGTACACAAGCGTGTACTCAAACTTCTAAAAGTATCGCTTTGCAGTGAAAGCGCTTTAAGAGCAGACATTGAGAAGCATCAACATTCCATGCTAGCATCTTCCCTGTGGGCGTTATTAGATTTCCAAAAATTGCCTCAATAGTGGCAGTTAAGTAATAATGAGATGAAGCAGGAGATGCAACACCAGAAGATGCAGCACGAAGAGATGCAGCTGGAGATGCAGCAGCAGATGCAGTATCAGCAGATGCAGCAGCAGGAGATGAAGCAGCAGATGCAGCAGCAGGAAATAAAACAGGAATAGATGCAGAAGGTAATGCAGCAGAAGGAGGTGAAGCAGAATATGCAGCAGCAGGAAATGCAACACCAAGAGATTCAGACGGAGATGCAGCAAGAGGTGCAGCACCAGGAGATGCAGAAGGAGTTGCAGCATCAGGAGATGCAGCAGGGAATGTAGCAGCAGCAGAAGTAACAGGAGATGCAGCAGCATCATATGCTGTAGGAGATGTAGCAGAAGGAGATGAAGAAGCAGGAGATTATGCAGGCGATGCAGCGGGAGATGCAGAAGGAGGAGATGAAGCAGCAGGAAGTGCAGAGTAGTAGATGAAGAGAAGATGCAGAAAAAGGAAATATAGCAGGAGATTCATCGGCAGTACATGCAGTAGGAGAGAAAGCAGCATCAGATGCAGCATCAGATGCAGCAGCAGGAGATCTATCAGGAGATGCAGCAGTAGATGAAGCAGCAGCAGATGCAGCAGCAAATTCAGCAGATGCAGCAGTAGTAGATTCATAAAGAGCTGCAGCAGGAAATGCAGATGAATATGCAGGAGCAGGAGATACAGCAGGAGATGCATCTGCAGGTGATGCAGAAGGAGATGCAGCAGGTGACCTCAAGGAGATGCAGCAGGAGATGCAGAACGAGATGAAGCAGCAAGATATGTAGCAGAAGGAGATGATGCAGGAGATGCTTCAATAGAAGGTGCAACATGAGATAGAGCAGGAGATGCAGCAGCAGACAAAGCAAAAGGAGATGCAGAAACAGGAGATGCAGCAGGAGCAGATTCAGCAGGAGATGCAGCAAAACATACATCAGCAGGAGACACGGCAGCAGGATATGAGGCAGGATATGCACCAGCAGCAGAAGCAGCAGCAGATGCAGCAACTTATGCAGCAGAAGATGCAGAACCATATGAAGCAGTTGATACAGCAGCAGATGAAGCAGCAGATGCAGCTGGAGAAGTAGCATCACTAGAAGCAGAAGCAGATGCAGCAGGAAATGATGCAGGATGAGATGCAGCAAGAATTGCATCAACAGGAGGTTCTGCTGGAAATTCAGTAGGATATGCAACAGCAAGAAATTTGGCAACAGCAGATGTACCAGAATATGCAGCAGGAAATTCAACAGAAGGACATGCAGCAGGAAATCAGCCGGAGATGCAGCAGCAGGAGATGCAGTAAAAGAAGATGCAGCTGCACCAGATGCAGCAGCATATTCAGCAGGAGTTGCAGCAGCAGAAGATTAAGATGCAGGAGATCAGGAAATTCCTTAGGAGATTCTGCAGCAGGAGATTCAGTTAAAAAGGCAGCAGGAGATTCAGTAGAAAATGCAGCAGGAGATGCAGCAGGAGATATAGAAGGAGATTCAGCAGCAGGGGATGTAGTAGGAGATGCAGCAGGAGATACATCTGCAGGAATTGTAGGAGGAGATGAAATAGCAACATAGGCATCAGCAGTTACAGCAGGAAGTGCAGCAGGAGATTCAGCAGGAGATGTAGCAGCAGGAGATGCAGCCGCAGATGCCTTCAACAGGATATGCAGCTGAAATGCAGAAGCACTAGATGCATCCGTAGAAGATTGAGCAGCAGATGCAGCAGGAAATGGAGATGCTTCTACAGGTGCATCCGCAGATGCATCCGCAAAGGATGCAGCAGGAGATGAAGCAGCAGGCTACACAGCAGCAGGAGATGAAGCGGCAGGAGATGCAGGAGGACATCAAGTGGAAGGAGATGCAGCAGCACAAATGTAACAGGAGATGCAGCAGTACATGAAGCATCAGGAAATGGATCAGCAGATTAAGGAGATGCAGCAGCAGGAAATGCAGCAGAATATGCAGCAGAAGGTAATGCAGCAGGTGATGCAGCAACAGGTGATGAAGCTGCAGAGGCAGCAGATTCAGCAGCAATAGATGCAGCAGAAGATGCATCAGGAAATCCAGATTCATTAAGAGATGTAGCAGTAGAAGATGCTGCAGCACATGTTTCAGCAGGAGAGCAGCAGAAGGAAATGCAGCAAGATATGCTGCAGGAGGAGATGCAGTAGGATATGAAGCAGGAGATGCAGCAGCAGGAGATGCAGGAGGATATCAAGTAGAATGAGATGCAGCAGCAGCAAATGTAGCAGGAGATGCAGCAGTACATGAAGCAGCAGGAAATGGAGCAGCAGAAGATACAGCAGAAGGTAATGCAGGCAAAGATGCAGCAGCAGGTGATGCAGATGCAGATGCAGAGGCAGCAGATGCAGCAGCAATAGATGCAGCAGGAGATTCAGCAGATGACTCAGATTCAGTAGGAGATGTAGCAGCAGAAGATGCTGCAGCAGATGTTTCAGCAGGAGATTCAGCAGAAGGAAATGCAGCAAGATATGCTGCAGGAGGAGATGCAGTAGGATATGAAGCAGGAGATGCAGCAGCAGGAGATTTAGCAGGAGATGCAGCAGTAGATGAAGCAGCAGCATATGCAACAGCAGATGCACCAGATGGAGCAGAAAGAGATGCAGCAGGGAATGGAGCAGCAGATGCAACGGGAAATGGTGCATCAGGAGATACATCCACAGATGCATGAGCAGAGGCTGCATCAGGAGATGTAGCAGCAGGAGATACAGAAGCAGGAGATGCAGCAGCAGATGCAGCATCAGGAGATGCAGGAGGACATCAAGTAATAGGGGCTGCTCCTGCTTCCTCATTTTTTTTATATCTCCCACTGCATCTTCTGCTGCTGCCTCTGCTGGTGCTTTTTCTGCTGATGCATCTCCTGCTGCTGTATCTTCTGATTCATCTCATGATGATGCATCTTCTGCTCCATCTCCTGCTTCTGCATCTACTCTGGTTACATTTCCTGCTAAATCTGCTGCTGAATCTGCTGCTACATCCCGTGCTGCTGATTCTCCTGCTGCTGCATATCCTCCTACATCTTCTGCTGCTACACTTCCTTCTGCTGCATCTGCTACTGCATCTCCTGCTGCATCTCCTTCTGCTCTATCTCCTGCTGAAAATCCTTCTGCATCTCCTACGGCTGCATCTCCTGCAGCTGAATCTGCTGCCGCAGTGCTGGGGTTGCATCTCCTGCTGCTGCATCTCCTGTTGCTGCATCTCCTTCAGAATATCCTGATGATGCAGATGCAGCAGCTGGAGCAGCAGGAGATGCAGAAGGAGATGCAACAGGAGATGCCCCAGCAGGAGATGGAGCAGGAGATACAGCAGCAGGCCAAGCAGCAGTAGATTCAGCAGCAATATATGCAGCAAAAGGAGATGAAGCAGGATAGGAAGCATCAGGAGACTAAGCAAGAGGAGATGCATTAGGAGATTCCGCAGCAGGCTATGCAGCAGCAGGAGATTCACCAGCAGATGCAGCAGTATGAGATTCAGCAGCACTAGATTCAGCAGTAGGAGATGCCACAGGAGATGTGGCTGCAGGAGATGTAGCAGCAGATGCAGCATCAGGAGATCCACGAGGACATCTATGAGCATGAGATGCAGCAGCAGTAGATGCACCAGTAAGCGAATCTACAGCAGATGCAGCAAAAGATGCAGGAGATTCGGCATCAGGTGATGCAGCAGGAGGAGATGCAACAAGATATGCAGAAGCAGGAGATGCAGCAATAGGAGATGGGGTATGAGATGCAGAAGCAGGAGATTCAGCAGCAGATGCAGCAGGAGATGCAGCACCTGCAGATGCAGCAGCTGGAGATGAATATCAGATGCAGGAGCAGGAAATGCAGCAGTAGAAAATACAGCAAGAGGAGAGGCAGCAGGAGTTGCAGCAGAAGGAGATGCAGCAGCAGTAAAAGCATCAGGAAATGCATCAGCAGCCGCAGAAGATACAGCAGCAGCAGCTGCAGCTGGAAATGCAGCAGCAGGAGATGCAGCAGAGTTTGCAGCAGCAGGAGATGCAGAATCAGGAGATCCAGCAAGAAACCACCATCATAAAATGAATACGCAGATGCAACCGAAGGATATTGTGCAGGAGATGCTGCTGGAGATGCAGCAGCAGTAGATTGAGCAAGATATACAGAAGCAGGAGATGCATCAGCGGGAGATATAGCATGAGGGGCAGAAGAAGATGATCCCGCAGGAGATGCAGTTGCATATGCAGAACCAGCAGATGCAGCAGCAGGAGATGAAGCAGCAGATGCAGCAGCAGGAGATGCAGCAGGAGATGTGGTAGGATTAGATTCAGCAGAAAATGCAGCAGGAGAATCAGCAGCAGGAGATGCAGCAGGAGATGATGCAGATGGAGCTGCACTAGGAGGAGATGCAGCAGGAGATGCAGGAGGAGATGCAGCCAGAGATGCAGCAGGAGTTGCAGTAGTAGGAGATGAAGCAGTATATGAAGCAGCAGCAGATGCAGCAGAAGATACTGGAGATGCAGCAGTAGGAGATGAATCAGGAGGTGCAGCAGGACATTCAGCTGTAGGAGATTCAGTAGGAGATGATGCAGATGGAGCTGTAGCATCAGGAGATGCAGAATGAGATGCAGGAGATGCTGTAGTAAGAGATGAAGCAATATATGAAGCAGCAGCAGATGCAGCAGAAAGTACTGCAGATGCAGCAGTAGGAGATTAATCAAGAGATGCAGCAGTAGATGATGCAGAAGCAAGAGATGCAGCAGCAGGAGATACAGCAGCAGCAGCAGATGCACAAGAAAATGGAGCAGCAGATGCAGCAGGAGATGCAGCGTCTGGAGTTGAAGCACTAGAAGATACTGCAGAAGATGCAGCAGCAGATGCATCAGGTGAAGCAGGAGCAGGAAATGCAGCAGCAGAGATGCAGGAGTAGGAGAGGCAGAAGCAGGAGATGTGGCAGCAAGACATGGAAAAGGATATGCAGAAGCAGGAGATGCCGCAGCAGGACAGGCACCATGTGATTCAGCAGGAGATGCAGCAGAAGATAGAGAAGCAGGAGATGCACCAACAGATGCAGCCGCAGGAGATGCAGGAAATGCATCAGCTGATGCAGGAGGAGATTTAGCAGAAGGAGAGGCAGCAGCAGGAGATGCAGCAGGAGATGCAGCAGCAGGAGATGCAGCAGGAGATTCTGCTGCATCTCCTCTGCTGCCTCTTCTACTGCATCTCCTCTTATTTCATCTTTTCTTGCATCTCCTGCTGCTGTATATCATGGTGCATATACTCTTGATACATCTCCGTCTGCATCTCCTGCTGCATCTTCTGCTAGTGCATGTCCTGCTGCATTTCCTGCTGATGCATATCCTGCTGCTGTATTTCCTGTGCATCTCTTTCTGCTTTACCTTTTTCTGCATATCCTGCTGCATCTCTTCCTGCTGGATCTCCTGCTTAATCTCCTCCTACTACATCTTCAGCATATGCTGCTGCATCTGGTGCTGCCTCACATATTGCTGCATCTCCTGCTATTCCATCTGCTGATGCAACTCCTTCTACTTCATCTGCTGCTGAATCTGCATCTCCTCTTTCGTCTGCTGACTGCATCTCCTGCTGATGCATCTCCTGCTGATGCATCTCCTGCTACAACTCCTTCTGCAGCATCTACTCTTGCATCTCCTTCTTCTGCATCTCTTGAGGTATATTCTGCTGCATTTCCTTCTCCATCTTCTGCTGCATCTTTTGTGGCTTCATCTCCTGCTGCTGTATTTCCTGCTGAAGAATCGCCTTCTGCTATATCTCCTGCTGCTGCATCTCCTTCTAAATGTGATGCTGAATCTACTGCTGAACATGCATCCCCTGCTGCTGCATTACCTGCTGTGTCTCCTCCTGCAGCATATCTTGCTGCATTTCCTTCTACTGCATCTCCTACTACATCTCTTGCTACTGAATCTCCTTCTATATCTCCTGCTGTATCTCCTACTTAATCTTCCACTGAATCTCCTGCTGCAGACTTTCCTACGGCGTTTCCTGCTGCAGATTCTCCCGCTACATTTCCTGCTGATGCATCTCCTGCTGAATCTCCTGCCTCTTAATCTCCTTCTGCTGCATCTCCTGCATCTGCTGCTGCTGCATCTTCTTCTACTGCATCTCCTGCTACTTCATCTCCTTCTGCATCTCCCGCTGCTACATCTCCTTCTGCATCTCCTGCTTCTGCATCTCCTGCTACTTCATCTCATGCTGCATCGCCTGCTAGGCACATCATGCTGCTGCATCTGCTGTTGCATATCTTGCTGCATCTGCTGCAGGATCTCCTGCTGCTTCAGTTCCTGCTGCATCTCACCCTGCATCAACTGCTGCTGCATGTGCTACTGCTTCTGGAGTTGCTACATCTCCTGCTGCATCTGCTGCTGCTGCATCTCATTCTGCTGCATCTCCTGCTGCATTTGCTTCTGCATTTCTACTTCATCTCCAGCTTCATCTTCTGCTGCTGCATCTCCTTCTGTATCTTCTGCTGTTTCATATCCTGCTGCATCTACTCTGCTACATCTCCTGAATCTGCTGTTGTATCTGCTACTACTTCATGTACTGCTGCATCTCCTGCTGCATTTGTTTCTACATTTCTACTCCATCTCCTGCTGCATCTCATGCTGCTGCATTTCCTGAATCTGCTCTTGTATCTGCTGCTATTTCATGTACTCCTGCATCTCCTGCTGCTTTATCTCCTGCTACATACTCTGCTGATGCATCTGCAGATGTATCTACTGATGCTGCATATCCTGCTACATCTGCTGCTGAATATCCTGCTACTGAATCACCTGCTGCTGCATCTCCTACCGCATATGCTGCTGAATGCATTTGCGGCTGCACCTCCTGATGCTGAATTTCCTGCTGCTGCATCTCCTGCTGCGTTTCCTGCTGCAACGGCTGCTGCATCTACTGCTACTTCATCTACTGCTGCATCTCCTACATCTCCTGCTGCCTCATACTTTTCTGTGTGTCCTGCTGCATCTACTGCTGCTGCCTCTACCTGTGCATCTGCTGCTGATCTATCTCCTTCTCCCTCTCTTCCTGCTGCATCCTCTGCTGCATCCCCTACTGCTGCATCTGCATCTGCTGCAGCTTCATCTGGTGCTGCTTCACCTACTGCTGCAACCCCTGCAAAATTTTCTGCTGCTGCATCACCTGCTGCAGCATCTCCTGCTTAATCTCCTGAAGCATCTTTTGCTGCATTTTCTGCTGGTGCATCTCCTGCTGCGTTTCCGGCTGGTGCATCTCCTGCCTCATATCCTGCTGCTGTGTCTCCTGCTGATGTATGTTTTGATGCATCTCCTGCTGATGCATCTACTCTTGCATCTACTTCTTCTGCATCTACTTCTTAGGCATATCTGGCTCCGGCATCTCCTGCTTCATCAATTGCTTCTGCATCTCTTATGCACCTCCTGCTGCATCTGCTGCTGCATCTGCCACTGCTGTACCTCCTCCTGCTGCATCTCCTGTTCCACCTCCTCCTGCTGCATCTCCTGCTTAATCTCTTCCTGCTGCATCTCCTGCTGTTGCATCTCCGTCTGCTGAAACTGCTTCTGCTTCATACACTGGTGTATCTACTGCTGTTGCATCTCCTGCTGTATCTTCTTCTGCCACATTTCCTGCTGTATCTTTTTCTGCCACATCTCTTGCTGCATCCTCTTCTGCTGCATCTCCTGCTGCATCTCTTGTGGCTGCATCTCCTTCTCCATCTCCTGCTGGTGAATATTCTCCTGATCGATTACCTTATGCATCTCTTTCTTCTGCATCTTTTGCGTTTCCTGATGCATCTCTTCCTGTTACATCTCCTGCTGCTTCATCTACTGCTGCATCTTCTCCTACACTCGTGCTGGTTTATCTACTGTTGCTGCATCTGCGGTTGCATCTCCTTCTGTGGCACCTGCTGCTGCATCTGCTGATGCTGTACCTCTTGCTGCATCTCCTTCTGCTGCTTTTAATTCTCTGCATCTTCTTCTCTGCATCTCCCTCTATTGGTGCCCCTGCTTCTGCATCGCCTGCTGCATTTCATGCTGCTGCACCACCTGCTGCTGCATCTCTTGCTGATGCATCTCCTGGTGCATCTGCTGCTGATTCATTTACTGCTGCATCTCCTGCTATATCTCCTGCTTCTCGATCTCCTCATGCATCTCCTGCTGCTGCATCTGCTGCTCCATATTCTTCTGATGCATCTGCGGATTCATCTCATGATGCTGGTTCTCCTTCTGCTTAATCTCCTGCTGCTGTAATCCCTGCTGCATCTACTGCTGCTGCATACTTTACTTCATCTACTGCCACTGCATCTCCTGCTGCAACATCATCTACTGCTGCATGTCCTGCGTAACCTCCTGCTGCTGCATCTTTTCCTTCTGCATCATCTACTGCTGCATCTCCTGATGAATCTCCTAGTGCGGCATCTGCAGTATTTTCTGCTGTATCTGCTACTGCTTCATATATTGCTGCATCTCCTTCTGCTGCATCTCCTGCATCTGCTGCTGCATCTCCTGCTGCATCACCTGCTACTGAGTCTCCTGCTGCATTCCTGCTGCATCTCTTGCTGCTGCACCTCCATCTGTGGCATCTCCTGCTGCGTCTCTTGCTGCTGAACCTCCTACTTTATCTTGTGCTGAGTCAGCTGCTCCTGAATCCCTGCAGCGTTCCAGATGCATCTCCTACTCCTGCATCTCCTGCTGATGCATATCCTGCTTCATCTCCTGATGCTGCATCTCCTGATGCATCTCCTGCTGAATCTAATCCTACCACATCTCCTGCTGCTTCATAATTTGCTGCATCTCCTCTAGCTGAGTCTCCTGCTGCTGCATCTCCTGCTTCATCTCATGCTACTGCGTATGCTTTTGCTGCATCTCCTGCAGGATCTTCTGCTACTGCATCTCATGTCACATTACCTGGCGGTGTATCTCTTGCTTCTGCATATCTTACTGCATCTCCTGCTGGTGCATGTCCTGCTGCATCTCCTCCTGCTACATCTCTGGCATCTATTGGTGCATCTGCTATAGATTCATCTATTGCTGCATCTCCTGCTGCTGCATCTCCTGCTTCTGGGTGTCGTCCTGTATCACCTGATGCTGCATCTGCTGTTGCATGTCCTGCTGCAGCATCTCCTACTGCTGAATCTGCTGCTGCTGCATACACTGCTGTATCTCCTTCTGCTGCATCTCCCGCTGCATCTTCTGCTGCTGTACTTCCTGCTGCAGCGTCTGCTGTTGCATTACCTGATGAATCTCTTGCTACTGCGTCTCCTAAGGCATTTCCTGCTGCTTAATCTCCTGATGCTGCACCTTCTGCTTCATCTCCTTCTGATGCATATATTTCTCCTGCTGCTACTGCTGCTTCCTCTGCTGCTGCATCTTCTGCTGCATCATCTGATTCTGAATTTACTGCTGCATCTCCTCACATTATCCTGCTGCATACACTGCTACTGCATCACATTCTTCTGCACATCCTGCTGCATCTCCTGCGGGATATTTTCCGGCTGCACCTCCTGCTCCATCTTTAGCTGCTGCATCTCCTGCTGATTGTGCCTCTGTATCTGCAGTGGCATCTGCTGAGTCTTCGTCTCCTCCTGCTGAATCTCCTGCTGAATGTGCTACTGAATATGCTGCTGCATCTCCTGCTGCACCTCCGGCTGAATATGCATCTCCTGCTGCATCTCGGTCTGATGCATCTCCTGCTGCTGTATCCCCTGCTTCTGCATCCTCTGTTTCATCTACTACTGCTGCAAGTCCTTCTACATCTTCTGCTGCTGAATTTACTTCTGCTGCATCTGCTGCTGCATCTTCTGCTTCGTCACCTGCTACTGAATCCCCTGCTGCATCTCCTGCTGCTGAATCTCGTGCTGCTGCACCTCCTGCTGTTGAATATCCTGATGCAACTAAGGCTGCTGCATCACCTGCTACTGAATCCCCTGCTTCATTAGTCCTGCATCTCCTGATGATGCATATCCTGATGCAGCTCCTGTTACTGCATCTCCTGATGCTGCATATCTTGCTGAATCACCTCCTGCTGCATCTCCTGCTGTAGTATTTCCTGCATCTACTGCTGCATCTCCCCTTGCTGCATTTCCTGCTGCTGCATCTCCTGCTCTTGCATCTGCTTCTTCGTCTTATATTGCTGCATCTGCTAATGCTGCATCTCCTGCTGCAACTGCCGCTGCATGTGTGCTTCAGCATCTCATGCCACAAGTCCTGCTGCTGCATCTCCTGCTGCTGCATCTCCTGCTACCGAATCTCCTGCATCTGCTGCTGCATCTGCTGTAGATTCACTTACTGTTGCATCTCCTGCTTCTGCATCTCCTGCTGCATCTCCTGCTGCTTCATTTCCTGATGCATCTCCTACTGCTTCATTTCCTGATGCATCTCCTGCTGCTGAATCTAATCCTACCACATCTCCTGCAGCATCAACTGCTGATGCATCTCCTGATGCATCTCCTCTTGCTGCATCTCCTGCTGCTGAATCTCATGGTGCATGTCCTCTCAATATCCTGTTGCACATCCTGCTGCTACATCACCTGCTACTGCATCTCGTTCTCCATCTCCTGCTGCATCTCCTACTGCTGCATCTTCTGCTGAACGTGCTTCTGTATCTGCAGTGCATCTGCTGAGTCTTCATCTCTTGCTGCTGAATCTCCTGATACTGCATCTCCTGCTGAATGTGCTGCTGAATATGCTGCTGCATCTCCTGCTGCACCTCCGGCTGAATATGCATCTCTTGCTGCATCTCGTGCTGATGAGTCTCCTGTTGATGTATCCCCTGTATCCTGCTGCTGCATCTCCTGCTGCATGCTTTGTTTCATCTACTACTGCTGCATCTCCTTCTACATCTTCTGCTGCTGAATCTCTTTCGGCTGCATCTGCTGCTGCATCTCCTGGTGCATCACCTGCTACTGAATCCTCTGTTGCATACCTGCTGCATCTCCTGCTGCTGCAACTCCTGCTGCACCTCCGGCTGAATATGCATCTCCTGCTGCATCTCGTTCTGATGCATCTCCTACTGCTGTATCCCCTGCTTATGCATCCTCTGTTTCACCTACTGCTGCTGCACGTCCTGCTACATCTTCTGCTGCTCAATCTTCTGCTGCATCTGCTGCTGCATCTACTGCTGCATCACTTGCTACTGAATTCTCTGCTGCATCTCCTGCTGCTGCACCTCCGGCTGCTGCATATGCTGTTGCTGCATCTCCTGATGCTGCATCTCCTGCTGAATCTCCTCCTGCTCTACTCCTGCTGTATCTCTTTCTGCTGCATCTCCTGCATCTCCTGCTGCATTTGCTGCTACATCTCCTGGTGCTGCATCTCATCCTGCTGGATCTCCTCCTGCATATATTGCTGCTGCTACTTCTCCTGAACCTCCTTCTGCTACATCTCTGTCTGCAACTACCTCTGATGCATCAGCGGATTCAACTCATGATGCTGCTCTCCTGCTTCATCTCCTGCTGCTGAATCTCCTGCTGGTGCATAACCTGCTGCACCTCATGCTGCTTCATACCCTACTTCAACTACTGCTGCTGCATATAATGCTGCTGCACCTCATCCTGAATCACCTACTCATCGCCTGCTGCATCTCCTGTCTGCATCTCCTACTCTATCTCCTGCTGATGCATCTCCTCCTGCTGCATCTCTTCCCGCTGCATCTCCTGCTGTAGCATCTGCAGCATTTGCTGCTACATCTGCTGCTGCTTCACATAATGCTGCATATCCTGCTACATATCCAGCTGCTGCATCTAATTCTGCTCCATGTGCTGCATCATCTTCTGCTGCTGCATCTCCTGATAGAACTCCTGCTGCTGTATCTCTGGCATCTGCTGCGGCATCTGCTGCTGCATCTGCTGCTGATTCATCTACTGCTGCATCTCCTGCTACATCTCCTTCTTCTGCATCTACTGCTGCTGGATCTCCTCCTGCATTTCCTGCTTCTGCATCTGCTGCTTCATATGCTTCTGATGCATCTGCATATTCATCTCATGATGCTACTGGATCCCCTGCTGCTGAATCTCCTGCTGCTGCCTCCACTGCTTCACCTACTGCTGCTGCATATCCTTCTGCATGTGCTGCTGCTGCATGTCTTGCTGCTGCGTCTGCTGATGCATATCTAGAATTATCTTCTGATGCCGCATATCCTGCAGCTTCATCGCCTGCATAATCTCTTGCTGCTACATATGCTGGTGCTGCATCTGCTGCTTCTTCTCCTGCTGCTGCATTTGCACGTGCTGCATCTGCTGCTGAACCTGCTGCTGCATCTCCTGCTGCTGAATATCTTAGTGCATCTTCTACAACACCTGCTGCCGTATCTCCAGCTTACTCTCCTGCTGCAGAATATCCTGCTGCATCTGCTGCTGAACCTGCTGCTGCATCTCCTGCTGCTGAATATCTTAGTGCATCTTCTTCTACTACAACACCTGCTGCCGTATCTCCAGCTTACTTTCCTGCTGCAGAATATCCTGCTGCATCTCCTGCTTCTACATTACCTGCTGCATCTCCTCCTGCTTCATCTCCTGCTGCTGCATCTGCTGGTGCTGCACCTGCTGCAACATCTGCTTCTGCATCTGCTTCTGCATCTCCGTCTCTTGGTGCTGCATTTCCTGCTGATGCATATTCTGCTTTAACTCCTGCTGCTGCATTACCTTCTGCATCTATTCCTGTTGTATTTCCTGCTGCTGCATGTCCTGCTGCTGCATCTGCTGCTTCATCTCCTGCTGCTGCATCTGCTGATACTGCATGTGCTGCTACATCTCCTGCTGCATCACTTGGTGCTGCATCTTCTCTTGTTGCATCTCCTGCTGCATCTCCTGCGGCATCACCTGCTCCTGTATCTCCTGCTGCTACATCTCCTGATGCATCCTCTGCTCATGCATCGGCGGATACATCTCCTGATGCACAATTTCCCGTTACATCTCCTGCTCCATCCCCTGCTGCATCTCCTTCTGCTCCATCTGGTGCATCTGCTGTTGCATCTGCTAAATCTTCATCTACTGCTGCATCTCCTGCTAAATCTCCTGCTGCTGCACCTAGTTCTGAAGTTTCTGCTGAATCTACTGCTGAATATGCATCCCCTGCTGCATCTCCTGCTGCTGCATCTCCTGCTTCATATCCTACTGCATCTCCTCCTACAGCATATCTTGCTGCATTCCCTTCTGCTGCACCTCCTGATTCTGCAACTCCTTCTGCATCTCCTGCTACTACATCCCCTGCTGCTGCATTTCCTGCTACATCTCCTGATGCTGCAACTCTTTCTGCATCTCCTTCTGCATCTCATTTCTTGATGCATCTCCTGCTGCATTTCCTGCTGATACATCTCGTGCTGTATCTCCTCCATTATACCTTTCTACATTTGCTGCCTCATTTCCTCATGCACCTGCTGATGCACCTCGTGCTGCTGCATCTCCAGCTTCATCTTCAGCTGATGCATCTGTGGCTTCATCACCTGATATGTCATCTCCTGCTGCATCTGCTGCAGTATTTCCTGATGCAGGATCTGCTGATCCTGCATCTACTGCTGCATTTCCTGCTGCATCTACTGCTGCTCTGCTGCTGCTTCATCTCCTGCCAAATCTCCTGCTACATATCCTGCTGCTGCACCTCTTAATGCATCTCATGATAATGCTTCATCTCCTGCTACTGCATCTCCTGCTGCACCTACTGCTGCTGCATCTCCTGCTGATGGGTCTGATGCAGCATCTCTTGCTCTTGCATCTCCTGCTGCATCTCTTGCTTCTGCATTACCTGATCTATCTCCTCCTACTGCATCTTCTGCTGCATATCCTGCTTCTGTATATACTGCTGCCTTTCCTGCTGCTGCATCTCCTGCTGCTGAATCTCTTTCTGCATCTCCTTCTTCTGAATCTCCTGCTACTCTATTACCTTCTACATCGACTCCTGCTGCATGTCCTGCTGATGCATCTCCTGCTAAATCTGCATCTCCTGCTACATCTGTTGCTGCTGTGCTGCTACTTCATCTGTTGCTAAATCTCCTGCTACATATCCTGCTGCTGCACCTCTTAAAGCATCTCATGATATTGCTTCACCTCTTGCTACTGCATTTCTTGCTGCACCTACTGCTTCTGCATTTCTTGCTGCATCTTCTGCTGCTGCATATCCTTCTGCTGCATGTCTTGCTCCATCTCCTCCTGATGCTTCTCCTGCTGTTTTTCCTTCTGAGTTTTCTGCCACATCTCCTGCTCCAGCATCTTCTACTGCATCTGCTGCTGCTACATATCCTGCTGCTGCACGTCTTAATGCATCTCATGATAATGCTTCATCTCTTGCCACTGCATCTCCTGCTGCACCTACTGCTTCTGCATTTTTGCTGCATCTCCTGCTGCTGCATATTCTGCTGTAGCATCTGCTGCTTCTGCATGTCTTGCAGCACCTCCTCCTGATGCTTGTTCTGCTGTTTTTCCTTCTGAATATTCGACTGCATCTCCACCTGCTCCTTATTCTGCTGCATCTACTTCTGCTGCACCTCTTGCTGCATCTCCTGCTGCTGCAGTACCTGCTGTATCTTTTGCTGTATCTCTTGCTGTATCTTCTATTGCTGCATATCCTGCTGCGAATCTGCTGCTGTAGCATCCTCTGCTGTTCCTACTACTGATGCATCTCCTGCTTCATCTTCTCCTTCTGCATCTACTGCTACATTCTCTGCTTCTGCATCTTCTGCTGCTGCATTTGCTGCATTATCTCCTCTTGCCTCTCCCCCTACTGCATCTCCTGCTGAATCTCCCGCAGCATCTCCTGATGCTGTATCATCTGAATCATCTCTTCCTGCTGCATCTCCTGCTGAATCTGCAGCCACTGCTGCATCTGCTACTTTATCGCCTTCTTTTGCATCTCCAGCGGCATCTTCTGCTGCATCGGCTGCTGCATCCCATGCTGCTGCATCTGCTGCAGCATCTCCTGCTGCTTATCCTGCTGCAGAAATTCCTGCTGCAGAAATTCTTGCTGAATTTCCTGCTGAATCTGCAACTGGACCTGCTGCGGCTGCATCTCCTGCTGCTTCATCTCCTGATCTTGCATCTCCTACTGCTGAATCTCCTTCTGAATCTGCTGCAGCATCTCGTGTTGCTACATATCCTGCTACATCTCCTGATGCATCTGCTTCTGAATATGCATCTCCTGCTGCATCTCCTACTGCTGCATCTTCTACTGCTGCATGTCCTGCTACATGTCCGGCTGCACCATCTGCTATTCAATCCCCTGCTGCATCTCCTAATGGTGCATGGCCTGATGCTGCATCTTCTGATGCATCTCCTGCTGCTGCATCTCCTGATCTGCTGGTGCATGTGCTGCTGCATGTCCTGCTACATCTTCTGCTGCTGAATTTACTTCTGCTGCATATGCTGCCGCATCACCTGCTACTGAATCCCCTGCTGCATTCCTTTTGCATCTACTGCTGATGCACCTCCTGCTGCTGTATCCCCTGGTGCATCTCCTGCTCTGCATCTCCGTCTTCTGTATCTACTGCTGTGTTTCCTGCGGCTGCATCTCCCTCTGCCTCATCTGCTGGTATTTAATTTGCTGCTACATCTGCTGCTGCATCTCATGCTGCTGCATCTCATGCTGCATCTCCTGCTGCGGTATTTCCTGCATCTGCATCTCCTCCTGCATCTCGTGCTGCATTTCTGTGTGTTGCATCTCCTGCTGCTGCAACTCCTGCTTCTACAAGTCCTGCTGCATCTCCTGCTAATGAATCTCCTGCTGCATTTCCTGCTGCATTTCTCATGATGCATCTCTTGCTGCATACCTCCTGGTACGTCTACTGCTGCTGCATCTCCTCCTGATACATCTGTTGCCGCATCTCCTGCTGCTGAATCTCCTCCTGCTACATCTCCTGCTGCTAGATTTCCTCCTACATCTACTGCTGATAAGTCTGATGCTGCATCTCTTGCTCTTGCATCTCCTGCAGCCTCTTCTGTTGCTGCATTACATGCTATAGCTCCTTCTACTGTATCTCCTCCTGCTGCATATCCTGCTTCTGTATATACTGCTGCATTTCCTGCATCTCCTGCTGCTGCATTTCCTGCTGCTGAATCTCTTTCTGCATCTCCTTCTTCTGAATCTCTTGCTGCTCTTTTACTTTCTGCATCAACTCCTGCTGTGTATCCTGCTGCTGCATGTCCTCCTGCACATCTGCAGCTGCATCTCCTGCTGCTTCATCTTCTGCTCTTGTATCTCCTTCTGCTTAATCTCCTCTGGAATATCATGCGGCATCTCATGATGCTACATATCCTGCAACATATCCTGCTGCATCTCCGTCTGAATATGCATCTCCTGATACATCTCCACCTGCTGCCGCTCCTACTGCTGCGTTTGCTTCTGCATCTGCTGCAGCGTCTCCTGCTGCTGAATCTCCAGATGCCATGTCTGCTGCTGAATATCCTGTGTCTGCTGCTGAACTCCTGCTGCTGAATCTCCTGCTGCATCTCCTGCTGCTGCATCACCTTCTGCACGTGCTGCTGCAGCATCTCCTTGTGCTGCTGCATCTCCTGCTGCTGCTTCTTCTGCAGCTCCATCTCCTGATTCATCTCCTGATGCATTTCCTGCTGATGCATCTCTTGCTGAATCTTCTTCTGTATCTGCTGCTGCTGCATCTCTTGCATCATCTGCTGCTTCTGCTGCTGCTTCACCTCCTGCTGCTGCATCTTCTGCTGATGTATATCCTGCTGCATCTCCTACGGCTGCAGCTCCTGCTGCATTTCTTGCTGCTCTATCTCCTGCTGCATCTCTTTCTGCCAGATCTCGTGTTGCTGCATCTCCTCCTGCTGCATCTCCTATCGCATGTCCTACTGCTGGATCTCTTGCTTCTACCTTTCATGATCCTACATAACATGCTGAAGCTCCTGTGGAATCTCCTCATGCATATCCTTATGCTGCATCTTCTCCTGATCTATCATCTGCTGCTGCATCTCCTGCTGCACCTGCTGCTACTGCATCTCCTCCTGCTGGATCTCGTGCTCCTGCATATCCTGCTGCTACATCTGCTTCTGTATCACCTTTTGCTTCGTATCATACTGCATCTTCTGCTGCATCGCCTGCTGCTGCATCCCATGCTGGATCTACAGCTGCATCTACTGCTGCTGCATTTCCTGCTGAATCTGGTGCTGAATCTGGTGCTGCATCTGTCACGATGGCATCTCCTGCTCTTGCATCTGCTGCTGCTAAATCTCCTTCTGAATCTCCTGCAGCATCTCATGCTGCTACATCTCCTGATGCATCTCCTTCTGAATAGCCATCTCCCGATGCATCTCCTGCTGCTGCATCTCCTGCTGCTGCATCACCTCCTGCTGCACCTGCTGCAGCATCTCCTGCTGCATATCCTTCTACTGCATCTCCTGCTGCATTTCCTGCTGAATATGCCTCCCCTGCTGCATCTCCTGCTGCAATGTCTAGAATGTCTAGCGCTCTATCTCCTGCCGCATCTCTTACTACATCTCCTGCTGCTGCATCTTCTGCTTCATCTCCAGCTGCTGCATCTCCTGCTGCTGTGTCTTCTGCTGAATCTACTGCTGCATCTGCTGCTGCTGCTGCTGCTGCTGCTGCTGCATATCATGCTGCTTCATCTCATGCTGCATCTCCTGTAGCTGTCTCTCCTGCCACTGCCTCTCCTCCTGCTAAATCTCCTCTTGCATCTGCTGATGCATTTCCTGAATCTCCTGATGCTGCCCCATCTCCTTCTTCTGCATATCCTTTTGCATGTCTTGCTGTTTCATCTCCTGTTTCTCTCTCCTACTCCTGCATCTCTGCTGCTGAATCTCCTGCTTCTGCATTTCCTGCTTCTGCTTCTCCTGATGCATCTGCTGCTGCATCTCCTGCAGCATTTTCTATTGCTTGAACTCCAGATGCTGCATCTCCTACTGCATCTGCTGGTACTGCATCTTATCCTGCCTCATCTCCTGCTCCATTTTCTTGTGCATCTGCGGCTTCATTTACTGCTGTATCTCCTGCTGCTACATCTCCTGCTGCTACATCTCTGGCTGCATTTTCTGCTTCTGCATCTCCTGTTAGTGCATCTTCTGCATCATCTACTCCTGCTTCTCCTCCTAAAGAATCTCCTTCTGTATCTCGTGCTACATCTCATGAAGCTGTACCTGCTGAAGCATCTCTTCCTGCTGCATCTCCTGATGAATAGGCATCTATTGATGCATCTGCTGCTGCATCTATTGATGCTGCATCTCCTTCTGCATCTCCTGTAGAATCTGCTGTTGAAACTCCTGCTGCTGCACCTCCTACTTCTGCATCTGCTTCTGTAGCTCCTGTTGCTGCATCTCCTGCTTCTTCATCTCCTGCTGTATCTGCTGCTAAAGCTCTTGCTTCATCTCCTGCTTCATATCCTGCTGCTGCATCTTCTGCTGCTGCATCTCCTGCTGCTTCATGTCTTGCTGCTGCTCAGTCTGCTGCATCTCCACTTACTGCATCTCCTGGTGCATCTCCTGCTGCTTCATCTCCCACTGCATCTCTGTCTGTTACATCTCCTGCTGCCGCATCACCTGCATCTGCTGCTGCATCTCCTACTACTGAATCCCCTCCTGAATTCCTTCTGCATCTCCTGATGCTGCATCTCCTGATGCATCTCCTGCTGATGAATCTCCTGCTGATGCATCTCCTGCTGATGCATAACCTGCTGCATCTCCGACTGCTACATTTCCTGTTGCTGCACCTGCTGGTGCTGCATATGCTACTGCATCTGCTGCAGGATCTCCTTCTTCGGGCTCTCATTCCATATCTCCCGCCGATGCATCTCCTGCTTCTGTATATCTTGCTCAATCTACTGCTGCTGCATCTCAAGCTGCATCTCCTGCTGCTTCATCTCCTGCATCACCTGATGCATCTGCTGTAGATTAATCTGCTGCATCTCCTGTTGCTTCACCTTCTGATTTTTGATGTCTTTCTGCATCACCTGATGCTCCAGCTGCTGCTGCTGCATACACTGCTGCATCTCCTGCTGCATCTCCTGCTGAATTTGCTTCTGTATCTGCCGAGTCTTAAACTCCTGCTGCTGAATCTCCTGCTGCAGCATCTTCTGCTGAATCTGCTGGTAAATATGCTGTTGCATCTCCTGCTGCACTTCCTGCTTAATATGCAACTCCTGATGCATCTCCTGCTGATGCATCTCCTGCTGCTGTATCCCCTGCTTCTTCATTCTCGGTTTCATCTACTACTGCTGCATGTGCTGCTACATCTTCTGCTGCTGAATTTACTTCTGCTGTATCTGCTGCTGTATCACCTGTTACTGACTCCCCTGCTCTATTCCTGTTGCATCTCCTACTGCTGCACCTCCTGCTGCTGTATCTCAGGTGAATCTCCTACTGCTGCATCTCCTGCTGAATCTCCTAATGCTACATCTCCTGATGCTGCATCTCTTGATGCATCTCCTGCTGCTCCATCTCCTGATGTGTCTCCTGCTGAATCTCCACCTGGTACTTCTCCTGCTGCTTCATCTCCTGATCTGCTGCTGCATGTGCTGCTACATCTCCTGCTGCTCTATGTCCTCCTCCTGGATCTCCACCTGCATCTATTGCTGCTGCATCCTCTGCTGAATTTCCTCATGCTGCATCTCTGTCTGCAACTACATCTGATGCATCGACAGATTCATCTGATGATGCATCTCCCCTGATTCATCTCCTGCTGCTGAATCTCCTGCTGTGTAACCTGCTGCATCTACTTCTGCTTCATACCCTACTTCATCTACTGCTGCTGCATTACCTGCTGTTTCTCCTGCTGCTGCATCTCCTCCTGAATTTCCTGCTGCTGCATCTCCTGGTGCTATATCTTTTGCTTATGAATCTGCACTGCATCTCTTACTGAATCTGCTGCTGCATCTACTGGGGCTGCATCTCCTGATGTTGCATCTCCTAATGCATCTCCTGTAGCTTAATCTCCTGCTTTTACATCTCCTGCTTTATCTCCTTCTGATGCATATCTTGCTGCTGCATCTCCTGCTGCTTCATCTGCTACTACATCTCCAGCTGCATCTCCTGCTGCTGCATCTCAGGATACATCTCTTGCTCAATCTCCTGATGCATATCCTAGTGCTACATCTCCTGCTACTGCATCTCCTGCTTCATCTCTTGCAGCTGCATCTCCTGCTACATCTCCTGCAGCAGCATCTCCTGTAGATGAATCTTCTCCTGATTTATCTCCTTAAGCATCTCATTCTGCAGCATCTTCTGCGTTTCCTGATTCATCTCTTCCTGTTGCATCTCCTGCTGAATAAATTACTGCTGCATCTGCAGCATTTGCTTCTACATCTCCTGCTGCTTCACATACTGCTGCATCTCCTGTAACATATCTAGCTGTTGCATCTGCTGCTGCTATATCTCTTGCTGCATCTACCGTGGCTTCATCTCCTGCTGCATCTCCTTCTGCTGCTTCTCATTCTCTACATCTTCTTCTCTGCATCTCCTGATACTCCTTCACCTGTTGCTGCATCTGCTGCTGCAACTCTTGCTGCTGCAACTCTTGCTGCTCCATCTCCTGCTCCATATCCTTCTGATACATCTGCAGATTCATCTTATGATGATGCTTTCTTGCTGGATATCCTGCTTCTGCATCTCCTTCTGCTGCAATCCCTGCTGTATCTACTGCTGCTGTAACTCCTGCGGCTACAGCTGCTGATGCATTTTCTGATGCATTGTCTGCTGCTTCATCTCTTTCTGCTGCATCTCTTGCTGATTCAAGTACTGCTGCAACTCCTGCTGCATCTCCTCTTGCTGCATTTACTGCTTATGCATCTCCTCCTGCTGCTGCATCTCCTCCTGCTGCATCTCATCCTGCTGCATCTCCTGCTGCATCTCCTGTTTCTGCAACTCATACCACATCTCCTGCTGATGCATCTCCTGCTTCTGCATATCTTGCTCCATCTCGTGCTGCTGCATCGCCTGCTGGCAAATGTCTTGCATCTTTTGCTGCATCTACAGCTGCATCTGGTTCTGCTGCATTTCCTGCTGAATCTGGTGCTGCATCTGTCACGATGGCATCTCCTGCTCTTGCATCTCCCGCTGCTAAATCTCCTCCTGAATCTCCTGCAGCAACTCATGATGCATCTCCTTCTGAATAGCCATCTCCCGATGCATCTCCTGCTACTGCATATCTTGCTGCATATCGTGATGCTTCATCACCTGCTGCTGAATCTCTTGCATCTTTTGCTACATCTACAGCTGCATCTACTTCTGCTGCATTTCCTGCTGAATCTGGTGTTGAATCTACATAGATTCATCTCTTGCTACATCTACTGTAGATTCACCTACTGTTGCATAACCTGCTGCTGCATCTCCTGCTGATGGATGTCTTCGTCCATCTCCTGATGCTGCATCTGCTGCTGCATCTCCTGCAGCTGCATCTCCTGTGCCATCTCCTACTGCTGAATCTCGTGCTACTGCATTCTCTGCTGCATCTACAGCTGCTGCATCACCTGCTGCGGAATCTCCTGATGCATCTCCTCTTGCTTAGTCTCCTGATGCTTCCTATCCTGCTTCATCTCCTTTTGCTGCATATATTGCTGCTGCATCTACTGCTGCTTAGTCTTATGCTGCAACTCCTGCTCCGTCTCCTGTTGCGGAGTCTCCTACTGCATCTCCTGCTGCATCTCCATCTGCTGCATTTGCTGCATCTGCATCATCAGGATATTCTGAAGGAGATGCAGTAACAGGAGATGCAGCAACAGGATATGCAGCCACAGCACTGCGGTAGCAGATTCAGCTGCAGGAGATGCAGCTGTAGGAGATGCAGCGGGATCTACAGCAGAAGGAGATGCAGCAGGAGATGCAATAGGAGGACATGAAGTAGCAGCAGATTCAGCAGGAGATTCAACAGCAGATGCACCAGCAGGATACGCAGCAGCAGGAGAGCCATCAGCACGACATGCATCAGGAGATGCAGCAAGAGGAGATGCAGCAGGAGGACATGCAGCAGGAAATGCATCAGGAGATGCAGCAGCAGGAGATGAATCAGGAGATGCAGTAGCAGACACAGCAGCACGGGATGCAGCAGAAGGAAATGAAGCATTACAAGATGCAGCTGGAGATATAGCAGAAGGCGATTCTTCAGTAGGAGATACAGCAGCAGGAGATGCAGTGGGACATGCAGTAAGAGATGCAGCCTCATGAGATGCAGCAGAAGATGCAGCAGAAAATGCAGCAGGGTATACCTCAAGGGATGCAGAAGAAGGAGATGCAAAAGTATATGTAGGAGAAGGAGATGTAGCAGTAGATGCAGAAGCAGATGCAGCAGTAGAGATGCATCAGTAGGAGATGCAGGCAGCAGACGAAAGGGGAGACTCAGGTTGAGAAGGAGATGCATTAGCAGGAGATACAGCAGCATACGCAACAGCAGGAAATGCAGCAGGAGGTGAAGCAGCACCAGATGCAGCAGCATATGATGCAGATGCAGTAGAAGGAGATTCAACAGGAGATGCAGCAGGAAGAGATGCAGGAGGATATGCAGAAAAAGAGGCAGCTACAAGAGATGCATCAGGAAATGCACCAGCAGGATATGCATCGCCAGTAAAGGCAGCAGGAGATGAACCAGCAGGAGGTGCAGCAGGAAATGCAGCAGTAGATTTAGCAAGAGGAGATCCACCATGAGATGCAGCTGTAAGAGATGCAGCAGGATATGCAGCAGCAGGAGAGGAAGAAGGAGATGCAGCATGAGATATAGCAGGAGATGCATCAAGAGATGAAGCATGAGGAGATGTAGGATGGAAAGACAGCAGAAAGAGATGCAGAAGTGGATTCAACAGCAGTAGATGCAGCAGCTAATGAAAGAGAAGATGTGGAATAAGCAGGAGATACAGTAGGTAGAGATTCCACAGGAGATGCACCAGAAGGACATGTAGAAGCTGTAGCAGCAGTAGCAGGAGATGCAGCAGGAGATGCAGCAGAGTTGCAGCAGAAGATGCAGCAGGAGATGTTAGCAGCAGGAGATGTATCAGGACATGCAGCAGCTGAAACAGCAGCAGGAGATGCAGAAGAAGATGTTCGCAGCAGGAGATGCATCAGGAGATGCAGCAGCTGAAACAGCAGCAGTAGATGCAGCGGCAGGAGGAGCTGCAGGAGATGCAGCAGGGGATGAACAGGAGATGTAGAAGAAGGAGCTTCAGCATCAGTAGATGCAGCAGGGGATGCAGCAGCAGGATATTCAGCAGCAGGATACGCAGCATGACATGCTGCAGTTAGGATATGCAGCAGCAGGAAGTGCAGCATGATATAAAGTAGTGGGATATGCAGCAGCAAGAAATACAGCAGCAGATGCAGTAGGAGGTGATACAGCAGCAGGAAATTCAGGAGCAGTTGCAGCAAGAGATTCAGCAAGTGATGAAGCTGCAGAAGTAGCAGAAGATGCAGGTGGAGGAGATACAGCAGCCCCAGATGCAGTAGGAGATGCAGAAACAGGAGATGCAGCAGCAGCAGATGCAGCAGCAGCAGATGCAGCAGGAGATGCAACGAGAGATTCAGCAGCAGGAGACAGAGGAGGAAATGCAGCAGTAGACAGAGTAGGATATGAAGCAGCAGGAGACACAGAACCAGATGCTATTGGAGATGCATCAGGAGATGCATCAGAGATGCAGCAGCAGATACTGCATGAGATGCAGCAAAAGGAGATGAAGCAGCAGAAGAAGCGGCAGGAGATGAAGAAGCAGGTGAAGCAGCAGGAGATGAAGAAGCAGAAGATGCAGCAGCAGAATCAGCAGGAGGTGAAGCAAGAGAAGCAGTAGCAGGAGAAGCAGTAGTAGGAGATGCAGCAGAAGATGCATCAGAGTAGCAGCAGAAGATGCATCATAGTTGCAGCAGAATATGCTGCAGGATATGTAGCAGCAGCAGATGCAGGAGTAAGAGATGCAGCAGCAGATGCAGCAAGAATTGCAGCAGAAGAAGATGCAGCAGATGCAGCAGCAGCAGATGCAGCAGCAGATGCAGTATGAGATGCAGCAAATGGAGATGCAAAAGCAGATGCAGTTGCAGATGCAGCAGCAGGAGGTGCAGTAGCTTTAGATGAAGAAGAACGAGATGCAGCAGGTGAAGATGCTGCAGGAACAGATGCAGAAGCAGAGGAGGTGCAGCAGGAGATGCAGAAACAGGAAATGGAGCAGATGCAGGCGATAATGCAGCAGCAGATGCATTAGCAACGCAGTATGAGATGAAGCAAATGGAGATGCAGAAGCAGATGAAGTAGCAGGAGATGCAGTAGCATGTTATGAAGAAGAACGAGATGCAGCAAGCAAAAATGCAGAAGTGGGGGATGCAGCTGCAGGTGATGGAAAGGTGGATGTAGCAGGGTATGCTGTAGCAGATGCAGAAGATGATGCAGCAGGAGATGCAGCAGCAAATGCATAATCAGCAGTAGATTAAGCAGGAGATTCAGCAGGATATACAGCATCAGATATGTAGCAGGAGATTCAGCAAGAGATGCAGCAGCAGGAAATGCAGCAGCAGATGCTGCAGAAGGAGATGCAGTAGAAGGAGAATCAGCATATGATACAGCTGCAGGAGATTTAGCAGCAGATGCAGCAGCAGATTCAGCACCAGGAGGTGTCACCGCATAGGCAGATTCAACAGGAGATGCAGGAGCAGAAAATGCAGCAGGAGATGGTACTGGAAATGCAAGAGCAGGAGATGCAGCAGCAGATGCACCAGCTGGAGATGCAGCAGGAGATGCTGTAGGCTCTTAAATTTTGAAGTGACGCTTTAATAGCCATTCTGATGTTACAGTGCACAAGTCTACACTGAAAGCTCTACAAGTCTTGCTTTACAGAAAAAGCACTCTAAGAGAAGACATTCAGAAGAAGCAGCATTCCATGCTAGCGTCTTCTTTGCGGGAGTTATTTAATTTTCTTAAAGTGCCTTAATAAGCGCAGTTAGGTCTCAATTCAGTAACCTATATTAAAACCGTCTATAAATGGTACTTTGCTCTTCTATAGAAGACTCAAGCGAGAACCAACATTTATTCATAGCATCTTCCCTGTGGTACTTGTTCTGAACGATTTTAAATTTTAAAGTGATGCTTTAATAGCCATTCTGTTGTTTCAATACACAAGCATATACTCAAAGTCCTTCAAGTCTTGCTTTGCAGTGAAAGCGCTATAAGAGAAGACATTCAGAAGCAGCAGCAGTCCATGCTAGCATCTTCCCTGTGGGTGTTATTCGATTTTCCTAAAGTACCTCAAAAGGGGCAGTTAAGTCATAATTCAGTACCTTATACTAAAACCTTCAGTTAGTCATGCTTTGCAGCTTGCATTGAAAACACTTCCAGAGAAGTCGTTCTGCAGTGAAAGCACTGTAAGAGAAGACATTCAGAAAGAGCAGCATTCCATGCTACAATATTCTCTGCGGGAGTTATTATATTTTTCTAAAACATCAGGAAATGGATGTGCTGGAGTTGCAGTAGGAGATGAAGTCGGAGATGAATATTCGGAAAGCAGCAGCAGGAGATTTTGCAGCAAATGCAACAGCGGGAGATGCAGCAGCAGGAGATGCCACAGGATGAGATTCAGCAGGATATGCTACAGAATGAGATGCAGAAGGAGATGCAGCAGCAGGAGATGCAGCATAACATGAAGCTGGAGAAACAGATTCAGCAGGAGATGCAGAAGTACGAGATACTGCAATAGATGCAGGATATGCAGCATGTGATGCAGCAAGAGATGCATATTCAGCAGTAGAGATGTAGCTGGAGATGCATTAGGAGATGCTTCAGCAAATGCAGCAGCAGGAGATGCTTCAGCAAATGCAGCAGCAGATGCAGTAGGAGATGCAGCAGGAGGAGATGCAAAAAGAGTAGTTGCTGCAGCCGGATATGCAGCAGGATATTCAGTAGCATATGATGCAGGAGATGAGGCAGCAGCAGATGTAGGAGAAGATGAAGCAGAAGATGCAGCAGCAGATACAGCAGGAATTGCAGCAGAAGGAGATGAAGAAGGAAATGTAGCATTAGGAAATGAAGCAGCAGGAGATGAAGCTGCAGGAGATGCAGCAGGAGAAGCAGGAGGAGATGCAGTAGGGGACGCAGTGGGAGAAGAACCAGCAGGGGATGCAACAGCAGGAGCTACAGCACCAGGACATGCTGCTGCAGCAGATGCAGAAGCAGATTCAACAGCATATTTATCAGAATATGCAGCAGCAGAAGCAGATGCAGCAGTAGCAGATGGAGCGGAAGATGCAGAAGATGCAGCAGAAGATGCAGCAGAAGATGCAGCAGAAGATGCAGATTCTGTATGAGATACAGCAGAATATGCAGATTCAGCAGGGAGGCAGCAGCAGGAGGTGCAGCGGGAGGAGATGCAGCAGCAAAAGATGCTGCAGGAAATACAACAGAATGAGAGTCAGCAGGAAATGCAGCAGGACGAGATGCAACATGAGGTGCAGCCACAGGAGATGCAGCGGGAGATAAAGCAGATGAGATGCAGCAGAAAATGAAGCAAGAGGATATTCAGCAGGAGATGTAGCAGCAGATTTATCAGCAGATTCAGCAGGAGATGCATCAGAAGGAAATGCAGCAGAGGGAGATGCAGAATAAGGATATGCAGCTGATGCAGCAGGAGATGCAACAGCAAGAGATGCAGCAGCAGAAGATGCAAAAAGAGATGCAGGAGCAGGAGATTCACCAGGAGATGCAGTAGAAGATGCGTCAGAAGGAGATGCAGCAGTAGGAGATGGCGTTGCAGCAAATGCAGTAGCAGATTCAGTAGGAGATGCAGCAGGATGTGCAACAGCCAGACATGCAGCAGCAGGAGATGCCACAGAAGATGCAGCAGAAGAAATGCAGCAGAAGAAATGCAGCAGCAGGAGATGCTGCAGAAACTGCAGCAGCCAGAGATGAAGCAGAAGGAGGTTCAGCATCAGGAGATGTAGAAGTAGATGCAGACGCAGGAGATGCAGCAGGAGATACAGCAGTAGCAGATGAAGCAGCAGATGCAGAAAGAGGTTCAGCAGCAGATGACGCAGCAGCAGAAGCAGCAGTAGGATATGTAGCAGCAGATGCAGCATGATATGTTGCAGGAGGAGATGAAGCAGGTAATGCAGCAGCATAAGATGAATCAGGAGATGCAAAAGTACTCAAAGCAGCGGGAGATGCAGCAGAAGAACATGCAGCAGGAAATGCAGCATCAGATGAATCAGTAGATTCAGCAGGAGATGCAGCATCAGAAGCAGCAGCAGATGCAGAAGCAGTTGCTACCAGAAATGATGCTGGAAAAGATGCAGCAGCAGGAGATGCATCAGGAGATGTAGCAGCAGGAGATGCAGAAGCAGCAGATGCAGCAGCAGGAGATGCAGCAGCAGGGGATACCTCAGCAGGATATGTAGCAGAATATGCAGCTACAGGGGATGAAGCCGCAGCAGATGCATCAGGAGATGCAGCCAGAGGTGCAGTAGGATGAGTTGCAGCAGTAGGAGCTGCAAACAGAGATTCAGCAAAAAGAAAGGCAGCTGGAGATGCTGCAAGAGGAGATGAAAGAGGAGATTCAGAAGTAGATGCAGCAGTAAGAGATGTAACAGGAGATGCAGCAACAAAAAAATCAGGAAGATATAAATAAGCAGCAGATGCAGCAGCATATGCAGCAGCAGGAGATTCAAAAGCAGGAATTGCAGCAGCAGGAGATGATGCAGCAGCAGGACGTGAAGCAGGAGATGCAGCAAGATATGCAGCTGCAAGAGATGCAGGTGCAGGTGATGCAGCAGCAGGAGATGCAGCTGGAGATGCAGCAGCATCAGATGAAGCAACAGATATAGCAGTAGGAGAGGCAGCTGGAAATCCAGCAGCCAGAGATGCAGAAGTAGGAGATATATTAGGAGATGCTGCAGGAATTGCAGCAGCATGAGATGCAGTAGGAATTGCAGCAGAAGGAGATTCAGCAGCAGGAGATGCAGTAGCAGGAGATGCAGCAAAAGATGTATCAGCAAGAGCTGATTTAGCAGAAGATGCATCAGCAGGATATGCAGCAGGACATGCACCAGCAGGAAATGCTTCATGTACTGCTGCATCTCCAGATAAAATTCCTGCTGCTACATCTCCTGCTTCTGTATCTCCTGCTGCTACATCTCCTGATGCATCCTCTGCTCATGCATCTGCGGATGCATCCTCTGATGCTCCATTTCCTGTTGCATCTGCTGCTTCATCCCCTGCTGCATCTCTTTCTGCTCCATCTGGTGCATCTGCTGTTGCTTCTGCTGCTGCATCATCTACTGCTGCTTCTTCTGATAAATCCCGTGCTTCTGCATTTCCTGCTGCATCTCCTCCTGCAGCATATCTTGCTGCATTACCTTCTGCTGCATCTCCTGCTGCATTTCTTTCTACAGCATCTCCTGCTGCGTCATCTACAGCAGCATCTTCTGCTGCTACATCTCCTACTGAATCTGCATCTCCTGATGCATCTGCTGCTGCACCTATTGCTGCTGCATCTGCTGCCTCTGCAGCTGCATCTACATTTCCAGCTACTGCATCTCCTGCTGCATTTCCTCTTGCTGCATCTTCTGTTGCATTTCTGGTAACTGCATCTCCTTAATCTGCTGCTGCATCTGCTGCTGCCTCATGTACTGCTGCATCTCCTGCTGCATTTCCTTCTGATGCAACTCCTGCTGCATAATCTGGTGAATCACCTGCTGAATATGCATCTCCTGCTGTATCTCCTGCTGCTGCACCTCATGCTGCTGCATCTGTTGCTGCATATCCTGCTGCTTCTGGTGATTCTATATCACCTACTGCATCTGCTGCTGCATCTCCTGCTTCTGCATCTTCTCCTGCATCTGCTGCCGCTGCATCTGCTGCTTCATCTCCTGCTGCTGTATTTCCAGCTGTATCTCCTGCTGCTGTATCTCCTCCTACATGCTCTGCTGATTCATCTGCGGACGTATATACTGATGCTGCATATCCTGCTACATCTGCTGCTGAATCTCCTGCTACTGAACCTCCGTCTGTGGCATCTCCTACTGCATATCCTGCTGGTTGCATTTGCGGCTGCACTTCCTGCTGCTGCATCTCCTGCTGCCTCTCCTGCTGCATTTCCTGCTGCAACTGCTGCTGCATCTACTGCTACTTCATCTACTGCTGCATCTCCTACTACATCTCCTGCTGCCTCATATTTTTCTATATCTCCTTCTGCTTCGTCTGCTGCTGCATCTCTATCTGCTGTATCTCATGTTGCACCTTCTATTGAAGTATCTCCTGATTCATCTCCTGCTGCATATCCTGCTGCTTCTTCTCGTTCTGCATCACCTGCAGATGCATCTCCTGCTGTATCTCCTGCTGCTGCATATTCATCTGCATTTCCTGCTGCAGCTTTTTCTGAATCTACTACTGCTGCATCTGCTGAATCTACTGCTGTATCTGCTGTTGCTTCATCTACTGCTGCATCTCCTGATAGACCTCCTGCTGTTGCATCCTCTGATGCTGCATCTGATGCTGCTTTCTCTCTTGCTGCATTTTCTGTGGCTGAATCTCCTGCTATATTTCCTTCTGCTGCATATTCTTTACTTCATCTACTACTCTGCACCTCCTGCTGCTGCATCTCCTCCTTCTGCATCATCATCGGCTGAATATCCTGTAACATCTCCTGCTTCTTCATCTCCTGCTGCTCCGTCTCCTTCTGCATATGATGATGCTGCATCTCCTGTTACTTCTGCTGCTTCTGCATTCCCTGCTGCATCTCCCGATGCTGGAACTCCTTCTGCATCTCCTTCTGCATCTCCTGCTACTACATCCCCTGCTGCTGCATTTCCTGCTGCATCTCCTGCTGATGCATCTCCTTCAGAATCTGCTGCTATATCTGCTTCTGCATCTCCTGCTCCTTTCTCTCCTGCTGCATTTCCTGCTTCATCTCCTACTGCATCTACTTCTCCTGCATATCCTGCTGCATTTCTTGCTGCATCTCTTACTGCATTTCGTGCTGATACATTTCTTGCTGCATCTCCTACTAGATGCATCTACCTTACTACATTTGCTGCCTCATATCCGGATGCATCTTCTGATGTACCTCGTGCTGCTGCAAATCCTGCTTCATCTTCAGCTGATGCATCTGTGGCTTCATCACCTGGTATGTCATCACCTGCTAAGTCATCTGCTGCAGTATTTCCTGCTGCAGCATCTCTTGCTCCTGCATTTAATGCTGCATTTCCTGCTGCATCTGTGGCTGCTCTGCTGCTACTTCATATCCTGCTAAATCTTCTGCTACATATCCTATTGTTGCATCTCCTGCTGCAACATATCCTGCTTCTGCACCTCTTAATACATCTCATGATAATGTATCATCTCTTGCTACTGCACCTCCTGCTGCACCTACTGCTTCTGCATATCTTGCTGCATCTTCTGCTGCTGCTTCTGCTTCTGCTGCTGCTGCATCTGCTGCATGTTCTGCTGCATCTCCTCCTGATGCTTCTCCTGCTTCCTTCTGAAGTTTCTGCTGCATGTCCTGCTCCGGCATCTTCTACTGCATCTCCTCCTGCTGCTTATTCTGCTGCATCTACTTCTGCTGCACTTCCTGCTGCATCTCCTGCTGATGCATCTCCTACTGTGAATCTGCTGCAGCATCTCCTGCTGAATCTGCATCTACTGCTGCATCTGCTGCTGCATCTCCACCTGCTGTATCTGCTGCTTCTGCATTTGCTGCTTAATCTCCTCCTGCATTTCCTATTGCTGCATCTCCTCCCACTGCATCTTTTCCTGCTGTGTCTGCTGCTACATAACCTGCTGAATCTCCTGCTGCTGGATCTGCGGCAGCTGCATCTCCTGCTTCTTCATCTCCTGCTCTTGCATCTCGATCTGCTGTATCTCCTCCTGAATCTCCTTCGGCATCTCATGCTGCTACATATCCTGTTACATCTCCTGATGCATCTCCTTCTGAATATGTATCTCCCGATGCATCTCCTCCTGCTGCATCTCCTCTTGCTGTGTATTCTGCGGCATCTCCTGCTGCATCTCCTGCTACTGCATCTCCTGCTGCAACTCCTGCTGCATCTGCTGCTGAATATGCATATCATGCTGCATCTCCTGCTGCTGCATCCCCTGTTGCTCTGTCTTCTGCTCTATCTCTTGCTTTATCTGCTGCTGCTACATCTCCTTCTGCATCTGCTGCTGCTGTATCTCCTGCTGCATCTCATGCTACATGTCCTGCAGCTGCATCTCCTCCTGTTAAATCTCCTCCTGAAGCTGCTGGCACCTTTCCTGCTTCATCTGCTGCTTCATATTTTCCTGCATCTCCTCCGGCTGCATCTGCTGGTGCATATCCTGCTGTTCTAACTCCTGCTGCATTTCCTTCTGCATCTCCTGCTGCTGGATCTCCTCCTGCATCTCCTGATGATGAATCTGATGCTACATCTTGTTCTGCATCATCTCCTGTTGCATCTCATTCTGCTGAAACTCCTGCTGCTTCGTACACTGCTGCATCTTCTGCTTATGCATCTCCTGCATCATCTCCTGCTGCTGCATCTCCTTTTGCATTACATGCTGCATCTTTCCTTGCTGCATGTCCTGCTGCTGCATCTCCCTCTACCTCATCTGCTGGTATTTAATTTGCTGCTGCATCCGCTGCTGCATCTCCTGCTGCTGAATTTCCTGCTGCTGCATCTCCTCCTACATCTCCTGCTGCATTTATTGGTGCTGCATTACCTGCTGCTGCAACTCCTGCTGCTGCAAATCATGCTGCATCTCCTGCTATATAACCTCCTGCTGCATCTCCTCCTGCTGCATCTCCTCCTACTGCATCTGCTGCTTCTGCATCTGCTGCTTAAACTCTTGCTGCATTTCTTGTTGCTGCATCTCCTCCTTCTACATCTCCTGCTGCTTTATCTCCTGATCTTGCATCTCCTCCTGCTGAGGCATCTCATGTTGCTACATATCCGGCTACATCTCCTGATGCACCTCCTTCTGAATATACATCTCCTGCTGCATCTCCTCCTGCTGCATCTCCTGTTGCACTTTCTTCTGCTGTATCCCCTGGTGCATCTCCTACTGCTGCATCACCTGCTATTGAATCCCCTGCTGCATCTCCTAATGCTGCATGGCGTGATGCTGCATCTCTTGATGCATCTCCTGCTGCTGCATCTCCTGCTGCATCTCCTGCTGAATCTCCTACTGCTGCTTCTCCTGCTGCTTCATCTCCTTATCTGCTGCTGCATGTCCTGCTACATCTTCTGCTGCTGAATTTCCTGCTGCTGCATCTCCGTCTTCTGTATCTACTACTGCATGTCCTGCTGCATCTCCCTCTGCCTCATCTACTGGTACTTAATTTGCTGCGGCATCTGCTGCTGCATCGCATGCTGCTGCATCTCCTCCTGCATCTCCTGCTGCATTTCTTGGTGCTGAATCTTCTGCTAATGAATCTCCTGATCAATCTCCTGCTGCATTTCCTGCTGCATTTCTCATGATGCATCTTCTGCTGCAAGACCTCCTGCTACGTCTCCTGCTGCTGTATCACTTCCTGATACATCTGCTGCAGCATCTCCTGCTGCTACATCACGTGCTGCTGCATCTGCTGCTGTATCACCTGCTGCATAATCTCCAGCTGCATCTCCTGCTGCCTCAATGCCTGCTGTATATACCGCTGCATTTCCTGCTGCTTCATCTCCTGCTGCTGAATCTCTTTTTACATCTCCTGCTGTATCTCCTCCTGTAGCATCTGCTGCAGTATCTGCTTCTGCGTCCCCTGCATTTGCTGCTACATCTTCTTCTGATTCATCTACTGCTGCATTTCCTGCTACATTTCCTGCTGCTGCATCTCCTGCTGGTGGATCTCGTCCTGAGTCTCCTGCTGATGAATCTGATGCTGCATCTCTTTCTGCTACATCTCCTGCTGCATATCCTGCTTCTGTATATATTGCTGCATTTCCTGCTGATGCATCTCCTGCTCTTGCATCTCCTTCTGCTGAATCCCCTCCTGAATCTCTGGTGGCATCTCATGCTGCTACATATCCTGCTACACCTCCTGCTGCATTTCCTGAATATGCATCTCCTGATGCATCTCCACCTGCTGCCACACCTACTGCTACTTTTGCTTCTGCATCTGCTGCAGCATCTCCTGCTGCTGAATCTCCTGCTGCATCTGCTGCAGCTGCATCTCCTGCTCCGCATCATCTACTGCATGTGCTGCTGCGGCATCTTTTTCTGCTGCATCTCCTACTGCATCTGCTGCTGCATCTCCTGCTGCTGCATCTCGTGCTTCATCTCCTGCTGCATTTCCTGCTGATGCATCTCCTGCTGAATCTCCTTCTATATCTGCTGCTGCTGCATCTCCTGCATCATCTGCTGCTTCTGCTCATGCTTCATCTCCTGCTGCTGCATCTTCTGCTGATATATATCCTGCTGCATCTCCTACGGCTGCAGCTCTGATGCATTTCTTGCTGCTCTATCGCCTGCTGCATCTCCTGCTGGATCTCTTTCTGCTAGATCTCCTGTTGCTGCATCTCCTCCTGCTGCATTTCCTGCTGAATTTACTGCTGCTCCTCCTGCTTCTGCATCTCCTATTGCATCTCCTACTGCTGCATCTCTTGCTTCTGCTTTTCGTTATCCTGCATCACATGCTGAAGCTCCTGTGGAATCTCCTCATGCATATTCTTATGCTGCATCTTCTCCTGCTCTATCACCTGCTGCTGCATCTCCTGCTGCACCTGCTGCTACTGCATCTCCTCCTGCTGCATCGAGTGCTCCTGCATATCCTGCTGCTACATCTACTTCTGCATCTCTTTTTGCTTCGTATCGTACTGCATCTGCTGCTGCATCTGCTGCTGCATCTGCTGCTGCTGTATCCCCTGCTGCATCCCCTGCTGCATCTACGGCTGCTTCCTTTCCTGCTGAATCTACTGCTAAATCTGGTGCTGCATCTGTTGCGATGGCATCTCCCGCTCTTGCATCTCATGCTGCTGAATCTCCTGATGCATCTCCTTCTGAATAGTCATCTCCTGATGCATCTCCTCCTGCTGCACCTGCTGCGGCGTCTCCTGCTGCATCTGCTGCTACTGCATCTCCTGCTACATCTCCTGCTGAATATGCCTATGCAGTGAAATCTCTCCACAAAAGTCTCTTACGAGAGCCAGCATTTAATCGTAGCATGTTTCCCTCAGGTGCGTGTGCTATATTCTCGGAAATGTTGAAGTGACGCTTTAATAGTCATTCTGATGTTACAGTACACAAGTCTACACTGAAAGCTCTACAAGTCTTGCTTTGTAGAAAAAGCACTCTAAGATAAGACCTTCAGAAGAAGCAGCTTTCCATGCTAGCGTCTTCCCTGCGGGCGTAATTCAATTTTCCTAAAGAGCCGTAATAGGCGCAGTTAAGTCACAATTCAGTACCCTACACTAAATCGTTCTGTTAGTCGTGCTTTCCACGTTGCAATGAAAGAGCTTCTACAGAAGACTCTAACGAGAGCCAGCATTTGATCACAGCAGCTTACCTGCGGTTCTTGTGCTGAACGATCTGAATTTTTGAAGTGACGCTTTTTCTGCCGTTTATATGTTACAGTACACAAGCTTATACTGATAGCTCTACAATTCTGGCTTTGTGGTGAAAGCGCTCTAAGAGAACACATTGAGAAGCAGCAGCTTTCCTTGCCAGCTTCTTCCCTGCAGGATTTACTCACTTTTCCCTAAAGCGCTTTAATAGGCGCAGTTAAGTCACAATTGAGTACCTTATACTAAAACTGGCAACTAGTCGTGCTTTGCAGCTTGCAGTGAAAGCGCTTCAAGAGAAGACTCAAATGAGAGCCAGCATTTGATGGTAGCAGCTTCCCTGCCGTACTTATGCTGAACGATTTGAAAGTTTGAAGTGGTGTTTTAATAACCATTCTGATGCTGCAGTACAGAAGCCTAGACTGAATGGTCTACAAGTCTTGCTTTACAGAAAAAGCACTCTAAGAGGAGATATGCAGAAGCTGCAGAATTCCATGCTAGCATCTTCCCTTCAGGAGTTAGTCACTTTTCCTAAAGCGCCTTCCTAGGTGAAGTTAAGTCACAATTCAGTACCCTACACTAAAACAGTCCATAAGAAGTGCTTTGCAGCTTGCAGTGAATGCTCTTTCACAGAAGACTCTTAACGAGAGCCAGCATTTGAATATAGCATCTTCCCTGTGGTACTTGTTCTGAACAATTTGATATTTTGAAGTCACGCTTTAATAGCCATTCTGATGTTGCAGCACACAAACCTAGACTGAAACTTCTACAAGTTTTGCTTTGCAGTGAAAACTCTCTAAGAGATTATATGAGAAGCATCAACATTCCATGCTAGCATCTTCCCTCAGGCAGTTACTCATTTTTCTTAAAGTGCAGTAATTTGTGAAATTAAGTCATAATTCTGTATCCTATACTAAAATGTCCTGTTAGTCGTACTTTGCAGCTTGCAGTGAAAGCGATTCCAGAGAAGACTCTGACGAGAGCAAGCATTTCATGGTGGCATCTTCCCTGCGCTACTTGTGCTGAATGATCTGAAAATATTGAAGTGACGCCTTCATAGCTATTCTGATGCTACAGTGTGCAAGCCTAGACTGAACGTCCTACAAGTCTTGCTTTGCAGAGAATGCGCTATAAGAGAAGACATTCAGAAGCAGCAGCATTCCATGCTAGCGTCTTTGCTGTTGGAGGTATTCGATTTTCCTAAAGCTCGTTATTAGTTGCTATTATATCACTATTCTTTAGCCTACACTTAAACGCTCTATTAGTCGTGTTTTGCACCTCTTAGTGAAAGCGCTTCCAGAGATGATTCTTACGAGAGCCACTATTTGATGCTAGCAACTTTCCAGGGGTATTTGTGCTGAATGCTTTCAAATCTTCAAGTGAAGCCTTACTAGCCATGCTTATGTTACAGTTCACTAGCATAGACTGAAAGTTCATAAATCTTGGTTTACAGTGAAAGCTCTCTAAGAGAAGACATTCAGAAGAAGAAGCATTCCATGCTAACATCTTCCCTGCTGGAGATATTCACTTTTCCTAATGCGCCTTATTAGGCATTATTAAGTTGCTAATAACTAGCCTACACGAAAATGTTGTGCTTTTTGTGCTTTGCAGCTGGCAGTGAAAGCGCTTCATGAAAACATCCTAATGAGAGCCAAAATTAGATGGTAGCACCTTCCCTGTGGTACTTGTGCTGAATGTTCTCAAATCTTGAACTGACGCTTCAAACGTTACAGTTCACAAGCCTAGAGTGAAAATTCTACAAGTCGTCTTTTGCAGTAACAACGCTATTAGAGAAAATGTTAAGAAGCTGTATAATTTCATGCCAGCATCTGCACTGCCTGAGATACTCACTTTTCTGTAAGTGCCTTAATAGGCGCAGATAAGTCACAATTCATTACCCTAAACTAAAATGTGTTATTAGTGCTTTACAGCTTGCAGTGAAAGCGTTATAAGAGAAGACTCTAAGCAGAGCCTGCATTGGATGGTAGCAGCTTCCCTGCAGGACTTGTGCTGAATGCTCTGAAATTTTGAAGTGACGCTTTAGTAGCTGATGATATACTTCAGAATCCGAGACTGAAAGTTCTATAAGACTTGATTTGCAGTGAAAGCACTCTGAGAGAAGACATTCAGAAGCAGCAGCATTCCATACTACCATCTTCCTTGCTGCCGATAGTCACTACTCCTAAAGTGCGTTATTAGGCAAAGTAAAGTAACTATTCAGTAACCTCCATTAAATCATTCTGTTAGTCGTGCTTTCCACGTTGCAATGAAAGCACTTCCAGAGAAGGCTATAACAAGAGCCAGCATGTGATCGTAGCAGCTTCCCTGCCGTACTTGTTCTGAACAATTTTAAATTTTGGAGTGACGCTTTAATACACATGATATTAAAGTACACGTGCCTAGGCTAAAAATTCTACAAGTCTTGCTTTGCAGTGAAAGTGCTATAAGAGAATACATTCAGAAGGAGCAGCATTCCATGCTAACATCTTCCCTTCAGGATTTACATACTTTTCCTAAAGTGCATTATTTTGCCCGTTTAAGTCACAATTCAGTAACTTATTTTAAAATGGTCTATAAGTTGTGCTTCGCAGCTTGTAGTGAAAGCACTTCAAGAGAAGACACTAAAGAAAGCTAGCATATGATCGTAGCAGATTCCCTGCGGTTCTTGTGCTGAACGATTTGAAATTTTGAAGTGATGCTTTAATACCCATTCTGATGTTACAGTACACAAGCCTAGCCTGGAAGTTCTACAAGTCTTTCTTTGCAGTGAAAGCACTCTAAGAGAAGACATTCAGAAGCATCAGCATTCCATTCTAGCATCTTCCATACGGGCTTTACTCACTTTTCCTAAAGCTCCTCCATAGGCGCAGTTAAATCACAATTCTGTAATCAATACTAAACGTTTTGTTAGACGTGCTTTGCAACTTGCAGTGAAAGCGCTTCAAGAGAAGATTCTAAGGAGAGCATGCATTTGATTGTAGCAGCTCCCTTGTGGCACTTTTTCTGAACGTTTTCAAATTTTGCAGTGACACTTTAATAGCCATTCAGATGTTGCAATACAAAAGCCCAGACTGAAAGGTCTACAAGTCTTGCTTTTTAGTGAAAAGGCTTCCAGAGAAGAATCTAACGAATTTCAGTATTTGATCGTAGAATCTTCCCTGCTGTATTTGTGCTGAATTCTCTCAAATTTTCAACTAACGCTTTAACTTCAATTCCGATATTGCAGTACATAAGCTTAGACAGAAAGAGCTACAAGTCTTAGCTTTGCAGTGAAAGCGCTCTAAGAGAAGACATTCAGCATTAGCAACATTCCATGCTAGCATCTTCCCTACTATAGTTATTTGATTTTCTAAAGAGCCTCTCTAGGCGCAATTAAATCACAATACAGTTACTAATAGTAAAACGTTCCAAAAGTCATCCTTTGCAGCATGCAGTGAATGCGTTACCACAGAAGACTCTAACGAGAGCCAGCATGTCATCGCACATACTTCCCTGAGGTACTTGCACTGAACGCTCTGATATTTTGAAGTGACGCTTTAATAGCCCTTCTGATGTTACAGTACACAAGCGTTTACTCAAAGTCCTACATGTCTTGCTTTGCAGTGAAAGCGCTTTAAGAGAAGACATTCAGAAGCAGCAGCATTCCATGCTAGCATCTTTTCATTGGGTGTTATTTGATTTTCCTAAAGCCCCTCAATAGGGGCAGTTAAGTCATAATTCAGATCCATATACTGAAACTATTTGTTCGTCGTTCTTTGCAGCTTGTATTGAAAACACTTCCAGAGAAGTCGTTCTGCAGTGAAAGCGCTATAAGAGAATACATTCAAAATCAGCAGCATTCCATGCTAAAATATTCTCTGCGGGAGTTATGTTTTCATATAAGATCAGGAATGGAGATGTTTGAGTTGCAGTAGGAGATGAAGCCCGAAGAAGTAACAATATAATATTTTGCAGAAAAATGCAGCAGCAGGAGATGCAGAAGCACGAGATACTGCAGTAGATGCAGGAGCAGAAGATGCATTAGGAGATGCAGCAGGAGATGCTTCAGCAAATGCAGCAGCAGGAGATGTAACAGGAGATACTGGTACTGCAGGAGATCACAGAATCACAGAATCATAGAATAACCAGGTTGGAAGAGACCCACTGGATCGTCGAGTCCAACCATTCCCACCAATCCCTAAATCATGCTCCTAAGTACCTCATCCACCCTAACCTTAAACACCTCCAGGGAAGGCGAGTCAAACACCTCCCTTGGCAGACTGTTCCAATGCCTAACCACCCTCTCCGTGAAGAACATTTTCCTAATCTCAAATCTAAATCTCCCCTGGCAGAGCTTGAGGCCATTCCCTCTCGTCCTGTCCCCTGTCACTTGGCAGAAGAGGCCAGCTCCCTCCTCTCCACAACCTCCCCCCAGGTAGTTGTAGAGAGTAATAAGGTCTCCCCTCAGCCTCCTCTTCTCCAGGCTGAACAACCCCAGCTCTCCCAGTCACTCCTCATAAGATTTGTTCTCCAGCCCCTTCACCAGCTTTGTTGCCCTTCTCTGGACTCGCTCCAGAGCCACAACATCCCTCTTGTGGTGAGGGGCCCAGAACTGAACACAGTACTCGAGGTGTGGTCTCACCAGTGCCGAGTACAGGGGGAGAATAACCTCCCTGGACCTGCTGGTTATGCCGTTCCTGATACAAGCCAGGATGCCATTGGCCTTTTTGGCCACCTGGGCACACTGCTGGCTCATGTTCAGTCGGTTGTCAACCAGCACCCCCAGGTCCCTCTCCTCCTGGCAGCTTTCCAGCCAGGTTTCTCCTAGTTTGTACCTCTGCTTAGGGTTGTTGTGCCCCAAGTGCAGGACCCGGCATTTGGCCTTGTTAAACCTCATGCCGTTGGTCTCAGCCCAGCAGTCCAGCCTGTTCAGATCCCTTTGCAGAGCCTCCCTACCCTCCCGCAGATCGACACTTTCTTCCCAGCTTGGTGTCATCTGCAAACTTGCTAAGGGAGGACTCAATGCCTTCATCCAGGTCGTTGATAAAGACATTAAACAGGACTGGACCCAGCACTGAGCCCTGGGGAACCCCACTTGTAACTGGCTTCCAGCTGAATTTAACTCCATTTACCACCACCCTCTGGGCCCGGTCATTCAACCAGTTTTTCACCCAGGAGAGTGTGCACCGGTGCAGGCCAGAGGCCGACAGTTTCCGAAGCAGAATGCTATGAGAAACTGTATCAAAGGCTTTACTGAAGTCCAGGAAGACTACATCCACAGCCTTTCCCTCGTCCAAGAGTTTAGTCACTTGGTCATAGAAGGTGATCAGATTATTCTGGCAAGACCTGCCTTTCATGAACTCGTGTTGACTGGGCCTGATCACCCGGTTCTCTTGCAAGTGCTTCATGATCGACTCAAGATCACCCGCTCCGTGACTTTCCCCGGTACCGAGGTCAGGCTGACAGGTCTGTAGTTCCCTGGATCCTCCCTGCACCCCTTCTTATAGATGGGCACGACATCAGCCAGCCTCCAGTCCAGTGGAACCTCCCCAGTCATCCAGGACTGCTGGAAGATGATGGCAAGTGATTTGGCCAGCACATCCGCCAGTTCCCTCAAAACTCTTGGGTGGACTCCATCCGGCCCCATAGACTTGTGGGCATCTAGCTGGGCAAGCAAGTCTCTAACCACCTCCTTTTGGACCTTGGGAATCTCATACTTCTCTTCCAACCCCTGGGGTTGTGCACAGAGGGAACAATATTCCTTACTGTTAAAGACTGAGGCAAAGTAGGCATTGAGCACTTCAGCCTTGTCTTCATCCCCTGTTACTCTTGTTCCCTTTGCATCTACTAGGGACTGGAGATTCTCCCTAGCCCTCCTTTTGCTGTTGATGTATTTGTAGAAAGACTTTTTGTTGTCTTTCACAGTCTTGGCAAATCGCATTTCTAGTTGGGCCTTAGCCCTCCTGATTTTTTCCCTGCACGTTCTCACTTCCTCCCTATAGTCCACCCAGGATGCCTGCCTCTTCCTCCAGAGGTCGTAGACCCTCCTCTTCCTATTGATGTCTCTTAGGACCTCCCTACTCAACCATGCTGGTTTCTTACCCAGCTGGCTACTTTGCTGGAACTTGGGGACGGCTTTCTCCTGAGCTGCTAGGAGTTCCTTCTTGAAGAGCGCCCAGCCCTCATGGACACCTTTGCCTTCAAGGAGCGCCTCCCACGGGACTTTTCTGACCAGCCTTCTGAACAGCCCAAAGTCTGCTCTCTGAATGTTTAGGGCTACTGTTCTGCTAACCTCCTTCTTCATTTTACCCCGCACTGAGAACTCTATCATCTCATGATCGCTTTGCCTCAAGCGTCCTCCAACCTTCACATCCCCACCAGTCCTTCTCTGTTCACCAACAGCAGGTCCAGGAGGGCACCGTCCCTTGTCAGTTCACTCACCAGCTGTGTGAGGAAGTTGTCTTCCACACACTCCAGGAACCTCCGGGACTGCTTCCTTTCTGCTGTATTATACTCCCAGCCTATATCTGGGAAATTGAAGTCTCCCACAAGGACTACAGGTAGTGATTTTGAGACTACACTCAGTTGTTTGTAGAAGAGCTCATCAGCTGCTTCTTCTTGGCTGGGTGTTCTATAGCAGACTCCCATCACAATCCCTTCCTGCCCATGGACTCCTCTGATTTTCACCCACAGGCACTCAGTCCCATCCTGACCGTAGTCCAGTTCGAGGGTATCAATGCCCTCTCTAACATAGAGGGCTACCCCGCCTCCTCTTCTGCCCTTCCTGTCCTTCCTAAAGAGTTTATACCCCACCATGGGTACGCTCCAGTTGTAATGAAGCAGCAGGAGAAGTAGCAGCAGATGTAGCAGTAGATACTGATTCTGCAGGAGGTGTAACAGCGGGAGATGCTGCAGGAAATGCAGCAGCAGAAGATACAGAAGCAGGAGATTCAGCAGGAGGTGCAGGAGCAGGAGATACATAAGGGGATACAAATCAGAATCAGCAGCAGGAGATTAAGCAATAGAAAGTGAAGCAGGAGATGCAGTAGAAGATGCAGCAGGAGGTTCTGCAGGAGATGCAGCAGCAGGATATATTGCAGAAGATGCAGCAGCAAGAAACATGGCAGCAGGAGATGCTGCAGAAACTGCAGCAGCCAGAGATGAAACCGAAGGAGGTTCAGCATCGGGAGATGTAGAAGTAAATGGATACGCAGGAGATGAAGCAGGAGATACAGCAGTAGCAGGTGAAGCAGCAGATGCAGAAGGAGGTTCAGCAGTAGCAGAAGAGGCAGCAGATGCAGAAAAAGATTCAGCTGCAGATGCAGCAGCAGATGTAGAAGCAGTTGCAGCAGGAGATGATGCAATAGGAGATGCAGCAGCAGATGATGCAGCAGCAGATGCAGAAGCAGTTGTAGCAGATGATGCAGTATGAGATGCAGCAGCAGGAGATGCAGTAGCAGCAGATGCAGCAGCAGGGGATACCGCAGCAGGATATGTTGCAGAATATGCAGGAGCAGGGGATGAAGCCAGAGGTGCATTAGGATGAGATGCAGCAATAGGAGATACATCAGGAGATACAGCGGGAGATGCAAAAGTAGGAGCTGCAAAAGGAGATTCAGTAGGAAGAGAGGCAGCTGGAGATGTTGCAAGAGGAACTGAAAGAGGCTATTCAGAAGTAGATAGAGCAGTGGGAGATGTAACAGGAGATGCTGCAGCAGGAGATGCAGCAGGAGATGCAGCAACAAAAAAATCAGGAAGATATAAATAGAGAACAGATGCAGCAGGAGGAGACTCAGAAGCAGGAACTGCAGCAGTAGGAGATGCAGCAGCAGGAGATGCAGCAGGACATGTAGCAGGATATGCAGCTGCAAGAGATGCAGGTGATGCAGCAGCATGAGATGCAAAGAAAGAGATGCAGCAGGGGAGGCAGGAAAACTTGATGTAGCAGCAGATGCAGCGGGAGGAGATGCAACAGGATTTGCAGCAGTGGTAGAATCAGCAGCAGCACAAGCAGCAACACAATCAGCAGCACAAGCAGCAATGGTCAATACAGCAGCAGATGCAGCAGTAGCAGTAGAAGCGGCAGATGATGCAGCAGCCCGAGATGCAGAGGATTCAGCAGGAGATGCAGCAGCAGGAGATACAGCAACAGGAGATGCAGCAGGAGAACATGCAGCAGAAAATGCCGCAGCATAGATTCAGCAAGAGATGCAGCAGCAGGAGATGCAACTGGAGATTCAGCAGGAGGAGATGTAGCAGTAAATGCAGCAGCAGGAAATGAAGAAGCAGGTGATGCAGTAGAAAGCTATGCAGCACACGATGCAGCAGGAGATGTAGAGGCAGGTTATGCAGCAGCAGCAGGAGGTGCAGTAGGAGATGCAGCAGCCAATACAGCAGCAGATGCAGCAGCAGGAGATGCAGCAGCAGGATATGCAGCAGCAGAATGTGCAGCAGGAGATACAGTAGCAGCAGATGCAGCAGGAGTTGCAGCAGCAGATGCAGCAGGAGTTGCAGCAACAAATGCAGCAGCAGATGCAGCAGCAGATCTAGAAGAATTGCAGTAGCAGGAAATGCAGCATCATGACACAGCAGGTGATACAGCAGCAGAATGTGCAGCAGGAAGTGCATATTCAGCAGGAGATGCAGCAGGAGATTCAGAAGGAGATGCAGCAGGAGATGCAGCAGCAAGAATTGCAGCAGGAGATGCAGCAACAAGAATTGCAGCAGGAGATGCAGCAGTATTAGATGGAGTAGTAGGAGGTACAGTAGCAGATGCAGCACCACATTTATCGGGAGATGCAGCAGCAGTATATGCAGCAGCAGGAGATGCAACAGCTGGAGATGCAGCAGCAGGAGATGTAGGAATTGATGCAGCAGGAGATGCAGCAGTAGGTGCAGCAGGAGATATAGTAGCAGGAGATTTTGCAGCAGGAGATGTAGAAGAGATGATGCAGCTGGAGATGTAGATTCAGCAGGAGAAGCAGGAACAGGAGATTCTATGCAAGATGCAGAAGCCGGAGATGCTGCAAAGAATGAAGTATCAAGGGACGCAGCACCGGGAGATGCATTACAAAATACAGCAGCAGGAGATACAGCAGGAGATGAAGCAGCAGGAGAAGCAACACCAGGAGATGCAATAGGATATGCTGAATCCGGATATGCAGCAGCAGGATAGGCAGCAGTAGTTTATAAAGCAGCAGGAGATGCCCCAGCAGCAGCTGCATCAGCAATGCAGCAGGAGATGAATCGGAGATTCAGCAGAAATAGATGCCACAGCAGATGCAGCAGGAGATGTAGATTCAGCAGGAGATGTAGCAACAGGGGATACTGCAGCAGATGCAGCAGCAGGAGATGTAAAAGAAAGAAATGCAGCAGGAAATGAAGCACCAGGAATGCCACAGCAGAAGATGCAGGATCAAGAACATCAGCAGCAAGAGATGCTGCAGGACTTGTATCAGAAGAGGATGCAGCAGCAGATGCAGCAGGAGGAGATTCAGAAGAACATGCAGCAGCAGGAGACGCAGAAGCAGATGATGTAACAGGAGATGCAGCAGCAGGACATGCAACAGCAGTATATGCAGCAGGACAAGATGAAGCAGGATATAGAGCAGCAGGAGATGCATTAGGAGGTGAAGCAGAAGTATATGCAGCATGAGATGCAGCAAAAGATGCAGTGACAGGAAATGCAGCAGGAGATGAAGCAGCTGGACATGCAGCAGGATATGCAGCAGCAGCAGATGCAGCAGGAGATTCAGCAGCAAGAGATGATGTGAAGTAGATGCAAATAATAAGATGCAGCAGCTTGAAGTGCAGCAGCAGCAGATGCAGCAGCAGATACAGCAGCAGGAGAGGCAGCTGGAGATCCAGCAGCAGGAGATCCAGCAGCAGGAGATGCAGAAGTAGAAGACATATCAGGTGATGCAGCAGCAGATGAAGCATCAGGATATGCAGCAGGAATTGCAGCAGCACATGTAGCAGGAGATGCAGAACCAGGAGAAGCAGCAGGAGGAGATGCAGTGCCAGGAGAGGCAGCTGGAGATGCATATTCATCAGGAGATGAAGCAGAAAGATATGCAGCAGGAGAAGCAGCAGCAGGAGATGCAGCAGCAGATTCAGCAGGAAATGTAGCAGCAGTAGATGCAGAAGCAGGAGATGCAGCAAAAGATGCATCAGAAAGAGATGAATCAACAGGAGATGCATTAACAGGATATGGAGCAGGAGATGCATCAGCAGGAAATGCTTCATGTACTGCTGCATCTCCTGCTACTTGATGTCATCCTGCATCTCCTGTTGCTACATCTGCTGCTTCATCTCCTGCTTCTCTATCTTCTTTTGCTACATCTCCTGCTGCATCCTCTGCTTCTGTATCTCCTGCTGCTACATCTCCTGCTGCATCCTCTTCTCATGCATCTGCGGATGCATCTCCTGATGCTCCACTTCCTGTTGCATCTGCTGCTTCATTCCCTGCTGCATCTCTTTCTGCTCCATCTGGTGCATCTGCTGCTGCATCTGCTGCTGCTTCATCTACTGCTGCATCTCCTGTTAAATCTCCTGCTGCTGCATCTCCTTCTGCTGCATCTCCTGCTTCATATCCTACGGCGTCTCCCCCTCCTGCTGTATTACCTGCTGCATCTCTTCCTTCAGCATCTCCTGCTGTGTCATCTGCAGCAGCATCTTCTGCTGCTACATTTTCATACTGAATCTGCATCTCCTGATGCATCTGCTGCTGCATCTATTGCTGCTGCATCTGCTGCCTCTGCAGCTGCAGCTGCATCTCCTCTTTCTCATCTTCTGCTGCATTTCCTGCTGCTGCATCTCCTTCATCTGCTGCTGCATCTGCTATTGTATTTCCTGCTGCATCTCATCCTGCTGCATTTCCTGCTGCATTTGCTGCTGCATTTCTACTTCTCCACCTGCTTCAACTTCTGCTGCTGCATCTTCTTCTGTATCTTCTGCTGTTTATCTCCTGCTGCATCTCGTGCTGCTGCATCTCCTAAATCTGCTGTTACATCTGCTGCTACTTCATGTACTGCTTCATCTCTTAAATCTGCTGTTACATCTGCTGCTATTTCGTGTACGGCTGCATCTCCTGCTACATCTCCTGCTGAATGCATTTGCGGCTTCATCTCCTGCTGCTGCATCTCCTGCTACATCTCCTTCGGCTGCACCTCCTGCGATATTTTTTGGTGCAACTCATGCAGCTCCAATTGCTGCTGCATCTGCTGCTGTTTATATCTTGCGGATGCATCTCCTGTTTGTGCATCTCTTGCTGAATCTCTTCCTGCTGCATCACCTGCTGCATCACCTATTGCTGGATCTGCAGCATATGTTGCTTCATCTGGTGCTGCTTCACCTACTGCTGCACCTTTTGCAACATATCCTGCTACTGCATCATCTGCTGCTGCAGCATCTCCTGTTTAATCTCCCTCTGCATTTCCAGCTCCAGCATCTCCTGCTGCATCAATAGCTGCTGCATCTCTTATGCATCTCCTTCTACCGCATATGCTACTGCATCTGCTGCTGCTGTACCTCCTCCTGCTGCATCTCTTGTTAAATCGTCTTCTGCTGCATCTCTTGCTGAATCTCCCCCTGCTGCATCTCATGTTGCATCTCCTCTGGCTGCATCTCCTGTTGCATCTCTTCCTGCGCATCTCCTGCTGAATGACCTCGTGCTAAATCTCTTGGTGCAACTCCTGCTACGGCATCTCCTGCTCTATCTGCTGCTTCTGCATCTCCTGATGCATCCCCTGCTACTCCACTTCATCCTGCTGCATCTCATGCTGCATCTCATGCTGCTATATCTCCTGCTGCTTCATCTTCTGCTGCTGCATCTCTTGCTCCATGTTCTTCTGCTGCATCTCCTGTTTCTGCATCTCCATCTGTTTCGTCTGCTCCTGCATCTCCTGCTTTATCTCATGTTGCACCTCCTATTGAAGCATCTCTGGAGTCATCTTCTTTCTGCTGCATATCCTGCTGCTTCATCTCCTTCTGCATCTCCTTCTGCATCACCTGCAGATACATCACCTGCAGAGGCATCTCCTGCTGTATCTCCTGATCCTGCATATTAATCTGCATTTCCTGCTGCAGATCTTTCTGAATCTACTACTGCTGCATCTGCTGAATCTGCTGCTGCATCTGCTGCTGCTTAATCTACTGCTGCATCTCCTGATAGATCTCCTGCTAATGCATCTGCTCTAGCATCCTCTTCTGCTGCATCTGCTGCTGAATCTCTTCCTTCTTCATTTCCTGATGAATCTCCTGTAGCACCTCCTGCTTCTTCATCTCCTGCTGCTCCATCTCCTACTACATATGATGCTGCTGCAACTCCTGCTACTACATCCCCTGCTGCTGCATTCCCTGCTGCATCTCCTGCTGCTGCATCTCCTTCTGCTGCATCTCCTTCTGCATCTCCTTCTGCATCTCCTGCTACTACATCCACTGCTGCTGCTTTTCCTGCTGCATCTCCTGCTGCTGCATCTCCTGAGGCATCTTCCCTATCTGCATCTCCTCCTGCTGCTTCTCCTGCTTCAGTATATATTTCTGCATTTCCTGCTGCTGCATCTCCTGTTGCAATCCTGCTGCATCTGCTTCTGCATCACATGATGCATCTCCTACTGCTGCATCTCCTGCTGCTGCATCTCCTGCTGAATCTGCTGCTAAATCTGCTGCTGCATCTTCTACTGCTTTCTCTCTGGCATTTCCTGTGGCTGTATATCCTGCTGCATCTCCTGCTTAATGTCCTGCTGTATCTTCTGCTACTGCATCTCCTGCTTAATGTCCTGCTGTATCTTCTGCTACTGCATCTCCTGCTTCTATATCTCCTATTGCATTTCCTGCTGCTGAATCTCCTGATGCTGCATTTTTTGCTCCTCTGTCTCCTGCTGCTGCATCTCCTGCTGCATCTTCTTCTTCATATCCTGCTGCTGCATCTGCTGCTTCTGCATCTCCTGCTACATCAGATACTGCTGCATCTCCTGCAGCTGCATCTCCTGGTGCACCTGATGCTGTTTCATCTCTTTTTGCAGCATTTCCTGCTTAATCTGCCGATGCATCTGCTGCTGCTATGTCCTGCTACATCTCGTCATGATGCATATCCTGCTGCATCTGCTGAAGATTCTCTTCCTATTGCATCTCCTGTTGAATTTGCATTTCCTGCTGCTCTGTTTCTGTATCTGCTGCTGCTGCATGTCTTGCTGCATTTCCTCCTGAAGCTTCTCCTGCTGTGTTACCTTCTGGATTTCCTGCTGCATCTCTTACTCCTGCATCTTCTATTGCAGCTCCTCCTGTTGATTATCCTGCTGCATCTCCTGCTGATGGATCTCCTACTGATGAATTTCCTACTGAATCTGCATCTACTGCTGCATTAGCTGCTGCATCTCCACCTGCTGTATCTACTGCTTCTGCATTTGGTGCTTAATCTCCTGCTGCATTTCCTGTTGCTGCAACTCCTTCTGATGCATTTCCTGCTGCTGCATCTCGTCCTGCTGCATCTGCTGCTGCATAACCTGCTCAATCTCCTGCTGCTACATCCCCTGCTGCTGCATCTCTTACAGTATCTCCTACTGCTTCATCTCCTTTCTCTGCATCTCCTGCTGCATCTACTACTGCATCTCTTGCTGTGGAATCTGCTGCTCCTGCATCTACTGATTCATCTTCTCCTTCTGCATGTCCTGCTTCATCTTCTCCTTCTGCATCTCCTGCTGCATCTTCTACTTCTGCATCTCCTACTGCTGCGTCTCCTTCATCATCTCCTCTTGCTTCTCCTCCTACTGCAAATCCTGCTTAATCTCCTGCTGCAACTCCTGATGCTATACCATCTGAAGCATCTCTTCCTGCTGCATCTCCTACTGAATCGGCATCTACTGCTTCATCTGCTTCTGCAATCTCTTTCTGTTGCGTCTCCTGCATCTCCTGCTGCTGCATCTCCTGCTGCATCTCCTGCTGCATATCCTGCTACTGCATTTCCTGGTGCTGCATCTCCTGCTCCATATCTGCATCTGTGGATTCATCTCATGATGCTGCCCTCTTGCTGGTTCTCCGGAATCTCCTTTTCCTGCAAACCCTGCTGCATCTACAGCTGCTACATACCCTACTTCATCTCCTGCTGCATCTCCTCCTGCTGCATCTCCTAATGCTGTTTTCTGCTTTATCTTTTGCTTCATCTCCTGCTGCTGCATCTCCTGCAGCTCTGTCTACTGCTGCTCTTTCTTCTGCTGCTCTGTCTACTGCTGAATCTACTGCTGCATCTGCTGCTGCTGAATCTCCTGTTGCTGCATCTCCTGCTGCATCTGCAGTGGCATCTCTTGCTGCATCTGCTGCTGCATCTGCTGCTGCTGCAGTACCTGCTCTATCTCCTCCTGCTGCATATCCTGCTTCTGTATATACTGCTGCATTTCCTGCTTCTTCATCTCCTGCTGCTGAATCTCTTTTTGCATCTCCTGCTTCTGCATCTTCTGCTGCTGTATTACCTGCTGCATCACCTCCTGCTGTGTCTCCTACTGCTGCATCTGTTGCAGCATCTCCTGCATTTGCTGCTACACATTCTTCTGATATATCTACTGCTGTATCTCCTGCTACATGACCTGCTGCTGCATCTCCTGCAGCTGGATCTCATCCTGCATCTCCTGCTGCTGCATTACCTGCTATTTCTCCTCCTACTGCATCTCCTCCTGCTGCATATCCTCCTTCCATATATACTGCTACATTTCCTGCTGCTGTACCTCCTTCTTCTGAATCTCCTGCTGCTCTATTACTTTCTGCATCAACTCCTGCTGCTGCATCTCCTCCTGCTGCATCTGCTTCTACATCTGCTGATGCATCTCCTACTGCTGCACCTCCTTCTGCTTCATCTCCTGCTTCATCTACCTCTCCTGCATATCCTGATATATTTCCTGCTGCATCTTCTGCGGTGTATCTTGCTACATCTGCTGCCTCATCTTCTCCTGCATCTCCTGCTGCATCTGCTGATGCATCTCGTACCACTGCATCTCCTTCTTCATCTTCAGCTTATGCATCTCTAGCTTCATCTCCTTATATTTTATCTCCTGCTGCATCTGCTGCTGCTCTGCTGCTGCTGCATCTCCTGCTGTACTTCATACTGATTCTCTTGTTCATGCATATCCTCCTTCACCTCCTGCTGCTGCATATCCTGCTGCTGCATCTCTCAATGTATCTTATGATAATGCTACATCTCTTGCTACTGCATCTCCTGCTGCATCTGCTGCTACTGCTTCTCCTCCTGCATCTCCTCCTGATGCTTCTGCTGCTGTATATCCTTCTACATTTCCTGCTGCATCTCCTCCTCCTGAACCTTCTGTTGCATCTCCTCCTGCAGTTTCTCCTGCTGATTTCTCCTCCTATTTTGGCCCATCTCCTGCTGCAACTCCTGCTCCTGCATGTACTACTGTGAATCTGCTGCAGCATCTCCTGCTGATGAATCTCCTACTGAATCTCCATCTACTGCTGCATCTGCTGCTGCTGCATCTGCTGCTGCTGTATCTCCTGCTGCTGCATCCCCTGCTGTATCTACTACTGATGCATTACCTGTTTCATCTGCTGCTTCTGCATCTGCTGCTGCTGCATCTGCTACATCATCTCCTCCTGCCTCTCCTCCTACTGCATCTCCTGCTCAATCTCCTGCTCATCTCCTGATGCTGTATCATCTGAAGCATCTCTTCCTGCTGAATCTACTGCTCAATTTGCATCTCTTACTGCATCTGCTTCTGCATCTCATTTTGCTGTGTCTCCTGTGGTATTTGCTGTTGAATCTGCTGCTACATCCCCTGCTGCTGCACCTCCTTCTACTGCATCTTCTGATGAATCTACTGCTTCCTCTCCTCCTGCATCTCCTGTGGCTGCATCTGCTGCTGCATCCCCTGCTGCTGCATTGCCTGCTGCATCTCCTTCTACTGTATCTCCTGCTGAATCTGCTGCTTCAGCTCCTCTTGCATCTCCTGTGGATGCATTTGCTGCTGCATCTCCTCCTTGTGCATCTCTTGATGCATCTCCTGCTATATCTCCTGCTACATCTCCCTCTGCCTCTCCTGCTGTTGCATCACCTACTGCTGCATCCCGTGCTGCTCCATCTCCATCTGCTGCACCTCCTACTTCATTACCTGTTGCAGCATCTCCTGCTGCACATCCTGCTGATTTCCTGCTGCAACATCTACTCTATCTGCTGCTGCTTCATCTACTGCTGAATCTCCTGATTCACCTCCTGCTACTGCATGTCCTGCTTTTGCATTTACTGCTGCTTCGTCTGCTACTGCAACTCCTGATGCATCTCCTCTCTTGCTGCATATCCTACTGAACCTCCTCCTGCATCTCCCGCTGGTAAATCTCCTGCTGATACATGTCTTCCTGGTGCATTTGCTGATGCATATCTTGCTGCTGCATCTCCTGCTACATATTCTGCTCTTGCATCTGCTGCTGCATATTAGGCTACTGCTTCTTCTTTTGAATCGGCATCTCCTGTTTTAGCTGCTGCCTGCATCTCCTACTGCTGCATCTCCTGCTGCTTAATTTGTTGCTGCATCTGCTGCTGCATGTCCTTCTGCTTCATCTCCTGCTGCATCTCCTGATGCTGCATCTTCCTCTTATACATCTCCCAGTGCTGCATATCTTGTTGCATCACATGCTGCTGCTACAACACCTGCTGTTGCATCTCCTGCTGCTGCATCTCCTGCTGCTGCACCTCCTTCTGCATCTGCTGTTGAAACTGCTGTTAAAATTCCTGCTGCTGCATCTCCTACTTCTGCATCTGCTTCTGCAGCTCCTGTTGCTGCATCTCCTGCTTCTTCATCTCCTGCTCATGAATCTTCTGCTTCTGTATCTGCTGCTGAAGCTCTTGCTTCATCTCCTGCTTCATATCCTGCTGCTGCATCTTCTGCTGCTGCATCTTCTGCTGCATCTGCTGCTGCATAAATCTGCTGCTGCATCTCCTGCTGCTTCATCTCCTGCTGCTGCATAATCTGCTGCATCTCCACTTGCTGCATCTCCTGCTGCATGTCTTGCTGCTGAATCTCCTATTGCATCTCCGACTCTTACATCTCCTGCATCTGCTGCTGCATCTCGTACTACTGAATCCCCTCCTGAATTCCTGCTGCATCTCCTGATGCTGCATCTTCTGCTACACTTCCTGCTGCTGAATCTCCTGCTGATGCATCTCCTGCTGATGCATAACCTGCTGCATCAACAACTCCTGCATCACCTGATGCTCCATCTGCTGCTGCTGCATACACTGCTGCATCTCCTGCTGCTGCATTGCTACTGCATCTCCTGCTTCTGAATCTCATACCACATCTCCTGCTGATGCATCTCCTGCTGCTGCATATCTTGCTGCATTTCCTGCTGCTGCATCTATTGCTGCATCTCCTACTGCTGAATCTCGTGCTACTGCATTCTCTGCTTCATCTACTGCTGATGCATCGCCTGCTGCGTAATCTCCTACTGCATCTGCTCTTGCTTAGTCTCCTGATGCTTCATATCCTGCTTCATCTCCATTTGCTGCATCAATTGCTGCTGCATCTACTGCTACTTCGTCTGATGTTGCATCTTCATCTCTTGCTCCATCTCCTGCTGTGGAATCTCCTGCTTCATCTACATCTGCATCTCCTGCTGCTCCATCTGCATCATCAGGATATTCTGAAGGAGATGCAGCAACAGGAAATGCAGCCACAGCACTGTGGCAGCAGATTCAGCTGCAGAAGATGCAGCCGTAAGAGATGAAGCAGCAGAAGAAGCAGCAGGAGATGAAGAAGCAGGAGAAGCAGCAGGAGATGAAGAAGCAGCTGCAAAATCAGCAGGAGATGCAGCAGGAGAATCAACAGGAGGACATGCAGTAGCAGCAGATGCAGCAGAATAAGATGTAGCAGGAAATGAAGAAGCATTAGATGCAGCCGGGAGTGCAAAAGCAGGTAATGCAGGAGCAAGAGATGCAGTAGGAGATGCAGTAGGAAGTGCAGCAAGAGATTAAGCTTCAGACGCAGAAGATGTAGAAGGATATGAAGTAGCAGTACATGAAAGAGAGGATGGAGCAGCAGGGGATGTAGCAGCAGGAGATGCAGCAGCAGGAGAGTCATCAGCATGACATGCATCAGAAGATGCAGCAGGAGGAGATGCAGAAAGAGTAGATGCAGCCGTAGGAGATGCATCAGGAAATAAAGTAGGAGATGGAGCAGCAGGAGATGAATCAGGAGATGCAGTAGCAGACACAGCAGCAGGGGATGCAGCAGAAGGAGATGAAGCATTACGAGATGCAGCAGGAGATATAGCAGTAGGCGATTCTTCAGCAGGAGATGCAGTAGGGCATGTTGCAGGAGATGCTGCCGCATGAGTTGCAGAAGAAGATGCAGCAGGAAATGTAGCAGGGTATACCTCAAGAGATGCAGAAGAAGGAGATGCAAAAGTAGATGCAGCAGAAAAAAAAGATGCAGCAGTAGATGCAGCAGCAGATGCAGCAGTACGAGATGCTTCATCAGGAGAGATGCAGGAGGATATGCAGAAAAAGAGGCAGCTACAAGAGATGCATCAGGAAATGCACCAGCAGGATATGCATCACCAGTAAAGGCAGCAGGAGATGAACCAGCAAGAGATGCAGCAGGAAATGCAGCAGTAGATTTAGCAAGAGGAGATCCACCATGAGATGCAGCAGTAGAAGATGCAGCAGCAGGAGAGGAAGAAGGAGATGCAGCATGAGATATAGCAGGAGATGCATCAAGAGATGAAGCACGAGGAGATGTAGGATGGAAAGACAGCAGAAAGAGATGCAGAAGTGGATTCAACAGCAGTAGATTCAGCAGCTAATGAAAGAGAAGATGTGGAATAAGCAGGAGATACAGTAGGTAGAGATTCCACAGGAGATGCACCAGAAGGACATGTAGAAGCAGTAGCAGCAGTAGCAGGAGATGCAGCAGGAGATGCAGCAGAGTTGCAGCAGAAGATGCAGCAGGATATGTAGCAGCAGCAGATGCAGGAGTAAGAGATGCAGCAGCAGATGCAGAAGGAGTTGCAGCAGATGAAGAGGCAACAGCAGCAGATGCAGCAGCAGATGCATTAGCAGATGCAGTATGATATGCAGCAAACAGAAATGCAGAAGCAGATGCAGGAGCAGGAGATGCAGTAGCATGAGATGAAGAAGAACGAGATGCAGCAGTCAGAGATGCTGCAGGAGGAGATGCACAAGCAGGAGATGCAGAAGCAGGAGATGCAGCTGCAGGTGATGGAAAATTGGATGCAGCAGGGTATTCTGTAGCAGATGCAGCAGAAGAAGATGCAGCAGCAAATGCATATTCAGCAGTAGATTGAGTGGGAGATGCAGCAGGATGTGCAGCATCAGAGATGTAGCAGGAGATTCAGCAAGAGATGCAGCAGCAGGAAATGCAGCAGCAGATGCAGCAGAAGGAGATGCAGTAGAAGGAGAATCAGCATATGATACAGCTGCAGGAGATTCAGCAGCAGATGCAGCAGCAGATTCAGCATCTGGATATGTAGCCGCATAGGCAGATTCAAAAGGAGGTGCAGGAGCAGAAAATGCAGCAGGAGATGGTACTGGATATGCAATAGCACGAGATGCAGCAGTAGATGCACCAGCTGGAGATGCAGCAGGAGATGCTGTAGGCTCTGAAACATTGAAGTGACGCTTCAATAGCCATTCTGATGTTAGAGAACACAAGACTAGACTGAAATATCTACACGTATTGCTTTGCAGTAAAAGAGCTATAAGAGAAAAGATTCAGCAACAGCAGCATTCCATGCTAGCATCTTCCAGGCGGGAATTACTCACTTTTCCTAAAGAGCCTTCATAGGCACAGTTAAGTTACAATTCCCTAATCTATACTAAACGTTCTGTTAGTCGTGCTTCGCAGCTTGCAGTGAAAGCGCTTCCAAAGAAGACTCTAGCTAGAGTCAGTACTTGATCGTAGCAGCTTCTCTGAGATACTTGTTCTGAACTACTTGAAATATGGAAGGGACGCTTTAATAGCTGTTCTGATGTTACAGTACACAGACTGAAAGTTCTACAATCTTGATTGACAGTGAAAGCTCTCTAAGGGAACACTTTCAGAACCTGCATCATTCCATGCAAGCCTCTTCCCTTCGGGAGTTACTCACTTTTCCTAAAGCGCCTTCCTAGGTGAAGATAAGTCACAATTCAGTACCCTACACTAAAACGTTCCATAAGTCTTGCTTAGCCTCTGGCAGTGAAAGCACTTCCAAAGAAGAGTCAACCTAAAATCAACATTTGATGGTAGCAGCTTCCCTGCGTTACTTGTTCGGAACAATCTGAAAATAGTGAAGTGACGCTTTAATAGCAATTCTGGTGTTACAGTGCACAAGCCTAGACTGAAATTTATACAAGTCTTGCTTTGCAGTGAAGGCGCTCTAAGGGAGGACATTCAGAAGCAGCATCATTCCATGCTAGCATCTTCCATGCGGGAATTATTCAATTTTCCTAAAGCGCCTTAATAGGCGCAGTTAAGTCTCAATTCAGTAACCTATATTAAAACCATCTATCAATAGTGCTTTGCGCTTCTACAGAAGAATCTAGTGAGAACCAGCATTTGATCGTAGCATCTTCCCTGTGGTACTTGTTCTGAACGATTTGAAATTTTGAAGTGATGCTTTAATAGCCATTCTGATGTTGCAGTACACAACCGTATACCCAAAGTTCTACAGTTCTTGTTTTGCAGACAAAGCGCTCTAAAGGAAGACATTCAGAAACAGCAGCATTCTATGCTAGCATCTTCACTGTGGGAGTTACTCACTTTTCAGAAAGCGCCTTCATAGATGCAAGCAAGTCACAATTCAGTACTCTATTCTTAAACATTGTTTTACTCATGCTTTGCAGCTTGCATTGAAAACACTTCCAGAGAAGTCGTTCTGCAGTGAAAGCGCTATAAGACAAGACGTTCAGAAAGAGCAGCATTCCATGCTCGAATATTCCATGTGGGAGCTGTGTTTTCATATAAGATCAGGAATGGAGATGCTGGAGTTGCAGTAGGAGATGAAGTCAGAGATGAATATTCAGAAGAAGCAGCAAGAGATTTAGCAGCAAATGCAGCAGCAGGAGATGCAGCAGGAGATGCAGCAGCAAGAGATGCCATTGGATGAGATGCAGCAGGATATGCCTCAGAAGGAGATGCAGCATGAGATGCAGCATAACATGCAGCTGGAGAAACAGACTCATCAGGAGATGCAGAAGCACGAGATACTGCAGTAGATGCAGGAGCAGAAGATGTAGCATGTGATGCAGCAAGAGATGCATATTCAGCAGTAGAGATGTAGCTGGAGATGCATTAGTAGATGCAGCAGGAGTAGTTGCTCAAGCAGGAGATGTAGCAGGATATGCAGTAGCATATGATGCAGGAGATGAAGGTGCGGGAAATGCAGCAGGGGATGCAATGGGAGAAGCAACAGCAGGAGCTACAACAGCAGGACATGCCACCGCAGCAGATGGAGAAGCAGATTCAACAGCATATTCATCAGAATATGCAGCAGCAGCAGATGGAGTGGAAGATGAAAAAGATGCAGCAGAAGATGCAGCGGAAGGTGCAGATTCTGTTGGAGATGCAGCAGAAAATGCAGATTCAGCAGGAGAGGCAGCAGCAGGAGGTTCTGCATCAGATGCAGCAGCAGGAGACGCGGCAGGAGGAGATGCAGCAGCAAAAGATGCTGCAGGAGATACAACAGGAGGAGATTCAGCAGGAAGTGCAGCAGGACAAGATGCAACATGATGTGCAGCTGCAGGAGATGCAGCAGGAGATAAAGCAGATGAGATGCAGCAGAAAATGAAGCAGGAGGATATTCAGCAGGACATGTAGCGGCAGATTTATCAGCAGATTCAGCAGGAGATACAAAAGCAGGAGATGCATCAGAAGTAGATGCAGCAGCAAGAGATGGAGCAGCAGGAGATGATTCAGGAGGAGATGCAATGCCTGGAGATGCATCAGCAGCAGATGCAGAAGAAGGATATCCAGCACAAGATGCAGCAGTCTGAGATGCATCAGCAGAAGATGCAGCAGCAGATGCAGGAGCAGGAGATTTAGCAACACATTCAGGAGTTAAGGCAGCAGCAGCAGATGCAGCAGCAGGAGATGCAAATTCAGCAGGAGATGAAGCAGCAGTAGGTTCTGCATCAGATGCAGCAGCAAGACACGCAGAAGGAGGAGTTGAAGCAGCAGGAGACGCAGCAGAAGGAGATGAAGATGCAGTAGATGCAGCAGCAGATTTAGAAGCAGATTCAGCAGGAGATGAAGAAGCAGGAGATGCATCAGAAGGAGATGCCACAGAAAAGAGATGCAGAATAAGGATAAGCAGCAGATGCAGCACAAGGAGATGCAGGAACAGGAGATGCAGCAGCAGAAGGTGCAACAAGAGATGCAGGAGCAGGAGCATTCATCAGGAGATTCAGTAGAAGATTCATCAGAAGGAGATGCATCAGTAGGAGATGGAGTTGCAGCAAATGCAGCAGGAGATGCAGCAGCAGGAGAAGCAGCAGCAGAAGATACTGCAGAAGATGCAGCAACAAGAAACGCAGCAGCAGAGATGCTGAAGGAACTGCAGCAGCCGGAGATGAAGCAGAAATAGGTTCAGCATGAGGAGATGTAGAAGTAGATGCAGACGCAGGAGATGCAGCAGGAGATACAGTAGTAGCAGATGAAGTAGCAGAGGCAGAAGGAGGTTCAGCAGCAGATGATGCAGCAGCAGATGCAACAGTAGGATATGTAGCAGCAGATGCAGCATGATATGATGCAGGAGGAGATGAAGCAGGTAATGCAGCAGCAGCAGATGCAGCAGCAGGAGATACAGCAGTAGGGGATACTGCAGCAGGATATGTAGCAGAATATGCAGCTTGAGGGGATGAAGCCTCAGGAAATGCATCAGGAGATGCAGCCAGAGGTGCAGTAGGATGTGATGCAGCAGTAGGAGATGCAGCAGGAGATGCAGAAGTAGGAGCGGCAAACAGAGATTCACCAGGAAGAGAGGTAGCTGGAGATGCTGCAAGAGGAGATGAAAGAGGAGATTCAGAAGTAGATGTAGGAGTAGGAGATGTAACAGGAGATGCTGCAGCAAGATATGCAGCAGGAGATGCAGCAACAAAAATATCAGGAATATATAAATAAGCAGCAGATGCAGCAGCAGATGCAGCAGGAGGAGATTCAGAAGCAGGAATTGCAGCAGCAGGAGATTCAGCATAAAATATAGCATGGTATGTAGCTGCAGGAAATACAGCAGTGGTTGATACAGCACCAGATGCAGCAGCAGCAGCAGCCCGAGATGCAGCAAGAGATTCAGCATCTGGAGATGAATCAGCAGGAGATACATTAGGAGATCCAGCAATCATATGTTGCAGCAGGATATGCAACAGGAGATGCAGCAGCATTTGCAGCAGGGGATGCAACAGGACATGAATCATGAGGACTTGCAGAAGCAGGGGATTCAGCAGGAGATGCAGCAGCATGAGATGGAACAGCAGGAGATAAAGCAGGAGTTGCAGCAGCAGGAAATGCAGAAGGCGACGCGGCAGAAAGAGATGTAACAGGAGATACAGTATGATGTGCAGAAGCAGAAGATGCAGCAGGATATGCAGCTGCAAGAGATGCAGCTGCAGGAGATGTAAAAGGAAGAAATGCAGCTGGAAATGAAGCACCAAGAATTGCCACAGCAAAAGATGCGGGATCATGAGCTTCAGCACAGGAAGTATGCAGCAGGAGACGTAGTGGAAGAGGATGCAGCAGCAGATGCAGCAGGAGGAGCTGCAGCAGCAGATGACGTAACAGTAGATGCAGCAGCAGGAGATGCAGAAGCTGTATATGTAGCAGGCCAAGATGAAGAAGGATATTGAGCAGCGGGAGATGCAGCAGCTGGAGTAGCATTAGGAGATGAAGCAGAAGTATATGCAGTAGAAGATGCAGCAGGAGATGCACGAGCAGGGGAGGTAGTAGCATGAGATGCAGTAGGAAATGCAGCAGCAAAAGATGCAGCAGGAGATGCACGAGCAGGGGATGTAGTGGCATGAGATGCAGCAGGAGATGTATCAGCAAGAGCTGATTTAGCATGAGATGCATCAGCAGGAGATGCAGCTGGATATTCAGCAGCAAGAGATGAAGAGAATGTGATGCAGAAAATAAGATGAAGCAGCTTGAGGTGCAGCAGCAGCAGATGAAGCAGCAGATATAGCAGCAGGAGAGACAGCTGGAAATCCAGCAGTCAGAGATGAAGAAGTAGGAGATATATCAGGAGATGCTGCAGGAATTGCAGCAGCATGAGATACAGTAGGAATTTCTGCAGCAGGAGATTCAGCAGCAGGAGATGCAGTAGCAGGAGATGCAGCAAAAGATGCATCAGCAAGAGCTGATTTAGCAGAAGATGCATCAGCAGGATATGCAGCAGGACATGCACCAGCAGGAAATGCTTCATGTACTGCTGCATCTCCAGATAAATTCCTGCTACTACATCTCCTGCTATCTAATGTCCTCGTGTATCTCCTGCTGCTGCATCTGCTGCTTCATCTCCTGCTTCTCTATCTCCTGCTACTACATCTCCTTCTGCATCTCCTGCTTCTGTATCTCCTGCTGCTACATCTCCTGATGCATCCTCTGAACATGCATCTGGGGATGCATCTCCTGATGCTCCATTTCCTGTTGCATCAGCTGCTTCATCCCCTGCTGAATCTCTTTCTGCTCCATCTGGTGCATCTGCTTCTGCATATGCTGCTGCTTCATCTACTGCTGCATCTCCTGCTTCTGCAACGCCTGCTGCATCTTCTGCTGCATATCCTGCTGAATATGCATCCCCTGCTGCATCTCCTGCTTCTGCATCTCCTGTTGCTGCATCTCCTGCTGCAACGCCTGCTGCAAATCCTACTGCATCCCCTTCTGCTGCATTACCTGCTGCATCTCCTCCTGCAGCATATTCTGCTGCATTACCTTCTGCTGCATCTCCTGATGCATCTCATTCTGCCGAATCGCCTGCTGCGTCATCTGCAACAGCATCTTCTGCTGCTACATTACCTACTGATTCTGCATCTAATAATGCATCTGCTGCTGCATCTATTGCTGCTTCATCTGCTGCCTCTGCAGCTGCATCTACATTTCCTGCTACTGCATCTCCTGCTGCATCTCTTCTTGCTGCATCTTCTGCTGCATTACTGGTAACTGCATCTATTTAATCTGCTGCTGCATCTGCTGCTGCCTCACGTACTGCACATCTCCTGCTGCATTTTCTTCTGATGCATCTCCTGCTGCATAATCTGGTGCATCACCTGCTGAATATGCATCTCCTGCGGCATCTCCTGCTGCTGCACCTCATGCTGCTGCATCTCCTGCTGCTGCACCTCATGCTGCTGCATATCCTGCTACTGCACCTCATGCTGCTATATCTGCTGCTTCATATCCTGCTGCTTCTGGTGATTCTATATCACCTACTGCATCTGCTGCTGCATCTCCTGCTGTAGCATCTCTTCCTCCATCTGCTGCTGCCGCATCTGCTGATTCATCTCCTGCTGCTGTATTTCCAGCTGTATCTCCTGCTCCTCCTACATGCTCTGATGATGCATCTGCAGACGCATCTACTGATGCTGCATAGCCTGCTACATCTGCTGCTGAATATCCTGCTACTGAATATCCATCTGTGGCATCTCCTACTGCATATCCTGCTGAATGCATTTACGGCTGCACTTCCTGCTGCTGCATCTCCTGCTGCTTCTCCTGCTGCATTTCCTGCTCCAATTGCTGCTGCATCTACTGCTACTTCATCTACTGATGCATCTCCTACTACATCTCCTGCTGCCTCATATTTTTCTATATCTCCTACTGCTGCATCTGCTGCTGCATAACCTGCTCAATATCCTGCTTCTACATCCCCTACTGCTTCATCTCCTTTCTCTGCATCTCCTGCTGCAGCATCTCCTGCTGATGCATCTCCTGCCAAATCTGCATCTCCTACTGCATCTGCTTCTGCATCTCCTGTTGCATCTTCTACTACTGCATCTCCTGGTGATGCATCTCTTTCTGAATCTACTACTGCTGCATTTGCTGAATCTGCTGCTGCATCTGCTGCTGCTAAATCTACCGCTGTATCTCCTACTACCTCTCCTGCTTGTGCATTTCCTGCTTCTGCATCTGCTCATCCTGCTGATTTTCTTGCTGCAACATCTATTTAATCTGCTGTTGCTTCATCTACTGCTGAATCTCCTGTTTCACCTCCTGCTGCTGTATGTCCTGCTTTTGCATTTACTGCTGCGTCGTCTGCTGCTGCATCTCCTGATGCATCTCCTGTCTTGCTGCATATCCTACTGCACATCCTCCTGCATCTCCCGCTGGTGAATCTCCTGCTGATGCATGTCTTCCTGGTGCATTTGCTGATGCATATCTTGCTGCTGCATCTCCTGCTACATATTCTGCTCTTGCATCTGCTGCTGCATATTAGGCTACTGCTTCTTCTTCTGAATCTGCATCTCCCGTTTTAGCTGCTGCCTGCATCTCCTGCTGCTGCACCTTCCTCTTATGCATCTCCCATTGCTGTATCTCCTTTTGCATCATATGCTGTTGCTATAACACCTGCTGTTGCATCTCCTGCTGCTGTATCTCCTGCTGCCACATCTCCTCCTTCATCTTTTTCTGATGCATGTCTTGCGGCTGCATCTCCTGCTGCTTCGTCTGCTGCTGCATCTCCAGCTGCAGCACCGCATGATGTATCACCTCTTGCTGAATATCCTGCTGCATATCCTACTGATTCAACTCCTTATACTGCATCTCCTTCTGCACCTCCTGCTGCATCTCTTGTGGCTGCATCTCCTGCTACATCTCCTGCTGATGAATCTTCTCCTGAAGCATCTATTTATGCATCACTTTCTGCTATTTATGCATCACTTTCTGCTGCATCTTCTGCATTTCCTTCTGCATCTCTTCCTGCTGCATCTCCTGCTGCTGCATCTCCTGCATTTCCTGCTGCATCTGCTGCTGATTCATCTACTGCTGCATCTTCTTCTACATCTGCTTCTGGATCTCCTTCTCCTGCATCTTCTTCTGCAACTCCTGCTGCTGCATCTCTTGCTCCGTATCCTTCTTATGCATCTGTGGATTCACCTTATGATACTGCTATCTTGCAGGTTCTCCTGATGCTGAATGTCCTGCTGCTGCAAACCCTGCTGCATCTGCTGCTGCTGCATCTCCTGTTGCTGCATCATCTACTGCTGCATCTAGTGATTAATCTCCTACTGCTGCATCTGCAGCATTTTCTGCTGCATCTGCTGCTGCTTTATCTAGGGCTGCATCTTCTGCATAATCTGCTGCTACATCTCTTGCTTCTGCATCATCTGCTGCTGTATCTAGTGATTAATCTCCTACTGCTGCATCCGCAGCATTTTCTGCTACACCTGCTGCTGCTTCATATACTGCTGCATCTCCTTCTGCATCTCCTGCTGCTGCATCTCCTTCTGCATCTCCTCCTGCTGCCTCTCCTTTATCTGCTGCTGCATCTGCTGATGCATCACTTTCTACTGAATCCCCTGCTGCATTCCTGCTGCATCTCCTGATGCGTCACCTCTGTCTGCTGCATCTCTTGCTGCATCTCCTGCTGCTGAATCTCCTACTGCATCTCGTGCTGCATCAGCTGCTACTGAATCCCTGCTTCGTTCCAGATGCATCTCCTGCTCCAGCATCTCCTGCTGCTGCATCTCCTGCTGAATCTAAACCTACCACATTTCCTGCTGTATCTCCTGCTGACACATCTCCTGCTGCACCTCCTGCTGCTGCATAGCCTGCTGCATCTCCTCTTGCTGAATGTCCTGCTGCTGCATCTCCTACTGCTGAATCTGCTGCTGCTTCATACACTGCTGTATCTACTGCTGCTGCATCTCCTGCTGTATCTTCTTCTGCTGCATTTCCTGCTTCCTCTTCTGCTGCTGCATGGCTTGCTGCTGCATCTACTGCTGTTTCGTCTGCTGCTGCATCTCCAGCTGCAGCACCTCATGATGCATCACGTCTTGCTCAATCTCCTGATGCATATCCTGCTGATACATCTCCCACTACTGCATCTCCTTCTGCATCTCCTGCTGCATCTTTTGCGGCTGCATCTCCTTCTCCATCTCCTGCTGGTGAGTATTCTCCTGATGGATCTCCTTATGCATCTCTTTCTGCTGCATCTTATGCGTTTCCTGATGCATCTCTTCCTGCTGCATCTCCTACTGAAACTCATGCTGATGCATCTGGAGCATTTTCTGCTACATCTCCTGCTGATGCATTTCCTGCTGCATCTCCTCCTGCTGGATCTCCTCCTTCATCTCTTGCTGATGAATCTGATGCTGCATCTCTTTCTGCATTATCTCCTGATGCATCTCCTGCTGCTGCAACTCCTGCTGCTGCGTACACGGCTGCATCTACTGCTGCTGCATCTCCTGCTGAGTCTCTTGCTGCATCTCCTCCTGCATCTCCTGCTGCATTACATGATGCATCTCGTCCTGCTGCATGTCCTCCTGCTGCATGTCCATCTTCTGTATCTACTGCTGCATTTCCTGCTGCTGCATCTCCCTCTGCCTCATCTACTGGTACTTAATTTGCTGCTGCATATGCTGCTGCATATCATGCAGCTGCACCTCCTCCTGCATTTCCTGCTGCATTTCTTGGTGCTGCATTTCCTGCTGCTGCAACTCCTGCTGCTGCAAATCCTGTTACATCTCCCGCTATAGAATCTTCTGCTGCATCTCCTGCTGCATTACCTCCTGCTACGTCTCCTGCTGCTGCATCTCCTTTTGATACGTCTGCTGCAGCATCTCCTGCTGCTACATCACCTACTGCTGCATCTACTGCTGCTAGATCTCCTGCTGCTGCATCTGCTACTGTATCACCTGCTGCATAATCTCCTGCTGCATCTCCTGCTGCTGCAGTACCTGCCATATCTTCTGCTGTATCTCCTGTTGCTGCATATTCTGCTTCTGTATATACTGCTACATTTCCTGCTGCTTCATTTCCTGCTGCTGTATATCTTTCTACTTCTTTTGCTGCGGAATCTGCTGCTGCTGCATCCTCTGCTGTATCTACTACTTATGCATATCCTGCTTTATCTTCTCCTTCTGCATCTACTGCTACATCCCCTGCTTCTGCATCTTCTGCTGCTGAGTCTGCTGCATCATCTTTTCTTGCCTCTCCCCCACCGCATCTCCTGCTGAATCTCCTGCAGCATCTCCTGCTGCTGTATCATCTGAATCATCTCTTCCTGCTGAATTTCCTGCTGAATCTGCTGCTGGATCTCCTGCGGCTGCATCTCCGGCTGCTTCATCTCCTGCACTTGCATCTCCTACTGCTGAATCGCCTCCTGAATCTGCTGTGGCATCTCGTGTTCTACATATCCTGCTACATCTCCTGCTGCATATCCTTCTGAATATACATCTCCTGCTGCATCTCCCTCTGCTGCATATTCTGCGGCATCTCCTGCTTCATATCTTTCTATTTCATCTCCTGCTGCATCTGCTACTGAATATGTCTACCCTGCTGCATCTCCTGCTGCAGTGTCTAACGGTCTATCTCCTGCTGCATCTGCTGCTGCAGCATCTCTGTCTTCTGTATCTACTGCTACATTTCCTGCTGCTGAATCTCCCTCTGCCTCATCTGCTGGTACTTAATTTGCTGCTGCATCTGCTGCTGTATGTCATGCTGCTGCAACTCATGCTGCATCTCCTACTGCTGCATTTCCTGTGGCTGCATCTTCTCCTTCATCTCCTGCTGCTGCAACTCCTACTTCTGCAACTCCTGCTGCATCTCCTGCTGCTGCAACTCCTACTTCTGCAACTCCTGCTGCATCTCCTACTGAATCTCCTGCTAATGAATTACCTGCTGCATTTCCTTCTGCATTTCTCATGATGCATCTCTTGCTGCATAACCTCCTGCTATGTCTCCTGTTGCTGCATCTTCTCCTGATACATCTGCTGCTCAATCTCCTGCTGCTGAATCTCCTGCGGCTACATCTCCTGCTGCTAGATCTCCTCCTGCATTTACTGCTGATGAGCCTGATGCTGCATCTCTTGCTTTTGCATCTCCTGCTGCTGCATTACCTGCTGTATCTTCTCCTACTGCATCTCCTGCTGCTGCATCTCCTGCTGCTGAATCTTTTTCTGCATCAATTTCTTCTGAATCTCCTGCTGCTCTATTACTTTCTGCATCAATTTCTGCAGCGTATCCCGCTGCAGTATCTCCTCCTGCTGCATCTCCTGCTGCAGCTGCTGCAGCTGCATCTCCTGCTGCTTCATCTCTTGCTCTTGCATTTCTTTCTGCTGAATCTCATCTGGAGTATCCTGCAGCATCTCATGCTTCTACATATCATGCTGAATCTCCTGCTGCATCTCCTTCTGAATATGCATCTCCTGATGCATCTCCACCTGCTGCCACTCCTACTGCTACGTTTGATTCTGCATCTGCTACAGCATCTCCTGCTGGTGAATCTCCTGATGCCGTATCTGCTGCTGAATCTCCTGTGTCTGCTGCTGAATCTCCTGTTGCTGCATCTCCTGTTACTGAATCTCCTGCTTCTCCATCTCCTATTGCATCTCCTACTGCTGCATCTCTTGCTTCTGCATTTCGTGATCCTGCATCAGATGCTGAAGCTCCTGTGGAATCTCCTCATGCATATTCTTATGCTGCATCTTCTCCTGCTCTGTCATCTGCTGCTGCATCTCCTGCTGCACCTGCTGCTACTGCATCTCCTCCTGCTGCATCAAGTGCTCCTGCATATCCTGCTGCTACATCTGCTTCTGCATCTCTTTTTGCTTCGTATCGTACTGCATCTGCTGCTGCATCTGCTGCTGCATCTGCTGCTGCATCTGCTGCTGCTGTATCCCCTGCTGCATCCCCTGCTGGATCTACTGCTGCTTCATATCTTCCTTCATCTACTGCTGCTGCATTACCTGTTGTTTCTCCTGCTGCTGCGTCTCCTGCTGAATTTCCTGCTGCTGAATCTCCTGGTGCTATATCTTTTGCTTATGAATCTCCTGCCACTGCATCTCTTACGGAATCTGCTGCTGCATCTACTGCGTCTGCATCTCCTTATGCTGCATCTCCTTATGCTGCATCTCCTAATGCATCTCCTGTAGCTTAATCTTCTGCTTTTGCATATCCTGCTTTATCTCCTTTTGATGCCTATCTTGCTGCTGCATCTACTGCTGCTTCATCTGCTTCTACATCTCCAGCTGCATTTCCTGCTGCTGCATCTGAGGGTACACCTCCTCTTGCTCAATCTCTTTCTTCATATCCTGGTGCTACATCTCCTGCTACTGCATCTCCTTCTGCATCTCCTGCTATATATCCCGCTGCATCTCTTGCAGCTGCATCTCCTGCTACATGTCTTGTGGCTGCATCTCCTGCTCCATCTCCTGCTGGTGAATCTTCTCCTGATCGATCTCCTTAAGCATCCCTTTCTGCTGCATCTTCTGCATTTCTTGATGCATCTCTTCCTGATGCATGTCCTGTAGAATCTGCTGCATCTGCAGCATTTGCTGCTACATCTCCTGCTGCTTCACATACTGCTGCATCTGCTGCTGCTGTATTTCTTGCTGCATCTACTGTGGCTTCATCTCCTGCTGCATCTCCTTCTGCTGCTTCTCATTCTCTGCGTCTTCTTCTCTGCATCTCCTGATATTGCTTCACATGCTGCTGCATATCTTGCTGCTGCAACACTTGCTGCTCCATCTCCTTCTCCATATCCTTCTGATACATCTGCGGATTCATCTTATGATGGTGCTTTCTTGCTGGATCTCCTGCCTCTGCATCTCCTGCTGCTGCAAACCCTGCTGCATCTACTGCTGCTGCATCTACTGCTGCATCTGCTGCTGCTGTATCTCCTGCTGCTTCATGTACTGCTGCAACTCCTGCTGCATCTCCTATTGCCTCATTTCCTGCTGCTGCATCTGTCTCTGCATCTGATGCTTCATCTCCTGCTGCTGCATCTGCTGCATCTCCTGCTGCATCTGCTGCTTCTGCATCTCATACCACATCTCCTACTGTTGCCTCTCCTGCTGCTGCATCTCCTGCTGCTGTATGTCCTCGTGCATCTCCTGATGCTGCATCTGTTGCTGCATCTCCTGCAGGTGCATCTCCTGTTTCATCTCCTGCTGCTGAATCTTGTGCTACTGCATTCTTTGCTGCATCTACTGCTGCTGCATCACCTGCTGCGGAATCTCCTACTGCATCTCCTCTTGCTTAGTCTCCTGATGCTTCATATCCTGCTTCATCTCCTTTTGCTGCATATATTGCTGCTGCATGTACTGCTGCTTCGTCTGATGCTACAACTCCTGCTCTGTCTCCTGCTGCAGAATCTCCTGCTGCATCTACATCTGCATCTCCTGCTGCTCTATCTGCTGCATTTGCATCATCAGGACATTCTGCAGGAGATGCACCTGCAGGAGATGCTGCCACAGCACTCCTGCAGCAGATTCAGCTGCAGCAGATGCAGCCGTAGGAGATGCAGCAGAATTTTCATCAGGAGATACAGTAGAAGAAGATGCAGCAGCAGATGCAACAGGAAGACATACACCAGCAGGAGATGCAGCAGGAGATTAAGCAGCGGATGCACCAGCAAGAGATGCAGAATCCGAAGATGCAGCAGCAGCAGATGCAGCAGGAGATTCAGCTGCAGAAGCAGTAGCAGGAGATGTAGCTGAAAAAGATCGAGCAGGAAATGAAGAAACAGTAGATGCAGCCGGGAGTGCAAAAGCAGGTAATGCAGAAGCAGGAGATTCAGAAGGAAATGCAGCAGGAAGTGCAGCAAGAGGTTAAGCTTCAGACGCTAAAGATGTAGAAGGATATGAAGTAGCAGCACATGTAAGAGAGGATGGAGCAGCAAGGGATGCTCCAGCAGGAGATGCAGCAGCAGGAGAGTCATCAGCACGACATGCATCAGAACATGCAGCAGGAGGAATCACAGAATAACCAAGTTGGAAGAGACCTAATGGATCGTAGAGTCCAACCATTCCCACCAATCCCTAAATCATGCTCCTAAGTACCTCATCCACCCTAACCTTAAACACCTCCAGGGACGGTGACTCAACCACCTCCCTTGGCAGACCATTCCAATGCCTAACCACCCTCTCCGTGAAGAACTTTTTCCTAATCTCAAGCCTAATTCTCCCCTGGCAGAGCTTGAGGCCATTCCCTCTCATCCTGTTCCCTGTCACTTGGCAGAAGAGGCCAGCACTCTCCTCTCCACAACCTCCCTTCAGGTAATTGTAGAGAGTAATAAGGTCTCCCCTCAGCCTCCTCTTCTCCAGGCTGAACAACCCCAGCTCTCCCAGTCACTCCTCATAAGATTTGTTCTCCAGCCCCTTCACCAGCTTTGTTGCTCTTCTCTGGACTTGCTCCAGAGCCACAACATCCCTCTTGTGGTGAGGGACCCAGAACTGAACACAGCACTCGAGGTGCGGTCTCACCAGTGCCAAGTACAGAGAGAGAATAACCTCCCTGGACCTGCTGGTCACGGTGTTTTTGATACAAGCCAAGATGCCATTGGCCTTTTTGGCCACCTGGGCACACTGCTGGCTCATGTTCAGGCGGTTGTCAACCAGCACCCCCAGGTCCTTCTCCTCCTGGCAGCTTTCCAGCCAGGCTTCTCCTAGTTTGTACCTCTGCTTAGGGTTGTTGTGCCCCAAGTGCAGGACCCACCATTTGGCCTTGTTAAACCTCATGCCGTTGGTCTCAGCCCAGCAGTCCAGCCTGTTCAGGTCCCTTTACAGAGCCTCCCGACCCTCCAGCAGATCGACACTTCCTTCCAGCTTGGTGTCATCTGCAAACTTGCTAAGGGAGGACTCAATGCCTTCATCCAGGTCGTTGATAAAGACATTAAACAGGACTGGACCCAGGACTGAGCCCTGGAGAACCCCACTTGTAACTGGCCTCCAGCTGGATTTAACTCCATTTACTACCACCCTCTGGAACCGACCATCCAACCAGTTTTCCACCCAGGAGGATGTGCACTTGTCTAGGCCAGAGGTGACAGTTTCTGTAGCAGAATGCTGTGAGAAGCTCTGTCAAAGGCTTTACTGAAGTCCAGGAAGATACATCCACAGCCTTTCCCTCGTCCAGCAGCCAAGTCACTTTGTCATAGAAGGTGATCAGGTTAGTTTGGTAAGACCTGCCTTTCATGAACCCGTGTTGACTGGGCCTGATCACCCGATTCTCTTGCATGTGCTTCATGATAGCACTCAAGATCACCTGTTCCATGACTTTCCCTGGCACTGAGGTCAAGCTGACAGGCCTGTAGTTCCCTGGATCCTCCCTGCAACCCTTCTTGTAGATGGGCACAATATCAGCCTCCAGTCTGATGGAACTTCCCCAGTCAGCCAGGACTGTTGGAAGATGATGGAAAGGGGTTTGGCCAGCACATCCACCAGCTCCTTCAACACCCTTGGGTGAATTCATCTTGCCCCATAGACTTGTCGGTGTCTAGTCAGGCTAGCAAGGCTCTGACCACCTCCTCTTGGACCATGGGAGTCTCATGTTACTCCTCTAGCTCAGGGGTTTTTACAGAAAGAGAACAACTTTCTTTACAATTAAAGACTGAGGCAAAGAAGCCATTAAGTACCTCAGCCTTTTCCTCATCCCCTGTCACTGTTGTTCCTTCTGCATCCAATAGGGACTGTATGGTCTCCCTAGCCCTCCTTTTATTATTTATATATTTATAGAAATTTTTTTTTTATCTTTCACCGACTTTGCCAATCTGATTTCTAGTTGAGCCTTAGCCCTTCTGAGTTTTTCTCTGCACAATCTCACTTCCTTCCTGTAGTCCATCCAAGAGGCCTGTCCCTTCTTCCAGAGCCCATAAACATTTATCTTCTTTTTGATGTCTCTCAAGATCTCCCTACTCAGCCAAGCTGGTTTTTTCCCCTGCCGGCTTTTTTTCTGGAACATAGGGATGGCTTTCTCCTGAGCTGCTAGGATTTCCTTTTTGAAGAGCTCCCAGCCCTTGTGGGCTCCCTTGCCCTTAAGCACTGTCTCCCATGAGACTTTGCCAACCAGCCTTCTGAAGAGTTCAAAGTCTACCCTCTAGAAATTTAGTGCTACTCTCCTGCTAACCATCCTCTTCACCTTGCCTAGAACAGAAAACCCCATCATCTCATGATCGCATCATCCTAGGCATCCTCCTACTGCCACATGCCTCACACACAAGGCCTTCTCTGTTCACAAACAGCAGGTCCAGGAGGGCACCTTCACTTGTTGGTTCATTCACCACTGTGCAATGTGTTCCATGCACTCCAGGAACCTCCTAGACTGCTTCCTTTCTGCTCTATTGTACTTCCAGCAGATATCAGGAAGGTTGAAGTCTCCCACAAGAATGAGAGGCATCGATCTAGAGGTTAACCCCAGCTGTTTATAGAAGAGCTCATCAGCTGCTGCTTCTTGGCTAGGTGGTCTGGAACAGACTCCCATGACAAAATCTACCTTCTTAGGGGCTCCTCTGATTTTAACCCTCAGGCACTCAATCTCCTCATTGCCACAATCCATTTCAACAGTGTCCAAGTTCTCCCTTACAAAGAGGGCTACCCCACCTCCTCTCCATCCCTTCCTATCCCGCCTGAAGTGTTTGTACCCCACCATATCTGTACTGCAGTTATATGAGTCATCCCACCATGTTTCTGTGATGGCAACGACATCATAGGCTCCTTGCCCTATGACAGCTTCCAACTCGTCTTTCTTATTACCCGTGCTGTGTGCATTGGTGTAAACGAACTTCAGCTGAGCTGCCAAGCCTTCAGCCCTCTTAGAGGGAACAGAGTTCATTCAAAAATTGCCTGGTAACTGGAGTAGCAAGCACGAAAGCACCAGTATCACCCTTACGACCCCCAAGGTGTGTTCACCCCCACTATCTGTGTGGTGATGTACTTTAGGTCCTCTCCAGTACACCTTCTCTGAATCATCAGTGTCCCACATCCAAGGCTCGCTCCAGTCTAACCTAGTCTCAATGCTCTCCCCATTCATATCTAGTTTTACTTAGGGTTAAATTTAAGGTTGTTAGTGTTAGGGTCATGGTTATTGTTTGAGTTAGGTTTGAGTTAGGGTTAGGGTAATGGTTATGGTTAGGGTTCATGTTAGGGTTAGCGTTAAGATTGAAGTAAGTCCACCATTAGGATAAAGGATAAGATTAGGGGTTAAGGTTAGGGTTAATGTTACAGGCTAGGTTTAGGGTTAGGGTTATGCATTAGAGATAGGGTTAGTGTTATGTTTAGTGTTAGGGTTAAGGTTAGGGATTTGGGTTAGGGTTAAGGATAGGTTTAGAGTTGCTGTAAGGGTTAGGGTTAAGAATAGTGTTAAGGATAGGTTTAGGGTAACTGTAAGAGTTAGGGTTAGGTTCATTAGGGTTAGGGTAAGGGTTAAAGTTAGTGTTAGGGTATAGGGTTAGGGTTAGGGTTAGGGTTAGGTGTTATGGTTAGGATTAGGATTAGGGTCAAGGGTTAGGGTGGGTCCACCATTAGGATAAGGGTAAGGGTTATGTTTAAGGGTTAGGGGTTAGGGTTAGGGTCATTAGGGTTAGGGGTTAGGGGTTAGGGTTAGGGTCATTAGGGTTAGGGGTCAGGGTTAGGGTTAGGGGTTAGGGTTAGGGGTTAGGCCATTAGGGTTAGGGTCATTTGGGTTAGGGTTAGGGTTAGATTTAGGGTTAGGTATAGGTTTAGGTTTAGGTTTAGTGTGGGTCCACCATTAGGAAAAGGGTTAGGGTTAGGGGTTAAGGGTAGGGGTTAGGGTTTTGTGTTAGTGTTTGGATTAAGGTTAGTGCAAGTGTTGGGGTTAGTGTTTTGGTTAGGTTTAGGGTTAGGTTTATGTTTCGGGTCCCAATTAGATTTTGGGTTAGAGATTAAGGTTAGGTTTATGTTTAGGATTAGACTTTAGGTATAGAATATAGGTTAGGGTTAGTGGTTAGGGTTAGTGTTAGGGTGTTAGGGTTAGGGTTAGGGTGCCATTAGGGTTAGGCATTAGGATTAAAGTCATTTGGGTTAGGGTTAGGGTAAAGGTTAGGGTTAGGGTTTATGGTTATGGTCAGGTTTAAGGTTAGGGTTAGGGGTTAGGGTAAGGTTTAGGGTTAGGTTGGATCCACCATTATGATAAGGGTTAGGGTTAAGGTTAAGGGTTATGTTTAAGGGTTAGGGTTGGGGTTAGGGTTAGGTTTAGGGTTAGGGGTTAGTGTTCCATTAGGGTTAGAAGTTAGGGTTAGGGAGCCGATAGAGTTAGGGGTTAGGGTTATGGTTTGGGTTAGGGGTTAGGGTTAGGGGTAGGGGTAGGTGGTTATGGTTATGATTAGGGTTAGGGTTAATGTTAGGGTTATGGTTAGCGTTAGGTTGGGTCCACCATTAGGATAAGGGTTAGGTTACGTTTTAAGGGTTATGATAAGGTGTTAGGTTTAGGGTTAGGGGGTTAGTGTTAGTGTTAGGGTTAGGCTTAGGCTTAGGCTTAGGGTGCCATTAGGTTTAGGTTTAGGCTTAGGGTTAGTGTTAGGGTTAGGCCATTAGGGTTAGGGTCATTTGGGTTAGGGTTAGGGTGGGTCCATCATTAGGATAAAGGTTAGGGTTAGGGTTAAGGGTTATTATAAGGTTTAGGGTTAGGGGTTAGGTTTAGAGTTAGAGTTAGGGGTTAGGGTTAAGGTTAGGGTTAGGGTTAGGGTGGGTCCACCAT